>CM050655.1:16443674-17909924 GCA_027574665.1 Rhynochetos jubatus
CTCTCTTTCCCCCTTCAAGTCACACCAGGCTTGTAATCAGCAACAAAAGCTGACATAAATCAAGGGCGGATTGACAGGGGCTGACAAATAACTGATTGATTGCGGTTGGGGAGCACTGACAATTGACGGCGGGGCGGAGAGACCCGAAAGGCGGCGGCGGGCGGTGCGTGACAGCCCCGCGTGTGACGCCCGGCCTCCCCCAATCCCGCCGCGCTCCCCGCGCCGCCGCAAGCCGCGCCGCAGCGCCCCGGCTCCCGCCCGCCGCGGGCGGCGATGTGCAGGCCGGCGCTCTGCAGGTTCTCGTCCGAGCCTACCCCCGCCATGTGAGGCGGGAGGGGGCGAAAAGCTCCCCACGCACTTCTTTGGGGGCCTGGAGGGGACGCGGCGCGGTGGAGGCCACGGAGCTGTCCCGGCGGGCGAACCGCGGGGAGAGGGGAGCGCGCGCGGCCTGTGAATGCCGTGCGTGGCGGGCGGACGGGCGGTGGCAGGCCGTGCTCGGGGTGGGGGGGTGGGGAGGGGGGCGCGGCGGGGCCCTGCGGCCGCCCCCCCGCCAGGCGCGGCGCCCTTAGCCCCCGCGGCCGCCGCCGCTGCTCCCGTGCTATCTGCGGCGGCTGCGGAGAAGGAAAACGTTCGCAGCGCGTGATGTGAAACACAGAATTAACGCCCAGCCCGTCCTAGGAGTGAAAACAAGGAAGGAGGGGAGGGGAGCGGGAAGGCGGACGAGAAAGGGAAGGGGAAAAAAAAAAAGAGCGAGAGACCATTAAAAACAGAAGAAAAAAAAAGCCCCAGAAAAGGGAACGTCACATCCCCTTGACCCTCCAATCACCTCGGGGTCCCATTTGATTGGAAGGCGGCAAAGGCTTTAATCTCAGACTAATTCAGCTGCTTTTGAAGTGAGTTTCTTTGCCAGATCCCGGGCTGGATGGGCAGCGGCTCGCATCACAGCTGAGCGGCGGAGGCGAGCGCTCCGCGCCGCGCCAGCCGGGGGAGCCGAGAGCGGCCGAGGGGGACAGCGGCACACGCTCGCACCCCCCGCCCCCAGCACAGCCCAAGGATTACTCGGCTTTTTTTTCCTCCTCTTTCTCTTCGGCCGGCTCCCCCTTTCCCTCCCCCTCCCCACCCACGCCCTCCCCGCCAGAGAGAGCCACGGGACATTTTATGTTTGTTTTCCTGCTCGGGGGGCGTGTGGCTTTTTTCCCTCCTCGCCCGCAGAAAGCGACCGAGCGTTTCCGAGTGCGAGCGGCGCCACTTGCCCCAGTTTTCATGCGAGGTTTTGGGTCATGATCACATCGCCCTCGCTTTCTGCTATAAGAAGTAGTAAGCGCAGCAGCAGCAGCCTCAGCGAGCCCGGAGGCAGCCCCCGCCGCAGCCGCAGCGCCGCCGACCTCGCCGGGCCGAACGGGCACGCTGGGAATAACGGCAGCAGCGCCGCCGCCAAGCCCTGCTTCCACGCCGTCCCCCCCTCGGACCCGCTACGCCAAGCCAACCGCCTTCCCATCAAAGTCTTGAAAATGCTCACGGCGCGGACTGGACACATTTTACACCCCGAATACCTGCAGCCTTTACCCTCCACGCCCGTCAGCCCGATCGAGGTAAGGACCTCGGAGCCGGCCCCGGCCCCCCGGCTCGCTCTGCCCTCCCCGCCCGGGCGCTCGCTGTGCATGGCGGCTCCGCCAGCCTCCCTCGGCACTTCCCTGCGCCTGGAAACGCACTTGCACCAGGAAACGGGCTGCTTTTGATCTAGAGTTTGTGCGAGGAACCGCT
Organism: Rhynochetos jubatus; assembly: GCA_027574665.1. Classification (NCBI taxonomy): domain Eukaryota; kingdom Metazoa; phylum Chordata; class Aves; order Eurypygiformes; family Rhynochetidae; genus Rhynochetos; species Rhynochetos jubatus. Next base: position 16,445,439 of record CM050655.1, read on the forward strand.
CCTGGTTATTGTTTCCATGTTTACTGGGATAATTTCTAATTCCTCCTTAAATAACTTCCCCCCCCCCCCCCCCCCTCTTTTTAGCCTTTTTGGTTGGGTTTTTTTCTTTTGGGGGGGGGGGGAGGCGAGTGAAAGGAAACGATCCACTCTGGGGTCACGATCCGGCCACACAACTAAGCAGGACTCCGAGAGCCAACCTTGCTTTTGCAGGGAACCGGGGGTGGGGGGGGGGGGGGGAGGGAGGGGGCGCGAGGCAGGGACAGGCTCAAGCGTGGGTGCGGCAAGATAACTATTTCAGCTCCCTGACCGTTCCCTTTCAAGTACCGACAAGCGTTTGTACTTCGGGGTGGGGGGAGGGCTATTCGTCCCTTTTCTCCTCTGCGGAGGCCGTCGGTCCCCTTCTGCGTAGCTCGCTGTTTGCGGGACCGAAACTCGAAACGGAGCGGGTGGTGGGAAGGGTGTGTCCGTGGGAATGAATGATTTCATTCAGGTCTCTGCGGAGCGAGGACACCCCTGTCTCCCGGAGCCCGGCTAGCTCGGGCTCTGTGTATAAATAGTGTCAGCAGTCAGGGCGCAGAAATGCTGCAGTCACTATAGTTCACGGGCGGGTTTGTGCGCCTGCACGGCCGGAGCGGCGGGGAGCCGAACGCCAAGCTCCGCGCTGCCCCCGCTGCCGGAGGAGCACTGGGCGCTGAAGGCGGCCGCAGTGGCCTCGCAGGAATAGGAAAATCCCTGTCCCTTTTTTAAAGGCTTTGTGGAAAATGGTGCATGCAGGGGAGGGGGCTGTCAGAGTGATGAATGCACACAAAATTGTTCATTACTTCCAGGCTGTTCTCTGCAAAAACGTCCGGGACAAGTGTCTTAGGTATGCCCCGCGGTTTTTCGTAGACCCCGATTAAACCTCTGTCTTTGTGTGTCCTTCTGATTTCCGCAGCTGGATGCGAAGAAGAGTCCCCTGGCCCTTTTGGCACAAACTTGCTCGCAGATAGGGAAGCCGGACCCGTCCCCTTCCTCCAAACTCTCCTCGGTCACCTCCAATGGCTCCGGAGGCGACAAGGACTCCAAGTCGGGCCCCTTGAAGCTCAGCGACATCGGCGTGGAGGACAAGTCGAGCTTCAAGCCGTACTCCAAGCCGGGCGCGGAGAAGAAGGAGCCGGGGGCGGCGGGCTGTGCGGGCGCCCCCGCCGCGGGGGTCGCGGCCGGGGAGAAGTCGGGATTCCGGGTGCCGAGCGCCACCTGCCAGCCGTTCACCCCAAGGACAGGCAGCCCCAACTCCAGCGCCTCCGCCTGCTCGCCGGGGCTGCTGCCGGCCGAGGGCAAAGGCGGGGAGGACAAGAAGGACTCGGAGGGCTGCGGAAAGAGCGGCAGCTCCGGCTCGGAGGGAGGCCCGGGCAACACCAGCATCAGCCACAGCCGGATTAGCGTGAGCTGTGCCGGGATTAACGTGGAGGTCAACCAGCACCAGGAGAGCACGCCGGGCTCCAAGCCCATCGCCTCGGACTCCGCCTCCTCGTGCAGCAGCACCACCGCCACCTCCTCCACCTCCGTCCTGGGCTCCGGCCTCGTGGCTCCCGTCTCTCCTTACAAGCCGGGCCAGACCGTCTTCCCCCTGCCCCCGGCGGGCATGAGCTACCCGGGGACGCTGGCTGGAGCCTACGCCGGCTACCCGCCCCAGTTCCTGCCGCACGGAGTGGCGCTGGACCCCACCAAATCCTCCAGCCTGGTGGGGGCTCAGCTGGCCGCCGCCAGCAGCCTGGGCTGCAGCAAACCGGCGGGGTCGAGCCCGCTGGCGGGCGCGTCGCCGCCGTCGGTGATGACGGCGAGCCTGTGCCGAGACCCGTACTGCCTGAGCTACCACTGCGCCAGCCACCTGGCAGGCGCCGCCGGCGCCTCCTGCGCCCACGACCAGGCCCTCAAGTCCGGATACCCCCTCGTCTACCCCACCCACCCTTTGCACAGCGTCCACTCCTCGCTGACCGGCGCCACGCCGCCCTCGCTGGCCGGCCACCCTTTGTACCCCTATGGCTTCATGCTCCCCAACGACCCCCAGCCACACATCTGCAACTGGGTGTCGGCCAACGGACCCTGCGACAAGCGCTTTGCCACCTCGGAGGAGCTGCTTAGCCACTTGCGGACCCATACTGCCTTCCCGGGCACCGATAAACTCCTCTCCAGCTACCCCAGCTCCTCGTCGCTGGCCAGTGCGGCGGCCGCGGCCATGGCGTGCCACATGCACATCCCCACGACGGGCGCCCCGGGCAGCCCGGGCACGCTGGCCTTGCGCAGCCCACACCACGCGCTGGGACTCGGCAGCCGCTACCATCCCTACTCCAAGAGCCCCTTGCCCACCCCCGGGGCCCCCGTGCCCGTGCCCGCAGCCACCGGACCCTACTACTCCCCTTACGCACTCTATGGGCAGAGACTCACCACAGCCTCGGCGCTGGGGTACCAGTGAGCGCAGGCAGTGGGGCTTTGACACACACCACCCTGCAGAGTCTAGCGGGGTGGGGAGGGAGCCCTGCAAACTTTATAAAAGTTGGAAAGGAAAAAAAAAATCTGACTTTTTATAAAATAGTGTTCATTTGAGGACTGGATCCATGAGCACTGTATTTATTTATGTTAGCTTCAAGCGGGACAACGAATCATAAAGTGCATTACTTAACTGAGCTCAATAGGTAAAAGTGGAACACCCATTGTAGAATATAAATAAAAAGATAGAGGTCTTCTCTTTAATGTTACTTTAAAATTGCTATGATTGTATTGTACGTTCTTATTTAATGTCTCATTGAAACAAAAAAAAAAATTTACATGCATGTTTGTTACTAAAAAACAACTCGCAATTTGTCAGTTATAATTTCAAATTGCAATTATTTTTAAGGTGTATACCCTTGAAAGAGAATTGGTATTTTTTTGTATGTATTCTGGAAGAAAAACAAAAACAATTCTATTCCAAAAACCTCATTTGCCTTATTTTGTTCTTTAAAAGGAACACTTAACTATTTTTAATTTTTAAGTCCACCCTGTAAAAAGGGTTAAGTAAGGTTTACGTCATGTACTAAAATAGACAATGTATCGCTTTAAAGATTAAAATTCCGTATATTTGATGTATTAAAAGGTTTTACTTTTTTTTTTTTTAAATACGCTTTGATTCTGTTATAAAACCCGAGTAGGTCTTGGATGGAGGCAACTGCTAATTTCTCCTTAAGCGTTTATTCAATTTTAATTAAAAATGTAAAAAAAAAAAAAGTTTTTTTATTGTAACCCCAGGGCTGTCTTAAAAAAAAAAAGCAAACGGGACTATTTTTTTTCCCTTTCAGTAGAATTCACAGGCACAAAAGAGGAAAACAGAATCGGTTAAATCTTTCACTTTCCTAAGGAAGATTAACTTTTTTTTTTAAATGTTTTTACTGTGAAAATCTTTTTTAAAACTAGGTTTCATTTAAAAGACTTCTTTCTTTAGAAAGAAACGTGGAAGGCAGGACTTATTTGTAAAGAGTAAGAAGATTATCTGAAAGCTTTTTTGACAGTGTAATGCAAAACTATTCGTCTCTTTTTCTAAATGAGAAGTTCAGAAGCAATTAGGGAAGCGCCGTTTGATCTCATCCAGTTATTTTAAATTTCTTTCTTCAGTTCATACGGCAACACAAACGATCACCACGTTAAAAAAAAAAAAAAATCGGACAACTCTGAGAACTCCTTTTCTTTTAAAAAGGAAGGGGGAAAATAAGAAGTCCATCCACTATTTGATCCGAGTTTGCTCTTTACTGAAGTGCAGTGCCAAACTCGACGTGATGCCGAAAGGGGCTGCCCCGGCCTGCGCCGCGTCTCTGCCTCCCCAGCCCGGGTTCCCAGCGCCCAAGGCCACCGCCCGGCTCCGGCTCGTCGTCCTGCACTCAGGTAGGAGCGGGGGACTGCGACGGAAAACCCAGCGCAGCTACCCAAACTGCGGAGCAAACCGGTGCCGCCGAGATAGTCGGAAAAGCGATACCCGAGCCCCTAAAAGCAATGCCAGCGAAAGGCTGTGCTCCCGCGGGCTGCCAGGCGCTGGCGGGGAGCGGCTCAGGCAGAGCCGAGTACCTGCTGCCCCTCGCACAGCCCCTCTCCCCCCGCTGCGGGCTGCCCTCGCCCCGGCCCCGGCGCGACGCGCTGCCAGGGGGAAAAGTTGCAAGCGGCGACTTTGCTTGACAAATCACTGGGTTTTCTCCCGCTGTATCCCCCACAATATAATTACTGTTCAAAGTTTCCCGTGGTGCCCAGATGCTAATTAGTCTAATACATTTACTCCAGATAATTAGTGGAAGTTAGCGTTAATGCGCAAAGGAGAGAAATGTAGCAAGCTAATGAAGCTCCAGCGCTCGCCCGGCCGTCCCGGTACCCGACGCGACGCGCCTTGCCGGGGCCGGGCAGGGCCCGGGCCAGAGCCGGGACCGTGCCCGGGATGCACCCGGGGCTACCGCGCTTGGCGGGTGCTGGGCTGCGCTGCGGCTTTTTTGGGTCGCTGCTCCGAAAGCGACACGGGAAATGCTTTGGGCTTTAACCAAATGTATTTTTTCCCCCCTTAAATGGGAAAGGGACCATTGCGTATCTCTGCTTTAGGGAATGTAAAATGAGCTCTCGTTATGAACTGATGAGCTGGAGAAGGGGAGGGCAGTGCTGTTAGCTGCACCAAGTAAATTTCAATAATAAAATAGGAAGCGGATACAAACACAGCAAGTAATCGAATGCAGGGCTTTGCGGGTCGGGGGTGGGGGGGATGGTGGTGGAGGATTCATCCAGCGAGTCCGAGAGAAGCAGCGCAAGCTAGCAACCCTCTCCCCACGCCGCACGCCCCCCCGCCCTCTCCTGCAGCCCCGCTGCCGTGCGCTGGCGGGGCAGCCCGGCCAGCCTGCCCTCCCCGCCCCGCTATCTTAACCACCTTTAATTTGAGGAAAAAAAAAATACATTTCGGGCTCCATCTGGGCGTGCAAACGACCGTTACAGATTTGCCGCGATTAAACACCACCACCGCACACACTCCTGTTCACGTATTTCACAATTACAGATTGTGAAGTTACAGATTCTAACAGCTGCATCTCGGACTTCGCTAGCTAAAACCCATCAGCGATCAGGTGTTGCAGGGGCTATTTTAAAAAAAGATCGAGAGAGGTTGTTTTCTGTGTTCTGGAGCCCTAAGGCAGTTTTGTGGATTTCAGCTCTGAAAAGTTACACACAAAAAGACTTCTGATGCAAGTGATGAAATGAACACTTAACGTTGTTATTACTGTTTTCCTCAGACGCTGTCGCCGAGATTAATGAAAAATTAAAATAGCTTATTTTATATGTAGAGTGGTGGTAAGGAGGTCTCTCTTCCAGGCTTGTTAAGTATTTGACCTGGCAAGTGTCACCTAGGATTTTGATATTAATCTAGGAAATTCGCTTTTTTTTTTTTCCCTAATAGAAATTGACTTATGGACATTAATGTTTTTAGGTGAAAGGACTACATTTATTATTCCTCCCCTCCCCGTTCTTACTAACTGGATGGGTTGTGGAGTTGACAGCAGCCGCTGGTCCATGCCACCGAACTAAAATAATTTCACAGTGAAAAACCAGCTCGAGAGGACAAGCAACAGAAGGGCAAAACCCATCAAACCCGAAACTCTGATCAATCTGACCAGAGTCAGGCATACATTAGTTTAAATTAAACAGTTTCGTCTTCCTCACAAATCTTTTTTGAACATTAAAGATAAACTCATGTAATATTTAAATCAACTCGTCAGATGCTAAGTGCAACAGAAGAACCAAAATAAAAATGAATGCGTTTCCATCCCCTCTCAGAGGCTTACACTGGCTGCCACTTCGACAAAATACTTCTGATAAGATAAACAGAACCTTTCTTTTCTAAGCGTCGCTTATCTATTGGGAAATGTAATTAAGCTAGTTTTATGAAACAATAAAACACCAGACTGCACAGACAGCAAAGGAGTTTCTGTAATATATCTGAGCCTATATAGGCATATGTATCTTGGCTTATGCATACAAGTCCACACCAAACAGATACATATACTTTTGCTTGCCTTATATGAGAGTGCAAAGCGTATGCTAGAACTGAAATACAGGGATGTCTTATGACGGGAAGATTTTCCAAAGCGATAAGAGGCTTCATTTTCTAAGACCGGGAAGTCACCCGCTACCTTTGAAGCTACCCTCAAGGCAGCCAGCAAGGTATGGGCAGCGCGACGGCTGGGCTGACCCTCTTCTCTCTAATCCGAGGTTTGTAATGAACTGCCCACATCTACAATCGAATTCACCCAGGCCAGTGGAGTCCTGAAAGGCCCGAGCTTTCTGAAACAAAAGTAAATGCGCATTCCTATTCTGTACAAAGATCGATCAAACTTCATTCCTTCATATTTAGAAGAGACGGACAGAAATGCTGTTGGCTCTCAGTACAGGCTCACGAGAACGCCGTGGAGGTTGGCTTGTTTGTTGTTTTGTTTGACTGGGGTTTTTTTGGGGTGTGTGTGTATTTTATTTGGGTGGTGTTTTTTTTGGTGGTAGTGTTTATAAAAAAAAAAAAAAAGGAACGACTCTAACATTGGAAAAATCGCTGGAGCTACCAGCATCAACTCTCCTTTCCATCCGGATTTTGGCTATAATTTCAGACATTTCAAACCCCAAACTGAGGCCCCCCCAACCCCACGATTCTCTCTGCACGGCAAAGCGCAGCCCGCACTTCACGAACCGACCTGCGGCAGGCAAGGGATCAGTCCTGATAGGAGGTGTCTAATCCCTGCTAAATCTCTCTCTCAGCTCCGTCCTAGGAAATTCGGGTCAGATTGCCTTTTTTTTTTTTTTTTTTTTTAAAAAGGTAAAATGTTGTTGCAATGAAGCGTAAAGGTGTCAAAAGAAAAAAGACGGACCCTGAGTCCGTATGCTCCCACCTCTTTGGAGGTGGAATGCTTTGGCAGCAGAGACGGGGCTGAAATTTGAGCAGATTATACATTTGAGCTTGTGCATGAATGCGAAAAGACTGTCCTAATGCTGGGTATTTCTCCATCAAGATCAACCAGGTGCTGCTGCTGCAAAAAATCCCACCTCCGGCCGCTTGCTCTGTGCGTGTGTGTGCGAGCACAGCGATGCACAGACTTTGTTCTCTCTTCATGTCTGAAATTCATCAACCGCTCCCTTCTCCAGCCACCCCGTCCTCTATGTGAAAAAAGTGAAATCGTTCAGGCTTTGAATATTGTAAGAAGTCTTGTGTGGTGGTGTTTTTTTTTAATCTTCAAATGAATTAAAGACAACCTGACAATGCTGTCATCTGTCTTCAACGTCACATCAAGGCAAGAAATAATGATAACAGAGCAGCAGAAAGACGCCCACTGAAACCTGGAGGATACATATACACATATATATACACACACATATATGCCTTGAAACGGTTTGAAAGGGAACAAAATTAGATTACCGTTCTTAGGCTATCGCGGTAAGAACGTGTGAGGGTTTTTTTTTTAAAAACTACTTCATCTTTCTAGCTTTATTTTGTGAAGCGCGTGCTCTTTGATCCAAACCACTTCTGTGAGATGGGGTAAGACGACGAACAGGCACATTCCTTGCTCCTAAACTACTACGACTAATGGAAGCACAAAAACATCTCCCTTCCCCCTCCTCATCGTTTCAGGTTCTCGTTCCACGTAATAACACACGTTACTGCTCTCCCGAAGCGCAGGCCACAGTGTGGCCCATTTTACTTGACGACCCGTGCGGGGACGTTGTGCGGAGCAGCTCAGCTCCCCGCCAGGGAAGAGGCGGCTTCTTCCCTTTGTCTCGGCCGCCCCGCGCGGTTTCGTTCGGGCTCCCGCCCGCCAGGCGGCGCTGCCGCGCCCCCGGCGGGGGCGAAGGGCCGCGCCGGCGCGGGTGCCGCTGCGGCGGGAGCGGCCGCTTTCCGCGGAGGGTGCCGGGCTGGGCCCCGCCGGGCTCGGCCCCGCCGCCCGTGCTCCCGCCTCGGCGGCCAGCCGCGCACCGCCTCCGCCGGCATCCGGCGTGCCAGTCCTGAACCCGATAAAAATCGCTTGTTGGGGGCAGAGGGAATCTCCGATCTAATCCGAAGGGAAGTATTGCAGTATAAATGGATTTAGCCAGATAAAAACAGATAGGCCGGACTGAACAAAACCCGGGGTGGTGATGGGTTTTTTTGGTTTGTTTTTTTTTTTAATCACGCGTGTAATCTCATTCACTCTGAAGGGTAAATAAATTGCAGTTGTATGAAAAACAATTGGTGCTACATGTGTTCATAACAGATGGGATCTTATCACAGTTTAACTGTAATAAATTCTGACTTCTGGAAATTGTGATCTTTACTCCATGTTAGATGCCTCGTTTCTACGGTAATAATAAGGCTACAAACTTCTGAGAGCAAGCAGAAAAGTTTTCGGTGCTAGCGTTGCTCAAGAGCCAGGGCATGCTCCTGCAGCCTCTTTACAGTCGCGGCTCTTCCGAAGTTTCCGTGCAAACGCGTCTGAAAATCAGAAGCGAGAGAAAACCCTGGCTCGAAGGTAGGCAAACAGCTGATCCTCCCCGCGTTGGGTAACATTATTTACCGAGGCCAATGATAATAGCCCCTAAAATACACGCAGAAAACCCAAGAATGAGCTCTCTGCGTGGAGAAAGAAGCCCTGGCAAATGACAGATCACGCTTTGCTTTACGAAAAGAGAATATGTCACAAGAAGAAACCCAGCCCCCGAGGAAGCCGAGACCAAACTTTAGATTAATCCTCCTGCGCTTCAGATCACAAAATTAAAAAATAAATTTGAATAACCACTGAAAGGATAAAATTATAACAATAAATTGTCCATATTCACTGAGGCTGCGGGACTAATTATTTTCACCATCTTGGTTTCCCATTGCTGTTTATCAAGTCGCAGGATAAATGCTTGTAAATCCATTATATTTCCATAAATCCTTTCGCCGCTTTCTTTTTGGCCAATGCTTTTGCAACATTAATTGATTTTATTGCACTTTCTGAAGTCACTGTATATTAAACTCAAGCAAGTTTGCTCTGAAAGCCTTGTTTTTCCCATTGTCATATGAAACCCGTGAACGGGAATTACTGTAGCTACTGCAGACTCCAGTCTCTTTTTCCCCCTGCTGTGATCTCGATGGCAAATGCGAACTGCAAATTACAATTTTCTAATAATCTACGCTGTTACAGAAAACAGCCCCTTTATCGCTAGTGAAAAATTAGTGTAAATCCCAACACCAAATTTTTCCATTGTTTTTAAACAGGGGGAGGCATGAAACGCTACCGGGTGATCAGGAACAAGCAGACCAAGAAATGCTTTGTGAGTCGTTTATGTTGCTAGATGGACAGCAGTTATTTTTAGGAAAGGATTTTCGATGTGTAACTAGAAGTTCATGCAATTGAGAAGTGAGTACATGCGCTCCAGGTTCCTCAAACCCTTCTCTCTTTTTTCCTCAGTCACCTTAAGAAAACTGGACCCAACCAGCCTTAAACTGATTAATGATTTCTCACTTAATATGGGCTAATTTCCAGTTCCTTTACCTGTCACGCTAGCCCCATGACCATTATTTAAAAGCGTTCAGAGCCAAGGCTTATGCTTAGAGTGCTCCCCCTCCACACCCCTCGGCACCCCGGCATGCAGCCCAAGTGCCGGCAGCAAGCCCCCGGCGCGGCTGGGTGCTCCCCAAGAGGTGCCTTCACACAGCCATTTGCAAGCCGTTACCGTCGGACCTAACTAGGCAGCGTCCTCGCTGCCTGCGGATTCACTTCAAGGTACCCCAGTGACGCAAGAGTCTTGTAATATGAATAGGGATAATTACTGTAGATCACAGAAGACATGAAGAGCTGACTACTCTGGGTAGGACAGCAGAATGTCGGTAATTATGAACCTATCCTTCGTATTACAGGTTCGGTGTTTGTACCTTATCCTTGGCTGCCTAACCTTCCTACCCATGTACGCTGCTACCCACCACGACATTTTAGAAAGGTAAACACATCAGTCGCTAGTAATGCCATCATTAGTTATACTAGGAGGAGGAAGACGGGAAGAAAGCCTGAGAGCAGCACCCTGCCTGTGCCTAACCCTTGTGGGGCGGCAGGCGGGCAGCCTGGGCCCGGGGCACAGCTTCTGGCCACCCCGCGCTGGGGCCAGCCTCTGGGTCCCTGCCCCTCGCCTCAGCATGGCCCTCATGGCGCTCTGCCCCCTGCCTCAGCAAGGCCCTCATGGCGCTCAGCCCCTTGCCTCAGCATCGCCTCAGCATGGCCCTCACAACGCTCAGCCCTTCGCCTCAGCGTGGCCCTCACGACGCTCAGTCCCTCACCTCAGCATCGCCTCAGCATGGCCTTCACGGCACTCAGCCCCTCGCCTCAGCGTGGCCCTCACGGCGCTCTGCCCCTTGCCTCAGCATCGCCTCAGCATGGCCCTCACAACGCTCAGCCCTTCGCCTCAGCGTGGCCCTCACGACGCTCAGTCCCTCACCTCAGCATCGCCTCAGCATGGCCTTCACGGCACTCAGCCCCTCGCCTCAGCGTGGCCCTCACGGCGCTCTGCCCCTTGCCTCAGCATCGCCTCAGCATGGCACTCACGGTGCTCAGCCTCTCACCTCAGCATCGCCTTCACGGCACTCAGCCCCTTGCCTCAGCATTGCCTCAGTGTGGCCCTCACGACGCTCAGTCCCTCACCTCAGCATGGCCCTCACGGCGCTCTGCCCCTTGCCTCAGCATCGCCTCAGCATGGCACTCACGGTGCTCAGCCCCTCGCCTCAGCATCGCCCTCACGACGCTCAGCCCCCCGGCTGAGGCCTGAGAGGAAGGCCAGGGCATCCCTCCGCTCCCTACCTTCCTTCCCGGGACAGGCTGGGGCAGGGCTGCACCTGGTGCCTCAGGGCGCTGCCGGCAGGAAAAGGCCTTGCCGTCCCAGGAGCAGGGCCGTTTGCAGCCACTCGGCTTTCTCGAGGCAAAGCATGTCGTTTGGGCAAGGCCGCCTCTGCAGTTCATCCACTGCTATGGCTCCAGAGGTGTCGGTTCGGCTGGAACTGGGACAGGCAGCCCAGGCGTGAGGACACCCACTCCCCGTGCAGGGGAAGCACCCTCTCAGACACCTCAAGGCGTAAAACTGCAGCTGCCTAGGATATTTTGTTTTCACTGAAGTTGGTAAACATCGGCCCAGATTCTCAAACACAGCCAATACCTCACTGCTGGGGGGAAATGTCTCCCCTCTTGTACAATTCACAGCCCTTAATCCTCTCTTTGTGGAGTTGTATTTTTTACTACCAGGAAAGGTCAACTGCTACCATCATCTACTGTGCTTTTTCTCCATGCCTGAAGTACTTGTCTTGAGGCAGAGGAATACATACCAATTCTCAGATCTGAAATATTTCAAGCCCACAGTTCTCACTTCTCATTTGGGTTCCTGATCACTGGGCTGTTCTAATGTGGGAAAAAATCTCCACCCATCCTTTGAAGGCATTTCACTTTGCATAAGAATGCACCAGGCCAGAGCGAAAGAGAAGGAAGGAACAAGATTATTTAATCTGCTGGTTATGGTGCTTGCCAAAGCTCAGGTCTCCCAGTCAGTGCTCAGACTTAATCAGTTCTACCTACTCTCTTTTTGCCCAACAAAAAGCTTTAAACATTCTACAAAAAAAAAATAAAAGGTGTAACACTCATCAATCCCCTTTCCACCCTAGATGGTAATGAAAGATGAGTCTACTCAGGTATTTATTTGATAACTCAGTGGCTACACATCTGCATTTTTTCCTGCTCCACCTATCTGAATAGGGACCTTTGAGTCACTATTTTTTAAAGGAAAGTAGGAACCCCCATGCCATGTTAGTTGACAGCAAGCTTGGCCTGACAAAGCTATGCAAGTAAAAGTGTTTCTCCTCTTTGGTCTGTATTTTTGTTACTCCATCCCACCCTACGTGGAACTACTGGCAACCATCCCCTCTGACCACATACACACATGCAGTCCCACTGCTGCTCACCGCTGCCTGTATCAGGCTACCCCAGAAATTCACTAGCAAAGACCAAAACAATGCTGGTCAAAATCTTACTTGTCCCTACCTATATTTTTGCAACCAAGATTAAGTTTATTTTGTCAATTTTTCAAAAGAAAATGACCACCGTATAGCCTGTTTCCATCATTAAATACTTGAGCTCATGAGTCTGAGAACATTCACAAGACTTTTGTCCTATGTCCCTCCTACCCCTCCAATTCCCCTCCTTTTGCAAAATTACAATTTCCTTAAATATATATATTGCACCAGCAGGCCCAGGGAATGTGTTCCAGACAAAACAGATGAGTAGAAATGAAGTTTTTTTTTTTTTTTAAGAATCAGCTGCTAAACACATTCCAGTAGAGGTGTCAAAAAGATTTTGTCAAGAGAAGTAATCACATTTATAATTATGGTCTTCAAGCTGACTTTATGGAGTTAGGGTGAAATGTTATACTTGATCAAAAGCAGATATCCTACATATATCAATAGGTTTATAAAAAGATTGAGAAAGGAATTTAGACCAGATGGTGCAACTAATTTTTCTAGTTTAACTGTATCATTTGGTGGAGAAACAAATGGTTGATGATATATGTACAAATCAGGTACTGACAAATCCTGATAAAACTGGCTACTCCAAGTGCCACAGTCTTGTTTTAGAGTTAAAATATGTTGGGAAAGTGTCATAGCAGGTCTTACCTCCTCAGTGGACAGTCAACACTTTCTATACTATTTTAACTTGCCTATTTGTAAAGTGAGTGACTTAGAACAGTACAATTTCCTACATGTAGTTGTTATCAAAGTAAACAAAAACACTGATAAACACTAGCACGACTGATAGATGATACCACTATAACTTATCCCAATTAGAACAGTTACTTGTCAATCATCATAGCTTTTTCATAACCTGTGGCCCGGTATATAACTGGCTATCTCCGTAAGGGGAAAAAACAATTGTTTTAACTAAAAGACTTAAACTTGTATGAACATAGTGTTGCAGCTGGTTGATTGTGTTTGCTGATTAATGGAATTGTGTCAATTTACATTTATACTTTCAAGCTGTTAAACTTGCATACACCTAGCTAAATTCACAATCTAGAGTGAAATTCTAGTTAGCCTGAAATCACCAGACGTTTTCTAGCAATATTAAGGAAGCCAGGATTACTCCTGGGACAAAAAAAGTCCTAAAGTTTACAACTTCTAATTCCTTATCAACAAGAACTAAGTGCAACACAGTTGCACAATTCATGATGATTTGGGAAGGAGCTTGGAACCACCTTGGAGCAAACTATGGGAATTTTTGTTTACTGTCTTTGATGAGAAGGTTTAGGTGACAAAATCTGAAGAGACCATGCAAGGTGTATCAGTAGTAAATAGGTAAAAAAGAAAACATTGAACACATGTACTTTTAGATGTTACGCAAACCAGAACAGAGTAGGTTTTGGTGATTTTATCACAGACAGTCAACTTGAAGCTTATGCCTTTCAAGGTAATAAGAGCATGGGGAGTTTAATCAGCACATTTGTCTGATCAGTCATCTCATGTTTTACTCAAGAAGTGGCTGCATTTCAGTGATGCATTTAATGGGCTGAGAGCAGCCCTGAGGAGAAGGACTTGGGGGTACTGGTGGATGAAAATCTGGACACGAGCCAGCAGTGTGTGCTGGCAACCCAGAAAGCCAACCATATCCTGGGCTGTATCCAGAGAAGTGTGGCCAGCAGGTCAAGGGAGGGGATTCTCCCCCTCTACTCTGCTCTTGTGAGACCCCACCTCCTGCAGTTCTGTGTCCAGCTCTGGGGCCTCCAACTTAAGAAGGATATTGACTGGTTAGGGCGAGTCCAGAGGAGGTCACAAAGATGAACAGAGGGCTGGAGCACCTCTCCTATGAAAAAAGGTTGAGACAGTTGGGCTTGTTCAGCCTGGAGAAGAGAAGGCTCCGCAGAGACCTTATTGCAGCCTTCCAGTACCTAAAAGAGGCCTACAAGGAAGCCAGGGGGGAGGACTTTTTACAAGGGTCTGTAGTGACAGGACCAGGGGTAATGGGTTTAAACTGAAAGTGAGGCGATTTAGATTAGATATCAGGAAGAAGTTCTTCCCAGAGAGGGTGGTGAATCACTGGAACAGGTTGCGCAGAGAAACTGTGGATGCCCCATCCCTGGAAGTGTTCAAGGCCAGGCTGGATGAGGCTTTGAGCAACCTGGTCTAGTGGAAGGTGTCCCCCTCACTGGAACTAGATGATCTTTAAGGTCCCTTCCAACCCAAACCATTCTATAATTAGATGTGTGCATTTTTACCTTGTATATATAATTTAAACAGACAAGACTTGTCCAGGTTTTTCCCCAAGAAAATCATAGAATAATAATTCTAATGTTAATGAAAAGAGAAATCCTTTAAATTAATAAGAAAATAAAGGAAAATGAAAGGTTCTACATGTAAAGGAACAACTTTTTTTATGCAGAGCACCTCTGACAATATTTACATCTGTTCTGATGGCTAATCATCTTGGATGAAGCAAACAATAATTTAGTTCTATTGCTCAGTAATTTAGCTCAGTTTTCATATGCATAAATACACAGACTAGTTTACACACTAACTTGAGCACTAGCAGAATGAGGTGGTGAATTTTACGTTCCCATCTTGAAAACAATTATTGCATATCCATGTTATTTCATAATATACAAAATGTTAAACTAATTTTTGCAACTTTATCCCAGTCTTTTTGTTGTGGACAATAAAATGAGGACAGGCATGTTTCTGTGAAGTCTCTTTTGATGTATTTTGTAATAGTTTAATTCCAGGGGAGAAGAAAAAAAAAACCCAAAACAAAAAAACCCCAAAACGTGTTGTGAGCTTTAGAACAGCTAAAAGGAGACTATGCTCTCCACACCCCCAGTCACAAGCTGTCCTTAGGAATGCAACTACATACAATTCTGGAAGTGTAATAATCATCATCTTGCTCATTACCTGGGACCTCCAGGGCTGAATCACAAACCTTTACACCTCGAGTTAAATACCCTACCAAGCAGCTGTAGCGTACTCATATCCGCTGTTGGCCAGATGCAGACACAGAGTGGGAGGCATACCACAGTGAACAGTGGGCTACATATGCATACCTACTCAAAAGCGAGTTAAAGATTGGCTAGAGACTAATCCACTTTATAGGCTAAGAAATTGATTTTTGGAGAAGCTGAACTACATGTGCTCAAGTCTCTTAAAAAAAATCAGCAGCTTAACTCTGGTTGTATTATTAGCAGGGTTCATTACAGTATAGGAAAGCATGGGAAACATTATCTTCCATTCTGGCATTCCCTAAGCCAGGGCCCATCATGTGCAGTGTAACACAGGTATTTTTTCCAGGAGGGGTGGCTAAGGGCATTTGTTTCTAACTACAAAGCTAGGGACAGAATGGACTACATGTTATCCATAGCAGTAACTTCCAGGTATTTTTGGATACAACATGCAAGGCATTTAATCAAATCCTCATCAGAACAATAAGAGGTGATCAGATGCTTGATATTCTATATTGATAAGTAATGAGAGTATTAGAAATAAGCCACCTGTAGAAGTCAGCTCTGGATCAAGTCGGACAAAACTGATTTTATCTTAAACAGGAGAACAAATGAAGTAGGTCTCTAATGGTTTCAGTTTCAGAAGGGCAAACTCTGGTGTAGTAAAGTCAGCTGGACTGAGGAACTGAAAGACAGAATAGAGAGCGAAGTCTTAAAATACTTCACATCAATAATGTTAAAGTGGTCATGAATATATATTCCAAACACAGGAAAAAGGAAAAAAAGAAACCCAGAGAAAGATACTCCAGGCCTACCTGGATGCACTATCACCTCAAGAAATGTGTTACATGTGAGAAAATAAAAGTAAATAGCGTGGAAAAACCCTATTTTGTTTGGTAACCAGTCTTTATCTTAGAAGCATAGGGGTGAAGTAAGAATTTCCAAAAGAGGAGCTAAGTTAGGCTTTACACAGGGTACTAAAGTGGATGAAGATTTTTTATTTTTTCATAAATAAAATGAAAGAAAGAAAAGGAATGCAGTGGAGATTAAGGATAATTCAGGAATGCTCCCAACCTCAAATTGATATGTTGCATTAAATAAGAAGGGCAATACGGAGCATGGGGTGAAAGGGAAATAGCTAATAGGAATGGTGTAAGAGAATGAAAATAAGGTGAAGTAGAAACAAAATCAAATCTGGTATAGCTCTAAACTCTAGAGGTCTAGTTTATCTCCAATCCAAATCAGAACTCTAGAATGTGAGACTACAACAGTAACAAGAACCTTCTACCAAACTTAACCAAAACAAAATTGGCACACAATGAATAAAGACTACTTTGAAAAGGGAAATATGATGTCCGAGATTGACATGTTTATCATTCTGATTCCAGTAATAGCCAAAAAACTGCAATGACATGTTGAAAGTAACAAGGCACAGAAAGAAAAAAAAAATAGAAGATATAGTCTGAGATTAATCAGAGTAGACCACAACACACTAAATAACTTTCTCTGCTTTCTAACAAGGAGCCCTGTGTGACAAGGCTTGACTTTTCCTAGGTGAGCAAGCTGAATCACACAGTTTCTCTCAATTTGCCCAATTAGCATTACTCAGCATCCAGCACTGAGGGGGGTGCTGGCGGCCCAGTAGATTTTCGTGAGGTGGCTGTAAAGTCTGGGAGATGTCCACAATGGCTGTGTCTGGGCATTCTCACTTCAGGCTGGGTTTCCTCTCACAAGCAGCCAGGGAGGGGGACATGCAAATCATCCCCCTCTCCAGCAGCCATGGCTGGCTCCACAAGTGCCTTCAGGCCCTCATTGCTGAGCAGCTGAGGCAGTGGCGTGGCTTCTCCTGAGGGGAGGTGCTGGGAAACCTTTTAGAACCCACTGGGGGTTGCCGGGGTGCTGCTAGAGAGACATGGGGCTGCAGGCCCTGTTGGAGAAAGCCCACCAGGTCCTACTGGGCCCCAGCTGCCAGTGGTGTCTGTCAGCCCTGTACAGGCCACCCTCAGGCGACACATGTGGCTACAGAAGTCGTTTCAGATTTGCTTTTACAGCCAATGCATGTGGGAGTGTGCATTTTATGTAGTGCATAAGATGCTGCCGACACGACAGCCCTGAGGTAAACTCCAGGTCTAACATCCCACTTGCCAGCTAGTCCCCTGGCTCCAGCCAAGACCCCTGTGTTTATTAGGATGAAGGAAGGGTGCTTTGGATTGCATCTGTGATGAGTATCCCATTTATACAAATGAGAGTCAGCCAGGCCCTAGCAATTACTCTTTTCCCAGACAGTTTTTACGTTGAATACTATGAAGCTGACCCTCTCTGAAATTAATACTGAGCTTGTGCAAGTGGATTTATACAAGTATGGGTTGCATCATTCCTAAATATAACTTTATTTTATTGTGCCATAGGTCAGAATAGCCAATAATTGGTAAGGCTGATGATACATATTTAAAGAACAAAACCATATCTGAAATGGAGGAATTATCTTGTTCACTGATCCTGTTTTGAAAATCTAGAATGACCAGCGAGAAAACCAACTGGTCTTGGGCTCTCACACTTCTGAAAATGTTATCACCGAATATTTGTGTAATGCTTGCTATCTATAGTCTGCTGTGACGTTAAACAGGGATGCAGGCTCCTGCCCACAGCATGTAAACTGTAATGTGATAATAGTACTGACCTCCTCGTTCCACTCTGCTGGGGGAGGCGCTGGGACTTGAGATGTAATTGTAGTAGCAAAAAAAAGCAGATCGATCGTCATGGGCTCTTCAGGAGTTGCTCTGCTGAGCATACAACTGAGGCAAGTGCACGTTAAACATGCCTGAACAGCCAGCACCACATAATTTCTTACGTACTAGAAAGTAGCCGTTTGGTGGTGGCAACTTTTAGGTGCAATTGAATTAAAAGATATACTTGTTTATTCAGAGAAAGATACTAACAAGGCCATGCAGGCTGTACTTGAATTGTTAACCCCTATGTTAGAGAAGAATATTAAAGTGGAGGTACAAAGACTACAGGAAGTAGAAAACAAATAATTTAAACTACTTATTAAGTGTTCCTACTGATATTTTAAATCATGAGCAGCAGGTCCCAGTTGTATACATTCATTAATCTTGTGTCTTCCTTGAAATGTATAACTTGCTATTTTACTTGTCTAAAAAGTAACCATAGCTAAAATCAGTAACAGAGATAAATGATAGAAGTATAACGATGGAAGTTCTGGGGCTTGGATATTAATGTTTTATCAAGGCTTCGAGATGGCACTCGTGACAGGACTAGGCAAACACAGGTGACAAACACAAATACTTAGACCATGTGAAGAAAAGAAAGCCTTTATGGTTAAAAGGTCTAATGTGTGGGTTTTTTACTGAACTAGAACAAAGATTTTTTTCCCCAAGATAAGAAAACCAACTTGGCTTTCTTCTCCTGGACTTTTATATAAAAGCTGATTGAGATTGTCACACTCAAAACCTCCCCCTTTTGGCTATTCACCAAACAAGGGAAGAAAAAGCTTTTCCTTCTCTCCATAGTACTTAAGTTTGCTAATGATGTTGAACACAAGATATGAAGGATACACAGTTCATAAAACCTCCAAAGAACACAATAAATAGTAGGTTAACAGGGTGGGAGCTTTTAAGATCTATTCTTATTCTGCAAGCAAATGTGACTTTTTCAGATCTGTCAGCTGCATTTAGTAGCAGAGATACAGATTCCTGTAAATGCAAGCAGGGATAGACTGATGATTTATCAACATACAGGGTTGTGCTGATTTGACTAAAAGCTTGACTGCACAAGGAATTATTCAAGAATAAAAGCAGTGTTCTTACTCAATAACTTCTTGTGCAGACATGCTTGTTCTAGAATACAAACTAGAATAAGGTAATCACCTTATGTGATAAGCTTCTATATGTAGAATACTTTTGTAGGGCTGTTACAATTAAATTCACACCCTGCCTTAGTGTGAAATAATTGACAAGTACAGTAATATCTTAACTTGAATTTTTAAAAATGTCTTCATTCAAAATTCTGGGAATCCCTTCAAGGTTTTTTTTTTTTTTTCCCTGGTAAAAATAATTTGTCTTTGATTGATTGAGAACAGGTTTTAAATACATGAAGTCACTGTAGATTTCCTGTTCTTTCCTTAGAAATTTCATGTAATCCAGAGTCTTACCTGAGCTCAAGCCTCTGAAATATGGATTTATGTGCGGCTTGAACTCACGTCCTCTCATTCTGGGGACATAGTGACTTCACAGTCTTCCAGTGGCTGTTCCACAGTTCCCTACCGTGAGTATTTCTGACTCTTCTGTTTACTTGTTTCCACATTCCTGTCTGTATAAAACACCGCATCTTCCAGCTGTCTGTGTATCAGCAGTTTCAGGTCAGATGTCTTTATGAACTGCTAGGAGGATGGAGAATCACATGCAAGTCCTGACTGCCTTCTAGCATGAATAGAACAAAATGTCATTTTGGGAGGGACATCCACAATTGTGCTCTGTATGAAAGCTTGTGCAAGAAACAGCAACAGAAGTGGGAGAGTAAATGATTAGCCTTTGGCTTGAGAGAATAAAAAATTTCAGCATAAATCCCTGCATAACAATGAGACCAAGAGGGTTCTAAAAATTATGGATTTCCTTCCTCTACTGAAAGGACTAAGAATGTCCAACCTTCTCCTTCCTCACCCCTCAATCAGCATGGAGATTGCAGTCTCACAAGCAAAGCCTTTAACATCACAGTTTGAGTTTTAGGACATGTCCTAAATGGTCCAAGGCAGAACTAGGGGATACTAGGTTGCAGAGGGAGAAGCTGGGACAAGAGGAAGTCATAGGACACAGAATGTTGAGCAAATGGGAAGGTCTGGGACCCAATACCAAGGGTCTGCTCAGGCAAGAGGTAGAGAAGACGCCACAAAGAGCTTTAGTTGTTGAGAAGTTGTCATCTTTACTATTGTTCTAGACCAATTGCTCTATAGATTGGAGGATTTTCCAGATTGTGACTCACAGAGTCATTGTTTACAGTGTCCCACACATGATGAAATGCCTTAACTTTATGAGAGGAGAAGGCATGCTACTTCCTCAGCACCACTCTTCTTCCGTCATAACCCTTAGCCTACGAAGTTAAAGTGGGCCCAGATGGCTTCAAAGCAAGGTAAATGTCTTTAGAATCAGCTCATAATTTCTAACTATTCTTGAATTGGTTTCTAAAAAAGAGGAAAAATATCAAAGCTGGAACTGTAGGAGACGTGCGTACATACTTCTTGGTGCAGTTTCACTGTGTAACTGTCTTACTGCTATACTGTTGAATATAGTTTTACTAGCGCTAGCTTTATGGCATAGTCTATGCTGTGTCACAGTGGATTAAATTTAAAATTAAATTAAGAAGTTCCTTAGTCACAACTTCCTTGGGCCACTGGTCTTTCCCTTTTGAGAAGGAAAAAACAGAGACATTGTGATTAGTAAAATACAGACATAATTTTAATGTTTCTCCACTGCTAATTTTTAATGCTTGATAAACAAAAAGCTTAGGTTGGCTGGTGATTCTGTGCAGGTCAGGCATGGCCTGTTCTATAAAGTCCCCTCCTATAACTAATCTGCTAAGCAGACAGCAGCAATAGAAAATCCTTTTAGTACAGGTGCTGTCCAGCTATAGAATTGCAAAACCTTAGGTCTAGGGATTAGCATCATTTTAGGAACGATGGAGGGAGGCTTGCATCCAAGGCTTCACTAATCTGAAAAAGTAGTAATGTGTCAGCCTTTTAGTCTGATCCTCTTGTGCAATAGTCAGGCCTGACAGTTTTTTTAGTTTTAGGTGTCTCAAATCTATGATAATTACTGGTCTGTCTGTGAGTTAGTAAACTGGTCTGAAAGAGCTTTTGAACAAGTGAATGATCAGAGATGTAATAAAGACATATTAATTATGTAAAATTATCAACTTTTGGCTTTACAAGCTGCTCAGTGTAGAAGGAAAGGCTTTTTTCCCTGTCTTTCCAATGGTACAGAATACTTGTTCTTTCCTGGCTTTGGTAGGACTTTCTACCTTAGATAGGTCTGAGACAAACACCCAGATTACTGGAGAGCAGATGGAGAAACAGGGAAATTTTTCTTGGATGACCATATGGCAAGAAATGCATAAAGACTTGTAATGCAGATTGAACTCGAACCTCCCATTCATCAAGGACCAGGAAAGTGTAAAAGAGAGAGAAGTGAGAAAACAGGCCTCTTTCTTCTCTGATGCTCTGCTGGAGGTGAAGGAGCAGAGCTGATGGCAGGTAGAGGATAACTCTACTGTCCCACTAACTTAAATTGCTGAAACCTGTTTTGAGCAGGTCCATGGTGACAAAGTGAGGTCAAGACCATCAACCCATGCTTGAGTGGGGCCCATGGCCAGGCTGGAGACTGACTCTCCTATGGCCTAGCTGAGGCAGGGACTGAGGGAATTCCAGAGCCTGTGGGAAGGGGTTGGGGGAGTGAAGCTGGTGAGAGCCATTAAGGTCTATTAGAGCCCTGAGGGCCCTCTTAACTACAGAGTAGAGTACTATCACCAACTCATGGTGTGTGGGTCATTCAAAACTCATAAGGTGTTAAGAACTTTTACCTTCTGATGTTTGAAGACTTCCTAGAAGTGAAACATTCCAGAGTTGTCATGTTCCCTGGAAAATGTGTTAGAATACAGTTTTATCACTCATGTATATTATTTAAATCTGACTTCCACTCAAACCCAAGTCATTTTACAAGTGGAAGAGAAGTGGAAAATGCAAATTGCTGTTCTGTAGAGATGATGTGTAATTCTGAATATGTCCAGAACTCTAAATTTAAGAAAAGCATCCCAGGGGCATCTCTTCAGTAAAGTTTCATGGCAACAAAAAAGTCACGTCTTAACTTTCAGCCTGAAACTTTTTATTCCTTTCATATAGAACAAGCATGCTGATTGACATGCATGGGCAATTATCTGAAGATAACAGTCAGTCTTACTGCAGAAGTGTGTGAATTTTATGCTATTCACAGAGTCTCAGTTTGGACCCATTCTAAAGGTTATTCACTAAAGGAAAATGAGAGTATACCCGAGACTTTCTGCTTAGAGTGAATTTTTAATGCAGTTAATATTGGCTTATTTTGTGTAAATAAACAAGAATGGAGAAATCTAAGGCTAGGTAGAGGTCAGATTTTGTCATTTAGGGTCTGTTCCTAAAAAAGCCTCTTCTCTCAAATAATACCTCATGCAGAATGCACAAAAATGAAAGTTTTAGTCAATTAAGTTTGTTTAAATGACATTATGGGGGATAAGCCCAAATTGTTTCAGAAAGTGTTATCCTGGTGTTCAGAGACCTTGTACTTAGGCAGTCAGCCAGAATCTATCACCATGCATTCACAACAATCAAGGCCTTGACAAGTTTTATGTCTAAAGAAAACCAGTTAGTCAATTAATGGTTAAAGACTTCAAAACATCTTTTTGTTAGTATGACACTGATTCAAAAGAAAAAAGACTAAGAAAATCTTTTCAACAGTTTTCTGTTCTTTTCTCCAAACCTTGTGAGGAGGAGGAATGACAAAAAAAAAAAAAAAAAGTCCAACCACAAATCCTGCTAGAACACATAATGGTTAACTAGTAGCCAATCGTTCAGAGTAACTCTTCCATTAGCAATTGGTACTTTTCCTCTAAAACAGAAAGAAACTTTCAATAGATTTTACGGTTTCAGACTTGAGTCTTTTCTTTAATTGGGTGTTGCCATTTAATTTTGAATGAAATAGTTTTTCTTTTATTGCATTCTGATACATGCCAGCTTTGACAGAGAAAGCAAGCAACATAATGCTCATATGGCACATTAAGAGCCACATTCTGTTGTGGCTTTGCACTTCAGAGACCCTAAATTCTAGAAAATTTGTTCATTAAAAGGCTTGACTACAGCAGTCTATGCGTTAGAGGTAATGCAATAATTGAAGGAGGCACAATTGCTTTTTGCAAAACCTATTTTTGAACTCTGTGAAGGGAGAAAATAACAAATTGTCTGCCCCAATTTCAGTTCATATTCTTTAGCTAGCTCAGTCAAACATAGCTGCACTTAATGCAGGAGCTCCTCGATGAAATTTTGTGGTCCTGGTAATACAGAAAATCAGAATGCATCATCATAAAGCATTTTCTTATCCTGAAATCTAACAAGATATCTTATAAGAATCTATCTTTATTCAGAAAATACATGGTTCTGATTCCTAAAGCTTCTCAGAAATCACTGCTCTAAGTGCCATCAAGCAACCTCTAATTATTATAATGAGGCTGACAGTGGATATAAGTACATACATGCACGCTGCCTCACAGATTTTCTTTGCTTACAACTATGACCCTCCTCAGCAGCGATTTGGATGCCTTCTAGAACAGCTAAGGCTTTAGGGTGTGCCAATTCCTTAAGAACCTCTTAAAGAAAATTTGGTCCTAGTACATGCCTGCCCAGCTCTGCTGACATCAGCAAGTTTGTGAGAGAACATAAATTGTTTGCTGGGGGCAAATTCAGTGCTTTCTCTTAGTGACCACAATTTGGGAAACCACCCCTATTGGGATTAATGTTCAAACAGAAAACAGTGCTAACACATTGCTGGACTCAACTTTCTGTCTGGAATTCTGCAATCCAAATGTTGTAAGTTCTCATGAGCAGTGCTATCTTCCAAAATACCACAGTTTTCTTGTCACCCAAGAGCTCCAGCTATGTAGATGACCTGGAATATACAGTTTAGGTCTTCAAGTGTGGTGGGTGTGACATCTGCAGACCTTGCCTTAGGTTTAAGAATATTCTATGTAGAAATATAAGTTCCAAAACCAGACAATAAGTATATTCTCCTGCCTGAATTGCCACACCTGTCTGGAATATTCTTTGGCCTAAAGCTGCCCAAAGGATCCTTCTACTGTAGACCACTTTTTTTTTTTTTTTAATTTTCAGATTAGTTTGATTCCTTTATCAGTGAACAGACCTGCAGCTAAACCAATTCTCCTATTGCAAATATTGCATAGGTTTTCCCCTCTTCCACTCAGAGAATTAACTTCTGACCTTTAATTGCATCCATCTGAATAATGTTAAACCCCTCTTTTAATTATTTCTGTCCTATTTCAATAATTGTGATACATGAAGGCACCTGCAGACAAGATTGATGAAGCATCTTCCAGAAGACATCAACTTTCTGAATGTATAAATTGTTTATTCTCGGTTCAGTCACAAAGATCAAATAGCCTCTTCACTCCTATCTTGGTATCAGCTTTATCAGTAAGGCAGACACATATGCATGACACAGTGCCACCATGTTCAGAAAAACAACCTTAAAGCATCAGCCAGATTTCATTAGTCATATTTAAATAGATTCACCAAACATCACGAAATCTAAGGAATGGTAGAGGGCAGACTGGGGACAGCTTGTAAGGGAACTAAGTAATCATATGTCCTTATTACTTTTGTCCTTGTTAATATGAATAGTGGTTACTAAAGTCCATGGAGATGACTTCAGCTATTGAGGTTAAAGGTCTCTGTTTCCACAAAACTACCATTACTCCATCAACCTGGCTGATAGCCTCTCCACCTCATAGTGCTAGGAAGGGATTTTTTTCTATGCATAAATTACATTAAATTAACTATCACTGGCAAGAGAGTGGTGAAATTATATATTTTTAGTGAAGCCAGCAGTTGGGATTTTTCAAGGGCATTCTTCCTTTAGTTTTAACAGTAATATCACTGAAAGAATGTGCACCTTACAAAATTCTGCCTTGGCATTCTTTTTTTGGCTGGAAACTGAATTGGTTGCTTCTGAGGTGCAGCTCATCAGGAGAGGAAGCCTCTGTTTTGCTTAATTTCAAAGTTATAAAACATAAAACTGTGAAACTGTGGTAATAACATTTCAGACACCTTAAGCAGGGATGCAATATATTACCAAATGTTTCCTGAAACAATGAAGATTCAAAGCGTGGTTTCCTCTTTTTGCCCTGGCAGTTTTTTGGGTGTTTTTTGATGAAAAATATATTATTCATCCATTTATTTTCAAAGATATGTTTTTGTTAACTCAGGTCTCAAGCTAGTTGGAAAACAGGAGAAAATATTTATCACTCTCTTTGATTAGTTGAAATGTTGCTGGAAACATCAACATTTCAACATGTGAAACATTTTCATTAACTCTACTAATGTCAACAGGGACTGGCTCTGCAAAAAGTCAAAGGTGGTAGATCTATGCCCAGCAGCCACAATATATTGGAAAACTAAATCAGCTCAGTAAATCTGTCCCCAAACCACCAGATGGAATTGAGTTGCAAGCATTAGAGTTGTCCCCTCTTTCCAAATCCACTGCATGAACTCTCCTGAAAGAATCCACTTTCCAGATGTTTCATACATCAGCCATTAAAAACAAACAAACAAGAACCCCCCCCAGGCTTTTCCAACTGTCTCAGCTTGGGTGACCAGAATAGTCAAGTCATGAATCACTTGTGAAAATCTTGACCAGGATCACTGCTGCAACACATTTGGAAATCCTTGGATACTCTAGGCCTGACCTAGAATAACATTCAAGTACATGTATATGACTATACATGACTATAACTCCTCTTGGGGTTCCCACTTCCTTATCTGCCAACTGATATATTTTGAGGTGGAGAGTGGGGTTTTGCTAGGTAAAAGCTAAGGGAAAAAAAAGTTCAGAAATCCACTATAGAGTTCAAATTTACAGTTAGCCATATTATAAGCCAGCAGAATTCACATGTAAAGGAACTTGGGATGTTTCCATGAAATCAACTGGGGGGCTTTAAAAAAAGGAAGGAGAAAGAACTAAAAGCAATTGCATTCTATTACAATAAAATATGCAACTTCAGCTAATTATTTAAGCATGTTCTTCAAATCTATAAACACTTTCATTAAAATTAAGCACATGAACCAAGACTTAATGAAGTGTAGTTATCAAAGTCAGTGGTAAGCTACAAGCTCTGAAAGGCCCCATTTGACTGATAAACGGAACACTTTTTTCATTTGTACACTGAAAGTTGCAATACGATTTTATGTGAAATATCAAAAAAAAAAAAAAAAAAAAAAATCCAGCAGAAAAGTCACCCTCACTCCCAAGTGGAGAGCTTGGCCCTGTTTCTTCTCTCCCTGGGACTGCAAGCATGGTTTCACAGATACCTCTGATTTACATGGTGTGAGAGCTCAGTGTGCCCTTTTGTATACAAAATTTTTGCACACAGCAATCTCCGATGGCTGATTACCACCCTCCCTCTCTCCTTCTTCCTTTATAACTGGGTTTATAATGAAAACCTTGACACAGCCTTAACTGTGGCAACATTAGCATTTGCCATTATAATTAACAGATTCTTTTTTTCTTTGTGATTTACATGCACATACTCTCCCCAGTGCAGTAGTTACAGATGGTATAGCTTGTAACATATACTATCCCTAAACAACAAATACATTCTTTTTAGAGTATGTCTCTGATAAATTTTATTTAAATGTAAAAGGTAATAGGCAGAAAATGTAGTTTGCTTACAAGTTTCCTTTATGGCTGTTTGACTGTCACTTTTCTGCAGATTTATGATAATCATTCTTGCAACAAAAACGTTTACTTCACTGTCTAAATAATAAGGTAATTTGTTACAGCTAATTACTCAAGTGCTTCCTTAATCTCAATTAAAAGATTCGGGCTGATTTTCTACATTTCTACAGCAGTATGTTCCAGAATATCTTGTTAATGTATTCCCAATCACATATTTGTTAAGGAATGCATGGTCCATGCAAAACTGAAATGCTAAAATACATAGCTGCAATCTTAAACAATGATTTATTGTGACATGGGATGTGGGACATTTCCACAGCTTTTGTGATTGCAGTAATGAAGCTGTAAACCAAATAGCATGAAATGAAGCAAGGCCTTACAATTTAATCAGCTCGTAAACAGATCTACTGCATCAAGCAAATGACATTATTATCCATCCGAAGTAAATCATGCTAATCTCAGGAGATAAAATCAACATCATTAATGGTCACATGTCATATTCATCAACACTAAACCATCCCTTTTGACAGATTAATCCTAACTACAGCTCCCACGATGTATGGTAATAGGGCTTGTAGCATACATTTCATTCAGCAGTAAGGCTAACCAGCACTCTTAGTCTGCTATTACAAATAATTTTTTTATTGATTTACATATTTTAAAATGCATTTAAGGTGAGGTACCATTAAAAATCCTGTCACTATCACATATTTCTTCCTCACATTCTCATCCTGTATTAATAGAAACTAGAAACTAAACACTGTCTGCCTTATAAATACTTTCTTTAACATGCCGTTAGGGGTAATTAAAGATTTCTGCCTGTGATTTTCATTCAGCAATGAAAACATGTGCCTTTTTTATGGGGTTTAAAGAACTATTGATAGTATTATTCTAATATCTCATTTGTAGTGTAGTAGTGCATAGTGCCCTGGTCAAGGATCAGGGTTCCATTGAGCCAAGTAGGATCCTGAAGACTTTATTATCCATTATCCCATAATTAATATACCATGAAAAACAAAGTTGCATTTATGATATTCATTCTTCATTGCAGTTTATTGTGTCTTGTAGACTGGCTGTGTATTTCTGCTCAGACTCCAGCTCCTGCATATTGCCTATTTGTTCCCAACACAAAATATATTTATTTATCATGGAACTGACCCTGTATGAATGCTTTTGAAAAGTGTCCACTATTCAAAGTGTCACTTTCCTTGAACAGGCACTGAATTATATTGACAGGCACATTATCAAGGGCTGCTGACTGACAGAATGAATGACTGCGGCTACATGCTGCATTGCCAGTCATTGACTGAGTGGGTGCAAAAATTATCTACAACCTTTGTAGATCTAAAGGACTCTGAACTAAGGCTAGAAAAGAAGATATATGCAAGTGATTTACTAGCGCAGCATTTATCAACTTAGTACAAACATCTCAACTATTACCTAAACTACTTCACTAATGTAGTAATTCATTAATGGTTTATGCTCTCTCCTGAAACTATTTTTTTTTACATTCCTTTTATGCAATTATTAATGTCATGTTATTTAATATGTGTTTATATTTCACCAGGGAAATGTTTGGGGTAATAGTTTTAAAAGCAACCACTTCCTCCTGCATTTGTTTTTAAGCCAGCGTGGGTTAAGATGCATCTTAGTAAGATTGTAAGGGCAAGGCAAAAACAATGTTAGAGACTGCCTGTGGCTGACGCATAGCAATCAGTAAGTTTGGTTAAGAGAGAAGGCTAAATACTTCCTGGACTGTGCTGGGACTTTAGGCAAACACTAAACTAACCGCAAAAGCGTTTCATTTATTTGCCAAAAGAATTTATTAGCTGGACTTATTTTTGATTGACATAATGACAGCTTGAAGAAGTAGACCACAAAGATCTACTTTTTGTAAAAATCACATCTATTGACTAGAATAAAAAATGCTAATAAAATGTTTCAATAAGTGCATTAATTCAAAACCTCAAAGTACTAATGTCAAATTTACTGGAATCCACTGACCTTTAAAGAGCTTTTAAAAAGTTTATGACTTGGATTGTCACATTGCATACCAAGAATCCTTAAGAATCTGTTTTTTCCCATCTATGGTGTGTTTTTAATGTTGGTGTTATGAAGACTTTCCCTTTTCTGTCACTGTCCTTTTTACTCTCTGTACTCCCATTCTTGAAGTTACTTAATCTTTGACAGGCTGCAGACATCTGTGGAGCTCGTCAGTGATGGTGGTTAGGGGACTAAAAGAATCGCTGATGAGGAAGAATAAAAAACTCCCGTCTTTCTCAGGATTTTGTGCTACTGCATAATGTCTTAGGGAAATCATGGTGTCATTGAGCTAGTCCTCCTCCAAACCTGTGCCCTAGCACCTCCTAGACATGTCTGCTCTTACAAAGGTTCACTAGTAAAGCCAAGATGAAAGTAATCTGTCCTTGAAGGGATATGGTTTAGGTAGGCAAAAGAAACAAACCTGCTTCTCAAGCAATAGAAGCAAAACTGGCAACAGGGCTTCTTGGTGGTATAAGTGCACATGAAGTAGAAGTTTTGCCAGCACAGCTATGGTGGAATGCAGGGAAAAAATAGGCCCTGATATATCTGTGACACCAAAGTTTTCCCCTGCAGACCAAGTCCTAGTAAGAAACTACACTTGTGCAATAATAATTTTGGTCTAAAATGACAAAGGATGGATTGTCTCACTTTTGTCTGTAAGAAATGAAGGAACAAAACATACAGTGGGCAAAAGACAGCAGCAGTGCCTCTAATAGCTCACTTTTATGCCTGTTAGGGGTATGGATTAGGACCACCATTAAAAGGATGACAGTCCCATGGGACTAATTGATAATTAAGAGTAAAATGATGTATTATTTTTAGTCGTATTATTTTGTCCTCCCAGAGAATGAGTTTTAATAAATATATGATAACAAACCTCTTTGAGAATTTTGTATAAGGTATTTAGCAGCGGGACTCATATAAGAGCCAGTACTGTACCACATCATCTTAATTGTTTTTAGCAGAAGACATTAAAAAAACCCATTAACTAATGATATAAGTACAGAGAACTTGTTAATCCATTTGTTTCACTTTTGAAAAATGCTGTAATAGGAAGCTGTGCTTGTTTTCAATAAGTCCTGATAATATTTTATCAGTTTAAAGGGCTACACACTGAAGTCACACAGATAACTGTTTCAGTCTCAGAATGATAAAACATATCCAGATATAAAGATACTTTCATTCCTTAAAAATGAAAAGAAGACATGATTTAAAATATCATGCTTTGGTTGCATGCACAAGATTCCTATAATCAATCATCCAAAATAAACTAGACTATTTAAGAGAGATTTGAAAGGAGACAAGCTGAAAACCTGCTTAAAAAACCCATTAAAAAAAGGTTAAGAATGGAAAGCGTCTTAATTTTTATGCATATATGTTGTTTGCTGTTTTATGCTTAATGCAACTTAAATCAATCTACTAAGCAGCATACTGCAAAACAAAGTTATAATGCTAGTAACTTTGCTAGTTACAAGCTTAGAATATTACCTGAAGAAATGCACAAGTGATTACTGAGGAAATGACTGTTAAACAGTTGAGAATTATAAGGCCAACTAGAAGATGTAGGATACCCAATACTGGTCTACAAGGCTGGATTGTCTTATGTGTAAATGTATGCTAAAGGATATTCAAAGTAACATACAACAGAGTTATCACTTTACAACCATGAGGCACTGGTGAAAATGATGATGGAATATGCAGTGCTGGATATTCAGGCCCTGAATTTCTCTCCAGTGTTTTGTCAATTTGAATTTGGCTCAGGTTTGTAGTAACTAGTGAAAAAACCTATTCCTTTCTCACTTGTTAAGCAGCATGGAGTAAGTTGTTGGTTATTGTGTTGTAGCTGTAAGGTTGTATTAGAAATCTAGACTGCTTTAAAAAGTCCATGTAAAGGTTACAGGTTGAAGGAATATCAGACTACATGAAGAGTTTATACTATTATAAAAAAATCACTAAGAAGCCATAGGAATTCACATAAGCTAGATATTCAATGTGTAACATCAGTAATACAGTGAAAAAAGTACAGTGGAAAATGCCTCCAACCTGTATTTAGTGGCATGGCAGCATTAGTTCAATAAAGGTACCAAGGCAAGAGGGACCTTATGAACATGGTAAAAAAATCCTGACAGCTGATTTTCCTTTTGGCTGTTTGGCATGTAAAGTAGAGTAGTTTTAGGCACCTACGCAGTGACAAATTGGTGCCTGCTTTATGATCCATATGACTCCTTTGAACCAGCTTTTCCTGTTGAGTAATCTACATTGCCACTGTTTGGGTCACGTAGAAGAAAACCCTAACGCTGCAGCTGACACCTTCATTTTCATTCCATCTGATTGTAGAGCTTCCAATTTAGAGAGACAAAAGATTGTTATGCATAGTAGCAAGGGGAGCATTACCAGATCTGCAAACTCATATCTAAGGAAATGAGTAAACCCTTTTGTATATATAAACATATAAAATATACATAGTTCATCAGTGGGAAAAATTAGCCTCTCTCATTTTCTCATCTGCAAACTTAACAGTGACATAAGCATGGGCTTCAACATACAATCTTTCAACTTCAATTTTCTCATGTTGAAAAAGAGGGAAATTCAGACTGAAGAGAAGTAAAAATACACCCTTTGTTAAACCTGTATTATAAAAGTGTATAAAACTATGCAAAAGTTTATTATTGCACTCTTGGCTTGAAAGTTTCCTTTCAAAGTTTACAAATTAGTCAGAGATACACTATTTAGGACATACTGAAGACAACACAATCTAGAACAAAACTCATGTTTTTTGTTGTTTTAGCCAACTTTTGCCATAAGGTGAATTAGTTAGTTTTGAATTTTTATTTTTAAAAAAATCACTTAGAAAAGGCCTGCCTATGCTTCTTTGTTCTCTTCCATTTTTTCCTTCCTTCTGCTTGCCATTTCTAATGCCAGAGGAAAAAAAAAAATCAGTTTATTACTGCACCTTCATACACACATAAGATGATCAAAGCACACACATGATGACCCATTTCATAGCTGTTGACAGTGGGGTTGGAAACCCTGGAAACACTTCTATACTGTTTGGATTATAAAAGTGTCTTGAACACACAAACTTGAAAAGACTGATTGGCTTCGATGGATTAGCCACAGCTATCTTAAAAACACTTCCAAGCTTAAAAGGACAATTTTCTAGGTCTTCATTTTAATATGAAGTTCTACTCTGAAAAGCAATCAAAGAAACACCCTTGCCCTCAAATAAGTTTTATTTATTTATGTGTAATGCATGCTCCTTTTAGCAGCTCAGTTAACTTTCAGTTCTGTGTAATACTCAGAGGGAGTTTGAGTATTCAGGATCTGAGATTATAACTGCATTCTTAACTGAATCCCAGTGGGAAGATTAGATAGCATCTGGCCTTTATGAGTCAACACAGGGTGGCTGCTGGGAAGGAAAGCATAGTCCTTTGTTTCCATTTGCTTTTGCATGGAACAATCATAATATACCTAGTGAGCAGAATCACTTCCTCCTAGCTTCACCTGCAGCATGTAACGCAGTGACATGGGCTTGCCAGTCTTTCAACCAGCCTAGCAAGGTAGGCAAACACAAAAGTGACATCTGAGCTCTTGGGGGTCCTTGGGAAACTGCCTGAGCCACTAGAGTTAATTCTTCATGAAATCCCTGGGGTAGCACAACTCCTCTGAATCCCTTCCTATCCCCTGTCAAGGAAGCATTGCACCTCTATGGGACCATCCAGCCTATGATCCAACCAGAAACAGTCCAGTCTGACTTGCAGATGCTAGCGCATTTAACTTCAACTGGGATATGGAGAAGTCCTCTTGGAAACAGAAAACATTTTGACTAAAATCTGTCAAATTGCAGCAAGTAATGAAGTCCACAATCTTTTTTTCAGTGTCATTTGATAGAGGAAAAGAAAAAAACCTTCAAGGAGAGCATATGAGTCATGGGATTGGGTTTCCAGAGGGCTCTTTGGGATTTGTTTAGTCCAAGGGTTTTCTAACACTGTCAGAGCAGGGGCTGTGTGAAACTCAGCAATTTTGACTGTCATACTATTTTTCAGTTCCAGCTTTCATCACTTTGTGCCTTTTGGGTCTAACTTTGCCTCCACTTAAGTGGTTGTCAATGTAGAATAAATCACATGAAGAATACTTAGGGCCATGCTCTTTGCCCAGCCCACATAATAGAGGAAGGAGCTAAATCCTCAGAAATAAAGGGGTATACTCTCCGCCTTAGTATGGCTATTGAAATCCTGGAGAACTACCTGGCTGAAGATAAGAAATAGTTGCTTTCTCTAGTATGTACTCCATTCAAATCTGTGAGGACTCGCAGCCCTCTGCTGCTTTTTAGAAAAGCAGGAAAAAAAAAAAAAAGGTCTTTTGAGCACAATGCATAAGTAGAAGAGAGTAAAATTGAATGTATTGCACAATTCATGAGTAGCTTCAAGTAAAAATTGATATATTGTGATGGGTTTAGAGGACAGAGTGGTGTCCAGAGTTGGACCTGGAACAGTCAAGCCAGTGATTCATGGCTATCAGTAGTGAGGCCAACGATTCTTGAACTCCAGCCTCTGCAACTATGTCTTGCCATTCATTCTTTTTCAGATGCAAAATATTGCAGGCATTCTTTCTCTAAGGGACACATGCTAAAGGACATTGGCACTAGCTAACAAACTAGAAGTTTAAGCACCGCTTCTTTGCATTTTAGGGCAGGAGATAAACTGGGCTCTTGATGTACGTTTTTAAAGAAAAAAAATAGTGGCCTGATTCTGACTTAGACTTTTGCATAGGAAACTCATGTAAGTCTGAAGACTCTACAGAGGAGCCAGTTTCACAGTAGGAAAAGTTATTTTGTTATTATTAGCAGCCTGAGGTGTGCTGATTATTTTACTTCTGGTATTTTGCCATCTCTTTTAACGTGCATTGCCACAAAATGACTCATGAGAAGGGGTTTTTGAACGGAGCTCAGTCATTTTGGCACAGATTCCAACTCTGATCATAGGGAAACCATTTAGTTTTCCAATTATGTGGTCAAGGCACAACCCCAAGTACTGCAGAGTCTTCTCTTCCCATGTTAACCTAGCAGGAATGGTCAACTAATAAACAGAAGAAAGTAAGTGTTTGGTGAACTTTATAGTCATAAACTGTACACAAAAGTCTTCAGGCAGTCCATTTCCCTTCATTATTTGTGCGCTGCTCTTAAAGACTCTTCATGGAATCAGTTTTCAGAAATGTATTTTAACAGCAATACTACAGATATAAAAATTGTAATTTCTCTCTTCAATAGTTCATGTTAGAAGTGACACGTAACTGACCTGTCAGCTCCAATCTTTCATCTGGTGAGGGTTTAAATCTACTCTCTAGTGGAAAAGAATCTCATGTAAAGTTGATCTAGACCTTAGCTAGACAAATCTCATTAAAGCACAAACCTTAAGCAAACGCAAGGCTTTATTGTCACCTACACACTTGTTCTGCCTATCTAATCCACACAATGGTCTGTTGACCATGAACTCTTCTCCCCTGTGGGAACTGAGAGTGATCTCCTTCACGCTTCTTAACTTCAAAACATTGCATTTCTCCCCTCTTTCCCCCTTAATTCTCCTCTCTCTCTGATCACAGAAATCCTCTCAGTAACTCTTACTCAACACTGGAAAGCATTCCAGCATTTCAGCGTATCACAGATCCTCACATCCGTTACTGTATCCCACAGTTAGGCAGTACTGGGCTGATCTCCGAGTCATTGAAGTCAGAAAAGGTTTTGCCACAGACAATAATGAGCATAGGATGAGGCCCGTGCTGCAAATTTTGTATTACATCCAGGTGTATTTTTATGTAAAAGGTATTTTTCACTTAATGTAAATGACAGGGTTTCAGTATCCAATGGGTATATTCTTTCTAGCTCTGCTCTGTGCAAAAAGCTTTTTCATTTACTATACTTTTGGTTCAAGTGCACAAAATGAAGTGGGGTAGTTAAAAACAGGCAAGTAATGTACCTGATGATTTACCATATTTTATTTACATTATTATATAGCTATTAGATGTAATATTGTCTGCTCCTGTCACTCTCTGCAACGTGTTTGATGATTCAGGGAATAAATAAAACCCAGGGTTAGCAAATAAATGAGAGCAGAATTGGCAGCACACCAAGTCTGCTTTATTTGACGGAGAGAGAGATGTGTTACATGGCCTGTTTGTTTAAATTATGCCAAGAGCTGAGATACACCAGGTGTTGTAGACCATGGAGTAGAGGCCTTAAAACATTTGAAAAACACAGATTTCTGTTTACTGATTTGCCAGCATACAAAACCAGAAGGTTTACACAGAGAAATTGAAAGAATAGAACCCTGTGCTACTATTCTCCTATTATTTTTATTAATTAAAGATATAGAAATGCCACCTATGTACTAACAGTGACTATTCAGTCCATGTGTGTTTGTCATCTATGATGGAATCTGTAGCATATGTAATTATGTAAAATTAATTGGTTATCCTAGGGATTCTGAAATACCCTTAGTTCTTTAATACAGCTCAAACCACACTATCTTGATTCAGCTAAACTTCCCTTAAGTTCAGTAAATGGGAGCTGGGTCTGAGAGATTTAATTTGTCAAGGTTTTCCCCCCCACTACCTCTTCCACGAGAGGTGGCTAGAGAGAGTGGGCTAAACCCGAGAAGATCCTGCGCTGTTCTTTCAGAATGGCTATGGGAGTACCCAGCTCCAATGCCACAAAGAGACCTTAGTAAAGAGGATCTGGCACCAGTGATACTTCAAATGGTTAACTTTTGCTTATGATCATACTGAGGCTGTGTTCAGGCATTCTCTGCAGAGGTGGCTGGGCCACCAGCTGTTGCTGCTGCTCTCCACAGCTTCCTGCAGAGCTGGCAGAGTGGGGCAGATGAGTGATCCTCACCCACTCCATTGCAAAGTCAGCCAAGGC
The DNA here is from genome assembly GCA_027574665.1 of Rhynochetos jubatus. Lineage (NCBI taxonomy): Eukaryota > Metazoa > Chordata > Aves > Eurypygiformes > Rhynochetidae > Rhynochetos > Rhynochetos jubatus. The sequence continues at coordinate 16,480,905 of CM050655.1, forward strand.
AGTTTAACCTACCATGGAAGACTGTTTGAAGTAATCCACTTAACTTTGCACTGCTGTGGGGCCAATAACCTTTGGCAGGGGAAGAGGTAAAACCAGCAGGAGTTTAGTCTCAAGCTAGTAAAGCAGTTTTTGCAGTGAACGTCAGACTGCAGCCTGAATCAGGTTCAAAACTTGCAGAGAGAGGGGTGGGGGAGAAAGAGAGAATGAAAGTAGGGGAGGAGAGAGAAGGAAGACAGGGAGAGAAAGAAACAACGAGAGAGAAGGAAGCAGAGAGAGACTACTCATTCCCTCTTTAACTCTATGATCTGTTACCAGCCCTATGAGCAAAACATATCTGTCTACCAACAAAATAAAGGCTAATGCATGTGAGGCTTCTTTAAGTTTCAACCAGTCATTTATTTGTTTTAGTGATTTCCTTCCCTGTCTTGAATAGAAAAAGATTACTTTTTAAAAACCAACTGCAACAGCAGTGACATGAGTTATCTTCCAACCAAAGTACATTGTCTAGGATTCAGTTATCTCCGAGATGGCCTTCTTCTCCGTATCTTCTAGTGGTTATAACTTACAACTGCCTAGAGTGCTTTTATGTCTGGTTCAAACATCTTGATGGACGAAACATTCCTATTGACTCCCTCTGAAACTCACTCTCTCTCGAAGTCTGCCAAAGCCTGAGCTTCAGCGTGCACAAAACACACTGCAAGTAAAGTCTGCTTAATCTCACTTTGTGTTTAGCAAGAGGATATTGGGATAATCCCAGAAAAATACAGAGATTTGTGTTGATCTAATGAAGAAGATAATAATGCCATGCTTATGTGGATGCTTCCTTAGATTTCTGCACAATGGTTAGTGTGGCTGAGCTAGGACAAATAAAGAAAGGAGATCGCCAGGATAAATTCCTAATTCCAGTAGAGTCAGAGGTAGTACTGTAACTGACTGTAGTGGGACCAGTAGGTTGTCTCTGCACTTTATCTGTTACCATACCTGTATGTGATCAGTTCTCTGTCTGTATAAGAGACATGGAGATTACTGTTGTGTCAAGAAATACACCCATTTTTTAATATAAGTTTCCTCAAAATTTTCTTCACAAGAAAGTCAAGAATCCACTCATTCCCCATTAGTATGAGCACAAGTATTAGAACACAGAATGGATTACATGTGAGAAAATAAACTACTGCTTATCTCACTGCTGAAGTATTTTTAAAACCATTTTTAATGATCTTGCAAACAAAACAGACTCAATAGGTCTGATCTGCCAGTGTGTTACCCCATTTGTATGTCAGTGCAACCCCATTGATTTTTATGCTATTATGGCAGTGTAAAAATGAAATAACACAGCGTTGTATCAAACCTGTTCAAAGACTGACTGATGGTCCTGTTCAGAAACCACGTGAATTAAGAAGAGCAAAATATGCTGAGAGGAGGTGATGTTCCAGCTGTGCTGTAGTGGGAGGAAGGATCACACACTATAACAAATAATCTGGTTTCAATGATAAAACGCATGTTTCACAGTGAAGAAATGATGTGAAATGTCAAGACTGTATATGATTTAAAAGCCTCATCATTGTCTAAAAATAGCCTCTAGCTTGTGCTTTTCCTCTTTGAGAACTATACCAATCCTCAATTCTGCATCTCTATTTCTTCACAGAATAAAGTTTGCTAAGTGTGGATTGCACAGGCAGTAAGATTTGTTGCTTTGGGACCTGGGACAAAATCTAATTTTAGTAGGGTCTATGCTTCTGCTTATAGTGGTGAGGCAGAATATCAAATGAGCTGTTTAGCTGTGTTAGAGCCGCATGTTTGCACTGGTTACAAGGTTCATTTTCATAATTCTTTAAATGACTGGCCTTCACCTTAACATGAAAGCAAGCCTTATTCCATTAAGCCCTCAGTTCACCCAAGTTACTAAAAAATGGGCCCTCTGTATATTCTGAAGTTTAGTTCATATTAGCCAGCTGCTTGGTTAGGGTAATTTAAACCAAAAAAAGACTATTGCTTTTCTCTAAATAGGTGCTGTAGGCCACAATATTTTGTGGACTTAAACTGCGTTATATCACTTTAAGACATAAGTCTCAAATGTGAGAAAAACGTGTGTGATAAAATAAGACCAACATTGTTTTTGACCTAGTTTGAACAAAGGTGCAGAAAATCAATGAGCCCCGGAGCAGCCTAAATGCTTTGTTAGCCTTTTACTACAACATTATATATTACATGCAAATAATGGCACAAATTTAATGCTACTATTCATGTCAAGTGATTTCTTTGAATCTATATTTTATATTTTACAGATCTTGAACAGTAACATTTTTCTTTTTAGTGCAAACTTGCTCAAGGTTCACTGGAGACTCTTTTAAATTGCTGCTTTCAGAGAAATAACAATGTAAAATGACATTATGATGTATAGCACCCTTCTGAAGACTTGAACCAGTGCAGCAGCAAGCCACTAAAACCTCTGGGAATGAAGCAATCTCCAGAGCACTATTGTCCACTTGTCCTAACTGGATCATTTTTAATTAGTTGCAATTAATTTCAAGTGACAGCACACTGAAACATCAAATCAGAATGCACAGAAAACCACACTGAAATTCAGAAATTATCATTGTTAGATAGCTTTTCTGTTACAGAAGAGTACTGGATCTGAATAGTACCTGCTTTAATCTATAAAATTTTGCATTAATTTGTTTCTGTAATAAAGATAAGACATGCAATGACGTTGCTAATGCAGTGACAGAGCTTTAGCACTTAGACAGCTGACATGCATCAGGCTAACAAGTAGTCCATACTCTCTTTCTATTGGAGAGAGAAGTATCTATCCGTTCTAACAGTTGTCCCTGTTATGGCTAAAAGGGTTTAGAATCAAGGAGAAAACAGGCTAAAAATTATCTACATTTTTGTCCCATCTGGTCCCAGTGGCTTGGTTATTCCTGCAGGGGACTCAAAAGTCCCAAGTTGAGAGAGTCTTTACCAGTAGATTTCAAGAGAAATAGAAATTTATCCCTCTGTGAAGCTATGTTAGAAATCCTGCATTTATCAGTGCCAGAGACATCCAAACGGAGCGATTCTGCTACCCACGTGTGAAACAGTACCTATGACCACCCAAGTCTCCAGGCAATGCTAGCCTTGCAGCAGTTACCCTGTCCTTGACTGCCCTGGCATGAGTAACCTGTACCCAGTTCGGAACATCTTGGCGGAGAGGAACTGCTGGATCTTCTCCTTTCTGATCAGTGCAGCCAGAGCATTAGAGAGTTCACACAGAGGTTTGCTGTATCCTAAGGCTAGAAGAAATACATGCCAGAGAAGTGGCTGTCTTTCCTTCTGTGTCTCCTTAGCACCATCAATTGGCATCGATGTGCCTTAGAGATATAGACAGAAGTGCTATAGATCATGAGGATCACACCACAGATAGGTCACTGAATTTAGAATACTGAATTATGCTGCTAAGTGTTTCGATTTTGTAGATATTGTCAGGCCATATCTATGACAAATTAAAATGCTACATCATCTAATCTTGACACCACTAGAGGAAAAATATGTCTATGAGGTTAAATGGGGCCAAATTTTCAATAAAGTTATTTTAACGACAAGATATACCTCTACAATTCAAACTGCAAAACAAACGTTCTCAAGTGAACCTAATATGATTGAAAGAAGCTAAATCATCGTCTCTAGAAACTGAAATCCTAGACTGACAACACAATAGACAGGGGAAGACACAGTGCTCACCCTTCTGTGTGCCAGTGCCCTTTCATCGCAGCCAAAAGGGGAGAAAACCTCCCAGGAGCTGGCGTGTGCCCATTCGGCCCTTACTAACTGCACTGAATTTGCCTGAAGGAGACTGGGTAGTGTCGTGAATGTTCCCTTCTCTGCCAGCTGCTCTGCACGCAAACTAAACTAAACTAGCTTCACAAAAAGGTTTTCAGATGACAACTGCTGATATAGTCAAACCGGTTAAATTACAGCAGAGAGGTGGTGTAACGTGGGCTTTGTGTAGTCTCCTCTCTTACAAACACCATATCAGTCTGTCTCTCTGTGATTACTTTGAAATTTAATGTATTCTTTACTCAAATTTTTACAATTTGTGCATTTCTCATGAAGATGACTGAGTTAGGGGGACTGGGAACTGTCTGAAATAATAATAATACTTTTCTGAACGTTGTTGTATTCATGGTGGGTCAGTCAGCCATATTTTTTCAGGAAAATAGAGCTGAAATAGCAGTTATAGTTTCACCACCATTTGGCAAAAAATGCAAAATAGGAACCTGTATAATTCTCGGAAAGAAACTTGTACTCCCTCAAACAAGGTCTCTATTACTGAAACAAGTTTGTATACTAAGACTGTTTAATTAGCCTTATGAAATCAAGGAATCTACTAATTATCAAATGATTTCATGTTGGCAAATATGATAATTAAAAATACAGAAAGACTTTCTTGAAGATCAACTTCTTATTATATCCTGGATCTGTCTAAACCACTTTACCTTCTCAGCTGAAAACGTCTATATTTGTTCACGTAACAAAGGCAAAATGTTTGGAATGATTGAATAAAGTTAGCTCATGCATTTTAAAATATGATTTACTCAAAGCAACTTGATGGTTCTGTCTTATTTAGAGCCCCCAAAGATCAAGTTTATTTTATTACAGCATCCTGCTCCTCCACCTGCAAACAGAGCTTCCACTAGGCCAGCTGCAGTGAGCACACGTGGCAAGAGGCGGTCTCCTGGGACCTTACGCTAGGAGTGGGCAAGATTTACAAACGATACAGTAAAAATCAAAAGCACAGCAAAGCGAAACAACAGTAGAGAAGTCCCGTGAAAATTCAGGGCCGGATACAGAATAATATTCTGGTGTTTTGGTACCCTGTTTGGGAACCTCATCACTGGGCAAATCGATCTTCAATGAGAAACCAGTCAGAATTGGACTAAGCTTCTTTTTACAGCACAACCTATCTAATTTCTGCACGTCAAAACACCAAAAATGATTTCTTTTCTTTTAATACTTTTGAGATCCTTTTTTCCTTAAAGAGTCAGAATCTACCTATAGCTGAGAACCAAGGCAAACTGCCATAGGACTGAGGACTATCTATCACTACAACACAACTCATACATTCACAGCAAGACAGGAAAAATTGCAGAACTCTCTCTTTTTAGTAACATACACGTGCATGATTTTCTTATTACACACTAGATTGCCCTAAATTACAGATGTGTTAGTAGAAAAGATAGCATAACCTGCCTGTACTTCTAAGTGCTGGCTAGTGCATGGGTTTCTTTTTTTTGTGGGTTTCTTTTTTTTATTTCCCTCCTCCTTTTTAGTTACTTGGTTTAATTAACAAGATTCAAAATAATAACATGACCTTTGATGCTGTTCTATGATTCGCTATATTCAAGAGCATCTATTTTTGTTTGCATAATATCACAGCGTAAATGGTGTCGTCTTGTAACAGAGTGTGACAAGAGCTTAATTCCCGGTGCCTATGAATCAGGTCAAGAGCTCTGTTGATGACAGTGAGTTAGAGATTTACAGTAGACCAGACAAACTATAAAAACCTATGGTAGGGATTATGAGTTATCAAGATGTGCTGAGCTGGCACATGCTGCTAAGTCTGCGGTCAGCATTATCCAGAGGGAAGCTACAGTGCCCCAGCTGCACAGCACTCTATTACAACCAGTTAGCATCAGGGTGAATATCAGGAATGGAAAGACTTTAAAAAGGTTTGAAAGCAGCAGTGTAAAGAAGGGAAATCAGGAGGAAAACGCATGACAAACACTAACGTCTCCAGGACTCGCAACTCGTAAATCCAAAGGTTGCTAGCAAACAAACTGTGCGTTCAGCACTTTAACAAAACCATTCAAGGAAATAACGTCAACATCAAATTGAAGGCTTTCTATTCCCTCGTTCTGGCAGGAAGCGTGAGGAAAGCAATAACTGTGGGAGGCTGCAGTTTTTCATGCAGTGATCTTTGTTCATTGCACACATCAACTGATTATTTGCAACGGAGGAATGGGCCAGGTAGGAAAAGGGTTTCTTGTCCTGTCATGCTTTTCCTTGAACTCTATTCATTCCTTTCTTGATTTTTAATATATATGAACACATTGCTTATGGGTCTATGTACCCTTGCATCAATAAAAGCATACAGGCAAACTAGCTTTTATGAATCCCTGGCTCTTCATGGACTACAATGGAGTTCACTGATTCATATAGCTAAAGGTTAAATCTAAGTTTTACTTGTTCCAAATTGACTAGATATCCCAAATGAGAGTAAGTTTGAGAAGGGAGGTATATTTAACAACGATTTGCCATGCTTCCAGCAGTTTTCAGCCTTCCTCACTGTAATACTCGCATGGGACTTACTAAGATCTTATACATTCAGTTATTTCACTTTTCATTTAAGCGATGGGCCTTTAGGACAGACTAAGAAAATCACAGCCACTATGATAACTTTTGGGTTTCTCTAGATGCTCTTTTCTGCGCAGAATTTAGGATAGAATGAGCAGCTGGGGGTCTGATATTTATTCCTGCCACGAGCTGGCCATCACAGCTTACAGTTCGAGGCACCAGTGTCCTGTTTTTCTTTCAACGCCCTGTACAAGGAAGTTGATAATACTGAAAAAGGTACAGAAAGTCACAAGAACATGCTGGTTTTGCCAGAGGAAAATAAAAATGTAGTCATACTTCTTTAGAACAGAGAGAACATTTGCCCTGTCAGCAATCATCTTCAGGAACATCCTGCCCCATCCATCCAAATTCCATTTTATCTGAATTGAGGTTGGTCCAACTTGCCTTTTAGCTTCCCAAGTGATCTGGTTCTACAAGAGCAAAGAGATTAATCCTTCCGGTGTGATAGGAGAGAGAGACAGCTGAGTGCCATCTGCACATTAATAGGTCCACTTATGGTCTAAAATGTTCTCACATACATATCAAATAAAAGAGCTGCACAAAACGCCATCCTGTAGAGTTTCCCATAACAAAAAGCCTACTAAAAAAATCATCCCATAACTTTCTTTTAAGATTTATTGTAAGGGAAAGAATTGACTCAGCAAAGATCAACCATACCATTCCTACCAGATACTCAGGCAAGCCAAGAACATCTTGTAATTAATTGTACAGAAAGCAATTGAAGGATACAACCGTTACACGTTTTGGTCTGAAATGAACAAAGTATACAAGACTTCCTGAAATAATTAAATTAACTTCATGCAGTTGTGCCTTGCAGCAAAAGCCCTTCTTCCTCAATTTCCGAGTTTGATCTCTGTCAGGCTTAGGACAAGATTGATACGAGGTAGCTGTAGCAGCTGTTACCCATTGCAGGAGATGGATTTTTGAAATATGTCTTGATGACCCACTAGAGGTAACCCATGTCTTATCCCTTCTATGGACAGGTGCTGAAAACTCAGTCAGTGAACCACTGCCTTTTTTTCCAGCCACACTAGGTAAGCACTACCTTTCTGTCTGTAGAAAAAAAGGTAACTGATAGATATCTCCAAATTTCATATATAAAGAGAAAAAACCAAACCACCCAACTTTGATATGTGTGTCTCCTCTAAAAAACAATCCCATTTTCTCAGAATCTGCCTGTTAAATTGTAATATTGCAATCCGCAAAGTATGCTGAAAACTACCTACCACATGGAAAAGTAGGCTATCTACGTGCCTGCAAGCAAGATGCACACTGACCTCCCAGCAGTGATTCCAGTATCCAGGAACTTGTTAGTACAAGACAGCCATATAGCAAATGGGTTTATTTGCCTCTTCCCAACTTTTTCAACATACAGGAGCTCCTTGAACTCAGTGGCTACTAAACCAAAGACCATGTCAAACACAGACACTCCATGAACACGTTTTTCCCCCTCAGTTTAAACAGCGATGCCGCTATTAATGTACTGGGCTGTGACCAAGTCAGCACTCGTACCGAAAAGCAAGGTTCGTGCTCACAGACGATCATTTCTGGCTGTGAATAGATAATAGATTACTATTCTTAGATTGAGCGGTGCCATAAGAGCTGTAGTACTCTCCTTGAGATAGCCTAAGCAGAAGAAGTTTGGTAAGCTATCCTTCTGTTAGAATTTCCTGTTTTCAAGCTATGAATGCATGTTGGACAGATGTTTTCTCATACAAAGCAAGTCCCCATTCTAGGATACAATGAATTCTCTAATAGGAATGTGCTTCTTAAAATTTGAATAACTGATTTATGTTGGTGACCTGGAAGGCATTATAGTTCATGGCAGAAAAGAGAACTAACTCATCAACAGCACAATGAATATATGACACTTAATAATAATGGCAGTATGTAAGTGAAGCTAAGTGATTTTTCGTGAAATATAAGATTTCTTTTAAACCATTACTTAACAAAGTCATTGCAGTTAGTAAGGCTGAAGGAAGAGATTTTAAATCCTACAGTTTGGTGGCACCACATGGAAGTGGGAAAAAGTGGATTTTAAGACCAGACACTTCAAAGCTGACTAAGCAATAGCAGTAGGCTCTATACATGAGACATAAATAAAAATCTAATTTTGAAAGCTTTTCTATGCTACCTTTGCACATCATATTAGACCCTACAATTACAGGGGACATACTGTTTTCACCCTTGGGACACACACGCCATTATGAAGCGCATGTTTCAAGAACAGCCACTCCATTTGGTTTCTGCTCACCGTGCAATGGATAACCTATACCCCACATCACCTTTTGTGCCAGAAGAGCCATGCAGGCTACGCAGAGCTGATGCATGCTTCTGACTGGAGTGCGAACATTAAGCAATGTTTTTATTGCTGTCGCTGTAGGCTCAGAATGGCAGGTGGAAGACGGAGGAGGTTGAATTGTGGTAAAAGCAAGGGTATAAAGGCATAGCCAAGAGGCTAGTTTCACAGGGGCAGAGGAGCTTATTCCTCTAGTTCACATCCTCAAAACTGATCCTAATATTGGGTCTCATCTCTTCCCATGTTAGCAGCTGTCTGTGAACATCTTTGATAACGCCTGTGTCTAATTCCTTTCTAAAGACTAATGCTTGGATGCTGTGCCCAGGAAAGCACAGTCAATGAACCTGGTACGTGGTAGGATTCTTATCTCCTCTCTTCCACTAGTTACAGAACATGAAAAAAACCAGTTAGGGCTAAACCCACAGACTGCCACTGTTAAGGACTGGAGCTTATCCTTCTTGTGCCAAAGAATTTTTATATGATACTGAACAAGCCACTTCAAGACTTTAGAGGGAGTCACCCGCTGTGTTATTCCTTAAGCTTCAAGTGATCAACACGAGACACTGGCCAGTTCAAACCGTACTTGGTACTAACAGGAACAGCACTTTGATACTTTTTGTAAAAGACTAAATACTGAAGGAAATCAAAGCTGTAGGTGTCTCAACATGGACACCGTGAACAGGTGTGTGGTGGTTTTTTTCTTTTTTGTCATGTCACAACTCTGTGTATATAAAATAAGAAAACAAATGAGAAATGTGAAAAAGATAATTTCGTGGTAGTTTTGAAATAGAGTCTGTGACCACAAGGGAATGTAAAATTGTAAGAGGTAAACAAATGTCTTTTTTACTGAGTAGCAAGAGTCTGATGGAAATAACAGGACAACAGTAAGGACTAATCATAACATACAGTTTTGGGTCTGGGGGAGGAGAGAAGAGTATTTTAGATACCCTGTTTCCTGAAAAGTAGTTTATTTTGAGTAACAACTCCTAGTGAAAACACCTCCAAGGAAGTATATAGAAGTCCTAAGGAGATAGGGGCTTCCAACCAAACCTGTACTCTGTTGTGGCCCTTTTTGATTCAAGACTTGAGCTGGTCTAGTAGTAGTCAATTAATGGCTAAACTTGGTCTTGCAAAGATATTTCATCGTTTGTGGAAGGTATCTGTGTACAGAGAGAGGGGAATCAAGGTTGACAGTGATAATTTGTGTTACCACCAAGCTGTGAGATAAAAGCAGTCATCAACTTCTTGTGGAGCAGATGTTTTGCGATTCTGAGATGTAGCATCACAGTGCAGTATGGCAAACTCCCACAAACAGCAGTCACACCTGGCTGCCATGGTGGGAAAGGTTTGTGGAGAGAAGAACAGGCCTGGCCCCTGTTTTGGGCTCTACAATTAGGTATTGCTAGTCTAACTGCAAACCAGCACAATTTGTGACTCACCAGTCAGCCAAAGGGAACGCAGAAACACTGGCAGAGCCAGCATAAATACAGATGCCAAGAGAGATGTACTGCTCGCATGGGAGGAGAAATAGGAAGAGATGAGCCTACTTTATACCTGGAATTAGAATATCTTTATTGCTCCCTACAACAGTTATCTGGCACGCAGACAGAGACAGTTCAGCAGCTTCCAAACACAGACACCAGACCCTGAGTTCACCAGAACCCAAGTTGTGGAGAGGCAGGTTTAACTAAGACTTAGATGAGTGACTTAAATCACAAATCCAACTAGGCAGAGGAAGTGGAACTTGCAATTCACTTGAAATTGGTTTTGAAATGATTAACTTATGATCCTGCACAGACCCATGCACCAGCGTTGGTAGAGGCTTTTTAAGGCTGCAGTCCAATTGCCTTCTGATCATTACAGGAAAACTGGCATTTTGAAAAGGAGAAAGAAAGATGATTCTACACAGCCAACTAAAAAGCCCTGGAATTTAGATAATCAACTTCCCTGTTTAATTAAACATTGTATTATTCCCCATACTAGGCCCCCAAATCTGCGTGGCTGGTCCTGTTACATTTTACTTCAGGTTTTGGGGTTTGAAGTGAAGATGGTACCTTTGTAATGCAAAACCATATACATTTAGAACAGAAATGTCTTTATGCTTATGCACACATAGTGATTAAATTTCTACACAGGCTTTTTCAGGTTTGTAAAGACTTCCCTTTAAAACTGTTAATCTAAACAGATTTACTGATATCTATCCCTGTTGTGAATGCTTGATGTTTCATACATCATGTGTCTGATATACACAAACAGCAACATAAGGCCTGCCATGTAGTTAGAGAAGTGTTAAAAATGTTTACTTCAAAATAAATCTTGGAAAACACAGCATAATCTGGATTATTTCCTTGTCATCTCATTTGCAGGACCAGTGTTATGCATACGGTATTTGCTACCATTTCTGGGGCTATGCTTTACTTATAAAAAGACATTTTCCATCTGCCATTCAACAAACCTCAATTTCTCACTCATTTTTATATCTATTTATCCCAAGCCTTAGTTTCCTTGCTGTGTTGCCATATTCCTTGTGCACTGGGACTTTTAAAACCAGCTGTGCCTTCTCTTGCAATATGAAAGGGAAAAAAGGAAAAGGAAAAAAGATGTTCACTTAGGTTCATCTGCTCTGTTAACCACAACTGCTTGCAAAGGGTTGCTTTATGGCCACTGCTCTAGTGTTTTTGAAAGCTTCATAAATTTTTTTATGCTATATAAGCATGCTTTTAGATAGCCTGTCAGTCAATATGCCAGAGATTTGAAAGGATTTTCATCTAGTACATGCTGATTATATATCTAGTGCTTTACATTACATAATTACAAACAGCTTTGCTACAGACAGATACAGGCTTCCTTCATTCCAGAACACCACCACCTCTAGCTGAAAAGACCAGCAGCTGGTTTTCAATTGGAAAGGACATCGCAAAACCATTTTGGTCAAAATATGAAATTGCAGCAGGAAAATCCTCTGCTGAAACTATATGGAAAATTTAAACGGGCATAGTGCCATATCTCCAGACTGGAACACAGCACAGTGTGACAAATAACACAGTCTTGTCAAAATACTCAGCTGGTGTAAGTCACTGTCACTCCACTGCTTTCAAAACAGCAATGCTGATTTACAGCATATGGTGCACCAGGGCCTCTTTCTCCGTTTAGCATCATTAGAAGGCTGGCCCATCCCGCAGCACAGGCACCCCCCATATTACCGGGGCCCGGGCTGAGGGAGGTGCCAGCCTCCTGCACCGCAAGGCTCCTCCTTACCATTTGTTCCCCTGACAAGAGTCATCTGCATATTGATCCAGTGCTCACGTCACGAAGTCTGGCAAGATTGCAAGTGTTGCTGGTATGACAGCGTGGTTTAGTTGCAATAGTTTTGTTTGTTTAGGGTTTTTTGTAAGCTACACAAACATTAGCCATGCATTTTGTAAAAAAGTTTAAAAAAATCTCAGAGTTATCTCTTAAGGTTAAAGGGACAATTTCTTCCTCCTCTCTCTGAAGAGGAGCAGGTAGATAAAAAATTCAATAGCTTTATCAAAGGCAAGTGAAATTTATTACATGAGAAGGGCCTGAGAGGCTTGGGATTGTAGACAGTATTGATATATGCCTTCCAGGAGCTTAACTAAAATGTTATTTTGTATCTGCCATAAAATATAAGAAAATATTGATGGCTTTTTTTAAACTTGGTGTCAGCAGGGTATAATCAGAAAAGGAAAGGATGAAATAAAACATGGAAGATCTTTCTTCCTTTGCTGAAGGGAACTCGCATACCTTTATTTTTAGAGACGAAAATCCAATGTAATGCTTATTTGGTTAACTGGGCTTCAGCTTGTGGTTCAGTTTAAACATTTTTTGCTCACTTTAGTCTTACAGGGATTGTCTGTGTGACTGTAATGCCTTTTGAAGGGACAAATTGGCGAGCACAACTATTAGCTGGGTGACATCAAAGAGCATTAATCTTTTGTTCTATAGCAAGGCCAAGACCACATTAGTGCATTTCACCCAGTCATTATTAAGACTTTAGCCCAAGGGTGTAATAAATGTTTTATGGCATGCAAACCAAGGTAATGGAATGCAAATTCCATAATACATCCATACATTTATTTTCTAATAGAGTAAATGATGATGTATTTTATCCAAGAAGAGCTGCTGAACGACAGCACAAGTTCAGAAATTCAGAACTGAAGATAAATATAACCCTTACTTGATTTGGGACAGCTATGTGAAACAAGAGGAGATAGAGGTCTGTTCTGTTAGAAATGACCCAGTAAAAAAAGCTTTAAGAACAAACAGTTTAATCTTATTCTTTAGTGTAAATCTCTTTCTGGGAAGGTGGATGTGGTTATCTTACATTTTTATTTCTAATTACATTTCCCTCTTTGAATACTAATGGATTATTTTGCTTATATTTGCCTTAGAAATACATGGGAATATTAATGCATGAGATTTTATAGGTATCAGGGAAGGCGTTTTCCCAGCAGAACTTAAGTTATGCTTTATTATATTGTATTAAAAGTATGATGAATTAAGAATAATTCCTGAGGTACAGCAGTTTAAGTAACCTAAATAATAATATAAATATAGGTCAGTGTTTTTGCTACTTTAGCCTGCCAAACTACACTGTAAAGGTTCCAGTAATCACGATGCTGGTTGACTGGATTAGTGTGTGAAACCACTGTAAGCCATTTTATCTGCCCCTAAGAAATGTTTTCATTTCATTCTTACCTTATTTCCTGATGATGCACAGTGCTTTTGATCCCACCTAATAGACAGTTTCATGTTCATTCATTGCTGTGTTTCTCAGATAGAAATACAGTAACCCAGAGACTAAATTGTATTACAGAGTATAGCCCAAGTACACACTCAGGACTGATAAGTAAGTTCTGAGACTATAAAACCCCTCATAACTAACTAAGGAAAAAGGACAGAGAAAGGTTTCCTGTGACTGCTACACACCAAGGTCTGGGTCTTGCAGAGCCAGAACACTACAGTAACCCATGGCAGGAAAACAAAACTGGTTGAATTCTGTTCTCTCAATCTTTATTCTCCAGGGTCATCTCTTGCTCCTGTCATTCATAAGGCAAAAGGTTTGTCTTGATACAAAAGTTAACAACAAGGACATCAAAGCCCCTCACATCATTTTTCACTGAAGCAAGTTGTCTCAATGACCTCAGATCAACTATAAGATCCGGTTCCGAGTCACATTCCTGGCTGAAAGCATTTATAGTCTGATTCACAGCGTACAGGAGTTATTGGAAAGATACCCACAGACTCTACAGGTCTTTGGATCAGGCCTCTTATAGGAATACAGTAGTTAGTATGCCCCTACTTGTGCTTTCTATCTTTGAGTGGAAGTTTCTAAAAGCTCAGTGGGACAGGTCCATCCCTAGCGTCACTGGAGTTACCCATAACTACACCTGGGAGCCTCATTCTGTGTATGTCAGCAGTCGCTTGACGTCTCGGTGATCCTGATGGCTAGGGCATGCAGCACTGCTTCTGTAGTGACTGGCTATTTCCAGGGGAGGGGAAACTTTTTCAGCTAAAGGGAAAGAAAGAGAACATCAGTTTAAAGGGAACCTTGAGTGACACTGTCTCTGAGAAAGCAGAACTGGGTGCTGCGCTGTGGTTCCTGCTGTTGGCAGAATCTCACTGAGGTGGTAGTGCCCTTACTTAGGCTTCATGGCCCAGACATTCTAGCATGGAGCAATGAAAACAGACAGGCAAAACCAGGCAGAAAATATTCTGAAGAAAGCAAACCATTGCATTTAATTTCAACAGAACAACAGAGGAACAGCTGCTGTTCAGACACACAGCCTGGGGTGTTGCTGAAATATGACTCTTTTAGCACACTAGGCAGTCAGACCTATTCCTTTGTAGTAGAGAAAGAAGCCAAAATAAGGAAGAGGTGGCATACACTGTAGTACATCTCTCTTACCTAATTATGACAAACATGTCCCCAAAAGAAGACATGCAGTTGTTCTTTGGGAAGTGCAAGAAGGAAAGAAGACAAAATTTCTTCTCACAAAGATATAATATCCTGGACCCACTAGCTGCCAACTATAACAACAACCTCTCAAATAGCCCAGTGTTAGTTTGACGTTTCTTTACAAGTTAGTAAATGTAGAAGCCCACATAAATTATGTCTGTGTGCTATCTCTGAGGCAGAAAGCTCAGGGTTGATGAGCTATGAGATCGCCTGGAATACCCCACTGCAGTCCTTGCTCACTGTGCTTTCAGGATCAGGGACCCTCTTGCAGGCCAGGATTGAAAGAAGCACGTTGGGTCTTCCCATACTGCACCACGGAGCTTTGATCAAGCATCAGGGGCTACTGGAAATTTTTAGCTGCAGTGTCCTCTATGACTTGGCATGACTTTAATTCTTTTATACTTGACTCATAAGAATCATAAAATTATGCAGAGTAACTGTCTAATATTCTGAGTGCACACACACCGATACAGACGCTGTACTTGATGTAACTGAACAGCTCCTTTGACTTTATTTTTCCTCAGAACAGGACTAGAACCACCTGGCTTAGACATAGTTTGTGAGCATTAATAGTCTAGGTTCGGTTGGTAAATCAAATAACTTTGGTAAGAAGATGGCTAAAAGCCATGATAAATAAATAAATAAAATCAATATCCACCTGGCATTTAATACCCAAAGTGAACAATTAAAATAGTCTTTGGCATGATGTAAGCACTCACTATCGCAACAGTGGATTTATTGAATATCTGATACGAGGTGATGGCCTTTGAAGACAGCTGCTAGAAAGCACTTAGATTTACTGCCCACTTTTGTAAGACTTTTTTAAAATATAATTGCTGTAAAACATGATGCTAACTTAGCAGTTATAAACCTGTCTACCATATAAATGAACTAAGGGGTGGAATCTCATTGGTATATCAATAAAAAAAATGTGGGTTTATTTAACCTTTTGAACATACCGTTTTGCATAAAAAACATGAAGCAGATTGAGATAAATTCTACACATTATTTCTTGGATTTGAAATAAAAAAAGGAAAGGCACGGGGGCGCGGGAAGCTTGGACAATACTGAAAAATAGCAAGGACCCTGCTCGCAACTTATCCTGCTTTTCTCCAACTGAAAAATTCATCTGTGACCATCTTAAAATGTACTTTGGTTTATTTGTATCTTACCAGGGAATTTCATTTGCAAACACTGACTATATTAATCATTACTTCATCAGCTCACTCCAATGGACGCATTAACCTCTGGTAAGCGATATGTTAAACTTGCAGTTTTCTAAGTGTCAGAACTAAAATAAAGTTCACTTATGGGGGTGCTTCCCCCTGCCCCTTTATTCTGGGAATGAGACCTCTTTCATCTTTTATTTCCTGGTGAATGATTAATGTGAACTTGCCCAAGTTTATGCTTAATTCTTAAGCAGATATTACAGAGCTTAAAAGGTAAAGGGAAAATGCACAGCAGTTTATGCATTTATCAAGATCAGAAGAGGTTTATTCCACCTTATGCTTGAAAGCTGTAGGGGTTAATTACCTTCTCTACATCATTAGTGCAAACAATTGCAGTCTGAGCTTAGGTTGTTTTCTTTTACTGGTAATGTGGATTTTAGGAAAAAAAGGCAGGATAGTTATGAGTAGCATACAACACAGATGCCTTATGCACTTGAAGTAGCACAAATGTGTGCATATAGACTAAACTCAAACTGTTACGGCAAGACGTCGGTTAAGGTTTGAAAAATCAGCTGTGAATTTGGGTGTTCCTTTCTCAGAGAAAAACAGCTCAGCAGTTTCTGCTTTAAAATGTTTCCAGTTAGCCATCCAGAATCATTAATAAATCATTAAAATCACAGCGACTTAGTGTAATTTCAAACCTACTTCCAATAAAATAAATAAAAAGATCCTCTTACTGCTGTGATTTGGAATAAAACTCCCTGGTACACCTCACTCTACCTCCCCAGAAAATTCTTTCAGGAATGTGGATCCCAGCTTAGCTAAATTGCACCTTCCTTCATTTACCACCACAAACAATTTGCAATCTATAGGTGCACAGCATTTACTCATGTGAGCGTAGCTGCTGAAGCTAGAGGGAATAACAATCATCAGTGTTCTTCCACGTACTGCTCCACTTCCATTTCCTCGTACTCCTCTGAGCAAAGCTCAGGAGCCAGCACAGTTGTTGAGGAGGTAACGTGAAGGCAGAAGGGTGAAATGATGCCATACTAAGGAAAGACACTATTGCTAATGGCAAATCAGTGGGGTGTGGCTGTTATTTTTATGGTTTTATTGAAGAAAATATTGTATTTACAGTGAAGTAACATAACATAGCAGGGTTTGTTGGAGCTGGGATCTTAAAATCTACATACTAGAACTTTCTGGAAAATCACCATATAAAAAAAGAATATACCGTTTAGCATTTCTCCTTGCATTGATTTGCTCAATTGTTAACAGTATGAATATGCTATATAACCCTTAAAATGCTAATGAATTATTCTGAGACAGGTCCTTTCTTTTAGCCTGAATATATAGTAATGTACAAAGGTTGAATAGGGAAGACATGCTTTACAGTTTTCCTTTCAGCTAATTGCTTGCCTGTAAAATGAAGACACCACTGAGTCTGGGCAAAGACCTTTTATATAGTGGTGTATTAAGGGACAGCGAGTGATTCAGCACATTTCCTGTATGCTGCTTCATTCCCTATATAAGCTAGAGAAGTTCAAGCAGATCCAGACATTTTAAATGCTTTTGTTTTGCCAGATCTCTCTCTGCCTTTCTCTTGGAAGGTTAGGAACTAGGGGTTTTCAACTTTCTTACAGCCTCTGTATATTTTTGTGAAAGTTTTGTTTTATCAACATATTCTTCTGTTCTGGAAAAGACTAAACGAGAAATTAGAGTTACAATTTAAAATCTATCTGGTAGAACAGAGTGATGTGGACAGTAGTAGTTCACCTGTCATTTCCATTACTGCAAGAAAGAAAGTTAAGATCTGCTTTTTAAGTCAATTCCTTTCTCTGGACCATCCCAGAGAAGAGCTGCCTTTATATCTTTAAGCAACAATCGAACGATCAGACTTTGCTCTTCCACAGAGAAAGACATAGATACCTATGGGAAACAGGACTGCAGGACAACACAGATTAATTTTGTTAGCACCAATTTCCTGATTTATGATACAGGTCTATGATTACAGCAAGTCACAAACTCTCCAGTACAGTGGGGATGGGCAAGGAGGAGAAAAATTTTGAGACAGACCTGTTAAGTCAACATTTGGCTACAAGTGCTAACTGAAGTGTTCCAGTGGTTCTGGTTATCCTGTATTAGTTGACTACTAATTTGGCAGAAAACATCAGATTCCTCGGATTGTGAGGTGTGAACTGCATTAGCTTGATAATTGTGCAATATTTTAAAATTTATTCCAGATTTCTAATCCCAAGCACTTGAAACTCCAAAGAGTCTCATTTAGTTCTGTGCAATACTGGTGGGTGAAGATGGGGGCGGGGTGGGGGAGAAGTCCTTTTCTAGAGTCTTATTACTACTTGGAAGGGGAGAAGGAAGTTTTCCTACAGAGATGGTGCATGAGACTGCAGAGTGAACTTTCAGATTATTCCCCGCTCAGCTGATTTTCACCAAACATTCTGCTGAAATTGATTTCAATCCAAATTTTTTGCTTCACTGATGGTTGGCTTGAGAAAGAAGAGAACAAACTGATAGAAAAACGTAATGAACTATTCCCAGGCTAAAGCCACAGATTGGCAGATGCCCTTACACGCAGTCCTAGAGTAGCTGGATACAGTGTCCATAAAGGCAGCTGATGATATTGAGGTTAACATCCCCAGAGTTCACTTTGAAATGTGAAAGTTCCTGTATTATGTATTTTTTATTACAGCCCCAAAACAGGGAGTTCTATCATGAACTTTTTCAGAACCATAAAGACTAGATGTCTGTTTAGCGGATGACTGTTCAGCAGAAGATGATGGAATCAGCTGAGAACAAGCTAGTTCCAGTTCAGTTTTGGTAGATTTAACATTAGTACAAAATTTCACATGGTCTAAGAAAATATAAATTTTGGTTCATATTTCTCTACAGAAGTCAAACAAAAACAACTCCTCATTTTTGTTGCCATTCCCTCCAGAAGAGGTGCTTTCAGCTAGTGGTTTTACATGTCTTCGACACAGTAACTGGAAGGCTGTGACTGTGGCGTGACAACAGAAGGAGAGAGATTCTGTCACTCAACATCACATCTCCTCATAACACAGCTGTCTTCAGAGAAGGAACAGGATAGACAGGCTTCTTCATGATACCAAAATATTTGTATTCATTCATTTCCTTCCTAGCCCTGGTGTGCTGAGACACTGTACTGACAAATACAGGTCAAATCTCAACCAATAGCTCTCCCTGAGCTATTTCCCTGTGTCTGGAGAAGTTACACCTAGAGAGAATTGCGTCAATATGTTTGACTGGGGAGTTTCTGAGCGAAGTGCAGGCTGCAGCAAGAAATGATTAAAGCTATTAATTTAGCAGCATTTTCCCCTTCTGAATCGCTAATAAACCAGTAATAAATGTGCCCACTAATAAAACCTACTATACGTTAGAGAGATGCTGTCTTGTACAGCTGACATCCTGACAAACGTGACGACTGCAAATTCCATTGTGCTCTTACAAGAAAACCTGAGCAAAATCCAGTCTGAGGAATTACATTGCATGCACCCTAAATTCCCTGTAAAGTTTTAGCTGAAAAAAATGGCATTTTATATATTGAGTGTTTAAGGGCTAGCTAGCTCACTAGGGACTGCATTTTGTCATTACTGTGAGAAATGATTCACTCGTACACCCTTATCCCTGGAAACAATTGCTCAAGGAAGGACTTTTATCTGTGCATACATCAGAAAGTTAAGGAGTCGTGTCCCAGTGGAGTCAGCTGATGGCTCACGCCCTACCTTGCAGAGGCTTTGCCAGGATTTCCAGAACATGCTAGGTATACAACATGACACAGGCATTCAGCACTTTCACCCTTCCCTCTGAATGCAGACTTTACAGGAACAGAGCCACTAAGCACTCGGGGGGCAACAGCAATGAAAAGAGTGGCTGTGTGGTTTGAAACTGTTACCAGTGCGACAGCAGTTTCAGACATTTCTGTTTTACAGGCCGATTCCAACATCGGCTTTCCATTCATACCCACACACAGAAAACTAGAGGGAGTAAAGAGGACAAAGGATACTTTACTGGCAGAACAGCATTTTCAAGAGTATGCAACTGCCGTGGAAATTGATGCCTCAACATCCTCTAAGATGCTTTCACACCTGCATACTTTACTCATTGCTGCACCTGAACTGCCCTGATCCTTCTTGATGTGGTCACAAAAGCTCTGCACATACCTGTGTTTTTAAGCTTGATCCTGACTTTCTGGTAAAACCCCACTTCCATAGATGGAATTAGATTCCCTTCTGAGCTCAGAACCAGCTACACGCGCACAGACTTTGTATAGAACTTCTGGGATGAAATCGATTTTATAAAAGGTGGTTCACTAAGTGAAGGAGCCTTGATCTGGGCAGAGCATTTTAAGTTCTCACTGCAAAGGATCCAATTTCCTCAAGAGAAGCTGATCAGGACAATCTGGAAACAACCTACCCAGCTGTAACTGATGCAATGGGTCTTCAAGAGAAGGCCCTGTGGTTAGAAAAAACTGGATTGTGCTAACATCTTTCGTTTTGATTTTTCAAGTGTATGTTGTCATTCTTTGCAGTAAGCAAAAAACGTCTTTTAGCTTCAAGTAAATTTTTCAGTGACCGGTCAAATAAGCTATGATATCCTCTCATTTTAAAAGGGACTTTTGAAAGGCCCAACATTAATCCTTAAACACTGAAGTACATATTTGGGTGAGGGTCACGTCTCTACTTCAAAGGGTTTTTTTGACCAGAACAAAGCTGTGACGCTGATTTGTTTCTAACCATATCTGCACTCTACCCTATGCAAATGTATTTTTCCCCTACAGAGAAAACACGAATTGTAAAGAAGGATGTAGTTATCTTTACGTGCCACAGTGGCCCATCACATTGCTTACTACAAGAAGAAAGGTTAATTTTGAAATTGTTCCTAATCATAAATAGGAACTTATTTCTTCAGGTCAGCAGTAGGTCTGAGAAGTTTTACTGTTTTGGTGAGCTACTGTATACCTTAGAATACGTGTTCTTGTAAATTTATACCTCAGGTTTAGCATTTCTAAATTCTGCAGCAGTGACCCACAATCACCAATTGTCCTCCAATCTCACTCTTCAGATGTCTTTATGTCATGACTGTTCTCAGGTGATAAATATTTATAGCTAGCTGCAGATGTTGTTTCATTTGCAAAAGAAAGATTTGCAAGTAAGGAGAAACTGGGAAAAATGAATATTAATAAACTGCACAGGAAGAGAAAATGAGAAATACTATATGGCTCAGATCCATGAGAAGAGCAGGGCATCAATTTGTAATGGGCAAATAATTCATAACAAGTAACGTATTCAATACATTTCATCTCTTTTTTTATTCTAGCAAATTGCACACCAGCAGATAGTGATTTTCTCTAATTTACTCGTAATTCACATTTTCCAACTAAGTACTTTCTGCAAAGAGTTATTGGTCTTAGCTGGTTTGTTGCAAAGTATTCCATAGTAAAAGGTAAGACCTGAGTTTAGAGCAATTTTGACTGCAACATTAGATAGTTCTTTGTCCCCTGACTAAACAGGTGTAACTCTTAAAATTCAGTTCCCTGATCTAAACTCTCTCACTTACAGGACATCCTTTACTGACTTAGTACCTAATTAAATATTCTGCTACTACCAACTGTCCTGCTAGAAAGCTCATTACCTTGTGTAACTCTAGAAGATGACTAGAAAAGTAGAAGAAAAAAAGGCAAAATTAAAGTGTCTGAAAAAATGGAATTGGTACTCAACAGTGAGTCAAACAGCCTTCAAATATGTAATGGAGCAACATCTATCAAGAGCTTCAAGACAGACTGGAGTCAATGCATTCAATAACTTTCTCCATTAGCTAGTAAAAGAGATGGGCAAAAAAAGGCTGGTCCTTCCTTCTATGCGTGAGTGAAAACAGCATATGCAAGAGTGGGAAACAGGTTTGCTTTTGTATTCTTCTTTCCACTATGATGGACCATTCAGATTTTTTCTGGCCTACTGGGGGTAATCAAAAAATAAGCAGAGCATCAGAGCTATACTGGAAAGGCCTAGCTGAAACATCTGTATTTGTATGGAGATTTGGATGTCACAGGAGGTATCTTAGGTGCCATCTTTACGTGAAGGTGGTCCAGTCTTTTCTGGAGTCATGCAAACTCCATTTTGATTAAAAAAAAAAAAGAAAAGAAAAAGATCAAGAGCTCTGCCCTGTTCACTGACAGAATTCTAGAACCATAGAATCTTTCATGTTGGGAAAAAACGTTTAAGATCATCAAGCCCAACTGTTAGGAGGCAGGATGCCTAGAGTGACCTCTTCATGTGTCTTACCCTAGACAAGGGCTTTGCAAAGCTGACTCTCCCGTGCCTGCAAGGGACAAGGTGCCATGACCCAGCGCCCAGCCTGTGGCGCTTGGGGAAAGCGCCTGCGAGGAGAAGGATAATCTTGTGCACAACTGCAATGACGTGCAAAGCTCTCTGTGTGCATTCAGACTCCAGAACTGTTTAACTGACGCTGCATTCACATATGTCTACGTGTGGGAGAATTGTTTGATTTCACAATGGAAAGAGGAGGCAATTTTTAGCTCTTGAATGGAGCTCTTTGTGAAGTAGGCTGAGGGGAAGAGCCACAGAGCCATCTTCCAGCAGAGCTCAGGCACTGCTTGAGGAAGTAACGTGCAGTGACATTAGCCTGGCTCCAGCTATAAGCATTGAGCATACATCCCTAAGCATACCAGAATGCTGCTGAGAGGGAACTCTTTCCAGCATGACACAATAGTCTGCTGAAAGCATTTATCTGAAGAGTTGCACATTTCTAAGTGCTGTTGCTAATTTTTAAATTAAAACTCTCATTTTAATGGGCAACAGAAGAACGTGCATGCCTTCAATAAATACGCATCACAGAAGTCTACACAAAAGATCATGCAAGCTGTGACACACCCAGGTGGAGGCTCATGAATACACTGGATATCAAACCTCAGTCTCAATTACAGTGTGTGCGAAAGATTGGTATCAAAATTCAGGCAGCTTTGTCATTTATTAATAAGATCTTATTAAGGGCTTGTTGGCTCAGATCTGTTTTGTTATCTGCAGTTCTTGGCTTTTGGTTAATGAATACACTGTTGAACTCATGAGTGTCTTTCCAGCAAGAGCAATAATTTTACTTGAGCTCTCAAGGTCTGCAATAGCAGTCTCAGCCAGGGTGAGAAACCTTTTTTAATCAAAGTAAAAAGTTGATAAATAGGGCAAAACTGCTCCTCTTAAATGCCTGTATCAGCGTTGCTACCTCTGGAGCCTGTCCTGTCTTAAGGCTCGATCTTTTGCATTTTCTTCACGTACTGTGGTCTTAATCTCAGAGACATCTTATTCAGAATCCTGGCTTAGACCTCACAGTACCTCATCAAGTATGTTCAAGTTGTCCCTAACCTCACTGGCAGGTGTTCTAATACCTCTCAGCCGTATCCTGCAGGTGCTATGAGTCACGCAAGCTTATTCAAAAAATGAAAGATCTGGGGGAATTTCCCCAGGAATGTAGTTAGATCCACCACAAACATTGCTATACTATCAAATACACTTGAACAATTTTGGGAAGACTAAAAGTCATAAGCAGTAGCCCTTTTCCTATAAAAGCTGTCGTACAGCAATGCCACCCGTCCAACACTCCATATACTGTTGTATGTACGCTCAGTGAAACATCTAACCACTTTTTCCTCGTTTCTTACCCAGACTGACCACGTGGTGCCAAAGCAGTAGAACAAGAGGAAGGTCATTTGGGGAGGGGTGAGTAAACTCAGAAATATCTTAACTCTGATTTTATGAAAGTATTAAGTGTAATATTGAAGAATGAAATTTTGTTTTGTTGGAGTCTGCAGGCAAAACTGATCCTGCTGCCCACGGATAGAGAAAAGTATTATTTATTTTGTCCTTGTTGCTGGAGGCAACAAAATTCCATGCTGTGGCAAAGGAAGAGTGGGTTGCATGGGAAGATTTTCTCCCCACCCCCTCCCACCCCCCTCGCTTTCTCTCCGACTGTGGCATAAAAGTGGAAGCTTGGGATGTGGGAAGATTTGGGTAACCTAGTAGAAAAACGCCTTTTCTCCCTTACTTTTCCTTTCCACCATTTCCCTAAATAGCCTTTTACCCACACTACCTCATTCCAATTTACTGGGACCCAGTTTTTTAGGAACTGGTGCAGGTAGTGCTAAGGCTGGGCTCTGAAGGCTCTGATCTGGCTGGCGAAGGGTATCTGGTTTGCTCCTCCAGCCCAGTGCCCTCAACCACAACTCCCCCCAAAGATTTTCCTTCGTTCTAGAATGCTGGTTAAAGCCAGCCCTTTGTTCCAAAGCCGTGCAGCAGTAAGAGGGTATTTTTGATATAAATGTTGAAGAAAGACGACAAGACAGACTGCCACACACATCAATCATGCCAATGATATTTTGGTTTGACTTTCGTGCCGTTTTGAGGGAGCTCTCAAAACACATGAAGTCTGGACTGACTCCGCTTCCTAATGTATTGCTTCTGTTCCATAGCTTGATTTTTGCAATCTGCCTTTCAAGTTAATGTAAGATTTCCAGATTCAGATCATCTTTTTGACTTATCATCAAGGCTCCTACACTTTGTAGTTTGTTGTTCACCAGGACACACTTTGTCTCCAAGGAATAGTTAATGTAATACGATGCTCTTCAACTAAATTTTCGAGGAACGATGGGAAGAGAGCAAGATGGCTGAACATAGTGGAAATGTGTTTTTATTAGAGACACCTGTCATGATGTATCTAGCCTGGTAGCTAGTTTGCATCTGTAGTTAAGCTAATACTGCTCATCTCAATCTGTTAAACTACTTAATAATTTTGTTACTTCTCCCTCCACCCCTCCCCTCCCCCATAAGAATCACCTCCGTTTCCAAATACCATTAAACAATTGAAAGACCTAAATTTTCCCATGTTTACTTGGACACGTTTCAAATGTTTTATGATCAAATTAAGTTCCCCACACGTGAAGTCCCACTGCTTAAGAAATCTCAGCGTACTGCTGGAAACAATCCTGACTGGATGGGAGGATGAAACTGATTATTTAATAGAAGTTTTCCAGCTCTCCCAGTTTTTTACCCTGTGGGCACAATGCTTTGAACTGGACAACTTCAGAAGTTTAATGGAATTTCTCCTATTTACATCAAGGATAAACCTAGCTCTGCAACAAGAAAGCAGTTTGTTGTTCATGAGCAATACCTTTTGCCTTTAACAACTAGTAAAGGTGGTTTTCAAACAAGACTTCAAGAGGCAATAGAACGTATACGAAAGAATTGAACTAAGTGGAAGAATAGTAATATTCCAGAATTGGAGCCAAAAAGATATATTTTTCTAGTCCTCATTGAAGCGAAATTCTCCTTGGTAAAAACGACAGGTTTGCTTTGTTATAGACAAGCTGACTGACCTCTGCATGGAGATGAACAATCAACAGTTACAATATTTAAGGATGTCTTTTCACCACAAAGACAGCTTAGAAACCAGGTTTATCATCGGACACACATAAAAAGGAAGGTTTTATGGACAATTCTGTAAGAACAAACACTCATTATTGAGTTAGTTAGTAAATAATAGTAATAACAGCATCAGACTGGTGATCGCTGTCAATGAGTAATGAGCTTATGCTCTTTGTGTATTTATTATTAGATTTTCTGTGCTCATCAGAAATTGAGTGTAGCCTTCTTCACTACATATATCTTCATACTGCAATCAATATAATGGTACACTTTTCATAGACATCAGACTTTAATATTAATTTGTTCTTATTTATACACCACAGAAAGACACAGAACATCTTCACTTCTATGATAAAGCCTTCATTCAAAATAAAGTATGTTTATATCATCACTGGGGTTAAGAAGATTTTATGTTTACTACTCAAAAGATTAATGGGTCACTCAAGCATTTACATTCTCATACATTTTTATGACAGTGCTATGAAGTAAATTTGATGTATGTTCAGAAGAGAATGATAGGTTTAAATGTCTAACAGCTGCTCTTCTGAATTTCAGCAATGTTTTAAGTGTTGCTACCATTTAGCACTTCCACTGCGCACTGCAATTTACTGTTTGCCTGCATTAGTTATTTGTATTTGCACAGGAAGACAAAGGGAAAGAATTAGGTGTAGAGTAGAAACAGTTTTACTTCCTTTAAGCCACCTGAATCTAATCAATCTTATGGCAAGCTCTGCTGGGGAAAAAACCAACACTTTTCAGAGTGTTTATTGAAAGATTCCTTTGAAAAAAACATTTTGGGCACAGAAGCTGTGTGCACAAACACACATGCTTTCCTGGATCTAGTTTGAAGATTATTCCACGTTTTGAAAGGAATTTGATGTCCTCTATATCGCAAGACCAGTTTTGATGAGTAAACAACCCAGAGGGGGGCTGATTTCAGCAAAACAGGCCATTGAAATTTCATGGGGTTGGGAGTGGCAGTAGCAGCAGGAAGTTCTGGTCTTTTAGCTCCAATCAACTGAAACAGCTTGAAATGCTGCCGTAATCTTTTCCTATGTGACAATGCTAAATGTAATGCGCTTGGTACACTTCACTTAAGACAAGACTGTTTAACACAGCAGGGTAACATGGTTCTCTAATCACCCCCTACCATGAACCAGAGCCAACACGGGGGCAATTAAATCAGAAAGATCAGAATGTCACTACAGGCAAGAACAAGCTGCTTTAGGGGACAGGGTAGTCATCACTAGGGACCACACAGGTCTGCTTCCACACGCCTTTGCGACTCCTTAGTCCATATCTACGCCAGTTGTCCTGTGAATACCTGAGGGCTATAGCCCTCCTCACAGTGAATAGAGCAGAAGTGGATAGTGCAGGGAGCTGGAGGTGCTGGGCATCGCCCTTCTCTAGCACAGTTTGTGCTGCATACAGAGACTCGGTTCGATGATGAAGCTGCATGTGTGTGACCACACACTCCCAGTTGTGCCCATTTTGAAGAGGGCTCAGTTCATCCCTGAGTCAGGGTTTCACAACTGCCTCATTATGTGAATGAGCAAAAGGACGACTACACTAAACTCCAAAAGCAGGCAATAAATCTTTCAGAAGCCTCATTTTATTTTAGGAATGGTGCCTCAGGCAAGGTTTGTGTGGCTTAGAAAGGAAAATGTTTAAAACATTTGAAAAAGTTCTGTAAACCCGGTTCACCCAGTTTCTGCTCTCTGCGTTACACTGTTCTGAAGAGACTCAAAGCTTAATGACTCCATCAAGTTGGGCAATAGAAAGAACACCCTGTCACCTACAGGAGACACAGGCTGTTGTTAAGTCTAAGGTTATCATTTCAACGCGTTTATTTCATAGTCAACTTCGTGACTGCCTGGAGGAATACAACATGGAATTTAGTCAAAGAAGGACTCTTAGAGCTCTAATGTTACAAGGCAGAGGTTTATCTCCCACCCTACCATCACCTTCTGCCCATGAAGAACAGACAACACAATCCTGGTAAATACCAGCTATGCACCTCTCTGGGCTGGTCCTAACCTTCCTAAACAGCGTTTTCACTGTTCCTAACCCCATTTCTCAGTGACATCCTCTAGTCTCAGAACAGTCTGCAGAAATGCAGTTGTAGCAATTAGCCTGTGTCCCTGACACCACATAGCCCCTCCAATCCCTCAGTACCTTTCCCACCATTAGAAATCCACAACAAGAATCTTGTGCCTTCTGTAGAGGCAAATCTATGACTAGACATCACCTCCCGTGCAAAGCACTTTGCCATATGGGAAGTAAAGTAGAAAATCACTTGCCAGCTCCACAGCAAGACTTGCTGCTTTGGAGAGTCTAGAAAGATAGCATCCTAGAATTAAAGCGGGAAAGAGGAGTGGGGAACAGAAAAATCCCCACTAACTAAAGGGTTGGGAACGGGAGCCGTTTATTTATCATTCTCTAAGTGACACGCATCTGAGACGACTCTCAGCCCTCCTGCATTAGCAGCCACCCAAAAATCTATAACATTTTCAAAAAGAACAAAAGGAGAAAACGTCTTGTGAACTTTTAGGTGTCTCAGAGAAGGGAGGCCAGCTGACTCAGGCATGCAGGGCAAAGTAACTCAGAACTACAAAACAGAAGTAACACGATAGAGCCGCCCATCCCTAATCTGGATGCTGGCTAAGCGATGCTTTGAAATAATCCACAGACTGTAGAAAGACCAAAAAAGATGCAGGAAAAGTTTATACATGTCCAGTACAGATAAGTTCACTTCTTAAGACATTTTAAGTAAAGTGTATGGAATTTGATAATTTAAACTATTGGTCACTTTAGATAAACTCATTGTATCTGGTTTCCCTGTGCCCAAAGTTCCTGCTGTATACAGCGAAGCTCATAATAGTATTCCACTTTTCTCATATATTGAGGAATGATTTTAAAGCGGTTATTAGGACTGAATGAGATGTGTCAGCAGAAATACGAATTCTTACATTATTTAATATGTGGCATTATGTCTAAGGAATAACCCCAATAGGAAAATTTGGACAATCTGAACTTCCCTAAGGTGGTAAAAACTCTCAAGTTGAACTTTTTCCCACAAATATCTTCCAGAAGTGATTGGTGTCCATAATGAAGTATTAATAATTGTAAGCTAGGTTGACATTAAATTCTGTTATAGGTGACTTTTGAACAAAAATACTCTCAAGTTCATTTCTGAACAATTTCATTTCCATTGTCAAATACAGACTTTTTTCTACTTAAACCTTTGCTATGCAGACAACTTTCCCTCAAATTAATTTCTTAAATATATTAAACCCCCTAATAGCAAATTTATGGTATTATTATTTCTATTCAGTAAATCAGAAATAGTCTCTTATTATTATAATGATATTGCCTAGCATTATTTTCTTCTACACATACATTAGTTGCATGATTTCTCCAAACATACTTCATTATGACTAATAAAAACCCCAGATAAATAAGCGTAGGTACGCAAATTAGGACAAATATAATGTTATTAATGTTACTTTAATTTATACTCCCAAGGAAACTTACAGCAAGGTATAAATTTACTTGCTGAAGAAAATAAATGAAAAGATAATTAAACTCTAATTAAAACTACGCTCTGATGTACATCTGCAAGGATGAGCAATCCTGGCTAGAGCATCATTAACCATGTACGTTAGCATTTGTTTGTAGTTATAGCTAGGCATGAATGTATTTTAAAAACCCAAAGATCTCATTTCAGCACCCAAGCACATGCTTAGTCCCCTAAAGATGGTGTATTTAAGTTGCTCAATATTAATGGATTATCCATATGCTTAAAATCAAGCCTGAGTGAGTGTTTTGCTGAACTCAAGTCAAAATGATGCTTAGCCAAAGGCTTAGTTTGTGCATCTGTGGTGAGGGGGTGGAAAGATGTGTAGCCAGAGTCCCTCATCTTTCATAACTCCACATTAGGGCTGTGAATTGTGTCAGTCCTTAAACTCCTGGAGCAGAAGTAGGAGTATTTAGCTCTAGAAAGTGGACAGACACAGCAAGACCACCGCTTGCCCATGGCTCGGCAGCCAGCAGATCTGGACCAGCAGACACGCGCTTAAATTAGAGGTGGGATCGAGACGTAAAGTGCAGCACGGAGAGTTCACAGACTCAGCACTCCGCATGCACACACCCACATAGTGCCTGCACTGACACACCACGCACAGCTGCGATTCTTAGTGCAGTTCTTTGCAGTAGCATACAGCACCTACAACAGCACACCGGGTGCCTACACAAACCAAATACGCAAAGGGAAATGCGTATTTACATATATGCAAGATCAAAAATATGGCATCATGCAATTTTTTTGAGCCACATAATGAGTCATTGAAGAGCCACGAGTAGAGGGTAGGAGTCCTTCAAGCACATCTAGGTATACCCCCACCACAATCTCTCTCATCTACCTGATATGAAGCTGAACAAATAGGGATTGCACATCTGTGTTCACTTTGATGTCCTCAGACACCACAGCCAGTCCTCATATCCTACAGCATCTTAGCAAACTAGGCTGAATAGCTTAGTTAGAAATCTCCCTTCGTTACCCCAACAAGCATATTTCTGTGGTACCATGTTTCACAGTACCCTGACATCTGCAAAGACAATTGATAGCTCAGTTAAGAGACAAGTACTTGCCTCTGTAAGCACAGAGAAGGAGGGAATGAATAAACGTGTACTTCCCCACTTTGTGGGGTTGGAAATGTATTTCCAAAACACATGAAATGGAATTCACTGATTCCTACCCCCAAAGCAACGTCTTGTTGACTCTGAGTAGCTGGAGTGAGTGATCTAAGTTGTAAGGAAGCTGTAACTATGTTCTGAATTGCTCTGAAGTTTGTGCCATGTTTTGCAACTGCAAAGTGAAGACAAAGTAGATCTAAAATCCAGCAAGTCAGGTTTTACATTCGCTTCCCCTAGCTTGATATGATGCCAAGATACTGAGTAGTCTAGAATGACTAATTTTTATATGCTTCTGAATAGTCTTTGTAGAATTAGAAACCAGAGTCATTTAATCTAGTTACAGTGAGTTCTTTCGTGTCAGCAGCTATTTAAATGCTCATGTTTTTGTCACTATCTACACAAAACATTTTCAATCATAAAAACAACAAACAGCATTCACTTTGGCCTCTTTCTTTTTCTCATACCTTACTGACTATCCTGACCTGCCTTCGGACTAGCAGGACCACACTCTCATTTTTTTTTTTCACTCAGGGAAAGGTCTCTCCTTTGTAGCTTATGGAAGAAACATCATGGGACGAAATACAAAGCACTCCAGACTTGAGGCTTTAGCTCTCACACTGTGGTCAGCATTAAAGTCTGGATTATACAGCTAGAAAATTTACAAACAAAGAGGCATCTCTGACTGTCTTGAATTAATTCCTATGATGAAGGAAAATATAGTTATAGTTCTTTCTAATGGGCCTCAGAGGAAAGGAATAATTATGGAGGTCTCTAGACAAAGCATTTTTAAAATCCTACTGTAATTCCATTGAAGTTAATGATAAAAAACCCTGTTGACCTCAGGAGCATGACTTTAATATTTGTCAACAACACAACTGTAGGAAGTTATACAATATAATTGATGCCATTTTTCGTTTAAAATTAATCTCATGAAATAAAATCTGTCCACAATGTGTTTTAAGGGGAACTCTTCTGTAGTTTGTTCTTCCCACTGTACTACATTTTGTTTAATTTCTACTCCAATCAGCAGCCAAAAAGGTCTGCCCAAACATTTAATTGTTGTAGGCAAGAAAGAATTCAGCATCCACAAAGTCTGCTTTATTCTCTCCTCCTGATTAAGGTTATTCTGATTTGCAATGCTGGTTCATCAAGAGTATAACACAAGAAAGCTGTTCTGAGCACACATGCTGTGAAATACCAATAAAAAAGGCACAGGAGGAGCTAATGCACAGAACACAGAGCAGATGCATCAAGTGCGTGAGAATGCCCTTGGTGGGAAAGGGCTGTCTGAAAGGTGCCTCTGCTTTCTGGCCCTTTGGAGGCTCAACACCAGCGTCTGTCAAGCCCCTTGCACAGCCCGGCCTTTGGAAGAGGGGACAGTGGCTCAGAACACTTTGAAAGCCATGAATTTCCTAATGAGTCTCTCTTAGGAAGCAGAGGGAGCTTGGGCCTTAAACCTGTATTTTAATTCTCATTCCTGACAGGCAAGAGCATTTTCTGTCAGTTGCCTTAAAGAAAAGCAAAAAGAAAGGAAAGCAGGGACAAACATTTCTGGAATTATTTGTTAATATTTTTTGGCAGCTGTACATATACTACTCTCTTGCTGTGACCATAATCGAAGCCTAATGTTGCTCCCAAGGAATGCCGTGGCAGTATTCCCACCGACTGCACTGCGAGCGGATCTGGGGCCTTTGTTTGGTGAAAGCTGTTCCAGATGGAGTCTGGAGGATTCCCACCCAGCATTCCAGTTGCAGAGAACAACTCTACCCTTCTCTTCCAAAAGGAGTCTTCTGGCTCCAGCTAGGGTTGACCTGTTGGGACCAACAGCGGACATGACCCACCGCCATTGCGCAGTACGACCCCCTGGCAGAAGAGGGTAATGCTGTGTTTTATTAGCCGCATACCTGCCTGATCAGTGTTAACACGCTTACGTTTGGTGTAATTCAGTTTCATGTTGTATATGTGGAAAGGGTTTCGGCTAGTGACAGGGATGCAGCTGCTCCTGGGACAGTAATGTAATTATAGTACAACAATGGGACAGATTTTGAAGGTTGTGAACACTTAAATCCCAGTACTGGTCTACCTACCCACATGAAACCATACCAGGAGTGTAAGGCAGGAAAAACGTAAGCTACCCCAAAAGGAGATCTGACAGTCACAACAGGGAAAATTCTTTAGTTCTCCAATGAGGTTTTCCTGGGATTTAATGATGAAAAAATCGGTTCGAGGATGAAATTTGCATATCACTTCATAAAGTACTGGTATTGTCTGTCATTATTAGTGAACTATTAGCCTAGCAGTACTTTCTGTGACCAACTGAAGTGGGCCGAGTTCTCAGAGGACAGATGCACAGGAACACTAAACTCTTTGCTATTTTCAGTTTCAAAAATCACTGGTCACCTTTGAAACTGCAGGCTGCTATCATCATTATGTATTACTTTTAAACAAAACTTTCCCTCTCTTGACTTTGTTAATAGCTCACTGCTGATCTGTGGCAGGACTTCTGAGCAAAGACTGCAAATTTAGGCCAGTGGAAAAATAAGCACTACCTCCCAAATTACCACAGTACCCAGCCTGAATTTCTTTTGCTCCAAAACTTTTGATTTGACGATACTATAAAGTGTTGCCAAGCTCTCGATTTAGATGAGAAGATTCACTAAATGACGCATAGCGGTTTTTCAAATCCGTGCTTATTGAGAAACTTCCAGTATAAGAAATGAAACCTTGTCCTCCCTTATGTTCTGTGGCTGAGCCTGTGCAGGCTAAATGCCAAGCACCCTGTTTAGCATTCTGGTGTGAAACACTATGACATGCGTGAAGAATACATCAACACAAGGCACCTGCATGCTTAGATGGAAGATTTTTGATTCTCAAGTGTTATGGCTGCTGTTACAGCACAGGGATACCTTTGGTACACAATGCAATCACCAGCTTAAAAATTTGCTTCATAAATCAACATTTTTTTGTCTTTCTGGTCAATTTAGCCTTAGAAATCAGATAGACCTCAAACACAAAAGGACATCCAAACACTTTGTTAGCATTTTCTAAGAACTATTATGCTAAAATGTAACCCTTTAGTCAAATTTCATTAAGGCATGCACTGAAAAACAAGGGAGCATACCAAGCAAATTATTTAGGCGGTCCTGTAATACATCTAAGATTCTTGTGCATTGAATCAACAGTCTGAGGAAAAAAAAAAAAAAAAAAAGAGTTTTAACTGATTGTTTTGTTTCTTCCTCCACACAATTCCTATATGGGCTTTACTTTTTTTTTAACAACTCTAAATGTACCTGTTTTTCAGAGGTGCTTCATTGGCTCAGTTAAGTTCCAAGACTAGAAAATATGTACAAGTTTACAGAAGTTGACAGAAAGCAGGGGGGTGGTAGGGTGAGGAACAACTGATTATTATTTTTTTTAATACACTATTATTCACTAAGAAAGCTTGTTTCTTAGTATCTTGGGAGACATGGGTTAAAAACCAAACCCAACAATATTGTCCTGTAAGGTTCTGAAGCAAATAGCCTTCGTTTGACTTTACCAGACACTGAACTGGGCTTTGAGTCTTCATGAATGTGAGTGAAGGTGGTGATTGTCTCCCAGATGACACACGAGCGAAACAGTTTGTAACCAAGAGGCAGAAATAACTATACCACCTTATGGGCTTCCAAAACCTGCCTGACAGTTTTGCCTTTGCTAATGCACATTTCGATCTGACGAACGATAGGCAAGGAGCAGAAAAAGCACCCATGGTAAGGTCTGTGATGCTTTGTGTTCAGCAGGCAAATTTGTATGACATTTTCTCCCTTCCGTTTTCTCAGTGAGTGAGTGAAAGCTTGTGCATGTTTGTCAGACTGGCCCTCCATTAAATGTCTCTTCATGGAAATAAGGGGATATTTATGCACAGTGACTAATGAATGGATGCATTCCAGCATCTGCTATTGTGTATTTCCTGTAAAGTCATTTATTATTCTATCTAACAAACACAGTGTTCTTGGGTTGATGCTTAAGATTAATGAGGCATTTACTCCTATTCAAGAAACAAGTTCAGAAGACACATTTTCTCCCATTCAGCTGTGCTGATAGTTTAATTAATGCCATTAATACATATAAGTCACCAAAAACTGTTTTATGGTAACACTGAGGAAAGCTGGCAAAGCAAAGACATTTCAGAGGTAAAGCTACAGCATAACACTTCCTTTTGTTTCCAGGTAGTACAGGATTCTCCAGACAGCAGGCGATCTTATGGACTATGCCAGTAACAAAACCCCAAGATGTAATGAGCTGAGGTAATGACAGAATATCAGTCTTAACTCTCTGCTTGTGTGGGCTTAGTCAAAACCTTAATGTGATTTCATTACAATTTGTGTGTGTGGATGCATATCATATTTCCCCTGCCCCAGTATTACAAAGAAGAAAAGAAAGAAAATGCCCTCTCATTGAAATGTATGAGTTGACACAATAGACCATAACCAGTGCTATGGTCCATGGTTTAAAGATATATTAGGGGAACTTTTCAAAACATGTACCATTACACTGATACAACAGGAGGAAGGTAATGGCTCTTTCAGTGCTCCTAGGGGGTTTTTTCCCTGAAGTTTCTGCATGGAGTCTTTTTTGTTAGGGATGCGTGAACACATTTTGCCTAATTGCCAGGCCCATTCAGGCCAGCACAGAGAGCTTGGTGTGAACTGGAATGTCACTGGGTTCACATTTCAAAAATGGAGAGCTGGAAAGCACGGAGTGAGCACAGAAGCATGCAAGCGTGTGTGCGGGTAGGAACCAAAAACGCAATGAAAATGTGGCACTTAACAGGCCTCCCCAACTTTTCTGGCAGGAGGAAACAACATAAAAATAAACATATACTAAGGCACCAAAACACTGGCCTTCTCACTCTGAAGTCTTCTCTAGAGTTAGCTTTTCAACCACAGCCTTGTGATTGGGGTAATCTCCTCCCTGCTGACACCCAAAGCCATCATCTGATGATCCCCACAAACACCTGGATCCCAGAATAAGCACAAGATGTGAAACAGCTTGGAGACATCACTCTTACTGAATTAGAACAGTGGTCCAAGGACAAAACCAATTGGTGGCCCAGACAAAGATGACAGCATACAGCCAGATTACAGCTATAGATGGCTGACTGCTCAGCTTCTGGAGACAGAACTCGCTTCCAGTGACAGGTTTCACTTGTTTCAACTTCCTAATTATAATTTTTCTTTTTTTATTTTCACTGTTTTTAACTCAAAGACTTATAATAGGAAAAGAAACCAAACCATACAGGCTTTCAACATTATTTTGACTCTGCAAACAGGGGAAGTAAGCAAATCAAAGCACAGCAAACTGCTTGTACCGGAGCAATAGGTCTCAGTGTGTCTAGGCTGCTGGCAGTGCTGTGCAGTACTATGTTATTGTACAGCTTTGCTGCTTGAGCTAACACCTGCTTAAAACTACCCAGCCTGCAGTGGACAACTCCAGGCACAGGGATGGATGCAGGGTTTGGCAGAGTGCTTGCTAAAACAAGGAACTCCTGGACAGTTGAGCAGACAAAAACCCATTAGCTGCTCTCAGTGTTACTGTAAATCCTGAAGTAAAATACTGAAGTCCATGGAGGCCAATATGATAACCAAGAGGCCTTGAGAGATACACTTAGATCCCCAAGAAATCTTTCTAAAACCTGTTCTACAAAGAAACAGTTTCACTTACACTGTAAATTCAGTGGTTAATAAAAGGAGACTCTACGTACATCTTTGTTACTCTAAAATCACCTCTCCCTGACTGTCCCAGCCAGAAGCTCCGAGTGGCTGTAATATCATGGTAATTTTCTCAGCCTAAACCAGTGATGCTAACAACAGGTGTAGGGACACTTTACAGACCACAAAGGAGTAAGACCTGCTAGAACTGTGCATCAGGCATACAGATATCACCCACACACCCCCTGAGAAGAAAAATTAGAGTAAGATAGATACAGGAAGCAAAATTTACTTCAAAGAAAATGTTTCCACAAACATATGTAGTTACTTCAGATGTTTATCCCTTTATTGTGTGAGTAACACAGATATCTGCACTTAAAAAAACCAAAACAGAATAAAGTATAATGCATAATTTAATTTTCAGTGTCACTTAAAAGAAGGAACGTTTTTTATTTAAATTTACTACTCCAAATTGTCTGGAAGAGGTTTGATCAACAGCCTCAAGAAATTTTATTCTTTTCCCTACAAGGCTTTCCTAGTGCTTAGCCTATGGCTGTTAGCATTAGATTTCAAGACACACTGTACTAAACTGTATTAGGCATGTGAAAGGACTTTCATTCCTCATTAGCTGCGCATAAGAAAGGATTGTAACTTTTAAAAAGAACTAAGCAGCTTTGTGAAAAATTTGAGCTTCCCTTTAACAAAAATCATACTTGTTAAAACTTTTTTTTTTATTCCCAGCTGAACTATGCTTCAACTCAAAGCAAATAAAGTCATCAGTTGACTCCATTCTATTAGAGGACAGCATTAAAAAAAAAAAAAGTCCAATGGGTCCTTGAACAGTGGTCCCTTGTCTGTCACATCAAGACATGGCTTATACTTCACACACTATTGACCATGAAAAGCAATCTTGCGACTTTTGAAGCCCTATCACAAAAAAAAAAAAGCACGAGAGAAAACTTTTCTTGAAATGTCGAGGATGGGGGGCTGACTGCTCTCATCTCCTATGATTAATGACTTGTGGCCTTATTGTGTAGAGGCTGCTAATTAGCTTCAGCCTGATTAAGGCTGCAGAATACAAAATTCAGCTCAATAAACCTGAACAGCCCCCAACTCCCCACCCCAAACAAACCTGATGCAGAAACTCTGGCATCTAGTTTCTTGATAAAATACAGCGAACACATTCTCAATAGGAACTCATGGAAACCCAAGTGACTCTGGGCTTCACCTAGTTAGAAGCTTCAACTGTGGTATTTTCCTCCACAATACAATTATTTCTCAGTCCTACTCATGTTCCCTGCTTCTTGTCTACAAATTTTCTTGGCACCTTTAGTAAACAGACATCAAACTAACAAATCTTAATCAAGACCCATTTAAGATGTAGTTAAAAGGCAAAACAAAATAGCAAGTGGATACTTTTGATCTTTTGTTATCTACTTATTAACAAATGAGAGCTAGTTAATTATAACATTTCTAAATAGTTGCTAACAGCCTTCTTGAATGCTCTTCATAGACACATGAAAAAAAGAGCAGAAAAGCGGCAACTTCTGAATTGTTATTACCTAGCATTTTGACCACCTGCGTTACTGAAATACATCCCAAACCTTTCATTTGGTAAAAATGGCTTGCCATAGCTATAGAGGTGGCAGTCTAGCACACAGAGGGTTTCAATCCCTTCTGCACTGACCCCCCTCCTGCTCTCCCCCCAGTGCCGGATTAAGTCTGCTTGTTAAGTTGATCTTCGCATGGAGAAGCATTACATTCCACTAACACAGGAAGGCTGCAAATACTTACGCCAGATTTTTAACACTAACCTCATCAAACTGATGCACTACAACATAAGGCTGATTAGCTTAATAACTGATTACTTGTCCTGTGGGCACCAGCAACCAAAATTAAAAACTTCAGCAGCTCATGTAACAAAGTAACATGAGCTTGCTTTTCCAGAGACCTACGGTTCCAAGAGGGAGGAAAAAGATTTTACGTTTACAGAACAAGGCTGAAGAGGGAAAGTTTCTTGGTTTTGGTGGGATGGATTGAAATGCTGGTAGTTTCCCCTCTACTGAGTAATAACTAGATAAAGAGACTGTGTAAATGTCTGTGTACAAAGATATGTTAACCAGATTATCATAGTGGAATTATTTTAATTTCAAATATATACAAATATGAAAGCCTTCAACATATCAACTGTTTGAATCAAGAGACCTCCTCCTGTGCCCTGTATTTCCCTGAGCATCCTTCACTTGTGCCACCCCAACCAAGAGTGGCACTGATTACTCACTTGCATTGCTTTATGCCCACAAGGCACCTCCTACACCAGGTATCGCATGCAGTGTAGTGAACAGACAGTCATACCTCTAAGAAGCACGTTCCAGTATCGCAAAAAAAATACTTCCACATAAGTTACCACTATGAACAACTGTGGCAGGCCTTGCCAGTGGGAGGGTTTGTAGAGGTGGTGCTAAATTTATGATGGAAGGCAACAGATGGACATTGGGAAGAGTAACTCAAGGTAATGTGAGATGACTGCAATAGGCAACGCAAGTAGAAGGGCACCATCCACAGCCTCTTTCTTTCAAGGCCCCAGGAGGAGGGTATGTATGCCTATCCTGAAGCATGTGAGTAATCCCTTTGAAGTCAGTAGTAATCAAGATTTTAAGTACTTCTGTGCCTACACGTTTATTTTCACTTTAACTATACAGCATGTACACAGCGTGGTGTAAACACCAATAGACCAAATTCATCACGGCTGTAAGATGGCACAGTTCCTCTGACATCAACAGGTCGATGTCTCGCTCAAGACCTGCTCTTTAACTTGCTGTTTATAAGCGTTTTTCTATGCCTTACCCTGTTTCTTTTTTGCCTTGTTTTGCTTTCAGCAAGGCTCTTTGTAGTGTCATAACTCACAATCTTTCCAGTCAGACTTTGTTTATAAAACCTTTATTGTTCCAGAACAATGGAGTTGTGACCTGCTCACAAGCAGGACTGCAATCAGGGCTCTCTCCGTACTTTCTCAGGGTGCACTCTCTGATGGAGTGAATAGAACACGCAACCCTATTGATGTCAGCCAGGAGAGGAAAAATAGGCTCCCCCAATAAATCTAAACATAAATCTTCTCGCCCTATCTCACCATCTGTATGAATTCACCTAAAGCACAAAATTAATACGCTGAACGAGTATCCCCAAGCCTAAAAGGCTGAAATACTGCTTGCAGACCAAAATGGATCTGGCTTATACTTAGGGTAGGGAATTCACAGGCATAGAAATCAACAGGTGGAAAGATAGCTTGGGCCAAGCTGAAGTGAATGAGATTGACCCTAACATCATGAATGTGCTTCACCCTTGTGTGTCAGTTCCCTCCTATAAATTTCCTCAGGGAGAGGTTTGTGGCTTCTGATGCTTTCTTAACTCTATTCCAGGACTCTCAGGGCAAACATTTCAGTGAATTTTCATGAGGAAGCAAGCGATTTTTAAAACCACAACTTCTGCACTCTGAGTAATGACTCATGCAATTTGACTTATATGCTCAAGGAGCACATCAAACAGACAGTCCTAATACCTGAGTGGCATTTAGGGCTTTCGCTGGTAGCAAACAACGCAATTCCCTTGAAGTCAGTGAGCCGTGCTGGCTTACACCAGCTGTGGAACTGAGCCTCCTGCCATGGTTTGGCCCTTTTGCGTTACCAGCCCTTTATAAAGATAGTGCTGCATTTTTCATGCAAGTGGAAATCACAGTTGTCAGGGCTTTTCCTAGTCTGTAGGCACCTTCAAGCATCCTCTGCTAATTTTGAGCCCAGTAGTTATCCAAGTTGCCCTCAGACACATAATTAAGAGAGAGGAATGAATCGTCAAGTGACAGCTGAAGCAACATTACCTCCTCCTCTTTCCCTTGGCCATTGCACACGCATTTTGTAGGGCAAGTTCCTCAGGGCAGAGCACACACTGTCTTGCCTCTATGATTCCACCCACAGATATGATGCTGATATCCAACCAACTGGCACCAACTACACAAACAACTGTAATACAACCAGTGCTCCTCATATTAATTTTCCCCATCGATCTTCTCTAATCCATTAGATGATTTCATTACCCCTCCTCCTCATCTCTCACCCTGGTGCTTCATGTTCTACACCTTCTTTGCATGCTTAGAGCCACTGCAAGACACTAAACCCAAACCACTTTAATCACAAAAGACTGTGGGGCTACCAGAGGCTTCCATAACTATCTGTAGGTACCTTGGTAGTTAACAGAGCAGACAAAAACTTTATTAATGGAAAAACATTTAACCAAATAGATAAGTTAGTGAAAAATACTTGATAGGGGATGGAAACATTATCTAACCCTGGTTAATTTTCAGGCCATAAAGGAAATACAGCATCACCCAATGATATTTATACCTTTTGCAAGTAGGGAACGGCTCAGTGGAATTATTTTTCCGATTTCACTGAACCACAACACAGAATAATTAGTGCTGAATATATACTTAAATAATTTACTTGTTACTTTATCAGTATTTAACACTATAATGAGAATAGCAAAAACATACATCTAGCACCTTTGACCTTTGCTATTCTTATTCTGAAAAAGTGGAAAAAACCAACTTCTGAAGTCTGAAGTTGTTTAGATTTCATCTTTTTCTTTACGTAAAATACGTCTGCAAACAGGTGTTTCTCATTTATGCATTACAGAGAAATCCTATGGAATTATTTAGGTTAGTATCTACACACTGATCAAATTAATACCAAAATCTACAAATCAAGCTTTACTACTATGTATATATACACACACACACTACACACATGTGTGTAGACACACACATTTCCCTTTCTGAATCTCACAAGCCTTGGCTAAAGCACTGTTGCTAGGAAAAACAAATTAAACTGTTTTAAATTTATTAGCTGGCTACAGAGTTTAAATTTAATTCACACCAAATAATTGTGCAAGTGAATGTAGGCCCCTTTCTGGGTAAAGGAAGGTCTTAGACCATTTAAGATCCAATTCTATCCCTAAAGTAAATAGGAAAAACTATCAGCTCCAGACCTTAAATGACCTTCAGATCAGGTTTAGCAGATGAAAGCTGGGAATACAATATTTTTGTGAAGCTGAACAGTCCCGGAAGAACAAGCTTAGTACCTTCTGGAATACTACCAATGACTGGTTTCCTAATTTTGCCTCCAATGTCAAAGAGCAATTATACACACAAGGTAAGCATTAGCAGCAAAACAGCCACAACTTCTTTGCCATATTTGAAAGTGCCACATTCTGTGGTTCTGGCTGTGGAGGTCAGGTACGGATTGCCTAGACCAGGTTGAGGATGGCTACGTCCCTTTTAAAATACAGTTCTAGTCAGTGGCACTTGTCCTCATTCAGATCTACCACGGCTTGTGTACACGTGTTTAAGAACACGAAGGAAGACAGTCAAAAACCCAGAAAACTCACAGAGCAGAGAAGCAGAGGGGAGAATTTTCCTTAACTTTGGTGGATAAAGCCTTCAGACTGCACAACATGGGTGTATTCTAGGCAATTAAAACAACACGTGCATTCAATATAAGTTTTCATTACCACTGAGGAAAGAAGAAAAAATGTTGGTGCAAGCACCAAAGCAAACAAACCTCCCCTCCAACCTCATTGCTGAAAAGTTCGTAGGAAAACTGAAAGCGCTTCAGAACGGTGCCTACCTTTCTGTCCGCTGTCAGTACAGCTTTCAGCACAGCAGGGTTCCAGTTTGTGATCAAGACTTTCAAACACATCCTGCATTGAGCAACAACAACACAAATCCAGCTTAAGTTATTTCCGAATTTGAATTATTACTTATGTTTTTTACCATTCACTCAATTTTGATGGCAACGGAGTTCTCCTATAATGTCTCCCATCTGAGCAGAGCATATCAAAGTACTTTGCAACAGTAACTTCGTGTTTAAAACATGGAAAAAAAAATAGTTGCTACGATGGAAGGCAAAAGATCCCATTTCAACCAAGCCCTGCTAGAGAGAAAACATTACTGTAAATGCCTCAGAACTAAAAGCAGGACAATAACTGATTTAATAAAATAACAGTTCTGCTGAACCAATGCATATTCATCACATAACATTATACAGCAAATTCCAAGCAACTTCTTAAATATTCCTGCTTAGAACATACTGAAGTACAAAAGGTTGTTCACCCAGCAACTTTCACACAAAAATTAATTCAACACTCTGTATTGAAAATACACAAAAAATTGAGAAAAATAAAAAGAGCTCTACTATGATATTCCTCCTCCCACCCCAGATAGCCAAACCTATTCACAACATTCACAATCTATCCATTTAGTAACACTGAAGTTATTTAGCAACTCACAGAAGAACGTGTAAAAATTTGATTACTTGTATTTTTAAATCCCATTTCTAGTAAAGCTAGAATAACTATGTTTTGCTCTAGTGTAAAGCACTTTATGAGGCACCATAAAGCAACCCTACCATGCACAGACAATACCTTTGCTCCTCAGCATTAAGCAAAACACTCTGTTAATCCACCTCACCACTTTTACAGCCTGGTGATTAGTTCAACAGCTGCATATCAGCACCAAATCAAGTCAGGAGTCTTCATTAGTGCCTTCATCCACTTTGGCCATTGGCTGATTGCTGATTACCTGGGTGCTGTAGGGGTGGCAACAACCCCTAGCTGCCATTGCTCCATGAGCAGGTGGGAGGCTGTAAAGACAACTGGGGTTCAGGGGGTGCTGCATTACCATAGGAAAGGTTGGGGTGGTGGGAGCTACGGTTTGGCCAGGCACTCTCATTTCTGCCAAGGTACTAGGTGCAAAGTTAACTGTGGTAATTGAGAAGTGAAAATGCTTATCTCTACGTGAGAGTTCATATGTCCTGTCCCAAGCACAGCACATCCATCAGGTAGGTAGGAAGTCAGAAGTAGCAACCTGAGAGATCTAGAGGGTGCTGGTGCTAGAGGAGGACCTGTGGGAAGAGAACTAGAGCATGGGTTTGGGGATGTGAAGATCTGAGGTGACAAGCCAAAAAGCTACATTCAGGTTATGTGTTTGCTTGACAGATGAAGACACCTGAAAATAGATTGTCTGAGTATTGTGTAATAGGTCTAATTAGCGAAGACCTACAAGACAATAGCGGCAACCACATTAGCATCAGGAATAGGTCCAACAGGGAGACCGTCATAATCTATAGACATTTCTGAGGCAATATGTTTTGTTAGATCAATTTAATACAGTAGGTGTAAGGGTAGCAGGTTTTTGAGCATACAAACTCTTGTTTAATGGCAGAAAGGATATGAAAATCGGTATCAGCAGGAAACCCGGCCTCTTGGCATTTCAGTTATGATTCAAAAGACTTTTGAGAAATACATTTCTCTTTGCACAACATAAACCAGCCCTCCCAAGATAGGTCATAACTGATTAAGGGACACTCAGAGCTTCTATTTCCACTTAGCAACTAGGAAATTAACTTTACTTGCAGCTATTTATTGTGTACTACAAAGCTACCTAAAACAAAAACACTAAGTGTATTTTAGATGCCGTATAAAAATCAGTGCCTTGGGATGTGGGGGGAAGGGAATCACCAGTACTTAAAGCTGGTAATTGAAATTATTAATAATAGTGAAAATAATATATCCATTCTCCAAGCAAGCCATCGTAATGCTTAATAATTAATTGTAATTTCCTGTAA
Organism: Rhynochetos jubatus; assembly: GCA_027574665.1. NCBI lineage: Eukaryota > Metazoa > Chordata > Aves > Eurypygiformes > Rhynochetidae > Rhynochetos > Rhynochetos jubatus. The sequence goes on from CM050655.1 coordinate 16,524,277, forward strand.
TAAATACTAATGACTTCATTTACAAAGTTATGTAGCTTTATATGTTTATTCACTTTCCTAAGAAATATTTGTTTGTGTTATGTCAAGAATTTAATACACTAAAGTAATTTATAAATATTTATCACTAGTTTCAACACTTGTTAATAAAAAGCAGTCATCTCACATAAATACCAAAGCCATCTTCAGAGCACATCTGTGTCCCCAGCAAGCACTCAGGCTGGCTTGTGAGTCCTGTTTCCAGCTGTGAGCCTGCATGTTGACAGTGCACCAGCCAGATTAATGTCCCAAAGAACAGCCTGCGCAGGCCTGCAGGGACCTTGCCCTAACCTGGGATTTACCAGCATCCTGCCTGTCTATCTCCAGAGTTCAACATTTCCACTAGGAAGAGATTCAGTCACTCCTCGCAGAGAAGAGCATCCCTCCAGCTGGAAGACACTGAGCTAGGAAGCTCTGAGTCATCTCTCCCACCCCTATAGAGCTTCCTACTTTCTTGAAGCCTGCCCATATACCGCTTCTACTGCATCATCTTCAAAGACAGCATTCCTCTTCCTCCATTAACCCTGCTAGGATTGCAAATATTTATGACAGCTTTTTCTACTCAGCTGTTTGATACATCTGTGAAGGTTATTGGGCCTTACATTAACCTCTTTTTTGCCACGTGGGATGTGTATCTCCCACCGCACTTGCAATTCCTGATGTGGGGCGTCCCTCCGCAAGAGTGGCAGCAGTAACCAGGGCAGTGCCCTCTGTGGAGCTCCAGGAATGTGGTTGCAGGCGGTTCCTGCAGGGTGAGGGGACACAAGCCTCCTGCCTCTCTGGGCTCAAAGCTAATGGTGAGACCAGCTGTTAACCGTTTCACTGCACATGCTGCAAGGAACACACTGTCCTGTACAAGAAACATGAAGCTGGAATCCTGGATCAGTGTGCTATTGTGATCGTCACCATCATGCCTAGTGCCTGGGATTGCATTGGGACTGGCCCAGGTATTGTCCCTGTAGGCATCAAGGATCACATCTTGTACAGCACCAGCAGGTGTGGGGGTAAGGCACATGGTAAATAGGCCACATCAAACTCTCTCATGATAAACCTGTCACAGCTGGGTCCCCACTCCTGTCTCCTAGGGTCCCTGAAGAAGGCCCAAACTGCACCTATGCTGCACAGCAGTCTGCACCCCCGTGGGTACGCCACTGTTACGACCAGCTGACAATGCCTTTCTGCTAGTGTTTGTCTGATTCATCTCCCAGCTGTTCATCCTCATGACTTATGCCATCAGCACCAAAGCCTCATAGCAAGCAGAACAGAAGGAGGGGGATTCACACCATCCTTCTAAGGTTCATGCATGCTGGCATGCCTTTTTTATTCCTCTGAACTTCAAATCCTGGGTACACCCAGTGCCTGCCTGCTTTCTGAGACACCTCCTCAGTGCCTGACTGTAGCTAGCTGTCCTCTCATTTAAAGGGAATTATGGATCTGACGCAGAAGTTCCAGCAGACACAGTACAGGTTTTTGTAGGTCAAGGGGTAGACATTATTTCAGCCCAAAGTACAAAAGTAAAATGAGAACTTACAAGGTGTTGTGGTTTAACCCCAGTCAGCAACTGAGCACCACACAGCCACTCGCTTACCTCCTCCCTCCGACAGTGGGATGGGGGAGAGAATTGGAGGAAAAGGTAAGAAAACTCATGGGTTGAGATACGAACAGTTTAATAATTGAAAATAAATTCAATAATGATACTGTTTCTACGTAATGAAAATACTACTACTACTAGTGCTGATAATGATGTGTAAGGAGAACAGCAATGGAAAACCCCCCAAGTAATACAACTACCTGCTGACTGATGCCCAGCCACTCCTCAAGCAGTGAGATCCAGAGAGCCCCCAGCTAATTCTCCCCAACTTTCATACCGAGCATGATGTTTTATGGCAGGAAATGTCCCTTTGGTCAGTTTGTGTCAGATGTCCTGGCTGTGTCTCCTCCCACCTTCTTGTAGATAAGCTGGGAACATAGGTGCAGTCTGAGAAACTGAAAAAGTCCTTGGCTTCATGTGAACATTGCTTGGCAACTACTAAAACATTAGTATGTTATCAACATTATTCTCAGCACAAATCTGAAACATAGCCTCATACCAGCTACTGTAAGGGAAATTAACTCTACCACAGCCAAAACTAGCACACAAGGGCCCCATTGACTGACCTGTTCTTGATCAAAGTACAAAAATGTCCTGGGATAGCAGTAGTCTCAAGAGCAGGGTGACAAGAGCTGGATATTGCCCTAGTGCTTCCCCTACTGTTTCGAAAAGGCAGGTCTTGATACACCCATCAAGGCAGCGTGAAAAGCTGCAAAATTTGCCACCCCAAGGTGCCCCTGGGGGTACTGCAATTCAGCTGTTACAGAAGGGAGGAAGCTGACCCAATGAGCTCAGACCTGGGGCAAATTTTTATAAACATAAGGCTGCCATTCTGCTCGCACTTTGGCTGTAAACGTGTGTGGTGGGCTGACCCTGGCTGCAGGCCAGGGGCCCACCAAAGCCTGTCTATCACTGCCCTCCTCAGCTGGGCAAGGGAGAGAAAATATAACGAAAAGGTCATAGGTTGAGATAAGGACAGGGAGGGGTCACTCACCAATTACCATCACAGCCAAAACAGACTCAGCTTAGGGAAAAAATCAATTTAATTTATTGCTAATCAAATCATGAGTAGAAAAGAACTAAACCCAAATCTTAAAACACCTTCCCTCCACCCCTCCCCCCATTTCTGGGCTCAGCTTTGCTCCCCATTTCTCTACCTCCTCCCCCAAGCGGTGCAGTGGGATGGGGGGTTGTGGTCAGTCTGTCACATGTTGTCTCTGCTGCTCCTTCCTTCTCACACTCTGCCCCTGCTCCAGTGTGGGGTCCCTCCCATGGGAGACAATCCTTCATGAACTTCTCCAAAGTGAATCTTTCCCACAGGTGCCGTCCTTCGGAAGCAGCCTCCCTCGGGGTCACGAGTCCTGTCAGCAAACCTGCTCCAGTCTGGGCTCCTCTCTCCATGGGGTTACAGCTCCTGCCAGGAGCTTGCTCCAGCGCAGGCTGCCCAGGGGGTCACAGCCTCCTTCAGGCATCCCCCTGCTCTGGTGTGGCACCTCACTGGGCTGCAGGTGGGTCTCTGGTCCACTGTGACCCTCCAGGGTTGCAGGGTACAGCCGGCCTCACCACGGGTTACCGGGGAGTCTCTGCTCCAGTGTGCGGAGCACCTCCTCCCTCTCCTTCTCCACTCACCTGGGTGTCTGCAAAGCTGTTTCTGTCACACCTTGCTCGCTCTCTCGCTGGCTGCAAATTCTCCTCTCTCCATTTCCCCCCCCTTCTCAGATATGTTATCCCAGAGGTGCTATGACTGTTGCTGATGGGCTCAGCCTTGGCCAGCGGTGGGTCTGTCTTGGAGCCGGCTGCCGTTGGCTTTGTTGGACACGGGAAGCTTCTGGCAGCTTTTCACAGAAGCCACCCCCACAGCCCCCCCCCCGCTACCAGAACCTTGCCATGTAAACCCTACAGAATGTGAATCTCTACAGTATGAGGTTAAGAGCTGGATTCTGTGGCTGACTCATCTAGCAGACACAAAGCTCCTGTGGGCTGTGTCAAGAGAGAGAGAAACTCAAGGAGTAAGGGGATTAGATTGTATTGTAGGTTGAGAGCCAGGTCTGGTGGAGTGTTAATCTCCAAGAGTGTCATTGCCAAAGTCACTTCTTAATGTAACAGTTCAAGAGACAGCCTCTGTCTTAGGACCCGAGGCTAACCTATTTGATGTCACACTACGAGTAGAGCAGGTGCTGGGTTTGCAATGTATATTTGATGTCTAGTGTTGAAAAGTGAATTGATTGAAATGCTGTCAGGCTGCATTTTGAATGATTGCACTACTAATGTCACCTACAGGCATCTTGATGGACATTCTGCCATACACAGAATACAGTAGGCTGGAAATCATCATTTGCAAATCATCACCTTTGAAAGTACAACTACCAATTCAGCTGAAAAAAAAAAAGAGGAAAGAATTGGAAACATGTTGAAGAAACATTAACCTGAGGAAGTGAGCAAATCAGGAACACCAAATATTTAGGCTCATGGATTTCTCATTATGGGAATTTTCAGCCTACTGTATTTCTTTCGGGGTGTTGCATTTCAAATCCTGTATTTTGTTTGATAATACACTTCTACCACAGGAAATCTAATCAGGTTGTCTTCTAACTTTTTGCTGGTATTCATCAGTAAGGCACTTCAGGGTTTTGTTCGTTTATGAAAGTAGTTTCACAAAATCTGTCACTAAGTATGAACGTCACAAAACTAGTAGTAGAACACTGGCATATTTTTGAAAAGTTATGGCGGTTGAGCTAAATAATTGTCATTGAGATTAATGAGAACTTGGTGTTTAAATTCTATGATCATATGATCATTTATATGATCATATAAATCAGAGTTCTGACCTATATTTCCTTGCCCCTGACACCAACCTGGGTTAGTCTTTTATCAACATTGATGTTACAGGATAGAGGCGAGCAAGATTTCCATTTTTTCCAATGGCTATTGTTCTCCGTAAAAGTAGAATTCTGTGATTAATTCTACATCAACCTGGAGATTAATTTTAGCAATGTGGTAAAACCACTGGCTAATAAGTGCTCTCAGAACCAACACCCCAGAAAGAGGAAGAGACTAAGGAAACATCAGTATTTCACCACAGTCGTCTGCTGTTGTCAGTCACCTGAGTATGGCAGCCAATCGCCAACGATACTGAAGCCTTTCTTCAACTTCTGTCAAATTTTCTGAGAAATATGGTGGGAATTTAATTCGAGTATATGCATCTAAAAACCCAATAACAACAGAAACTGGGATAGGTGCTGGGTGTTCAATTGTTTCATTTAGAAATATGTTCGGGTATTTTTGTTTGTTTGTTTCTTTCCCCCAGATACCAGTCTATTTTTATGTATCCCCAGAGAAATTAAGTTCTCCTTGAGGATTACAGAACACACCTCAGGTACAAGAACATTTCAAATTCCATATAAATCTGGCACTGCATCAGGGAAACTCTACCCCTTTCAATAACAAATGGGGCCAGGGAGGCCATTTTGAATCTGCACAAATTCACACAGCAGGTTAAAGGGTTCTGTGCCCAAACAAACCAGAAAGATTAAGTGTTGAAGCAGTAACTGCTTAACCAAGTAGACAAGCCCCCAGCCCCTTGAAAACCCATACTCATGGGCCCAAGAACTCTTCAACTTTGGTGCAAGAGCCGTGAGGAGAGTTGTAGCATGTGTAGCAGTGACCAAGATGTGATGAAGCAGATCCTATCAGAATCACAGAATGGTTTGTGTTGGAAGGGACCTCAAAGATCATCTAGTTTCAACTCCCCTACCGTGGGCAGGGACACCCTCCACTAGACCAGGTTGTTTAAAGCCTCATCCAGCCTGGCCTTGAACACTTCCAGGGATGGGGCATCCACAGCTTCTCTGGGAAACCTGTTCCTGTTCCAGTGCCTCACGACCCTCTCTGTGGAGAATTTCTTATTGATCTCGAATCTTAAAAAAGTCTACCTATCAGGGGCAGCAAGAACAGGGCTTCTCCAAGGCTTCTCCCAACGGTCTGGGAAATTAGGGTAACCTGAGTGCAGCCCCACATTGTCTCAGCAGGCCTGGGCTGGTGGTTGTGATGGGGTCCACTGGCAGTGCCAGACAAGGTGCAGGATGCTCCCAGGAAGCCCAGCCAGGAGAGGAGGCTGGAGACGGGTCTGAGGTTGGTCCACTCAGGACACAGGGCAGGAGACAGAGCTACCTTGCAGGGCAGGTCTGAAGTCCCCTCCAGAAAACCTGTCAGCAACCAGGACAGCAGGTGGATGTCACAGGATCACCTATAACCTGGCTTAGGGACCAGCTGTGTGCCCATGGCTGAGCTAAAACAGGCCTTCTGGACCTACAGGCAGGGGTTGTGGGTGGGGGTCACAGGTGAGCCTCACCAGAGCCATTAAGGGCAGTGGGGGCCCTGAGACCACCCTTCCCATTTTGGAAGAAGGTGAGAGTCTAGAGCCCTGTTTAAGCAAGAAATGCTGCTGCTTACCTAGGTTTTACCTTTCAATAGCAAGAGACACCTGCTCTTACACTGACAGGCTGGCTTCTGGCCAGCAAAAGATCAGGTATTTCATCAGCACCTGATATCACCTCCCACACTGGCATGTGCTGGGGCAAAAAGCCTTCTGCCCAAAGCGTGATGGGTAGTCTTTCCTCTTACTTGTTTGCTAGGTAAACCAAAAAAAGAAGTTCAATGAAGAAAAGTTTAAATATATAAATATCTATATAAGGAACAGAAACCCCCCCCCCCAGCACCCAGGTTTACATTTTTTGGTTCCTCTCACTAAATTAAGCCTAAGGCTTAGCTCCTATTAAAAATTGGGTAAAAGTCTTTCATGAGTAAGGAGCAGGCTTATTAGCCTGTGTGTCAGTTTAAAAGTAAACAAAATTAATGGCTTCTAAAGGAATCTTTCAATATTTAGAAATTAGTTGGCTGCCTGATTACTGAGAATTTGTATGCACATTCTTTTCTTTCACTGATCTGCTCTTTCAACGTCAGGAATGGTAACACTCTGAGAACTGTTTACCCAAGATCAGCGTGGTTCAAGTGTTACTTAGGATCTCAGTTAGGATTTCTCGGTTTTTAAATGTTTAGTCCTTGGGGGGAAGTCAAAATGACAGCAGGAAGAACCTGGAGGTACTAAGCACTGCTGAAGCTGGCACTTGATGACAGGAGGGGAATGAACACACCAGGCACTACATTTTATGATAGAGCAAACAGGGAAGTTTGTATTAGATTGTATCAACTTTTGCTGTGCCTTGGAGCACATCTGAAAGGAAAGAAACAAACTGATGAAAGTTACAGGGTACAAAGGCGAGACGGGTGCATGGAGGATGGGAAGTTAGGAATATGTGTAAAATGGCAATAAACATTTGGAGGAAAAAAAAAGCCAACAGAAGAGACTTGTCACCCCTCTCATGGGAACTATTGTAAGCGATGGTTTTGCAGTTCAGATGGGAAAAAGCACGTTCCTTCCTCCCTGACGCCCAGCCAGGCCAGAGGGAGTCACTGTGCCCAGGGGGGAACAGCTTTGGTGCCGGATGATCTCAGCCTTGGGTCAGAAGGATGAATAGAGTCATTTTCTCAGAAGTAAGGCAGGCAACCAAAAAGGGTAAGGTGTGTGGAGGTAGCGTGCAACAGTCATCTTTGGATGGCCTAAGATTTTAGAAGGGCATCCTGCTTGCGGGTAAGCGTTGCTCTCATAAGAGATGCTAGGAGCCATGGATTCTTGTTCGCAGGAAGCTAACATCGGGTTGATTCAGAGCCGTGAGACCTACAGGGCATACTCATTTAAACATGAGTAAGAACACCCAACTCTGAGGCACTAATGCTGAGCTCGGACACATGGAAACGGGAAAACAACTTGCTGACTCCTCTTTAGGTAACCTTCTTTCAAACCAGTATAGATGCTCCATGCAGTCGAAGTCCTGCCCTCCTGGGCAGTGTTACAGAGCACAGATTGCGGACCTTTATTTCCTGGTCCCACCACTTGCCATCAGTCAAAGTCACAGCCTGGGAATAATCCACTGCAGAACAGGAGGGCTGTAATTCACCCTTCCAGGAAGGCAAGTGCTTTCTGAGGCTTGCATATAGCTACAGCATAGCCATCCATCCATCCATCCCTGTGTTTGGAAACAAGTTGGCTTAGTAAGGATTCACCAGCAAAAGACAGTTTGCTTTCCCTTTCAGGTGTGTTATCCTGTTCCTCAGCAGGTCGAAGTCCTCTCCCTGGGCTGCAGCCATTCTAGGGAAATCCTACCAGTGGAAGAGCAACGTCTGCCTTTTCTCTGTAACTTTCATGATAAAATTGTAAAGCTGTAACACTCTGAGCAGGCCACAAATTCCACAGGCCAAACTGTAAACACTGCAGGAATTCAGGGTCTCTGACATTTCACGGAAAGCAAAACCGTTAGACTGAGGAAAACAAGCTAAAGGCTAAGTTAAGATATGTCTACCAGCTCCTAAGAAAGATCAGTTCAAATAAGGAACTGCAGTCACAATTTCCTGCTTGATTGTCACTTTCTTCCAGTGAAGAAATAGTCTGCTACTGGCCCTTGTCAGGAACAAATTACTTTCCCTTCACTGCCAACTCAGCTCCACACGCCCTGCGCAGAAGAGAAGCAACACTGCAAAAAGCCAGTTTTCCCCAGAGGATATGAACTACACAGGCTGGTAATCTGCACAGATCATTTTAAAGGGGTAACTTACTTTATACTGCCCTCAGTAAATGTAGGGTAAGTGGGAGTTTTGTCTTAAATCAGTTGAAAAAAATTGCCATCCAACTTTTTGCATAGGAATTGTCATCCACAAAAATTTTTAATCCCATGAGAGCAAGCTTTAAGGAGGTCTAAAACAGAATCTAAATCCAACCATAACAGAAATGTGGTGAAAGCATCTTGGTATTTAAGCTTGCATTCTTGGACAGATCTGATCAGTACAAATACAAAAAAGTATTTTTCATAATTCAAATTAATTACAAAGAAAATAATTTTGAGGCATAATAATTTAAGCCTTCCAACCTGTTTGCTTTTATGAGCAATGAGCAAACACAGATGTTCTGCTCAGGATTTCCTCACCTTATCCTTTCAAAAAATGTTATGTGTATGAGAAAAAGAGAAAATTGTCAACAAAGAGGGTCCGAAGTACAGGGTACTCACACTGGAGGGTCTTTCAGAATTTATTCCATGGCACAGTCCAAAAGTCCTTATTCGGCAGTTAACATCGGTGGTAGTTTCACAGATGAAGACGTGCCCTTTGGAGCTCAGGATTTTAACCTTAAGAAACAGTTTTAAAAAACTCATAACAAATTCATTAAAGCAACCATGTAAGTTTTAAATTCATTCCATTATCAAATAGCTTTTCTTCTTCAAATGTAACATCCTAGTTACTTGACTAGGAGGTGTACTTCATGCCTTGCTTTTCTTTACCAGGTTTTGTTCACCCTAAATGAACATTTATAACTTTACTGTATTTATCACACTTCAGTAAGTCCAGATTTGGGCAACTCTTGCCTGCTTACTCAAGTTTCTGGACTTGTTCTCTCCTAGGCAGAGAGTAACTTGATCCATGCATCCTGTTGATTCTTTCAGTGTCTAAAATTAGCACTGTGCACACACGCTTCCTCTACCTGGTGGCATGCTCCCCGACAGAAGCGGGGACAGACACTCACGCACATGCTTGGTGCAACAGAGGCCCAACTTGTTTTTGTGACAGGAGAAACCAGAGATTTTTACCTTTTATTTTATGCACAAGGAAGAGGTCCCACCCCGCTCTCACATTCAGCAAGCATCCAAGTATTATTTCGTTCAGGTAAACGCTGAACACAATAACACGCTGAGCACAAGTGGTGGCATCCATCCTAACACATGATTACCAGTACCCATGACTCCAGCGAGTCCAGTTGTGGTAGAAATTAGGTGGTGGTCACAGGACTGCACTGTTGGAAAGGTTAAAGAGGATCTGCCAGCCTCTCATTCCTCTGCTCCTCCGCTCTTCCGTTCTCGTGAGAATCTCTTAGGGCACCCCTGCTAGAAACAAGTTTGTCAGAAAGCGGAAGGCAACCCAATGGGAAACATTAGTGAACCTGTGTTTACTTTATTTAGAAATGACACCCCATCCCTGTCCCCTGGGGCAAAACTTCTTTTCTAGACATGACCTCAGATGTGCTACACGCACCCTGCACAATTTATCACCATGCTGCCTATAATTAGGTTTGTTAACATACAGCCCAGTGCAGTCTTGTTGACTGGGAACTTAATCAAGTTACTATTGAGTTCTTGAATGCATTGCTTCGGGTGACTGTTTTACTTGTAGAATTATAGCTGCGACCAACGTGAGGAAATTAGCTCTGGACATAAGTTTTTTACTTTTTTCCCCCTACATGTGAAAATATTTAGCAAACAGTGACAATGATGGAAAACAGTAGGAAACAAAATGTTCTACATTAGTATAAAACATGAAAAATGCAGCAAGGACCCTCAGTGGTACAACATGTGTTATGCTGGCTGGCAGTCCATTAGGCTTGATAGACATTTCACTTACCTAAGTCAAATATAACAGTCTAGTATTCATTAATATAAGAAGGGGGTTGTGGAATCAAGCCTACCATCTGGTTAGAACGACAGAATAATCTACAACTCATGATTAGGTCTAAGGAGTGGAATTTCACTTTAATCTTTTTCATTGCTCGAAATTTCCATCTGCGCAGTACGGCACATCATTTTTCTTCAAGACAAATGTGCTGTTTTTCATGTTCCAAAATTAGATCAGAAGAAAACGATTAATCATGTCATGGCCTGGGAAAGGAAACAAAGCCCTGATATTTCTCTCTCTCCCTCTCCCTCTCTCTCCCCAGCTCTGGCTGTTTGCAAGGTCTTTTCTTTCCCTGCCTCGATTTTCATCACAACTTTCAGAGATTCACAGCGTGGTGGGCTAGAAACATTCAGGAAACAGGAATCTGAAATAAAGACACGGCTTTGATTTGCATAGCCGTTTTTATTTTCCCCTCACATCTCCCCCACCCCCACTTTGCCACTTCGTCTTTTCCTCCCCTCTCTCTCCACCCCCTACCATGTGCCCCCTGGCACAGGACGACAGATGGTGACCTGTTTGCATGTGACACCGTAACTGAATCTAAACTCAAGGAAACAAGTCACCGGGCTGCAAATTAGTGAGACCACACAACTGTCAGGTGGCAGTCCCCTTTGACAGTTGTAGGCCATTATAGGAACATTGATGTTTTCGCAGTGTGACAAAAAGGAATCCTTTTTGCAGCAGACCTGTCTGTCAGCTGGCTCTCAAGTCATAACAAATCCCTGGCACTCAGCTGAGGCTGAACATTCGCAGCGTCAGGAGGATGATAAATGACCTGCAGGGCTTTGAAGTGCCTTGGCAGTTCAGATGGGTCCGCAGTGCTGACAGAGAAATATACACAACAGCGTAACCAATAATGAGAACATTAAACATTCCCGCTTTGTGACAGGCTGACAGAAAAACCCAGCCTCACATCAATCATCTTTGGAGATATAACCTTGACAATTAGCCCCCTCTCTGATACTCAGAGTAACCTTCTTTCCCCCCCCCCCCCGCCCTTCTCCCCCCTCCTCATATTTTTTTCTTTTGCCTGGCTTATCTTCCATGATCTTTTTTTCTGGTATGGCAGAAAGGGAAAAAAACAGCAAAAGGAAAAAAGAAAAAAAAAAAAGCCCACATCAAAAAAGATCTTTTCCTTTTCCTCCATGCAAAAATAAAATATGCCAGGACAAAGTTTATTTGATGGACTTCCACCTATTTCCCTTTAGGAGAAAGGAATATATTTTTTGCCCTATCTACCAAAGCATCTGTCACTACAAATACTCCTAGCAGGATTTTGTTTACACTTTATGCTTATTTTGTTCCTTAGGTTTTTTTTCTTTCCCCAACTCTTACATTCATATCGGTGCACTCAGTTGTCAAGCATCATTTCCACTTGTACGAGTGAGATGATTAAGCATGCGACTGTCCCCTTGTTACTGTATTCCAGGATCATTCAATAAACCAGATAGAATCTTGGCTTCTTCCTATAACCTTGTGTTTTCTTCTTTTTTTTGTATGAGCCTGCGCTCTGGTTTGCCATTTTAAAAATCCTTTTACAGAGCAAAAATAATCTTCAAAGGACAAATGAAAGGTGCAGCTAATCTTCCAGTAAACTAAACACTTAAAGACCTCTCTGGAATCATTCTAACCGAAGAGCTGGGATGCATCCTGATCTTGAGGACGCTCACCCTGCTTGCAGGAAATTCCTCTTGCTTTACCCAGCACGGGATCAGCAGCAATCTCTCCTGATGCACACAGCTTACTTCTCGCCATGGCTTTCCTGACAACTGAGGGGTCCAGGCAGTGGGGTCAACAGGAATGGTCTGTGCTCTGCGAGAGGCGAATTAGGCTCCTGGGCACATCCTGCACTCCTTCACGGTGGCCCCGTGTCTCCCCAGTCACTAGTTAACCCCACAAAGAGGTTTCAAAGGAGCCTAGGCATCCTTGTGAAATAGCCTCAGTCATAAGTGTGTTTCAAAATGGCATTTATTGCAGAGGTTTTAATCTGGAGGAACGCTAATAATGCAAAAAACCCCTTCTGTCATGGAAATCAGTGGCAAATCCCATGAGGGGTGCTGTGCTCAGGTCTCTGTCCCCCTCTCCCCTAAGGTATTTCTGTTTGTCTTATGCAATGACACACACACTCTTGCTCTCACTGAGTACAGCACAGCTCAAATACTTTGATGTGAAGTTAGGGTAGTGAAACAGATTTACACACAACCGAGCCCTTGTAAATTAAAAAAAGCTGGATTTCTAACCCTGAAGTACAGCCTGTCCCCACCCACTTTCCTATGCATGCTTTAAGGTCCCTCTGCAATGCTGGTGTAGTGGAAAGAAGATGAAAAGGAGAAAAAATGCCAAGGCCTTCAACCTTCAATACACTTTACAGGAGAGCCAGCTACAGACCCAGATGACGCTGCTGGAATAATGTATTCCAGAGTCTGTCAGCCGAGTCCTGCTGCTGTCAAAGTATGTCCTGTGCACATGGCCACAGCTGTTGACTTCACTATTAGAAGAGGTCAGCATTGAGGAGAAAAGAAAGGTATTAGAAAGATGACAGTAAGTGGCAAAAACTGTTCAGCAATTGTACAGCTTCATCTCAGCTCTGATAATGTTCTTCTGATAAAAATACAAACTATGCAGTGCCCATTTCATAAATGAGCAATGGAAGATTGGCCTCTGCTGAACTGTGCGGAGCCATTTCACTTCAGGCAAGTACTTTTAGGAGACCAGGCTGACAATGCTGGAAATAGAAATCTCTGCCTCCATTACACCTGCCTAGTGGCTACTGGCTGACTGTCCTACAGCACGCTGAAGGCATTCCACCGGGCATAACCCACCTGGGGGGACTGGAGTCAGACATCGTGATTGCTACATCCTGCTCAGGCTTTGGACAGCCTGGATGTGGTAGCGCTTGCCCAGTGTGAGCTGAGGCTCCAGCATAAGCAGGCAGAGAAGGACTGTGCATTTCACAGCAAGAGCGTTCTCTCTCTTTCCTCTACGTCTGAGACTCATTTCTCGTGACAAAGGGACATCATTCAATCTTTGGCTTCTCTGCTGAGAGAATGAAAAGTTAATTCACACCAAAGATTGCCCAAAGATGGATTTCTTAACTCATTAAAACTACTGCTCTGCTTGTTATGAGTCTGTCTGACAGCCAGAAGACCTTTTCTTACCATGATGTCTGGTACAAAGGGAAGGGTGCTCTCAGCCTGCACAGTGTATCTGTGCGATCTTCGGTGCTTGGTATCAGTCTTGTTTCACATACCTTAAAAGAAATGGCCATACTCTAACTTTTTTAATTCCAGTGTACATCAGCTCCAGGTCTGCCAGACAGGCTACATAATACCATCCCTGCGGCAGACAGGAGCACGCAGTGGGGAGCCAGGACCTGTGTGATACAGTCACAGAGCTGCAATTCCCTCACAGTCAGGCTCTGGTCAAAGCAGCTGTGATTTTCAACCCACCATCACCAAGAGTTCAGAAAGTCTGTCTTCCCACTTTCCTACTCCACTCCCGTATGGTGTTTTATGGCCTATCCTACAGCATCATCAGTTTGGGTACTAGCCACTGATTGAATCTATAAAGGAACGTTGTAAGATGAATGTCAGAGTAAATGAACATGTTCCTCCTAGCAGCTTTCTTCCCTTCCACCTGTCTACCTGCAGAAGAGGACAGGCTGCTTTCAATACTTTTCAGTGAGGAGAGAGATTAAAAACTCTGCCTTTGCCACTAGCAGGGACCAGGCAGGGAGCCCCATGTCCTTCGCAACTAACATTACAGAGTTTATCTTGTTGAAGTCCATGGCTTTAGGACTTAATGGATGCATTCATATTCCACTCTAGCAGGACTGTCAGTGGAAAGGGATGAAAGGCTTAGGCCGTGTGCTGAGAAGACAACAGAGGTAGAATGTAACCTTCCACTCCTTCTCATCGCGTCGGCGGGCTGAGCAAACATGTCGCACGCGCAAAGATTTGAGAGGCCCCAAAACTGGTCTGAGGCTTAAGCCACTCGTCATCACAAAGGCTAAGGAAATGAAGAGTCTGGAGAAGCTATTTGGTTCCTCTGCCAGATCAGGCGGCCATCATTTGTGTTGTCTATTTGATGAAATCTTTAAGAACCACATCGTGCTGGAATTACGTGATACTAATCAAATATCCTGGGCCATAATTCTCACTCTGACATTTTATTTGGCTCACAGCCTTAATCACCACTCCCTGCCTCAGTTTCCTCACAAACAGGAATGGATGCATTCAAATTACACTCACCTGAAAGGCGCGCTGTAAAATTTAATTAAGCCTTGAAAAGCATTCTGCAATTGTGAGATGAAAAGGTGCCATTAAAGGCTTCTAGTATTATATTTCACTAAGACTCTCAGAAATATTTTGGATGGAGTTAAAGAGAGAAAATAAAAGGGGAATAAATCATAAACATTGCAGAATAAATGCTGCCCACCCCTTCTTATCTGTAACTCACAAGGCATATAGATTACATCTAAATAATCCTTTATATGAAAAACTGTCCATACATTTGCACGCAAGATGTAAGGACAACGCTGGGTTTATATGAAAGGGAATATACATGTTTCCTCGCACACCCTCAGTGAAGTTAAAAGGGTTAATAAAATATAAGTTGAGATCAAAAGAAATCTGAGGTGACATTTTGGCCTTGAGGCCTTCTCTTGGCTGTGGGAAAACAGAACGAGGCTGCTCTGCAACCTACAAGCTGAAGTACAATTAGTGGTGTTTTCAGACTGCATGTTTTTTTTTCTAGGTTAAATCCGTATAGATATGAGCATATGCAGCGAAAGCACCATGAATTTAGTTTTTCCAGTGGAGAATTGCTAACAGTGTTAAAGATGGAGACAACCTGAGAAAATCTGAAGTTACATAATTAGAAGATCATACCCGCCCAGATCAGAACCAGATAAAACATTAAAATCATCATTATAAAAGGCACTCGAAGGGCAGGGCTTGGTGCATGTGTGTGCAGCTGCAGTGTCATGCACACATCCTGAGGCCAACTGGAAGCAGTTGGCCTTTCATCTTTTGACTCAAGACCTCCCCAAGACCTATGCATTACAGCATGAAGAACCACACACTCTATCAAACATTGTTATTTACATAACACATGCCAGGGAGTGGTTGTGGAATAAATCAATACTTTGTGATATTTGTTACAAGCCACATGGCACAGCTGAGCATTTCTAAGGCTTTACCCAAGGTCTGGCTTAAAGGGAGCTTGTTACAGCTATATTAAAATTGCCTAATGAGTGAGATTCCCAGAGAACTGCACTGAGCCTTTTTTTTCCTCCCCTGGACCGTAGCCGACTGAGGGCAGGGCTGTCATTTACAGATGAGCTCCTGATCTGACCCTCTCCAACACAGACTCTTCTTCTGTGTAAACTACAAGCTGATCTTCTTTCCCTGCTATCCCCTCCCAGTAAAACTGTTTCCTCAGCATTGCTGGATTAGAGCGGTGGACGATTGCTCTAGTTTCAGTGGTACACCTCTTTAAAAAATTAAGCATAATTGTTAATTACTGGGACTCTGCTTGTTCAGATCTGCTTTGCAGACTGCAGTGTGGCTACACAGTGGGACAGTGATACAGTTTACCCTTAGGTCCCTAGACTAGCAGGCTTATGTGAAAGTGGAAGTCCCAGAGGATGAAGAAGATGTAGGCACCTATCGCTCTTTATCGAGTGTATGAAGAGCCTTGACACACAGCTTACGCACTCAGGCTAGATGCTTCAAGTTTGACCACGCGAATGCTGAATACCCTGCACAAAAACCTTTGGGCACCATGGCAAGTTCCTGTACAAATAGCACCATTTTGGTTTAAACATTATCTGACCATCACTTTCCTCTGTGGTCTTGGAAATTAGACTTTGGTTTGAAAAACCCAGTCAGGGAACCCAACCAACCTTTCCAGTTTCATTCTGCTAAAGTGTATTCATTAAGATCTCCAGTTTGGTGAAGACTATGTTTTAAAACACTAATGATGATGTTATCCCTTCCAAACACCAGAACAGCCGAATGCACAGTAACACACAGCAAGCTGCAAATTCCCTGGGACCAAGCCCACGCTTTCACTTTGTGTTTGCTCAACACCTAACACCTGGTTCACGGTTAGGCCGAATCAAGTATCCAAAATGCAAAGCGGC
This sequence comes from Rhynochetos jubatus, assembly GCA_027574665.1. Lineage (NCBI taxonomy): Eukaryota > Metazoa > Chordata > Aves > Eurypygiformes > Rhynochetidae > Rhynochetos > Rhynochetos jubatus. Next base: position 16,540,605 of record CM050655.1, read on the forward strand.
AGTAGTTATGATCCATTGTACTGGGAATACAGCTATTAAATAATAATTTAAAATCCACTAAATAAAAATCCCTCTCAGAATGCAAGAGACAATGTGTTGTGCAAAAAGAAAAACAGTAAACAAAGTATCTCTTTATGTTTTTTCTTCTGTAGTAAGAATGTAGGCAATCACAAAAGGTAAGGAAGAACAAGCAATTCACAAAGACGTGTCAGCCCAGTAAGGAATCTCCACTGAGGTCAGACAAGTATGGGAAAAAGTAACCTGCAAGAACCGTGAGGTTGCACGAAGCAGTAACAAAGAGATTGCAGAAGGAACTTGCCAGACAAACTCTTATTGAACTGCCAAACAGCTACATTTAAAAGAAATGAACCAATGTACGATACATTACATGTCAGTAAATCATTTAATGGCAAGTTCCCGGAAATACTCAACTATGTTTGTTTAGATGCTAGCATTAGACTGGGTCTAAAAACTTGAAAAATTCAGTCTTTTCTTTATTCTACTGCTCAGAGTTTATACATCAGACATCTGCTGCCACAGCTACACGGACATATCTTTTCGTTTTTGGTCTCGCAGCTTTCTTATTCCCTGTGTTCCAATGGCCATTTCAAATACTTTTCTCTTGCCACGCTCTTCCTTCTCAGCTCCTTGGTTTCCAGTTAGTATAAATCATATTCAATCCACCGTTTTAGAGCACCACAAAACACTGCCCTTGGACCTCTTTGCTACTACTTTCTCTATTCCTGCTTCTTAAAAGAACTATCAGGCTTGTTCGGACTAGCTGAGTCTTTTCCTACCATAGCCTTTATGTTTTCACCTATGACATGAAGTATGTTTGTGACAGCTTTGAATTCACTGTTGCTAGAGGCTTCCCATAGAAAACTACATGTTCAATTGTACAGTCATGCCCCCGCTCCCTATTTATACTATTTCATACCTTTGAGATGTCTGTAGACTAAGTCTTTCAGGGCAAAGAAAGCATTAATTGACGTCAGCGATTTCTACCGAGTAATCTTATGCACATCCACAGTGTCGTATACGCTAACGGTACACAAAACCCCAAGTATAAATGATTTGAGGGAACTGTCCCTTGGGAAATTTGCAGAGACTGTGTTAAACTCAAGTTTTTAATATTTCAGTAATATTTTAAAACCACTGATCAGGTGATATAAAGAGCTGCTACAATAATTAAATTTACAGATGATACTAAATTAGGAAGTGTTGCAAACATAAGCGAAGACAGAGAAATAACATAGAGGACGTAAGAAAGCTTAGAAATAAGAGCAGGAAATAACAAAATGAAATTCATCCGGGAAACATACAGAGGTACAGTACATCTGGGGGAAATATTTCAAAATTAAATACCGAAAGTAATCCGATCTTGTGGCTCAAGGTGTAAACTGATTGCCACAGCTGAAATAATCCTCTCAACCCTCCTGCTCAGCAACATATAACTGGCAAGGTACATTACAAAGGGTTTTGAAAGATCAGGCACAAGTTATTTTTGGAGGCAGGATGCCTGTCTCTTACAGAAAATCCTCTGCAACATCTATATTCAGAGAAATAGCCAGGTTGATTGAGAGTACATTCCCACTCTCAGGCAAGAAAAATATTTGCTTACCTCTCCCCTTTCATGTCCAACAGTTACCCCCATCCCTCTGTTCATATGCTTGCTGACAATGCAGCACAGACCTATGACAGTGGCAGTGGTACCAACGGGTTAGAGCAAGCTGAAAAGAACAGGGGAAGGGGATGCCAGGCTAGTTAGAGGGTGAATTATCTGGACTCTTAGTATTCCTGACCTTTGAGAAACCGCCTCAGCTACTTTTCACTCTCGGTGGCCACAGGGACTGCTGTACCAGACAAGCAGTAATGTTGTCAGAAACACAGATACTCCGTTGATGTCAGTCAGGGTGTTTCTGCTGACTTCAAAGAGAATAGCAAATTTAATGTGAGTTTGCAGTGAAATAGGATATAGAAATGCTTCAGTGAAGCTTAGTTTTCCATCCTCAGGCTCACCACAATCAGGAACTAGAGAAGAGATGAGGCTTTGTACAGTATTGATAAAAGCGCAGCAAATATATCACAAAGCTTTGGCCCTTGAATGACATCAACTCATAGAGAAGCTGGAAGGAGTTGAATGGAAATCAATAAAAATGAAGGATCTTAGACAGATGGACTTTGAAGAAAGTCACTACCTTCTTTTGTTACACATAAAACAAAAGACAAGATATGTCATTAAAATAAATAAATTCATGACATCCCTGCAGCAAATCAGTTTCTCCCTCTGCTTCATAGCAGAGCTTCTTCTTAGGAATTAGCTTCCTACTACAGATCTAAATAAACAGCACATATATCCTTACACATTCCCTGCCCTGTGCTCCCTAGATAAACAATCTGAACAGGAACGAAATCAGAGACTGAGTCAGTTCATCTGTTCATTGTCTAACCGCCTGGCCCCCTGCCCCCTGCCCAAACGTGTTCAGTTGATTCAATTTATTATGGGATTCCAGAGCTGCGAATGGCTGGACAATAGTTTACGGAGTCTTTGCAGCTGGATTACCTCCCATCAGTGGTATGGTTCCACTCAGGCCAAGAATAGGATTTCATAGAAATTAAACTGAGATTAAATGTCTTTTCAAAAAGATTTGCTGTACTGTAAAGAACAAATCACACACTTTTGCAACAAGAATTTTTGAGTCAAGTTTACAGTTTGTCTCAAACTGAGTGCCTTTACTTCCGTCCGATCAGTCTGAAGCAAGTAGCATCCTGCAATGCAGCTATCCTTAAAACGTCATACTGGAACATGGGAAATGTCCATTCCCTCCTGGTCGCATGGAAATCGGTTTTCTAACGGTATTTTTGATAGCAAATGGAAGGAAACAAAAAAGTAAAAACAACTTTTCTGAATAAAACTTTTCTGAATAATCTCATTATAACTGCTGTCAGCTTGTCACACTGGAGCGGACTGAAAGCTCTAAGGAGAATATGTTAATGGGACTAAAAAGATCTAATGAAGAGACTGTTAACATTAGGTACCAGGGGCATAGGATGATGCCTAGTTAAGGACAATACTTGGACAATAAGTGATCTGTGGTCTGTTCCTCACTGTGTCACGGGTTTCCTGTACAAACCCAGACAAATGGCTGTATCATACCTTCATTCCAGGTTTCTAAAGCTAGTACTTTCCCAGCCATCCCTATTGATGCTGCAAGCTATGTACACGTACAGCGTAGCTCACAACAGGCGACAGATTTTGAACGGAGGACAGACAATATTTCCAAAGCAGGTAATACTTTTACAAGCAACTGGCACCGTCACCCTCCATTAGGCATGTATGCCTACAAAACCTTCCCCAACCAGAAGAGGGAGAAAATCCATGGTTTGCAATCCCTGGCCCAACAATTCATTATGAATCACTGTGGGTGGGCTGAACTTGCGCTTAATCATCAAAACCCATGCAGAGGTTACGGGTAGCACCATTATGCACAGCCAAATAGCTTTGGCTCTCCACGGCATGAGGTTTTCCAGCAGTCACAACCCCCCACCCTCCACAAGCTCTTTATAGTATATATATAAGAAGGTTGGGCACGAAGATGGAAGTGCAATCGTGATATAATGGAGGGCGGTGCCTGATAGTATCAGGGCTTTTAATATTAGTCTCAGTGCTGCGGGGTCTGAGCACTTCCAGCTCAAGATGGGTGCTGGCATCATCCAACTGTCTGATAGAGAGACCTGCAGGCAAAGCTGTGGTTATGAAACTTGAGATGAGCAGATCTTCTATCTGTGTAATGAGCTAATTAAAAATTAATTTAAACATAGTCTGTATAAAGTGCTGAAGCATATGATGTGGGATATAATCCTATGCTGGATTTGACAACCCACAGCTGCTACTGCATATTCAGTGTTTTTGGAAAAAATTATATGCTCCTTTTACCAGACTCCAATGAGAACTTTCCCTCACTGAGCTCTTCAGGATCTGACTCCAGGATGCAGTCTGAATGGTCAGTCCATGTGATTATGTGCAGAGAGAAGAGTGCTCAAATACAGAGGTCGTTTGGCTGTGCTTGCACAACCACAATGTTTCTTAGACCAAGCAATGCTCCACAAAGCGAACACAGATACGTCTGCTGTCCTTCCCCACCAATTCCTGGTTCCAGACTTTCTTCATGCTGAGCCAGCTTGTGTGTCTCAGCACTTCGAGTGTTGATGCATCTATAAATGCAATGAAAATAACTATATCAGTAATAAGCACAAAAGGTATTTTGCCTGCAAGGCATGTAGGCCTCTGGGAACCATGTGGAAAGCTGAAAGGCAAGCTCTGATTGCATTCCTCTGCCAATGAGTCTCAACTGGGACACACATATATATGAGGTGTCAGGAGCTGAGAAAGCAGAAATCAGTGGTAGGAGTGCACTCAGGAAGCCATGAAAGAGAGAGTTCCATGAAAGAGAAAGAGTTCCTGCAATTCTCGCTCTCTTCTTGGACAGCTACCTACCACAAGCTGTAATTGAGCCCTGCCCCAAAAATCAGGTGCTAATTATTGTACTCCAGAGACATTGGGACTAGTGTATTCTCCAGTCTCTGTTCCTAACAGCCAGGCCAAAGCTGTGATAAGATACTATGGCACTGCTTCCACTACTAACTAGAGGAAGAGGTGTTCCCTTGCCTGTCTGTTTCTTAACAATAATTGAAATAGCCTAGATTAAACAAATACCACAAAGGATGTGTTAAAAGAAAATTACGTTTTGGTTTGAATCAGGACAACTGGAGGGTTGCCTTGGCTGGGAGGCTGGAAACCACATACAAACTTGAGTCCAGCTATATGAAGCAAGATAAGAATAGAAGGATTGCTTCTGAATGTACTTACCCAATGTGATAATTAATTTTTGAATCTGAAAACAACTACTATCACTGATGGTTAACTAAGCATAGGTATGTTGTAGTTTGTTTACTGTATCTGTAAATAAAACATTTTCTTTCTTGCTTAATAAGCATGTTAATTAATCATATAGAGATATAGCCTAGAAACACAATCAGGTAATGGTTATACGTGGCCACACTTACTTTTGTGGTGTTACTAGGTACAGAATCCCTATGACTCTTCATAGGAATAGCCTCAAACAGTCTGAGCAGAACAGAACAACGATCATGAAATAACAACCTACTTATTTGAAAAACCTTGTATAGTCAGGAAACTTTCTCAAACAGCAGGAATACATTCAGCCTCTACTCACCACCTTTATTCTACCAGTGTTCCCACAGCAGGAAAGGCATAGAGGTGCCAGGGTTCTCTCTGTGTTGCAGTGGAGGAGCCCAGGGATGGTGATTGCCTTGGATCAAGAAAGAGAACCATGAACAACAGGTACCTTTTCTGGCTGCGACACACAAAATTTAATATGAGAAGGAGCCTTCTGTTATTCCTTCAAAAACTCAGTAGTAAAAAAATCAGCGTAGAATAAACCCATGTTTAATTTACTGATTCTAGGTAGCTACTGTGTATTGCCTATTGGACTCTCATGGGACTTCACAAGAGGCTACTTGGTTCCCATAAAAGGGCGCACCTCTGTTTCATCAGTAGTACTCTCAGCACATTAACTTTGTTCTGTGCTGCCTACAATGACTTTTCATAAAATATCAAACCGAGATCAGAATCTTTTTTGATTTTTCCAGCATACTTACTTATACACCTAAGATGAAGACCATAATCATCAATTACAGCTCTCTGTCCCTAGTAGGGCACCCCACAGAAAGGTCAGAGTTCATCTGCATGAGAGAAAGGATCACCTATGGGCTCTTCCAGACTTCTTTATGAAACGAAGATCAAATTTGAGAGTTAAGAAACACCAGAAACCTTAGCATCTTTTGCTCTATGCACACAGTGCATCTCTCTGACTTTGGTTGCTCTGCATAAAATGGAATGACATGTAGATGATATTGGAGAGATGACCATAGTGCAAGAACACATACAGACCAGAATATATATGAAGAGATAGGGTAAAACATCCCGCCCCAACCCTTCTCCACATACACAAGCCAAAGATTTGGTAGTCCTGACAATGAGCTCAACACTTACCAGATGAGACCTGACTGATGCCTTCCCCGTTGCAGCTGGTCAAATTTGTAATGATTACCTGTTACAAAAGGAAGACAAACAATACATTTACTGTTGAGCATATAAATGCAAGTTAGAAATGAAAAAACCTCTTCATCATAAGAAGGAAGCAATACTCTCCTGTCCTGCTCCTCACACTTCAGACTGTTCTTGTGCATGATTTTCCCTTATCACATGTATTGACTGGTGCTTTGTACAGCCCGTTCATTAATCTTTAGTCATTTCTTCATGAAAATAAGATTTAAAGGATGACAAAACACACAATGCCTATTCCTTCCTGCCAATGTTATACACAGGGAAATTTTAGTCAAAAAATGTTGAAAGACCTGAATAATCCGAGTGAATTTTTACACGGTGCTGAATATCCAATTCCCCAGGAGCTGTCAGGAGTTCTGCAGTCCAAACTGTTCAACACAGACGTTTATCACAACAAATTGCCACGAGGAATGATCAGGGCAAGGTTCCCATTGCAGTTTACTCAACTAACACTCGGGAACAGTTTTGAAAATCCACGGTTCAGTTGCCACAAAGAGAGTTTTCCTCCTTTTTTTTTTTTTCCAGCTTCATCTGAAAGAGAAGAGTACAATTATGCACAGCAGCTTTCTTTTTAGACTGCGGTTAGATACTTGGAAAGCAGTTGAATCTTGTGTAGGATCCATGCAAGAATGGCGAGAGGTTTGAGGTAGAACTTGATCAGACTTTTGATCTTCATATCTTTTTCGGGCTTCTCTGACATGGCCTTTTCAACAACAACTACTTTCAAATTAAACTCCTGCTTAGAAATACTCCTTCACCGTATCTTTTCAGAACATCCCTGTATGTGATGGATCCAAAGCACACAATGCCAACAACAGTATTTTAGTTACTGTTTGTAGCAGCACCAATCTGGTATGTTGGGAATGTGAAACAGCAGCAGTATTTACAGGGAAGACTTTAACCGTTTCAATTGATGGGGTAAAACAAGGTGCCTTTTTATGTTGTATGTTGCTATACACATTAAGCATGTCTATATGCTACTTCTTTTTTTCTCACCTGCTGAAGAAGCCATCTAACAAACTGAGGCCTAGAAAGAAAGAGTACAGATGCAGCTACAGTAAGGATGTGATGCCAAGGTCAGCTGCTTCTACCTGAACTTTGAAATGTTACTGAAAGGCACAGACCTTCCTTTCCACCTCCCCACCTGCCTCTCCTCCACGCTTTGTGCCACATGTGTGGTTGCACGCCTCAGCAGTCAGCCAGACCCGCTCCCAAGTGCGGCTGCCTGCAGCTGGATGTATGCTGCAGCTGGCACAACAGCAAGGACAGGGGACAGGCATTCACCCTTTCACCACCTTTCCAGCAGTTTAGAAATAGACTAGCCATGGCTGATACAAAACTACACCCAAGTATCACCCCTTTTTGGTGATGGAAGTAAAGAACAGACTCCGATGTTAATTGCTGCACAACAACAAATCACATTACTTATAAATAATGAACATTTGGGATACCTGCCTTTATGATACCACGGTCATTGTTAATACAAGTGGAAACAGGCAGAAGTCAGACAAGATGTTTTTCTGATAAATGGAAAAATTAAACCAAGTGAAATGAAATTCTAAGCAAAGGGTTTGTGGACAGAGAACTGTGAGGCTTGAACATTCATTTTTCATTACTTTCTCATCTTCATCTCAGAGAATACTATTTCCAAAACTATATTTAATATTGGTGTCATAATAATTAGTACTACATGAAAAGCTGGCTTAGGAGGCAGATCTAAACCAAATGGTGGCAAAGGCAATACACTAGTGGATGAAGTAGTGTTTGGATGAAACCTTTAACATTTGTTTCTCCCTAATACCCATCTCCCATTCTCTGCTAAATTCACAAGAAAGACTGCAGAAAAACTTCAAGTGTAAAAAGAAACATCTAGGTCACTACAAAACAAATAGTGCAAAATCAACTTTTTTTTTTTTTCTAAGAAAGAGAAATTCTCACTACTGAGGAAAAAGAGTAATTTAAACCCATATCAGAGAATGAATTAAATAATAGGAGAAAAGGGGACAGCTTCCCCTACAGCAGTTAGCACTATCCATTATCAGTGCCAAGATATCAGATTAGATAGATCACCACTCCGATCCTGAACAATGACTTCTATCCAACTCACTGCCCTTCACATCCCCACCAGTGGCGCGGTCCTGCAAGACAGCAGGATATAGACACCAGTGCTCTGTTCTGCAGTAGGATACACAACAGCAGCTCCCACAGCCGTCAGGAGGAGCTGCGTGGATACCTATTTCCAGGAAGGGTGGGGTGAGAGCCCTTGGAACGCAACTACTGAAAGTTCAAGTCAACAGGTTTGGAAACTTGGCAAGGGCAATGCAGACAAATAACTCAAGGTTTGCAGGGCACCTCTGTGACTGGTGTAAATCATATGAGTACCACTCAGTTCAAGGGAACCTGACAACACACGACAGATGAGCTCCCACTCCTTTGCAATGCTCCTCTGAATCTTGGTATCTGAGCCTCTTGGATCTCATCCAGCTTTCTAGTGCTTCCTCCATGCCAGGAAGAAGGTGAAAACAGTGCAAAATGCTCTGCCATTTTCAGTGCAAAGAAAAATAAGATTACATTTGGTCATGAAAGTCCATCATTGTCGCACAACAGTGATGAAAGGAAGAGGAACTATAAAAAAAGAATAAGGAACTTCCTCTCCTTCTTTCACGTCCCTGCCCCCTAAGTACTTTCCTGCTGCTGACAGAAATGAAAGTCAGGCCTGGATGAACCCAGCAGGGATACCCAGAGGCACCAGAGCAGTGCTGGGCCCCTCCCAATGCCACACCGCAGTTCAAAGACTTGAAAGGCTGCAGAACTCCCACTGTGCTGCAGTTCACCTCCCTAGCTGAAGAACCGTATACCTAGCAGGGCACTGTCTTCTCAGCATGCCTCTGCTATGACAACAGGTCCCTATCTTCTCTGCCTTCTACCAGTATAGTCGCATACTGTGCACAGATGATGACCACCTCTGCTCCCCCTGCCCATTGTACTTCAAACCGCAGGTCAGTGCCTGCCAAGCTCTTTATTTGCTGAGCCTTACTGCCTGCTCTGCCTTCACATGTGCTCACTTTGACAGCTGCCTTTCTACACAACAGGGTTGTCTTCAGCATTTTTGAGACAATGGACCCTGTAGTAAATGGGAGCATTGATAATGCCAGAGAGATCAGATGTCATACCTTGAGGTGTGATGTCACTCCGTGTATGCTGTGCACGCACAGGTCAGCTGCGTAATGTATGCACTGATGTGCTTTGTGCTGGACATAGCAAAATTACTTTCCTGCTTATACACAGTAGCTTTTCTCCCTAGCAGCCACTGCCACCAGTGTAAACAAAGCACCCAGCTGATGTGAAATAATTGAGAAAGCTTTTCTGTGAGTTTTTCACATGAAGTGTGAGATTTTTCTGGGCAGTTACAGAGAACATCCGGCAATGCCTTCACTGGCTGATGGGATTTGGAGATGTCTCCACACTGCCACTGCAACAGACTGCTTAGTCTTGGACCTTGCAGTCTTTAGACCCACTGATCAGAATGAGTATGAAATAAAGAGGTCAAATACAAATGAAACAAAGAGGTCAAAAGCAAACCAAACCTTTTCGAAACACAGCAGGGTTTCATCCAAATTTAGGAATAAGTTCATTCTTTAGTAGAATAAGGACTTAAACCACTTGGAACTGTTGATTTAGCCAATATATTGACAACAGCAAATGATGTCTCCTACTTGCAAGATCTGGCTCTATTAATACCAGTGTCCAAAACAATGGAACATGTCAAGCGTCTGGTTCAGCCTGTTACAGAAAGTCAGGCAGGACCCAGACTCTGGATAGAGATTTGAATTTTACTGTACCTGAGGGCTGCTGGTGAAAAGGTTTAAATACGGAGTTCTAGGCCTTGTCTGGTATATCTTCAGTAAAACTATGGCAGTTCTCTAACCCCATCGTTTTTCCCAAGATGCTGCTGTAGTGTGTGCTGAAGAGTTGGGAGGAGAAAGGAGTGGAGGAGGAGAAAGAAATTCCTCATTCTTCCCTATTGCCCTTCTTCCTGTTTTCATGGCTGTGTATTCAGAGGATTGTTTCTCCACAAGCAAATGACTAGAGACAAGCTCACCCCAAATATATGTTCTCTCATGTTTCAAGTACTTGCTCTCTGTTCTTGCTGAATGTTTAGTTACAGCATGAAAAATGGATATGTGGAATGAAGACATTTCCCCTTTGACTAGCACATTTGCAGAAGGTATGTCAAGGATCTGAGGCAAGGGGTATGGGCAAGCTTTCAAGAAAGGTTTTTCCCCCCTTCTCCTTTGCTTGCTTATTGGAAGAGCAATAAATATCAAGCAGACAGGCCCTTCTCACAGTTACAAAGCCTACCTGTAACTGAGCTGGATAATTAGCAGCCTTGAAGATGATATATGACTTTCATTACCCTTTGGGACTGGAGACTAAATGAGGACAGAGCTAATTGCCGTGCAAAGCAGTTTGGCATGAATGAGAAAAATGCAGGCGCTGTCTCCTGCCAAAAAAGGGCCCTATTGCTGCTCTGATCTCATGGCTGGTTTTTGCCGCAGGAGTTCACTTGGTGTCCATAAATCATGGTCTGCTTACAGCTGAAACTGCACTGAGTCATCAACATGCAATAAGCTGAGTGACAGATTCCAGCCTGACTACATTAGAACTTCAAACTTAGTCCTTTCCCCCCCCCCATCACTACCCGTACTTAACAGAAAATTAAACCCAGACTACACAGACATGAAGGCTGTGAGAAACACAGGGCTTGTTTACTTGACAATAGTTTTTTAAGACTGATGTTTCCAGGAAATAGCATCATGCATTTTGAAAGGGAGAGGGCCACAAGTACTGAATTTATAAAATGACCCACTGCTATAGCATTTGGTTTGTCCTTCCTCATCTAATCGCTGATTAAAATGTATTACCCTCCTTTAATGATCTAAAGTGGCACTTTGTCATCTTAGTTCTTATGGAGATAGATTTAGTCAGCTATCTGAGAAAATATTTTGCTGTTCTTGAAAATTAGGCTAGAAGAACCTGAAATCTGATTGCAAATCTGCTTCCAAAGTGACCTGGGGCACATTAACATCCATATTGTACCCTTAAGAAGGGTGGGCTTCTGGGTAATCTAAACCATCAATACAAAAGGGAGTCCTTGAAGATACTCTTTTCCTCTCCCCGTTCTGTTTTACAGAAGATTCTTTGCTTTTCCCTGAAGGTACCTTAGGTCTATTTTTTTTTAATGGAAGAGATTGTGCTGAATGTGCAATATGGTATCCTGTCAGATCCTAATCAATTAGCCCACATCAGCTCAGTATAAGGCAGACACCAATTTAACTCACAGAGCTAAGCCTTCTGATTTTCTCTAAGGGCAGTCACATAATTCATTCTTTGTAGTGCCAAATTATATTTGACATTTAATTTAAAACTCAAGGTACCATAATGCAAAATCTCACTAAAAATAATGGTGATAAAGCAGAGGAACATTTCATTTGACAGTGAGGATTTTTTTCAGCTTATTTATGCACCCAAACTTTTCCCCTCCCCCCTTTCAAAGCCCCAAACTCACCAGTGCTGGTTATCCAGGCAATCACTTTCAGGGGATGTTAGCCTCTACAGGTGCTTGCCTACAGTAAAGGGGCACTTGAAGGTGAAGCAAGAAAGCTGGCTGCTGCTCACCTTTTGGTGGGTGAGCTCAAAGACATTTCATGTATTATTGCCGCTGCGGCTAGTCAAGAGAAATATTTCAACAGAGTGGCTGGGATAACAGGAAAGGTTGTGTGTGGACTGGGAAAGGGGGAGTCGGCCTGAAAAGGTTAAGTTGTTTACTTTTAGAAGACCCAACACAAACCAAACCCAACAAAACCAACTTCATTCACCATTCTCTGCCATGCAGTCACTCCATTCACAGCCACCTGGCACGATGGAAGACTGTTGGTTCATGAAATGTGCCCAGACCCTGACAATACAAATTCATGCTTAGATATTAATAAAAAGGCCAAGTTCTCCTTCTTTCTTGAAACGTGCAACACACCACCTAACCATGGAGAGTTCTAACCATGGGCTCAGTCAGCATTTCCAGTGGCTGAACAGTCAAACTCTCATGAAAATCCTAGTTGGAAGAAACGTGCAGCCATCTCTGTCAAGGTTTGTTGAGACTACCTTATTTCCGTTGGTAGTGTGAAAAATGCTAAGCAGCCAGTGACTTGCCTAGCTAATCCAGAGCAGCTCTATGAGAAGAGAAAGTAATGGATAACAGTAGGCTCTGCTTTGTTGAGACAATACCATAAAGCAATAAGTAAAGGACATTGGTAGCGCAATCCTCCTGAGAGCGACTCAACTTCTGTCCTGTCAAAAATCAGCTACTACTTTGCAATAAAAAGAAGCAAATGTCTAATGTCCTCATCCTTTATGTGCCAGATTAGCTCTTGGGGGGAAAAAAATCATCACTGGTCGCAACATGCTCTCATCATAAGATGGATGACTCGAATTCTGGGATGTTTGGTCTCACCATGGTTTTTGGTCTCTCCTTAAGATGAATACAGTCCAGAACTGAACTTTGGTATTTTTGGAGTGAGTCTGTAGGCCTCAGGTTAGGCATTCTTGCTTTATTTCACATTTGCGTGTTGACGCACGTGTATGCTACTGGGAGTCAAGGTCAAAATCTTGCCTATTTGCCCATGTGAAGAGATGCATTTCTTTTAGTATATGCTGCATATTTATTTTCTAGAATACACAAGGTATTATCTGGGGTACAAAATGTGGGCAGGAAGTAAAGTTGGTATGTACCAGACTCAGAGAGTACGTTAACAGCATGCTTGGAAATGGAAGAAGCTATATTTGATGTTGATGCACATCAACAGTGTGCCTATGTGGCAGGTTTAAACTAGCGAACCAATTGTGATGGCATTACACTGCTGTAAGTTCCATCAAAATTCATTGTGGAATATAAAAACACAAACCCCAAAACTTCTAGAAAAGCGATGTTTCAGCACTATACAACACAGTGGGCTCCTTCCTATGGTGTTCATCTTGTAATTCAGCTCTTCCAGACTCCTTGAGCTAATACTGTATCAAGACCTTTGTTTTCAGTAGTAAGGATTTTGTCATGTAATTGCAAAGACAAGCATACCCTTCCCACGTCTACATAATTGATTTTTTAATACAATTTGGCTTTTATGACATCCTGTAGCCAAGAGTTCCACAGTTGTTTAATGTTTTTTATGTGGAAAAGCACTTCCATTTGTTTAAGCACTATTACAATTTTAAGAAATAGAGAATAAGCATTCCCTTTTGCTTTTTCATATAATGTAAGATTCTACCCATAGGAATTATGCAGCCCTCAGACCTCTTTTCTAAGTTCATTCTACTTGGCCTCCTCTCATATGGAAACCTTTCCAGAAATGGGCTTACTGCTGTTAGCTTTGTTAAATCTTGTATGTAGGGACTTTTTGAGTCAAGGACAAGAAATACTTCAAGATCTGAAGCTGTGTACATTCACATCATACACTTCCTACTCATTATTCCCCCAGAATTTTTTTGTAATTGTGAATCTGTGTAGATATACACAAGTGGAAAAAAAAACCCAACCACCACCTATAACTGCTCACCAACTTAGAAGCAGTATTTTGGCACTCAAAAATATATGTGCACAAAATCTTCAGAGCGTTTCCACCTACTAAAGATTTTACACTAAATTCTTGAGAAAATTCAGCTTGGCAAATACTTTTCCAGAATAGTTTGAACGTTTTCAAAAAGGAAATTATGAAAAGTACTAATGTGACTGCTGCTCTAAAGGAAGCTGGATTAGCTAAATGGCCATTTTAGTAGTCTGTTTATATCAGTAAGTTTTTACTGTTGCAGAGACAGAAGTTTTAAAAATATTGAACAGTTTAAAATGGTAATAAAAAGTACAGAGGGAGCAAACATGCAGATTGGAAAACTGATGCTTTGCACCACAGAGAATCTTTAAGTGGAAGCTAAGGGACAAATACATTGCCTGAGATTTCCGACCCTCAGATACTTAAGTTGGTTCCATGTGCCGAGAACTTAAGCACTTTCACTGAAAAATAGATAAATACAGAGATAAGAGTCTAACTTAAAACATATCTTTTCTGAAGGCCTTATCCTTAATCTCTTTTCATACATAAGATTTATCACGTTGCTTTGAGAGGAGTGTATCAAACATGGGGAACTGACTCAGAGTCCTTGCATTCAGTAAGGAAGCTGCTTTTTAATCACACTGTGCAAAAACATTAGCAATAAAATCCCCTTATAAATAGAAGCAGAAAAGTAAATCATAGGGTAGGAAGCCATAAGGACTGGAATGCAGAGAGAGAGATTGAAAGAGAGAGGATACAAATGATCTCATGACACTTACTCAGGCTGATTTCTGGAGAAAATTCTACTTCAATTTACAGTGATGTAAAGAAGGCTCCGAAATTAGCTTGTTTACTCCTCATTTAAAATACTGCCAGACAAATGGATTATGTTTTTTGAATCCTTTATGATATGGGATTCTGCAATTAATAGCACAGACACATTTGTCACCATCCTTAATCATGGGTATTTGTGCAAAGATTTCAGCATGCTCTATTCTGCTCCAATTTAAACTCATTTAAATCCTGCTCAGCTCTGTTGTGTAATAACTCTCCACATAATTTAAACTTGTGTTTGACCACAGTTCTGGGTCCTTATTATATTTGTATCGAGAAGCATCTTACAGAGTACAAGCAGCAATTGCTCAGAACAATTTGAATACCCTGGCTAGTGTCTGTCCATCCAACCTGAGGAGCTGTAGTACCTTATGCTACCTTGTCACTGTTTAATCAAAATGTTTCTGGAATTCCAGGTCAATTAGCTCCCCACTGGTCCAAGTACTGTTAAGAAGCCACGACTCACTTTTCAACAGGAGTTGCTGCTGCTCCACATGCAATAAAAATCTATCCCCTAGCCAAACCCAGTAAAGTCTAAATTGACAGATAACAAAATATGAAAAACAGGAAAAAAATATTACTCTCACTTTATAGTTTAGGAAACAAAAGCTGAGAGAGAATAAGTGTTTTGCCCAAGATTGCCAAGACTGGGTAAATCAAGGACAAAAATTGAAACCAGATTTCTTCAGGCTCATTATGGATCCTGTATCGCAAAACCCTTTTGCTCAGTGAATGAGTGGCAGTCACAGCTTGACCAGCAGCCTACTGAATTCAACAGGAAGAGCTCTTGCTATTTTCAAAGGGGATTTTGATCAGAGTCCGTTGAGTTACTCAATGAATGCAGCTGAAAGAAACCTGCAGCTAGAATAAAGCTGAGGCCATACGACAGCAGACTAGATATTTTTCTTTTTTAAAGGCATCTCTAACTTAATGGCCACGAATAATACAATATTCACGGAGTCCCATCTGGTGTTCAGTTCTGTGTATAAAAATACTTTGCATTGTTGGTCCAGTAATTCCGACTAAAACTGGTAAAGTGATATACAGACCCGTGAAAACGGTAGTGGGATAAAAAAAATAACAAATTGAATAAAGGAGAAAAAATAAGCTTGCTGTAGTCTGAAGGGAATAGAATGGAAGCCTTTTAACCTTACACATAAGTTCCACACCATTGCTTTTTAAAATCAGTTGAAAATCATTTAAAATCAAATTGATTTTGGCTTTTACATTCAGATACACTTCAGCTTTTCACTTACTCGCTTATACAAGTAATATCTTCAGCCAACCTGTGTTTAAAATGGGTTGAAAATCAGTTTGCATGTTCACATGCTTATTGGAATTTTCTCATTTCCATTTCACTCAGAGCCAATCATGATCAGATTAACTTGCTGGGGAATATGTCAAGAGGCTGATTTCATGGGTGTTTTAGCAAAGAAATGGTTCCTAATGTAGTGAAACATTTTTTGCTTATAACATGTTGTCTATTGCCCATTTTATGTCAATAAATGAGAAGATGGATAATCAGAACTGTTCATATTTATTCTGAAAAGCTCTTTTCTTCATCATGTGCAGACCCATAATCAATCATGAAAGAACTGTAAAATCACAGGAAAATATTTCCTGGTTTACATCTGCTTCTTTCGACTAACAAAATCCAGAATATCTGCAGCCTTCCATGTATGGGGTGGTAGGGTAGGCTCCTGAACTGGACACTCCTCTGTTCACCTGCTGCCATCCAACTATGGTTCATTTGGATTGGATAACTGCTATCTGAACTGACATTTAGTCAGCCAGTCCGAAAGCAAGTATGCTGAAATGGTGCAACATAACACGCTATCAAGGCTGTAATAGGACATAGAACACCTGCCATTGACTTGGATAGAAAGAATAAAATGCTCCGAATTGCTTTGTTTTCAGCATTCTCTTCCCCATACTCCTCACATGTCCACTTTTACTTAATTTGCCACTGATGCTTTAAGGAGAGAGGAATGGCATAGCAGGAGAACAAGAAAATGTGAAGCAGATGCCCAGGGTCTATTACTGACTCGGTTGGTGACTGGATAAGCTGTTTATAGCATTGTATCAAGTTCATTGATTTAGATGGCTCGGCTTTCGGTTTCCAACCTGAGAAGATGTACACGTTCTGCTTTCCACTGTGAGTCAGTACTTCAACACTCATCATCTTCAAAAAAGAGTTAGAATGAGTCTGCAGGTAAGGTGGTAAATGTCTCAAGCTGTGCATCTTAAAACTGAACACTTGCAATTAAATGGTACCCGGAAAATATTGACTGTAAGCTCACAGTAAGTCACTTTACTTACCTGTAAATGAGAAATTAAAAATGCCTCACGAGGAGAGATGTGGTGGGTTCACACAATGCTTTAAAGGCCTCTGCAAATCTCAAATGAGAAGTCAAAAATCCTCGTGCAGATATTACATTGCAGAGATGATGAGTGGGAATGGAGTGGGAGGTTATATAACCTGATAATATCAAGGATCTGAAAGAGATTAAGCTATTTAACTATTCAGCAGTAAAAAGAAGTCAAGAAGGATCACTGCAGACAAGGAATGGAAAGACAATATAGAAACTGACTTGCACAGGCTGACATTCCGCTTCAAAGAGTATTAGCACTCGAGAGTGGTTACAAAACTCTAAGCCTTTAAAAACAAGTCTGATTTAATAAATATTTACTAAATTGTATGAGAATTGCCTGGGATCAAGCTATAAATATTAAATTGCAATGTAAATATTAAAAGAATGATGTTTTTTCAAATAATCAATTTAAGATTATAAGGATTTTTGGATTAAACATAAAAAATAATAATAAAAAAATCCCTGAGAGTCAAACAAAACCCCTGACGGTTAGATTCCAAAAGAACAATCCACGCAGAGTTCCTTTCATGTGCCAACAACTATTATTTATATTGTTTATGCACTTTCATCATGACAGCCCTAACACTGAGCAGAGCAGATAGAGTCTAACAGTTACCACATTAGAAAAAAAGCTCTCAGAAGGTAAATGAAGTGAGGCTATATTTTTGGATCTTGGGAGATATAAGGCAATCCTGATATTCTGTTTATATTGATTATTTTATATTGTTTAATGAATTTCTGTAGTCTCTCTACAAAATAAATGTTGGCTCAATGGAAAGAGGTTGCATTTAAAGGAACCACCCTATTAAAATTGGTTTTGTTTGTGCCTGGAGAATCAGAACTGTTCCAGGCAGTTTGTTTCAGATTTTACTTGAAAGCTCCCATTCCATTAGTATGACATTGTTTCCGAGACAAAGCTTAACCATAGTGTCTTTCCCCTTTAAAACGTAATGACACCATCTAAGCAAAAATAACAGTGGGGGGAAAAAAAAGACCCCCATTATAGCAAACTGTGGTATTAATGAAATTCTGTTTGTATTAAAATTTTCTTTCAACCCTGGTCTTCCTGTTCAGGGGGATAGTGTCAACCTGTCAAACTTTTAATCAAGAGCAGTTCATTGATGCTTCCATTATGTCAAAAACCCTCACCTAGGTGACTTCAAGGGGAGACAGCAGGTCTGACTTTCTCAACATCCAAGACTATGAATTTTTCATTTCTTCCCCCCAACTTTTAATTTCTAGCATATGTACATGAATAGACACAATAGTTGTTGGGTTTGGTTTTGTTGTTTTTTGGGGTTTTTTTTCTTTTTATTACAGCAAATCTATAATTAGCTTAGATTTTCAATCAAACTGTAGAGTCAAGAGAAGTAAAAGAGAGGTAAACACACAAGAGACTACTTTCTTAATTTTTAGGTCGGTAAAAAGGGGCTAGTTAGAGGTCTGAAATCTGTGTGTTCAGAGAGCCTTTACATGACAGCTACTTCAGCCGAAAATTCACAATAGAGCATCATGAGTCACAAGCTAGAACTTCCCTACAGAGGATTTCATTGAGGTGTTGGATTTGCAGAGATGCTGATATTAATGACATAATTCAGCCTGCTGAAGAACCCTCACTCTATTGCACAGGACTCAAATTTAGGGCCAGATGCTGATCCCCTGCAGTAGCTGCTTTCCAACAGTTGATAAAAATGAAATGGACAAACAGTCAGTTTACACAAGTACCTGTACCTTCATGCTCTGTTAGGAGAATGCTGGATTTGGAAAACAAAAACAAAAAACCACTCATGGCAGCTTTACAATGCCTTCCCCTACCACATATCACTTATGAATCTGCTACGGGTGGAGTTATAAGGGAACTGTGGCTAGGACCTTCTCTCTCTCCCTGATTCCAAGGAACTGAAATTATTTCTTGAGGATAAAAAGTCTAGTCTTCCTAGCTTCTCAGCTTAGTCTTGCAAGAATTTGACCGAATTTCTATAACAGAGTTTCTGCTTCTACAGTTTCTACCATAATCACTAACAAAGACATCTTTTTGCATTCCCAGTAATATCCATTATTTATCAGTTAGATGTATGGTGAGATGAGTTTTGACTGAAAACACTGTGTTGCTTCATGTTCAGGAAGTGAAGCCAGAGAGAATTATGATATCCTGAAGGTATGGTTAAAGGAGCCTCCAGATCTTGGGTTTTTAAATAAGTTTGCAAAGGCATATTAATGGGGAGTGTACCACATAATCCATCTCAATAATTTACTCTTCACTATTCTGCCAAAGGAAAGATTCTCATCCAAACAGTTTGTTGGGTTTTGTTGGTTTTTTTTTTAAAAACATATCGTGTATAATTAGAAGATGGCTACATGGGTCATTTATAAAGCCAAACAAGACGACCAGAACTCTAGTAATGTGAAATGACCAGCTAATTACAACACTGATTTAAATTATGTTCCTAGGTATTACTTGTTCTTTCCAAAATGAGCTGGATATCTGTACAATTTATTCAGCTCCAAAGACCAATTCATTCCTGCAAACATATTGCATGTTTAAAATGTAGCAAGGTTTAAATCATCCAAGCTTATTGTTTTAACTTCCAGCATTTCATTATTTTACTTAATGGTTTGCACATTGTTTTACAGAAGTACAATATAATTTTATTGTGTGATTGAAAAAAAAAAATCTGTGTTCCATTTACTTCCAAAAGAGATGAGAAGTGATGGGATAGGAGGCCTAACCTACATGGATGTTTTGCCCATAGACAAGTAAAGCTTAAGGTTGTTCAACAAATGCTTAATTGGGAAGATACACACTCAGAATGTTGGCAATATATACACATCTGAATTAGCCCACCCCTCAAGACTGGATTGGCAAAAATATAAGAAATTGGGCCAGGTCAGTCTTCCATTGTAGTCAACTGGAATAAAATACTAAATGTGCCAGGTGGTCCCTCAAAACGTAGAGGAACTGAAAGTAGAGCCCACAGTGTCTGACAGCTTTCTTCTCTCCCTGAGCAATCTCAGCTGGTAGAACCTGGCGTCAAGAACCACGCAGGAGTGTTTTATTTCATGGTCTCTGGCCTGCAGGCTCTGCTGGCTAGGGAGGTGAAAACAGTAGGTCCCACAATGAGAGGAAAACATTCGGGTGGACTGCCCCCACAAAGTGTAGGTATTTGCCTTTAGCATTAGGAGCTCTACTAGGAGTTAAAAAATATTTCAAATTTTTCTTTGGGGTGCAATATAAAAATTGCTTTTTCACAAAAATATTTTTACCAAATATTTCCACAAAGCATACCCAGTGTAACAGAGACACCGTATCTGCAGAGCTGTTAAAGGATGGGTACTTCCCAAGTGCCCTCAACTGCTCTTGTTCCACTTGCCTTGACCTGTTGCGTCACGTTATGTGATATCAAACTGCCATCGTGTTCCATTTTAGAAGTGATTACACTTCATTGGTGGGCAAAGTTGCTGCTTGCTGAATGTTTGTGAGGTTTGATTAATTAGCGCTTATGAAGTGCTTTGAAATTCTTGCATGAATGATGTTACAGAAACACTGAATATTACTGCTGCTATACAGGCAGGTACATGATTAAAGATTTGATGTTGCAAGGTGTGTCTGGGCCTTACCTTCTCTTTGGGAAAATGTCCTGGTTTCCTCCGAATTCCCTCTGGCAAGCTAGTTCAGTCTTCCAACCAAACCAAAACACTTCAATCTTTCTAGGCTAGGGAAAAAATATTAATAATAAAAAAGATTAGATGAAGGGTATTTCTGAGAAATGGTTGCCTGTCTAGGATACTGCACCTCTAGGTGGTCTGATAAACTTCAAGGGCACCTTGGTGATTAAGTTAATTTTCAGACTAACTCCATTTTCTTCCACTTTTTTTTTCCCTTAATAAACTAGAAAGATTTTTAAATGTTTTATCCTCTGGGTATTTTACATAGACACCTGACTGCCTATTAAAGAATCTTTCTAAAACATCTTTATCTGTGATATCCTCTCTCTGACTGGAAAAACCCACCTGCCTCCCCCCTCCCCCAATTTCTCCTCCCCAAAGGAAGCTGTTACACATTGTACCCCCTTGTATCATTTCTGACTGGGAACCTGACAGCTCCCATCTGCTCTGGGAATTACAGCTCCCCACAGGCAATTCATTTTTGGCCAAGGCAGGAAGCCGCAGGGCTAAGCCCACAGCCAGCCTTAAAAGGCCCAAGCTGATTATTGAACAGACTTACCTGTTTAAAAATGTCTCCAATTTGCTCATCACTGCCATACTTAGCTGTGGCCATCACCACACCGCTGTGGCCCTTCAAGAGCATGCTGCTTTGCAAAGCAAAGGCCAGGATTCCTCTGTCCAACGCACAGGTGGCCGGTGCCATTTGAGAGGCCCTAAGGAATCCAGGACATCTGCACGGGAATAGCAGATATGACGCAGGGCCTAAAGCAGACTGACACTCCATCGGGGCAGCAAACGCATGCCAGGCAGGCGGCCCTGTGATAGCTAAAACAACCCTGGACACCATTGATGAAGCCACCAAGTTCTCTCTATACTGTCCAACTTCCCTGTTTTCTGTTATTATTGGGGGCACTCAAAAGAATCAGTCATGTTGATCCTCTGTGTTGACCACACACTTCACACCCTTTTTGTTTTGCTTAGTTTAGTCTAACAGACTATGATCCCCTAGCGCTATCTTTGATTCCTGTTATAGCAAGGTGTCTCAAGTTTCATTTTTCCTGCTTATTCTACTCATTTCACATCCTGCACCCAGTAACAACTTTTTGTTCTTACTTTTCATAATAATATAATAGCTGAATTCATACATACCTTCTTGCGTGTAGTAACCTCTAAGGTTTAGGTCCTTTGTGCATGCTTACTTTCCTAAGTACTGTAAAGAAATCATATCAATTGTTTTCGCCCCAGACTTCAGTAGACATGCTTACCTAGACTGCAAGGCAGTGTCTGAGTGCATGTCTCTAATTAAACCATGGGAGCATTTAGCATTTATGAGGTTCAAAATAACCAGGCCAAATACCCTTATTATCTAACACTGCTCTAAGTTTCTTGGCTGCCATCAAGGCTGATGCCATCTTCCTATTCTGTTGTGTATTTTCAGGAACATAAATCTTACACAGAAGTTTTTAAAGGCACCAAAATGTTCAAGTGCTTAAGTGAAGGGTATCAAAAGCCTCTCACTTGGTCCCAGTGAGTGAGGTATAGCACATCTCAAAATATGTGCCTTCAGTTTTCCGATCATTGTTCTTGTCTGTTCACCTTCCAAAAACTGGGTTAGTAATCTACTGTGACCATAAAGTTTCTTTCATTAGAAATTAACAAGTCTGCTCTGACCTTTTCCAAGGGCTGGGCTGGGATTTCATGAGGCGTTTCTTGTCAATCACTATATTCTTTGCACAGCTTGCACTGTTCCGTGTATGCTTTTGACTAGGTATTCATGCCTGGCCTGTAGATACATTTCCTGGCTCATCTCAGGCATGTCTCTATCCCCAGGTGTGAAATATGTATCCACTGCATGATCTCAGCTCTTAAATCTCCTGGGATTACTGTTCAGTTCCATTTAAAACAAAATCCGTGCAGTTCTTCATTCACTTCCTCATGTGGCTGGGGGTGGGAACAACCTCCTGTGGCACTTATTCCTTTCTCTCTGGCTGACCATGGATTGCAAACTGCTTTACTGCCTGTCACACACCATGCTGTTCTGTTGGACTGCCTTGAACAGCTCCATGTGAAGGAGCAGAGTCAGTAGTAACTTTTCACCTCATTGTTCCCCCTTTCTACATATACCAATACTCCATCAGTAAATGCTGCAGTCTGCATCTTTACAGCAGAGCTCCTTCTACCCCCCCTTTCTCAGACACCCCCGCATCAGTGCTTTAAGTGCTCTGCAAGTGTGTAATGCTTTAGGGACTTCTGCTCCGCTTTCAATTTTTTTCCCTAAATGCCTGTTTTTTATAATCTTGGAGCATTTTAACAAGACAAATGTTTTCAGTGGTCAAGAAAAGTCCAATGCCATAGATGCATAGTTGGGCTCACTTTCAGTTCCCCTTCATTCAACCTAATGTTTTGCCTCCAGCTTCCTTCTAGAAAAGCTATCACAGGTAAATATAATGATCTTCATTGACTGTTATTTGACATGTTTTGTGCAGTAAAGATGTCCTCAACTACAATGTTGGTGGCTACATGGACAGTATTCAGTTAATATGAAATATCCTGGAGTTAGAGCTGACACTGATAAGCATTTGTGTTCATCAGTATCTGCTAGAAGGTGTGGCAAAGGTTGTCGGGCAGCTGAGTAGTTCTTCCTCTTCAGCATGCCACAGTAATTGATTCCCTGATTTCCTCCTTGAGTGTTTAACCTCTTACTCCATGATGACAGGATACATCCGCACAGAAAATACTCCACATAAAAAGGACATGAGAGTGGACAGAATGAAGGTGTACGCCTGGCCCAAGCCAGGTGATTACTCCTACTTTGCCAATTAAAATCACACTACCATTTTTGCTAGTTTAACAGTAAGCATCTATTTTACATTCAGCTCTTTGTTTCAGAGCAGATGCGTTCATTCTTACTTTTTAAACTCTGTCACCTTTCCTTCAACGTGGGCTTAGGTTAATAAACTGTACATCAAGCACTGCTTAAAAGCTGGTTTCGCAGGCTGATAACTGATGAGGGAATTGCTTTTAATTACTGTACAAGTGAGTAGATAAAAATCACAGCCCTAATAATCAGCTCCAGAAACTGACAGCAGCAAAGTCTCACATTTCAAATGTGGATTATTTTTTCTTTCAGCATTCAGCTACAGAAGGCAAATGTTAGTTGTTGGATCATCTTCTGTAAGCAAGCCAAAGTTATGTGTAACATTTTTGGATGTTAATAGGACACAGTTCTGGCAGAACAGAAAGAATGGTAACGTTAAAGATCAGAGCAAGCTTGGAAAGGAAGAAAAGTGCTTTTCTCAACCCAGACTTTCAGAAGAACAATCATCTCACCTACATCTGCTGCTAGAACTTTTGAAGTCCAAGGACAGCAAAAGCAAGCAACTTACTTGCACAGCTATCGAGTCAGAGAGAGCGTGAGGCTTCCCAGATTGCCTTCAAAACCAGCAGCATTTGGCCCATTACCATCCACACCAGGCTAATGTATTTTTAATAGTTCACCTCCTAAAGAGATACTGCAGGCCATGAGATGCAAATTAGCCAGCCAGAATTAAGCAAGTTTGTGCTATGAGAAATTTCAGGGGAGGAGGAAATAAATGAAAGTAGGATTACAAACAGGGTTTGGTGCTCTGGTGAGAGGAGAAAAATGCACTCACGAAGCCCAGTAAAACTTTCTTTTTCTGGTTTATTAGGTGTTTGCAAAAAAGTCTCAGTTGCAAAGTACAACATGTTCCTTTTCTTAAGGCTCATCTACAGCACAGAGGCTCAGATAAATCAGCTGCTTTCGTTTTTAGCCAACTATGCAGTGTATGGGAAGCTGAGGCTTGTATTATGGCTTTGTTAAAACACTAGATGTTGCATGAAAGCTGCCATGTAAACTCCATTTTGAATGTATTTCAATGCGGGTTTTTACAATAGGAAAAATAAACACTTAGCAGCTCAGGAAACCAGAATCTAAAATGCTGTAGACATGGATTTGTTTATTTGTTACTTTCCTGCCATAGATCAGCCTGTCAGGATACCTCCTTCATGTAAATATTTAAGATCTACAACAAAACAATTCTGATAGAAGAAAAATTAAACTCTGAAAAGGAGAGAGGAAAAGGAGGATGCAGAATTTTCTTTATTTAAAAAAAAACCCACAGATGTGGCTCTCTTTGGATCTATCAAGTGTATTCTTTGATGAAAAGGAGAAAAATTCTGATTGTAAAGGTGTTACGTGTAGTGAATGGCACTTAGCTCCTTGAAACCACATGTTCTATAGATTCAAAGTTACCATATTGCTTTTTGGGCTTTTTATGGGGCAATAATTTTAGCTCTCAAAAGTCCACATGAAAAACTGAAAATCCAGGATTTGAGAACTAGAGAAGTTCAGAATAGTAGTCATCTGGAAGTCTCCTCTTTTCATGTCGGTAAAGTATAATGTTACTTCACGCCATTTGGCTGCAAATGTAAATTACACCTTTTTTCAGTTGTTAGGACAGGATAGAAAACCACATAATTCTAATGAGTCATAAATGTTTCACCATTTTTTTCTTCATTTAATTCATATGGTGCCAACACCTGTGAAAACAATCAGCATCATAGCTGTGTGCTCTACTTAAATTTGCTTTAGGGTATGCTTGAGTAAAAGCTTTTATATCTCATTTCTCTACATTATTAACAACATGATGCCCTGAATCATTCTATAATTTAAGTAGGCTCATTTTATTCTCAGCTATTTTATTAGGACAAGAAAAGATGCTCAGAGACTATGACAGTCTTAAAACAGACACACACACATACTCATTCTTAATTCTTACTGTAACAAAATATCTATAACAAGATCTTCACATTATTTTTTATGTGCTTTGGCAGTTTTGCACCTTGAATTACAAATCTAAACTGTTAGTACAAGAGCCATACGACAAAGCTGTCTCCCAAAAGGCTTTACAACCATTGCTCTAAGGTGAGTTCATTTCATGAGAGCAGCATCTGCATTGAACTGAATTTTAAGCTATTGCCAAAGGAAAAAGACACCTTGTTTTCCAATGGGAAGAGAGGAGTGGTTGGAAGCCTAGTTCTGGAGGCACTAGATGGTGCCAGAGGGGAATACACATTGGTAACAATGCAGTCTTTACTTACAGCTGGTCAATGGGGTGGTTACAGCAGAAGGACGCCAGCTAAGGGTATGGTTTTCAGGAATACTAGGGATAGGGTCTTACCTCACCCCTAGTGAACCACTCACACTTCAATGCATGATAAAACAATGTAGTGACTGGAGGACACAGAAAAGGGCCTAAATCCCATTGACTTTCAGTGAACATCAGGCTTCTGACCACCTTAGGAATCCTTGGTAACTTCCCCTGGCAGCTATGTAGCCCTAAATGACTTCAAACAGAACAATTTGCAAAGGGCTTTTATCTGCAGTTTTATAACATAAGGGAAGGAGGTACTGAGCTCTCCCTACATTTCAATGGGATTCCCCATCTACACCCGTGCAACTTAATAAATATAGATGAGCGAGCATAGTGCTTTAAGCTGGAAGGTGTGGAGACCATATTTCCCAAAGAGATCCTTTCCCAAAATGTGTCCAGAAAGTACATTCCAGTGTTAAACAGCATATTACAAGTAACCATCCAGGGCCAATTTACGATCAGGAAGCAGGCCAAAGCTCAGCTGATAAATGCTTCAAGCAAAATGTTTGCAGTTGTGATTCATTGCAGTAACTTCCCTTCTAATCCAGAGGTGGGGACATAGTCCAAGGAGCTTAAACTAGCTAGCTCCAACACAGAGCAATGCAGGCTTCAGACCACTAGAGCTGAGCAAATTAAGTCAACCAAACTAGTTAATTCAAAGCTTCTGAACTGCAGTCTTCTCTCTGCACCGAAGCACGGTCCTGCCTGCTCACACAAGGACAACACGTGGGCTGAGCTGACCGCTTCCTTCCACATCTACAGAATTTCAAAACTGACTTTGAGGTTATTAAAAATAAGGGGTCCTATAGATATTTCAAATGCAGTTATTCCAGTAATCTGTATATTTTTACATGGTGTGTCACATTTACAAAAAAAAAAAAAAAAAAATCAATGCCCAGTTTCTTAATAGATAAGAACTTAGGCCTGTGAATACACACCGATGCCCTTACTGGCAGTTTGCACAAAAGATACCAACAAGAACTAGTCAGAGGATGAAATTTCCTTTTTTTTGCCTCTCTTCAGACTTGTTAAGAGATCTTTCCCTGGGACATGGGACTTCAGGGAAGTATGGAAACCAATCCTACCCACAGAACATACATCTATTCACTTACAACAGTGCGCACCAGACCCAATGTCATTCAGTGCCAGACTGGAACACACAACAGTGTGGCTAGATGACACTGAACCTCATCCAATCCTATGTCTACATATTTTGGTGCTCTTCATTTGCTGGGACAAAAACCCAACTGCTTCTTCCAATTTCACCTTTCTAACCTTCTTCCTCTGGTCTATCAGATTTCATTTTGAAAATCCTTGTGATTTAGACAGAAACTTTTTTCACCTTTGTAGGAAAGAAGTTGTCCTTGAAAAGTCCATTTAACAGACCACTTTAAATGGGCAGGGCACAGCAGGGCTGTGCTTGTTTTACAGTGTTTAATGTTCAGCAGTTTATTCAGCTGAAGGTCTATTTGATTTGAATTGCTGCTAGGATGTTTAGAAAGTATGAAAGATATTTGAAAATTTCACTAAAATTATTCCCTGTGTCCTTAAAGACAACCACACTGCTGACCAATACAGTACCCTTGCAGCATTTTCCATGGTGCCATACATGCATTCTTAACTTTGAAATGGAAAAAGAAGGGAATATTTATACTGGCTGTAACTTAACTAAATGAATTAATTAAAATACAAAAGCTCTCTCAGGCAAGGAGGTCCTGAAGCAAAGAACAGAAGAGAATGAGCTTTACCTTTCATTCTCAATAAAACAAATCTCTGTTATTGAAATGCTCAACTAAAAATCAACTATTTTTACTTATGGGAATACTAATTTTTCTGACTGTAAGCTGCAAATCTTTCTTAGTTTCAGTTCTTCCACTGTGAAGGCAGCTTCTGTGCTAGGAACTTCAGGAGGACAGTCTTGAAATGTTATTAATAAGAACTTAGGGTATACTTCATATTTGATGTAGGTGTACTCTGCCTCCTAATGGAAGTCGCATGTGTTTTTCCCCCAGGTATGCACTGGTAAGTAATGACCCATCATCAGGCAGTGACTGATGACAATTGATCATATGGCCATCTACAGCAGCAAGAAGTTAGAGTAATCTCTCCAGAGAATAATCAGAGAACAATTTTCCAGAGTCACTACTAGCGAAGAGGCTTGCTGAAGAAGAAAACAGACTCTGGCTTCACTCTGGATTTTCTTTTCTCTCCTGGATTTAATTTTATACACAAGGTTTACATTTGTTTTTAGAAAATTTTATGAGGCAGACTGAAATGTTAAGGGGATTAAGGAGTGGGAGACAGTCTTTCACCTCCAAGTCTTCAGTTGAAATCCGGCTTAGGTTAGTAATGAACAAGAAGTATTTGCCATTGCTGTTCAGTGTCTATGCAAAATGGATTGGTGGTTCTGGCTTGCTTCCTAGCAATAAACGTGCATGCCACAACTGGCAACTCCATTGCCATTCTCAGCAGACAGAGCCAAGAATTAAATGAAGCATAGGAAGCAAAGTTACCTCTCCCCCACTACGGGCCAGGGTGGAGGCACGTTGGCAGGAGAAACCTCTGCTGCTGCCTGAGCAGGACTGTGCCACGGTTGAGCACAAAGACATCAGTATTGCGAACTGTCAAAATAACACCCATTTCAGGAACAAAATTTGCTAATTTTCTATTAAAAAATAATTTCAGATGCTGCCTATTGTGGGGCAGATTGGTGATTCAGATTGGGCCATGTTCTTCGTTATGCTAAGATTAACCTGCATTATAGAGAGATCGGAACTTGATGTAAATGCAAGGCATTCCCACTACATAAGGCTTCTTTGTCCTGCTGGGGCCATGGCCCTAGGACAGAAAAAAAAATCAGGACCTTTTTCTTCCCAGCAATCACATGACAGATCATTTCTCAGTCTAGGAGACTTCAACTCATTGACACCAGAAGCCACTAGACCAGGAAGTTTGTTTGGTTTTACTTATACCATAAACTTAGAGTAATTCCACTGAAATAAACCGAGTCAACCACCCACACAGAGCAGCATAAAAGGGAGCAGAACATGCTTCATTCTTTATCTGGCCAACACTGGAAAGAAAAATGATTAATACAAATTATAAAGTGCCACCACGCTGCTGTTCTGAGCGCATTAGCACCATCATCAGGAAGGGCACCAAACATCCTTGCACATAATTACAGCAAGAAAAGATTGCACCTAGGCCTTGAGCCTTGGCGTCATTCTACCACTGAACAGCGCTGAATGAAACATGCATGAAATTTATTCTAAAAATAGGAAGATGGGTCAAGAGAATAATGATCGCAGCCTACATAGCTAGGTGAATTTATGGTGATGTTGTCTTTTATATTTCATAGGATATTCACTATGGACCCTAAAATTTCCTTGAGTTTGAACACTTTATTTATCCATATTTTATTACCACAATAAACATAATTATCACAGCATCTTCATGCTGAAAGTGATTGATAGATTTTGTTACTTACTTGTCAAGATGCTCATGTTCACTGTATTCAGCCATCACACCAACCCAGAGACTGATGACTATGCTAGCCTATTAATAAAAGTCTATTACAGTACATTGATGCTACTCCTCTCAAACAATATTAATGCAAGCCCTGCGGCAAGAGGCATATTTTTAACTTGCAACAATACAATGAGGCCTATTTCACTGCAATTATTAACCCTTTTACATTTTACTCAGACTGTCCATTCTTAGGCTAAAGAGCAATCACAAAGCCTTCTCACTGTTTTCCATTGTTTTAAAAGATGCTGTTCACCTAGCCCAAGGTTTCAAAAGCAATTCATGATTTTCACTACCTGTACTTGAGAGCTGTTGAAATAGAGACAATATGAAGCAGCGATGATTTTATGAAATGCTGAGTAGCTACCTTTCAAAAGAATCACAAGTTGACAGCTCAGAAACTGAAGGAACCAAAACCAGTCATTGCGTGAACATTGTGAACATCGCATCTGTTAGAGCTCAACTGGCAGCAGGCAACGCATGAAAGCTATTTCTCCAAATAATGAGATAACAAAACAAAATAATAATAAAAAGTAAGACCTTGAACATACTCAAAGTATTAAATTTAATATGCTGGCAAAAGTGGTTTTTCTATTTATTGAGCTGGACAGTGTATTTTTCTATAAATACTCCTCTAATATGAGCTTTTTGCCTAGCGTCACTGGAGCTTTGGCTTGAAGATATTCAAACCAAAATGTGTTGGTCCTGCTGAAGAAGCTGAATTATTGACAGTCAAGATACATTCAATACTTCAAGATATGGGGGAAAGAGGGGGGGAGAAATCAGCCTGAAAGTAAGGAAAACAAATAGATAAAAGATACCGATCTTCTAATACAAATCAAGGGCTCATTTAGGCAAAATCTGAATAAGTCTATGGTTCTAGAACTTCCTTAGTGATTTAATATTTTTAAAAGCAAACCCAGAAAACAGATAAATCTTCTGACTTTGTCCAACAAAATGCTTACACAGTGTTAAGCTTTAAGCATGAGAGCAATACCCTTTAGTTTTCTTTTATGCTTATCTTAGCAGTTAAGCATGTGCTTAATTGTTTCACTGTGTATCAATAACCTTATAAAAACCGACAAGGTTTTTATATGAAATAACATCAGTTCTTTCATTTGAAAAACACATGCAATTTCCAGAAAATCTAGGTTCAGCAATCACAATTTGAATTACCACACCTGGATCCTCAGCCTACGTAAACCACTGACATCCACTGACTCTGAACCTACAACCCATTGAAGATACAGCCTTGGGACCCCAAACAGTGCTGTTAGTCCTAACAGCTCTCAAAGGCTGAAGACTTGGAGCTCAGTCAGAGCGGTTATGTTGGATTTAGTGGCAATGGCTTAAGAGGTTACGTGTCGCAGCTGTCTGCAGCAGTCCCCCACCAGAAGCTGAAACAGAGCCATCAGAAAGCAACATGGTCCAGCCCCTACCCACACAGCTCAGAGCCAGCACATTAATTTTAACTGCCAGTTGTCTGCAAGCTACGATGGTTGATAAACTGGCACGTCCTTGCATCTGCTGCCTCCACTAGTAGGGTGGAAGACTATGGCAAAGTGGCAGGGCAGACATTAAGGGCAGTAACCCCTTCCTCCACCCCAAAAAAATCAATAGCACTTGTTTGCCAGAGCCCGAACCTGCTCAACCAAACTATATGTTGAAAGAAGCAACTCCATTTAACTTTGGGGTGGAATGGAGAGGGAGGATTTTCTACATTTCATGAGGCAGTGCATGGGAAAGAAGTAGTGTATATACAGTACCCTTTGTAATTTTAATTCACATTGCCCCCTCTCAGCGAATAAATCTTGTTAAACCTTATCCTCTCGGAGACCATCTGGATGAAAACCATTCAGGAAACGTCACCATTGGTACAAGAACTTAAATCTCACCATAAATCTCAGCATGTCAAAGCCAAGCATGCATGCCTTAAAGAAACTCTGCAGCTGTGACTCACTCAGAGCTGCAGACATGTGTGTGCAAACGGTGCCTCACAAGAAACACATTGCTACATCTTGGTAACTCTTAAAAACAAATGAAAGCAAACTCAGAGATTTTCTCATTTTCAGATAGCTTTGACCTTTTTTTGCATAAAGGAAAAAAAATACTTTAATAAAAGCCACATAAAATTTACTACCCTATTAGAACTGTACTGTCTCAAATAAACTCCACCCTTGTCCTTATCTTCCTCTGATTACTTCTCCTCCTCTTCCAAAGTACATGTGCTAATGTGGCAAGCTATGCTCAGAATCGGAAATCATGATTACTTTGCTCTGTAATCTGATTGCCTGTATAGTTAGACACCTGCCTTCCTGGCAAATTCCTTTATGGTAACAGGGTATGAGCAGGTTGGCCTTTTAAGTGCCAGACACAGTCAAAACAGCTTTGATCTAAGCTCACTGAGAACACTACTCTTATCCGACAGCAGATATTCTCCCCTCTCTCCATCCCAAACCTAGTATAATTGTTTTTACGGACAAAGATTTAATATTTAATTCACTCTTTCAAAATATAATGCAAAACTTACAGGGCAATCCATCCAGTAAGTGGAAAAAGTAATAAACTTAACTGGGAGAATTAATCTAGGCTCAATGCTTCGACCAAAACATTTGGGGGATGAACACAGGCTTAGTGAAACAAAAGATTCTGCAAGTTGCTCCATTTTCACTAAATTCCATAAAGGAACAAAACTCAGAATGTTTGTAAGGGACTAAGATGATTCACATGTGGTAATTAAAAAAAATGTTAAAAAAATAAAATTCAAAGAACCTTGTTTGGAAATGTTTTTCAGGTAAGAATAAAACCTTCTTAAGCATAGATAAATCCCAAGCATTTATTTTTCATTTAAGTAATATATTTTACATGACTGAAACAGGATTTTTTTCAGTTTTCTGAATTCTGAAAGATTTTCACCTTAGAACTGCCAAACAACTTAACGGTCAGCTGCTTATGCACAACAGAAGTAACTTAGGAGCCTGGAAAAGGATTTGTTAGATGTGCTAGGTGGAAAAAAAGTTTCATTGGCCCAAGCAATGGGATATTTCTGATACATATCAACGTACCGCAATTGATGAGTACAGCTTTCCCCAGTAGCTGTGACGGTTTCCTGAGGAGTCGGCAAAGATCACTGGACCTCATTCTTGAATTCGATACAGGTGATCCTGGTTTATTTTTGCAAAAAACTCCAGTTCTGTAAAGCTGCATAACACCGCTGCAGAGCTACTATCACAACAGCAGACATGGCACTGGTTTGCTAATGCAGGTCCTTGCTTAATTATCTACAAAAAACAAACAACAACAAAAAAAGAAGATCAATTACCCTTAGAGGTACTAGGGGCTATCCAGACATGTAAAGACTGTGCTGGTGGCTCCCTGGAAAGCAGTCCACCCTTTCCCCACAAGTGCAGAGATATTTACTACTAAGTTACCAGCCTCCCACTGGAGAAGCAATGTTGTCTGGGCCTCAGTAAATGGGCTTCAGCATATGGTTGTCTAAGAACCATAGAGTGAACCAGTCCTATCCCCCATAAAGTAAACATTTGCTAGCTCAGCATGAAAGATGATCAGCAATGTTTTGTTGTCATGCAAGGTGTATTGTTTCTTCTTTTTAAAGCTATATCCCATGCTGGGCTCTAATTCCTCCCACATGACTTTCTACACCAAACTGGGAGCTAAATTAGGAAGGGGTACTGTTTTAGTCTGCCTGCATAGTCAACAGATGGAGACACATGGGCTGAATTGCCCTCTGGAGGTGCATATCACTTTCCAGCATCAATGGGGGAGCCTCGGGTGATTAGGTACTAACTTAGGTGCCTCAGTTATATGTTTGAAGTCAGGTGGCTCAAATCCAGGAGCAACTGCACTTTTTTCTTGTCCTAAATTGGTGGATGCTACATGTTGCAAAACCACCGGCAAATACAAAGAGTTTCGGTGGAAGTGGTAACAGTATAAAAGTCAGTGCTTTGGATCTAAACCTAGGACACCATCATTATTACAGAAATCCAGGCTGGATTGTATGTTCTTTAACTTCACTCCTTCAACTAGTCAGGGCTACATAACTGGACATATTGTGTGAGATTATTTTCACTGTTCACCCAGAGCTAGCCACTAGTGGAAGAGCAAGACAGCAAATTTGCCAGACCAGCTTAATGCTCCGGTACTGTAAATCAGCTGTTCCTATAACAAGTACTGTATATACATATATATATATATATATATATATATATTCCACCCCCCCCAAATACACAGTACAAGGAAAGGATGAGCCAAGCTGAGTTTCACAGGTGAAGTTCAGATGAGTTCAGATCTATTCAAGCCCTCTCAATGTTCCCATATGCTTGACTCAAGTCCAAACATTTAGTTGTCAGCTCCAAACAAAAACTTCCAATGAAGAAGCAGAGGAGGGGATTGCGAACTCTGCTTTCCAGCACTAAGGACTTGAGCACTTTTTTTTTTTTGGTTATAATCTGTCATTTGTACTTTTTCATACTAAAGGTGACAGTCTAATTCACATATGACCAACACCCATAAATCATGTTGGGGGGAGGAAATATTCATAAATCCATATCAAACAGCACCCAAATTATGACAAATGACATGGCAGTCATAAAATTGCACAAGCACAACTCACCAAGTCATTAATTTCATGGCCGTGGAAAATAAACAGACACATTTTTTTCGCAGCCCTAATAAATTTTAAAAAACTCAAAGAATGGTCCATCTGCTTCGAATAATTTTTAATTTCCTATTCTGTCTCGTTCCCATTAGCTATTCCACTGAGATATTTGCTAAATTCTTTCATTTGCCTCCTCCCATCTGTATTCAATTACTCTATTCCCAAATAGAGTTAGTTTTTCTTTCTCCTAAGCGCAGTACAAAATATCCCCACCTGTACCTTAAAGCAAATGTTATGTGTGTTTTATTATCTGTTAGACTCTATGAGTCATTCTAACTCGATTGCCTGTGCTGAAAGACTTGGAGGGCAATCTGATTTTGATGTTTTCTGGCTTTGGTGAAAAACACCTGCCTGATTCTCATAGCTAATCTATTAACTTGGTAAATGCCTCAACAGATGTTCTAGAATCAGCTAGGGGATCAGGGTCTGTCCTCGTGACAGCGTCCGCTTGTAAGCTTGAAATATTTAAATGTTCAGAGATCAGAGGCCAATGATGTGTTTTGGGTACAAGCTTTCACTAAATCATATTTTTTTCAGTCAGTCCCTGGAGTGCAATCCACATACAATAAGTGGCTGGAGCGTTCTGACTGAGCTGGCCAACAATACAGGCCTCCTTGAACTTTGAAGGGACATGAATTTCAAGGCAGGATTGGCTTCTTTTATTGAAAAATGGAACAAATTTTAAACTGTGCTGAAGCTGTTCCCTTTTAAGCTACACGTCTTTTTTCCAGTTCCCTTCCTTTCCTAATGAAATCCATTAAGAAAGTATAAGCCTTGGCTCTGAGACCTGCCTTTCCAAGGATAACTTAAGGTCTCTGAGGAACCTGTTCTAAGCCGTCATCCTCTGTTTGGGTCAACACTGCTCTGCATGATTCACTTACTGTGTGCCTGATCCTCTACTTTGTTGCATTGGTTTTACGCCAGGCTTGCTCTACTAACGCTAAGCCATTTTGCTCTGTAACAGCCCCCAAGGCTGTACAGACTAGCTGGGATCACCGGAGCAGAGCAATCCCTTAGGAAGGCTTTAGTCCTGCCATAGGAAGGGTGGGATAGATGCATGACATCAGCGCCAAGCCCACGTGAATTCCCGTTTCGCAGGTTAAGGCAGTTTTCTATCCAGCTAGGACCACCAGAGCAACACCAATGAGAAAAGAAAGGCTCACAACACAGAAAACCCCACAGCCACTGCTGCCCCCCTCTCTGCTTTCAGAAATGGCCCCTTGTCAGTCAAAGCTGGACCTGAGAGCCTAAAAACATTGATTATTTTTGTGAGCTTTTATATCATCTCAATTTTTGTAAGAAATGCTCAGGCTTGGTATAACATGTCCCAAATGATTCGATTTGAAATGGCTGTCAGCTTCGCTGCAAAAATTTTCTCCATGAGATCACATGAAAGGCAGAGCAACTAGGAATCAGGACACCCTTCTCTGACCTTCACTCACCGCTTGACTCCGGTCAC
Organism: Rhynochetos jubatus; assembly: GCA_027574665.1. Taxonomy (NCBI): domain Eukaryota; kingdom Metazoa; phylum Chordata; class Aves; order Eurypygiformes; family Rhynochetidae; genus Rhynochetos; species Rhynochetos jubatus. The sequence goes on from CM050655.1 coordinate 16,576,065, forward strand.
TTCACTTACCCTTTGTTTACCGCCACGTCTTCATCTGCTAAATGGGCTTTATGAATGCAAACTTACTTTGCTGTCTTGAAGCTTAATTAGTTAATGTTTGTAAAGTGTTTTGAGATCAATATGGTATTATTACTAATGTATTCAAAATCTCATCTCTGCTGCTATTTGCTCTTGGAGGCTTGACAAGAAGGCTTTCACTGTTCCACATCCCCGACAATCCTGAGGAGCAGCTCTGCTGTTAGAGCTCTCGTATGAGTGATCAGCAGATGGAGTTGGAGGAGTGAGAAGGGAAAGATCTGATTCATACCATTATTGCTATTACACAGGCTACTTTCTAGAAGACAAAATAGAAAATACAGAGGGAGGGCTGATAACAAATGCTTAAGCATTTAAAGGAAGATACTGAAAGTACACAGAACTGCTTTTGCGTCATCTCAAATTACTGCATATTTCAAAAGCATCCTTTTGGTATAGCCACCTCGCTAGCCATCAAGCCTGACAAGAGTTGAAGAAAGGTTCTAAATGTGAGATGAGGAAGAAGAAATAGAAGAACGGGTCAGTGGAATGGTGTTTCCATCTGAGGATCTACGGCAAGAAACGTCGTTAAGGAGGAAAAGGAGATTTTGTGTCTGTAAACAAATGTGAAAGAACTGACCATAGCTTACTTACTGGGAATAGTTTTTTCCTTCAGTTTTGAGGCTTTAACTGTTGAAAACAAATCTACTCCTCTCCTGCTGGTACAAGTGACACCCTGACCTGGAGAACTAGCAAGGGACTGTGCTGGCAAGAGAAAACACCTGGATAAGGGAGAGACAAAACCAGTTTTAGCCCAAGTACTCCTGTTCAGGTAGAAAATCTCACACCAGAGGTGGAAGTGGTATGATTGGTGCATGTTCCGCAGGAACAAAACATGGCAAATATAAACCTTTCTTATAGCCTGTACAACCTGAAGGTGATCTCCAGACTCAAGCAGAGTTGCATGCCTACACTTCTCTTTCTCAAAAGACTAAGATTTTGGGTTGAGATCCTCTCTAATCTAGAACAATTTAAAACCTTTGTCTGTATTCCACACACCTTTTCTTCAGTACACATTTGGAAAAAGCTACCTTCCAGATTAACACAAGAGAGAATACATTTTTCATACCAGATGCATGCAACTCCATCGAGACAAGCTGTGTTGCATTTGTAGATCCTGTGGTATAAAGGGATACATAAGTTATAAACCAAGAATAATTAAATACGATGTTATTACAGCTGTCCACAGCAGAGGGTGCTAAGATTAAAGGGAACTGACGACCATAGAGTTAACGTCTGGGGCAATGGGAGCAGATTTACAGCAAGCAGGAGCTGGAGCTTTGTTGATGAGTGGAGTAATAAGGACGTTGGTTGACTTTTCATGGATGCTACCTCTGCTGGTTTTTCTGAAATCCACACTATTCATAAGAAAGGAGGTACAACAACCAGAGCAGAAAAATGTGGTGTGGATTCTTGCATCAATACATTTTCTTAGAAACTGAATGTAACACACACACTAATAAAAACAAATCAGATCAAACAAGCAGACAGTGACTCTTCTCCTGTACTCTGTGTTTTTTTCCCCTAGAAGTCTTTTAATCAGTCTCAAGAAGATACATACACCTCATGCCAAAAGCAGTCTTAAGAGCAGAAAATTCAAAAGTACTTCTGCCAGTGAAACTGGCTGTTACTTCAATGAAAATGATTATCTGATAACTTATATTCTATTGTGTTTCAGTGAAAACAAATTCTTGAATTTAGAGTTCTGTAATAACGTTATTACATTAAGCTTATTGTTTGAAAACAAACTGCTCCAAAAATATCCTGCTACCAGACACATGTTTCGCTTCACCTCTTCAGAGACAAATAATCATGTTGTTTAAGTCCCCTCTCCCTACACCTACCTACCCACTGATTTTCACAGATTTAAGTTTGCTTGTAGCTCAGGGTGAAGCAAAAAGAAGGGAATAGGCAAAAGGTGGAATACCAGCAGCTCTGAAGCATGTGCCAGAGGGCCTGGAAGGCTCACAAGTCTTTGGCTAATGAGTCAAGCTGAACTCAGAGCAGGAGCAAGTGAAAAATATTTGACCCTTTGATGAAATAGTGTCCCCTGTCACAGTGGTTCTCAAACTTCCCCACACAAAGTAATTATCTGCTCCTTCTCACACCTCTGCAGAAGGCAGGCTTCTCTCCCACTGAGCCCAGGAGCAGCAATTGAGGTTCTGTCTTTAGAACACCTTGGAAGTTGTCACCCTTAACATCAGCTGTCTAACCTACAAGACCTGGACAGAAATCGGATAAAGGTCAGAGGAGGGAATAACTTTGTAACTGGAGTCACAGTGACAAACTTGTCTAATTTTCAGATGGAGCTGGAGAAGTTCACCTGTGACAGCAAACAGGATGTCCATTCCAGATGCACATTCCTATGTGAAATAACTAGATTCATTGTTAACCTGTAACAGTGAAAGGAACTGGGAGGCCGAAATATCTTCTTACTTACCATGGATGTGTCTCTCCAGATCAGGACCCCACTACACAAGCCCAGCAATTCAGGTAAAACTTTTACAGCTGCCGTCCTTGTGGTCTCTTTGTGCCTGAAGTCCCATCTTCAAATCTTGTGGCAAGATGAGAGGAAACTGGTTACTGATGATAAGCCAAAAAGAAAAGCAGAGCAATACTCAAGTAGAGCACATACATAAGTCCTCAATGCAGAATTTTGGTTATGACTGGCATCACAACACTGAGATTCATTTAGCCACCATGCAATTATATGTTCTCTCCCCCCCCACCACCTTACCACTCTTACTAGGAATAAGTACTTGCTGAAGAGTGAAGACGAGTAGCAAATAAAATGCAATGGACTTTGTTTTACATTTCTATTCATCCCCTCTACACAATTCCCTCAACCTTAAAATTTAGGGGAATAAAGACCAGGTTTTCTATGCAGACACTGAAAAGTATATGCATTGAATGTCAGTTCTATAGGTGAGAAGAGACAGAAAGAAACCCATAAAAGGAAATACACCACATTCTTTCACCCTCTACCCCAACAAATCCAATTAAATTTGCTAAGACACAAACATGCCATCAATCATTCCAGCTCCTACCCGCCCTATCAATATTTCAGCAGCATTTCACTCTCTTTCTGGGACTATGCACACACCACACAGCATGCACTCATTGTTCCCCATGCTCCTTTCTTGCCCCTTAAATCAGTCACAATAAGCCACATGCACATCTTTCCCGCACCTTATGCTACACCAAGCTAGCTGGCTAGTTAGCACAGCAGAGATTCTTTGTGCTCTGTTGATGGTTTGTGGCTTGTTGGGGTTTTCTGTTTTGTTTCTTTGTTTTATAGGAAAATGCAGGATGCAACATGTGGCTGTTTACATACAGGACACTAACACAGAGGAATTTTTTCATGTTCACAAAATTGCTTTGCTTATTGGGAAATACCGCTGTTGTATTGTGGCAGCCTCATTTCAAAGAGCACAAGGAAAATTGACTGAAAACTTTAGAAAATTTCTGGTAACACGAGAGCCAAAAGTCCCCCAGAGACCTTATGTACCTGACACGGGTATTCTTAAAGCTTTCCCTAGACATGATACCATTATCAAAATAACTTTAGTAATCTGGTCTTCTGTTCCTGTGCAGGCAGTAGGGTTCTGGCTTCAGAACAGAAGTAAAACTCCGTAAGAGGAAAGGGAGACGCATGATGGCTTTTCATTTCATGTACCTTCTGCAGGACTGAGGGTGCTCTCAGGGCTGCCCTTGAGCCATGGGTATGCACAGTGACTCATTTTCCAAGATAAGGCTTATTTTGGGCACACTGGAAGGTTCACAGACATATCTTGTGCCAGTATAATAATAGGTCTGGCCAGCTTTCTTTTCAAATTCTCTGTTGGTGTCACCAAGGGAAATGTATAGAAGCCTAATCTGATGGAGGATTTCACTGACTGTTGGGTTGCCTTTACTGACATTATAGGCAGCGACCTAAAGTGGCTCCAAAAGAACAACCAGCCTTTCAAGCAGACGGTGGCTGTTCCAGCTGAGCAATCTGTCGATATGAATTTTACCCTTTCCAGTGTTCCTGTGTCCTGAACTGCTCCAGTGCAGAATAGATTCCCAGCTTGAAGGTGAGTTCCTGCTGTGAGCTCCTATTTCATCCCTATGATGTTTTCCTTTTTTCTGAAAGTCCTAAAGAACTGATATTACAGTCTAATGTCCACGCAAAATGACTGGAGTGCAAAATCGAAATGGCACAAAGATACACATGCTGGGGACCACTGAGTGTGCTGGCATGGCCACCAGACAATAGTCGTGCAACCCTATTTTTATAGTCTGTGCACCAGACTATAGTTGTGCAAATATTGCAGTTGTGTAACTTGATATATCCAGTTCTGAATAGATATGACTAGATTCTGGTGATTGGCCTGTGCTCTGCCTCAAAACCAAGCAGAAACTGGAAAAGGTTAATCTTTTTCTTTTCTCTCTTTTGCAAAGAGGATTTTTATCTTCCTGGAATCACAGCTTCTCACTTGCTGAGCTCTAATTTATGGGTCTAAAAGTGCTCTTCAGTCTTACAAATCCCACCTTTTGTCTTCAAACACACTCCTAAAAACTGTCCCTCAACATGGCCACCCTAACCCTAATGAAATTTTAAGGTCTTCTCTGCACAAAATGTGAATTCTAAGATTATAAAGCTTTTCATGTTAGCCGGGGTGGGGGGGAATCAGAGATAAGGAGTCATGGTTTAAATGCATCTTTTAGAATGAATTTAAACATTAACTTTTCAGCTTCAGTTTCATTAAATTATCAGGGAACGCCAAGTTTCCAGTAGCAGGAGAGAGTTCATCTGGACAGCATAACTTCAACTCCCATCATGGTGCGAACCGACAAGTATACTGCCTTGGAGGATCTTGTTCTGCTTCCTCATGCTGAGGCCAATCACACAGTCCTCTGGGGTCCAGGTGAAAACCTCATTGATCCTGCCTTGGAAGTGCAGGCAAGGCCACCTACATGTAGAGCACTACAGCTTCCTCAGACAACAGACACCCTGCTAATCATCTGAAAATGAGCTGAGATTTAAAGGACCTGCAGAGACAGACAGACTTGTTGCTCAGATAGTTCTCTACCTCTTTTTAGTGGTCTTGCTGGAGATCTACACTTTGGAGAACCCCACCTCCTCCTCTAAAAAGGTCTTTTCTCCAGTTTAGACCTTCTTTGAAGCAATGCTCCACGAAAACATAAATGGAGCTGTGTAAGCTTGGATCCAGGGTAAAAAGAGAAAAAACCTCACTCTGCAAAGTTCTGGCTTTCATATAGACCTCAAGGTTTTGAAAACCTACATCCCTAGAGGTGTTGTTCAGAAACAGTTTCTTCTCTGTGTTTCTCAGTATTTTCCACTTTCTTAACTGAGAAACTTTCTTGCACAAGTCAGAAATCCAGACTTAGAGGAGACAGAGGAAGAAACGGGGGAAAAGAGAAAAGCAGGTAAGCATTGCTCCCCTGGACAATTATCTATCGTGTAAATAATTGGTGTTCAGTCCTATTTGTAACAAGGTTAAGTGCCAAATACAAACACTGCTTCCTGTGAACAGCCCAGCTAGGAAGAACCAAAGCCAAAGGTATCTTCTGAATGAGTCACAATCAGAACTGGCCATAAACCACCTGTTTCCTATACTTGGTGAGCAATGTATAATATACACATAAATTGGGAAATGACTTTATGACTGAGAAGAAGTCACAGTTGTGCAGGCATGCAGTGTGAGTGCAGACTCACTTATCCCTCGTAACATGAACTTGTCTGACTTGCGGATTGCCTGGAGGCCTCCAGGGCACTAGCAAACACGGCATCAAATGACTCCAGCCTAGCCTTTTCGGAGAAAGAGGTCTGACACGGAATAATGCTATGAGTCACCCTGTAGATGGGTTTATGTGCAGTGTTTCTGGGCAACAAGTGCAAAAAAGAGCTGAAGAGCATTCAAGAATGTAGCTGGCAAGGTGCTGACATGTGATTCTAATAAGGAAATTACGGTTTTTCTCAGCCATGCTTTTGGTAAGGGGTCACTTGATGCAATGTGTGGAATTTCTTTGGAGTGCTGCATCTTGCACACTGTTCTTGAGAACACGACAGGCAAAGCTCCCAGGGTATGATTAATTAAAATAGCTACCACATGTTTATCTGTGTATTTATCTGACGGTAGAAACCATGCGTACACACGCAGCAATTCTGACCTTAATTTACAACCAGGTCACTTGCTTTGTACTGAACTAGTGATATTAAGAGGTAAAAATCACAGCTGAAAGGAGTAAAACTCCCTCTGTTTATCCTGGAAGGGTGTGAGCACTGTAGCACTACAGACCTGGCCTTGCAGGGATCTTGCATTCTGATATGTGTTATAATGTCTGTTTATTGTGTGTGGAGAGAGTAGGGCGGCAACAACAACAGCAAAAAGGTGTCGAAAACCAGCATCCTGAATAGGGAGCAAGTTGAACTTGCCAAGAGGGAGTTCAGAGGAGACTGCCTTCTGACTTCCCATTCCTCTCTGCAATTTAGAAAGGTATCTTCCCAGACCTTGACTTTAGTAGCTGCCATTTAAAACTCACAGCTTGAGTATGAATCTTGGAATTACAGTCCTGTTTTTCAGAAACGAGGAGAGGCTGCAGCCTTTCCCAACACATTCTACGTGCTCCCTTTTAATCCATCAGCATACATTTCAGGTCCTACCTTGAATCTGTCTTCTGAGAAAGCCTGTTGGTATTAGTCCAGTTAATAAGCACATGAACACCTTAATCTGTGAGTCTGGGTGGGTTTAGATACAAACAAGGCCCCGAATGGCTTTTTGAGAATCTTAGTTTGTCACTTTGGCCACTTGGTTGAGTTGCCTTGTCCTCCTTAATTTCACCCCAATGAGCTTTGGAAGCTACTGCCCTTTCCATGTCTCTTACTTCTTTGTGCACTTACCTTGTAACCAGTCTGCTACACTGCAGGTGCCATTGTGAAGCTTTGATCTCAATTTGCATCACTGCTAGGTACATGCTTCGCGTGGTCCGGGGTCAAAAGAGGGGAAGGTCCTCCTCCAGATTTATTCTGATTGTTTTTCCTGCTCCATCGCATCACTCACTACCTGAACCCCCATCCTCCCTCGTGCAATTTATGGCAGTCGGAATATGAGCAACACCTGCATGTCTTACAAGGAAGCAGCCAACTTCCCCTTACTGCTAATGGACTTTGAATGAATGGGGCAATGTATTCCTCCCCCAAATACTCGATTAAATTGAAACTGATTTCTAACACAGGACTTGGACAAGCTGCCATTTATTGAATGAACAAAAACATCCGATGAATGAACCATTCTCTCCCTTCCTTCCGTTTTCTGACACTGTTGTTGCAAATTAGGTGCAGTTAGTAGAGTGTGCTTCCTGGTAAATCATGATGGCTACTTCATCAGATGTTGTTTTTTTAAGTCACCCCTGAGCAGGAAACGCTTCCAAATTTGTGAGCAGCAACTGAGATGTGGGGAAAGACCCTGACATGCTTCTGAAACTTAACGCTGGAGAAATATGAATACATATTCCCTTGCACTGCAAGGGCTGTCCTTGGCAGTGCTGCAGATTCACTGATCTTAGCCTGAGAAGCAACTAGTACATTATTAGAAGTGAAGCAAAACAGTAAAATATGTAACTACAGGTTCTCAGGATTAAAAGCTTTGGACACATTTGGTCCATTAGAAAAATAAGAGGCTTGAAAATATTGGTTTTATTAGTGGGATGAGGTTTCACAGCCAGAATTCCAAGGCATTCCAGTACCAGGTGTTATAGGTAGATTTTCAGAAGCTGAGATTTTTAGTATCTAGGATTCTTATTTGCAGAAAATAAGAATTTCAGACTTGAACTTAACTCTCCGTTTTCCCTGCAGGAGCATGCGTAGACACAGAGCAGGATTGGAATGGTTCATTCAAAAGATGTCATCCAGATGCAGTCTGTGTCTGACTTTTGCATTAGGCAGGTATTCAGATCAAATGCGTAGTTTCAGAGCTGTCTTTAGCCGGCTCCCTTTCCACGGGTTAACTTTTTTTAAGAACGTGTTCCGGAAAAGATTAATTTGAATCCATGTGTGTTGCTATCATGTTATGAAAGACAGGTAGAGGAATGGCCTCCAAATGAGGGACGTAGAGCCATCAGCCAAGAGGCTGATGTGCCTGGGTACCGGACTCTAGCACAAAGTTTTCAATCAGCTTCCCAATTTAATGGTTTGTTTTACTTAAACGCACACAACCGTCCCCCCCACAACCCCCCCTATTCCAAATACTGAATTATTTGGAAAGACCCAGGTTGGTGTTGAGGGTGCAGGTGTCATCCCTGACACAGAATGCCTACATGTAGCAATAAAAGTATGTTACCTTTTAGAGATACAACATTTCATTTTAGTTATTTTTAAAAACACATACATACACAGTTTCCTGTAATGAAAGATGGTAAGGTAAGATCCAATAAAGGAATCAACACAAACCAGGAAACAGAGGTAAACAGAGACTTACCAAACAGCTTGATGCAACAGTAAAGCAGCCAACAGCACTAAAGTCCTGTCTTTATGCTAAATCCGGTCCAAGCTTCCAGGGCATTTGTTCCAACATTTTCATGCAGACCTACTGAACAGACAGCACCAATATTCTTCCATTAGCAAGACAAACAATTCCACATGAGGGGAAAACCTTCCCCTCTTAATCTCTCCTCAAAATGTCTATTGACAAGGACAAGATGGTGATAGCGAGACTCCTGTGGAGCTCTGGAGAGGTCCTTGCAATAAGGCTATGGGATTGCTCTTCCTGGAAAGGAGGAGAACTTGATGTTATTTACTCTCCCTAAGAATAAGCTTTCACAAATGAGATTTGAAGGCCAACAGGCTAATGGTCCCTGAATGACCCACAGTTCAGTATTAGGTGCAGTTTATGTGCCAATAGAGGCTGGGAACTGAATCAGGAACAGGACAGCTGAGAGTTGGTACATGGTCCGTGAAGCCATGCGATGGGTGGGAACTGCAGTGGTTGCTCTGCTCCAGTAAACCTGTTTCATGAGTGGTTTCTGTCTTATAGGGGGAAGGGATTTCTGTTGTGCTGTGCAGGCACAAACCCTTAGGAGGATGCAAGTAAAAAGTCAGTTCAACAGTTTACTTGCTCAAGTTACATCTAGGCAATCAACAGGGTCTTACCTAGTTTGATGGGAGAGGGTTGTTTCTTCTTGTCGGTAAAGAATTCATTTTCTTGACCCTAAAATTGAAAAATTTTTTAAAAAGTCATGCTGATGAGACAAAATCTTGCAATCTATCTGCATATTACATTTCAGATGACCCCAGGTCCATAACCTCTAGGCAGCAAGGCAGCTTGGTAGTAGGCATTCATTTCAGCTGATACACGAAGCCATTCAGGGCATAAGGTGCTAGGATTTATCACAGAGGAAAAGGCTTAAAGCTCTTCCAAACTAAAAGAAACCAAGCCTCAGTTTGTGGTATCATGTTCCCAGGCTGTAACAATAACAGTTTCTACCGCTGGGTGCATCAGCCTTTCGATGTGTAATTTATGATAAAAGCAGCATGAAAAGCCAAGCTGTGTGAAACAGAGTTAAATTTAGATCTGTAACAAAGGGTGCCCCACAGAAGAGAGAGGCAGCTGAAACACACATTGGACGCCTATGGGGAGGTTGAGCAATCTTTTGATCAGGACAAAGGAGCAAGACTCAGGGGAGATGGGTTCCAATTTCAGCACATTTCCTATAGGACACTGAACAAATGGCCTCCCTTCTCTCTGTCTTTATTTCCCCAGTGGTGTCACAGGATTCTGTGACAAGACCACTTGGGAAGACATTTAAGATCCTAAAATGATGGACAATATATGAAGAGCAAGATAATGCTCTTTCAGCAGTTTCAGATGAACCCAACTCCGGATGCTTCTTGCACACAGAATCACACACACACTGTTTCTTCTCATAAGCGACACATTTTAAGCCTGTTTTGTCATAGGTCAAGAGTGTTAATTAGACCTAATTGTGACACTGATACTTTTGTCTGAGTTAAAACATACTGGAGTTTGGCCCTGTCTCCTGGACACAGTGTCTCAGAGTTTTCATTTTCACAGTGCCCACTGCCATACATACCAATGTGAGCTGACACTTTCATTAACACTTCATACACTGTATACAATCACACACATTTTAGCTGATAAGCTTGCAAATTCCAAACACAGCTACAAATTCCAGGTATAAATTGTGACCTTTATGGCTTTACATAATACTCAGATGCTAACATTTGGTTTACAATTTTCATCTCATTTAAATATGATTGCCTTTACAAAGTTCAGGCCCAGCAAAACCTCTCTTAATGCTGGTTTTTGACTCAAGTAAAGAAATGGTCAGTTTCCCATTTGGGAACCACAGTTTTGCGAATGCAGGCAGTGCCCTGCTACCAGCTACGAAACCCAGCATAATAATAAAATTTTAGCGAATTAAACCCATTTTTCAACAGTTGCCTAGCAAAGAGGAGGAGGGGAAAGGAAGAGTATTCAAATTCCTGTCATACCACAATGAACAATTTTTTGTTCTGTCCTGAAAGACCTATTAGGGCTGTTCCTGAGGTGCAAAAGAAATCACTGCAAGAGAAAGTCGTAAACATCACAGCGAAGTACCTCAGTCTTACAGAATGCTACCAAACAGATGCCAAAGATGGCCATCACATTTCCTAAATAGTTAGATCACATATAGTAAAAGAGATGATGGACCCTGTAACCTCACACTTTTCTTAATTAGGAAGGAAAAGTTGCAATTTTTTTGTTTCAAAAAATGCCGTTACTTCTCTGCGAAAGGCAAGGAAAATACCTCAAAGCTTTGGAAAGAACTAATGTAAATTAGTGCTGAGGTCAGGTCCATCTTGTATGACTTACTTGTTCTCTTAAGAACAAACCATCCATCCATCCAACCTGAGACAGAGGCAGATACAAACAGCGCTTGCTTATTTAAAGCCGAAAAACTAACACATTCAGAAAATCAATTTTCAGACTACAGAAAACAAAAGCATGCTGCGAAAACACCTGTCACAAACACGCCTTTCTATTGCAAAGGTACAATCATTGTGACATCAGGGTTACATGGGTAGGCCTGAATCAAAACACTAGCAGCAGGAAAGCCAGCTTTTTGAAACTTGATCTTTAAAACCCAAATAACCACACTAAATTCTAACTTTCCTCTCATAACATCAAAACATTTGAGGTAATGTATCGTAACGTAAACCCAAACATTAAAACATGCACAAAAAGGAAAAATAATCAGGAAAGCCAAGATTTTGACAGCAATAGAGTCCTCACTGTGAAACGCCATATATATATTTTAGCCAGGCAGAAATTCCAATCAAATAAATTTTTTTCTAGAAGAATGAACTTCACCATTCTCCATATTCTAAAAAAGTTAAATTTTTCATCCTTAACACTGCTTTATAAGGCAAGGAATGCAGAAAGACAATGATGTTGCCACATGGCAGTGAAAGGGTTTGTTGTTTTGAACATTATGCTTGTTATGTAGTCAGATACTACCTATTCATCCCCAGCATGAATTATGTCACTAAGTTTGTGACCTAAACATGTGTTGTTGCTAAGCAATACCCAGTCACAAGGTCTCCTGTAATCCATACCATTTGCTATTTTACTAGAGATGTGCCATGGCCAGATTTCCAACATGATATCCACACTCCCACACTGGGCAATAAAAATATTTGCCAGTAGGGATGGTGAGTTCAGGTCTACTGAAATAAATAGTTAGAATCCTTTCTCTGTCTCAAAAAAAAAAAAAAAAAGAAAAAGAAAAAAAAAGAAAAGTTTGACGTTTCTGTCTACAGCAGGATTTAGTATCTTCTTTGCCTTGGCATAAGTCCACCCAGCATTGATGGCATGCACCTGGGCCCTTCGTTACACACGACAGCTTCTCATGCTGTAAAGAATATTATTTTTGAAGAAGGGTGGGAGAAGAAAAACTGATCTTCCTTCTTGCAAAGAAAGGCTTGAAAAGGTAATGAAATTACTAGGGCTGAGCAGAGCATGCAGAGAGGCTCCTTACATATGTATAAATTCTTGGATTTATCCTTGGCTTTAAGCAATCAGCCCTGTTTGACATATAACTCAGCAGCCAAAAGCCTATGCGCTGATGCAGAATGGAGTGATCAACCTAGACAGAAATGGGTCATGTCTGGGGAAAAGAATAAAAAATATGGTTTCCTGAGCCACTCAAGGATACCCAGATTACCTCTGCGGGCTTGCACGCTGACAGGACACTTGAGCAAGTAAAAAAAAAAAAAAAAAAGGCAGCAAGAGATGTTAAAACACCAGGTCTTGATAGGTTTTCTCACAGAATTTGATCCCTTTTCTTCATTGTTTCACCTCTCAGGAATGCTTGGAGCCTGGTCTGTCCACAGTCCATTGCTACAACGCACAGGGACGGGGAACGGCTGTGCTGAGTCAGACCAAAGGCTGGCTTAGCTCCTTATGCAGTTCTCTGAAGAGGGACAATAGCCTATGCCTTGAGAAGAATATAATCACAAGACAAGCACAGGCACACACACATGCACACACATATAAAGAAAACCTGTAAACCATGGTATATTGTCACAACCTCTAGCACACTGGCTTTCAAAGGATTTCCTCAATGCAGAGGAGTACTTTGTCTTGCACAACTTTGCACGCAGTTCTTATCTTGCGCCATGTAGGGGCAGCCAGTCCAGAGGGAGCCACAACATCCTGCAGCAGCGAGACCCATGGTGTGATAACACCCATGAGAAGGGAGGAGGAAAGAAGGGCAAGCTGTTGCCCTAAACAAGGACTGCAAAATCATCAGAACCCATCTGCCTCCATCGCTGCTGAACAACTACTAGAATTGGAAGGACTTAATTCCTGCAGGGTGCTTAGATCTCTGTACTCAGCAGAAACTCTCTCCCAATCCCCTCTAGCAAGAAAGAGGGCCAGAAATCCCTCCAGAAATCTGGAAAGGTCTAGCAACCTCATAAAAAGTTTTCCTTTATATCCATCGTGACAAGAGCTATCTAGAGGTGCAGGTAACTTGGAGGTAGCACCAACAAAAGGTTGAAATCAGCTACTCTTGGGGCACCTCACAGAAGTCGCGGACAAGGGCAGTTCTAAATGGTGCAAAGGGGCACAAGGGACAGAAGGGAGTGTGTGGTCACAAAAGCTTGTGAAAAGAAGATATAGCACTTTATAGATGATATAGACAGCATGGCATGGATGCTGCTGTCCTGTTCCGGCACCATCAGAGCACTATGCCAAAGCGAAGCAAGCTCTGCTTTCAAAGGCATGTAGCTCATCCAGTGCAAATATTAAAAATCAAGAACAGAAAAACCACGCTGAGGCTAAAATTATTTTTCTCCATCTTAATTATCCTTAATTGCTGTTGCAATAGCAAAATTCAAATAGCAACCCTGGCTACCTGCACCCTGAGCGGTTCTCAGAAACCAAGTGCGTTTTTTTGACATGTGATTAGAAGGTGGCAAAACGCCCTGATGATGAAGTGACACAGGGTCTAGGGCTGATCTCCTTTGAAGCATCAGCTGAAAACATTTCTCTCCTTAGGGCCTGGTTCTGCAACTCTAACACTGAATCACATGATCAGTAAGAGTATTCAGTGAATAGTCACCCAGTGAGATTAATGCCTGTGCAGGAACCTGAGCTGGCTGAATGCCACTTTCTAGGACTTAAAAATTTGTTTGTGACGCACTGTGAAAGCTAACACTTAAAGATAATCTTCCTGTCATTTCTCTGGGTAGCATGTCAAGTCCTGCCCTTGAATATCTAGTCTATGTGCAGTTCAAGCCAATACAAACTGCAGGCAATCTGTCTCTTCCCAACATACCTTCCAAAGAATTTGGTTCATCCCACGTAATATAGAGAGGACTAACTTGTTTCACGCTTTACAGTCCTCCTTTTTCTCCTAAAATGAACAAACTACTGTGGCAATACCTGTATCAAATGGTAGTTTCCAGTCGCAGACTGCACACCAACAGCATTTATTTTCATTTCTCTGGGACGTAGTGTGGCAATAGCTGTGGATTTGATAAACACCTTCAGAACGTGTTATGGAACTGCTCCTCTCGATGTAAAATGTGAAAACCAAGCATCAGTCAACGTACAATAAATGTGATATAGCATAGACCAGAATAATGGTTCTAGCACATGTGGTACTGTGAGAAATGATTTTCTGTGACAGCCAAGCCTGACAATGAACAGAAGACAAATGAATTTCCTGCACTGCCTCAGTAAGGGCCGTCTGTCCTGTAAAGACTTATATAGAACAAACTGACAAGATCACCTGGAATTACCTAATCTGATCGGCATTATATGTGACAGTTAAAACATCTGTTTAAAGAAAATAAAATGTACTTATACATGACTCATACTGACCAAAAGCAGATCAAATAGGGGCAAACTTTCCTCAAAATTTTTTTAAGAAGTCTTGCAAAGAGTTCTCAAACAATTTATGGTAGTGCAGAAACACGGACCTCATCACACTTTCTGTTCTATCAATGAGCATGCCACAGTTAATTTAAGCAATCTAGTTATGTGATACATAGAGAAAGGATTGGTGGGTAATTTTGAAACTAAAATAAAGTGGAAGAGAAGTAGATAAAATGGGAAGTATAGTATAGAGTAACTTCTGTCAATTAAAAAAAATCCATTGTTGATCTATCACTAGGAAAGGTACTTTAAGTGTCATTGTCTTATTCTCTGAGAACACAATTTCTATCAATGGATTTTAAAATGCCACTTTAAATTTGGAAACAAATTGTCCTTTACAGAACCAAAAATTATTGATTTCAATACCTGGTGATTGTTAACAGCAGAAAAATATCAGGTTTATACATAGGGGAAAATCTGAATTTTGGGTGAGATTAGATGCTCATCAATGAAATTCCACCAAAACTTTCATTATTATCAGTAAAACTTCCCAGACTAACCCAAAACTCATGGATCTTCCCAAAATACGCAGATTTTAGCTTGAATCCTCTTTGTTATGGAAGTCTGAGCATTCCCTTCTCTTTCAGAATTTGTTGCCTGTATCTTAAAATGCTATAAGAGGTTGCTTCAATTTTTAGTGACAGAAGATCAGAAATTTTTAAGCTGTGAGCACAGATAGGAGATTTAGAGGGAGAGGACAGAGCAGTGCAGGGGGAACAGGCTGGCCTGAAGCGGTTGAGTAGAGGTGGAGCATCACTCTGGTGATAAGGGTGATGTGGTAGAGAATAGGAAGGAGCTCCAATTAGGGTGTGGGTATAAGTGACAGCATCAGGGTGATAAAAGGAAACTTACTTTAGCAGAGATGATTGAAATCAACTGGAAGGGGGAAGTCAGTCAGTCAGAACAACGCTTGTTATACAGGTTTTGCAGGCGCAGGGAGTCTGTTTTTCTAGCTGGATACAGCAAGCACAGCGTTCAGGCAGCTGAAACGCATCTTCCACAGGAGGCTGCATGGGAAGCCAGGGGCCCACATAGCCATAAGTTGCCTGAACCCCATCCAGCTGCAAGCCCAGGAGTCTGCTGAGATGACCACAAACCGCAGTTCTGCCTACTGTGCAACAGTTATAGCTTAGGAAACAGCATGATTGCAGTGACACTCGGACATCTGCTCTGGTTGCCTTGAAAATCAGCTCTAAGTGATTTAACCAGAATCTGCTAACGTGAATCAGGCAGCTCCGTTCTTGTTAAAAATAACAAGACTAATAATGCCCTCCCCTTACTTAAGGACACATCTTGAAGCTTTTACTCTTGGAGAGTTAGCACCTTCAGCAGGACTATTAGGTACAACTCAGCTGTCATGCAAATGTCCTTTATCCAGGATCTCCTTCAGGCAGCAGGCCTCCTGTCATCCCTAAGCATGGTTATAGCCCCACAGAAACACAGACCAAACACCTCTGAAACTGTGGATCAGTGGCTTCCCATGAGATGCAGTTCTTCCAGAGTTTCCTCACCACAATAGGGCATGGGGACCTTTTCAAAGGCTCATCACCTTACTGCCTAATGAAAGATTTCCAACTGGCAACCCCACCCAACGGAACTCCCTGGGGGTTTTGGGCTACTTACACCCATTCCCAGAGATATCCCCAGCTACAGCTGGAAAGATGCAGCTAAATCCACTTATAAGAAAGAAAACCAAAAAATGCATTGGATGTGTAAAAATTTCCTGGGGAAACGGCACCACTTTTTTCAACACAAGTTTTACATGCCACCCATAGTCAACAGAAGAGACTGGTCTCTGGAGAGAGTGATTTAGAAGAGGAGGATCATTTAGATCATTCCCCTCTGGGGAAACTTCTCTCTCCCTCCATTGACTGTATAAGGAGCTCAGAGAGGCCAGGGAATGAAAGCACAACAGCTTTCATTTGAGAGCTGAAAGCTCTCAGACAGACGTATCAGAAAGATCATGAGCATTTTTCCAAAGAGGGCAGTCTTAGGAGGCAGACCAGAATCTGAAAAATAATTATTGTAACTTTCTCCAGTCATCTCCCTGAAACATTTTAACAGCAAAAGGAAATAGACCAATGAGTTTATACATTGAACTTCTCAGTAAATAACATGCAGAGAGAGGAGGGAACCTGGATGAAATTATTAGGAACAATGAAAATTCTTTTTGGGTAAACCTGAAAGGAAAAATGTATGCTTTGTTCCACTCAGGAGGATCTGCTTCTTGTCACGTATGGCATGAGTTTGCCAGGGTGCTTCTTTACTTTTGTAACAGAATAGCTTTGTGAATATCCTGGTCTCCAAAGGCAGACGTGAGGAGGATCTAGGAATCCTTCAGTTCAGAGCTTGACCCATCTGATCAAACCCATACACTTCCCTTCAGCAGGACAAAAGTGTTGTCGCTGCATTGTCTCAGGCCCTGTAGATCAACCCTAATCTTCCTGCTGTTTCATCTTTCCCTGTATTTTTAGTCTGGACAGATCATTCTGTTGTACTTGAAGATTCACACACTCTCGTGCAACTGTTTTATTTCACCCCTCGCTCAGCAAGCTGTGCAACAAAAGCCAGAGAAGAAGAGTGAGCTCTGTGTACTGTCAGTGCTACATAGTTCTGATTATTATTTCCGCTTGATGGCTTTGGTTTTATCCAAGGATTATTCAGTTTGGGAATAACAGGAGATTTACATGCTTGCACACAGGTCAAATGACAGGCAGAATGCACATGTGTTGCAATTTCTTCACCTGCAAATTATTCCTGGTGACTTATTTTAAAGCTTCCCTAACTGGCAATGGCAGAAATTACTGTTTGAATCCTTCTGTTTGCAGATGGATACTGATGTCCTCCTGGTGTTCCAGCACGATATTGCTTTGATATTGAATGATAAATTGTTTTGCATAATGTCAGATTAGGTTTTCTAAAGAGCAATTCTTAAATACGCTTAATAGGTCGCTCAAACTCGAACTTATCACAAAAATCACATTTTTTCCAAGTAGCTATTTCTTAAACCAACACTTACCATGCTATTTCGAGTTTTAGACAAACTCAAGCAAATGAACATCAGCTATAATGCTTTCCCCTCTGACCCCAGGGAAAACTATAAATGCTTTGCCATTTTTCCTGCTATTCCTAAAGGTTTCAGTAATCATTTGGAGGTATTAAAAAGGAAATAAATGGAGAGGTCTGTTGATTTTTTTCCATAAAAAACCAAAATAAAACCAACATGAATTTCACCGCCTGTCCTGTAACAAAGCAGAGAAAGAAATGACAGTTTTGCAGCTTCCGAGGAGTTACTGTGAGTGGCTGAAATACAGCTGTGAATTCTGGATGTAAGTAATGAGAAGACAGTGTAAGAAAAAAACCCACTGCCTTATTGATCGAGTTATGCATTTTTAATGATGATGTACACTCAGGCAGGCTAAGGAAGCTTACTGGCACCTAATTTAATTTTCAAGTTTGTCTAGCTTTTCTAGAACCATATCATACTACCCAGACAAAGAAGAAAATATGCAAAAGATTTTTCCATCCAATTTTGGGTCTTTGGGATTGAGTTAAGATCTCCTTTAAATATTCAGAGTCACACATGATCAAACCTAGCGCCCACAATTTCAAGCCAACAAAACTCTCTAGCATGGGTTCCACAGGGGTAAAAATTAAATGACTGGAATGATTTCCTTCCACCTCCTTAACAAGTAGCAATGGGTGTGTGAGGAGAGGCAAGAAAATTGGTGATAATCCCAAAATGAGGTTTCACACACCCAAAGCAACAGGATAACAGGCACTCCAGCTCCACCAGCTGCACACCAGCAGCAGGAAGCAACCCCCTCAGCTCACTTCAGGATCTTGCCATTTCATCCTTCATGAGCAAAGTGTTTTGGATACAACATTAAGAGAGCTCTCACCTCTGGAATCCTTCCCTCAACTCTTAACCCCTTCTGGAACTTTCTAGGGATTCAGGATGCATGCCGAGGGAACAAGTCTTTGGAACAGTAGCTTTAAAACAGAGGCCTATTCAGTGACTGTAATAGATCAGATGGCTTTTTTTTGTTTGTTTGCTTGATTTTAACAAAGAAGAACTCCATCATAAATCTTCACTTCAAATCTGATTGCTTTATAATACATCATACTGTGATGTAACTGGCATCTGCACTTGGCTCTTAATAGGTGATGCCATATGGTACAATTAGAAGTGGAGACAGAGAGTGCCATTTAAATAAGTTAAACTTCATTCATCTATGATTAAACCATCCTCATTCATCTGCATGCATTCAAGACCCTAATTTAACCTCTAAGAGCTTCCCATTTGATGCTCTGTACATCTTTTGTATTTTTGAAACTCTAAATCACTAAGCTGGACTTACACAAACAATAATAGAAGCTGTTTGTTTGCTTTCTTACTAACATGGTTTCGCAGTCTATCGCGGGGTTTAGGTGGATTGGGAAGCCGTGTGCAGTTTAGAATACTTTACTTTCTCAAATCAAGCCAGGGCTCTTTCATACATTGCTTACCTCCCACTGGGAGAGCCACACAACTGAATTAAACTTTGTCTTGTGATCACCACATTCTACCTACGGCACAAAATAAATCTGCAGGTTATCAATAAAGGATTTTTAATTGGCAAGACTATTTTATTTATTCATGAGAAGATAAGTGAGTCCTAGTATGCCTTCTTTCCCAGAAGGTTACAGGGTTGCACACAACTCACAAATCTTTCTTGATAATCCTTTACTTGAACCAGAAATTATATTATTCTTTTGTTCTTTCATGCCTAAAACTGACCAAGCGGGCAATGATTTATTAAGCTAGTCTTGAGCCTCCTGCCACACAACCCACTTAGTCATAGTAATAGCTATGAAACAGATCATGCATTCTAAGATAGGCTATAATTTGTGTTAAAGAAACTTGTCTGTTTCAATTACCAAATTTAATTTGCAAAGCCCTATGAAAGGTTATGAAGTAAAAGGAAACAAGCAGCTAAACTTCGGGTTGCAATGTTATGTGTTACATATACAGAGTAGAAGAATAAGAATTTGAACTGGACCCAAAAGATAAAAAACGTGCTTTCACACAACTAAACATTAAGCAGACCCTTGCAAACACATAGATTCTTCCAGTCTACGGTTTTGCATCCTGAGTCTCTGTTTACAAATGATCAGAGGTAATCATGTTTTTATACACTTCCTCAGTGAAAGACTGAAACTGGAGCCCACTTGCCGAAGATGATGCTTTTCTTGAAGGGCCAACTCTGGGCTGCAAACAAAGAACTACTCATTTTTAGATACCGATTGAGCACATCTTTGAATTTTAGTCTCATTGATTTGAACTTACATCCAAGGTTATATGCATTAAAAAGTTATTTATGTTGTTGCTTTAAAAACTGGGTTTTTTTGGAGAATGCACCAGGAAAAGAAAGAAGTATTTTCAGATAAATGTAGTTTCTCCAGCTACTTCAAATTATTTGGAATTATGCCAATTCATTACAACTCAGCTCGGGGATATATCTGGGAAAGATTGAGGCAACTTTAGTGTTAGTTTTCTTAGGTTAACAATCCAATCTTTCTCTTTGAAACAATGGATAATAGAAGATATTATCTATTATGACTATTGCAGTAGATTCCACCAGCTACTTATTACACAGATGATAAAGGAGATGGGAAGGGGCACATTTGGAAGTTTCTCCAGTGTAAAGCTATACAATGACCACAGGTATCATAACAGCTTTAGGATTTTTCATGTATGAATGTGCACTCAGGAGGAGGGAATGTTAACCGGGAGGAAACAAATGGAAAAGCATAAAAAGAGTGAAAGAACTGAGCAGGTCAAAGTGGAAAATACGAGGGACAGGCATAGCTAAGATGCAGATGGTGAGGAGAAAGCTCAGTGAATTTGTGGCTGGCAGAGACTGGCACTGGTCAGAAACAGGCTCAGAGGTGCAGCCCCAGCCAAAAGCTAACAGCCACATGACCAGGGAACGGTTGCCAGGCTATCTTAGCTCATTTTAAGTGTGAGGAATCCACTCACTTCTTGGCACTGACGTCGATTAAGTTTCATCATATGTTTTCAATAGGCAGAATCAAGACTTTCCATTCAAGTTTAATCTTATATAATGTTTCCTTGTTCAGCAGAATGAGAGAACTAGATTTAAGTCACCGTCACACATGTATCAGGCTGGCAGGTTAGGTGGGAAGTTCTTTAATTTGCAACTTTGCAGTTATGATACGTGCCTAAGAACAGGGAGAGGCAGTACATTTCTGCCCATGCCCAGAAGCCTCTTCTGTATAGCTCCAAGCAAACCACTTCAGTTACCTCTATTTCAGCTTCTTCTGTAAAGCAGTTACAGCAACATTTGCTCACTCTGAAGGCACTGCGAAGGTACGCTGGAGTTCGCAATACAAAATTCGATCCCCAGACTGCAGCTGTTACGTGTTGAAACTATTATTATGGGGCAATTGATTCAGGTCTAGGACATTTCTGTAAGAAAACTGAGAGGCTGCTGAGCCATTTTAGTCACCTTTGAAATATTTGTGAGGGATAAATGCAGATCTATTCCAAATAGAGAGAGGTGAAGGAAAGGAAGAGGTAGCAGATGAGGCAGCTGTGACAACAGCCCAACACACAGCACTGGCGTGCTTCTCTGACAGGTGTTACTCATGGGTGACAAAGCCCCACAAAGACATGCACTAAGATACAGGCTGGAACAGTCATACACACCTGCACCCACTTAGCAGCTACACACTTTAAATACTGACAGTCTTTTCCTATTTCATCTCCACTACTCATTCAGGACCCTGAACTGAGATAAAGTTTTGAAATATGTTATACTAGCTGCCTTTTAGAAATTGTCCTACATTCTTCACAACACATTATTTCAAAGCAGCACCCTAAAATGCAGAGATTTCTAGATAAGATTAAATGTTTTTGCCAAGATTAAAAAAAAAAAATTACTCTGAATTTTAGACCCAGTAATCTTTTCTTTTAATGATTGATGAAAGAGCACTATTGAAACCTTCAAGTGAGTCAGCAGTGCATGCAGCACCGATGAAATGTTGCAAGTGCAGAAAAACATACACCAGAAAAATGGTCTTAAGACTTCCCATTAAATACACCCCCTTGCACTTGGAGAGAAGAGACACTAAGCAATCACCTGAGGCTTTTCATAAAGTATTTTATCACAAGAATTACAACAAGGCAAAGATGCTGTTATTAAAAGATATTAACATAGTAGTAATAAATTATCATGATTAGTAAAATTAATCCATTAAATCATCCAGGGTCTCTACTATTTAAACTTAAAGAGGTCTTTGCATTGTAATAGCACAGATAGTACTGTCCATCCTCAGCTGGCCAAGCTGTGAGGGAAATTCTTGTAATAAAACAACACCCATATGGAAAAGTTTCAGATAAAGATGATGTATTACCTAAAGGCTCAACATTGACTGAAGTCTGACCCACGTAAGCAACTAGCAGACCTATTCAGGGGAGGGTGTGTCAGGATAGTGTACCTACTTGTAAATATAGGGTTTTTCTGCAAGTATCGTTTTCCACATACGATGCCAACAAGACTATGTAAAATGGCTGTTCCTTATAGGAACAAAGAAGCAAATATGCAAAAAAAGAAAAAAAAAAAAAAAGGGCCTTTACTAGTCATTACTTTTTACTTTTCTTGGTTTCTATTTTCTTTATAGAAACCATGTCGAGTAAAGGGAAAAAATCCAAAATCCTCATGATTAGACAACATGAATGTCAGTGAACGAACAGGTCTTCAAGTTATTTAGTCAATATTTAATAAAAAAATACTGCAGAAACATAAATCCATTTTTAATCATAAAAATCTAGGCTATTTTTTTTTTACAGGTAATTATTCTGCCATTTTAATGAAGGTCTCTTTCAGTTGGTCAGAACATTTTTTGGTGCTGGAAAGACCATAATTTGTGCTATATGAGTTTTTCCCTGACATCCTCTTGCATGGCAGGTCAACCAAAGACAAATTGTTTATTTCCAGCTCTAGCCATACTTGACTGCTGAATACTGGTCTCACAGGATCTTGCAAAGGGAAAATGCTCATTTCCCTAAACAGACAAGGCACCCACACAAGTTAGTGTGGGGCCAACTTTCCATTGAAATTGCTCCATGGAAGTTGATGCTATTTAAAGTGACTATTGAAGTGAGAAAATGGACATGCTTTTTGACTGGTTGTTAGGAATCACTCTAGAGATTTTACAGAAGCATGGTTGAAATCATGTTACCCTTAGAATCTATTCACTGTCATCTTAAGCCAGTACCAAAACATGTTTTAAAAGACAGATGAAGTTCCTGACAGCATGGTCACAGAACCTCAGGCAAACACGTGATAGGAAATGATGACTGAATACTAGGTGGGACAAATGGGCATGCATGAGTAGGGACGGCAGAGTTTAAGGTGCTCAAAAATGGGAGCAGTCCTAAGCAACAGCAAAAGCTGGAGCCCAGACTCTATCTGCTTGATCCTACCCGTTTGCTATATGTCTGTCAAAGTTGGAAAAGCTACATTCATTTACACTTGCTACTGATTTGGCAGCATGAGCTTAGAAAGCAGTTGAATGCATAAGGAAAGAGAGCCATGCAAACATAACCTGTCAGAGATATTGCGAGATGGGCTTTCTCAGAAAAACTGATGTTTCACCCTGCTGTAATGCCCCCAGACTGTAAAGGGGAAAAAAAAAAAAAAAAAGATGATCAAAGAAACTTTCTCACAGGTTTGCAGGAGAAGCAGCTAAGAGTACAGTGGGAGACATTATTAGGGGACACGACTAACTGTCCAAGACAGAACACATGCACTGGAGAGCCCTTTGGTCTCCGGAACCCCACAAAGATGAATAGCAGAAACAACAGAATCTGAGCGGTGCTGATCAGTTCTTATGCATGAAGGGTTCCTGCAGTCAAAGGTAACTTTTTTCCTATTCATTAACTGTTTAGATAATGCTGATTTATCCAGAGGAATGGGAAGAGCTGGGGTGAAATGGAGGAGTTAGGTAGCAAAGCAGGAAAAACCCCAGGCTACAGAAGATGAGGAATTCACAGAGATGTTCCTGTGACTACAGAGACATTGCAGATTGTGAACCATAGAGAACCCTGATCTGGAGCTGGCTTGGCTCTGGAAGTGTATGTGACACAGCACTGCCCAGCTAGCACTCAAAACAGCACAAAACATGGTCTCTGCACTCACAACAGTTCACCCACAGCCTGGGTAGTCTGGATGTGTCTTCGCGTTATTTGCACGTAAAGTTTGAAGTAAAACTCATGGCTTGAGATAAAGACAAATTAATAGAACAGCAAGGGAAAATAAATAATAGTAATAAAAGAATATACAAAACAAGTGATGCACAATGCAATTGCTCACCACTTGTTGACTGAGGCCCAGCCAGTTCCTGAGCTGTGGTCACTGCCCCCCAGCCAATTCCCCCAAGCTTATATATTAAGCATGACATTGTATGGTATGGAAAGTCTCTTTGGCTAGTTTGGATCAGTTGTATCAGCTATGCTCCCTCCCAGCTTCTGGTGCACCTCCACAGCTTCCCATGCACTGCCAGTGAGAAGTCCTTGACTTCGTATAAGTACTGCTTAGCAACAACCAAAACATCAGTGTGTTATCACATTATTCCCCCACTAAATCCAAAACACAGCACTGTACCAGCTACTAGGATGAAAATTAACTCTATCCCCAACAAAAGCAGGACAGTAGTAGCATGTGTTCTCTGCTTTGGCTTACCTTGGCTGAGGGTTAAATATCTGAGAAGACTAAAATCTTCCTACCAAAGTGCTTAAAAGATGCATAGCCTCTACATAATGGCTTTTTGTGGTGTGCAGTCCAAGTATTCAATTTTTTCGTCTTCCTTTATCTCCCTAAAACCCTGACCAGAACCTGCCTCAGGCTTCTATGCTGCATGAACAGTTAACTGACTTAAGTAAAAGAGTTGTCGTCTTCTTCCTTTAGCTGATACACATTCACTGCGAATTTGGCATACTTCAGAGATGGCACGAATAGCACATTTCCACTTCAGGTTTACCTATCCAATCCAAGTGCTCACTGTCTACTTCTGCTTGCAGACATGCTCTGACCGAGACACAACAGCCAGTACTGAGCTCCTTTCAATTTTATTTGTTCTAGTCTCTCTGCATCCAACTCAATACTAGTTCTTTCATATCCAGTTGTCAGATATTTATGATCCTGCCAACAAGCAATTACAACTCATCGATAGTCCAAAACGATCAGCAAAATACACAGAAGCAGCAGATGTATAAGAAGTAAACTTGAAGAGCAACACTCCTTTCCTTACCCCTTTACCCCCACTGCTGTGGGACTTTGTGGGGTTTCAAGGGGTTTTATTTTTTTGACTTTTCACAGCTTTTAGTGAAGAGCCTGTTTGCTGGCATTTGTATGGGGATCTTTCACAGTTTTGAATATAGATCCATCAATTTCACTATGATTTGGTTTTGTTGTAGGTGTTCTTGTTTGTTTGTTTGTTTGTTTGTTGGGTGGTTTGGGATTTATTTGTTTGGTTTTTCAGTGTTAGGGTTTTTTTTCTTTTCTACTAAGCAAGGAGGTGTCCAATTGTTTTGAACATCAACACTCTGCCACTCTCCTACCACAGAACAAACCTCCAGGTTCCATTCAGCAAACTGCATCCTGGTGTTACTCAGTAACTGGCTGTGGTGGGTCAAGTGAAACAGCCATCCAAGGCAATACAACTCTGATATAATGCTCTGGGACTGTTTGGCATGTTAGGGTTTTTTCCAAATATCTGAACCATAAACCTGTCCTGCTGATAGTTCTGCTTCTGTACCTTCAGCAAGAGCTTAGCATTTGTGAATTTCAGTGTTACAGCTTTGCTTGCGTTTAGGTGTTTCAGGCAAAGTACTCAGAATGCAAAGTTTTAACAATACATCATTAGATTTTTGGAAATATATTTACCGGGACACAATTAGCATTGGGACTTACAATAGCCACGAGTACCACAGCAGTTATCAATGAAGGATCTCAAAGCAAATGATAAACTACCTTTAGATAACATAGCATCTTTAAGATTTAGGCAAAAAGGAGTAGCAGACAACCACTGAAAATGTGCAAGAGTATTTCAAATAGTGACAGGATAAGGAAGGATACCTCAGCATATATCACACTCGTGCTCGGATTTGAGCTGATTTCCCTCTTTTGCCCTTGTTCCTCAAGATCCAACAGAAGTGACAAACTGGAGAGATCAGCTCGGAAGGTAACAGAAAACTGATATAGATAAGCAGGCGGAAGGTTTTAACAGTTATTCTTGGGATACCCAGAATGATTTGACATCATTTTAGGAAACCTTTATTTGACTATGGCACTCTATGGAGAATTCAGAGAAAGGGAAGGTGAGAATGCGTTACGGCGCTTTGAGTAATATTTTTCCAAGCATTTCCTTTAAATACTTTCTAGCATTAAATAACAAACCCATGTAGTTAAAATGTCTTGAGCAGAAGTAGAATAAATGTAAGTCTCCTAGACCATACAGTTTCTGCTGTGAGCCTGTGTAAGCAGGGTGGGGTTTTGGGGTGAAGTGGGATGGTATAACGTTTTACATTCAAAGGTAAAGAAACAGAAAGGCAAGGAAAGAGGAAAAACACTGGAAATTTAGCTACAGTACAGATGAGACAGGAAGAACAAATGTCTCTGCACCTCACATAAAGGTCTAGCAACAGCCTTTTTCACACAAGCGTGTTTTCATCTAGTCTACGTTTTAGGAAAGAATCCTTCTGGAGGGAGAACTCGCCAGACTTGTCTCACAGGTCTTCATAAGTGGGTGTGCAGCCAGGCAGGCCCACTCCTCTGGGAAAGGAGTCCGAGGATTGCACACTCCTGATACTGCCTTACCTGCAGGTGGTCAGCAGACACAGCTTTCCCTCTTCCTCTCTTTTCTTTTATTGCTATATTGCCATTTTTTGTTGTACTTGCAGGGGAACAAGGAAGATAGAATATTTAGATTGTTCAAAGTTTTACTGAGCTAAGATTATCCCTGGATGACTGCTATATGCCTTCTCCTCCCAAGACAGGTGCTGGAACCAATACTGAAACTTTTCTAAATTAAAGTTTATTTGTATTAGCTACCTTCAAAAGGCCTCGATAATAACTCTTACTCTAAATCAAGCTTGAATGTACTATAGATTGCTACATTTGAATTAAAGATTCCCCTGTAATACTCCACTATTGTTTAGGTGAACAATTATGTGCAGATTCATCCCTGCCTTCGTGCAGACTCAGCTGTGTACAGACAGCTAACTCTGAATAGGTCTCTGCAAGGATAGTTATCTAGGCTGATTAGGAGATCGATTATATACTACCACTTTTGGAGCTGTGAAAAAGCAAACTGAAGATTTTAAAGATAAAGGTGTCCAGGTTTTAGTTGGGATAGAGGTGATTTTCCTCACAGTAGCTAGTATGAGGTGGTTTTGGATTTGTGCTGAGAAGAACATTGATAACATGCTATTGGTTTTAGTTGTTGCTAAGGAATGTTTATACCAAGTCAAGGACTTGTTCAGTTTCTCATACCGCACTTGCATTCCCAGCTTCTTCTCTACAAGCCTGGGAAAAAGTTCACTGGAGCAGAGGGGGAAGGTGAGTGAGCAGCTGCATGGTACTTGGTTGCTTACTGGGTTAAACCATGACAAAGGTAATTAACTAAGAGAATAATGATCACTATATCTTTCAACACCCTCTATTTATAAAAGAGGCGTCACCCCAATATACAAAGAGGGTTTAACTGTACAATTATTAAACATCACTAAAGTTTCAGCCAAATGCCTTTTAAGTGAAACAACATAGAAGTTTTTGTTCTAAAGGGAATGCCCTACAAAAATATCTGTGAAAGGATCTGGAGGTCGCAGAAAATATCTAGAATTACAGATAAGCATATCCATAATGCTATTGTACTGTTTGCCATTACTGATTACTTATTTCGTTCCCTGCTACCAGATGGTTTTCTTTCAGGCCTCTCATCCTGACAACACAATACAATTCCTAACAGTTACCCAGTGATGTAACTGATGTTAAATGATCTGGCTAAACTTTACAGGCATGAAGCACAATCTGGGGTGAAAGCAAGTGGTGTCAGACAGAGGTTCCACCGCAAAGGCCGAAGTGAAACTTTTATGAGAGAAAACACCACAAGAATGTAAGAGGGTCAGTTCTGCAGAATGACTTTATAATCCCCGATTTATATCATGTGTCACGAGGCTCAAGTTTATTAGTGTGTGTAAAGACTTCAAGATGATTTACAATTAAAGATTACTAAGCAGCAAATGAAGCACAGCTAGCTTACTTCTGGTACGAATTTCTAGGGATGTTCAAGACTGTCCACCATGCAAAAAGGCACAGTTCTTAACAGGTATAAATGAAGACTGAGTTTCTAGGGACACACTAACCCCAGGAACTACAAATCAGCAACACAAGGGAAAAAATATCAATTTATGTTATTTTTCACTTTTAACAATAATAGAACTTACTAGTTTGTTACTGTATGAGTGGTGCAGAAGCTGTACCCAAGATGACATCCTGACAAAAGACAAGACAAACATACTGTAAAGGATGAAAAATACCATCTAATCACAATAAAATAAATGTCACATAAAATTCCATACAAGAGAGTCATATTCAGGAAACGCATGTACCAAGAATCTTCTATGCCTACTTCAACATAAAAGGTATTTACTTCAATAATTGCAAGTGCAGTTCTACTGTCCAAACTCAGTGCTGGCAAAGCAGGATACCAACAGATGTAGAAAATGGCTGCTTCTTCTATTTATTTTTACTTTTATTTTTTAAGGAGGAATAAATGTAAAAGAGAAATGAGGCAGAGGGATAAAAGGGGAGCTTGAAAAAGAGACATTTACCACCTGAAACCTCTCTCTCTCTCCCTCTAATGTTTCCCAACACCACGAGGCATGCAATGCCTGAACCAGCGAGATATTCAGTGGCCTCAGCTTCTGCAAATACTAGAAGGCCTGAAGGATACTCAGCCTTCCGTCGGAGAAATTCAAAACCCGATGTGAACTAACCCCTAGCGTGCAGGTGGTATTCCTCAGCTGGCTACAGTTGTGTCCTGAACAGTGTTCTCATCCCAGAAATAACAAATATCAGATATGAGGCAGGATTATACAGCTTCAAAATAGAGCATGCTGTCTTGTCCTCCAGAACATTAGCCACAACTTTGGGAGGGGGGAGTGGGGGGTAGGTTATTCACGTAACTGCACAAGTCTCAGTCAAATTTGGCTTCTACTTGTAGGAGTTCGTAAAGAGTTTCTCAGAGAGCCTGCACACCTCCTGGACCGCTACAGGAGGTCCATACTAGCTGCTTCTGATGTGGAGTCAACTGCAAGTTGTTGTAGAAAGTCCTGAGTATTGCTCTGCTCTAAGGTTTATTTATGAGAGCGCATGTTGATGGGTGAGCAAAATGTTTTATTCTGTGTGGTAAGCAGCTCAGAAGCATAAAAGTATCAAGCATGAGAAACTCGCTGAGTGCAAGTCTGACGTATTCAATCCCTCTCCTCCAGAAGAGTTTCCTCCATACTCAAGCAAAACAAAGCCCAACAGCAGTATTTAAAAGCAAGGGGTGTGGGAGAAGTTTTGCTAGCTGAAGGACACATGCCACCTCAAGAAAAGCAACCGCAACAACCAGCTGAAGTGATTTCAGATTCTCATGACTTACAGGAGACCCTGTTTGGACCCTGACGCTATATATCCAAGGTCATGAAGAAGAATCCTTACTAAAGTATTTAGAAATTGCATTCAAATTGCACATGCTTGGAGTTAGTATCCACAGACACAATTTATTATTCTATTATAGCAATTTGGCATAAAATAACACTCAACACTATCATTTGTTTTAATATCTACCCTTCCAGCAGCAGTGGTGGAATGAAATTAAATGGTTCCAGTTTCCTGAGGTTTACAATACACTTGAAAGCACTGGAGTGCTTTTCACTTTCCAAACAAGTGATGCACACCATTCCTGAGTAATTTGAGTATGCTGTCACGTGGCTATACTAGCACAGCAATGCATCTGAAATTAAAATTAGAAGCCAGAATAACCAGAGGCAAAATATTGTTTTGGAGGATTCTTTCATCCACTGCAGTTTTGGCAATTAAAAATTGTTTTGGTACCAAAGGCTTTGGCAATGTCATCTCACTGACGAAAGTCAAAATCATCATATGCAATACTTGACTGGGTAATCGATAGCCCTATCCAGAAAGCATTTGGATTACTACCCTCAGTTTGTTGTTTTTTTTATCTTCACTTCTAAAATTGAAATCCAGGAGCTCTTCAGAGAAGACAATTTCATTCTCACAGATAAAAAGAATGTGATGTTTCCCTGTCAGGGTTGGTGGATTAAAGACAGGATAACATTAGGAAGCATGTCTGCACATAGAGCAACACAATGAGACAGAAACCTACATCCACAGAAAGTTGGTAATGAAAATTATGGCAGCATATAACTGTAAAAAATCAAATATTGATGGAAAAATGCATTTATTGTCTTCAAAATAACAGTCGTCTAAAATCAGGGAGGGAGATCCTGCTATATCAAGGCCCAAAGCGTTACAAATGCACACACATTCACATGCAGATACAGGTGAGGCACAGTTCTCGTGCATTTAGCCCTGATCTTTCATGTAATAAATTTCACCATACATAGAAATACACACATTTTGAAGAAAAAATTACCTACAACATACCTAACATGTAAAGCAGTCCTTTGCCAGTCAATATCAGGTGAAATACACCACCCTCCATCACAAGAATTCTTCATACATGTGTAATGACTTACAAAGCATTTCAAAAGTTGACATATTTCAAATCTCAGGACCTGCTAAGACTTAGCATACAAAGTCAGTCTCTGATCTACAGATTTACCAGTTTATTTCTTAATACACAGATGTCCTGACTTGCCCACTGGGATAGCAGGCAGCCAGAAACCAAGGACAAGGGTGGGTTTACATTTGTGATCTTACTCTGTTGTTTTACTGGTAGGAATTCAATCTTTGGGACCCTTCCTGGGAAAAGGGAGTACCCACTGGTATTCACAAAAATGGCAGGTGCCATCCACAGGCCACAGCACTCCGTTCTTATTTTTAATCACCAGGAATATTATTTGAGAGTACATTCATTAATAGGAGCAATATCTACTGGGGAGGATGGCTGCCACTCTACAGAAACAGGCAGAGAAATTCAGAGGGTGAGCTCAAAGAAGGCAAGGTTGAAAAGGAGGGAAAACAACCTCCTGAATGAAGAGGTGGTACTTCTTTCTTCACTTCTACCTTCTTATAGAGAAGGGACACAAACCACTGTAGTGATTAATGAGTGAAGGGGCAGGGTAACACCATGTTTTCTGAAAGCCCAAAACTCTCTTAATGTACTACATCTGGGTCTTCTTCCCTCTTCTTTTTCCTGCAGTACTTTCTAAACCATCAGTTGAAAGGCTGTTGTGTAGCTTATATAGTAAACATCATTTTCTCCTGCCCTCAGGACACCGTCAATCCAAAGGAAGATACACCAGTGCACGGTTGTCAGGGACACAAATGGTTGAAATCTGCACATCAATTCCACTGAATAGTTTTAATGTGGGATAAAGTAACCTAGCCCAGAATGAACTACAAGTAAATGAGCAAACAAACAGCAATCCTTTCTGTTCAGATTCAAGTGGCACCTGATATTTAACACCAAGAAGCACCTTACTTCAGTGAATCCATATGTGATGGGAGTACTCACAAACTATTGATTCAATGCCAGAACTGCAGAAATGTTATAGAGACGCTATATATAAAAACTGAGCAGTGCTTGAGGAGGGTTGCAGGACTGATACCTGCTGTTTGGTCTATACAATTTATTCTGGCAATGACAATAGACACTTAAAAAGGTGCAGAGCTGGGCTCAGGTACAAGCTAAAGTACAGTGTCACAGAGTACTGAACAGACATACATTGTGAATCTTCTTATACCTTTTCTACAGGTGGGCAGCTTGAAACCCTTCCCTCCTCCTACACACCAGGATCTTTGTCCTTTGTATGGTGTCATTAAACTCACTAAACATTTTTTCTCCTGTCTTTGGTAATTTTGGAATACAAATGAAAACTAGTATGAGAGAGATGTAGGTAAGAGCCAGGAGACATACACAGAGAGAAACCAAGAGGAAGCAGAGAAAAAGAGAAGAGAGCAGTGGAAGCCAAATTACACAGATGCAGTACCCACCTACAGCAATTGCACATGATCATGATTAAACTTTTAAAAAGCAAGGCATGAGACAGATACTGGTAGGAGTGCCAAATGCTGCCAATATAAGACCTATATTCAGCACTCAGAAGAATTTAACAGAAAGGTGAGGCAAATGCTACAATGACCCACAAGCATGAACCCTATCCACCTTCCTCCGAGGAGGCAAAGGATCATGCTGAGATGAAGAATTTCCCTGATAAAGTAAATGCTGTAAATGTGTCAGGTATAGAAAGGACAGAAGGGCAAGTTGCAGACACAGTGCATGCAAGCACACACCAAGAAGCAGCATCAGATTACATTTACAGGGCATGGGAGATGCTAACAGAGGGAACTCTGGCAGGGAAACATGAATAACTTTGATAGCTAATCCTTAATTTAATTCAGTGGCTTAATGAGAGGAGGAAAAATGACTCTGAAGGGCAAAACAATGGGACAAAAAGGAATGGCTCAAATCCCTTATACAGACAGACTATTAACTTAGCAGGAAGCTAAATACCATCCGTGCTCAAGACAGAACCTCACTGCTGTTGCTCCTACTTCCAATTATTGTACAAACCCTCTCTTTACATTAGTGGTCCCACAGAAACAGCAGCTGTCTTGTCATAGATGTGGTCCCTTCATCTATTCCACATGAAGTTATACAGCGAATAAAACCTTTTTGGCCAAGTGGCATCACAAAGAACGGTAGACCACAAACAACGGTGGAGTTGAATAGGAAACATAGAAATATTTATATTGAAAACACAATCCATGGATAAATAATTCACAATGCTGTGATTAGAGACAGACACAGATGTAAGATACACATGAAGATGGGCCAGATTTTCTACTGCAGTAAGTTATGCTACACTGTTTTATACCCTAAGCATATGACTTTCCTGTTTTCACTTCCATATTTAGGGAACTCAAACCACAGCCAGCTAGAGGGGTTCCAGCACCCTGCCATTCTGTCAGCTTATGCTGCTTCCATTTCATTTGCTGAGTAAGTGTAAATTCAACAAATTCAGCCACTTTTTCAGCAATCTTCTAACTTTTCCTCCCAAAAGCAGGATAGAAACTTTACAAAATTTTAAACCACATACACTTTCCAAGTATCACTACATTTGGTTTGATCACATTCTTGATTTTCCAGTCTTCAGTATGGTCATTCACTGTGTTAAATTATCTAGACATAGGTTTCCAACACCACACAGCACATTTTGTACAGATAAGCTGCAAACTTTGGAGCCAGGCTCATCTAACTGTATAAACCTACATCTAAGACCAAGTCTATGTCCTGCCTCCCTGATTATCTATGAGGGTATCCCTAATAAAGTGCTTGAATCTCTCCTGGCTTGAGCAAAGCCACAATCCAGGCAGACCTCTAGAAAGAGGAATAGCAAAAGACAAATATTCATTTAAGTTTCATCTTTAAAAGGTGTGACGTAGCAGAAATGCTCTGAACCTATAGCCAGCCAAATCCAGCTAGACAAATAATGACAACAGGTTTGTCTGGACCATCCATTAATTAAAAGACCATTAATAATCACAGCCCACCATACTTCCCTGACATTATGCTGCCTTATGCTCCAAGTCACTCATTTAGATGCACATCTGTTGATCTGTTGGTATGCCCTAAACATCAATTTGAAACCATCAGATCCAGAGCCTCTAGCAATTATACTCTGCTATCATTATAGTTAATCTTTCTTAGTTTGCACAGCATCTTTGCAGTAAAATGCTTTCTAAAGAAAAGACATTTCTGTATGGAAAGAGAACTGGTATGCTACCTGTTATTTTTAATGAGTAAATGTTAATACCAACTAACTCCCCCAAACAGATAAAACCAAAACCATCTAAAATCACAAAATAAGACTAAGAAAAAACAACTTTATGCATGACTTCAGAATAAATATAATTCAAAAAGAGATTACAGCAAATAAACAAAAGTGTGAGTAAGCATATAAAAAAATAATATGCAAATAATGATACTTCAGCTTTGTCATGTTTATTTCAGAGCCACTGCACATCTGTGGACAATGTTCCATGTCAAACTGGGTGATACTAAGGCACAGAAAAAGCAAAGGTCAAACATCAGATCTATGGCAGTGTTGCTTCTCCATCTCTCACCATACCCTCAAATCTGTTAAGCCAAACCCTGAAATCCTAATATGATATCACATACAAAATTTCAGAGTAAGTTCAGTATTGTCTCAGGATTATTGGAATCCTAAACTAACAAGTGAGAATCTTAAAGGAAACGAGGCAAGTAGTGAAGAGAGAACAATTATAAGGCTTTCTGTATGTTTGCATCCTTACCCTGAAACACACCATCAATTTCTATATGAACTATGTGTCTAGGTAGAGACTCTCAACTACTTAGTGAATTATTTTATAGTGACATCAATAATTTCTCCCATATAGATATTAATTCTGGTACATAAACTGTGTATGCTAGTTGCATACATGTATGTACTAACTGTACACAACAAAATTAGTTTTGGTAGCAGAGTGAACAGAGTTGCAATGTTTGGAAACAGCTTATCACACTTGTCAAAATTTGCTGGGAAGTGCCAATGGTCTGTTTACTTTCTAGTTTACCCTGGGAACTCAGTTATCTGTAAATCAGCACAGCACTTCAGGCTTCTGTTGTTCTTGCCAATTTGTAGCTGACCTCTTTACACAACATTAAAAAAAAAAAAAACAAAAACAAACCAAAAACCCCAAAACGACACAACAATAACCAAAAAGAACCAAAAAACAAAAAACCCAGAGCAAGTCATAGGAGACCATTATTTAGGTTTCTACATCAGCACTGAGTCAGGATGCACCAGTTGTACAGCTGCTTCTGCAAACTGAATTTTGCTGTATCTTGTGCTCACTTCTAGATGCTGTACAAAGTGAGGTCCTATAGAGGAAAAAATGACACTTTATAATTGTAAGCAGATTGTAATGCCTTAAAAGCAACATATGAAAGGAAACAGTTAAGGTGAAGGAGCCTCTTTCCTCACACAGCTTTACTTTGTGGTATACATGGAGCGGACTCCAGCATCTAGGCCAACATCCTAGCCCTGCCAGAGAAGTTACACTTGGAGTGCAGGGATCAAAAGTCTGCAATCCCTTCTGCTCCTCCCACTGCTACGTGGCATTGGAGCGGGACCAGAGCTGCAGAAGACCTGAATGCAGGTGCTGCTCTGACTTTCTCCCAGTACTGTTTGGAGGTCCACAGCTGAAAGAAGGGGAATGCCAATTTTCATCCTTTTTTTAAGAAATGGAAATAAGTGCTAAAATTTATTGGGAAGAAAATTCATTATCTGTTGGCTGCAAAAAAAATCACACATTGGTGCAAACATTAGAAAAAGTCAAAACAACAACAAAAGAGACTTCTCATCAGAGGCAAGCTTGCATTAAGCCAAATATTACACAAATGAGCAGCAGATATACCTGTTCTAGAGCAGTATTTCAAAAACTGGAAGATATCAATCTAAAAGAGTTTTTTCACCCTGAAGCTCTTGCACATTCAGAATACTTTTAGATTTCTCTATTCTACCGTAAATCCACAGTGTCTCTTTAAGCTTACTACTTCTCACAAAAACTTATTTGCAAAAATACGTGACAATGCAAATTGCAACCTATGTAAGTGGCACTAATTCTTGGTGACATAAGGCAAACCACATAAGAAACCAGAGAGGAAAACTTGAAAGCTCCAAGTTTTACAACTAACTCAAAACCTGCAGCAGCCAAAGTAGTAAGTGTCAAGAGAGCTTTTGTTTTCATTTATGAGAGAGGGAAATTTATTCTTTTGATTTGGAGGTGCTGAAGGGAGAAAATTAGATTCCTTTTTCCTCGAAGCATCTTCGACACTTCACTGACAGAAATCTACTGGACTCTAGGAGATGTTTAATCTGTTTTTGGAAAATGGGCAGATGTGACTGCCAGTAGCAAGCTGGACAAATACTAAACTACTCTAAATCTATACAGGTCCATTGATTTTATTAGAATTAGATGTACAGAGTAGAGTACATACTCTGCTGGAAGTGATCCACACTAAACACTGACCTCACTAAAAAGCATCAGGATCCCTATATTGTTCCTGAGGGCTAATGGAAACAAGCAACAGCATTTAACATGCTTCTCACATTTCTGCAGTTAAAATGTCAATTGTGCCCTTCAAAACAGTAAAAAGTAAACTTATTAGCCAACCTGAAATGGAATAAATAGTGAAATTATTTACATGAAAGCTGTTCCAGGAACAAATTTGTGAATAAATGGGGGCTGTTTAAAAGAAAAAAGCAGCCTTCTGTTTTCTTCACTCCTGGCCACATGCTATCAAGATGTGATCAAGGTGCATTGTAGCTGGCTGTCTCGAAGCAAATTACAAGAGGGGCTTTAGGGTCCTACTTACAGCTGATGTCTAACTCCATCAGTCACACTTGTTTTCATCATAAATTACTGAAATCCCAGGATGCTTTACGGTTCACCATACTTCACACATCTCTGCTCCCCTTTTCTAAAATTTCTTTGGTAATAGAATATACGTGAGGAAGAAAAAAGTTTAATCTATATTGGTTTAAATGCATAGCTTGTCAAAACAAGTTTCCCCTCCATCTGACATCGAACCTTATAATTATTCTTGAATGTTGTGTTTTAGAGACCATCTTTGTGCTAATTTTATGGAGATGGTATTTTCCACGTTCTGACTGAATAAACAGCAATATTGTGGCTTTTTAAAAGACTTTTCTCTCCCCAGTTTCACCTTTCTTCCCTCACATTTTTTATTCAGATATTTTATCCCTTAGTTTTGTGGAAGCAAACTATCATTTGACTTTGAGGAGCAAAACCTCACAGATAAGGACGAAAGCACAAAGTGAAACACTCATGCACATCCCGAGTTTGACAATCATGTGCTGCAACTACACTCTATGTATGCAGCTCAGACACAAGCTTTAAGTGAAGCAGAGGTTCAGGCAGAAGGGAAATCTACCCATCTCTAAAGCTCTTGGACATCACTTTCCCTGCACCCGAGTATAACTCCTGAAAAGGCTGCTTATAGAATAGCCCTGTGGATAAAGCACTCACCAAGAAAGTTAGAGACCAGGCTTCAAACCTACACCTTACTCTCAGGAGAGTGTTCTGCCTACCAGGCTGTTGAAGCATCTTAAGTGGGGCCATACCTCCACCAGTAGAAAGTGAACTACTACGCAGCCTAACAGACAGGAGCTGGCAAGACCACAAAGCATGTTATAGGCTAGTGTCCAGGGCACAGACTTGAGTGGGACAGGATAGGGTGAAGCACAAATGTAAATTGAAACTATTGACCAAAATTACAAATATTGGATTCCTACAAATAAGACCTAAATCCTAACCCACGGTTTAATACAGAACATGTATCGAGTCTGCTTAAATTCAGTACTCACAGAACTATGCCTAGACACACAAAAGTTACCATTTCAAAATGAATACATTTTTTTTTTCCCAGGGATCTAAGATGCCTCTGTAATTGAAGGTGTATTATGAGTCCACAATTCAAGCTGAAAGACAAATGGATAACCCTGGGCTGCAAATTATTGAACATGTTGTGAAGGATGCTCTCAGAAAACCAAGATACACCAAGAAATAGGTTAGCTCATGTATAATACCCATCAGAAACCATCATCCTTGTGCTACTGGGCTGCACTGCAGCTTTTGTGATGTCTGCATTAGTCAAGCAGTCAAAAGGTCACCAATAAGAGTGCTCCTAGCATAATATTCATGTTTAATGTTACGAAATTAACATTCTTAAAGGCTAAGCAAGATAAGCTGGTTACAGTAAATGGCTTTCCCTCTTGCACATTTGTAGAGAGAATGAAGCCACACCAAAAGAGGAAAGAGGTAATTTACAGGAGAGACTGCTGGCTGACTGGAAAGAAGAACAGAAATACAAGTGAACTATTTTCTGCAATGGGAGAGTCTTTTCTCGATTTAAAGCTACCTTTTGTGTCAAGCTGGGAAGAAAGGGTCCACAAGGTATCAATACATCAGCATTTCATTCTCTTCATGACCTTTCAGAGGTGAGCCCATCTACCCAACTAGGCAATTTCCCCTCTCCCCTCACATTCCCCAAGAGGGAGCCGTTGGGATAATCACCTCCTTCAAGATCCTGGAGACTCAGAAAACACAAATAATGCACTAGGCCAGCAGTTCAGCACTCTCCTTCAATTACCAATATACGTAAGTCAGAAGAAACAGGCAATAAAATATCCACTTTAAGGTAGACTTTAAGAGGCAGAAAAAACAAACCCATACATACACCCTCTGCTCCCTCACCACATAAAAGTACAAATTTGTTCTCCCCCCACCTTCCTCAAAACATCATCTAGCAAGGAAAACTTTTTAAAAGGAACAAAACATATATTCCTCCTTAGACTCTTCTGTATCGGAAAGGAAATTTATCATTCTGTGAGCCTCAGCAATATTTTCTGCTTCAGCCTATATGCTTTCAAATTCCCTTCCAAACATAAAAGCAAAGCATCGATGAAAAGAAAATTGATGTCCCAACAAGCAAGAGCTCTTGCAGTGATTACAACCAAACAGCAATTGGCATGAACAGAGCCAACATTTAATACCGTTTTAAGGTATAATTAAAAAGGAGAGCTGCTCAGAAAGGGCTCTTTACTATAAAATATGGCAGGTACACACTACAAATACTCCACCAGCTTCTTCCCATGCAGTGGAAGCCTAAAAACCTTCAGATGAAAATGTATGGTGGGTCTGCAGAAGCCCTTTACAATAACACTTAGGGGCCTTTCAGCACATAATAGACTTTGGCACCCTGCTCTCCCTGTCATTAAGGGTGGCACCAGGAAGATTTAGAACTGGAGTTTGCCTCCTTTCTATCTCATAGAGCAGGTGCTATAAAAGGTTGGGGTACTTCCACTCCATGTCTGGTCACCGTCTGATTTAGAGGGATTTGGTAGGACGACAAATAAAACCAGATCTGTTGTTAGATGCCTTGTCTCCTGTTGTAGAGCTTGAGTAATACTGCAGTTTAAAAGTAGCTGTGGAGTGGAGGGGAAAACCAGAGTAGTATAGCATGGTAACTGCAAAGGTACAAGCTATTTCACTGAATGAAATAGGAACGTCATTGCCAGGAATTTACTGGTGCAAAGCAGGAAAATATTCAGTTGTCTGGGGTTTGGTACAGTTCTTTACTTACATAAGAGCCAGCTGCAGCTGGAACTGGATCCAATTCTCCCTGTGAAGCCTCAGATCTAAGTAAAATCTCAATGCGTGTGAGTACCTGACTATGCCACTAGTGAAAACACAGGCATCACAGCCAACTGTCAAAAGCAAAGGTGCGCAATAACATATTGGATAGGAGACTCAAATGTGCCCACACATCTGATGGCTGGACCTTAACACTAAACTGTCAACCCCCTCAGGCACACTGAGTCCTCTTTTTCTTCTTTCAGGACAAATGTATTTATTTCAAGGTGAGGGAGCCAGGAACGGCTTTTACAGCGTTGAAAAGCCCTTTATACAACTTATCAAGGCCTTTCAGCTTTGGCAGCCGGCTCTCCCAGTCATCACGGGTGGCAACCAAAAGATTTAGAATTGTCTCCATCTTTCACAGGAACTGCAGAAAATCTGTAGTTAATTAGTGGCTTTAGTTTCTCAAAACCATTTGTGGCAACTGGTCTGCAAGAGACAAAAATTTTCCAACTCATGTCTAACCCTTCAAACACAAATAACATGTTTTTCTATGCAAGAAGACCAAGAAAAAAAACTTAACACCAGCAATCGTGGTGTTAAGTGAGACACAAAGCAGGACAATTGCAACACAACATTGCTGAAGCATAATTGTAAGGTGGAGTTTCAACACCAAAGAAAAAACTAGCTTTTAGTGGATCAGCAAATTAAAATGTGGCATATTAGAGTCCTAGATCTCTTTTGGCTAGGAATTGTTCTGTAAGATTATATGGGATTTTTTAAAATAGAATTATTTATGACTGATGCGCAGCCACGTGCTTTCTGCCCAGTTTCACTGAAGACCTTCAGGAAAAGATCCTTTTAAAATCCCTCTTCACCCTGTTCAGACTAGCTAACTCTCCTCCCTAGTAACTGACAGCTTTAGGGGCCCCTCAGTTTAGAAATGTGTTGCAAACCCTTTTTTCTGTAAAGCTCAGAAACAAGTCTACATACAGCCTGCAGGAGCAGAGATGGCAAATTCATACTTCTTTCACTCCCAAATAGATGGTTAAAAGCCATACTAACGCATTCGTCCTCGCACAACCGTGCAATCTCTTGACACTTCCAAAACTCGGCACTTCCCTCCTTGCAAAGCACATACAGTGGTACACCAGTTTATTCGTTCTACTTAGTAGCCAGCGTTTTGGGTCATAAAAAAAAACTGGGTAAAGGAAATATTCTAAAGGCATAGAATACGGTTCTTGTTGGAAAAACAGCAACACAACTCAATATTTTACTGTTTTAGAGAATGTCAAAATCTAGTCTGTAAACAACAATATGGGCACTACCAAATGACAGTCTGGTGCAGGTGAGAAAAATATCTACAAGAAACAACTCAGTATAGAAACAAATGCTTCAGTCGTCTCAGCTAAAGAATAAAACCAGTTGTTTCAAAGTGCTTTGTGGCATTTTGCTAGCTGGAGTAAACCACTACACAGGCCTAAAAATTTATTTAGCCAGAAGAGGGAGACAAATCCACAGATGGACAGTATTTCACACTACATTCAGCTTTTGTTAGGGGGAAGTTTTATGGAAAACATGGATGTAGTTAAGAGAGAAAAATTCAATTTGCCTCATAAATTAATTTCCCATGCATTAAACCTAAAGGATTCCTGGATCTAGGGAAATGCAAATCCAAGCTAGGATAGCTGCATCGATGCTTGCAGTAACAACATGACATTTCTTTGCATACGCCAATTCCAGCATAGTAGAAGAATGTCAGGAACAGAGAGGAAATTGAATTTTCATTTTAAGCATCTTTTCTAGGAGAAAGAAAGGTCTTGTTGCAGTGATGAAACAGTTTGGCCATAAAAATCAAACTTTTCTGAAACATCAGGGTTAAACAGAGTTCACAGCATTCTCAAGATACACTTTTATGACATCGATAAGCCTATCATATGTTATAAATTAATGGCAGATACAGCACATTCTAATTATACCACCCATATCTATATCATTTAAGTAATAGCTCTAAAGGGTGGAT
This sequence comes from Rhynochetos jubatus, assembly GCA_027574665.1. Lineage (NCBI taxonomy): Eukaryota > Metazoa > Chordata > Aves > Eurypygiformes > Rhynochetidae > Rhynochetos > Rhynochetos jubatus. The sequence continues at coordinate 16,617,056 of CM050655.1, forward strand.
TAAAATGATAAAATTCTGAGGAATGGCTGCAGATAATGGCATGAGGTTCTACACCTCACAGATTTACAACCTCCTGTACAACATCCCCCTCTGCTGGGCAGCAGTGAAGAGAACCTGCATGGCAGCATCTCAGGAGATTCCCACAATGCACCAGGGGCAGACCAAGACTGGTCTTGCCTCATTTGATTGAAGCACATAGTCTGATGTCCAATTTAAAGCATTTAGGCTGTAAGATTTCCTTACAGATCAGCATAAACTGATCAGCTGATGTGATGGAATAGAATAGCAAAAGTAGATTTAATATGTGACAAATAAAATAATCCAGGTGCCTGGTCTTACAAGGCTCTTCTTCCCCCTCACCTGCTATGGCTGACTTTGAAAGCTCAGAGAACCATATACAGCCAGGAGTAGGCCCAGACTGCTTTTTACTTAAGGCAAAAAAGTTATTTTATAGAGAGGAACTGTTTGGAAAGGAGCCATTTCACAAACCAATGAAAACACCAGAGAACATAACCCTTATTTCATGTAATTCATATAAGCTGGTATTTGCAATATCAGGCTACCCAACACCAGAGTTTGAAGTTGCACATCTGGCTTTCGGTCTGGAATACCATTGCAGCAATATAGCACAACTTGTAAGTCCAATAAGGCAAAAGGGAGGGAATTGAAACTATTACCTTACCCATGTTTCACAGGTGGATGAGTATTTAGATCTAATATTACAGAACATCACCCCATGGATTAATTCACTTCACATTAACAGGAACAAGCATTCATGCTGTATGATGCAGGAAACTAAGGAAGGGCAGGCTGCAAATCCCCTGCTGCTGGGATGAGCCTGACCACAGTGAGGGGAGGAGGTGGCTGTCACCTGTCCAGTACCTCACCTGACTGAAACTGTCCCTAAAGCAAGGCAGAGTCCCCTCAGGCAATGCCATGTCTTCAGCTAGTTGCAGCAACTTCCTATGAGACCATTTAGCAGTGCAGAGTAGCTAGAAGGCAGAGTGATTCACTCTCAGCTCATTCTTCCCACATCTCTGTGTGGGCTTTAACCACTGGGGAAATCACCTTTACACCAGGCACAGTTCCACTAGCTCTCCAGCCCCAACATTTCCCTGGAGGCAGGCCTCGATTGGAGCCCTTATCTTCATCATTTGTTCATTTTATTTTAAAGTTCTGCATTCTGGCACAGGAACAATAATGCCAGAAGCTGCTGTATTTAACTCATTTTAGAGAGAACCATCGCATTATACAATTCCATTCCAAGCAAATCCATACAGGCTGCAATTTCCCTGGCTCCAGTGCACACTGGAGACAGCACACAAAGATGTGCTACAGATTGCCAACCTCTCCAGAACTCCAAACTGCTGTGGATTTAAGGTACACTGCACTGTGAAAACCAGATGCTGTAATACCCCCAGGAGAGATAATGCAACTGAACTTATTTGTTTCATGTATATGAGCGATAAGTTTAAAAGTTATTTTTATTTCATTATCAGATTAATGTGGACTATATGCCATAGCAACACTTCCAAAAGCATGAAATAATGAATGCTGCTAGAGGGAAATACATGCACTTTCTAGCAAAGTCTAGATTTCAAATTTTTTTTAAGTTCAGGCAATCAAGACTTTTTTTTTTTAATCCACTTGAATGGGAGACATGCAGGTCAAACATTTCATGAACTTGCTTTTAAATTAATACTATTTACTGATTCAGGTTAAATGAGCATAAATCAAGCTGAAATTGAAATTAAAGTGATTATCTCAGTTTGCATCATACGAGTTCAAAAACTCACCTATAAAAAAACCCCCAAACACACACTCACAAATGCATGTGTGAATTGATCCAAAGTGTGAGAAAACACACATGCTGTCTTTAAACATCTTACAGGCAGCCAGATAGGACAGAACACAATTCTTTCTCCAAAGATTAATGCACAAGCACAGTTTTAAGCTAATACTTATTTTCTTTATTTTCAATAAGTCTGTTTAATGCTGGAGAAAAGTGATTCTTTATCACTGCCATATGGATCAGGGTTTAAGAAGCTCTGTTTGTCTAGCAACAGACTGAAAACAAAATAACCATCACCCTTATATGACCCCTAATTGTGCAAGCAACCTCGTTGGTGCTAGAGGGGTGGTTCACATGCACAAGGGGAGCAGAATCATGACCACACAATTTTCTTGATGAGCAAGAAGTTATCCCCAGTTCACGTATTCTCTTTCTAGGCTGCAGAGAAGTCAAGGACTTCTGTAGAGTGAACTGTAAACCCCTGCATCATCAAAGTCTTGTAAGCGAACCCAATTTGCCTGTGTTTGAATTCCCAGCGAACAGTATAACCCACCTCTGCCTGGAAGAAACTACGCCAACAGCAGCACCAATCTCAGTTTTATTCAAAACCACAAGTCATGCCTCGAGGATATAAATTTATCCCCTCCCTTTCCCATCAACACACACGTTTTGCCACTCGCCTTGGGAAGCATGTTATTAAAAAAAATTCATTTCCCCCTTGGATACATTTTTATATTGTATACTAAATTATGCATTTAAAATCAAATAAAAAGAATTTACTGCCTTAAGATTACTGCACACATCAGAAAGCTCTCTGTTTCTAAATTTTGGAAGAATTTTCCACCTTCCCACCCAAGCCAAGCAAACATCCAGTGTTGTTACAGCTGAAGCAGCAGGGGAGAAAAAAAAAGACAAAAATATTTTTCACATTAGAAAGCTGTGGTTCAAGTAGTAAGAAGGGAAAGAGCACATCTCAAAAAAAGGTACTGCTCAATGTGTCCAAGAGTGAAAGGGAACTTTAATTTTGAGGACAAATCTGAAAAGTTCACAGTTTAGGTCAGTCTCGGATAATAATCCTCTGATCCTCTTGTAAACAATGTGAAACTTAGAGCCTGATTAATTGGCAGCCTAATGCAGAAGTTTATCTTGCAGCATTTCACTCCATTCAGTCATGGTTCTCCTTGCTGGCAAGAAATGAAGAAGTTAAACAATACACAGAGACAGTTCAGACATGGCAAATGTTATTCCAGGGGTTTTGTTTTGAGGAGGATAGAGGATGGGGGTGACATTTTTTCTAGTATTAACACAGACTGAAGCCTACACACAACAGCAAACAATTCCAAAACCTGAAAATGTAAAATTAAGCCCTCTAGTTGTTATTTAGAGACTTAAATAAAAGTGCTCTCATTTCCTGAGATGGTTTCCTACTCCATTCCCTTCACCTGGAGTTACAATTGCCCAAATATCCCAAAAATCAGGAGACTCCGATACTTAAGTATAATTTTATTACATTAACTGCAGGTAGCCATATTTGGACAAGTTTACCGTGAGTTTCTATATGGAGCAACTACAGCCTGTGTTGCACTCTGACTAACACGAGGTTTGTTCTTTACCTTAGGCAGAAAAAATGGTTAAGCTATGATAAATAGACCAATAAGCAGGCAAAAATAAACTCAATTTAAAGTAGACAATTTTTTTTTCTCCCATGAACTACCATTATATGAGAAACCTCAGCTGGACATGGATGGAGACCCTCTGTGCAAACACTGTTGAAATTCTCCTGTGGAATTCCACCAACTCAAATGGAACCTGCTGCCCTGCTACTCATGATGCCCCTGAGCTTGTCAGTGGATGGTAGCTACTCCAAAGAGATGTTACGTATAAGAAGAGCAAAAAAATGGGAGACAGAAGCTCAGATGCATTCTTGGCTGTGGAAGACAAAAGACCAAACCAAAGCTGAGCAGACAGTACACTGAAGGTTTAGGACACAGAGGTACACACATGCAGATAATGGTGCCTGGCAGAATAGCTGTGAAGAAGAGGTGATATAAGGTAGGGGAGAGTAAACGAGCCAGATTAATATGGACCAAAAGATGGTCTAGGAGCAGGGAGATGAACATGGTCCAGGTCAAGAGGCAGATAAACAAACCTGCCAGGGAAGAGAAGGAAGTTTGGCATCAGTTACATATGATGCCTCAAAAGAGAGATTTCAACACAAGAAGGATATTGACCAGTTGGAGTGAGTCCAGAGGAGGGCCACAAAGATGCTCAGAGGGCTGGAACACCTCTCCTGGGAAGTAAGGCTGAGAGAATTGGGTTCATGCAGCTGGAGAAGAGAAGGCTCTGGGGAGACCTTATAGCACCTTCCAGTACCTGAAGGGGCCTACAAGAAAGCTGGGAGGGGACTTTTTACAAGGGCCTGTAGTGACAGGACAGGAGGTAACAGGTTTAAACTGAAAGCAGGAAGATTTAGATTGGATATCAGGAAGAAGCTCTTCACAGAGAGAGTGGTGAGGCACTGGAACAGGCTGCCCAGGGAAGCTGTGGATGCCCCATCCCTGGCCATCTTCAAGGCCAGGCTGGACGAAGCTTTGAGCAACTTGGTCTAGTGGTTGGAACAATATGATCTTTAAGGCCCCTTCCAACCCAAACCATTCTATGATTCCAACTGAGAAAGCCAAGGACAGAGCACAAACATCTCAGCCTTATCATTAACAGGCTTTTTTTTCAGTTCCTTGTTTTGTTGGGGTTTTTTAATTTGGGTTTGTGAATTTTATTTTTGTTTTGGTTGGTTTTACTCCAAACAAACAGGGGATCCTTATAGAAAAGAGAGTACTGACTGTAGTGTCATCCTATTTTTCCTCTATATGAAGAGATAATGCCTCTTTCCCCTTCTGCAAACTCTACTAGCAGATTCAGATGGCAGGGAAGATGACATTTGGAATAGCAGGAACCCAGTGGCAGGCTACAGCATATTTATTGGAAAGCTTTGGTCATACCTGAACTATCAGGAAGGGCTTATCCAAAACCTGCTCATAACTGCACAACTTCCTCATCCTTACGCTTCAACCAGACAGAACACGTGTTGGATGCTGTCACTGAAAAGGGTTTAACATTCCTACAGTCTTCCCCAGCTTTAAACTCCAGGCCTCTGGGTTGCACGTAAAGGATACCATCATAATTTAACTCAGCTCACGGACACTGAAATAGGTCAAACATTTGTGAACTCCCTTTAAATGTCTTTTAAAATATTTCCAGAACCACTAAAAAAATCCCCCGGAGAAGCATGAACAAATAGTCAGAGTCTACTAAAGAGAAGCGGAAGGATTGCTCTCTCCCAAAAGAGGATAGTCAGGACATCTGTTGAACACTCCAGTTTTTTTTCCTTTCCTAAGGTAATTGTTGACACACTCCCATGGTTCCACTTATGCTTTCAACTGGAAAACTAGAATTTGGATAGCATCATAATTCATTGTTGGACCTTTCTACCCCTGACTTAGACGAGTAATTAACACGTCTTCTGGGACTGTGGTTGGACTCCTTGGCACTGTACATTTAGTTGAACTGGAAGTCTCTGTAGCCTGTAGCAAGAAAAGCAATTCCCTTACCAGACTTGAAGTAGCGTGGCTACCAGATAAAGGCAGGCAGCAGGGTTTATACCATCGGTGATGGTGAGTGGGATGACCAGCAGTTCACCAGACTGCACAGGTCTTTTCTAAGACAAAATGAGCTTTACCATGGCCATATCTGCTACAGCTTCAGATTTGGTGTTCTAGATACAAGGACATGACAGTCAAGGCAGGGGGGGGGCTGTCTACAACAGTGGGGATGTACCATGACAGGTGGCAGAAATCTCAGAATGTACAAAGCTGATCAGGAAGAGCATATCCTTTCCCATGTCCCAGTTGTGCTGAAAACAACAAATTTAGCATTTCTACGTCAGACAAGCCACGGCCTTCTGTGAAAACAGCAGTTGTTGTTCTGCACCCAAGATAAAAACTGTGTGTGTTCCCTTCCCGACAGTGAATTTAATGATCGTAACAGTTGCCACATCAATGAAACAGGAGATGTAGGTTTTCTGTTCTGGCAGAAAAAACTTTGCACTACCTTCCCCCTACACCTGTTGGAGGAATAGTTCTGTCCCTTCCCCAGCACTCAGCCACAATATGGGATTACACAGAAAGAACAGAGAGCACAGAAATCATGGTGGAGTTTGAGCTTCAGATTGAGGAGTTCACCTGAGCAAACAGATTCCTTTCAGGCAGGCCATGGTACAGGTGCCTACAGACCCTGCTTCTCATGCTAATCTATGTAAAAAAACTGGCTCCGTTATCCCAAACAACTTTGCTGAGAAATGAGGACCTAGCTGATGCAACCTCCAAATTTCAAATTAACTCAAAGGTCTCATTCAACAGAGCCCATATTTTTACGCAGTTCCTCCCACCGAAGTGCATGGAAGTCCTGTGATCAGCTTCAGCGGAACCAGGATTTGACACTAGCTAAGAGACACAGCTCCTCAGTTGGTGGACTTCTATGAAAAACCTGACACTGAGCATGCAAGTAAAATATCAAACTGCTGAAATATTTGTGTTTGTGACATGTCAGCATGTCTTCTAGGGATTCTGTCAAGTCAAAATTGCTGCTGTACTGTGGATGGGTGAAAATCCAGCATCATGCCAGCAGGCAATCACAAGAAATAAGTACTCGTAAAGAAAAAAGAAGAACCACCCAACAACTTATCTGGTACATTCATGGTCAATAAAACAATTTAAAATGTGCTGTAAATTCACATCCTGTAAACTCCTTGTGCAATCATATGAGAAGTCAGGATCTAGCCTTTAATGGCTAGCTGCATCCCACAGTGGATGCTCCCATCTAGCCATTAGTGACAGTAGTGATGACTGTATTGAAAGTGCTGTTTGGTGAGCTGCCAAATCCAGTTCCAACCAGCAAAATGCATCTTGCGTTACTGCTGCTAGGTGAAAGCAATTCTGTACTTGGTGAGGTATTATCTTCAAGGGCTGTCCAGTTTTGAACTGTGTGACAAAAAACACATTGGTGCTTATTCAAGAGGAGGAGTTGATTGTAAGAAGCGACCAACAGTTCCCACTAAATGTTTCATATATGTAACACAAATTGACACTACTCTATTTATTTGTTGTGGTTTGCTCAACTGCTCCCTAATGACATGTAGTCGAGTGTTATATTTTGATTTGCATGTTTCACATGAATCATTAATGCAACAATACAGAACATAATGTTGTTCCCACCAAAGCCACATTATATTCCTGGAGATAGAGTATGCCCACGTAATGCTTATACAAAGAAAAAAATGACACAACAAAAGAATGGGCATGTGTGCACGCTTGCTTGGCTTTCACAAGCTGCTGTGGGCAAAGGCCCCCCCTGCTTGTTTGCATTTACCTAATTTCATTTGTTTCTTTGATTTTTGGGTGTTTGGTGGTGGTAGGTTTTTGTTTTGGTTTTGATCTACCCCCACCACTCCGCCCCCTGCCCAACAGCTTCTCTACAGCTACATTTGTTTTGATTTTTTCTTTTTTCTTTTTTTTTTTTTTTTTTTTTAAAGAGCTGTAGGATGTTAAATGGGCTGACTTAAAGTAAGTGGAGCTGGTAAGCATTAGGTGATCTCTACAAGATCGTTGCCATGTGGATCACAGACTGTAGGTTTTTGTCTCCAAAGATGTTGACGCATGCTGGCACAACTGAGCTAACACTTCACAACATATCCCCAAGCACCGGCTGGCCCTAGCTTTTAAGACAGACCTGCACATATTTTCTACTTATCTAATTTCCCAAACTCATTGCTAATGCTGCAAATAAGGCAACTCCACCAGCCAGGAAGGCCAACCAACTGGTCAAGAAGATAATTTACTGTTAATGTAAACCTACTCAGAAGGATTACCAGCACATTTATACACTTGCAAGCATTCATGAGTGGCATATGATGCTAATGGACATTAAAAGGAAGGCTGCATGATGAATGATGGTAATTAATGATTAAAGCATTACACAACACGTTTCTCTGGGAGTGCCGTGTTAGTGTCACTAAGTTAAGATCCATCAACCTGCAGCTTAAGAGGTCTCGGGGTTGCAAATCACTATTAGGAAAAATAAAGGTATTTTTATCCTTGCACTTTTACTCTTGTAACCACATGTAGGAATATTAATACAAGAATGAGTACATCTCCAGTTTGATAACCATATATTAAATATGTGCATGGGGGTCATGCATGCACCCACTTTTCTGAAAGCTTTAGCATTTCCTAGCTGTTAACAAAACCTGCATTCCCCTGCCTTTGAAAATGCTCTGTTAATAGGTACCTTACATTAAGGCAATATTTGCATCAATTATTTTCCTTAATAACGAAGTAGGGTAGCTTACCAGGGCAGAGAGGGATCCTGTTAGCTCTATTCTTACTCACGGTTATATATTACGGTAGAATCAGTGAGAGAACACGCAAGCAACAACAAAAAACCCAACACAACAAAAAAAATGACCAAGAATCCATGAGCACAATTTTCTGTCAGGAAAGGGAACAATGTTCATATTATATAAATGTACATGCAGCACGCACAATCTTTGCATGGAAGAAAGGCAGCAACAGAACACGCTGTAATCTGGTCATTGTGAGAGGTGTTAATTACATCAGAACACTAGGAACAGTGAGTTTGATACTGAAGCAGCTAGGTATGACTCAAGTTACAGTCTGAGCAGGTCTGAGGAAGTGGACACAGCACCAAGGAGCTGGCTGCTGCCTTGTGATGTTAGAGTATCCAATGCCAGAACAAGCTGCGGTCACACTCAGTTCCAGCTGCTGCTCACCCAGACAGGGGTTGTTCCAGGTTAACATGCTGCTGCCCACCCAGCCTGTTACTGGCTCTGAAGAAGAGTCAGAGGTGAGCACCTGCCTAGGTCTCAGTCATCCCCCTTCTAGCATCCCCTATCTTAGCCCAAAACCCACAGTGATTAGCACTTAAATTTAATGGTATCAATTGACAGATGGAACAGCTAATGCGCAGGTATGCATGACAGCCAGCCCAAACTACTGTGGGGCAGGAACCCTTGAGCAGGGGAATGGGGTGGATAGATTGACACAGTAACACCTCAAACTGCAGCAAAAAGATGAGCTAGAAACTGGTTTGTCAGATGCCACTCTGGGTGGTGACTAATGGCCTGCTTACGGGAACTGGAGGGCATGGGGTGTGTCATTGTGTGCTTTTTGTTTCAGGTTTTTTAATTAGGCAGGCTCTGTCTCATCACAGCTGCAAGCCTTAACAAACCTATCTTTTGCGATTTTTGAATCGCATCTATCCAACCAGTTTCTAGGAGGATTAGACAGCACGGTGCTGAAGAGGCAAGCGCATGCAAGATGCGGGTCAGCATTAGAAATTCCTAATGCAGTAAAGATGTGAGCTGGTCTTAGAGGAATCAGTTCTTAGCCCCAGAAATTGATTTTCCCAGGCTCCTGTGCTAACTGGACAGACTCGCTACTTTAACTTGGTAACTACTGGAATGATGCTGACTCTGCTAATCTGAGTAGAAATAGCAGTTATAGCAAGAGATGCAGGTACTGGACGAGTTGCCTTGGCTCTGCAATCAAAGTTATTCTCTGTATTAAATTTCTTTTAAAAATAATAAAAGTTACTTCAAAATTTATACAAATTCAGAGAACACCACTGTATGCAGCTAGAAAGGATAAAAATATAAATTTCCCCAGCTACATGGTGAATCAGGTTCATTTCATCAACCGTCTACAGCCTGAACATATTTTTCCATTCTCAGTACAAACACAGCACAACATTTTCAGAGCATGAGAAGCAGCCAGTTAGAAAAGAATGAGAAACTTGAAGTGATCACTTGATCCTCATAAATGCCGCTAAAGCTGATTTCAGAAGTGGGCCTTTGTCTTCCTAATCCCAGTAATTCCTTTAATTGAAACTGCAGAAGTTGTCTTTTTTCAAGCTAGGAAATGCTGGTTCTTCACTCTTAGAGTGACTGAAAGGCTTTTTTCTCAGCCTGGAAGGTAGGTAGTTTCACACAGAGCATACTAGCTGAAGGACCAAGAAATAGCAAGGATCAAAACCTACATGAAATCATCAGACACTTCATTTTCACATGTTGAAAAGCAGAGAAAATGCAGTGAAGTTTATAAGGCGGGGGGGGGGGGGGGGGGGGGGGAGTGGGAATTTCTCCTTCCATATTATTTTCCAGGGAGTTAAACTGGAAAACTAGAGGTGATGAGTTGTTATGAAGAAGTGAAGAAGAATTATGCCTAACAGTTGTGTTCAAGTTAAAAGAAAAGTAGAGGACAATTAGGAGTCACAGGTTCTGGGTTCTGTTCTATGCTCAGCTGGTGACTTTGAATAAAACACTTGGGATCTGATTCAAGAGAATAAACCCATGGGGGGCCACTGAAGGACACACTTAACATCAGTGAGACTTCCACATGAGATCTTTAATCATTCCAGGGCCAGGTTTAGCAATCCAAGAAACCATCATACATCTGATTGGTTACAATCACCATATGGAGTTTAAAAAAAAATAATTACATAACCCCCACCATTTCCAGATAAAACTACTCAAGTCCAACAGTAGTAATCCTTATTTCTGATTTCCAAAAGGAACCTAGCACATGGTGCTATACACTTTCCCAGCAAAGAACATCACTTTGTCCTGGAACAGGAGAACAACAGCAGCAGCACTGTCAGTGTGCCAGGACACCAGCCAAAGGGTGACCGTGGGACTGAGATTTTTTTAAAGATACTTGTAGTGGTATCTTTAAAAGGGTTCTCTGAAAAGGAAAGTGTTCTCTAAAGAGTCTTTCCAATCATTTTTTTTATACCAAAATAGCTGGAAAGAGCTGAAAGATGAAAGCTGGCAGACTTCCATTTCTAATAAGCCAGGCCACAATCCACCTGCTTTAAGATATTTGATCATGATGTAACTGCAGACTGGATCTTGTAGGGCCCAGCTGATGATACCCAACAGACTGTGTTTGTTTTACATGAAGAAATGAATTAAGCCTTCAGAGACAGAGAAGTCAATGAATGTCCATGTTAATGAGTGTATCAATACCACTATTAAAGTCTTTAGAAAGAGAAGATAGAAAAAGAATGAACTAGTTTAAAATAAAAACAGTTGTCTGCATCTACAAACAGAAGGAGAGACAGACTGCAGACACCTAAGAAATTACAATGATACAAATACGACATATTATATTAAAAGTACCCAAATATCAGATGTATAACTGAAGATGAAGCTCAGCTTTACAGGTTTCTGCGGCACTACTCTAGATTTCAGCTGGTATAACTGAGACCGGAATCTGGTTTGCTGCCATTAAGTGACACAAAGGAATACTTGATGACTTGTTTGAAACCAGAAATACAGAGCCAATAGGATGTTTTCCATGTACATCACTATAAAGGGAAGTATTTTTCATCAAGAAAACTTTAGAAGGTTCAAAAAGCAAAGTAAGTGAGCCTACTTTAAGAAGAAAAGTCCAGACATCAAAGTGAGGATGAGAAAAAGGAAATGGGTAACGAGTACCTCCACCTACAAAATTAACAGAGATCACAGGACTGTACTCATAAAGCCTTTATGAAAACATCTTCCACTATATAGTGCTCAGGCTCTTTCACTGTGGTCTCTTCTTGTTCAGTTTTCCATCAGCTAGAGTAGACATAATTGGTCATATTAATTGGGTGAATACAAGTGATTGTACCCTTCCAGCTTTCAGGTACCAACACTCAAAGTAAACAGGGCAGTTCAAATGATTAACACTTTTCCATTCCTACATACTGTGATAAGCATTTGAGTATGTAACAAAGTTGTTGTTATAAAGCAATGATTATTTCAGTTGGTATTCACACACATGAAGCTAGGACTGTCCTCATCTCAGAGCTACTGTATGAGGTTACATGCAAACTCTGCAGGCATGGCCCATCAAGCGAAATCAGGTCATCCACTGTGTTTCCCTTACAACTTCATAGTTTAGGAAAAAAAAAAAAAGTCATCAGTAGCTAAGAAAAGGAAGGTTAAATGACTGGCACTTGAAAATAAGGTCATTTCTTGGACAGCCAGTGCTACACATACAAACCTAGTGCCATTTAGACTTGTCAAAACTGGTTTTATACAACAAGAGGTACATAGGCAACTTGAAGGAGAGGCTCTTTTGTTTACATCTAGAGATGTGAAGTTAGCCACTTAGTCATGATCAGTCAATTCCTAACTACTATGCTGACTACCATTGAAGATATTTTTGAGATGATTTTTCCTTGACGACCTTTGTCTTATTTCACAGGAGCTGAAAACATCCAATTTCTTTTTGTTTTGGATCACTTCATTTCCATGTTCAATATCTAAACAGAAACCTACTCCCTTGCACTTGTACACGACCTCCTTTTGTACAAGAAAACAGAGAGTTTGCTCCTTAAATTCTAATCTAAAGAGGAAAGAGTCCATTTCCCATCACCAGCACCCCGAGCCATCCAGAACTGGGATCAACATAAAAATTACAAATGGACAGAATACAAGATGGATGTCCAAAAGTTTGCATAAACAATTTATGTGTTTCTACATGTCTTTTCTTCTGCCAAAGAAAGTTTAAATACTTCACCAATTCAGTAGCATTTCCAACCCCAACGAAACTAGGAGAACAATGAAGAAACCATGACAGAATAATTTCTCCTCTTTTGTCTTTGACCCAAAATACACACCTAATCTTGTGCTTTTGGCTGGCGAGATAATTAGCTGAATGCTTGAGACTTGAAAATAATTTGGTGACAATCCTTGAAGGAGAAGGAATCAGGCACAAGAAACCTGGGCTACCCAGCGATAATTACTGGTAATACACCTTTAACGCTATTCTTTTCGTCAGATGCAAGTAGTTTAGCCTAGCCCTAATTATAGTAATAAATTAAAGAGTAGCATCAACACAAATAGTTTGGGTAGTCTTTCTTTAAAAAAAAAAAAAAAACAACAACATTAAGAAAAATAGAACAATAATTACACTTCAAAAGGTATTATGTTAATGTCTACCCCATTAACTAGCTCTGGTTTAATTTCTTTTTTTACCTTTTGTTTGTTTGTTTTACATTAATATCCTTTCCTACAGAACAGGGAGGACTGAGAAATGACAAGACTGATCTGAACATCTTGAATGAGTGAACTTGTAGTGCATCAATAAGGTCATGATATAGGTCAGTAGCAACATCATTTTCACTAGGCTGGCAATAAGATCTTGGATTTGACATATGACTTCACTGTCACAAGATGTTAATTATCCCCACTGAGGTAATATGCAGGCAAACACAGAGAAGTGTATGGTCTCTTTTGATTTATTAGAAACTGTATTAATTTACAAGAATAAACACAGAATTCATTAATTTCAAATAATGCAATTTAGCTACACTGAATTACACCTGTTCCTTAGCTGCACCAGAGAACAGAAAGGCATCAGGTATAATAAAAACCTGAAAAGAATTGAAATACTGAGTTGGGCCAGGGACTATTGCCTTTTTTATTTAACGCAGGCATTGTCTATTACAAGCAATTTTCTGAAGGCTATTGCTCTTGCATAATATGCTGTATGAACATGCAGAGGGTGGGGTCCCAACAGCCCAATTCTTTTAATTCACTGAAGTGGAAACAGTCAAGAACAAATGGAAAGCAGAGATCAATTGCTCCCACTGGCGATGTCACCAATTATGAATTTTGTGGAATTAAAATGAATTTACCATCTTGGCTGTGTTATTATGGTTACATTGTGTAACATTATGAAAAGCACATTCATCTCATATATAAGATTAGCTGAAATAAATGTATGATTTTTCTCCTTTTGAAATACTGTACATGGTAATGATACTTGATCTGTTCTAGCAAGATGTCCCAGGCTCACTTTTTAACTAGTCACAAAGCAGCTGCCAGCAGTATCTGGAAGCAAATGCAGCAAAAAAGGTAAAATTCATTTAGCCACACATCAGCAACATCTGGTACAATATTTGATAGCTACTGAGGAATCTGGCAGCCCCCATTCTCCCTCACTAGTCTACCTCCAAAGGTGAATTGCCTTGCCTTCAGAGGGTTTGCTTCCAATGTGTAGTGATAGAAGGGACATGAATTTGGTCCTCAACTTCAAAAGCAGGCTATGTAACTCAGTGACCGAAGTATCAAGTAAGCAGCACCACCCTATACAAGAGTCCAAGTGGGAAAAGCAAACATTTTGTTATTCTTTAGCCAACCACATTCATAGCTTAATGTAGTATAGTAACAACCAGACCATGAGTGGCTGCAGCTGAGGGCTAGACACATGACAATCTCCATTGTGTAACAAGGGTTTACAGACTGGGGGTAAGGAGTAACCTTTTTAACCCTTCCAGTGAAATTCAACAATACTTACTCACCACAGCTTCTAGAGAGCTTTTGGGTTTATGCAAAGAAAAATCCTTCTATAGATAACTGACACTCCAAATCTGACAAGTTTGTGTTTGGAAATAAAACAATCAGAAAGTAAATATTTAATTACTTTAAACAAGATTTGGGAATGGAAGTCAGAACACACATATGACTATTTTGCAAGCTAATACGGAAAAAAGGCTTACCTGCACCTAGCTCCTAGCAGGGAAACGATTGCTAAGGTACACTGCAGGCAGTTTAAGTCACAAGGGTCTCTCTTTTACATTATGTTGATGCCAGGCGCATACTAGACTTATTAAGGAACAGCATTACAAAGGGAATAGGAAATGGGAAAGACAAAGAGACAAAAGGAGGAAATAAAAGCTGCACAAAACTTTAGATTCAAACAGAAACTAAAACTCCTAATAGCATGGGCGGAAGGAAGGCAATTTCAACAAACCAGAAGGATTTCCTTTTACAGGGTGGAAAGAGATGTTGTGGGGGGCAAAACATTGGAGCAGGAACCTACCTGATCAGGACAACACTGCACAAAGACACTTTGCACAGCCTGGACCGCAAACAAAAGCATGTAAGATTTGGTTAGAAAAATGGCTTTTGACCAGTCTGCAAAGACAGCACTGATCCACCGCACTTAAACGGAGGTGACTGTACTATCTGCTGAAGTACCAGAGTTCACTAAATTATTTCAGTTATGCTAAATTCATTGATGGGCACCTAGCAGCATTGAAAATCTGCTTCCTGTCAAGGCATTCCATTCTAACAGGTGAAGAAGATAGTGGTGCTAAAATACAGTTATTTGAGCACAAGTGAAATATAAGCTAGTATTTCAGCACAAGTGACAGGTGAGCCACAAAATGGAAAGCTTCAGCTTAGATCACATCTGCCTCAAGATCTGCATGTTTGGCTGAACACTTTTACTCCACAGTTTAAGGACAAAGTCTACTGTGAACAGGATTTTTTGCAAGACTGAAGTTTTCCTTCGTGCTGGTTTTGGCTGGGATAGATTTAGTTTTCTTCACAGTAGCTAGTATGAGGCTATGTTTTGGATTTATGTGGCGAAGAATGTTGATAATACCTTTGGCTTTTTCCCATTAGTGTTTACATTAAGCCAATGACTTTTTCAGTTTCTCATACTGCCCCCCTGTTCTCCCAGCTTCTTCTCTACAAGAAATTGGGGGAAACACAGCCAGGACAGCTGACCCAAACTGACCAAAGGGATACTCCATGCCATAACACATCATGCTCAGCGTATAAGCTGGGGGGAGATCACTGCTCAGGGACTGGTTACACATCAGTCAGCAGGTGCTGAGCAATTGTATCACTTGTTTTCTTTTTTCCCTTGTGTTTTGTGTGTCTGTCTGTTTGTTTGTATGTTGTTGTCCTTTTCATTACATATAATTATTATATGTACTAGTATTACTAGTATCATTATTTTATTACAATTACTAAGCTGTTCAAACCACGAGTTTGCTTACCTTTTTCCTCCAATTCTTTCTTCCAACCCACTGGGGGAGGGAGAAGATGAAGGAGTGGCTGTGTGGTGTTTAGTTGCTGCCTGATATTAAACCAGGACATCCTTTCAACTTTTATTTGTAATATTTAGATTGCCATAAGAACTGAGAATCAAACTCTATCAAGCTAAACACATGATAGGACAAATTCTAGCCAAAAGCTGAAAACCTTAGTACAGCAATTACACAAGGAGTGGAAAGCAAAAGGGAATGAAATACATGTCAAGAGATGAAATAACTTGTTCAGGGCCCAGATCAAAAGAAGAACCAGGGAAACTATTTTACAGTCTACAACTCATAGGTCTGTGTCAACTTCTGCTCCTCAGCTGAAGTAAGGAATATTTCTGAAGAAATACAGAACTGTGCAGAGAAATTACGTGAACATTTCCTAATCTGGATCAACCAGCTATACTGCTAATAATATTCTTAAGAAACTGAGAATAATTGTCCGTGGAGTATCAATGAGCTGCCCTCTCCTGGACAGAGCTGGAACACTCAGAAATCTCACTACCCCCATTTTACATCTATACAGTCCAGAAAACATCTACACTATTTTAAGCATCTGGAAATTCTTTGGGGGTGAATTCCCAAACATTGAGTCTCCAAATAGCATTCAGAATCACAGATGTCTGTATGTGAAATCCAATGTAAGAATTTGTGCTGTCTCTAACCTGATCCAAGACATTGTCATAGTTTATGGTAATACACAATAATGGCTTTTGAGCTACAACCTTCAAGTAAGTAATGGACTGTATCACAGATCCAAGTCTCAGTTAAGCTTGACAGCAACACCCCAACCCCCCAGCAAAAAATTCAACTAAATAGACCCACTGCTGCCACTTCTAGCAAAATGGGAGGACAAAATTTTGGGAAAACCCTGCTACAGAACACCTTACTCCCCTTTGTATTCCCAACAGCAGTATTGTACAAAACAAATAAGGAGAGTACACAAAGGATATTCAGAAACATCCTGTAACAAGGCCACATCCCGCAAGCTGCTGAGTAAGTACCTCCCACAAGTTGCAGAGTGCCCCTGACTCCTGCTTGAAGTTATATCGCAGGAGCCTTGACACATTCGGACGCGTGGAGGACACCCATTATTTTAGCCATTTGAAAGGAAGCCTGATTGATATAAGACACCCACAGGGGCAGTAGAAGGTGGCTGCAGTCTGCGCAGTGACATAGGAAGGTCAGAGGGAGGTAGAGGGACTACACGATGTCAGATTTAAAAAATAAATACCCCCTCCCCCTCCTAGAGCTTTGGAAATGACCTACATATCATTTTGTCAAACAGCTTCTGTGGTGATATGGGCCAACATAATAGTTGTGACAGAAGCCCTGAGTGGGACAGGGCAGTGGAGGGGGGTGAGGGGGATAGCGCAAATGCACAACAGAGATAGTTTGCTTCTTCCAATATACGGTTCCTGAGCTTGCAGCAGCTGAATGCTGTACTTGGGACCACAATAATAGCTTACTTTTTGCTACGTTTTAATAATATTAATCAGCTTCCATCAATTAAAGAAGTGTTTTTAACACACAGATACCCTGTTAGACCCTATTAGTACCATATAGTTCACCAGATGCATGGAGTGAAAGCAGCATTGCATTCCACAAGTTAGTAAACATACCTAAAGATATATTTTTCACTGTGGTTTAAGAGGGTAAGGACGTGTAAATTACAGAAACCATTCTATAATATACATTTTCTGCCTAGAAAACCTAGTTTCAGAGTCAGTATTTCTAGAAATGTAAGTACTGAAACTGCACTTTAGTTGTCAGTAAATTCATTATCACATTAACTAGGTCTAAATTATTAAACGTTAATGATGTAGGTTCTCAAAATACGTTGGGCTTTATTTTCCCACACAGAATCAATGTTAAACATTAGCAGTATAAATTAAGTAATACTTTACTATGGCATGCTGCTGCTTTGAATTGAGTTACCCAAGGAAGATGTATATTCATGGCTACAGGCTCTCTTTGGCCTCCTAGCGAGGATGATATAGTTTATTGTAACAAATGAGCAGTCGAGCCGTAATGACTTAAATGATGTATACATTTTTGCCAGTGAAAATGTACCAGTGAGGACCTTTCTGCTTAAGGGAATGAGAAGAAAACAGGAGCATGTACTATAAACATAATTTCCATGAAAGCCTGGGGGAGCATCTCCCTTTACACAGTTTAGAAGCATGGCGCATATCACAAAACATTTTAGGATAGTTAAATTAATAGAATATAGACTCAGGCAAATTTGAGAAGGATAATTTTTTTAAAAGAACAGTATTTTGGCTTTAATCCTGTGCTGCTGTTTTTCTGTAGCCTTCAGTCTGAACTGTGCAAAAGACAAGAGTCTATACAGTCATTATCTTGATGCAATTTATGAGTCCTTAAAAAAGGAGTACAAAAGTGTTTGTATTGCAAAGCCATCATAACTATTGTCACATATTATTGCTAGGCTTCAATCTCTTCTATTGCTATTTCTTTAACTCACCCGGAGGGCTTTAATATTGCAACGACTAGTTTGTCTGACAGTCTAAAGGTTACAGTAGTCCGCATTTTGTAGTGATATCTGAATCAGAGAAAGCAAGGTAAAAATGCACATCTTGCATTGCTTTTCCAGGATACCTAAAATCAGACTGAATAGCCATGGATGCGAGCTTGTCAGTCCTCAGCAAGTATCACCAACTCACACTAACAGGTTGAGAAGAACAAATTAAAGACTGTGATAATCCAGGCCATTTGCTACAGATCTCTTGACTGAGCTGCCATACCTAAACACTATCTCACCTCATTCGGAAGTGCAAAATGAATGCTGATTCTGCCCAGATACAGAATCAGAGACTACTGGACCGAAAAAGGTATGTGATAAAACTGGAGGTGAGAGACTGCACAGTCACTGTGACAGAGAGCTGCTTTCTTTTCCAGTGTTTGAAATACTAGGAGGTAAAAGAAATATTTCCTCTAACTATCATGAAGTATAAAAGACAAGTTACCAGAGACAGAGGACAAAAACTTAGGCCTGACTCAGAAGGTAAAGAGACAAGAAAGGAAGAGACAAACTTACTAATGTTAGCAGCATGGTACAGCCCTATGAGGGGCACCTGGAGATCCAGATGTCTCCTACCTCTGACAATACCCAAGTGACACAACTATCTCTCACAGTTTGGTAATAATTACATAATGAATTTTTCAACAAAATCTTGCAAAGGAACATCTTTCAACACTGAAAAGGCAGCTGACCTCCTACATGTCTATCGGGGTGAAGAATAAATAAGTACACAGGCCAAGTTCCATTCCATTTGAGGACAGGACCACTAAATGCCAGTTGGACCAGTCTGGGCATAAAGAGGATCACACCACTAGTTTACACAGTGGCATACGGTGCTCTATTCCCCTGTTGGGACTGCACATGGGATCTTTGTATACAAGACTGCCATTCCTAACTGCATTCAAGTAGGTCAAGAGAGAAGATGCACCCCAGCCTTCCTGGGAGAGCAAAACACTGTCAGACATACTGCAGCAAGTTAGGCATTCACACCGTGGTTTACGTCAAGACAGCCACACACACACAAAAAGAAAAAAAACCACACCACCCAAAACCACCACCAACCTAAAACTCAGGAGGGTCTGGAAAGGCAAAATGAAGATAGAACTGCATTTTCAGCTATTGCCTAAAACATTTTTACCTCCTCTGCAAAAACTTATATTTGCATTCACATATTCTGAAAGTACTTATGGGTAGCTAATATTTCACAAATGTGAATCAATGCCTTTGGTCATTTCACACCTGGTTTCCCTTTTTCTGTCTGTTGTCAAACCTACAAATGCAACTGATACTTAACCTTAGCTATCATCCATGTTAGACAGTTGATAACATGTTGGAAAAAAAACAACAAACCCAACAACCTACAACCAAACACTCAATAAAAGTGTTACTGTGTCACTGTTGAGTTTTGTGCACTCATACTTCAGTTTTCAACATTTAAAACTTCAGATTCACTTTTTGTTTTATAACAAGTTCATTTTGACCAGAGAACCTTTTTCACACGTTTTATTCATCTAAAGATAAGGAGTTCCTAGAAAGTTAGAGGTCCAACATAGACTAGTTCCATCTGTGTTATCTGGCCTCCAATAGGACGTTACATGTTATGTTATTCCCAGCTGGTTTCTAAGGACTCAGATTTATGAGTCTCTTTCAAAAAATTTAATTAGATAAGGTTGCTGGCTTATGAGAAGATGAGCATTAACTCTCAAACCCAATGTATCCATGAACATCTTACTATGGTACCTTATCAAACATTGCTGGTATACACCAAGCATGTCCAGAAACACTTCCACAATACTGTTTATATCTGCACCGCTGTTAGGGTATCTCCCAAAAATTACCATGCAATAGTTTCAGCCTGAGCTGACTGCTTCCTCATTTGTGTCATCATAAATGGCTTGAATCAAAGGTTGCTTTCAGTAATAGTTGTCCTAAAGAAACTGGCTTAATGGAATTATGAATCCATCTACTAATATGTTAAAATACTTACTCTAAAAAAAAAAATAAAATTGTATAGTGTTTTAAGAGCCTTCTACTAACAAATAATGTATGTGGTACTAAAAACATCCTGTTTGAGCTTTAGAAACTACCACAGTAGTAATTGCAATTAGTAAGAGGCAAAATAAAATTAAACCTGTATTTCCATTTAAATAGTATGCTTACAGCTGGAATTATTTGTATTTATGCATTTCCTCTTGGATTTCATCCCTGAAAGAGGGGATCTTTAGCTTCTCTAACCCTAGTGCTGCATTTTTATACAACAGCAATTCAGGTTCACACTATGGTTTAGAGCACATTTCTTCCCCATGGGCATGAGTTTTCCACTCACGTAACTTGAAGTACATAGACTGCTATTGCCAGCAAAGTAGTAATAAAGCCCTTCCTTGACTCATTTGGTACAACTTCTCATCGGTTAAACCACAGTTCTCAAGTCTATCAGTTCCACTTGCTTAGTAAACCCAGAAAATGCAGCAAATTTCTTCCCTGCTCCTTCTATCTAAACACCATTCAAAGTACCTCAGAAAGGGTCTGTTTCCAGTTTCATATTAAAACAGCTCCATCAGTGCCAGCACCATGACCAGTAACAAAAGAATTAGGCTGTGCATCTCCTGAGTGTTTTTAGGTACCATGGCAACATAACAACTAACTGTGTGACTGGGTTTGAAGGTGTAATGTTAACATCTATTTACACAACCTCTAACAATCAACAGCTTTATGTTTCCTGTAAAAAGGAAATTAACCTAAACAATGAAAGAGAGGTTTAATCTAGCTGTTAAGAACAGCAAAGGCTCCAAAATTTTGTCATGGTGAAGCTGCATACGGACAGAGAATTCATGTGTGTGCCACTGAGAGGGATAAATTCAGAGTAAACAAAACCGAAACATGCCAGATGTTAGGCCACCAACCTCTAACACTATCATCAGCCCCAAGCCACCTATTCCAGAGAAATTAAACAGTAAGTCCAAATTCAAACAATTTACACATAGCACTATTCTTTACTTCTGTCATGGCCATCTCTCAGGGTCTCTAGCATAAAGCCAGGATCCTTTTACACGCAAAGAAATCCAGAAAGAGTGCATTCATACCAACCAATTGACCACTTTACAGAATTAGCACACACCTGCAGAAACAGTGGGTTCAGAAAGAGGTATGCCAGAAACATCAGGACAACTGCAATAAGGTGCTACAGTCACGACACAGTGACCATCCTGCTGGTGGGCTTCCCAGGAACGAGATTACGGCAGGAGGACAGTGAAATATGCGGGAAATGCACAAGCTGCATTTGGCTGGCACTGCTCTTACACAGCTCGCAGTCTGGATGAATTCATTGTACACACTGAAGCTGAACTGCTGTAGTGCAGACATGGGCAAGAGCAGTGTAATGCCCAAGCACCACAGGGTAGTACAGGTCTCAGGGCTGAACACAGGGAGAGGCTGGGATAGCTGAGCATTTCAGTCTGGGAAACGTGAATGACATGATGGGCCAGATAAATGAATGCAAAACCTCCCAACCTGTTTGTCATTGCATCCTTACATTACAGTGTATTTCAGTGTTCCCACTTTCAACTCTCCAGAACCAGACACTGTCAGAAATTACAGTATTAAACTGAACATTTCATCCTTATGATAAGAAAGGTTAATGTTTGGTGCAACTCTGTCCATCTGCTTTTTTTAACAGACATTTCGTTATGTGGCCACAGAATAAGTTCCAGATCATGAGATAAGACGGAGAAAGTATAAACCTATTAACATAGTCGTAACTGCTAGTTCCTACTCTGAAGCCCACCATTACATGCAAGGTGCAGTTCTAAAGTGTACCAGCTTTTTTTAGGTTACTCTGAGCCAAGCAGGATATCATTAGGGACCTCTTCAAAGACCAGCTCCTCAGAAAGCAAAATGAAATTATCCTGTACGTTCTGCCTACTCACAGTACCACCTTTACATTATGTATGGTTCTTGATTGCTCTTAGTCTGTGCAAATTGCAGAGCACACTATTAGGGATTTTCACTTTTATGTGAAGGATGGAAATTTATTGCTGTTTTTATGCTAACACATTGGTGTTCTGAGTATTTATAACATATTGTTGCATTTGTTATTAATAGAGCAGTGTGCTGAGGAGGGAGTAAGAATCAATAAAACTCTCTCCCATCTGCATTTATAGTATTTAAAAACAAGATAGAACATAAATAGACCAACGGGTTTACTTGGGGAGATGTGTTTCCTGAGCAATTTCACTGTTCTACCTTAGGCAAGGGAGGTGCAAGGGGGAGATTGGATAACTGGTATCCTTGGAATGTGATGGTGAAAATAAAAGAAATAGACAAGCAGGATTTTCTATGGGTTGGAAAATGCTAAGACTGGAAGCAAAGATCCCGGAGTTCTGTCCCACATGATTTATATACTATGGGCTACATGTCAGGCAAATTTTTAAGAGCATTTAACTGCATAAAGACAGTACCTCATGGGATTTCCAAAGGCACCTCAATCACCTTGTACTTCTCTCTGCTCACAAAATAATAAAAGAAGCTACACCACAGACTGAAGCCACAAACCCTTTGAGGATCTCTGAGAGGCAATACTTTTCAAGCACATCTAACATCATCAGATCTTCCTATTATATCACCATACATCCCTCCTGCACGCAGCATTCATGCCCATGCTTCCTACATTCTCACAAGGCAAAGCAGCTACAAGACAGCAGCATTTCCTCCATGTTTTTTGCAGGTTTCCAACTCCTACTGGGAGAGGGACTCAAACCTAAGCAAGATGGTAGTGGCAGAATCTGCCAAAGGGTTGTTTACAGATTGGCACACCAGCAGCCACCCGGGAACACAAAGGATTTGTGCACATTCTGTCTAAAAGCAGTTTGATGGCTGGAAGGTGGGTAGGTAGGGCAGAAAGCTGAGGAAAAGGTGTATCATATTCTGCCTCTACCCAAGTACTAAATTAGACTGCTGCAATGCCCCTGAAGCTGTGTCTGGTTTCTCCCTCATTTCTCAGCTTCTCACTCTGCACAAAAGCTTATTTTCAGATTTTTGGTCCTCCCTTTTTTTTTTAATCTCTTGCAAAAGACCTTCCCAAATCCCCTAATCCTGTTCACTCTCTCCACCCATCCTGCATCCCGCCAGTCTTCTGTGCTCTGTTTTTAAAAGAGATATAATAATGTTTTATTTCAGATGCACAGGTAATTTTTAACCTCATTCACCTGCTGGAGTGAACCTGGCCTAAGGACTTGAGCTAGTCTGCAGGAAACTGGTGATGCAATTAATAAAATTATTTACTAAGAATTAGCAGAAAGGAGAGGAATATGAATCCGAGACAGCATACTTGTGCCTAATAGGCTGTACAGCGTCTAATTTACGTGGCTTTAACTACTAAGGTATTGGTAGAAGAAAACAGCTCTGGACCTGAAAACCTGGGAAGATGGGTATATTGCAGTAACCAGAGGCCTAGCAATTCAGTGCCTTGGATGAGACAAATTTGTATCTTTGGGTATGGTCGCAAACAGAGTATATGTTATAGTCAACTCCTTGAGCAACATTTCCCCTAGTACCATTTTTTTGGCATGGAGACGTATCACTTCCTGCAGGTGCCAGATTAGTTTCAAGCATTTGTGGATAGAAACGCTAAACTATGCAGATAAATTTCAAAAGATGAATGAGCATCTGCACTCCAATATAATTTATATGCAATAATACATGTTATTTATACACTCTGAAGGCTCTGCAAGCCAAAACATCACCATTTTGTCTATTTTCTGAATGTATAAATAAGACATAGGATTGTAGAGAAATTATATTGGAGTGCAAAGGCTCATTTATCTTCTGAAACTTACTTGCATACACTTTACACTAGGAAAAATAACACCATCCAGAATTTACACAGAAATAGAATCAGTCAGAGGAAAGACTCCATATGAAGTGTTATGGTAACACACTCAAACTAAGTAAATTCAGCCTTTTTCAAATTCATTAACCCCCACCATAAAGTAAAACCAGTTTAAACTACTCCTGTGAAGAAAACATTTTACCTTTGCTTACACCAAGGTAACAGCCATGAGTTCAAGGTTCTTATTCAAGATTTGCATGGGTCAAAGCAACAGCGTAACTTGCTCTAAGCATAGAAACACTTGCTCCAGCATTAAGAATCACTAAAAACTGTAACATATATAAATTGAAATACCATTCCTAATCAATAGCTCATCTTCACTATGCATAACTAACTCTTGCTCAGAATGAACCTACACAATATATTTATTAGCAGTAATTAAGTCAACTGATTACCATTCACATGTTCAGTTACAGCATTTGGAAGAAAATATTTCATAAACACTTTACTAGTCTTTCATTATATCAATTTCAATTTCTGTTTAAAATAGCAAATCCAATGGTGGAAGGTCAGATTCCTCTGCCCTCTTCATAACCACTCCCCTGTTCCTTTTTACACAGCCTAGTCTTTTACTGCATCACCCACTATGGCTTCTGTTTCATGTCCAGAACAGATCCATGGTTTTAAAGACTTATGTAAGGTTATAGCTTTCATACCAGACGAGAATCCACATCAAGATCTGTCCTACAGCTATTCCTGCTTCTCCTTTCTGGCTGTCTCTTGTGGATGAAACACACACTGCTCTCAAATTCATTCTGAAACATCTTCTGAAGGCTTCCACATCCCTCAGTTTTGCAGCTTTAAGAAAAACATTTATTACATGCTGTAGGAGAGCTCACACTCTGTGACAAAACCACCAAAATGCACATGTCAGAAAACCTAATCCAAAGCCACTGAGGTTAAAGGAGACATTTCGGTCCAGGCATCAACAACTAAGCAAATACTTGTGCTTCATTCTCCCCAAACTGCTCTCTCCTAACACTTTTTAGCTTCTGATTTGTCACACCTCAACTTAATTCCACCATTAAGTTTAACCCAGAAACAGCATTAGGATTCTTGCTTTCACAAGCAAAGATGTGAAACTGAAAAAAATACACAAAATCCCACATGAAAACGATAGTTTTTAGATTTTTTTTTTTTTTAACGTTTAAAGAGAAAAGTAAAGAGGAACCACTCTGAGTGAAAAAAAGCACCAAATCAAAGAACACCAAAGTACTTGCTAACCAGGATTCTTGTTCTTATTTCCACTATAGAGACTTATTGACTTCTCCACAAATCAAATAATTGGAGAAGGATAAATCAAAAGAACTCAAAACTTCCCTTAAGTAGTTTGGAAAATCCCTCTTTCATCAGAGCCAATTTTAAAGGAATCAAAACTAGAATCTAGGTTTGCTCTTTTTCTAGTCACAAATATAGTAGATGGTTAAACATTCTTTCATGTGATGCAATGCTTTAGATAGTGGTTCTGGTCTAGTTAAATACAATACGGTATGCTAAAACTTCTGCTGCAAGCTGCACAAATAAATAACTGATGTTTAAGTGCACTGTGGGATGAAAGCTTTATAGATCCAGAAACATTTTTCATCTCCTCAGTTTTGCAGCACACACCTGCTTAAGGCCTTCTGGCAACACTGCATGCAGCCGTAGTCAGGGAGTTCCCAATCCACCAGCCTACCTCTGTATCTTTCCTTTTTTGCAGATGCTATAATCTTTTTTTTCCCCTACGCACATGCCTAGTACCAAACAGCAGAACCAAAGCTTGATAAAGTGACAACAGAAGATAAAGCATTTCTTAAAATCTAAACAGCCAGAGGCAAACATAATCACAATATTTCTACACCTTTGGTTGGAAGGCAGTACATGAATACAGGAGTGCCTCAGTTCAGCTACTGGATTGAGCTCGGTATCCAGATCAGGGCAAGCTGTCTTCTGAGGGTGGTTTTTTTTCCCAACACGGAAAAAGAATATATTTAAGTTCACGACTAGTATTTTAGATGTTTCTTTTGCACTAGAAAACTGGGGGGGGGGGAAGGGGGAACCCGCCAAAAAAACCCAACAAAACACAAAAACCCCAAACAAATGAAATAAAAAAATAAAACCAGCAAAAAAAAAAAATACAAAAACAAAAAAAAAAACCAAACACACCCGCATCTGATGCAGCTTCTGTGGCAGCCTATATCATATGGTGCTCTTTCTCCCCTTGGACTGGGTGGTTCCTAACCCAGCTGTTCCAGAACCAGCTCTGCAAACAAGTTCAGCAGGCAAATGCATGCAGTCCCATGCATGTGCAGGCACTATCAATGTCCTTCTCTCAGCTGACTGACTGTAGGAAACTATACAAGACACTTTGACCCCCAGAAAAGACACATAAATGTAGACATGAGATGGAAGGGAACAATGATACCAATAGGATCTTCCCAGACTCTCCTAGAAAACATCTCTGACTGGAGGAAATGAGCTGCTAAGAAGTCTCCTCTAGACTACTGTGAGGCCATACTACACTGTCAAGTTCTGCTGGGAATATTCAAACACTAAAACCTCCTGCAATCAATCAGTCATAATGAGAAAAAGACAAAATAGGTCACACAGGAAAATCAGCTTCACAGATATGACCAGAGAGATTTTAACGCTTAAACACGTCAGCTTGAAAAAAAGCTGCCCAACTTCCATTCACAAGTGCTGTCCTCCCCAGGGTGAAAGAGAGCAGGTGTCAGCAGGCAGAAAGGAGATTCCAGTTGGTACAAATGCATTATCCAAAGTTTCCTGGCTAGAGCCCATTCAAGCATACCATGGAAACAGTTTTTTTCCTCCCTTGCTCTATGAACAAGCAAGCACTTTTTTGGACCAGATTTTAACCTAGGCCAAGCAATGCAATTTAAAACCGAACTGCTTGTTGAGACAGATCAGGCAACCACTTGAACATATCTTTTAATACATGTCAAAATTGTAGCACATTGTTCAACATTCCAACCAGGAATTTGTGGAATGGGACAACCAAGGCTCCTGACACCACTCAGACGTCCAGACCAACTGGACAAGACACTAGGCCAGATTGGTTTGGTTAGGATCAGAGATGGAAGAAAATAGAAGTCCTTTTTAGCAAGATGAACACACAGGGTAGCTTTTGCACAGGTATCTCATGAGAAGTGGGCACAGCAGACATTCTAACGTTTACAAAAGCTGGTTTGTCTTAATTTTTTTTTTTTAATCCAGGAAGATGGTGTTGTTTTTTTGTTTGTTTGGTTTTGTCTGTCTGGTCTTACACATACCCATGAGAGAGAAGAGATGATGGAAAACGTATACAGCTACTCTTAGAAACAGACACAATTGCCAGCCCTGTCAGGAATTCTCTCTATAGTTTTGCAATGGCTATGAAAAGATTACTGCCAGCATTTCAGGTAGGAAGCTGAAAGAAGCAGCCAGCAAGACTCCAAACCAGCAAACCCATCATTTTTATTACTGTATCATCTGGGGAATACTAGTGTGGGAACACTAGGAGCATACAGTCAGCATCAACTATCCCCCTACATGCTACCATTTAGATAAGCACATACTTAAAAGATAATACATGCTGAATTAGATCAGTGGCTTCTTGTCACTCTGCTTCAGTCGCCCCCACATCCCTTTGCCTCTAGTTTCCAATCCTGGCAAGAAGGCTCCACACTTAGAACGGAGACACAAGCCCTTTCTCTGGAGCAGATCACACGTGCACAGCCTAACACTCAGTGAGGCCACTGCACCCTTGTGGCCTCCAGCCACAGTTACAAGACAGGTATAGCTGTGGAAAGCTAATCTTAAACTAACCTAAGAACAGACTTGTTTTAGCAGCACAGGGGCTAATTTACTCTGGTTTGTAAACAGGTTTCACATCCAATGCCAAGCTTAGTTCTGCTGTGGTTAGATTACAAATGCCTTAGCTAGCTGCTTTGAAGCCAGATAATGCAAGTAGCTCTTCATCAGCAGCTCTCACACAGCCCTCCTGCTCCAGCAGCCACCTCACACCCCCTCTGCTCTGACAACTACTTCACAGCAGAGAGGGGACACTGCCCAGGAGCTGCTGGGAGCACACTGAAGGAATGTGATAGTGAAAGGACAGCTCATATAGCCCAGCGGAGGGATAATGAAGATCCACTGACCCAGCTTCACCCAGGGAAGGTGTAGACGAAGCAGACAGTGGAGGTTACTCTTTCAGCAGCCTCTGACAGCACTGCTGGGACACATTCCGGCAATCACAGGTTCTTGCCATCCCTGCTCCCCACACAGTCTGTTCTTTCCCAGGACAAAGCCTCCCAGCATAGCCCATCATTGTCCAAGCTCTCCACCACCCCCACAGCCCTCCCTCTGAAGATGCTTTCATTTGATTATAAACTCTCTCAGGCAAAGATGATCTTTTATTATGTGTAAGTATAGTGCCCAGAAAAATGGGGTTCTGATCTCAAGGCACTGCTGTAATATAAATAACAGTAAGTCACTACTACTAGCCTTCAGTAACTCTAGGGGTTGCACTGGGAGATGGCGAGTCATGCTAAGATGCCTTTCTACAGCACAGAAATAAATCATTTTTGCACATTCCAGTATTTTGGGGAGAAAGAGTAGAAGGAGGGAGGAAATGCAAAATGAATCTAAGCCACATTTGATTCTTTAAATTTATAATAAATCCAAGTGATTTACCAGAATATAAAATTCTCACATGCAGAGTCAAGGACAATATTCTATTCATGTGCAAGAGTCATTTATTCATTTATAATTAGATAAAATGAACTGCAATTTTTTAAGAAAAAATTTGCATGTGGCAACAGTAATGTATTATGGAAGGGTGGCACTTTGTTATATCCATTTGTTAGTCAGGACACTGGAGCTGCAATTTAATAGACAAGAAATAAGTACAGTAGAGGAAGGGAAAAAATTAAATTCCGCGTGATCAGCAAGGTTTCGAACAATCGCTAGCCAACTGAAGTGGGTGCCATATCTATAAGTCATTTTGTTTTATAGGCCATTAGGATCTCCTGAGAGAGGCTGCATGGAGACCGCTGCTTTTTGTTGAAATTAAAATGTCAGAGAAAAAGAAATAGAACAAAACAGGGAATCTGCAATTAATTACAAGGCCATAAAAATTCAATAATCAGGAGGCTGTGCTGCTGTAGGCACAGCGGTATCTGATTCAGGCTAACAGGAGTGGAATACATTAATCTTTTCAAATTAGTTTTTTAATCTGACGGGGATATATAGTGACGTGTTCTTTTACTGTTTGAGCAGAGCTGCTGTCTAATATATAATGCTGAGTGTCTGGAATTAGGACATCTATAGCCATTTTGTGACTACAACATTTTCAAGGCATTTATTCAAGCCTATCTGTACACCTGTTCTACAGTAATCAGGCAAAACATGTTCAAAGTTCACATCCTAGATATGCTTATGAAAAAGAATTAAAATGTTGAGATTAAGACAAAATAGCAGGTCCCCATACAGGCTTGGCACAAGGCTGCTTGAAATGACAGTCTGTTCTTCTGAATATATCACTAGGCTTTGAAACTGGGTTCCCGTTCCTTTTCTACATTGAGTTCTACCCCCTTCCCCTCCTTCCCCCTCAAGGTGACCTGCAGAAATCGTCTTCATGTTTCCACGTATTCCATGCTTTAGAGTAAAGCCCTGAGACTTTCATAGGTTAGGGAAATTTCTTACTTTTATCTTTAAATATCAGTAACAACCCTCACCCTCCTGGTGAATGCTTCATCACCCTTCCTGGTGGCCCTCTTAAGAAGCCCAAACACACACTACAGATTCTCACGTGTTACTTAGATGCTCAGGAGATGGATGAATGTTTACTGGACACCAGTTATCTAGAGCATGTGTTCAGTCTCAGATTTACAGGGTTGTACAAAGATTATTTGACACTGTTGTTCTTTCAAACAAATCTTTTTTCTCTCCTGTTCTGGGTTTTACCCTCTAATTCCACTGAAATAATATTCATTACATTTTCACTTATCACTGGATGTGGCCAGCAAAGAGACTTTCTTATTGAATGAAAAACCAGGAGTCTATTCCCTCTATCTCCACCTGCCCAAATACCTCTTTCTTTTTAAAATTATGTTAAAAAAGCCTGAAAGACTACTTCTATATCTTCTTTTGTATGACACATAGGTAAAAAGGCACACAAACCCTTCTTTTTGACTTGATCATAGATCACTACATGTTTTATGAGAAGAGTCTTTTTACATAGAGTCACTCTAACTTTGCACTATTGAAACCAGTAGTATCATTATCAAAGCCTGCTGGCTCAAAACCTTCATGTAGGTGGGTAAAATCATTGCCATCCTGTTTGTCCAGGGTGTACTGGGCACGCTTATTTTGCTCCATTTGAGGTTTCAATCCCGTAAGCACACATCTCAAGAAAAAAGACCTCCCCAGGTGAACATTAAATGTCTAAGATCAGGTTTGAATTAAGACTTTACACCTTTGTCTAATTCCATTTTTAGTTTACAGATTTTTTTTTTCAATCAAATTCCAGTGCACTCACTTGAAAAGCCATTTTTCAATTCTTTACAGTGCCTAGATGTAGAGTAACATCATTTATGCATTCATTGCTTTTTCCTGCAAGGCAGAATAAATGGGCATGGATGTATCCTTTTCATGGAACCTTCAAAAGGATAAATAATATGTTGGTGTGGGGGTAGATGAAAGAAAAAAAGAGAGAGTGAGAGAGCAAGTAAGCAAGACCTTATACTTCAAGACAGGATTTGCAGGTTAAAAGAAATAGTAGCTCCATTTAGGAAACATATTCCAAGCATGAGAAAGGGTAGGAAAAGCTTCCTGCAATAGGCATTAATAATTTTCTATACATCACTTTTAAATCGTGATGACAGCAGAACTCTACCTTATGTGGTTAGTTTATCTAACACTTTTCCCATAAGCATATCCCTCATATGTATGCGCATGAGTACACCCATACTCAATGACAACAGAGGGTACAAACTTACCTCCACTGAGGTCATCAACTATTATCAATATTACCGTGACCAAAATCTCCCTCTAGATCTCCATAATAAATTGATCTGTCCTTGTTGTCTGTCCCTCGGTCTTTAAAAACTAAACATGCTTTAGTAGATTCGACGTGAGATAACTACATTGTCTCATCATAATCTTCCATATGAAACTCCTCTTATCAGAATGGGTCCCAAGATGCAGTTTCCTGACTATGAGAGCCGTGTGTAGTGATAACATACCCACGGCAATGTCTGAATGCAACACTCCTTCCACGTTACATCAAGTCAGACCACAACAACTTAAACAGGGAGGAGCACTGCATGTGACGTATTTCAGGGGGAGTTCAGGCAGATGTGACTTCCTAAGCTGCAGTACAACCACACACTGTGGTGCTCACCTCTCCTACCCTTGTGTTGTCTCATGGGAGGCATCGCCTACTGAACAAGCCATGTAGAATTAACTCTCATTCTCACATCTTAAAATGTGACCTCATCAAGCAAGAGGTGAAAATTGGCTTAAAATGAATACATCAGAACATCTCCCTGTTCTTAAAGTGTTATGAACATACTGAACAGATTATTATTTCCATGAGTGTTAAGAGCTCAAAATTTTTTATAGTAGTATCATTGCAAGTTAGCCACCACAAGTGTTGAATAGTCAGAACAAGCTGGATCTCCCTGTTGTTCAGTTTGCTTTTTGATCATAACTAGACAAGCATAAGCAATTGGAGTGATACCAGAAGTCATTTTTTCCAAATTTAAAATGTTTCCAAATATATACTACTACTGTTTTTTCAATAAAATCAAAGCAGGCATAGAGTTATCACAGAAGGGGCCTGAACACAATAGAAATTAATTCGTTTTAAAATTTGCAAGAGAACTTAACAAAAACCCAAACTTTTTGCATAATTGTCCAGCTCTGCTTGAGACAGCATGACTTTGTCTACATTACACCCTGACTGTTTCGAACACTGTTTCACGTCTGTGCAGCTCTATTTGGAGTCAGCAAGGCTAGCAGCACTAAAAGGCAAGCCAGTGACATTTAAACAGCTGATACCTAGCCCTAAAGTGAATGAAACTTAAGAGATAATGACTCTGAGCTGTAGCAGTATCCCTACACCTCTGTTACTACTGGTGAAGTTGCACCAGTGATAGCAACCGGGAGGTTTTTAAAAAGTCTAGCTTACATACAGCATCTACAGAGGAAAGCATAGAATGATTTCCTTGGCTCTTTTTTCCTACTGTCCAGACTCTGAGGATAAACAGATGTCTCTTGAAACATGTCCTGTTGGCAAAAGACAGCAGCCTTAAATTCACTTAGGACAATGACACATTCCAGGGTAAATACTCATTGTGACTTGTGGGGAAATTAACCATGCGGCTCTGATTAGCAATAATAAAGAGACAGACAGCCAATATCTACAACTCACAATGAATATTAAACATACACCATTCTTTCTTGCAGTTGCTATATTTTACCGTGAAAAAACACATCCTAAAAACCGCCAAAAGAGAGAAAATAATACTTTGCAGTTATCTTCCATTCTGTACAGCTGAGAAAGAAAACACTAAGTATTTAAACCATGCTATATCCATAGGACTTACTGTATTTATGTACAGACAGTAACCTGAGCCATCTGTTACATCAAAAGAAAAATCTACGAGGTTGGAAGTCTAGACAGTTAGTCCTCTAGCTGTAAGACACATTTCTGGTGTTACCAAGATTTTTAGTTTTTTTATAATAGTCTTCAAAATAATGCATATATTCCTAATTAGATACAGAAATGAGATATCAAAAAAATAGGATATTATTACAAGTTGATAAAACAATAAGGTATTGAAATTGTGCTTAACAAACCTGGAAGACTTCTACTACAAGATGACTAGCTCAGTGGATGCAGGAAGAGCAATGGATTTTGCTTCTTGACTTTTGCAAGGCTTCTGATACTGTGTGCCATAACATCTTCACAGCCAAATTGAAGAAGGGCTAGATAAATTGACAGTGAGATAGACTAAAATCTGGCTGAACTGCCAGGCTCAAAGGGTTGTGCTCAGCATATGAAGTCCAGCTGGAGGCCAGCCACTTATGGTTTAACCCCAGAGGTCGATACTGGCACCAATACTGTCTAATATCTTCATTAATGACCTGGATGACAGGACAAAATTCACTCTCAGCAAGTTTGCAGACAATAAACTGGGAGGAGTGGTTGACACTTGAGATCACCGTGCTGCCATTCAGAGGGACCTTGACAGGCTGAAGACATTGATGGATGAGAATTGCATCAAGTTCAACAAAAGGAGACAGAAAGTCCTGCACCTAAGAATGAATAACTCCCATGCACCATGACCATTTGGGGGTTGATTGGCTTGAAAGCAGCTTTAAAAAACCAGACCCCTAGGTTGTCTAGTTGGCATACAACAAATTGACCATGAGCCAGCGATGTGCACTGGCAGCAAAGAAAGTCAGCAGCACCCTGGGGTATGTTAAGAAAACAATTACCAGCAGGTCAAGGGAGATGATTATTCCCCTACGCTCAACACTGGTGAGACACATTTGGAGTGCTGTGTCTCATGCTGAGCTCTCCAGTGGGAGGAGGACAGGGAGGAGGGCAGGAAAGACAGGGAGAGAGTAGAGCAAGCCCAGCAAAAGGCCACAAAGGTGATTACAAGACTGGAGTACCTGTCATACAAGGAAAAGCTGAAAGAGCTGTGATTAGTCAGCCTAGAGGAAAGGAGGCTCAGGGGGTTCTTATCCATGTATGTAAATACATGATAGAAGTAAGTGAAGATGTGAGAGACAGACTTTGCAGCATTTGGTGAAAGGACATGAGACAGAAGGCACAAACTGAGTGACATACAGTATATTCCATTTAACCATTAAAAAAACCCTTTACTGTAAAGGTGATTAAAGACTGTAAAGAGGTTGTGATCTCTTCACCCTTGGAGTTACTTAAAACCTGACTGGACATGATCCTGAGCAACCCACTCTAGTTGACCATGGCTCGAGCAGGGAGATCATTTTCAACTTCAACTACTTTGGGTTCCCGTGAATAATTCTTGGTACGTATGTACCATAAGGATGACGGTTTGATAACCAATAGAGGGCCCAGCCATGACTGAAAGATGAACATTAATGTGTATAGGTTGGGCGGTAGGGAGAGGAAACAAGGAAAAAATAAGTGTCCCTCTTCAAGACATTTCTCAGCTTCTCCTCAAAAATTATACATCTAATAAATCAGTTCTCTGCTCTGATAGTCTCACAGGAGCACGATCAGGCAACAAATTATCTTTCCTCAGCATCCTTTGGGCTATGAAGACATATGCTTTAGTCTCCAGTCTATTAACAATATGAATTCAATTCCAGCATTCCCTGGACATTCAGGTGTCTGGAAATTGCATTGCATATTCTGGACAGGCATCCTGCTGCATCAAAAAAGCAGCCCATTCTCAACATACACATTTTTGTTACTACTGTATAAAAATGAGTATTTATGTAGGAGGGGGCTTCACATAGAGGTAGGTGTGTGTTTTTAATAGGCATAGTCTCACTTACTCTTTTGATGTGCCATCATTAATTCTTCGAGCAGGCAAACAGAAGAATGAAGAGTAAATGAGAATGAAAGGTAAGCAGGCCAGGTTTTGCAAATCAATGGGGAAAAGGGAAGGGGAAAAGCAGTGAAAACAGAATTCAAACCTGCTGGGATAGGAGGAAACAGTCAGAAAAAGACAACTGAAAGAAACCCAGCTGAAGTGAATTATGCAGAAAGGTCAACTATACACACTGCTTAAGAATACACTATATAAGCCTGGATCTCCCAGAGTGCTGATGTTCTGGGACATCCAGTTTCAGCCTGCAGAACTGAAGAACCTCAAAATCCCATGACTAGATAAGAAGAAAAAGAAGAAGAGGAAAGAAAAAAAGGCTAAAGTTGAGCAAGAAGTAACCAGCTAAAGGTGCCAAATGAAAACATGAGATAGGCAAGCTCAGCCCCATGAGAAATGCAGGATTAAGCTGAAGATGGAAGGAAAAAAAGAATAAAAGCAAACAGGAGTGCTGCAATAACTGAAAGATTCTCAGAAGCCAGCTCTGCCAGCAAGGCAGTCATTATGTGTCATTTTGACACTGCCTAAATGCAGAAACCTTATTAAAAAAGTTAGCTTTAACCTACTGAAAATAAATTTAAAACGCAGCCCATGTTTTGGCATCTCCTATTGACACAGTATGCCCTGTCTGTTTTGCTCTCACATGTGCAATAGCAACACCTACCTTTCACAGTACACCAAAATAACAGATGGCACAGGAAAAGAAAGCCAAAAATGCAACATGGGACCTTACTCTGACTGGCTCATGGTGTCAAGAGATGGAGCAGTAAAAGTACATCATTTATGAAAAAGATTTGGTTGTGCAAGCCAAGAGACTTGATGATTTCATAGAAAGCTTATGACAAATCTATTATACTTTGAGCCTTTTCTAGGCTACCACTAAATCTTCAGAGTCTCAGACTCCTAAAGATTCTCAAGACTCCTTGGCTGCCATTCTCCACCCCACCATTTCTTCAGCTTGATGTGCAAAACCCTCCAAAAAGCTGCTGAGAATTACACCAACCGCTGCAATAGCATTGTGAGACCAGAACAGGCAGCATCACAATATTCCCAACTGCAAAACCTGACAATCATGCAGGCAGAGTGAAAGCTCTGCGTCCTGTCCCAGTTGTCTTCTGCACAGGTGTGTGCCTAGTTTGGCTGCAAGCACTTGCAAGAGAGTATGAATTAAGTGATACAAATACTTAATGATACTTTTTATCATACAGATGTTATGCCTAGAAACGGAACAAGTTCCCTGCATGCTTCATTATCTAGCCATTTATGCCATATCTTAAAAAAAAAAAAAAAAATCCCTTTTGCATTTCATAGCCTCTCTCTTTTGGCTTCAGCAGTAAGAGAAGGAAGATGTTTCAACTCAACAACCCACCATCTCTGTGCAGCATTACCTTGATGCTATACCTACTACAACTACATGAAAAATGGCATGGATTTCACGTGACAGCATCATGACTCAGCACTCCAACCACAACATACATATTTCCTAAAGGGCAATGTAGCATTCAAAAGAATGAATTTAAATTATTTAGAATACAAAGAGGTAGAAAGGATCAAGGTAGTGTTTCTCAATCGTCTCAGACTGGTGACCTTGCTTTGTCAAACAAGCCGAAACACTCAGATTGCCTTAACTCTAATACTAATGTTAAGACTAAAAATTATACCCATGAAAACACTCCTACACATGCAAAATTTATCTGCATGTTTCAAGAAGCTGACAGACTCTTTGACCTTTAGAAGTAATGAAGCAAGAGCAAGATTTTCTTTGTATTAAGCTGAAATAAAATTTTCAATTCTTTGAGAAACTCAAAATTCTTTTGAAACATACCACTTCCCCACTAATAACAACAAGCTGCCAGCTGAGAGACAACATAACAACTCTGAAATTCAAGGGAACTGGGTTCAATTCTCAGTTCAGCCACACATTGCCCCCTTGTTTCTGGGAAAGTCACTTACCATACCTGCACTTCAATTCTTCATCCTGGAAAGGTGCTGTTTCTCTTTTTTACATATATTAAATGCCTAAACATCCATTGATGACTTTGCCATTTTAAGACTAAGAGTCATTACATATTTAGATACAAAAAGCTTTGACTACATGGATATAAGTTCTGTAGGACAGTCACACTGGGATTCAATTTACTCCTACATTTTACATTTATTAACTGCCAGTATTTATGCAACTGAAATCTACTGGCAGAAACAGAGAAAGTTTCCTATGTAATTCATTGCAGAATTTCTTTCAGTACCCATAGGAATTCACAATTGTATGCTCCTCTACACAATAACTCTTTTTGCATTTCTGATCCAGAAGCCAAATATGTGTTATTTAAGCAAATATGTCCGAGTAGCAAATAAACAATGAGAACATAGCAAAGATCTACATGTACAGACTACAAATACAGTGAGATGGATCCAAATCAAGTTAGTCATTAAGATTAATTTTCACTGTCTCTGACTCCTTCCAGGTGATGGTCACCACCAAGATAAGTTGTTATTCTGCTGATGTGACTACAGCTCACCTGCACCCCTACATGTTAGCATCAGAGCGCCTGCAACAATACTGATAAATTGGAGGGAGATCAGGTATGAGCTACAGAAACGATTAAGGGACTAGAGGGACTGATTTATAAGGAAAGATTAGAAGACTCCAACACAAATAACTTGATTTACTGAAGATTAAGGGTCAGGGGGGAGGTGAACATGATTAGGGTCTACAAACGTCTGATGGGCATAAACATGAAGAAGGCAGAGGAATTATTTTTTTCCATAAAAGGTTGTGTAACAAGGAGTAATGAGATGAAATTAACAGAACCTATTTAGCACAAACATCAGGGAGAAGCTTCCACAGTGAGACATGGCTGCTGGAAGGCTATGATAGGTGCCACACTTGGTAACACAACAACGAGGAGGTTGAACGCAGAGAGGGCTCCACACCACAGCTGGATATACACCACTTACCTCAGTCTGTTCAGGTCCATACTAGGACAGCTCAAATACAGCCATTGTTATAAAAATGGTATAGCACCTTATTTTTTGGCCAGTCACTCCTGCATTATTTCCCTGCAAGTTACCCCCTGCAGAAGCAAGCCCCATCATGTGAGATGTTTAGAAATCAATCAGACAAGCATTAGAAACTGTACTGCAGGGGACTGGCCCCAGGGGACAGATTAGATGACCTCATGTAATTTTTTTTCTTCTCTTTAATTTATGCAGTCTAGTGAATACTCAGCTTTTATTGGAGGTTCATCAAGGGTGCAATGATTGCAATAATCATGATTTTATACAACAGTTTTCTTCCAAATTAGATGGCTAATTCAGTCTTTGCCTCCTTCCCGCCTTCCTTCCCCCATCTCTAATTAACTCCTCTGTGCAGTGGCTCAGGAATGCATGTAATCCCTTCTGGAAGGGGTTTTTTCCTAATCCTCTGTGACAGGATTCACAGCATGCTGATATGGACTCCAAAGACAAATGACTCAGTTCAAGTAGAGAAGCATGCACCAGACTTGCTACAAAAACCTACCACATTCAGCTCTGTAGCAACTATGAGTTGAAGACCATCATTTTTTGATTTTGGTTTCTTATCTTTCCCTCTCCCACTAGCATCCAATTGACTGCTGAGTTCATGGAAGAAACATGTCAGAAACTGTCCAGTCATGTTGAAATAACAGCAGGCAGGTGAAGAACATTAAAGATGCTAACTACTTATGTTTTAGGAACACAATCTAAATAGCCATCTTCTGTACATTGAACCCTGAGCCTCATGAGGAATCCTACTGACTCCCACCACAGCAATCAGGCTTTCAGACAACCTGCAGTAATAGCATGAAACAGCGTAGAAACTAACCTGAACTTCAGCCTGGCTGCTAACAGCTAAAATTCACTTGTAATTTTTTCCTGCAATGATATTGAGCAACCAGACTAACTTAAGTTAAAACCAAACAGAAACAGTCATACTATAGAACAACAAAAAGCTGATAAAGAAAAAAAAGAAAATCAGAGTGAAAGAAAACTTTCTTTACACTACAAGGGAGTGTCACAGGTGAATCACAAAAAAAATAAAACCAAACCAAAAACAAACAAACCCCACTCTAAGTAAAACTAAAGTATTGTAAGTGACCTTGAATAGTTCAAGCTAAGTGTCCTAGAAAATACCTGTATTATTCAAAAACCTCAGAATTCAACATAAACCATTACATATACAAGTATATACATACCTATAAATACCTGGTCAAGTGTATAAAAGGGTCAGACTTTAGGAGTTTTTAACATATTGTAGATCAGTAAGTTTCTCTGTCCATTCATAATTATCTCCTTTCACTGAAACATGTATTCTTTCCCAGTTTACAACATATGATGTAAAAGGTGAAAAGAAGCAAATCAAATGAGAGAATAACCAATTCTAGGAAAATTATGTCAAGCAACAGTTAAGATGAAATGTTGGGGAGAAAAATATTCTTCTGATACATATGTTTATATATACATGCTCTACATCTAAATACAAATAAATATACTTTGTACTTTTCTCATTGGTGGCATTTGCTTGCAACCACATATCCATGTGGTTCTATTGCACAATATTCTTCAAAAACTAAGTGTGAATTAAAGGGCCCTCTTTTGGGCCACCTCTACTCTTTTGGGGTCAGACTTTTCAGAACATCATTCATACACAGTGAAAAAAATCAGGTTTCTTCCTTGAGGCATCTTATGGGAGGCATTGATTGGTTACATATACCATGCCTTTGGTTTCCATCAATGCAGTATCCAGGTTATTAGCTTTTCCATCAGCAAATTGGTCGTGTCTATACCGCAAAGCAGCATAAATACTCAGCATATCTTTTGACTTAGACTGACTACTGGAGTTAATATAGCCATAGTAGAGCATCACAAAGTGTTTATTCTGTTTTCCCTGTACCACTTTTGGCAAATGGCATCTGGTGCATTAGTTAGCCCTGATATACCCTTTAGTACACTCCAGAATATTCTGTAAAACTCTAGATGAGAGAAGTACCACCCACAGTGGCAGTTCAGATATTTTAGCCTAAAGAAATGTCCACCACTATGAACAGTATCAGATTGGGATTTAAGAGTTGCTCTTAAATTTGTATTAACAAAAGAGCCTCTTCTAAAACAATACAATAAATTAGATAGAAGAGAGACTTGAAGATGACTGTAAACTATGTAAAAGCCTAAAAATGTGCATTTTAAGTGTTAATTAAAAACAAGCCACCCAGGAACAATCTTTCATTAAAAACAAATCTGATAAAACAAACAAAGAATCAAACTAGTTCTCAATTAATGGAGAGTAGGTGACTAGCAAGAGGGAACCCATTGAATCTCAAGCTCTGAACTGGGTATCAAAGCATACTATTAATGAATTAAGACTGTAGGTAAACAAAAAATCCCACCATGCAGTAGGTTTCAGGAATGCAGAAAAACATTCATTGTAAGTGATAAAGGAAATCACATAACATTCCTAAACAAGTGATGTTGAAAAGAAAGTCTAAACTAAGAGAGCATATTTCCCGAGTTTATTCAAATGATTACCTAGACAGTGAAAATCGCTAGTCCTAGATTTAACATTGTGCTATACATAGAATAATAAATGGTTGAGGCTTGGGGGTTTTTTTGGAGATTGGTTTGGAAGTGGGGGAGTTGTCACGTTTTTAAGGTATCCAACTGTTCCCTATGAGCTACTTCAGAACCATTGTGACACTATTTAAATAAGAATCTTGAAAAATTTAATCTGAATTTTTGAGTATTCAAATTATGTCACATTTAGCACTGCTGTCATCCTTAACTGCAACCTGTTAGAACCACCACTTTTAGGAGTTTTATTATGGCAAAGAAGAGTACGTAGCAACATGCTTTCAAATTGGCAGGACTCTAAATGGATGATCTCAGGGAAGTCAGTTGACTTTCCTTTTTCCCCCGAGAAAGCATTGGATGAAAAGCAAGACAGCTAAATATACACACCACACCAAATCAAATTTCCTGACATCAGAGCCAAACATGACTGATCTCATTCATCAAAGGATTTGGATTTCATTCACAGTGACTCTCACCATGTCTGAAAGATGATGGCAGCCTCCTAGGAGGTGCTCAAAGACTTCAGCATAAGAGGCAGACAGACAGTGATAAGAGGCTTCAGGGTGCAGAGGAAAGCTGTGATACAACCCAACTCTCTTCACTTTGGTATAAAAGGAGAATTATTTTAATATAGAATTTCACAATTCAATTAATAACTGCCCATTAGAAGATTTAACAAAGCAGTTTTGATCCCTGATACAGATACAGGGAAAAAAAGTCAAGGTAACTATTAAAAAAATAATGTTGAACTGCTATAGACAAATATAAAATCTGCCAATGAAAAAAAAAAACCCCAACACTCATCTATACTCTGCTGACACCTGTTGCAAAAGCAAAATTTCTCCAGAAGGTGATGATGAGATGTAATCAGTGGTTCAAAGGAGGGTCCTACTTGCAGCATCAGAAGAACCAGATTTGATTGAGTCTCATTTATGAAAAGGATATGGATTTAATGAGCACAACAATATTTCTTACTTTTCCATTTTCCCAGCTATCCACACCTTCTACTCCATCTAAGGAAACAAAAGACTGGAAAAGGAAAATGGCTGATATAAGCATGTCGGCTTCACACGTTTTAGCAAGAGAAATAGTGAAACCATTATAGATCTAATACAGATAACCATGAAGAATGCA
Source organism: Rhynochetos jubatus (assembly GCA_027574665.1). Taxonomy (NCBI): domain Eukaryota; kingdom Metazoa; phylum Chordata; class Aves; order Eurypygiformes; family Rhynochetidae; genus Rhynochetos; species Rhynochetos jubatus. Next base: position 16,658,536 of record CM050655.1, read on the forward strand.
ACAAAACAAAGGAATTGCACTAAATCTCCCAAAATACCTTCTCTTAGTGATTACAGATAAAGATGAGAACAGCACTAAGACAGACATTCCGACTTGGATAGTCCCCAGATTTAATGAGAGTTCATCTCAAGAAGCCAGCAAAAAGATACAGCACATACATACAGGAGAAGCACATTCTAACTGATAAAAGTGGAAGGAGAAATGGAAAGTGAGGATGCAGTAGTTCAGTAAATATGTGTGAACTATTGGGATTTTTGAATGTTTTTTTTCTTCTTCACTCTTATGTAGGTGACCCAGATGGATCACTTACACAAGTGAAAGTAGGATACATCACATGGGACTAGGGAAGAGTAACTATATGCTGTACAGCACATAAAAATCTTAAACAAAAAAAAAACAAACAAAAAAAACCCAAAAAACAAAACTCAAAAAACAAACCACCATGCAACTAAACCCCCATCCCCTCCCCCAACCCCTGCCTTTACAGCATGAGAGGTCAAAGAGAGAATTAAACTGTGAGACAATTTAAGACTGCAAGCTAAGATTATCCTACTCAATTTAGTACCTGGGTCTAAACCGTGTAAAAGAAAGCAGCCATTAAATTCTTCAAAAAGGCCACAACAAGATAAACATATGATTTAAAAGTCAGATAAAGATATAATACTCATCTCATGGACAGGAAAAGAAATCCAGCAACTCTAGAGTTACTCTGGATTTGCAGTAGTAAAGTTTAGATTAGAATCCACCCGTCAGTATATTGAGCATTTAGGCATAAATCTAACTGAACAGAAAAATATTTATCTTCAGGAAACCATGGAGCTGTCCTTAAAACCATGGGTGCACTTTTAAAGCTCTATGCAGGATATGAGCAACATCACTTCTGTTAACGATTTGCCATAGCCGTCTGCTCTACAGAGTTACTGTCAAAAAGCAATTGTGAGGTTCCACATTTCATGTCTTTCAGTAACTTCAGAACAAATGCAACAAATTTATGAAGACAAGAAAAATATTTTTTTCTCCCAGCCACCAGCTCCTAAAACTCACCCCCACCTGAGTTCACTCTTCCCCCTTTACCCCCATCAATTCCTCACTATTAATGAACGTCCCACAGAGCAAGCCAGATCTCTCCCGTAAAACTCCAGTACATTCCCATTGTTCCTTCTAGGTTTACACAGTAGAAAAAGATCCATGACAGGAATTTACTAACCTATTCAGTGAAGGCACATGAGTACTAGCTAGCAGCTCTTCCCCAGCCCATTAGCTTGTTTTCCAAAGTACTTCAGTGTATGTCACTGAGAAACAATTGGCTGGTTTGCTTGTTAGGGTAGAAAACCAGACTAACATTCCAAAGCAGTTTTGGTATTTTTTGATGACACTGGAATTGATTAGAGAAGAATGTTTTAGTGAGTTTGCAGGTGAGAGAATTTGGAGGAAGATATTTTTTTGCTGCTAGCAAACTGTATATCCCTACACAAACCCAGACAAAGCAATATTTTAGCACCTATCTTCATTTATTTCTGTGGTACATGAACTGTCCTGAGATAAAATTTTCTTGAGCAGTACAATTTATAACAGAAACACAGAGAACATCTCCCAGGAAATTTGGGGGGGGCGTGTGTGTGTGTGTGTTGGAGGGGGTGGAAACCTCACTTAATTCTAAATAAAAGGTCATACAGTGATGATGCAGTTGAGGGCAGTACATTATGAATGTAACTTGACTTATAACTCATGTTATAAGATAAAAAGGGTTATGAATCAGAAGTCAAGCTGCAGGGTGTAAAAAGATCTGAAAGCGAATGCTTCCTTTGACACAGTTCTACTATGTCTTAAAATATATAGAATTTCCTGGGTTCCTGTAGAGCAAAGCTCTTAAAGGATTAACAAGTAGTGTCAGAGACATTACTATTTGTTCAAATTTATTTTCTTGTTAACTTATTTAGCCATTCAGGTTTAACATCTCAAAAAATAACTCATTACTCCTGTAAAGTACTGTCAATATGATAAACGAGAACAGAAAGATGAGAGCACGGAAAACTAATATAAGCTATGTACTTTCATACAACACAGGCTTTATCAGTAGTAAGAAAGGATTTTCATGAACCAAAAAGTTAGTTAAAACTTCTCTGCTAGCCCTGTGACTTTATAATCCTCCTCAGTATGGCAATTTATTTATAGGAAGAGACAGAGGGCCTTGTCTCATACCTCTATCCAATTAGATCCATCTTCTGGCTTCTCAGTAGTGTGATATTACAGCTAACATTGATGAGAGAATGAAATACTTCCAAATATAAGCAAGACCTTCAGTCAAATAGGTCTTTACTTGCATGATATAAGCATGAACACTTGAGCAACAAAGCGTACAGCGTAATTTGTGCCAATGTGAATGATACAGCATCAGAAACACAGTTAGAAATGTCAACGAGAAACTTGAAATAAGAAAGCAAAAGGTGGTTCTACAGTTTATGAATGTAAATATTTCTCAGCAGCCAAGCTGGCTGTTTCTCATCCAGGATAATTGGAAATGAGATACAGCAATCAAACGTTAAGTACAGATTCCCTGCACTAATTATCCCAGACAACCTGACATCCAACCAGACTATGCATTTTAGTGCAACAGGGTCTGACATGGAATTAAACAATAAAACTAGTTGTTCTATCACAGACACTACTGTAGGTCCTACAAAAGCATCTAAGGTAGTATTTAAGATGTGCAGACCATTGTGCGTCATTATACTAGATAGTTTAGTAAGATTTTTATTAATAATGGGTCGTCATTCATTTTATTAAGGCTAGAAGCCAATATTGCTCAGTGTTCCTGGGAGGGTGATGTTTTCCTTTCATTAAACAATGCATGCTGGTGCAGAGCTGTAAAATAGATGGTGACTGACCTAAAGCTACAGGACAAGGTAATGCAAACAAACTTTGGTATTCTTGCCAAGCATAAATATTTTTATTCTTGGGGTTGACTTTGTACAGAATGCTGGTCCTATAATAAATTCAACTTCAGGACATTACTATTTGAATGAAACCCAAATCTGCTGTTTGCATTGGAAGATTCTAATGAGACCAGTCATCTAAATGGATAGGATTCAGAACTGAGACCCAGAAAAAACATTAATTTTGGTTAAAAGCCATGTCGTCATTGAAAGTTCCAACCAAATCAACCAAAAACTAGTTGAAAGAAAGATGCCTTACACTACCCAGTGAACTGAAAAGTATCAAAATAATCAGCTACACCGTAATGACTGGAACATTGACAGTGGTTTCTGTGATCTGGAGTAACATCCATCAGCTCACATGTAGTCAAGCAAAAAGTTCTGGTAAGTGTCACTAACATTATTTTTGCAAGAGCTATTTAAAAAAACCCTCACATAGAGAACCAAATATTCACCTACTGAATAGTCTATTTGACTTCAGTGGAAACTGTGCCTGAGTAAAAACTGCAGGAAGAAACACACAATATTACAGCAAAGGCAACAGGCAGAAAAAACAAAGGAAAAAAAAGAAGAACACTGATTTCCAAAGTACAAGAGAGAAGTGGAAGTTGGATGTGCAAGTCCCCCTTACCATCTTTGAAATGTTATCCCTCAAGCAAACAACAATGACCTAGATAGGACTCCAAACATGACACACATGAATACTGGAGAAACTTAGGAGCTCATGACCCATGCTAGATGGAAAAGTAACTTTGATTTGACAACTTTTGTGAAGGTAGCTAAACCGTGACAAAGAAGTCAAGATGTTTTTCATCTGACAAAGAATGGATGTTTTCCAAGGTGCCAGATTCCTGAGTAATTCTGTTCATCAAAAAATATTTTGCGAAACCACTAGCAGAACCTGGCACTATTTTTATATTACCCCCCCACACACACACCTTTCACATGTACTTGGCATTTTAAACTTTAACATTGCTCTCCTGGGACCCTTAAAAACTGTAAGAATTTCTCAAACATTAAAAAAGTGGGGAGTGAGGAATAGGCAGTGCAAAAGATTCCTTGCCTGTTTTGCTCATCTGGTCTTCTAAATTGTCAGTGTTATTTAACCAATTGTTTCCAAGCTGAGTATAGTAGGACCGACTCTCAAATAAATGGAAGGAATCTGCGATACTAATTATTGGAGTCAGACAAACTGTTCACTATGCAAACCTCACAGTTGCCTCAGTTCTTAAAAGTATCCTTTATTAAACCTGTGGTCTGTTTATGGTTTATAAACTTGAATTTTGAAGCATCTGAAATTGAATTTCAGAACAACTTAGTTATTTCACTGCACAAAGAAACTGATATATTATGGTTTGTAGTCAAGAACAAAAGAATCTCAAGTTCCCACTAGAAGGGCCTTTGGTACAGGATTATAAAGAAGCCCTTAAACTTCTGCAAAGGGAACAAAGTACAGAGAAAACATCAACCCACAGACAAGCTTGCCTGAAGACACTAGCTGGCAGACCTCAGTCTTGTGATGTAATTCTGTGACTTGTTTCTTGTCTTTCAAGCAGGGGAACCTCTGCTGCTTCTATTGCCATGGTTTGAACGCTGTCTAAACAAATCTGTAAGACATGAAACAATTCTAGTCTCATTAACTATAGCCTGAAAAGGATTATACTTATCTGTCCTAGTGAAAAATACGGAATGACTTGGAGGATATTTAAGTTACAAATTTGATGGTAGCTACAAAGCCATTCTCTTCTAAATCACTATTTCAAATCAAATTCAATACACTACTGATGAAAATTCTTCATCATGTTTTCTTGAAACAATTCATAGTCTTGAACAAAATATTCAGCAAATTAGATAGACCCAGTTAAAAGAAGATTTCAACTAGATGGTAAAAAAGATTTTCAGATGGCAAATATAATTTTGTCAACAACACAACCTTCTGAAGTATTGATTTTGATGATGAAGTATTTAAATGGAATATTTAATTTAACTTCTTGGGTTTGGCTGTCAGACTATTTCATTCTAACTTTTAATTTTGTATTGCATTTTATTACAATATTGGCATTTATCATTTTATGTGGTGTTGAAATGTTCCAAGATAAAAGCATTCTGACATCTCCAAAATGAAGTATTTCTGACTTTTCATGTCATGTTTAATTCTACACCCAATGAGGGGAAAAAAAAAAAAAAAAAAAAAAAGATAGTTTCAAAACATCACAGCTACCTTCAGGGACAGTAAATTTATTTTGCAGCCAGATACATCCAGTCATCTGACTGCAGTAGCTTGGTAGTTCCTGATGCACAGGCATCCACAGAAGAAACATACCACTGGGTCTTAAGTGACAAAATCTAGAATCAGGCACCTGGAAATAAAATTACATTCTCACTTCTTTCCAGTCTTGGTTTGAAGTATTTGGCTCATTTTGTTCTGTGACTAGAGAGGATTTTGGTCTTGAGTACCTTTCTCCAACAGCAAAATTTGTTTTAAGAGCGTTAAGGGTAGAGATGGCCTTGCAGGCAGAATATGTTGAGAGTCAACACTTTCAAAGCAGCACATTACAATTTTGTCAGCTGAGGAAATTAAAGGCCTTCTCTATGCTTTTGTGGAAACCAGTGACCCACGTCTTCCAGTCTTCAACGAAGGCAGCCTTTGATGTACTAACACAACTGTTACATTCGGGTTCCCAAATGCATTTCAAAAATAGATTTGAATGAGGTGCAGTGGTACATGGGGTGACTACCATTTGTCAAGCAACTGAAATTAGGGAGCACTGTGGGGGGAAAAAAAGCCACACAAAACCACCCAGAACTTCTCAGCCTCACTATTATTTCATAGCCTTATGAAGCCAAGACTCCTCAGAGAGGAAATATTCAGGTAACACACCCTCATGAGCAGGCTGATAAATGACTGTTTCAGATGACTGAACTCCTCAATATTACTGGCACGTTCAATTTCAAAGTCAAGAGAAAATGAGCTTTTTCCAAAACCGTTATTGAGAGGCTCCTGCCTGGAAATGTATATTCAGACATTGTTGCAGACTACTCTCACAGAAAGGAAACAACATTGTCCAGTTGCCAGCCAAAGTGTGTTTTATGAAAATAGAAATTCAATTTCAATGCTGTCAGCTACAGTATATTGATGACATTGATGATACTTCCCTTGATCCACAAGTCCGTGAATCACCTTCCTGGGGACACAGTGGCGTAGGCTGTGCGAGACAGTAGGAGTGTCACTGTCTGCTGAAGGAACCCCCTTAGATTCATGATCAGTCAGATAACCAACCAAGCTGTCTTTAGGATAAACAAATCATTACTTCAAAGTCCCACACCATACATCTTTGTGCAGATGCTGCCCTTGATTAATACGCACCTTCATTTAGTGGCCACAGCTTTGCAAGGAAGCTTTTAACAGCTGTTGACCTAATAAAATGGCCACCTTTTTTGACACGGGGCTCTTTACAAAGCAAGAGGAGGATGCAAAGGATGTCACCTCTAGTGAAAAGTCAAAGAGAAGCAACTGGAAAACTACAAGCAACTGAAACAGCTATCTTAACCCAAAGCACGCTATTTTGTATTTGCAAGTTCTTCACGTTAAACTCAGCAAGTTGCTGTTGCTTCACCTTAAGTACACGCACCATTACTGATGAACCACATCATTTTCCTTCTGCCCCAAATCCTGTCACATGCGCAGGAAGTATTTTCCCCAACCCAGCAACTTTGCACCCTGCTGTTACTTAGACTATTTAAACAAGAAGCACATTAGGTATCAATGACATTATCTTAAGCCAGCATCTCTGACATGCAGCCCACAGCTTTTTTTTATTGTGATTTGGATAATTTAAAAAAATCCTACCCGTTGCCATTCCATGAACTAGCAGGTAGTTGAAGGCAAGTGTGTTTCTTTAAGACCCCAGTACGAGCTAGAGGAAACTATTCCACTTGGTGGCAGCAGTGGTCTAAAATACAATTAAGTTCAAGTTCCAAAACATCAAGACACACCTTCAAATTCACCATATAGAGGTCTTCCTTCTTTGGATAACCTCCCATACTTTAGTTTATCTTTTAAACATTAATAAAGTAGATATCTCTCTGCTTTTTCCCTGTGATTTTGAACTTCATAGTTGGATTGGAAACAACAAAAAGCCAAAGCAGCTTCTGTTTTCAGTGAGGTTGGCATAAACATTAAAAAATATGCTAACCAGCAGTCTCTCTGTGATAGAAATGACTTCGTTATCCAGTATATCCACTGTGTTGCTCCATCAAACTTCTACAAGGAGAATAATATGGAAAAATGTCACCTTCTCACGGTGTTCAGTGGATTATTGTTCTGGCAAGAGAAGAGACACTGGCATTGGACTGTATCATCATATGGCTTTTGACATCAGCTCCTGGATGTGCAATGTTACAGACCAAATTCTTGTCTCTAGAGCAAATCCTGGGTATAAAAAACTATTCCCAGGGATTCCTCACTGTCAACAGGAAAAGTATACTGCCAAACCCTGTCATACTAACCAAACTGCTCCATGCTAGCTATTGTAGTTCTCTAGATCACTCTACGTTCCCCCCAAGATATGCATCACTTTTAACAGCAATTTACAAAGCTGCAGATTAGCACAGCACCTTGATTTTCTCCTCACTGAAAGAAAACAGTCACTCCATGCACACAGGCTATGCACAAGTAATCTCCCTTTCTCATCATCGTTCCCTCTTTGCTTCACCAGAGATTTTTTTGAAATTCAGTTTCTATGCTGAAAACTGCATACAGAGACTAAACGCTCTCCCCATTTCTTTTAACTGTATCTCTTGTAGATGAGCTGGTTCTAGGAATTCATTGCCCTAAGCAAACTCGGAAATAAGTAGCATTCCCAACTCAGCTATTTGTACACTACAATCATTAAATGTTTACCTGCTCTAGGCACCCACCTGCTCCAAATACTTGTCAGTGACATCTGCCCCTTGGATGAGCAAATACATGCCTCTTGCAAGGACCTCTGGCAACTTACATCAGAGAGCTATTATCTATGGTCTTCCAGTCACAAAACTGGGTGAGGAAGGGGCAACAACTTAGAGCAGAGGATTATTGATATTTGGCTATTAGACAAAACATCCCCTAAAAAGTGACCCCCAGTCTTAAATGACTTGAAGTCATCAAATTGCACAAGTAAGGCTTTCCTACACAGGCTTGAAGCATGAGACAAAGGATGGGGACAGGTGGAGGAAAGGCACTTAAACCCAGTCAGAGTTACCCTGGGCAATTGCATACTCTCACAATTGTGGTCTTTGCACTTTATCTTCTCTTGGGCACCTTCCCCCTGCTCTTTGGCAAACTTGCTCCTTGCATTTTAACTTCAGTTCAGAAATCCTGATCCTCCAAAATGCTTTATTAACAAATAACAGAAGGCAACTACCATGAACAGAAACGGAGCTCTTTGCTCCTGAACACATAAGCACCTACAGCTTGAGCAAGTCTTTCTGACCTGGTGGCTTCTGGGACTTCTGTTGATAAAAGAAGGAGAAACTGTAATATCTATAAGACAGAGGGTAGGTGCAAATAATTACTGAGATTTACTGCAGGAGCAGTATTTTTCTATCTGCCTGTGAAGGCCTACGGACCAACAGGATCTTCATCATGTCCTCCTGGAATTGCTGTGACAAGTGCTACACAATTACAAAGAGGCTTCACATAGGTGGAATATTTCCGTAGTTTGTAACACAAAAACATCCCTATTCTGAATTACATCCCTGCATCTAATTTGCCTACAGATGTTTAGATGTTTGTTTGTTTAGAATGTGCAAATCTGGTAAAAAGTTGAGTTGTATTGATCACTTTTCAGGTCAGGGGTGGGAAAGAAGGGGTCTTTCAAAATTTTAGTAAGAAGTTTAAAAGTCATTTTCCCTTTTCACTTCATACTGGTTTGTTTGAAAAAGCAAAACGCATTTGTTACCCCCTAATTTATCATCAAAACAAGCCTGACATTAATTGCATTCTGTTATTACAAGCAGAGGTCATATGTGCTTTTCTTAATAGAGTTTGCAGTTCTTATTTTTATAGATATTCCATGTGGGCTAAATAACATTAAGAAATCTAAGGTCAAAGCCCAGTCATTTCAAATGAATAAAGGGAAAGATTTACAAGACATCTGGTGAGAACACATTATAAGGGGAAGCAACGCTTTCTTCTGAGATTACACCAATTGCAGCCTAAATTGGGGAAAAAATCCCAAAGGAAGACACATTCCACTTGGTAAATCAATACTGTTCAGAGATACAACTGATTTGATCCTGAATTTTAAATGGGTGGTAGCATCTCACACTCCAGGACACTTCCCTACAGACACTAAGTTTTGATTTCCATAGAGCACCTTTGAGATTTCCCCACCCATCCCCACAGCAAACAGTTAGATGTCCGGTTCAGGGGTTGACACTTTTAGGTCACCCCAGGTGTTTGTCACCAACCCATACTTGCCTTCACAGATATGTTCTCTCAGGTCTGCTGGCATCATTGTTAATTAAATCATTTCCTAAACCACTTCAAACAAATTTGGTCTGGGTTAAACTTTTTTTCCTAATCATATTAAATTACACGAGCAGTTATGCCAGGTGACCAGAGGAAAGGATCCACATGGCAAGTAGCCAGGGATGCAGATGGCCACAAGAGCAGTAACCTGTCAACCTAGTATAGCTAAAGCCATAAGAGGGCTGACCAAAGCCTGATCTTGCTGTACAAACATCTGTTTCTACTATCACAAGGCAGAGAAACATATTTTAAAATAATTCTTGGCATCATTAAATGTTTTCTTGCCCTCAGAGCTTGTTGTATGCTACCCAGTTTTGCTCACACAAGTTGTTGATTGCTTGTCTGCCCATACTGTGCATGTATTGGCTTGAATTAAGGCAAGCACTTAGAACATCACCTAACCTCAGATCCAGAGTGAAGTCAGGGAAACCTAAACTGTGGTTTCACCCTACAAAGGCATTTTGGGCTGTCTTGTTTCTGTAAAGGCAAAGCAGCCCACTCAGCTCACAGCACTGCCAAGGAGTGGCGCCACCTCATTTTTTGTAGCAGCAGCCCTGGCTTAAGCAACTTGCTCTCTCATCTGCTCCACCCCTGCATCACATTAGCAGGACTGCTCAAGTCCATTTAGCAACCTGGAAGGGGAGTTGATCCAGGCTCAACCACCATCCCTGCCCTGGGATCAGGGTGGATGTTTCTCAGCTGGAACTATTAACACAGCTCATGCAGCCCTACTCCTGTACATGAAACTGCTGGTGAGGTGGCCCTGAACCATGGGTGCAGCAAAACAGGAGACATGGGACTGAAAATGCAATAAACCAACATTGTCACTAAACTTTGTATTGTATAAACACATCATGGGCATACAGAGACCTTTTGTGAGTCAGTGTGTCTGCCCATATACATATTTTCTGGGTACCAGACATGTTGGATAAGAGTTATTCTACAAGTGCACAAACACCTTTGTAAAAAATATTTCTCCTGAGCATTCCTGAGGTTATCTGCACCTCAGAAGTAAGTTTATACAGACCTACACCCACTTTAACCTGTAAGATCACAGCAAAAGAGAGATCATATCACTACATCTCCTCTTGCCTCCCCACTCCTCCAAATTCCAAAAGGTAGAAGTAGAATTAATGCTGTGGATACCTGCACCAGATATACCAAGCTCTCAACACAGAGTGAGTTGTCAAGTGGTGACAAGTTTCAGTGACTGGTAAATCTGAACTTAATTTAAATTTGCACACTAGGCTGGAGATGATTAGGTCTATCCAGCTACAATTTGCTTTCTTTGCTACCCAGCAGTTCACACAGACCCCAAATCCCCCTCCCTGTGGGAGGTAGTATGGCTGAGTGGGCCCTGCTAACCTGTGCAGAGACAGCCACCAGCACTCAGCCTCTCACCTCTGCGTGCTCCACCCCACAAGCTCTAGTACTGACTGCAAATCCATTAGCAATGCCCTCTTCTACAGGTTATACATGGCAGGACAGATGCTGAGTGTCAGGATGATGAATGGCTTGATTTTGGCCAGGATACAGGGAGAGTGATCTAGGGTGAGGGTGGCATAGAGCAGACTATACAGCCCATAAAAACACTAGTCTATAAACAGGAAGTTCCAGACTTTGCACTAATTGTTATCAAAACATTCAGAAAAAAACAACTGTCTGAACCACAGAAGTCTAAGTACAATTGCTCAAAAGCCTACACAATAAAGATACAATTCTCTTAATTTGTTGAAATGCTGTCTGCAGCTGTATACACTGGTTGGGTGGAATTTAGCATTTTTGAAAAGGCACTCCTTTACTTTGCCTTCTCTGAGGTATAACATAGCTCTAATCAGATGTTTGCTCCTTAGCAAATATAGTAGACATAGTAGAGATGGGAAAGGAAAACAAGGACAAATCAAACCCAATCCTGGTCTGCATGTCACAGGAGAAGAAAGAAAAGCAAAAGTCTTCTAAACTGCTAGCTTTTTCCTTCTCTGTTCCTCCTTCTATTTACTTTTTAAGTGCAATCTGTTGGTCACTGTGCTCTCTCTTGTATCCAACAACCTCCAGTGGAGACTTCTGCTGGGAATCCAGCCAGGAGTTCACTTTGGGCAAGGCTAAAACCCACTGAGATATTAGTCCTTCTCAATGACTACAAGATCTGGCTTCAACAGGGTCCATACAACAAACCTGTATCATCTGCTCTGATTACAATACATTTTGACCAGTTTCCTTCTATTTCTCTACCCCCTGTATTTCCTTTGCTATGGAATCAGACTGTTTCTTTGGCATCTTCAGTAACTTTGCAATTAAGTAGTCTAGCACAGCATCTTGTCCTTTATAAACTATGTTATTCCATGGGCTTCCTGTACATACATGAAGATATGGTGGACCACCGCTTTTTCCTCCTCTCAGGGACCTACTCAACTACCATAAATATAACGCAGTGCCTGAATCCTTTCCTTTTAGCACTCATTTCAGTCCTGTCGCCAAATATTTATTTAAAGACTATGATCTATTACTTTGCATGGCTTCAAGTTAGCACTGAAACTGTACATGGCCAGCTGAAATACCTGTAGCCTGTAGGTTTGCCTCAGGCTAAACCATCTCCTGTACTAGTAGTCAAAGCAAGTACCTTCTTATTTATTAAAGATGTGCTGCATTCACATATCTCCAGCAGCTGCTGTGGCTAACTGCATAAAAGAAATGACAGCCAAACAGTTTGGATGAGGTTCAAATTAGTCTTTTAGCTCCCATCTCAAAAAACAGGTTAGTGAGAAACCCAAGCTTAGATTTTTTTGATCTGACCATCTGGAATTATTTAGAAATATCAGCTGGAAATCAGGACCTCAAAAAAGCAGGGATTCTAAGATTATACAAATGCCCAAAGTTCAAAGATCTTTGGGACAGAGATCTCAGTCCAATCCTGTATCTAAAACCAGAGGATAATCAGAACAAATACAGTAAAATCATGATAGAAGCTTAGGCTTAAGCCAGTATCTTTAGTTTAGCCATTTGTATTTAAAGATTACTGCAGATATGGCAAGGTCCTTTCCACAACTTTAGGGATTACTATATTCAGCACATCAGAAGACATTGTGTTATATTTCAGTTACCCAAGCATTACTGTTCAGCACATCAACATTCTTCATCAGAACTGTTACAATATAGAAACAACACATCAGATTTGTAAGCAAATGGCTGGAATATTTATAAGTCTCACTCAGGAGAGGACACCACTAACCATACAGCTTTACCACAGTGTCATCCTGTGGATTTCAAGAAAGCTACTCACAAGCTGAAGGTCAGATAAACACAGGGCTGAACCCGAGGAGGTCTCGCACCCTCTTTCTGGAGGTGGTGTGCTGGAAGGCAACACTGTCTGAAGACTTAGATCCTTTTCCCCCATTCGTCCCTTTCAAATTTTGTGGTTTCTAGCTTACACAGAGCCAGTATTCTAATATTCTTCCTGCTATGACTGGAAGGTATAAATATGTTTAACATCCTCCTCAGAACTTATTCTAATAGCCCCATTTCTGCTATGTTGCTTCTCATGCTACATCAACAGGTAGAGATTTTCCTTGCTTGCCTTGAGGCTACTCTCTCTAGGACTGTATGTTCTGATAATAAGCCCTAAATTGCTTTCAGAACTTTCTCCAGAAATTTTATAAAGTATGCAAGGGCAGAAACCAACCAGCCCTAAATTACATAGGTTTGAAGACACAATCCCTACGTTAACAGTCTACACAGTCTCAAGGAAAAGCACTGGGAGTGGACTCAGGGTGCTCCCAGAGCAGAGCATTTATACCTAACATGCCTTCTTTTCACTGGGTCTTGGTTTTGTCTAAGGAATTGTTCTTAAAAAAAAGAAAAAAAAACAACAAAAAAACCCCAAAAAACCAAAAAAAAACCCACCACACACACAAAACAAAACACCCTCATTGGTAGAATTTCCACAGCCTTCCTGGGTATTCCGTTTCAGCATTCAGCTATCCTCAGCTGGGAAGTTCTCTTAGCACCTCAGCTAATTTTTAGGAGAACACCACTATTTTAATTGAACTGATCAGGAAGCCTGGTAGCATGACTCCAGAAAAAGCCTCAGATTAATATTTCAGCTCAACATTTCCGAAGTAAGTAGTTTTCTAAAAATGCTGAAGTGCACATTTTAGAGAACAGACACCCATAGATCCTATGGGAACAAGACCTGCTTGCAGGAGCCAAGGAGCTGGTCCTTAACTCTAGAGGGATAAAAAAAAAAAAAACCCACCAAAACTTGTTGTTAATTCAAGTGTAGTTTGTCATGAATAAGACACAGAGAGACCAATGATACCCCTGCAAGAAAAACAAAAGGCAAAGATAAAGCTTGAGGGAAAGGTATCTGATTAATTTCAAAGCAGGAAATACTTATCTCCTGATAGTTCTGCAATAGTAACTTCCCTCCTATTGTCCAGGATGACTAATATACTACAGATACTATATTTTATCTGATGGATACAGACTCAGTACAGTGAGAGCTACTCATTGCCGCATTATTGAAGAGGTGCATGCTGATAAGCCTTGAGATGGTCTTGTTCTGAAGCTCAGGCAAATCAGAAACCAGTTTTCTCATAAAAAAAAGCAGCTCTCAAATAATTGCTTATGGAAATCTTATGCATAAAATAGTTCGTGATAAGCTGAAATTTTACCAATACACTTGGGTGACACAATCTGGTTTCATGTCATGCAAGTCAGAGTCAGAATTAGAACAATGACTTTGACATGTCAAGAAACTACAGTTTCATTATTTCATTTTCTTTAGCTGTGTCTGCACCTAAAATTTTTGATCTCAAGGACAGTATTTAAAGGTGGGTTTCTGCAGTCCTTGTATCTTCTTCAGCCTATGTAATTTTATTTCAAAAGAGAAGTTTTATGGCCAAGATCCTAGGCTAGAACCTGGATGCATTTCTGAGCTCTGCAGTAGAATTCCTGGGGGGCCTTTGCCAGTCATTTAACCTTTTTAAGCCGGGGTCTCAATTACTTCTGTATCTGTCAACTCAATTTCTCTGTCTCTGAAGATCAGCAATAATACTTATCACATCTTGCTTTTGCTTACCTCACCAGATGGCAAACTTTTTGAACAAGGACTGATTCTTAACATGTCAGTACAGTACCTGGCATGCTGAGGTCCTGGGTATGTAGCTAAAATAAAGGAAACACCCCAACCTCCTTCCCACCACCACCAAAACCAACCCAAAACATTACTTGATTATGTATTACGAATTTTTTTTCAGACCAATCTTTTTCCTTCAATATCTTCCAGGATCATTTAATGTGAAAGGCAGCAGTAAATCCTACAGCAAAACAGAGGGAAGGCATCATGGACCAAGCATCAATCTGCAGTCCACCTCCGTGTGTGATTTGCGAACCAGGTTGTTGTGTGGATCCAGTGGAGCAAACTCTGCTCAGCAGAACAGAGTCAACATCCATGAAGAATCAAGCACAGAAACAGCTTTTGTGCCAAAGCAAGCTCAGGACCATCAATTTTGAGGTATTTTAAAAGCTGATCCACCTGGATCTTCTGCACAAAAGCAAATCATATTTTCTAACCCCAAGACACATCAGATAAAACAGCCCAGAAGGTGATCAAGGTATTCCACAAGTGGAGGATCCTTTACTTATTCATACCCTTCCCTCACTACTGGCCACCATTGCAGAACGGTACATTAAACTTCAGTTACTTGATTTTGCACAATGACAGCCTAGGATGCACAAGAGGTAAGATGAGATGACCTAAGTGACCCTTCTGGCCTTATTCATAGAATCATTCCCCAGCTTAGATCACAAAAGAAATAGGCTAATAATGTTTAGCTTAATATCAGCTTCTGGCTACTAAAGACAAGGCATTTTCTAGAGACACTATTCCTCTCCATCATGCAGCAGTGAATTTACCATAGCTCTGGCTTGTTGCAGACTGTTCCTGACAAAGCAGCTTGACTTGTGGTCTCAGGCATACCTGAGACATCCCACTAAGTATCTATTTAACCAACAGTTGCTGAATACAACCACACATCAGGACTATAATTACATCATCTTACTACAACAAGACTGAAAAAAAAAAAAAAACCAACCAAAAAAAGGTAAGCATATAAATGTGTGGCCTCTTTTACAAGTCAGACACTGAACTCCTTTCACCAAATTCATAAAAATCTGGTCGCTTGAATTCTGAATGACACAACGTTAATTTCCATATTGATCTGGTATATGTACAGACACAGAAAAGGAAGCTGTCTAAACCATGCTGAGAATAGTCCCTATTTCTCAAACAACAGCTTTCAAACAAATACCACACTATACCCACACTAGAAATCAAAGTTAACATCCACTTCCAATAGATACTCTACTGCTAAGACACAAAATACTTATTTAACAAAAATATGCCCTAACGCACAAACAAAAATCTGTTGCCAAGACACAACAGGAATTAGAGATAAAAACCTTAGGCAGGCACACAAATTCTAGGAATGAGCTAAAATACCTGTTAAATTTTACAATCTAGTATTGCAAGGATTCATAAACATATAAAAAGTTACGATGTAATTTTGCCAAGATGATTTTCTGTGAAATTCTGCTTTTTCCTCATGCAAGTCTCTGCAGTTATTTTTCTTTTGCTTTAATCAGAAATTAATATGGCTCATCAGAGCAGCTTTATTGTGACGGTTCTGTGCAAAGATAATACCCCATGTATAATAATTTACATTAAATCCTTTTGCTAAATACATATTGTTCCCATCAGTGAACAAACAGCCTATCCAAACGTCCAGATAATTTGTTTTAACAACATGTTACTGTTCTTGGGTAATGCAACAAAGCAGGCAATCACAGATGAGCGAGCAATATGCCAATAAAATTGAAAGAAATAAATTAGTATCATGGTAACACATGTGTCTTCACAATTAATAAATTCCACTCCATCAGTCTGTGATTTAATTATGCATTATGTATAGGGCTACCATGAGTCATTCATGTATTCTGTTAACTAAATGGCTAAATACAAAGCTTATGATGAGAATATTTACATGAAAATATAATTGTTCATGAAGAGTAGGACACAAAATGATCCTAAACTAATTTTTAGGGTGGAGGGGGAATGAGGGTTTTGTTAGGGTTTTTGTTTTTTGGGTTTTTTTTTTTTTTTTTAAAGTTGCTGTGTTTGGGGTTTCTTGGACAGGATTTTGAGTTTTAGATTTTTTTTTAATAAAAAGGATGAACATTTTGGCCAAATAAAATAACTTTCTGTACGCTGTAACACACCGAGTTTTTACTGCAGTAGTCCACAGCTGGGCATACTAAGCGATTCCTTAATGTGCTCCTTTTCAGGAAATCCAGCTCTGTCCATTGTCTGCAACAGAGCCCTAAATAAGGTTGCTCAAGTAAGATCTGTCCCTGTGGCCTCCTCATTCTCCTCACACTCTATTGCTCCTTTCTATCAAGAACCATCTCCATCAGGACTTCCCATCTCCTGGCGGACTGACAGGGCTACAGATTAAGATGTAATGCTTCCTTCAGAGGAGGAACACACATACAACAGCAGCAGAACACCACACAGTACGTCAGGACTACACGCCTTGTATCTATTGCAGTGTAAAAAAATAATACTCGATCATTCTCTGCATGGAGGAATAATTTACTCCCTTACTCTCAGGCCTAACAAAGAGGAGACATCCTTTCACAGTGTCTGCTTTCAAGATCAGTGAAGCTAAGAGTATTTTGATTAACTTTAGTGAGTTATAGATGTAACTCAGTTAGCAACAAACACTGAGACAGAGGCATGACTATTTAGGGTTTGTCACCTGCCACTAAGACAAAAGGTACCTGAAATCACAACAAAATTCAACAGGATCAGGTATTATGAGAGGGCAAGAAATGCTTGCAAAGGCAAAATAGAAGCAAGGGGTCCCAGTTCCATATATCCTTTACTGCAGATTTTGATCTAGTCCTATCAAGCTAAAACTTCAGAACAATTATATGAAGACCTAAGACAGCCTTGTTCCAGAAGCCACTTAATGCAATTCTAGTATCTCCCTTTAACGTATATTTATGAATAAGTCACGGAGAAATGTTTCTGAGATTTCAGTCTTACAATAGAGTTGGATATTTCTGGATGCTTTTTGAAAGCTTATCCAGATTTATCCTCTCATTTCCAGTGAGTTTTCCTGAATCTTACAAGAAATTGCTGTGACTCCATCACTTCTTTATGCAGAACACAAACTAAACACATCAAAAGGATGTGTCCAGCACTACAGTATAGACTGTCTCATTGCTGGTTTAAACGGGAGAGGGAACTTACTTGTGTTTTTTAGAGTTACAGGGCTAGTCTCAGATGACAGCAATAACGTCAACTGTGTAAATGCTACAAAGAGCCTGGAGGATCAGAAGCAATTTTATACTCCTAGAAAGAAGCAATTACTTTGAGAGATGGAGTGAAGAATGTAGCTGTTATCAACAGGATACATATTTGGGAACTTAGGAATTATCTAATGCCTGGTTCTAGGAAACCCTAATGTTATATCCAGTGTGTACTCTTTAGAGTTTGAGGAATGCAGACAGCATCTTTCCTTCAACAGCCTGGTCCTTGCAGGAACGAAGCCTGAGCTCGCCACCAGAAAGTTTCCATCGGTACCACCTCTGGAAACACACAAGCCATCAGACCCAATGCAGGATTGTGAATCAAAAGAATTTCAGAATATCTGGAAATTATTTTTAAAAGGCAGCCTCTGTGCTATGGGGACACAATAACTAAAAAGGGGGAAATGCTGGAGCAATAGCAACTGTAGGGCTCAGTTTGTGTCAACAGCCAGCAGTGCTGAGAATGCCTGAATTAAGAACTTGCTTAGCAGACAACGAAATCCAAAGGCAAGGTCAGTTCACAGACACATAAGGTTTTATTATTTTCAATCTACCTCTCTCTGCTTGTAGTGTTTATCTGGGATAAACAAATCTGTTTTCAGTAAGCTACCTCTGCCACTGCCTTTTGAAAGCTTAGCTGGTGAAATCCTTTCCAGGAACTCTAAAAGGGGTCAAATCTCCCTGGACCTGCAGGAGGCAGCTCCTCCCTGCAGAACATTAAGTGCTTGAGCGTGACATCGCAAGAGTGAAAACTGCAATTTAACGTCTCTAAGGACAGACATAGAACCGGAAAAGGCAAAGTTCCCTCCCCACAGAAGACAGCATCTAGACCACCATACACATCCAAACCAGTAACACAGGTCACAGTTGGGAAACATCCAGCTCATTTCAACTGCTTCCTGTTGTGCTGTTAAAAAGGCAAAGAACCTAGCGACATTTTCACAGGATGCAACCGAAAACTTTCTTAGGTTCTACAGACCCAATGGAAAATCCTGATGGAGCAGAAGCAGCAGGATGGATCGCCCCTTGCAAAGCCAACCAGCTTTCTTTCCATTACCATAGCCATCACAGATGCTAACTTACCCTTCAGCTCCATATACCATACACACTCCTGGATAAAGGAGGGATAGAGTGGAGGTGGGGGACAGTAAATTTAAGACTATTTTATGCCTATGCCCTCCTGGTTCTAATTTTGCTCTCTCTCCATCACCACTTCTGTTTAACTAATCTTTTCAGTTTTGGTGGGGTTTTTTTAAATAGTGTTGCAATTATAATTTATGATTACTCCTACCCACAGTGAAAAGCTGCAGTCAGAGTTTCTTGCTGAAGGGCACATACTTTGTACAGTGTAAAAAATTTGTAATGCATGCTGACATGCAATACAAGTGTCAGGGGAGGGTATCAAACAAGAGACACTGGACTCTTTCAGGAAACAAGGTAAAGTACAGACGGATTAGACCAACGGACCAAGGCTTTCTGCTTCATCTGTGCCCATGAAGCTTTGTGTGTTTTTTGAACATTGCCATTCTGCAGCCCATATACAAGAGGATCAGGTTTTCATCCTGCATTTTAAGGTGTTGACATGTTAACTTTACTTATGGTGAGCAAAGAATGAGACAAAAACTTTTCAGATGAAGTACAATCTCAGCAGTCCCCATGTTCAAGCATGAGGAAAATAGCAACACCTGGGTTACAGAGAAGCTGAAAAACCAGTTAAGGTGTCAAAGAAAAAGCGCACACAAGGCAGAGCTCTTACCATGCACCTAAAAAATTTCTCTCTCATTACGGAGAAAGAATAAGCGTAGTTTGTGCCCACCAGCTACAGGAACTTAGGAAAATTGTCTTAAAAGGAAGATATAACAGACATATTCCACAGAAAATGGTTTATGTTGCCTACTGGGGGGAATAAAAGTTGCCTGCAGTGTGATCGTGCTTTGTACTAGATCATTGTGCAAGTTCACTCTTATCCAAATATTTAAATAAAATGTTTTAATACATAGATATTTCTAAACAGCTTTGGACAATTTCTCTTCTGTGCACTGAAGCACAGGAAATTTTTTTCTAGACCAGTTGAAAGACTCGGTAGATAAATCCTAGGGAGAATGTCTGTAGTTGTACCAGTTCAGAAGCATGGGATCTCCAGCTTCCTGGGATGCCTTGAAGCATAAGAGCAATGTGTCTGAGCTTATTAAAGAAGTGAAAATGGAGGAAGAGGCTTGACAGTTTTCTGGCTGGACCTAGCCTATGTGTATTATGCCAAGTCTGTTCTAGAAAATCACTTTAGTAAAAGGCTTCTTTATGTCTCTGAACTAGTTTGGTTTCATGAAATATTAAAGACCAGCCGTCAAAAGGGAACATGTCAGTATGAACATTCCTCCCCCTACAGAAACATCCCACAGTTAAGTGACAGGACATTAATGTCCCATTCTTACCCTATTCCTTTCCCATGACTGCCTGCTGCCTGGGCCTTTGGAGAAGTCACAACTTGGTTTTGATGGTCCATTTTTCCCTGAACATTTACATAACACAGAATAGAGGTAGATACGGAGTAGGTCAAGTTTTCCAGCAAGAGTAAATTGTTTCAGCTGATAAGAGCTACAAAATCTGAGACACTGCAGTTGTCCTGAAACATGTTTGGGGACCAAGCAACACACCGGCAGATGAAATTTAACTTGCATGAATTGAAACTAATGTACACTGGCAAAACAATCTTACCTTCTCATGTATGCTGATGAGTTGCAAGTATCTCAGAGGAATAAAGGTGGAGGAGTCAACCTGAAAAATCACAGTAAAGTTGCCTGCCCTCTTCCCACCCCAAAGAGTTACTAGGACAGACAGCTTCACTCTTTCTTGGCTCTGTTTAGCAAAGCTTAAAACCATGCACAAACAGAAGACTTCTAAATCCAACTGTCATTTGAAATACCTAGTTCAATCTTCCCTCTGGAAACACAGAGAAGAAACCAAGACAACTCAAAGCAGATCTGTGAAGATGAGTGGAAATGAGAAGAGGCTGCACAGGAACTAGAAACATTGGTTTTGTCAGTTATAGAGCAGTTTGCTCTCTGACAGCACACAAAGGCACATACAGGGGCTCAAACAATTATCCTTTACTTTCAGTGCATTTTTCATGCAATGATTGAAACACACCTCCTTTACACAGGCTGTTTGCACAAACACTGCTCCCTTTTAGCACCACAGCCATTCGTATTACTGTAGGCAGGGCTAAAGAGTAAGGAGGAGATGACCCTCCTTCCATGCTTGCTCAAGTAGCAGGCAACAAAACATTTCTTGAACAAGGTGGGGGGGGAAGTGCCATGTGCAACTAGATATAACAGTGTTCCCCAAACCAGAGCAGAAGGTTGGAAAAGGATAAAGATGATGTACTAGAGGTACACCATACCATCAAGCAGGGGAATTAAACAAGGAAGTCTCAAGCAGCAGTGCATATATGGGAAGGTGAGGAAGCAAAAGATCACTGGGAGCATTTGGTCAAGGGACAATCAGAAGACATGTTTGCTACTCAGTCACACTGCCCACACAGCAGGACCTCACTTGGCCTCTCTGTCTCCTCACTTCCCATTTCTCTGTACATGGTCTCACCTCTCAGGTTAGAAACTCTGTTATTGTGTGTTTATATAACACCTTGTACAAAAGAGTTTAATCACTCACAAACTCCATCCAGCAATTGCTGAAGGGAGGATGTGTGTATCAAGCACCTCGTTCAGCCAACTATTTAACACTTCCACAACTGTTTTATCGATGACAGATGTTTGGTGGGAATAGAAAGGAGGACCAACTTCCCTTATTTGTAAGGAGCTGCAGTCTGCAAAGTCTGAG
Source organism: Rhynochetos jubatus (assembly GCA_027574665.1). Lineage (NCBI taxonomy): Eukaryota > Metazoa > Chordata > Aves > Eurypygiformes > Rhynochetidae > Rhynochetos > Rhynochetos jubatus. The sequence continues at coordinate 16,680,193 of CM050655.1, forward strand.
TTACCCCCTGCAAAGCTCCTCTATCTAATCCGAGTAATTTACAGCAGGAAAGGTTCACTAATGAAGTTAATGACAGATAATGCAACAATGATTACCCGATGCATTCTTTAGAAGTAAAGCAAAATACAGGACTAGAAGCAAATTTCAGAGACTTAAATCAATTTGGCATTACAGACCTCCAGTGTGTTAAGGAACTAAAACCTATTAAAAATAATTCAAATATGGTACACAGGGGATTTGTCCTTTAAAAAGGACAGTATCCATGAAGCAGCATTCATTCAAACCACACTATCACGCACACACAAAGCGTAAGCCAGCACCTTCCTCTCTACCTTAGAGGTCACCAGCACCCACTACATATAGAAGTGGTTGTCAGTTTTATAATTAATCTGTGCTGACAGATCCACTAATTGGAGCAGATCACAGTGCTCAAGCAATGTAGGTCATAATGCTTTAACGTTACCAATACAAAACAGTCAGTGCTTCAAACAACCTCATGCCACACCATTTGTTTTGCCTAAACAGACCTCCACAAAGTGAAATCCTTGCACCTTTCTCCCTTTCCTTTCATTGCAGTTTCCTATCAAGAGGAAAGATGAAGCTGAGGGCAGATGGGGAGGAAAAGTCATTTGCTATGCTGGTAAATGTTATAGGCAAATGCTGTACTGTCAGTTGCAATTTGATTTTACAAACTGTTTCATTGGAAATTTTATGTATAGCAATAAGATTTCCCCGCTGCACCAAAAATAAATCTGTCCATCCAATTACCAGCAAATTATCAACTGTTAACTTCATTAGTGAACAGTAATTTTTTCCTATCCCAGAGGGAGAAAAAAAGATAGAAAAATCCTACCCCTGCCTGACTTCAGTGCAGTTGTAGGACGGTTGTTTTCAATTCATGACACAATGTGCCCAGAGTGAGTTCCCTGGTCACTGTATTGGAGTGGCTTTGGAAGTAACACAAAGTCGTGGAAACCTTTGATGGCAAAATAAGCTCTGAAAGGAGTAGCCCTACTCGAGTCATATGTACATACATCAGTGCAGCCAGAAGAGAAGCTGTATGTTCCTGTCACCCTGCAGAGACATCATTTCTGCCTCAGATATAGCTGGCCTGAGAGCATGGCTCCCCTGCAATGCAAGAAGATGCTCCAACTCCCAAAATACACTTGTACTACTCTCAACAGCTCAGAAAGTAGAAAGATTGGTTGGAGCAAGCTTGGGGCTTTAATTCCAAGTATTTCACATTCAAGGGCTTTATGAACAGCTAAACTTTTTCTATTCCTTGGGGAAAACAGATAGTATTAACTGCAGACTAAGTACAGAGATTGAAGCCAACCTTTGCACAAGTTTCCATTAATTCCAGGCACTCCGTTCTTTTCCTGTTAAGAGCTAATGTTTGCTCATATACAAGCAGCCTTTTGGTCCTACAAAACACAGAGGCATCAGCCTGAGTATTCTTGATTGCCACCTACTGGCATTCTACATATTAGAGCAAGGCTTACAAATATGCACATAATAGAAACCAGACAGCTTCAGGAAATCTTTGCTTAAGTGCCCAGGGCAAACAATTTTTTAAGTCCTAGCTTCTCTTACGTGCTGTGTAACAACAGCAAAAAATGAAAAAGAATAAACAGCCTCACAAAGCCACTACTTGATGACTGATCTAGAAGATTATAAAATCAAAAGCTTAGCTTTAGAAAAAGATATAAAGATGCCCCTATGATGTGTTTTGGGTTTTTTGCTTTGTTTTTTACCAATGATTACCTTATTAACAGAAGTCCATCTTCTTGCTCTACTACAGTGGAAATTTTAAACTATCAGACTTTGACTTGGAGCTCACTTAATGATCTGCAAGACAGAGAAGTAGAATAAACAATATCTGAGACTTCCTGTAGCACTTTTCACCAATAGATCAGAGTACCAGGACAAGTCTCTTCCTGTACTGGAAATGCTCTTTGAGAAGGGTTTGTATACCAATATTTCCATTTGGATCTTAAAGGAAACTAGAATCCTCAACCCTACGCACCACACACACAACGGGATATAAGAAATGGGAACAGCTTACCCCAGACTACCTGGCAAACCTAAGAAATGACCATGACAGAATGTAGGTATCTGCTAATCACACAGCTATAGGACAGGTCTCAAATCAGAATCCAAGCTATCTTCCCAGCAGACCAACTTTACCAGTGATGGAGCCAGACTTGTAGGACTTCTAGAAGTAACTGTCCTATGTTAGAACAGAACCTTGCAAGACTGTCAGTACAATCAGCTAAAGTTTCACAGATTAATAAGAAAAAGAAGTCAGCCTCCTTAGCAAGCCTTTCATTAATAAATAAATAAATAAATAAATTCAACATGGTCTATGAACTAAAGTCTGAATTAGTAGGTTCCTCCTAACATTACTCTTCAGCCTCAGCGCTCAAATTCAGACACTACTACTTATGCACCTCAGGACAACCTAAGGACTGAAATAGTAGCATATGATATTCATAGCTCCACACCCTTGAAGACGCCACCAGGACTTGCAAGTTTGAAACCTAGATCACACAGTAAATCATTTCAAAATCCAGCATAGTCCTTTGTGGAAGAGAGCAACATACTTAGAGATTAAGTTCTTCACTGAGAAGGTGGTGAGGCACTGGAACAGGTTGCCCAGAGAAGCTGTGGATGCCCCACCACTGGCTGTCTTCAAGGCCAGGCTGGATGAGGCTTTGAGCAACCTGGTCTAGTGGAAGGTGTCCCTGCCCATGGCAGGGGGGTTGGAACTAGATGGGCTTTAAGGTCCCTTCCAACCCAAACCATTTTGTGATTCTATGAGATTCATGTAACCCTAAGTGTCCAGTTCTCCCAGTAGCATTTTGAATAATAGGTTTTAGTCCATGTGTCAGTTTTTTAATGTCTAGCATACATAAGGCTTTCTTTGCTTTTGTTTTTAATTATTATTAATCAATTATTTGCTGGTAACAAGTAGAGATGCCCGGCAGAACTCCTAGGAGGAACAAGCCATCTTTTGTTTGTTTATTTTTAAATGAGATAAGTAAATCAAGAATCAATATTTGAAAAACATTTCTCTCCCTTGAATCTAAAAATTGTCTTCAGGAAAAGCTCTGACATGTGAGACAATAGTCTCCTGAACACTGCATCAAGATCAAAACCAGAAATGTTACACCATTAGACACACCCCCTTAGAAGCTACCTCATTCAAACTCATAAGCCAGCATTTCATTCTGCCAAAGGGAGAAACTGAAAATATTCTTTCACCATTTTTCTGCAAACCTCTGCTTTCTACCTGAAAGACTATTGGTTTTATTTGAGGGGGATAAGAAGAAAGAACAATACTCCCATGGCAGCACAGTACTTTTCAACTTAAAAGTGTGATCAAACTACACTTTGAATGACAGGAGCCTCCAACAGAAAGGTGCTTAAAAGAAATAACCAGGATAGCTACTAGAATTTTATAATGTGGCCTATCTCCTGCTTATGCTGACATCCACATTGCCTACCAGAGAGAACACAGAGCAGCACCTTTATCAAGTCACTGGGCTGAAAGCAAGATTATCATAGATAGAATTAAGACATGAACATTACTTTCAGATCCAGACTTCTCAAAGTTGAGAGCAATTTCATCCAGGCTTTGCCATCAGTTCATTTCTACTTTAGAAGAAAGAAAATAAATCATTACCTTTCTCCGCTTTTATTATTTCCTGCTGACTTCTCTATAATCTCACCAGACTGCCTGCATTACATAACTCTCCAAGCCATTCTTCGCTGTCTGTCTTTGCCCAGGAAATCAGATAAAACTGATGGATCAGACCCCAAAGGTCATATTTGTCTTTTGTACTCAATCTTAGCCAACTTATTTTGAAAGGCAAAAGGTTTCAGCATATGCTTACATGCATTCTGTATCACAAAACTAACTACGGTTGATGTCAGAAGGACAGGTACTACTAAGTGCTCTCCTAGTAGGACCGAGGAACTCACCCCACACAAGTGTATTCTTTAAATACAGCTAATTAATGCTGGAAGGTTAACCTCTGTATTGAGCCATACACATTTAGACTAAAATCAAGAGATAGACAGTGGGGAAACCAACAGTGCAGAAATTAAAAGGCTTCAATTTCTTTCAGCTGATAAGTGATATATGTCACTCCAGAATGGAGGCACGCAGCTTTCAACAAAAGAAATGTCATAAAACCAAAGTTGAATGTGTTAGGGTCAGATCATCTTGTCACCACACTGAATTTATTATGGTCATATCAGAGGTAGGTATGGCCCATCTTAACACCTGGCTATTTCAGAATAAGGCTTCATGAAAACCAAGCAACGAGATACAGCTCCACTTGTGCAAGGACTGGCTGGGATTTCACAAGGGGCCCAGGCTCTAGAAAGCTCTTCTGAGGTACCTGTATATACATGCGTTACACAAGCACTCTCATTCAGCCTGGTCTCCAGGCAGCTCTAAAAGTGCCCAGACCCCAGAAGTGTTTATTAGCCAACTACAGAATGCTTTGTGAACTGGGAAGTGGAGAGGACAGGTTTCTTGAGTTCTTCTGCTATGCTATACATAGAGGCCTTCAGGAAAGGCCAAGAAAACCTTCCTCATCCCAAAGTCCTTTAATATATCAAGGCAAGACAAACAAAAGTTTAGGGAGAAACTGGTAATACTATTCACATTCCTGAGTACAGGAAACTGAAAGACAAAATAAAAGTTTACAGTCACACCAGAATCCTTTGGCAGCCTGAGCAGATGATGTCCAGCCTCCCAAGTCCTACAGCAGCAATTCTCTTCTGATAAGTAAAGTCAGGCAAGCAACTGAACCCTGCTAAGCTCCAAGCTACACAGCTAACATCACAATCGGAACAAGAACAACAAAATCCGAACTTGGAGACAAGCAGTTTCCTCCCTCTGTATTGCTAGTAGATGAAGCAAAAAGGACACACATCTATCTGTGTATGTTGCACACCCAAGTGGCGTGTGGATTACTTTCTAGTGATGGCTTGTAATTTTTTCTGGAGAGGAGGGAATATTAAAGGAAAAAAAAAAAAAAAAAAAAAGTCAAGCTTCCAGAAAGAGACACTTATGCTGTTGGATGGATGCTAGCCTGGAGAAGCAGAGGAGCCTCTGACAGGCTGGCTTCTTAATCTACATGATTCCACATTGGCAACTGACAGTCCATTCAATGAAGAAGCACCTGAGTACTTAATAACAGAGAATTAACGATCTGACAATAGGCAAGGTACTTGCTCAGGCATTAGTAAGAAAACAGAGTGACACCTTACATGAAAAGCTACTTGAATGCCATTTAAACTTGTCAAATTGCAGAAAATAGAGCTGCAAATTGACAAAAATCAAGGTTATTCATTATGTGAACTAGTGTCTAATTTTCTTAAATTGCATCCATTTTACACAAGTTAAAACAAGAGAGATTCTCTGCCTGAAATATTAATGGGTGGGAACGATCCTGGACAGGACAAACTACCCAGTACTACCAAGAACTCCTGTAATGCATTCAGAGATCTTGCAGCTAGAAGACAAACCAATCACCCTCTCTGACCTCCTACAAAATACCGATCATACCATTCCCTAAATGAATTCCCTGCTTCAACTAGAGCACACTGTCGAGAGAGGGTGAAATTGCCAGCAAAGAAGAATCCATGACAATCCTTGTAAAACACTCCAGTGGTTAATTACCCTCATTCTTTCCAAACACAGCTCTTTCTTCTAGCCTAAATTTGCCCAGCTGAAACTTCCAGCCAGCAGCAATCACTATACACTTGTCAGCTAGATGGAAAAACACGTCTGGTCCTTATATAGGTACTCATAGACTGGTCAAGCCACCTTTAAACCTCTGCTCAAGAGGCTAAAACATATTGTGCCCTCAGACCATGTCACTAAAGGGCATATTTTTGCAGACCTTTTAATCATTCTAACAGATTGCCTCTGATCCTCCTCCAATTCATCAGTGTCCTTCTAGCACTGTTGAAATGAGACCTGGGCAAACTATCATAAAAGCAATTGCACCAGTGACAAAGGCATTACCTCTTGACTCTCATTTAACAGTCCCTCATTTTCCCATCCAAAGACCCCACTAATCCTTGTGGTAACTTGGGAACTGGTTATTCAGCAGGTGCCCCAAGTCCCTTCTCAGTGTCTTCCCCTTCCCTAACGGGTCTACCACTCTGCAAGCATGACCTTTTTAGTTCCTAGATGCCAAATTTAACTTTTGGCCCTAGCTGGAAGCTCCATGTTTGCTCGGTCACATTCTCCTATATGGTACTACCAGCTTGGAAACCTGCACAGTATTACAGAATACCATCTTCCTTGTTGACACAAGGCTGGCAGGAGCATATCTGCAGGCTTTAATCACTAATGATCTGAGATTTTATTCCACATTCACCTATTTAAAGCATTAACCAACATAGAGCTAGGAACCAAATGCTGCAGGACCTTACTAGAAACATACCTGCTTAGCAATGATTCCTTGTTAACCATCATATTTGCAGACGTGTCACAGCTGGCCAGTTAGTACTGTCATTAATGTATGCCATGCTAATTCTGGATCACGTTTTTTCCCCAAAACGTCCTGTGGTAGCAAGTCAACTGCTTTAGAGATGTCTACAGTATTTCCTTTAATCAACCAAATTTATCGAAAAAGAGATATCAAGTTAGTTTGACAGGATCTATTTTCCATAAACCCATCTTGACTGACATTAATTATATTACTCTTTTTAACTCTTTGCTACTCAAATCCCTTTATCAGCCATTTCACTATTTTGCCTAGGACGAACATCAAGTTGACAGGGCTATAATTACAGGGTTTGTCTTGTTTTTTATACATTGGCACAACATTAGGTTTCTTCCAGGCTTCTGGAACCTCCCCACAGATCCAGGAACGAGTACCAGTGTCCCAGAGAGATCAGCATGCCATCATTTTTAAAACTGCTTACAGATGCATGGGGCAAATTGGCTCCAGCACCTACTTACCTGGCACAAGATGCACGTCAAGCATCTCACTAAAGAGCAATTAACCCAGGAGTGAACACTGAGAAGGGACCAGTAACAATGCCAGATGACAGGTGCCTCCACCTTGCACACTTTCAGGGACTTAAATTACCATAACAGCATTTCAAGACTCCTCAGAGGGAACCGCTCTGCAGCTGCACCTTGGCCTGCCCATCCAGAAGCAGGGAGAGGACACCTGAATGCTACCCCACTGTGTGTGAATTGATCAGACTGCAAATCAGAGCAACTGTGAGAACTGAACACAAGTGAGCACTTTTGGGAGGGTGGTAACAACAACTCATTGCCATGAGAAGAGGCACCTCTTTACTCAAGCCTGCCGGATATGGACCCTTACTGAAATCAATGCTGAACTCTCAGTCACATCAATTCCCTACCTCAAGTCAAGAGGTAGAGAATTTCAGAGATGTCAGCAAAATCTAACTCATCATGAAAAAAAGATTAGACAAGTGGAAACCAGGCTAAGAGAGGCTAGAGGGCCTAGATGGAAGTGATAGTTGATCTAAGAGATAGGGACATGTCAAAGAGTAGCAGAGGCATTGCAGAAGGGCAATAAAGCAGCAGAGGAGAAAGAAGCAGTTAACATGGAGAAGATGGTGGAGGAGGAAGAAATTAAATTGATGGTACCGTTGCAAAGCCAGATGTAGGTGCATGAAATCATGTTTCAACAATCCTCTCTCAGCCTACTTCAGTCATCTTTCACAGCCATTTCTCTGTGTTGTCAAGCTCCATACCACTGCACAGACAGGAACAAATATTACAGACAGTGAGAAAATGAAACCGAGAACTTTCAGGACTGAAACCTGTATCTCCTTACCACTCACTGTAGTCATGCAACTGTAGCTGGTCTGCTTTCCAGGGCTAAAATACAACCTGTATTGACATTGGACAGATCCAGGACATTCAGCTTTGACAAAAATGGCAGACAAAAAAAGTCTTGTTGGGAGAAGTGCTGCAGGTAAAGCTTATTTGCCTCCTGACACAAGCAGCATGTTTTTGTGTTGTTCCGAAGAAACTAAGTCCCAAAAGACAAAAACCTAAGAAAATTCATAATTTCAAAGAACCACTCTCAGCCTTAAAAGCAACCTTAGGCTTTTAGGGTATAGAAGATACATTGGAGATGGGGGCTGCGTGTTTCCAATCTTACATTACCCAACTAAATTTTGGTAGGAAGAGGAGAAAGGGAAGAATGAGATTTCTGACTCGGGAAAAGAGCAGGATCCTGAGCAGTGACACAGCACGGCAAAAAACAGAACAGAGTTGTATTTTGAAAGTACAAGGCTAATTCTACTTAATACCAATAACTTGATAACACAAGCAATTCAACTGTTGTGTGTGCAACAATACTGGCAAGGGAGTGCTAGTTGTACCTCACTTTCATCACAGTATCATCACACACACAACAGTATCATCAATTTACTAGGTTTAGTAAAAGTTTATAGTGCTATGTTCAAACCATATTTGCCTGTATATAAAACAGTATCAAACCTATTGCACAGCTGGCCAAATTGGCTGGCAACTCAGAAGAGATGGCATAGCTGACAGCAACCGAGCTAAAATGTTGGAACTAAATCAAACTGACAGTGTCCCTTTAAGGGAACAAGCACAACCAAACAGATCTATTTTTAAACCACTTTTGCAGAAGGCTGCTGCCATTTCTGACACTGTTACCAGCAGCCAAGACAGCATCTGCTGCAGCAATTTCATGGAGACAGTATAGCAGGAGGGCACTCCTCTTCCTCCCTCCCCAGCCTTGTCTCAGGAAAAGAGCAGTGAAAAGATTTTAATTAATTTTGTTCCCAAAAAAACTCAAAGCAAAGCAACCAACATACGGTGCATTCATCAAATGGAACAACAATAGCCATGGCTGTGCATGCTCAGCGCTTTGATCTTTCAGGTGGTGTTGCTATTGTTAGACCACTTGTTGCTCTAGAATATCAAAGAGGGAGAGATGCAGGTACTCATCGGTATCTGTAAGAAACTGGCATGATGAAATCTACAGCCAGAGCCACAAAGTAGCAGACTTCTACTCCCAGGACAGATTAGTCTCCAGAGGACCTTTCCACCTCTCCTCCACCCAAACAAAATTAATTTCTTTTCCAGAAAATCTGTTAGGTGTTAGAAAAACAACAACAACAATCTCGTTATTATCACATGAAGAAACAATACTGTTCCTTGCAGAATGATTTAAAAGACACCACAATTTTTATATTTTCTTAAACAAAATTTGCATAGGACTTCTGTGGTCATTCCTGTGAAATATTGGGAAACACACATCTGAAGAGGAGATGTAGAACACCTAGGCCAGAAACCCATTTTTAAATACTTATGCCCATATTAAAGAAAAAAACAAACAAACAAAAAAACCCCACAACCTACAAATCATATAGTAGGAAGTATTTTTCATGTCCCACTTCTACCAGTTCACCAAAGCAACATCGTGATGAAGCGTCAATTGATCTAGCTAATACAGTCAGAAGTAAAATCCAAGAGATGTTCCATGCATTGAGAAGGCTCTGGTTTTAGATTAGTAAATTCATGTTGACACAGCTCTTACAGCAGGACTTGTTCATTTGCATCCTATATTCTCACAAAACAGTCAAACAGCTGTTAATTAACAGTAGCACTTCTGTATGCTCAGTAGTTGCACCCAATATTGGCAGCATTTTAGGTTTTCACACTAAGAAATATAGCATTAACTCAGGTAGAGATATCTCTGCAATTCTTAAGACTTCCTTCACATTGCAGAACACAATTTAATAGAGACATAACCTCCCCAACATCTTTCCCTGCTCCCATTAGCAAATCTCTAACATCCCTGTGGCACCTTGAACAATTGCTTGCACAGCAGAAAGGCATTTAAACTGTTCCAGCTGTCTTTCATGCAGTTTTCAGCACCATGTGGTCAGCAAACACTCCACAGACCACAGCAGTCCACAAACTGTAACTTCATTATCTACAGCAAAACTGGACGTTTACATGGCTTGCAACAGTGCAGCACAGACTTCATAAAGCATCCTCTTCTAACCTTAAAAAGCGTCATTTCCAGAGCAGAAAGTGCTCCCTTCTTCATTAGCATCAAAATGTCACTAATGGTGTCACTAGACATCAAGCAGCATCCTTTTGAGAATCTGGCATATTCTTCACTCTCCCAGCTTTCAGATGAGTACAGCATTCAGCTGAATAGCTTTTTCAACAAATGACATGTCACAGCCTTGACACAAAAATACTTGCACCTTGTCAATCATTCACTCACCATCAAGTTCAAATGCTTATCTTCACAGATACGAATTTGATCTGCACTGCAGTTAAGAATATTAAATATGGACTCTCAGAGGAGATGAGTGCAAGTAAAAGCACAGAGCAGATGCAGCAAATCAGAGAAAATAGCATGCCCTTTGTACAGTAAATAGGCAACTCAACTTCTGTAGCATGTGGAAATTCAGGCACACAGAACAGCAGAAGCTGAGTGTTACATGACGAGGATGGAAACGTAAGCAGATATGGATGGTCTCCAGTTTTAAACTGGTGACCTAAACATCCCAGCCCAAAGGTTAGCTACTGTTTTATCTATCAAGGTTGTTATACTGCAACCATCACTATAACATAACACAGCCAGTCAGGTTCTTTATTGCCAAAGAGAAATCCATGTGTCATTCCCAACACCCCAGTTATTTCTTTGATAGATGTGTAAAACAAAGTGCTATTGTGCACAGCAAGTTGCCTGTACTAGCCAAGCATCATTCATCACTCCATTCAAACTAATTCAATCTGAACTGAAACTATGGTAAAAATTAAACATAGTCACTTTGGAATTATTCAGGCAAAATAATAGTAATTACTAACTTTTGTACTTAACCTCTCTGGGTCCATGTCATAAAAATAACTCAAAGATCTTAAAGATGCCTGTGAGTAAAAAGCAGAAGCCAACTAAAGGCCTAGTCTGGGATTTCTGAAAGGTCCAAAGGAATTAAATTCAAAAGAGATGGATGCTTAATACCTGCAGTTCGCTTCAGAAATGGCAATCTAAGATGCCGGGAATGACAAAAAGTGGTCTCTACAGAATCCAGATGCTAGCAGAATTGATAACGCAAGATACAAGCTACAGGAAAGGTCTTGTTTAGTATTACACTATTACTGCTTTTCAGAGTCATTTTTAAGAGCCATCTTGGCCTCATTCTCCCTTCGTCCCCCTTTCCCCTCCCTCCCCTGGAGGGCTTTCCACTGAATGGTATGGTATTTTACAATTACGTTTTTAATGGAGAACTACATTTAATCGAGACGACCATTTTCTGGCACAGCACTGCTTTGACATGATGTTTTTAACCAGCCTGTTCCCAGACTTTTCCCAGTCCTCCCAAATCACCCAGAGAAGCCACTTTAACCATCTGTGCATACTGTCTTCCATGGAGATCCTGCTGGGCCACCTCACATAGCTGGGACACAGATGACTTTTTGCCAGGTATGTCTCACTTTACAATTAAGGATTTGGATACATTATTCATCTCATTTAATGTTCTGTTTACTTCCTTTTATCTTGGTGCCAGCCATCTTAGACAATGAAAGATTACACAAACCGGTCAGTCAGCGTACATCGTCTAAGCTGATACACGGCAGTTCCAAGGTTGTTGATTCTTACAGATTTTACTATCCCATTGAACAGCTCAATCTGGTTAACTGAGTTTAATTCAATACCACTCATTCATTACTTTGAGCTCTTAACTTCTACATGCTAGGTTAGCTGGGCTTGTCTGTTCAGTTTTCTTTTCAACCCTCTTTCATGGATCAGATAATTCTATACGGTACTTGAGTTGATTCGCTGAGGTCTCTGACTGCAAGAGCAGCAATCTTTAACAAAACCAAATTTCTCCATTAAAGCAGACTCCACTTAATTACTCTTTGAATCAAGGTGCTACAGCTTCAATGTGAACAGCTTCGGTGTAGGGAATTCCCTAGGCAATGGATAACTGGCACACCAGGACACAAAAGCTTGCTTAAAAGGTTTTGCCTCTATGTTCAGTGACAGCAGATACAGATGAAGAAGCCTGCTCTTCTGCCTCTCTCTTTTGGCATTTTGATGCTTTTTCAGGCTACTTTCAGAAGCCTGGAGGCACTATGTACCCTCTTTTCACAGTGGCCTTTACACAGAGGACTTCTTCCCACTTTACTGTGTCAGTGCAACACAGCCTTGTTTCCCATTCTGAGCCATTTTATCTATGGTGGTCTCCTGGAAATGAACACTGGCATGGGGGCAAGAAGGAATTTAATAGCAAGTCCTGAAGCTCTTAAAGCAATGTGTTTTTCTCCTGGTTCTAAATGATTTTATTATATGTCAGATTTTCATCACATTACCTGAAATGGCAGGAACTGGCCCACCACTTGCTTTCATAGCACTGCCATTACTGCAAAGCAGCATCTCTTTTAATGGTGCCAGGGTTAGTGGCTCCAGACAGAAAAAGGGATTATGATAGGGTGCCCATTTACCCACTGCTACCTCATTTCATCAGCCATTTATCAATACATTCTTCATTTGGAGAAATAAAAATAAATGGTAGGCGGAGCTCTTTCAGTACATTTAACTTCCCTGGCGTGATACAGGTGGTAACACAGCTGAGATCAAACACTTTCATCTTTCCTCCAGAGCCAGCTTGGCTGCAGACTAGCTGCTTCTCAATTAGATTGCAATAGTTCTGGCAAAGGTTAAGCATGCTTTCTACAGCTGGGATTTGCCTGACTGCTGATTTCTTACTTAAAGAACATTCACTTCTTACTACCTCATTCACCTTTTACCCAAGGTCCATAAGAAGATAAAGCCCTAGCTCAAGTTATGTATGAGTGAGACAAATATGTGGAAAACTTTAAGCAGATATTGAGACTGAAATGCATTACAGTTTATAAACCCTGTCATGCACTGCAAAAAGCAATTTTGTTAGTTTCCTACAAAAGAAGGGTTGTAACTGCATTATGAACAAAGCACGAGGAAGCTTCAAGAGACCTTCTGGCTTGTTGCTAAGTCATTTCTACTCCCTGAACATCTTTACTCCAAGTTGGGATAACAGCTGCCCAACAACAATTGCCTTGAACAAGTTTAATTCCTTGGGATATACATGAGGACAACAGAAAAGGAGTACCATCATTCTAGTGCTTCACAGGGAGAAGGAGGTACTGTACTAACTTGTTCCACTTTCAGAAATCTTTATCCTTCTCTGGGTTTTATACTTAATATGTAAGGTAAATACAAATTAGTTATCCTATTTCTAGCAGGATTAGAGATCTCAAAATGTTGGTAATGACTTATGTTCACCTGCCATCAAAAATGACATCTGTTATGGCTTACAAGACTCACCAAGAATAGCTGATACAGAATCAAACCCTGAAGAGAACTCACACCAGCACAAACCTTTTCTTTCTGACAGGACAGACAATTGCAGAAGGTAAATCAAGGAACAAAGAAGCACAATTGGGTGTTCCTACCTTTGCCATAAATTCCCATAAACTTTGCCATAAAGTGTCTTTAAAGACACTTATTACTTTATGTGATTGAATATCATAGTAGAATACTTTAGATCTTTACCCCACACCTGGCACCTCTCTATATCCCCTGCAAGGTCCACAAGGTGACAGTATGCCACTCTTAGTTCAGCTAAGCTTCTGTGCATTTCAGTCAAAGTGTTATTTGCTTCAGCTGATCAGTCTTTGCAATTTGTCCATGCTTCACAAGCAATGATTCAAAATAGCTAGGATGCCTGGGTTTCAAGTTTAAAGCCAAATGACTCTTACTCCTTGTGCAAAGATCAGTAACATTTGGCTGACGGGTAACATGTATACAAGTATATGTAGATCAGTAAGTGTTTAAAACACTACCTACTGGAGGCTTCCTCCACCATATCCAAACTAGCTTCTCATCCAGTAATGTACACATTGTTTCGCACTTTACAAATTTCTAGTATGCGTGTAACTCAATAAATCAGCCACAGCTTCTGTGTTGCATCCATCTTCCCACTCCCTGCCTTGAAATGCTCTGTTGGCAAAGGCTGAGCTATTGGTTCTGCAGGTGCATGTAGATCAATATTAAACACATGGTAGTTGAGTATGCAGTGACTAATATTAACTCTGCTTCACCAGTCATTCGGAGAGTGCAGTTACCTTGGTGAGATTTCCAAAGCACTCAACACTGACCGAATTCAGCAGTATAACTCTCGTTGAAACCCAGCATGCAGGTCCTCCCTTAAGCACTGATTATACTGGCTATGGCCTACAAGGTTTCTTAAGGTCCAGGAAGTTGCACCTCACTAAAAGAAATGCCAGATGGGTAAGAAAAAGCATTTGGGTTACAATTAACAGTTCTTTCATGTGCTGAAACCCACAAATCTTGGCTGTCCTGAGAAGCAGCACATCTTGCCCCATCCACAGTATGTAAAATATATCTGTCAGATTCATTTCTAATCTTTCCCACAGAAAAAAAGAAAAGGTACCCAGGACTCTCACTTCACCTCTCTTCACTGACACTCAATGCAAAGCAGAGTCAAATTTCTCTACATATTTTAGGTTGCACCTTGCCCGAGATTGAAGAAAGTAGAATCATGAAACACTATAAAAGAAATGAAAAAGACACACTAGAGACAAGGCTGAAGGAGCCACAACTTCACATACCGTATTTCCGAAAAGCAAACCTGACTGTTAATTGCACCAACATTTCCTCTTACCAAAGAGGCAGGAAATGGCTTTGTTGCTGAAGTACCATGTGATTTTAGGCAGGGTATTGTCATTGGCTGACGAAAAGCAAAGAGCTGGGATATGATGGAAAAAGTGGATTATTAGTCAACTTGGAAGGGATGTGGAAAAACACCACCAAGGAGGCAGCAGTGTTTCAGCCACAGGTGTCACAGCTTAGTATACAGTCCCAGACTAGATGTAGGAGGGCAGCAAATTGATCCAGGGGTGCTAACACAATCAGAGACCATAACTGATGCTTCAGATTGAGGAAGCTGACAGCATACAAAAAAAAAAGAACAAGAAATGGATCTGACAAAACCAGTGCCACTGTACGTTACCTGCCCAGTGTGGCTGTGTGGGCGGCAGTAAAAATAATTCACACTGCAAAGTTAGCACTTCTGTCGAGGGAGACAGTGTGCCTGTCATGGAGTGTCATGACTTATCACTGACAAACAAGGACCTTCACAACTTTGAACTGACAGACAAACCAAGCACAAGAGCTATTTCCTTCACCACTGCTATGCAGCCTCCTCTGGAGCAAAACACTGAAGAGATTGAACAGCAAACATTTAACTCCACACTGCAGGTAGTCCGAAGGAAACTGCAAAGATAGGTGAACTGAAGGAAACAGTCTATAGATGGAAAATAGCCAAGTACTGGAGATAACCCTGCCCACACACAGTGCTGAGAAGCAATACCACTTGTTAACAGCCATATCCAACTTAAGTCCTTGCCTTGGAAACTTACTGTGAGTCACAGTGCAGTGCCAGACATCTGGAACCCTGCCAGTTCAAAAAAAAAAAAAGGCAAACAAACCCACAAAAAAACTATCAAAAAGAAGAATAAGTCACCTACTACACCATCACCCAACCTCCCACAGCACACATCCCAGCCAGGCAAGCCAGCAGCTGCTGTCCTTCTGAACTTCACTCCTCCTAGGCCTTCAGCAGAAGGCTCTACACAAGATCTGAAGCTCTAAGTTGTGGTGGCTTTCTGATGGGTATTGTTTGTTTTCCTCCTGATGGAGCTTGATTTCCACTCATGGATGGTCCAGGGTGGAAACCAAGGAAGAACTGAGGGGAGCTACAAGCCTTTTCACTACTCCATTAGCACCAACTACGTGCTCCTATATTCCAAGATGCTGTTGAAGCCACATGACTCCACAGCCCTCTCTGCTTTGAAGGATGCATTTGCCCTGCCCTCCAAGCATGTCTGTGTTTGTACTACTTGGTAACTAATGGATCCAACCAGACAAGGACAGCATGATGCCAAATACAGCGCACCTGCATAATCAGAAACAGCTTCCACCCCTAAAAGTGGTCCTAGTTTAAAACAAGGTGCAATGAGGGGGATGAACCAAATACAGAGAACAAGATAAGAGGATGGAAAAGCTATTACATGAGCAGGTGTTTTCATTGACTGTCTCTACTCCCCTCCTGTTTTTCACAGAGCTTAGCTGCCTATAACCAACACACCATAAAGACAAACTATGAATTGGGGTTTGAGGCTTTTTTGGTCCAGAAGAGGGCAGAAATATAGAACTATCCTAATCCTGGGAAATTCATCTGTTCCGATGTACTTCCAAGCAAGCAATTGTAACTGATAGTGTGATTCTCTAGAGGAGTGTTAGGGGAGGCAGGGATTTAAATGCTGCTCTGAATTTTACAACAGGTGAAGGTACTTATTTACCCTGACCTGGCCCTGCTTTTTATGACTGCCTTATTCTATTCTCAGATGCTGAAAAAGGATGAGAGAGAAAGTGTGGGAGTATCCCTCTTCTTACCCCTGTCTGCAGCATAGACAATGCTTAATTTATAGCATGCCCAGTACACACACCCCTCCACAGCTTGTATCACTCAGAATCCACACCAGAAGGGCATGCATTTCCTCCAGATTGCAATATGCCCATTCATTTTCAGATACCAGTGCCACTGCTTAGGATGACTACTGCACACCAGGAAATTACTACAAGGAAAAAACCACACCACCCATGTGCCAAGAGAAAAGGAGACACACGTGCCAAGCTCTTTTCCACGAAGATTATGCTAGAAAACTGGGCAGTGATCTGAAAGGATAACTTCAGATGAACAGACTCACATGCAGCCCATGTAGTTAGCCTGTATGCCAACAAGCAATATAGCACAGCTCTGCTATTCATCCCATCTGATTGTAGAAGGGTGGGAGTTGGAAGCTTTGCGCTGCCAAAATACCAGCCACTAGCCAAAAGGTACATTTGGTTGCTTGTCAGTGCAGCAGATGTGAAATGGGCATCCTTTCCCTTCTCTGACCTCCTCAAGGACAGCAAAAGCAAGTCCAGAGAAGGAAATAGAGATCAGAAAAAGTAACTAATTTTTTGAAAGTTCTGCTTTTTGGCACTACTCCCATATCATGTTTCTCCACCAGAACTTTGTCGAGAAAATATAATCCCCTTAATATTTATGTCTTGCATAAGAAAATCCAGGGAGCTGAAGATACTCAGATTAAACAGAGAAAGAGACAGTTACCAATAGCAGCAAGGAGGGTTTGTGCTGACAGAATTAAGAGGAGAGCTGACCAGCACATGGGAATTCCAAACACAAAGGACTGAGACACCACAGAACCATAAGCCCATATGAAATCTCTCAAATTCCCCTTACAAATACCCTGCTAACTCACTGTCTGTTGGGGCACTAAACATGTAATGGGGTATCCCCAACCTGGAAGCACTTCTTTAAATTCAACAGCCTTTTAAACACTGGGGAGGGAAGTTGCTCTGCCTGGCCATGCAGCATAGAGGAAAAGTACTATGACCATAAATACTGAAGGAGACAGCAGGAAGGAGAGATTCACTTCCTGCTCTACTCAAATCAGTGCTGGGGAGAAATAGGGTGTAAACAGGCAACAGGGAAATCTATAGGTAACAATTACACCCTTAAGTGAGATTCCTCTTAATAAAGATGACAAATAGTGATCTTGCTGCTTCATAGTAAAATATCTGCTCAATCCTACCATACCATAAAACAATAAAAAGAGGATGTTAATTGCAGCAACTATTTGAGAGATTCCATGCAAAACAAAGACAGCAGAGATGTGAGCAGATGTGCAGAGGAGAGGCTTCACAGAGTTACCATCCTGAAAGAGGAAGGGATGCTTGCCTCTTGGTATGCTCTTCAACTTCTAGAAACTCCATCAAAACCTGCTGAGCCACAGATATTCAGTTTGGGCCTTAATAAATTATAAAATTTTTACATCTGCCTGCTAGAAAGACCTCCTGTATTACATGACATTTTAAGCAAGCTGACTGGATAAATCCACCAGTGATACGCTTTTTAAAATTTACTTATTTAATCAGCCATTGTAATTTCAAATCAGGAACTGCATTTAAAGCCACTGGGACAGAGAAGTTATTAAAAGTGGGGTTTATTTACAGAGCCTTTCTTAACAACATATAATTTACATCTATTTTATAAAATATGTGCTATTAATAAGCTCATCTGAACAGTTAACCCAAGCAGATTTCTAACTTAATAGAGTAATCCATAGCCACCTCAGAGAACACCTCTCCTTCACTGTTCACAGGAATTAACAGGGACTAGACTTCTATTCTTAAAGTCAGGAGGGTTATTCAAAAAGGTTAAACAGCAACAACCAAAGTTTGAACCTGATCTATCAAATCAGAATAATAAGAACTTTAACAACTTGCACCACTTAGTCACAAAAACAAACCCAGAACTAAGTTCCATTATCCTGGTAAAGGCAGTTGACCAACACTGAACGGTACTGGCAGAGAATAGCAGAATTTCACCTTAGCAAGGCTGCAATACAGCAATAAAGATCAGATGGAAACATCTGTACACGCAACACAATTCCATCTACAAAACCATCACCAACACCTCCAGTGTGGAGGTACCAGGAGACACGAAAAACCAGTCGTCTCAATGACTATATAGTTACTTATATGAAAGTAAATGGGTGAACACAGTATCTATGAGATACTGTTTTTCTGAAGTGAATTAACAATAGTCTTACTACATTCCATTTCCCTTTCTAGCCTAAGGCATATATAAGGTGATGATGTGTCTTAGTTACACACACACGCACACACCCCCACACGCAAAGCAAGCATGTATGGTGACAACAGCAGTCCTCCAACACCTGCATAGCTTTCTCCTTCACCTTACATGCATGGCCTCAGAAGAGAGTCAACTTCTTCCAAAGCATCTATATTGCTCCTCTTTTTTCCTCTTACTTTACTTCATGTGTCCCTTAAGAGCAGAGCAGTTGCCACCTTTGTGCTTTACGACACGAAATTAAGCCTGATCCTACAGGCCAGAGCTAGGCTTTCAAGCACGGTGAATATTTGGGTCTGTAAGTTTATTTGAGCATCGGAAGACCTACTACCACTTCTAAGCATGCGCCAATACAGAAACCCATGGAAAAGGTACAGAACTGGGAAGGAGTGGTCAGTCTCATATTTCCTAGGATTGTTGCGGGACACACAACACTCAGACTTAAAAAGGGCAAGCAGCATAACGGGCTAAGTTGATTGCACAATAAACACCAAGTCCACACGTCATGCCTTATTTTAGGCATACAAATCTGTGAGTGAATAAACATCAAGAAGCTAAACAGTCCATGAAAGACACTGTAGCTAGGCTGGAAGAGTTACTAAACCCCATTTGGTCAAACTGTCTCTGCACTGGAATCAGACAAACAGCTTTGATTTTCCAAAAGGCATTTCATCAGGAAGGTGTATGGCACACAGTAATTACCTATGTTCTCAAAAGCAGTGAGACCGATGACCAGCTGCATACCTATCCTCCTCCTGGCCTAGCTCCCAAGCACTCTGGCATTTTCCACTGTTACCTACATGAATTAGAGGACAAAGGCAAACTGCATTAAGGTTTCTGCCAGCTTCAGGTTTTAAGGACCACAGCCTAGGATTCAGTTACAACAGTTACTGTTTACAACATGCTACAAATACCCTGTTAGGAAACATAACAGCTCTCTAACTGCAAAGCTGCTCTGTACCGTGAAATATGTTAGCAGGGCTTTGCCAGAGTACAGTGATAAGTATTCCGCGTGCCCTTGAAATCCAAATGTTCATACCACCAAGTCTGACTAGCATCTCACATACACTCCCTGGATGGGAAACGGAAGGTAACTAGATTAATTTCTAACTTTGTGTTGGGTTTTTATTTCTAATAAAAATACTGTGTTCACTGTTCTGCATCATTACCTGCTGTCCTTATAACACAGGACATGTGGAAATTCAGAGGCAAATAAGGGCAGTTTCTCTTCAGAGATATGATGGGACCAAAACTTCAATTTGCCTTCTCCAAGTTACCCATTACCTCTGAAGCCTCATTCAGAAACACACTTGCCTCTCTTTTTGAGGGAAGAACACTTAGAATAAGAAGCAACTGCTTGACTCAATTGGCCCATTACAGCTACTCCCATTTTCATAAGAGGCTATACTATTTGACGTAGTCCTTTGCCTAGCAGAGTCTCTACTGACACCATGTAGTACAGTGTAATTTATTTCAGATAATGAACATCAAGTGAGAACAAAAGTGAAGCTCCCAGGAAAGAACAGCATGATTGTGTTTCCCCTCTGTGGCAAAATGCAGCAACTTCAAGGACAAAATGACACCAGAAACCATCTTAAAAACACACAAAGGTATAGGGTGGAGGGAGAGACTAAAAGACTACCAGTTCTGCAACTGTACTTGTTACCCAAACGGCTACAAAGAACAAGGGACTGCTTGCAAAAGAAGAGAAGTGCAATAGGGAACACAAGATGCAAAGGAAAGACTGCGAAGTAAATTTCTCCCAGACATTTCTTCAAAGAGCATGGCAAATTCAGGAATGGATTCCACAGCGACTCTGCAATGTAACTCGAAAGAGCCAACTGTTGTCCAAGGATATTTATGATGCTTTATACAGGGAGGCTATTATCCCTTGGAATGGACTACAGAAGAATCATTTTGCTACTTCACAGGTCCAAGGCTCTAAAAATCTGTGTTACACTTAGGAGAGTAAAAGTGAAGTATGCAGAAGTGATCAAAGGAGAACAGGCTGGTTTTATAGCCTGCAGGGGAAACAACTGATCATATATTCTTCCTATGACAAACAACTGAGAAAGTAATTGAGAGCCTAGCAGAAACCAATGTTGTTACCTCAGCATTATTGATTTTAGGCAGACATCTTAATCTAACACATGACAAAACTTTGGTCATTGCAATAAGATATAGCTTTCAAGGAAAAATGATATTTATAAAGGTAGTTTATGGTTCAGTTAGAGATTCTTATGAAGTCAAGCCCAGGCTATAAAGGAATAGAAAGAAAGGAACTTCTTAAAAACAAAATGGATAGAAATTTTGATTAAAAAGTGAAAATATGATTCAAGTATACTAAAGCAGAAGGCTCTTCTGATTTTCAAAACACTAAAAGGAAGCAGTAAAAGCATATCTTTAAAATACTATACTACGAAAACCTTATTCTTATCAAAGGGATGGCTGGCACTGAAAAATTCAAAGTTCACCTGTTAAGTATTCTTTTAAAAAATTCTTATCAAATTTAATAGATATGTTTCAATTGTTTATATAAAAAGGAGCTGAGGTTATTTAAAATACATATAACAAAGCCAGAACAGGATAAGAAGAGAGAAGTCTATATAGGCCTTCATTAACATTCAAGCTCAAAGAAATATGACAGTAAAGAAATAAAATCCTTTAGTATAAAAAGCAAAATTATATAGAATTGTAACAATCATCTTAAGAATATATGTAGAAACCAAAAAGTGAGTTCAGTTCATGGCAATTACTAAAAGTGCATCTTCAATTAAAAAAAGAAATAGTGGGGAAATAGAGGAAGCATTGTACTCAATTAAAAGATTCTTTCCTACCTTCCCTCTGTTTCCTCCTGCAACCCATCTGCCCTTCACAATGTCAAATACCCCTCCCTGTACCTCTTACTCTCCTCTGTTTCCTGAGGGTCTCTGAGCCACCCCCCAATGCCTTTTCAGGCTGTAGGGGGTAATGCACCACACATGGAGTTTCAGGTGGTGACGCTAATTGAGCTCTCTCTCCAGCAGATGTATTTTACCTGCTAAATCCAGAACTGCCTTCATCACATCTGCATCATATTAGCAAACCATAGTTGACTAATATAGACAGTCCCTTCTCTATTCTTCCCAACCGATGAACAGTCTACTAGGAATTCTTGAGTTTAGGTCCCAAAGTGAACAGCCTGGCATGGTTTTCACGATTGCGATAAATTCTTACTTGTAAAATGGCAGTCTGACCTAGAGCTCTCTAGGAACCAGATCTAGTGAGATGATCATTCATCGTTCTTTAATATGCTTGGGGCAGACTACCTAAGAACAACCCAGTCCTGCACCTCTCCTGCTGCCATGCTGCTGCTGTTGCTTTTGTGCACTGGAAACTCTGGGACAAATGCCCTTAAAAGAAGGGGAAAAAAACACTGGGCTTTGGTTCTGGCATCTGTTCACACAGCTGCTATCAAACAAATCCAGTCTGCTGGCCTTTGACACAGACTTCTTCATATGTCAAAAAAAGATGCAAAAGATGATGACATGGGAGAGCCTGGTTAATGGGGTGTCACGGCTATGGTTGATTTGTTTACTGCTTCTTTCATTTTATTACATCTATCAGAGTGATAAGGACCAAAATTTCTCACATTTTGTTTATGTGCTTTACAGCTTAAGGCTTAAGTGGAGCAGCATCTTGAGACTTAAGTAAGGTTTGCAAATAAACCAGAATGCTCCTCTCAAGTTGTGCCTATTTTCATCACACGGGGACCATTTGCAGGAGCAGATTAATGCCAAGCTTTATTCCTGAATAGCAGGCACCTATTGCACCGCTGTCCACAGAGTTTCATGTGTGAGGCTGGGCCATGTCCTGGAAGGAGAACATTCAGAACAGTCTGTCACCTGTTTTGAGAAATTCAACATGCCTCTGAACCACATCCTTCAATGACAAACTCTCTTTGTCAGGCGGACTGCTTCTATCATTGGATCTGTCAAGCTGAGCCACTGAATGAGCTATTTCACTGGTTCTCCCCCAGTCAAGCTCAATTGGAGTTTTACAGTCCTTGATACTTGGGGGATATTTTCATAGAAGCCATTAACTTACTTTGCGCAGGGAATTATGCTGCTTGGCAGGGGCTATCTCTCCTCACGATACCTGCATGTCCAAAGTTGAACCTAGTCTTGTAATGAGATGGCAAAAAGTAGTCATATATATTCAAAATGTTGGCCTGTAAGCCAGCAAGGCCTGAAAATATTTACCAATATGTCAAAATGCTTCTAACTGAAAACGGTTTCTAAACCATTCGCTGTTTGCAAGTTTAATGGCTTAAGGCTTATGGGCTCATGAATCACCAGCTTTCTTAGCAGCAGCATTTGAAATGTTGATACCTTAGCCTTGAAATAGATGTGAAGGTACCACAGCCTTTACAAGCTGTTATCGAAAGACATACTTTAAAAGCTCCCACAGAAGACTGAATGCGATAGAAGTAGCTGAGCAGGATGAAAGTAACTGAACCAACTTAGTTAAAGTCATTGTTCATGTCTGCGTTCCATTTTAGTGATCACCCTCCAGGTGGACAATGAATCATATTAAAGGAAGCTTTGATACTTAGAGTTTGTGTGATAAAAAATCCAGATGACTTTAGAAGCAATGATGAGTATTTGGGAAACTATTAGTCTTATTTCAAATTACTGAATTCAACTATCAGAAGAAAATTTTGGAGAGCAATTCCATTTATCACAGGTTGAAAAAAAAAAGATTGTACCATTCTTACAATCCCAAGATTTTCAGTTC
Source organism: Rhynochetos jubatus (assembly GCA_027574665.1). NCBI lineage: Eukaryota > Metazoa > Chordata > Aves > Eurypygiformes > Rhynochetidae > Rhynochetos > Rhynochetos jubatus. The sequence continues at coordinate 16,703,758 of CM050655.1, forward strand.
AGAAGATGTATGAACGTTCATGGCAAAAAAAATTGCTACAACAGATACATGTCGAATGAGTATCTCTAAGGTCAAGGAGGTTATGCCAGTAAATGGTAAACACTGTATTACAGAACTGTAAAATGAAATGTTAAGTGTACACTATACTAGGGAGATAACAGGGATGAACAGACAAATACAATAGCAAAACCAACCGGAAGGAAAAAGAAATCTCAATTGTGAATAAAAAAATAATAATTCCATATACAGTCCTCTAAAATATGCCATCATCAATTATCTAGGTCTTGCAAGGGGGTATACACTGTGGAGTGTAAAATTATAATATATAGATATATGTTTTGTCTACAATGCCTGCGACAGACAGACGGATGAACACATAAATATGACAAATAAATTGTTTCAGTTGTAACCAAAAGGATTGTGAAAACCTATTAAATTCAAAAAATAAATACAATAGAATCCTTACAGGCTTGTTTATCTGTGAATAGCTTAAAAAGCGTGGGAATTCATGGCTTCCTGATTTTTCAGAGTAACTGGCCGCATCTATACGTATATTCATTCACCATGTCAATGCAAACAACTTGCAGATCTGACTCTTCATTCCTGCCTCCTTGCAGCCAAATTAAAATCCCAATCCATTTCAAGCACCTCTCTGAGGATGGCTAAGATCAGGTCAGCCTCAGCTCTCCATCCTTTGTCCTCCATCAATATAGATAAAAATGAATGTTTTGCCTACCACTCAATGCATAACTCTTCATTTTCAACTCTAATTTCTCTGCAGGCTCTCACATTCAACCATACAAAAACAATCTGAAACTAACATATTTCCAAAATTGTGTATGTTCATCTTCACAACTAAAAACTTTTGTCTGAGCTCTCCTCACCTTGATTACTGCAACTTCTTTCCCCAGATCTAACCTCATTCAAGTCCCTTCCATCCAGAATGCCATCTCGATCAGCATTTTCAGCAATTAATCTGACCCTGTGAATGAATGAATGCATTCTTCTTTGGTTCCTCCTTATATTTGGACTTTTACTCATTCTGCACTCAGATTTGAGGTAAACCCCTTGTAAACAGCTCCAAAACTCATTTTCCTTCCTCTAGAATTCTCCTTAAAACTTGTCTGCTCTGATTTCTCCTGAGAAACTTTAGCACCAGGCTACTGCCAAGCACCCCAGTCAATACAAGCCTACTCCTTCTTGCACTTCCTGACCATGGCCATTTTTTTTACATTCCTATTGTAAGCTTTTGAGGGAAAAGACCACTATCTCCTCTTCTTTCAGCTGTACATAAGCTCCAAATGCATTTGTACTATACTCACTGAACTAAATACATGTAGGATTTACCCTTGCTTCTTAACAATTTATGGAAACGTTGCTATGTTTTAGAGGACCATGACACTGCTATCCTCATTGTAAACAGAGGAGACAACGTGTAGGTAACCAAAACTTGAAGTAAGCATCATTTAAATAATGCTTGAAGCCACACCAGCAACACTGCAGCCTAAACGAAACAGACACAATATGCAACTCCTGAATTCTTCCCAGTGTCATAGGCCAATATACTTTCAACAAATGTATGGGGGTTATTACCAGTGAGTTGTGCTGTTCTATACACACTTCTAGCAGGGTGTCTATGCTGTACAATAATTTTCCACCACAGGGTGAATATGATTTTTAAATGCGTCATCTATACCCACTCAGGTCTAGTAAAACCGTTCTAGCTGCCACTAGGCTTTAGTATGCATGTTCCTAACAGGTCTGATGAAACAACGTCAGCAGCAACCATGGTTTAGAGCATGTGTTGCAGACAGGCTTTCGATGACACTGTGGACAACCCTAGCTGTCCACACTTGACAGTGGCTGAGTCACTCACATTTTACTTCCTTATAGTGCAGCGGTAAGACAATCAAGGTGGTTATATATTGCTCTTTACCACCACCTTGGAGCAGACCACAGAGCACCACCAACATCCTGGAAGGCACAGCTGCCACAAGATATGGCTGAACTCTGGTAGCCAACACATGGAAGAGTGGAGAGGGGAAGAAAACCAAAACCAACAAAGAAAAAAAAATGCAAGGATGGTGGAAGGGAACAGCTTATTAAACTCACAGCAAGTCATTTAGCATTTTACACTGGTGCCTTGGTTACTAGGCACTACTGGTCTATCTAAAAATAGCTGCAAATGAAAGACGGGAACCCAGAAGAGAGATGACAGCCTTATCAGTAAGCTAATGCTTCACCAGTTCCATTTCTGTACATCTACACAACTAGATGACCCCAAGGTGGATGGTGTGCAACATTCCCACGTACAAAAACACTGCTGGAAGAAAGGTTTCAGTAGAACAGACTATTGCAGATCAATTACCCCTTGACTGTGAAGCCATGGATAGATTATCAGTATGAATACAATGAGGATTTGCACACACTGAGGTCAACCACTGACCAGCCAGTCTGAATCCTTCCGTCCTACACCTGGTTTTTCACAAAAGTGATCATGTTCTGGCTCCAGACTGAAGATGCTGCCAAAACCCTCCTATCCTTTCAGGAATGCAGTTCCAGGGAGAAGGCACTTTCAGGCACAGCAAATGTGCCTACTGACTACAACACTGGGAACAATCCTGATCTCCTGTGAAATCTGTGCAACTGGATTGACAGTACAGATATATGGAGCAGTGGGGTTTGCATGCAAGACCACTTCACACAGTTTTTGTTTCTTAAATAGCCTTCACCTTACTCAGCCCAAGAATGCTCAAATGCTCAAGCAATCACAGCCCACTGCAAGCATGTGCCTAATTAATCTGATTAATCAAAATTTCCTGTTCAGTAATACATCACAGAGGTAGGTAAAATGAAAACTTCAATGGCTCAAAGAAAATCAGCTGGCTCCTTTCTATTTCATTGGAAGACATTCACTTTTACCACTCTAAGAAAGTGTTTTATCTTGATTTATCTATCTATAAATCAACTTCCCTATCTAAAGGAAACAGTGCCTTGTTCAATACACCGACATAGTAAAACACCTCCTGTCACTGCCACCACAGGTAAGCTATTATTGCATGAATACTTGACGGTGGGGCAGAGGTGGGGGTGTTCAGACACATATTTAAGTATATTAGCAATTCTGTTCACCAGTTCTCTTGGAGACTTCAGAAACTTGAATTTTTCAGAGAGCTTCAAGTGAAGCAGCTCGTCAAGTTGAGAGACGAGAGGCCAGCACAACATTGGAAGCTTACAAATTTAGAGGTTTTCATGAAAAAAGACGGCATATCCCACTCTCCCTCCTGCTGCAGTTGTAGAGAATTATCACTAGATGGAGCTGCACAGTCACAAATCTGATTTATGGCTGCTGGAAGAGTTTGTTGTCTCCTACAGTTCTGTTTGGCCTAAAACTGACACATTCCACCGCTTCCTGATAACTCAACTTCTGAGAGATAGGATGAAATGCTTTCATTCACAAAAGCAAAATGTACACAGAGAAAGTGTTGGGATACTGTACAGAAACAAACAAACAACAAACAAGAAACGAACTACATCCAGAGCTTTCAAAATGAAATAAAATTTAAAAGTGAACTGAAAGATATTTTATCTACCAAGACAGATCAGATGTCTTGCTTTGTTCTGCAAGTCAGAAAACACAGCAAAATCCACAGTGCTTGAAATTATTAGCTGCTGCAAAAGAAATAGAAGAACTCTGAGCTCCAGTCTTTGTAAATAAGGACTAGCACATGCTAAAAATTCAGTGACAGCCAAACCCATTTCCCATAAATGCCCTGGTGATATACTTAATCCTGCACTCAAGATACACTTACAAAAGAATCTTTTTCTGCATTGACACTAGACAGTTTTGCTAGCATAGGAACATAGATGAAAAGTTATCATCCCAACCTGCTGGGACATAATTCACCTGGCTTTCTAGAGATTAACTATGTGCCAAAAGGGAAGTTTTACCTGTTTTCATCCTACATCTGTTGAGGCTGAGTTGCAATCCACTCCATGCCTCCTTATTCCTGGTCTGTGTGCAACGTTGTTAATTTAATCTCCTGTAGAGAAACAAAATGATAGATCTTCACATCTTGCTTGCGTTTTGCAAAATCCAGATATTGCCAACACTTCAGAAAATGAAAACCAAATCCCCAGTCCATGTCCAAAAGGCACTGCAGGGTCCTTTCAACACATATCTATGTAATGAAACAAAACCACAGAAAATGGTTTTTTTTAGCCTGATTTAGAATCACAGAATCTTTAGGTTAGAAAAGACCTTTAAGATCAAGTCCAACCATTACCCTAGCACTGCCAAGTCCACTACTAAACCATGTCCTTAAGCACCTTGTCCACACATCTCTTAAATACCTCCAGGGATGGTGACTCCACCACCTCCCTGGGCAGCCCCTTCCAATGCCTGACAACATTCTCAGTGAAGAAATTTTTCCTAATATCCAATCTAAACCTCTCCTGGAGTAACGTGAGGCCATTTCCTCTCGTCCTATCACTTGTCACTTGGGAGAAGAGACCAACACTCACCGCTCTGAAACCTCCATTCAGGTAGTTGTAGAGAGCAATAAGGTCTCCCCTGAGCCTCCTCTTCTCCAGGCTAAACAACTGCAGTTCCCTCATCCGCTCCTCACCCCTCACCAGCTTTGTTGCCCTTCTCTAGACACTCCAACACCTTAATGTCTTTCTTGTAGGTGAGGGGCCCAAAACTGAACACAGGATTTGAGGTGCAGCCTCACCAATGCAGAGGGACAATCTCTTCCCAAGTTCTGCTGGCCACACTGTTCCTAATGCAGGTCAGGATGACTTTTTGGCCACCTGGGCACACTGCTGGCTCATACTCATACGGCTGTTGACCAACACCCTGATGTCCTTTTCTGCCAAGCAGCTTTCCAGCCACTCATTCCCAAACCTGTAGTGTTGCATGGGGTTGTTGTGGCCCAAATGCAGGACCCAACACTTGGCCTTGTTGAACGTCATACAGTTGGCCTCGGCCTATCGATTGCGGCCTATCCAGACCCCTCTGAAGAGCGTTCCTACCCTCAGGCAGATCAACACTCCCACTCAACTTGGTGTCATCTAAAGTTTCTAAGAAAAGAAGATGGGACAGTCACTGTTGGTTTATATGTCAAACCCCACAGTGACAAATTAGGCCAGGGAGGAGAGCCCTAGAAAAACAGTGTTAAAAAGTGCCAAGGGCACTGCTGCACCTCACCTGGACAGTGATGCAGAAGGAGTCTGAAATAACAACACAGGAAACGAGTCCCCATTCCCCCTCTCATGGAGGATCTTCTTTGATCCCTTTCACCTGGAAACCTGAAGTTCTTATAGGCACAGGACTGAAGTCCCACAATCTCATGTGCTTTTTGATAAGGAATCTGCTCACACCTCAGCTGCAAAAAACATTGTGCTAGGGTTGGAGAGAGCACCTTTCCAGAGCTAATTGGAGGACCAAGCCTCTCATGAAGGCATTTCTCTTGAGCTCCAATACCGGAGCCCATTCCCAGTTTACACACCGTCTTGTTGTTTTACAGCGAAGGCGTACCTAACCCAGCCTCTGAGGAGGCAGCCGCAGAGCACGTCGCTCGCGAGGAAGGAGCGCATCTCCCGCGACACGCCCGCATCGAGCACCGCGGGTGGTGGAAAAACCACCAAAACCAACCCAAGCGCCGGCTCCAAAAGACCCGCCGGGCCGGGCCCCGCCCCGAGGGAGGAGGAGGCGGCCCGGGCAGCCACATGCCGGCCGGCCCCGCCCCGCGCCCGCGTGTGACCGGCCCGGGCCGCGCAGCTCTCGCTCGTCGCGCCGCTCCCCGCCTGTCCCCGAGATGCCCCTTTTCAGCGTCCCCAAAGAAGTGGCCGTCGGGACGGCGATGCTGGGGGTGGCTTTTGCCACGGGGATGCTCGCAGGTAAGCGCGGCGCCCCCTCGCACGCACATGCGACGGGAGGGTGCGGGCTGCGCCTTCCCCTTGCGCCCGCCGAGGCCGGGCCGCGGACCGCGGCGCCGAGGTAGGTCCCGCCGAGGGCCTTCGGGGGAGCATCCCCCTCGGCATTCGCCTGAGTGAGGCTGCCCTGCGGGCCGGGATTTCGCTGAGCTGCGGTGGTAAGCAGGCTGATGCTATTAGAGCCCAAGCCGGTCCCTGTAATCCAGCTACTGCAGTGCGGGGCCGGGGAGCCGGAGGGGTCGGGGCGAAGGTCCCAGGCCGGCCCCTGCCCACGTTTATTTGACCAGTCAGGAAACGCCGCGGCGGTGCCCTGGTCGCAGCTTTCTCTGCTGCTAACAGTTTCGCTTCCAGCCCCCGGGGTCAGAGGAAGCGTGAGTCCCTGGTCAGGCAGGGAAGGAGGCTGGTGTTGGGTTTGTAACCAGCCGCTCGCCTGCTTATCCTCTGGCTGCAGGCAAGTTGCTTAGATAATCTACACCGCAGTATGATCATCTGTAAAACAGAGCCACTAGTAGAAAATAAAATACAGAACTCGAAATAAAAGTATTCTTCAGTAGCAAAAAACTACTGGGAGATGTAGAACTGGGTTTTTTGTTGTTGTTTGGGGTTGTTGAGGTGTTTGTTGTTATTTCTTTAAAATATTTGCCCCATTTGGTAGAAGAAGCATTGAGCACCGATGCTGAGATCTGTTCTGTATTTAGTAGACAAGCAGTAGTCTTTAAACTTCAGCTTTCGGCACCTTTTTGTTTTTTTGCACACTGGTTTCATCTTGAACAAGCCATTCAGCAATGCCAGATTTCCCCTGGCTAGAGGGCAAGATGCTGTCATGAGGAGAAGACAGGGCTTGAGAAGATGCATCAGCTGACAGCCCTTAAAGATCAGCAGCCTCTATCCATCTGCGAAACAAGGTCCCTAGACTAAGAAAAGAGTGTGCCTCATTCATGCTTCTCTCCTCACACTTGCCCTTTGAGTTTTGATGTGGTTACTTGTTCTGTAGGAATATGACAGCCTGTAGCCTTCACAGTGGCCACTGAACAACACAGTACTCAAGCCTTTCCCTTTCAGCCTTTGCCGACTTGGGCCGGACATTAGAGGTTGAAAAAGAAGGAGGACAAAGAAAAGCTATAGCCTACTAGCTGTCCAGCAACATTGCATTTTCCTTTCTCACTGGATTTTTAAGAGCAAAGAACCCTTTAATCGTTAGTAATACTGAAGTGCTTAGTTTATTTAAGCAAGCAGTAACTGAAAAAGATTAATTATTATTCTTCTTTTTTTCTGTTTTGGTTTGGTTTTTTTAGGTAAAAGATACCCTTCCTTAGCTTTTGGGACACCCAAATCATCCAAGAGTATTATTGGGAAAAGTGGTCCTCTCTGGCAATACATACTGGATCACTCTTTGCGGGAACATCCAATTCTAAAGAAGCTGCGACTGGTCAGTATTTTACCCCCCAGTGCAGGTTTTCTGCTCAGTGCAGTTCTGTTCCACTAGGACCTGTTGCTGTCACCCACACATCATCCTGAACTGCTGGACTCTGTGATATGCCTTTCTCCAACTTATTTGCATACACATTAGAATTTATTTTGAACTGGTAGTACCCAGGGTCTTGGCATACATTTTAGACATGTCTTTTTATCCATGCTTCCTAAGCCCATGTGTTTGGGCTGCACTGCATTTTGACTTGAGCAGATGACTTCTGTTCATTTTGGTTGGCCTATAAGGAAACTGTAGCTTGGACAGGTGGTGTCCTCCAGCAGGCTTCAGAACACACAGGCTGTCTCAAGACTGAGGCATTTCAGGTAGGACAAACTACTCCTGTATAGAAACAATTAAATGTTAAATGCTGGAGCTGGTTTGTTGGAATGAGCCTTAGAGGAGCCCTTCCGTTCAACTGCCATGGCACATCCCTGCTTCTCCTGGTCAGTGCCAGGGACCTTACCACCCTGGCATGGGCACAGCTCCTCCAGCTCCACACCGTGTGACCAGAACCATGTGATCTGATCTTTGGCAACAGACTTTAACCTAGCAGTTCATAAAACCATCCTACATGGCTTTGAGGAATAAGGGCCTAAGTACAAAGGTTATAATTTAAAAGAAAAGGTTCATCTGTTTATGTAAATACAGAGAAATTAAGGATTTACACAGTCAAAGTTCCTCTATTGTTCTTCATCAGTTACAGCTATTGCTGAGTGTTCCACAGCCATGGTAACTTTGGGGCATATTACTGCTTTGAATGATTACCCACTGCTTATGATACACACCCCACCCTCCTTAGTTACTGCTAAATTCAACCAATTTCTGGCTTGTAGATGGAGCACAAAGCCACCTAAAAATGGGACTGGTTGGAGTATCTGTTTTTCCTGGGGTTTCTCTGTTTGTTGGTTTTTTTTCCCTAGGATACTGTTTTGTGAGCTTTGAGTTTTGTTTGTTGTGATGTGTTACTGTTTTCTGCTTTCTAGCTCACTGCTGATCATCCCTGGAGTAAAATGATGGTATCCTGTGACCAGGCTCAGCTTATGGCAAATTTGGTCAAACTCATTAAAGCCAAGAAAGTTATTGAAATAGGTAAGAGTGTCACTTTGTCCTCTAGTAGAATAAAGCTCCTGGGTGTGCTTCTCCAAATGCAGCCATGTTGACATAAGGTAAGATAATCTAAACATAGTAAGGCACTGCATACCAGTCTTGGCAAATAGATAGGCAAACTACAGTATGAAAAGTAGTATCCAATTTGCACTTACTTGCCACTTTGTCTGTCTGCGTGTTCAGTAATTCTGGCATCAGCAAACATGTCTCATCCACTCTGAGGCAATCTGAAATAATAAGATCAGTAGATTACTAGGGTTTCCAGCACTTGCAGGACAGGGTATATTCTTTTCTTCCTGTATCAGTTTCTTGCCAGAAGGAAACGTTTTGCTCCACAGGCCCTGCAACCAATCCACTTTCCTTGATGTACTTATGTTAGACAGGATGTCCCAAAGCCATGCTGATACTGAGCAGCGAGGTATGGGTTATGGGTATGGGTTCCCATCATCTTCATTCTTGGTCTGGCTGTTATGAACATGCCCTGGTATTTTGCTGCTGGTTCAGTCCCTTTGGCTCAGATTTAGCTCCACTTTTAAATAAGGGTACTCCTCAGCGATACAGGACCAGACTCTGCCCTGTGTGTCCAGGAGACTTTTAGAAATCCAACATTAAGTTTTGCTAAAGTATTGATTTAAAAACAAAAGTTCTTCCCAACCCACCATTATATTGAAATGGAGAGGAAAACCTTTTGTGTCCATTAACCAGTTGCCATCCTTGACTACTTTAGGGGTTTTATTCCTGAAAGGAGAGCTGTATTTCACTGTTGGGTTTTTTTCCCCACCCACAATATGTCAAGTGTTGATGCCTCTTACGATTTTCCTAGGTGTTTTCACAGGTTATAATGCTTTGAATATGGCACTTGTCCTACCAGATAATGGCAAAGTTATTGCCTGTGATATAAATGAAGACTATGTCAAAATTGGAAAGCCACTGTGGAAGGAGGTAAGCAGCATCTTCTGTTAGATGTTTTGGACAGCCTCATTTGGATGTCAAGGGATTTTGGTATCTTATACTTGATAATTCGCACACAAGCATTCATACTATTAAAGGAGGCTGAAACAGTTCAGGTTCGAAAGACAAATAAGTGCTCTCTGGAACCTAAAAATAATAGGAAAAATAGCTGAACACCAGTCACTCCCTGAGTGCAACCTACTAACAGATTATTTCTTGACTGATTTCATCAACTCTCTTTCATTCTAGGCAGGAGTAGAACACAAAATTGACCTGCGGATTAAGCCAGCAATTCAAACACTTGGTAAGTAACCCAAAATACTTTTTCTTTTTCCATTCCCTAGAAGTACAAGGTGGATATAATACTGATGAAATCTAAGACCAAATATGTTTGTGGATGTGATCTCTGTGTTAACAGTGAGATGGCTTCTCTTCTATTAAAAAAAAAAAAAACAACCCCAAAACTTCACAAATTGAGAAGTTTACAGTTTTCCTGCATGCTAGCAGAAGGTAAAAAAATACTCGTCCTGTGTAGTGGGCTGTACTGGTCACTAACCTGTGCTGTCCATCGCCTTGCTTAATCTATCAGCTACTATTGTCAGCTGCTTCTGGGAAAGCTGATTAAAACAGATTAATTAGACAAAGTCAAATTTCTCTTATCCATTGTTCATTCTAAATGAGTATTTCTTTGTTACAGACAGGAAGTTTTCTGAAGAGCTGTGGTGCAGAAAAAAAATACAGAAGCCACTGTAAAACGTGGTGTATAACAGTTGAATTGTGTCCAGATGAGTTCAAATTTAGGATGTGCCCAAAAGCATGCAAGGCCATTAGAAAGGCAGTGACTTTTCTCATTTGGGAAAGAGAAGATGTGGAGCAGAGAGAATATTAATAAATATTCTGAAAATGCAAGAAATTTGCTACGAATGGAGAAGGTGAAATGTTTCCAGCAAAGGTGTTCAGTGGATCCACAGATCCATCCATAACCTTGTATTACTTCCAAGTTAATCCATCCTTTCTGAAAAAGCAAATATTAGCAGTTTGCTAGGATGCACTGTTCTTGAAGTCTGATGGACAGCTTTGTCTAGGCAATGCTTCAGACATAAAGATTCTCTGTTGGCAGAAGATAAGAGCAGGGGAGGTGGGTGGCCGAGAACTTCAGGAAGGCAGCAGTCAGCCCCTCTGCAACAGGCAATTTGGAGTTCTCAGTCAAGAAGCCCATTTAGGAGAATTTAAAACTGAATGCCCCTTGCCTTGGCCCAGAGAATAATACTTACAGCAATGTTTTGCTGTGCTAAAGATCTCTGATAGGGCTAGTTCATGACCTGTATCATGGCACTTGGTCATCAGTAAGAGATTAGCATTTAGGACCTGTTCATAAATATGAGAAAAATACTAATCCACTTAAAAAACAAGTTCTCCTGAGTCAGCTCAAAAAATAGCTGAAGGTGTGGAGTGTGCCCAGTTTCCTTGGTTTTACTGCACCTTTCAGCAGTCCCAGCTGTACCCTGCAGGTTTAGGACTACATGAACTTCCAAGCAGGCAGAACGCAGTAACTGAATGGTTTATGGCATACGTCATGTCTAGATTGGTTTCTGTGGGATCAGCTTTTGTAGCAGGTAGCTGTAGAGGAATAGGCTGCCTGGTCAAGGCACCAAAAACATTATTTAAGGAGAACTTTGGCACAAATGGACAACTTCCTCCTACACAGCACTGACCAGGGTGTAATGACTCACTTTGTTGCTCACCTAGATGAACTGTTGGCCAGCGGAGAAGCGGAAACCTTTGACTTTGCTTTCATTGATGCGGATAAAGAAAGCTACAATGAGTACTATGAAAAATGTTTGCGCCTTATAAAGAAAGGGGGAATAATAGCTATTGATAATGTAAGTACTGCAGTTGTAGCGATAGTAGCACAGGGAATTACTGCTTTTCTTCTGGGAAAGAAAAAAAGTCACAGTGGAATTCTAGTAATGTGATTTCTGATCTGCAGCGTGGTTGCCAATTGCAACATGTTTGTTCCATGTTATACAAAGATATATAAAAATTCAACATAAATTCCTGAAGTAAGCTATACGGAACACTAGCATAAGCAAATAAAACCCTATAGAAGTCAGAAGTCGTGTTAAATTTATGTTAGTACATAAACAGCCTGTGATAACAAACATCACATTTTTTGTAATGCATTAAGGAGAATGCTCTGTATTATTCTGATTTGGCTTGTAGTGCACTTTCTACTATGTACAGTACTTAAGCAAGACCAAAGGTTGCACTTGTAATCAGTAACTACTAGCAAGTTATCAATTAATAACTTTTTCTAGAAACAACAACGTTAAACATCAGGCACCTTCAGGGTTGTGACGGCAGCTGAACAGAGGCTTTTAAAAATACTCATGTTTAATTATTTTTTTTATTATTTTGGCTTCTAATTTGCAGTAGAAGTACAATTAGCCAATTCTGTGAACTCCCAGTCCCACTTCCTTATGAGAGCTCCATGTCAGAGACCCCTAGAAATCTGAGATACAATAAATAATACGAATATGCAGGACCTTTTCCAAAGCTTCCTTTGTGGTCCAAGGAACATACTGGAACAAATTAAGTGCATGACATTTCTTTTTTCAATAGGTCCTTTGGAATGGAAGGGTGCTAAAACCAAGAAAGGATGACCTGGCAACCCAGAGCATCCACCACCTCAATGAGAAGCTTCTCAGAGACGCACGAGTCAATATCAGCATGCTGCCAATGGGGGATGGAGTCACATTAGCATTCAAGTTGTAACTGCAGGAATCTGGACAGATAGGAAACAACAAGCAGCATCAAATCACCAGGAAAGATGCAGGCAGAGTAGTACCAAATATGGTTATTTAACCTATATCTGCACTGGATAGCATAGTCTGGGAAAGTAGTCTTTAGGAGCAGCAAGATCCTAAGGGCAGCTAAATTGGGAAGAGAGACTTATTTTGAGATCTACTATGGTTTCTTGTTATAATAAAGCAAGTGAACTTAATGTGAAGTTTCCTTGTAAGACAGTGGTTGAAAAACATCTCCCTCTGTAGAACGACTGGAGTTCCAACAGAGTCAATACAACAAAATCATTTTCTGTCCTAGAAGAGGCTGCTGAGTAGCAGAATAATCAGTCCTACCATCAAAAGGAAAAGAAGTGGAGTTTATTGTTAAAAGCCGTAATAGAAATATGGATCTATAATGAAAGGTACTTGATGTCAAAGAGATTGCTAGCCTTCTCAAAGTAACGATACTGAAAGTCACTGGTAATCCTTGAAGGGTACTACATAAGAAGCCTCAAATGTACACTGTGGGGGGTGGGGGGAAGTTGTCTTTAAGAGTGTGTCAAAGGATGAACAGGATTTCCAATACAGAGCACTCCCTGAAACCTCTGTGTGCAAGGACTGGGTGTCTTTAACCTAGGTAATAGGGCAGGTAGATTTTTTTGAAGTCAGAATGAGGAAGAGCAAATGGGCAAAAAGAAAACCAAAACAATTCTTCCTCCTTCCTCTCTCCTTCCCAGCTGCCGACCAAAGGATCAACTTGCTAGGTGCTCGTTTCCTAGAAAGTTGCAAGCACAAAGCATTGGTGGCAAGTCTGCAGAAGGAAAATGATGATTGTTTGAGGATGCAATACAGCTATTAACTGGCTATTCAAATAATTACTGCAAGCAGAGATTCCCTTCCCCAGGAAGCATGTAACTTGATGATGTGGAAAATGATGCTTTTTCCACACCCTAGTAAAGTATTTTTCTTACAGTACTCAACTCCTAGTTAACTTCATTTACTGTTGTCATTCAATACTCCTGTTTCATCCTGATCTTTTTTGATCAAGAAACTGCAGGTGAGAAAACTAACCTTACCTGGGACCAATGAAAGAGACTTAAGGGGGTGGAAAGCATATTCTGTTCGAGCTAGAGAATAAGAATCAAAGTCATTACTTTTTTCCATAGTGAATTACAAATAGTAATAACTAGTTTTTAGGGCTTTTTATTTCAGCCTGAACTTCTTATTACAGAGAAAACCTTATTAAACAAGAAACCGAAACTAGCATTTTGCAGACAAAAGCTCCACTGGATACTGTTTTGGGGTACTGGTACACTGAAAGGCTATCGTAAGCATATTGAGGAAAAAGGTCATTTCAGATTTGTTGGATTCCTGTGGGGATGCTGTATCAGAGCTACAAAAATCCTTCAGTTTGCTTACACAGTGCACTTGAATGACTCAAGGCAATGGGGGACAAAGATTTCAAGTCTCAAAATTGTTACAGCTGGCTACTTGGCTCATATTTTTGAAATTTCAACTGGGTGACTCGGGTTCTGATAAGGGGCAGACGTTCAGGGCACAGGTCTTACTGTCTCCCATACTTGTAGTAGTATACTGTGGAGGAGGAGTAATGAAGAAAGGAAGCGCTGCCTGGTGGTTTCAGAGTGGGGCTATGAGTGAGGAGATCGCAATTCTATTTCTGTCACTTCCACTTAAAACCCTGATTCAGCAGAGCATGTCAGGATGTACTTAAGTACTTTGCTGAATTGAGGACTGGCTGCTGTAAAGTAAAATCCACATCTGGGAGAAGGCCAGGACAAGGTGCATATGGCCCTTAAATGAGATTTTAAATAGGACATAAAGCTTACCCAATTTGTTTTTCCGGGTACAGTTTTACCCTCAGAGCTTCAAACCCCTGCATGCCTCAATATTGTTTTCTTCATAAAGAAATAACACCTTACCAAAATCTTAATGTCTGTAATAGCTCTCAGTTGGCTAAAGGAATATACAAGATCATTATACATTTGCATGCAAGGCTTCTGGCCATGTTCTACATTACAATTTTACTTTTTAAGTAGATAACAAAAAATTTCAAGGTTTACAAACACAAAATGGAACACACTAACAGCTGGGGCATCCTCTCAAATATTCCTGCTCTTAGAGGCTGTACGGTGATAATCACAAGTGAGCTGCAAGCTGTGAAGAACACATAGCCTGGCCTAAAAGTATCCTGATGGCCTTTCCGAAACACGCAGAAGTCACTGGAAGATTGATCAAAGACTCATGTAACTGTTTTGCTACTAATTTCCAAGTTGCAAAAAACCTCTCAGTAAAGCCAAGCCAAAAATGGGCAAGCACCATGGGCATTTTTGCAAGAAACTGTCAAATTTTACAGTTTAGCAACGTTCAAAACCAGATAAAAACAATCATCGTTCACAACTTCACAAACCCCTGTTTCTGGAATGGTGGGAACTGGCAAGGTCCCTGTCACCTGTGCTAGAGGAAGATCTGTCAAGTGCCGGAGGCTGAAGCTGCATGCAGCAGACTAGCAGTTTGCCTCTGCTTTGGACTCTGCTCCATTTTAAATATGCAGAGCATGGTGTGAGCATTTAATCAAACCTGTCTCCATCCTGATCACGTAATTACCATTAGAAAGAATAGCAATGTGTCCCTAAACTATAGATTGATGAGCCATCTGTAAGCTGAAACAAAGAGCAGAAGGAAGCTTAATTGAATCAAATATTTAGAATACATTACACTCTATCTTGTAGTTACTCAGAAGCTGGCCTTCTCTTCAGGCTTCTGTCCTGCGCGTCTGGAATTCATCACTGCTAACTGCATTTAATCCTTCAACCTTACTATAAAGTGACTGCTGATAATACATAATTATGGTTTAATTCAAGTGGTGAATCAGCTTTGGGGAATTTGTGGGGACAGTGGGAGTTTAGGCCTTCACGAGGTGGTGAGAGCAGAACACACAATAATGCTGTAATGCTCTGCTTCTCCCTAATGGCGAGATCATGTACGGGAGCTTACGGGTCTGCTCACCCCTCCCAGGTATCACACCTGCCTGAGCTGCTGCTCACACTGTAGAGGCTCAGGATTTTCCACCCCTAGAAAGGAGCTGACTTGGGGCCACAGCTGTTGCCCAAATCCTACCACCCAGCTGTTCGCACAACACTGGCATCTCTTCTGGTTGCAAGGGTTGACCCCAGAGTGGCCAACACAGGTGACTAATGTACAGCTGGGACTTGCTCAGAAGCAAATGGGGCTGAGGGATTGTGCACTAAAACAAACAAAACCACCAGAAAATCCCCCCTGGTGCAGTAACTTCAAGAAGCCACCATGAGAATGAAAGCGTGTAATCCTAGCTGCTGGTCAGGTATCTCAGTCCCTGCTCCAAAGATGTCCCATGCAAAACAGTGTGGTGCGATAGTTGGATGGGTGACAGGGAAAGGAACGGAAGACACTTTCAGAGCAGACTTCTTATCTCTAGTGGCTCATTAAATGAGCAGACAACACTCGCTCAGCAGTGCTGTCGTGCTCCCCCTTTGTGCTGTCCCTCTCCAATATACCCAGAGAAAAGGTAGCAAGACCTTGGAGTTATCTGTAGTGTGGAAAACAGTCAGGACTCAGACTTGGTGCCCAGAAATCTGGAGAGATTGGGGACAGCCCCCAAAAAGAAACAACTCACTGTCCAAGGGCAGACACGGAGATTCCTGAGTGCTCAAGGCTAACTCCTGCATTTTCAACGCTGCAGCTTTTGATCCCGCTGGGACATGAGTGGGACAAAGCAAGTGAGCATCAGTCTGTCACATTGCTGCAGGCCTAAAGAGAAACTGGGCTGCTGGGTATAGCATCACTTAGAGGCTTTTTTTCAACCTCTGGCACTGCCATCCCTCCTTTTAACAAACTCATGAAGTTTTAATCTGCTTGAATTTAGCCACGTTACACACAGACAGTGCTTTCTGTGAGTTGCTGCTCCTGGAAGACAATGTGCAAGCTTTTTGTGATAAAGCTTTTAGGATACAGGGAAAGGAACACAAACATAAATCTCATCCAAATCCCCTCATTTGAAGCACAAGCAGCTCCCCACATTCCCCAGAAAGCTTGCAGCTCATGTCACCTCTCAGGCTCTGCAATCTTGATGATACTCAGGTGGCAACAGCAGGAAGTGCCATAACTTGCAGCTGGCTCCTTTTTGACAATGTAAGAGCAGAGTTAGCTGCATCCCTGCCTGTGGTCTCTGTATCACTTGAAGAAATCCATCCTAAATGGCCACAACAGGGGTAAATAACCTAAGAGGTCAGTGCCCTTTTAAGAGACTCTTCTCTCTACTAGTTGAGATGGATACAGCTTGGTTTCATGTAACCCATCTACTGAAACTGCACAGGCCTTCTCAATCCCTGGCACCACCATGGCGAGCATGACCATTCTGCGTGACTGCATTGGGTACACCAACACATTCAGATAACCTACGAACTCCCCACACACCAGAGGTCTGGACCCATCTCTGTGTGGTTTGCAGCACATTTGATGTTAGTGCTCATTTCATTTTCATGGAAGCGGCAGCACTATCGCATCCTTCCCAGAATGAAAATGTGGAAAGCCATAAATGAAACAAGAAAGGTCTTTTAGGGAGGGATTTCTCATGAGATCCCAAACAAGAAGTACTGAGCAGGGAACAACAAAGCCTATTCCTTCCCTCTTTGCACACCTAAGAGCTGCAAATGAGCATTTCCTCCCACAGTGAGCATTAAGTTTCTTCAGAGAAATTTAAAAGTTGGTTTTGTTTGCTCACCCATCAGTTGCTCTGCTCCCTGGTCTGCCAAGCCCTGCCCCAGGCCAGTAGCATTTCACTGCTGCTGCACGTTGGGCCGGGTGATTTGCACTGGGATGAAAGGCTCTGTGTGAGTATAGAGCATTACCTCTGCATAATTCTAATCACACACAAATTGGTCTCATGCATTTGCAGCTACTCGTGGTTTCTAAGTCACCTGTTTTATAACAATAATTTTAAAAGCAATGTTTTGAAAAAGGAAATGAACAAACATAAAACCTGTAAAAGAGAGAAATTAATGTGGGATTGCAGACAAGTTATTTATCTTCCTTTTTGGCTTAGTGCAACACTATAGGGATAAGCACGTAACTAGCTGCTTTAATATTTATTCCTATTATAGGAAAAGTAAACATAGCTGATAAGTCACTGCTTTCCAGGATTAGATTTCATATTTTAGAGACTGCTTTAAATTAATGCAGAAGCAAACATTATCTTTTCCTCTTATTCATATATTTCCCTAATGAGTTCCAAGCAAATTGTGCCTACTTATATTTTATGATTTTAAATAATTAAAACATTTTATGGAGGCAACTAAAATTCTCCCCAGAGTTAGCAGAAAGATTATTGATTGAACAGATCTCAAGTTACAAGGAAAAAATTACTATTTAGTTTAAAGGCTCATAATTTTATTCCTATTCACCTACTGAAAACCAAGAGACTTTGCATTTTAACAGCAACATTTTGAGTTATGCTGGGGTAAGGACTTGGGTTATTTTGGTGAGTTGAAAGCAGTAACTTTTTGACATTGTGAAATTAGATTTGCAGAAGATAGTTAATGAGAGACTGTTGCTGTTGCTGCCACAAGTAAATGCAATGCCTAACTACTGCATACACACACGACACCACCAGGATAAAGCCTGGCTGTACATTGACAGCACCGAGAATTGGAATCAAATCCAGAAATGCAAATCGTCAACAGAAATCTGCTCTCAGGAGAGGACTGATTCACAGGACGCCCAGGCTCTGCATGTCATGTCACATGGCATGGCCACAGGAGTCCATAGGGTTATGGCACAGATGTCACTGGCCTGTAGCACAACCCCCAGCAAAAGAAAGGGTGTTTCTACCAGCATGAGAAGAAAAACAAACCAACCAAACCACAACAACAACAAAGAAATAAAAATGAAAGAGACAATCTTAAAACAGGTGCAAAGAAACCTGTAGAAGGGAAATGGATGTTTACAAACCTAAATGGAAATAAAAAACAGTAAAATCTGGAGATAAAATTTAGACCTGCCTGTGAGGAACTGCATGCTTGTCCATGACGTCACTTCTATCATTTAACGTGTGTTTTGTTACGAAGCAAACATTAGGAGTTTACATTTGAAGGTAAGCAAAACACATAGCTACTTGGACTAGATAAAAAAAAAAAAGAGAAACTACAAACCTTAGGTGAATATATATAAAGATCCAAAATGCTGGTTTCTAAGCATTATGGTTTTCCCTGCAGGTATACCCTTTTCCCTGTAACAGCTAAACTCACACAGGCTGTCGCTCACAACACTCATTGCTTACTTCATTTTCTAAGGCACATGTTTTTGCATTTGCCTACTACAAGTGGACGTTGCTGAAGTCGGCCACGAGTCAAAACTTGGAAGACAGGAGAAGCAATAGCAGCTGCAACCAGAGAGGCATAAAGTTTCATCAGAGGGCGATGAAATGAATGCAGGCAGAGCTGCCAAGGGACAGGGAGAAGTCAGCGAGGCCTCCACACTGCTCTGTGTGGAGGGACCCACATCTGCCTCCACCTCTGGCAAGGCCCAGCTCCAGGGACAGAGGTGAGAAAGGGTCTCTCAGGGGCCTTCACCCACAGCTTCCACCCAGCTACTGAAGTCTCCAGCCTCCCAGGCACATCAGCAGGGTGTTGGAGTGCCACTTCTACAGTGTCACCTTCAGTGTCCTCTAGCCATTTAAATGTCAGCTGCTATAAAATGCTCTCCCGAGACACTTAATCCATCTTTTCAATGTAGAGTAATTAGTGGGGTCGTTCCAAAGCAGAAAGCCACAGTTAATTGTGCAACTACAGTGCCATCATGTATTATATCAAAGAGAGTAAAACAACCTGAAAGAACTTGCAGGGTTCTCCTTGGTTTCCACTGAACAGCAGGGCTAGACAACATTCCAGTGGGTCTCAAAGACCTCCCCAGTGCAGAGGAGCATTAACTCACTATCAGAGTGCAATTACAGAATGATACTCACTAGGTCGACCTCCTGACAAAATGGTGCCTGTACAAAAAGCTGCAGTTTCTCCACAGATGTGTAGAGCCAGCTTCTACATCACCTCTGGGTTTTTCCATGGCTGTTATGGATTTTAGGGACTATTCCCACCAACAGGCAGCAGTCCCTCTTCTGAGGTTGGGAGGACCACCAGGATGGAGCCAGTAAGGTGTCCTATTGAGGATCTGGGCCACAGTACCAAGGCTGAGCTCCCTTGGCCCCCATCAAGGACCACCGCTTGAGATCAGACCTATCCTCACAAGCTGAGACTGGGCCAAGTTACCACTGAAGACTAACTTGAAAGATAAAAAAGCACAGACACATTAAATCAACAAGATTTGGAGTCCCAGAATTTCTTCTGGCATTACAGACGGGGTCCCAGGTGCCACCAAGCCCATCACACTCCCCTCTCTCACACAGCTTTGGTTACTTTGATGGCTGCTACCAAGCTTCCTTCCTTGACTTTCAACATAGTCACTCACATACCAGATACTGAGTGATGCCCTTTAGCTCAAGCTTAACTTCAATAGTATATATAAACTTTCAGACATGGACCATGGTAGACTCTCTTAATGAAAACTTCAGACTTGCAGCTAGGGTCTGCCTGTTGACCTTAAGAACCATTTATGGTCACCCCCACAAACAGCATTAAAAGCACATGATTAAGACTGCAAAGATAAGCACCAAGAAGGTTACAAAAGACTAATTAAATTTGCACCAGAAATTTTAATTTTGACCTTCCCTATTACATATAGGCATTATAATATATATTTTAATTTTTATGATCAAGCATTTATGCATTCTACCTTTTATGTCTCCTTCCTGACCTTATTAGGGCTCATTTTACTTCTTTTGCCTTCGGGCTAATAAACTGAGAACCTATAAACAGAAAAATAGTTGGCTTTAGGCAGTCTGTGCCAGAGAGGATTCCTAGCTCTCAGAAGGGCCAAGCAGCCTTGTGCTGTGGTCACCTTTCTCCACCAGAAGACTTGGATGAAATTAGAGAATCACCAGCATAAGTTATAGCTGCCTTTCCTGGGGTTTCCTATCCAAGAGTGTATTGGGTTTGTATGGCAAGTTCAGGGTTTTTTCCCCAGATTGAGTCTGTTTTGCCCATAATGATAATTGCTGAATGATGTCTCCCTGTCCTTATCCATCTCACAAGCTTTTCCTTTTATTTTCTTTTTGGCTTGGCAGGGAGACCTAACAAGACTCCAACATTTATGCACAGTCATGGATGCACCTTATGACGGGCATGAAAAAGTTAAACCAGGTGAGCTTCAGACTATATGAGTGGGCTGTAAACACTTTCAATGGCATGCTGTTGTACCCTAAATGCAGAGAGGACCTTTGCCACGAAGTGTTAGGTCTCACCTGAAAGCCTACCAGTTTTGCACCAGGGCTGAATGCTGTACAAGATTTCCCAAGGAACTTCAAAAAAATGAAACAAACAAAAAAAAAATATTGCCTCAAGCACAGTGGAAAGAGATCAGCCTTCTGTTAGAGAGGCTGCAATACAAGCCCACATCCATACTACGTTACAGCACCCTGAATTTCAGTTACTTAAAAACATTTCATGAAACATTGATCCCTGAAACACTGGAGACACCCATTCACACTCACCTGGTGCCACCTCTGCCAGTGAAGACTCTGCAGCTAGCAGTGTGGAGAGCCACCACCTCTGCTTGCCAGATCCATGGGAATGTCCGTCAGAGCTAGTCCCATTCAGCCCAACCAATGAACCTCCAAAGTATGACAGTGAGCAGCCTACATCCAAACACTGCAACAGCGAACATCTCTACACCTTTGTCCACTACAGGCTGGCTTTTATCCAGGCTAAAGAACACACATCCAGCACCAACGACAGGAGAAGGCAGAAACACTCCCTGCCATGCTCCCCAAAGCACTTGCTGCCAACTAGAGAAGTGAAAATGATACCAGGTGACTCTCACGATCAACCGTAACCCACCCAATCCACTCTAAAGGTAGCAAGGAAAAAGTTCATTATTACATTAAATTTGGCCTGTGCCCAGGCCTGGTCCCTTGCACAGGGGCAGCTGATTGTGCACCCACTCCTCCCAACCCGTAGCTGCTGAGGGTCTCAATGCACATGGCAAAGAGGCATTTACATGCTCTGCTTGGGCAGGGAAATGAGGCCCCGAAGACCAAAAAGGATCCCCAAAGAGGGGACAAGGACAAGGTGAGGCACCCTCTGGGAGCAGGTGGTGGGGAGCCTAGGGCAGCACGGTTCACTGCCTGGCACCACGGACGGACTAGTCTTCTGGTTTTGTCTAGGAAAGACCAATTTTTTATGTTTGCGAACAAAATAGCCCAGACAAAAGTTGCCTCCTGTCCCTGCCTTCAACTGAAATACTCCACACAACAGCTTTTTAAGAGCCCCTCTGTGTGAAGGGGAAGGCGGAAGAGTCACTCCTCTCAGCAGTGCTGACCACCCTGCAGCTGTCCCACCGGCCAGCACAGGGCTTATGCAAGCGAGAGGGCATACGTGCTTCACCACAGCGTCCCCAGGGGACAGGCCCTGAGCTGACTTGCTGTACTCTTCCCTGTCCCCACACTCCATTTGCTTGATTGGGACTTAAGTTAATTGGAAAGATGGGGTGGGGGGAAGTTTGTGAGCTACCTGCATTGTGGCAGTGCAAGGTCCCTGGGCTGCGGCCAAAGGCCCGCACCGCTGGCACGCCACGTGGCTCCATGCGTCGGTCCTGCCCTGACGCTGTGCCTGGTGCCACCAGACGCGTGGGACGATCACGAGTCGAGCAACGTCCTGGATCCTTCCCCTTTGCCTTCTGGTTTTGGCAGCTGGCGTGCCATGTCCTCCTGTCAGCGAGTGCTTCTCAGAGCTGAGGGTGGCCAGAACACCTCTTCAGAAATCAAGGGATCTCGAGCCGCGTGGAGGTTTCTAGGAAAGCATTGGCAGGACAGGAGCAGAGCAGCAGCCGGGAAGACAGCCTGCTTCGTTAATTAATAGAATTAGATAGATAGGAGCGGGGATGCAGCGGGGAGCAGCTGCCGGCAGGCCAGCAGAGAGCAGGACCAACTGCTCCATCAGAGGTCGACGTGCGCTGCCGGAGTCTCTCACGCGGTGCTGGAGGACCCCCGAGCGCCAGCCCGCGCAGGGCTTTTCCTCCTCTAATTCTCTTCGGCTCACAGTCAGGCTTAGGCTTACTGCAGGCACTATTTTCCCGCTGATCTCCAGCCGGTGATCCAGGGAAAGGTAGCCGAGCTCTTCCCACAGATGAGTCCCCACACAGGGAGGCGATGGCGCCAGCGGCCACCAGATGGCGCCCTTGGTCCGCGGCCGGCGCGAGGCTGGCGGCGGCGCGAGGCTGCCGCCCGGTGCCCCCCGGCCGGCGGGAGCAGGCCCCGGGCCCGCTCACACACCCCCCGGGCCCGCTCACACACACCCCGGGCTCCTGCCCTGCCAGTCACCGGGCTGGGTGACCAGGAATAGCGAATTACACCTGTGCAGAACAAGCACCAACGCCCCACCCCACGGAACAGCCAGGCCCCAAACACAGCACAGCAAGGCCTAGCAATTCTTAAACGAGGAAGTTACACGAGCCTAATAAAGGTTAAGGTGTGTTTTCAGTAATGCCACCATAGATCAGTGAAGAACTCGAGGACAAAGCTCCTTGGTTCCTCGTAAGCTACTTCCTCAGCTCTCCTGCCCATCCTAGGCCTGGCATCAGGCTCAGCGCTCACAACTCCGCTGACCCTAGCACACCCAAACCTACGCCATGGAGCACACCACATCCGATTAGCGAGATTTTTGTAAGAGCCATTCAGTATTTTAATGCCCACAGGTGCACAGGCAAAGTAAACAAAGAACGTATCAAGTTGCAAAAAAAATGCAAACCCATTTATTGGTCATGACTGGCATTAGGATCTTCCCCCACAGATCCAGGACCAAGGACGTCCTATGAAACACCCACAAACCCTTCAGAAATCTCTGATGTGTGCAGTACTGTTAGCCAGCAGCAATTGTACTGCAAGTGCTGCCCAGGTGCTGGTTTCAGCAGAAAACTCATTTAAAGACACATGCTGCAGTACAGGTCAAACATTTGGAGCTAAAGTCTGACCGCTTGCCATCTTTAAAGGTCTGGCAGCTCTTTTCCCCGCATCGGTAGAGAAATGAGTGTAGACATGCACCAAATCCCAGTGTATAACACCCCACGTTTTGTCTCATAGCATTTTCATAGTTTAATTGCATAGTATATTCCAAAAATTGCTGTACAAAAGAAAGTTTGCTTGTTTTTATGTGAGCATCAACATCAAACTCACAGCTTAAGTAGAAGATGCTGTACGCTAGGCTCACAAAGAGTAATTCAGATGTTCACTGCCTTCCATTTGCCCCAGGAGCACATGGACAGACACACACAAGGCAACTAAAAGGCAGGCCCAGGAACAACCATGAGAAGAGAAACATCACTAAAATACAACGAATGCACACCACAATTAGTAAGATCTGTGTGTTTATTCCTATTCCAGATCAGGAACAGAAATACTCCACGGCAAAGGGAGGCTGACAAAGCACCATAAAACCGCTTGCAATAAAAGTAGCCCTTTCATGCCACGTAACAACCCAGCCAGCTGTTTCTCTGGGTTTTCCTGACCGCCAGTTCACAGGAATCATTTGTACCTGCCATTAAGACGCTGCTGCCGCAGGTGCCACCCAGTATGCGTCATCATTAGTGGCTTACCTTGCATAGAATTGCTTCTGTCTTTGCTGACTGGTATGATAAGGAATCAAGGACCTTTGACACAAGCAGGGCTGAACCATCCGTGCGTGGGCTGTCTTCTGTTTGCCCGGTTCTACTTCCTATAGAAGCGCAGCCACCGTGCATCTCTGTGCCCGGTAGATGAATTATCGCAGTAATAAGGCAAACTCCAGAAGAGGGCATTAGAGGGCAGCAAGCACACTTTATTACTACCTGGCTTTATGCCTGTGATAGCCAAAGGAGGTAAAAACCTGTGCCTCAGGGCTTGGGGGTGAAAGGTTTCCATGCCCATTCTGAAACAGTTCCAAACACATTTCCCGGTTTTGAGTGACTGCAGTGTGCAGAAGGCAGATTTAAGAACATACCACACCAAGCTGAACCACATGAAGAGTGCAAGGTTAATTGAAACAACCTGGAGAATTTCTACAGCACAGTGAGAACACAAAACGTTCCAGTCACTCAGACCGTAACTTCCAAAATCCGGGGTGCCAATCTCACGTGAAAGGATTTTAATTAAGTTCCGCAATATGCGCGCAGACAACCCCTACTAGAGCTGCAGCAGGCAGAAACGCAGTGCTACAGTTCACACAAACCAGTTGCACAACCAGGCTCAGGCCATGGGTTATCTCAAGCATTATTTTATTCAGAACACCACCTGAGGAAAGGCTGGCTAGCACTGAAAGTTCTCATTAAGGCTTTTTACATGTTCTAACAAAATGGAGCTATTTGAACTATGACATTCCTTACCACAAAACTCCAATTACACCACCAGCATCTGCAACATGTGAAAACAAAGTTTGAAAGCTGTTTTCATAAGCGTCACTTGAGATGTCAAGAGATAGACACTGAACTTCCTTTTCATGCTCAAAGTAGTGATTTATGACAGACTACTTTCGGAAAACTCCCATTTTCACAGCTGTCTTAATTACTGCTGAGACCTTTTATTTCTCCTGTTGCCTATGAGCATTATAACAAATGAAACTACTTACAGTTTAAAGGCTGAGGACTAGTAAATTGATGCACATGAAACCAGAGTAAAATGAATAGGTTCAAGCTTTCCATTACTAATTTGTATGAAGAGCTGGAGAGAAACTGCAGCTTATTTCACTTGCCTGTTTTGTGACCTCAGGGAAAACAGCTTGAGCTGAGCAGGTACTCAAGAAAAGGGTTAGAGTCGTCGTTTCTAAAAGAAACCCAAAACCAAAACACCAGAAAAAAGTGTGTCAGACCACTACAGCTTCCAAAAATTGAGAAACATCAGCGTTGCAGCCATGCTGGTTTAAGGATGCAAGCAAGGCATCATTCATAAGCGAAAGACAAAGTCCTTTATTTGCCCAGGTGCTACAGCTGGACCATACATACAGGCACACAGCAATCTGGGGGTTAGGTTTTTCCCCAGAAGAAGCCTGGACATACTTTGTGAGGCACCACAGATGGCTGTACCCAAAAGATAGAATTCTTATCTGTACTAAAATTCAAATGCCTGGCTGCACAGTCACTAGCTTTAAGTGGTCTAGCACATAAAAACTCTTCAAACTAAGAACAGAGTTTACAAACATTAACATGCAACAGGAGAGCAACAAATTGCACCTTAGGTGCTTCTTCCATCACCAAGCGGTGGAATTGCTCCTCAGAAAAGGGCATTTAGGGACAACAGCAGTAAAGGCACTCCAAAGCACAAATGCTGCAAAACCTGCTCTTTGTCACACAACAAAACTAGTCAGGCACACCAGCGAGCCTGGTCAAGGGCCTGAGCCAGAAGCTTAAGCTCTGCTCTTCTGCAAAGAAGGTGGCTCTGCTATTCTGCAGTTACAGCCTAAACAGTCAGTTTACAACAGAGCACTTAACTCCGAGAATTTGAGGAGGGCAACAATGCAAGATGGAACAAGACCTCGAGCAAATCACTAGGGCTTTATAGGGGTTAAGTCTAATCCAGCATGAACACAACACAGCTTGCAAAACTGAGATAAAGCTTCCAGATCATAAACTAGCCACCTGCCCTGTAAAGGAGGCTGCTGTGAACTAGACTGCAAGACTAAGTATCAAGATACCCTTCTCAGCTATGGGAGACTGTAAGAAGTAGGCTCCAGGGACTCCCCTGACCTCCATAAATCCCCATTCTTACATGTAAGCGCTGTAACCACCTATATTTAATATATTTCACAATAAAAGCATTCACAGTTAGTTATGTTTGACCTTAAGGGATGTTACGTTCATGAACCAAGTATCCCTCATACTGCTACTCTCTCTTACTTCTATCCTGGAAAGACAGGAGAGCTTTTCCATTACTCTGCATGTTTCTGGATTTAATATGGATATCTGCCAAGATCTGGCAGTCAAAGGGAAAGCAAAATCGGATGCGTTTTCCTCCATCTCCATTTAAAATTTAGCCTTTATTTCAGTCATTTTAAGCAGAAACCTCTCACAGCAGTTGGGATAAGCAGGCTGTTATACCATTACACTGTTACATTCAGTTGCAGAGATACATCTCACTTCATACAAATATAAGCACGAGGTGTGTTCGTGGTGAGGTTTTTCACCCCTTGGGCAAAAGCATCAAGGAGCAGTTCTTACATGTCTCAGTGTGCCAAGTGCATCATTCTGCACTCTTTGCATCAGGAGGCCAACTAGTAATGCAGTGTATCTTGCCAGTGGAACACAGGGCAATTGAACCGTTGTGTCATGACAAGTCTTACCTGACAGAAAAGCACATTCAACTTGCTTGAGGAATCCAACTGTTCAGTGAAAACCATCTATATTCAGTGTTGTCATGGGTGGGGGTCCTTAATTGCACAAAGTTATAGAGCACTACTTCTTGGATTATTTTAAGTTAAAAGTTAAAACTTAACTGAGCACTACCCTCATATCTTAACTCTTAAAATATTTGAGGCACAAGTATGTGTGTGTACTTGTTTTATTCAGTTTGTCTTGGGATACCAAATGTATTTCTACTTCAGATGATTTAACAAAATTGTTGACCTCAGTTCAAAACATCCACCGATCCATTTTTCATTCAATGGCAATATCGAATGTTAAAAGGAACATAAAAACAAACATGCACACAATTGTACAGTTTTCATAAATGTCTATTTCATTATTTGTGGGTAGCGCATTAAACAGTTAAATACATTTAAATAATGTTTAAGTGACTGCACTAATGCAGAATTTTAACTAGATGGGTAACCAATTTAACTAGAAACCAGCTAACAAGTAACTGTCTAAATACTTCAAATACAGCTCTTGTTCTAGGTCATCCTTCTTGGAAAAAAAAAAAAAAAGCCTGCTGGTCACATTGGAAATACATTTTAAGGCCAAATTCTTCTGATATCCCTTCTCTGCAGCAGTATCTTCGCCTTTTTTAGGCCTCCAATTCCAGGCCAAGACCAAGTTTATGGCCACCAGCATTGATGCTCTTGCCATCTATCAGGGCAGACAGTGTGAGCTTCACACCTGTAAGATTTTAAAAACAGCATGTTTACAACATACAATGAGAGTAGCTTTCATGCAACTCAACCTCCGTCATTACAAGTCCTAGTTGTGGCTCTTTTTCTGTTCCATTACTTTCCTCTAAGGATTTCTACAAAAGAATCCATTTACCCATGAAACCTACTGACAGCTAGTTATGCGAATCAAGCTGGATGCTTTCTGCAATTCCTGTGTTAGAAAGCGGATATACAAAGTCTCTAATTGGTAAGTACACACGAGCTCTCCTTTTCTACACTAAGGTATGCACATAAGGAGGAAAATCATACCTAGAAGGACAGACACTTGTACCACAGAAAGGATGGAATGGAATTAATTTTTACTGATTTTCAAATAAGGAACTAACCAATGGTAACACAGCATTAACAGGTGTTTTCATATTTAAGCAGAACAAGTTACATTCTAGAAGTTTTTTTACTAAATACAAATTGTTCTTTTGACAATTAGTCATTATTTCAAGACCTGCTATCATTCAATACAACCAGAGAAAGCAACGCTAACACTAGGTTAGCTTTAGGCTGTGCAAAGCAGTCTATCAAACACTATGTAGATAAGTATGTGACGCAATTCATGCGATAACCCTTACCTGGCCTCAGGGTCTGAGTGTAACCCACTCCAACTAGACTAGAATTGTTCACTTTTGCCTGGAAAAACCACAGAGAAGCAACTGAAATACTGTGACTAGTTCTTTGTCATCATTAAGAAGCTAAAATAACAATGGCAACACCCCACTATCAATTTAATCAAATGTTACTTTTTTCACTATCTCTGTGCTTACTGGATTGTCTCTTCCCAGCTATGCCCCTGACCCCCAACTCACAGCTGAAGTAGTTCTCCCTGCCCTTACCTTCTGTCTGCTCCTAAATATGTTACTGTTACTGGAATTTAGTTTAGCAGGTGAGCTTCCCATTCCCTACTTTTCAGAATGCCATAGCAATTTACCACCAGTGTCCCAAAACAAGCTACTGCAGAAGAATCCTCCATGTTCATATTATGACAAAATAATTAGCGTCTTGCAGGTCCAATCAGTCCAGTAGCAAATATTTAATACTATCATCATAAACAATATATGCAAGAATATTTATCTCACTTTGCATCACTTCCTCTATAGGATTATTCCATCAATCCAGGTTCAATTTGAATTTTGTAACACAGAAAACCTTTCTGTGTATTGCCTTTTTAATCCAGCACTGCCAGAATTCTTACCATGAGAATGTGACACAACTCCCCAAAAACTGGTTTTAAAACAATTGTGTAAACTTCAGGAACTAAGCATGAAGGGGTTCTCTTTTTTTTTTTTTTTTTTTAATACATAAATTATGCCCTCTGGAGCAGCACATTTGACAGTCAGATTCTAAGAGACTTTGCTGTATGCAACATTACAGAACTTAAATACTGCTGCTGTAATTATAACTGCCTGGATTGTAAGAGTAGTTCCTACAAGACTGCCTGACCTATTCCCTTCTTTTGAACTAGTAACACACAGATTCGCAGAAACTGAGAATACACTGCACTTAGCACAACCCTTTTGGTTAGAGCCATACTCACAGAGATGGAAGCAGTGGAATCCAACTTGTATTTAGCCGCAATGCCAAAGCGAGTGCTGTTGCTACCTGCTGTCCAAGCCAGGTTTACAGCAGTTTCAAGATTGTCACTCACTTTCTGGTAAATTGACCCACCAAATTCTGAACCATCATTGCTGCACAAATGAAGAAAAAAGTTTCCTATATTTACATAACCCCAACTTTTTTTTTTTTTTAACTCCTAATTTTTATTCGAATAAGAATTCCCAAAGTTTGAGTTGTTTCACATTTTTCAATAGGAGAAGGAAAGATGAACAAAGGCTTCAAGGCAAAATTAAGCTGTAATAATTCATGGAAAAAAATGTATTTCAGAGTGCTACAGCTAATTCTCACACATACTTTACACTGCAAGTTCTAACAAGCCACGGGTATTTACTGTTTTGAAAATGAGAGATACAAAGTAACAGTTATTTAGAGTTTCCTACTGAAAAATAACTCCACACTTAAAGGCCTAGTAAGCACCTCTAGCTATTTCAAACAGTTGTATTCTGAGTAGGAGGAAAGGTAGAGAAAACCTGCTTCTGTAAACCTGGACACAAATTTCAGTACTTACACGTTAGTGTGCAGTTGGAAGTCTCCAGTCTTGTAACCCACAGAGAAGTTATTTCTTGTCAATTTTGATTTGGCACTATCAAAAGTCATCTGATAACCAGCAAGCCAGCCTTCATAACCAAAGACAGCCGAACCATGGATTGCAGGTCCAGCAAAATCAAAGTCAACATCACAACCTAGGTTTAGGCATTCACGTTTATAAGCTGACTTAATTTTACCACTTTTCTTTCTGAAACAGAGAAATAGTTATCTTAAAACAAGGCATCTTCCTCAGCAAACTGCCAAATTCAAGCCATATGAACACAAGGTCCCTAAATGTCACGTACATGCAGCCCCTAGACTGGGCCAAAGCACAGCTATCCCACCAAGAAAGCACAGGGCTACCGCAAACGGGCATTTTGTGGTGAACACAGAGGGAACTCCAAGCCTCCTGCAATCTTCCAAATATTTCTATCCCAGAAAATAAGCAAAGTGGGCTGTTGTGAAATGTCCAATACTTAACCCCATGGGATACAATGTGATGCTAAAGAGCAGAAGCCTTTAGCATTGGGATTCGCTAATTTGGGTCAACAGCAAACCATACAGATGTGTGTCAATACAACAGACCAGAAGAACATTTACTGGCTGTGGGTATTGTTACTGCCCTAAATAAGGTAAAAAGGTTAACAATTCTTACCCTGTATTTGGTGAGAAAGTTGTATCGAATGTCAACTTCAAGCCTTTGGCAATCTAATTGAAGGAGGAGAAGGTAAGATAAAGCTATAAATTCAGTTCTGCTACTTCAGTAAAACCAATAAATACTCTCCTCATCTATTACCTGATCTTCAATTGCAATTTCTGTTCCCAGAGTGTTATCTGTGTTCCATTTTTCTGTGAAAGTCAGCCCATACTCAGCCCACTTGTATTTGGTCTCCAAGCTCCCATTCACTTTTCCAGTGTCTGTGTTCGATGAACCAGATGTTGTGAATTCCTAAAAAGGACAGTGTCCATGTTACAGAGAAGATACATGTGAACCTGAAAGCATTACAGTGCCAAAAGAGAAAAGGCTTTTCTTCAGCAAACACTAACATCTTGTTATTCTATGCAACAAGCACAACAACATTAGACAACTTGCAGGGGGGAGAAGGAGGAAGGACTAGACGACTCATGCCCACGTGAGGGCCTCCCTCCACCCCCATCACAACTGCAGTGTTTCTGCCACTATTACAAAACGTGCAGGTTTACAACATAACTCAGAAACAAGACAGTAGTTACTGTAAGTATTTTCCTCAAAAGCGGAAACAAGTTTTTAACTGTAAGGTTAAGTCTGATACTCCTAACGGGCAAATTAAAGATCAAGCCAAGAGCCAAGAACACCATAAGGCACACAACGCAACTCTAGTAAAATTCTTTAAGGATCACATATTTTCATTATTCTAGCCAACCATCCTCAAAGACAAATTATGTACGAATGTAAAATGTCACAGAATGCCAGTTTTTCAAACTGGGGTTGGAGTGGATGGTGTGGTGTGTTTTGGTTTTTTTTTAATTTTTTATTATTTTGGGGGTTTTGTTGCTTTTTAAGAGAGTTCTCAGTCTAACCAATGCACCAGCCTTTCACAAGCCATAGGCACATGCATTTTCACTGACATCTATCCTATTCCCCTGACACTTCGGTTTAATGACACAGAGGAAGAACATTCCTCAGCTAAGGGAACAGTCTGATTTTATGTTTCCAGTAGAGTCTTACTCAGAATTCTTGAAAGTATTTAAAAGTTAGTTTAACTAGGAGATGTCAGTGATATTGCTAAGAAGTCCGAGGTCTCTCACTAGTTGGATTCTGACAAATAGCAGAATGAGTAACTTCCATGTACCGCTATTCAGAATCTAGAGGCAATGCCTAGTTGAAGTCTGGTTTGCAAATATATGTTAATGAGATCTTTCCACTGAAATACTATTGTCCTTATGGTTTAAAAGTTTATTATTTCACAGATTCACAGAGTGGTCGGGGTTGGAAGGGACCTCTAGAGATCATCTAGTCCAACCCCCCTGCCAGAGCAGGATCACCCAGAGCAGATCACACAGGAACAAGTCCAGGCAGCTTTGGAAAGTCTCCAGGGAAGAAGACTCCCCCACCGCTCTGGGCAGCCTGTCCCAGTGCTCTGTCACCCTCACAGGGAAGAAGTGTTTCTTCACGTTCAGTTTGAACCTCCTGTTTACCAGTTTATAGCCATTGCCCCTAGTCCTGTCACTGGACACCACTGAGAAGAGCCTGGCCCCATCCTCCTGACACCCATCCTTCAGATATTGATAAGCATTGATAAGGTCCCCTCTTAGCCTCCTGTTTTCCAAGCTAAACAGACCCAGTTCTCTCAGCCTTTCCTCATATGGAAGGTGCTCCAGGCCCTGAATCATCTTAGTGGCCCTGCGCTGGACCCTCTCCAGTAGCTCCTTGTCCTTCTTGAACTGAGGAGACCAGAACTGGGCACAGCACTCCAGGTGAGGCCTCACCAGCGCAGAGTAGAGGGGGAGGACAAATTCCCTCAACCTGCTGGCCACGCTCTTCTTTATGCATCCCAGGATGCCACTGGCCTTCTTTCAACTTCTAAGAACATATAAATCAAAATTTTGATTTGACTTCCTCCATGCACGGTATTATTTTCAAATTGACTCCTTACACTCACCTCCTCCAGAAGTGAGATTGGAAATCTCAAGTCCTCAAGCATCCGTATTCTCACAGCCCAAGATCTACTGCACCTCGTAAGTACGCATGAGACTGTTCTTTAAAAGTGGCTGATGAAACTTAACCATGGCCAAGACATTGACCTGTATTATGTTAGTAAACCGCTAAACCATCCACACAGTAACATAATTCTAGTAAGGTCTATTTCTTGGGAAGTGACAGGTCCAAATGCCTTCTGCTTTAACTTCGTGCTTCGTGCTCTTCGTACTGCACAGTGTATATGTGACTGCAACCACTGTGGTAACAGCTTTAGGAGCACCAAATTACTACATTATCTCTTATCTCTGCTTTACAACTTCTGCGGTGCTAGCACTTTCTCCTCCTGGGAAGGATGGCTTACAACTGATAGGGGAT
This sequence comes from Rhynochetos jubatus, assembly GCA_027574665.1. Taxonomy (NCBI): domain Eukaryota; kingdom Metazoa; phylum Chordata; class Aves; order Eurypygiformes; family Rhynochetidae; genus Rhynochetos; species Rhynochetos jubatus. The sequence goes on from CM050655.1 coordinate 16,736,479, forward strand.
TCACAAGAAAGCTTGGACTTTTCAGAGTTTTACCAGCATTACTGGTAGTCCTCGAGAGAAACAAGCTAAAATAAGAACAATTTTATCTATAACAGGGCTCTTGCAAACCGTGCTTCAGTTGGAATACAGACTTCTAGAAAAAAAACAGCATATAACCCCCCCACTTTGCTTGTAACAGCCAGTTACACTGTTAAAGCTTCCAGTTATGAAAAAAAAGTAATCTATCTTTGTACCTTGCAAAGTCTACTCTAGAAATAGATGAAGTTTCAGGCGGCACTGCTTGCGTGACCAAGACACCTCACACAGAACGTTACTGCAACACTTTAATACCTTTAAAGAGGGGCCAAAGACTCAACATGCTAATTCACTGCAGACTGCTGCAACACAAGCATCAAGATGCCAGAAATTTCCACCAAATACGAATAGTACCCCAAGGTACTTCAGAAATAAATTCTAAATATATCAATACTATGATTGATATATTAAAATACTTCAAAAATGTTCACCTTCAGACTTAAGACGAGAAACAACTAATAAACCAGACAGTGTGACACTCCTGTTACATTCAGAGTAAAGTCAGATCTTTAGAGGCTTCTGAGATTATTTTACACCAAAAGTTTATCACTCGTATAACTTAGAAACTACTTAACAGCATCAGGAAGGTGTCCTTTCTAATTTAATATCAGATCATATCCAGAAAAAATATAACAATTAAGAGGTATTTAAACTCACCACTCCGCTTGCAGATTTTGTTTTCACATCCAGTTTCACCAACCCAAAACCTTAACAAATAGAAGGCCAAGTTACAGCAATAGGCTTGAGCTAAGACCAAGCACGTTTTTCAAGAAGCTGGTTTTCCAAGGAGTCTCAGCAGTGTGCCACATACATACATAAAAACAACCACAGACTGACTTCACTAACACTCAAATCTTAGATGCCACAGTAGGTAGAGGCCAGTAGAACAAGCCAGAAGTCCTCTTCTATCATCACCACACAAAGTGGGGAGTAGCCTCTCAGCTGTACACTGTACATTTAACTACCAATGACTTCCAAGAGTAAATTTAGCAACAGACAAAATGCATTCTTTCCTGTTCCCAGGATGGTGGCAGTTATGTAGTCAATGCCATCTGAAGAGCATTTATCCAAATCCCAATTTGCGTCTCAGCACCAAGCAGTATCTCCAAGTAGAAAACTGTAAAAGTGAAGTCACTGGGAAATACACAGCCATTGGAACTGTAACGTAAGTAGGTTTCATGGGAGTGTCGATTCACATTGTTACCCTGAGAGCTGAGCAACAGTCTTGGTGAAAAAGTCCCCACATGCATTCCCAAAGACCAGAAACAAGCAGCACTGTAATGAAGCAGAATTTAACTATACGACTGTCTAGTATTAAAGCGTTTTAAAAAGTTGAAGAGTTCTTAATCCAAGAGCTTATCCAATCTTCCTATTCCAAAAAAAAGGCTACAATGTTAAAATGGTATATATCCCTTCCTGCATCAAAAAATGTTGTGGCACGGACAGATTGGCAAACACAGGGTACTGCTAAGTCAAATTACACTGAATGCTTACATTTTTGCATCCTTGTACACCTCTAACATTTACATGGCTAAAGCAGTAAGATTTAACAGACTTGACATACAAACAGCACACAAAAAGCCTCCAGTGAACTGTTAGTCAATGATAATGATACAAAAACTACACGCCTCCCCAGGAACACGGGAATCTGAACATTCAATTTTACATATAGGCTTAAAAGGGCAATTTGTTGCTGCACCACAAACAGCATGTTTTGTAAAAAGTATTATACTTACCATATCCTTTATTGAAGATATCTCTGGCAGATTTGCCAAGGTCTACGTACGATGGAGGAATCGCCATTGGAGCTGAAAGGTAAAGAGCTAATTAATAGCGAACCTTTTATCACTGCACGCACACAAAAAATGCTACAACTCTTTAGGGAAGATTTGTATATGAAGGCAGTTACAACAGTTACAAACAATTACAGTATTCTGTGAAAGACCTACACATTGTCAGTGATGGTCATTGTGAACACTGAACACCTGGCTTCAGTATTCTGCTTCTAGAGGAGAGGCATTACAAGACCACCCAGGTCTTTAGATTTCCCTGTAACTCTTTTAATTACCAGAAAACAAATAATAGCTCACATTTCCAGAGTTAGCAGTTACCACCAAGACCTAGAAAACTGGAAATCCAAAAAGCTATAATGCAGTTATTTCCTGAAATTCCACAAAGTCAAATTTGACAGATGCTTATGAAAATTACGTGAAAGGACCTACAAGGTTTTATTTTCAAAATGTAAAAAAGAGTGCATATCTGGTTTGCAACATCATTTGCCCAATATTTTAAGTGACAGACAGACAATTTGAAAAGGAACACCTAACAACTAGCAACCAATTCGATGCATTCTTTTCTCCCCTATAACATACAAGAGTTGAAGTTTGGGGGGTTGCCTTGTTAGTGTAAAACAAACAAGCAGTAAGAGTGCTGGGTTGGTGAGAAAGTCCCTTTCCCAGACAGGGAGCCTCTGGCAATCTCACTGTTAAAGAACCTGTCATTCAAGACTAGCTGTGACCCAGCCTCCCTGGCCCGATGGATAGATACCAGCCTAAGGTCTCCCACAGGCCTCTGTTACCCTCCTCCCTTTGAAGATACACTCAATCTGTACCTTCCTCCAGTGACTGTTTTCCCATGATTTCAACAGCAAAAGGCCACTGTTAGAGAGGCACTGTATTTTAAAGTTTTAAAATACAGAAACCAGAGCATATTTCAGACAGTTAATAACTTCCCTCATGCTGTGAAAGGGGCTGGGGGTTACAATGAAAGTAACTAGATAAGCACCATCAAAAGGTTAAACACAAGCAAACAAAAAATCTTGTCTTTTCAAACCGATTAGTCTTTGTTTTGCAGAGAAAGTCAGATTAACATAACTGATTGTTTATTGTGTGTCATTTGTTTGGGTTTAGGGGTTTTTTGGGAGGGGGCGGAAAAGAAGTTAAGTAAATGGAAAAATATCTTCAGAACCTCAAAAATAACAAGGGCAGTATTGTCACAAGTTAACTTTCCAGTGGAAGCAAAAAAAAACCAATTAGTTTCATTTTTATACAGTACTTTTCACTAGTATTTACATTTTCAACACCTGGCTATCGCATTGCTTATCTTCTGCAGATCTCCACAAGATAGTAAGTGTGTTCAATAATACAGGATCAAGGCAAGACTGCTGTGGTGGTTTGGGGGGGGTTGTTTGTTGGGTTTGGGTTTTTTCCCCTCTCAGAAGTGTTCCTTTCCATCTTTTCATGGCCTTACCTACATACAGGGAAAACTTCCCCGTATTCAGAAAAAAATAATTTAGGGCACCATTCCACTGAACAGACTGTTGTTTCAGAACAGCATCCACATAAAAAACACCCCTCCCTAATTACACATGCCACACAGCCTTAATTGTATGAACTGCTACTATTAAAAAAAAAACCCTAACCCCACTATTTTAACAACTAAGATAAGGCACAAGACAGTAGAAAAGATAAGAAACAAATCCTAACTCAGTTTTCTAGAGTACCTTACTCCACCTCCCTAAACCATAAAGGCATAACTTCAATCTCCTCTGAGCAAAACCACTGACATTCAGTTTAACTAGAAAAAAAACCAAAATCAAACAAACTGCCACACCTTCTTTAATAAGGAATACTGAACTCTGCAATCAGTTCACACTGTTGCAAGACATCCATCACTTGCTCAAAAATATAAAACAAGTCTGTTTTACCAGTCTGTTGAAAAATCTCTTTAAAAAAATGAAAAAAACCCCAAGAAAATTACTTAGAGAATTTGAAGCTTAAAAATGCTTAATCCAAGTTCATGTCCATATTAACTAACAAGTCTTGAGGAATAAAAAAAACCCAACTATAGCAGCACAGATACTAATCCCAGTGACAAGATATTAAATGGTTCCTATTATTTATTAAATAAAAGGAAGCTGGTGGCAGACCAAATTACAAGAAAGCATGGGGAGAATGCCCTTTCCCCTCTCAATTTCCACTGTACAGCAACTGTACAATTCATTAGCAGTTTAAAATAATTTAGAGATAAAATAATTTAGCCATGTATTTGTCCTCTAATGAATAGGTCTCACTTCTGACTAGCATCAGAATAATTATTTCTCATTTTGAAGTTCTATACTAGCCTTTAGCACAGACATGCTTTTACAGTATAAATGAGCTTCTCGCTATTGTTTTCCATGTTTCCAATCTGACTATACAACTATTACAAATAAAAGATTTATTCTACGCACTAATGTCCTGAGAAATTAACAAACTGGTATCTGTGTCTAAATTCAAAGGATAACTACAGTAAAAACGATACTGCTGTTTTATCTGGCTTAGTTGAGCACCAACCAATACTCGTCAGACATTCCAGCTTACAGACGCGAGTTTTGTGATAAGAAGTTACAACAGAGTACAACCGTCACACTGCTATTCTAATCCTATACTAACAGGGATGGACGAGGACAAAAGGGGAAACCAAGAGTTAATTTTGGGTATGCTAAATACCTGATAAGCGTGTGACATCATCAGAATGCTCACCAAACAAGAACAGGGCAAAAAAACCCGAAACCACTCCTGTGTCCTCCAACGTTGGCAAGTTAGGTAGGTCTGCAATACTTCTGATCAGAAGTAATTTTCTTCAACCCTATTTTGAAGTGTCTTTCACTTAAAAGTACTAAGCAAAAGTGATTAAAATAAGTACAACGAACCTCCTGTTAAATTGTGAAAGCAACTAACAGATAACCTTAGGCCTCATCTCAAAAACACAGAATCTGCTTGAGTCAAGTGAGAGCTCCACCCTGACCTTTGTTTCATGCCACCCTAAAAAAAGGTTAATTAATCTGTTACTCAAAAGCCACAGACATGCCTTCTTCTTCCGCAAAAAGAAAAAGTCATCCCAAGGACAGAAAGACGTAGTGTTATCAGAATTATTACATCAGTTTTCCTTAGGGGTAATACTTCAAAACTGTCTCACACCCTACTATTAGAGGAATGTCAAGGAATTCTATGAAGATTTCTAGTAGTTTTAGGACCTCAGGACACTGAAGATCAGGCTACAGAGGCTACAGCAGGCTGTAATACAAAAACGGCAAGAACTACACTGAATCGCTTCCCAGTCGTGTAAATTGCAAGAGGGAAACTGACATTATTCAAAGAATCCTTTGTTGAAATACAGTGGACACACCACTGCCCTTTAGACTTACGCTGCTACTGAAGTCTAAAAAGCCAAACCCCACAGACCGACCTCACTACCCTTGCTTCACCTCCCGCCCTACTTGCACCTGCGGAGCGGACACGCTGCTCTAGCGGCCACAGCTAGGCCAACGTACAGTCTACGGAGAAGGGAAAGAAAATAAACCGTCTGAAAGCGAACTACGTGCACAGAAACCGAAAGCGGGAGTAAAGCAGAGCCTCCCAGAAGAGAAGGATACCGAACGGGAAGCCGCGGATGCGAAAAGCCAGGCCGGGACGCGTGGTGAGGCGGCACACCCTTCCCGGCAAGGGCCCGGGCGGCGGCGCCCGGAGCGGGTCCTTCCCCGCCGCCAGGCCCAGCGGCGCCCGCTGCCGCGGCAAGGTGAACTCCTCCACGCGGCCATCTTGGGCATCCCGGCCTGACCCCCTCCCGCCGCGCCCGCCCCGCCGCCCTTTATGTAACCGCGGCCCGGCCCGGCCCCACACGCCGCGGCGGGCGCGGCGTATGCAGAGGCCACCAGGGGAGGCGGAGGGGAACAACGCGTGCGGAGAACCGCTCCCCCCCCTCCCCGTCCTCCCCGGTCACCCCCGCCCCGCCGCTAGCTGGGGCGCTGGGGAAGGCGCCCGCCACCCCGCCAACCCCACGCGGCCCCCCGCCCCGCTCGCCACCCCTCCGCCCGCTCCCCCGCGGGCGAACCCCGCCCGCCTCCCCTGCTCCCGCGGAGCCGGTCGCGGCCCGGGCCGGCACCTGGCTAGCGCGGGAGGGCGGCGGGGCCGGGCGGAGCGGGGCCGGGGGCGCGGGCGGGTCTGGCCGTGAGGAGGCCGCGCTGCTGCAGCCGCTGGCACTGGAGGGCGAAGTGAAGGAGACACCGATCCGCCCGCCCGCCGCCGCGCAGGACCCCGACGAGCCGGGGCTGCCCCGCCCGCCGCCTGTCCCGCCCGCCGCTCCGCCCCGCCGTCCAGCCGGCGGGAGGTGCCGCCACCCGGTTACGGAGCCAGGGGAACGGCGGGAGACGCCGCGTTCCCCAGCGAAGAGCCGGGCTGCGGCGCCGCGGTCCGACAGGCGCTCGGAGGGGCAGCCCCGGCGGCGGAGAGGGGGCCTGCGGGAGGGCAGGGCCTGCGGTGGCGGGCGGGTCCGCCCGGCGGGGGAGGGCGGTAACGGGAAGTTTCGTGCGGCGTGGCCGGGGGGGCGGGTTCGCAGGGGCCTTGGAGTGCCGTTCTTCGGGGAGAGCGGCAGGAAGGGCGCGGGGAGCCCAGCGCCGCCGGGGGGGCCGGCGGTGTAGCGAGTGCCGCAGGTACAGGCTCCTCAGCGGGCCTGCGGCCGCCACACCCCAGGAGCATCTCTCCTTTCAGTGAGCAGACGTTCTCCTTCACGCCGGGGGGAGGCTGAAGTGCAGCTCCCAGTCCTCGGAGGAGGATCCATGCCCAGGGCCACCACCCTTCCTGGGAAACCAGTAGTCTTCCGTCCAGGCAGGACCCCCCTGCCTCCAGCCTTGACCCATCAGCTTGTGCCATCCTTCGCCTGGGAACAGCCACAGCCACCAGCTCCACGGCTGGCAAAGGTGGTGCCAGTGCCGCGTGCCCAGAGAGGCAGCCCTTGTTTCTCACAGCCCCCGAGCTCCCATCCCCGCAATGGCCGGCCCTTGCGGAGCACCGAGGTGATGACACGCCCTGCATCCCTCCACGGGGATGCTCGCCATCGCTGTCCCACTTCCCACAGCTCCTGGAAACGGAACACGTTACATCCAACGTGCTACCCCAAAGCCTACGGACACGCAGCAACACCCAGTAGTGCGGCTGTTCTGTAGCTGATCTGACAGCTTGCACCCCATCTAACGAGGCTTGCTACCTCTGTCAGTCAAGTGCTACAGTCTCTGCAACTGCCTAAGATCTGTTTTTACCTTCCAGCCACCTCCCACCAGAAGACCCACACCACCACCACCACCACCCCCAACAGAAGATGGCATGTCTCAGGTCAGGAGAAGCAATAACCCTTGGAAAGCTTTCTTAGTGCTGTCCTAGTCATAAATAAGACCTCTTGGAGACAACAGTTAAACGACTGTTCTGCAGCAATCAGTGCACAGCTCTGCAGCAGGAATCCCTGAGTCACCAATGCAGACCACTGCTAGGCCAAGGAACTGCAGGATAGGCAATTCTGAAATACACAGTTCTCCCCTGCTTACTTGGATTACAACATGATCAAAATTCCTCAAGAAAGTAAAAACAATTTACGAATAAAAATTATATTTGCCTTGTATGAAAAATACATATTATCATCCAACACTGCCAGTTTACCTGTACACACGGTACAACAGTAATTTTCCAGGTTATTAAAAAGAGAGTAGATTAGCAGCAAGGCCCAACATAAAAATCTGTTGCTTATCTTTTGATATAACTGGCAGGTGTTGACTGGTGGTTTTTTTTTGTTTTTTTTTTTTTTTTGGTGCAAGTCCAATACCTTCACATCAGAAGACTCAACAGGTTAGTACATTTCATTTTGGTATTTTTAAATAAGACAGCTTGGCATTCCACAGAGGGATATGTATTGACAGATCAAGAAGAAAAACCACATGCTGAGAGAATAAATAGCAGTAGGAAAAGAAAATTAGTGTATCTTTTTGCGCACGAGAACATACATTAGGAATAAATAGGCGTCTGATTAAGTAAAAATAGATTGTGGCATAAGTTGTTCATTATTTAAAGACACACATTTATTATTCATACCCATAGCATAAATCCAATCTCAATAAAAGTTCCATTACTTATATGAGACATAAGCTTTTTGCCTTTTTTTTTTTCTTTTAAAGATTAATATTTTAGTCATGTTTGGCTTTATTTTTAGCAATCCAGGAAAGTAATTACTGCCCCACCCCGAGAAAATAAAAAAAGCAATGAATCACTTGCTTCGTGAGACAAAGCAGAGACTTGATCTGAGACAAACAGCGCACAAACTCCTCTGCAGTAATGTTCCAGGCTTCTGTAGCGACAGCCTCTGCCTGCCAGTGGTTTTCACTCTCACTCTCCCCATTCCTCACTCATACAACTATGCCTTATTTCTCACAGCATATCTGCTAAAGCTCAGAGTGCCAAGAAAGGCACGCCTGCCTTCAGGCCTGCAATAGCAAGCCTTCTAAATTATTCTGGACCTTTCTTCTTAGCACTCCACTCCTGTGCAGGTGTGCTCACTCTGAACAGGCTGGTTCTCCTGAACCTACTGAACTGAAACTAAGCATCTCTCATTCCTTGTACCACTTGAAGTTTAACTGTTACCACTTTGTATGAATACAGCCATGCATGTGCATAACTGACATCGCAGAGTCACATTTACTGGTGCCGCTTGGAAAAAAACCCAACCACACATCACTACATAAGCTTACTACAAGAACATGCCATTAGAACGCAAACTCTGCTTATCTCTCCATCTAGTATAATCACAATTGCTAAGTAAGGTATGCGACTAACGAAGAGAGAGCAAGGGGCTACAGTGCAGATTGGTGTCCATCAAACAGCTTAGATAAGTTCATGTTCACTTCTAACACAAGTCTGAAGTCATCGTCTGCTCTCCCCTCCAGCTGAAGATTCAGTGGAGAAGAAACCTTAGCAAAAGTCTAGCAATGTACAAGTAAATTAGAACTCCTCATTCTGAAACAAGCTGACCTAAGGGGTATAGCAGAGATTATGAAAGTTTAGCAGGGAAAGGGTGGAAAATATTTGAAGCTAGCAGGACACAAGCCCAGAACAAGCAAAGCGAAGTGCTTTCTTTTCCAGCAAAGGAGTGCCATTCAGTGGAATTACCTGCCACAAGAATCTAAATATGGGCTCCAGGGGAAGCTAGACAGGTTTGTGGAAAAGAAATCCAGTGAAGGTTGCTAATTACTAATCCATTCAACCATTACTTATGGCTGTATGGCATCTCTGGAGTCAGAAAATCCCTGGGCTGCAAATGGAGGTATTGTTTAAACATACCCTGCTCTTACACTGGGTTTTTTTCAAGCATGTGTTGCCTAAATCTTCATCATCTCAGAGACAGGAATATTACGCTAGCTACACCTTTTGTTCAATGCCATCAGGCTGCCCTTATGCAAACCAGGCATCTGGAAAGTCCTAAGATGACATCCAGAACAGGCCCACACTGTCAGGATCCTTAAAATTAAAAGGCATGTGGTCTGTCATTCTATTTTCCCCTCAAGCAGTTCCAAGTAGCCTTCTTTCAGTTTATCTTAAACAGTGCGGAGGAAGTTTAACAAACCAGATTCTAAGATACCCTTAAAGCAACAGGCCCACCAGAAGCTAACACATTTACATCATCTGATACAGACTCATATGCAGATAACCCCTTAGCTCAGAGAACACCAATGAATATTAGCCTGTGATTTTCGAGCTGAGAAGCAAATTTCAGAGAGCCAACAAGGGAACCAATTTGTTCGCAGTCCCTACTACAGCTAGTGGAGACACAGATCCCCTTACGGAAACTGATGGCCCATAGCTGTACAGCCAAAGCAAGCTAAAAATCCAGTCCTTGCTGTTACGGCTTGTGGAGACACTGCGCACTCTTCTGGTACATGCTCAATGCTAAAGCATCCAATTCCCAAATAAACAGTAAGAGGTATTAGGAAAAGGTTCTGTTAAAAAGCAAGCAGAAACTCAAATGAAAACCAACTCACACAGAAGAGCCTGTACTTATTTCTTATTCTGAATTTAGCTTTGGTTGATCATAAATCCTCTTTCTTCATTTTTCTTTCTGTTGCAGTTTCCATTGCCAGTGAGTTTGGTTTTGTTGTACTCCATAGCTCAAGGAATAAGCAACTTTTTAACAAGGCTAACTACCACCTGATAAGTCTACAAACAATCAGGCTTAAAAGGCTTCATTCCTTGGAGGAGATACCTCCTGGAAAGGGAGGGGCAATCAAGTAATCAAATGCTGATTGGTAAGCAAAACACAACCGTTCATGCAAAACTGACTGAGAAACTCCCAGGGTTCCTAAATCACTTACATGGAGCAGTAAGTTTGAATGGTTGGTGCAACAATTCTCTCCTGAAGTAAATACGGGAATGGCTGTTTATTTCTGCTGAACTGCTGACATTCCAACCATGGTGTGTGTAGCAGTTGCTGTGTCAAATGGATGTATGGCATTTGGTTTTAGAGGTTACAAATTTTTCCATTATTTGAAGTTTTTCATAAGAAGTTGAATGAGAATTACATGCCTCAGAAAACTCAATCCAGTTTACACCAAACAAAGTATATTGCAGAGCCACAGGCCCCCAAGACTTTACTTGCCTAACTGAAAACAAGTTGGTTGCCTCCATGAAACTGGTTGCTTCTCTTGGTGTAAGGCACCGGTGAGGGACACAGGTGCACAGGATGATGAACAATGATTTTATGGCCATGTCTCCCACTGAAACCACTCCAGGGGAAAGCCTATATTCTGTAAATAACACCGTGAAGGTGTGGGGAGGACAAAGCAAAGCTCCTCCGTGGAGGTGGAACACCCCGAGGGCTGTGCCCAAGCTATTACAAGTTATGTCCTGTGTTCCGAAGTGCTAACAGGGGGAGGGGGAGGGGGAAACAGGCAACAGTTTGCACCCAAGCAAATCCATCCTTGAGAAAAAAAATATGCTTCCTTGGCATCACAACCTTTTACATTATTTATAGTTTCCTTATGCTCAGAGTATTCTGATGATGGTCTTTACTGTAAACTGCCCTGGATTTGCAGCCCCAAACCCAAAAGCATCTCTACAGTAATAGCACATGTGGTTGGCCATCTGAGTTTTGAGGGACTATGGCTTCTTCTTCAGCAAATAAACAATGTAAAAATCTCAATAATATTTCTGACGTTCCAACCTGCACTTCAATCAGTTTCTCCTAGAAGGTGAGTTTTCATCTCTCTTTCCAGGGAGCCTGTTTGTAGCAGGCTCTGCAAACACAAGTGAAGGTTGGCCACTGGCAATAGCCAAGCTGCAGGGTTTCAGGCTGCTGTAACCTGAGCTCCTGCCCCAAATGGCCTCAGACTTTGAGGAAGCTGCAGCCGAGGACAGGCTGGCAGAGGCCTGACATGGGTGCGTGCCTTGGCTCCCGGAGGCCGTGCCCTCTGGGTGGGTAAGGCAGGTTGACTCGGGTAGGGCCACGTTCTGGGACACGGGCCTTTAAACAAGTGGAGACCAGCAGATCTCTGGCAGCAGACACGTTAGGGGCAGGACGGTGGTGCTGAGTGACAGGATGAGGCTGAGCAGGTCAGCAGGGCCCTGTACTCCATAGCGTTGGTCACTTTTTGGTTGCAGGCACACCGTTGGGCTGCTTGGGTGGGTGTGATGGCAGCGGCCCCTGAGTGTGCTCAGGGCCAGCCATCACCCACCCTTAAAGAGTGTGGGGTGGCCTCGGTTTTACCCTATAGGCACACAGGAATGAAGTGCCAGCTGTACATGTCTGCTCTGCTCCTCAGCCCCAGCAGTCGAGAGGCTTTGCTGAGCAATTCATTCCCTGGCTGCTGCCTTTTGGGAGCACAGGCAGCGGAGGGCAGGCTTTCCCAGCTTGGGTTATGGGAGGGAAACTGCGCTATAGATGCTGAGATAGAGCCCAGAGTTTCACAAAAAGGAGTGTGTGTGCGTTTCTGCCACCACTTGTAAAAGCAAACTGCCATCCTGTGTTACACCGAGTGCTCGTTGGTAGCTCCCGCGCCACCCGGCAGCACATCCCGTGTGAAAACAGCATAGATAGAGCTGACCTAAAACCGATCGATCAGGGAACAGCTAGAGTTTCACTGCAGCAATCTGACACAGCTGGTTATCTGGGAGGAGAGGCTTATCTTGATAGGACAACCCTGTTATAAAACCTACAGGAAGTGATTTACCTACCCAACTATTCTGACAGCTCCCATGCTAACACATACAGAAGTAGTGTTCTACTTTTCCACCTCCACGATTTCCTTGGAAAAGATGTGTGGACCACACCCTCACGTGGCATGGGCATGTGTGAAATGAGCCACCTTTGCCAGCATATGTGAACTCTCCAGTCCTTCAAGGGCTTGCATTTTCATTGGAATATAAGATCTTAGACCTGCAGGGTAATCTACTCCCTCTCTACAGCAGATTTTTCCTCTTTCACAGAAAATTGACTACGTACGATCATGTTCTAGTTAGTTGTTGGGTGCTCAGTGTAGGTCTCAGTGCAGCAGAGCCGATGATAGTGATTCATATAATTAGGTTTGCCTAACAACCCCCAGTAAAATGTCATATTTTAGTAAAACATTATTTCATTGACTCTTTTTATTTACTCAGTGGAGGTTCTAGTCCAGAAATCTGTGTCAGCCTGAAGGTTTTTTCAAAAGTTTTGATTAAAATGTTCAGTGCTTTATAAGGCAAAAATGCTGCTTACCCAATTGAAATGGTTCTTATAATGGTTTAACTGAGAATGCCCTGTGCTTTTCATGCTGAAAGAGGTATTTCTGATATCACATGGAAGGACTGCCCTTTTGCTGTCTAGTAAAACTCTCCCAGTCAATCTATAAACTTCAGAAGTATCTCCCATGATACGACTTGGCAATTGATTTCTCCAAAGGGTGTATTGATGGAGCATGCTTAATCTCTGCACTTAATGTAATTGGTCTAAGCCACCACCCAGGAGCAACTGTGTATACTTCTTCCCACAGCTGAAGAAGTGGGATGAGATTTCTTACATGATTTTAACTCTGTATTGTAAACCTCCCTGTGATTCTGAACAGAGTGGAAAGTCCCTACAGGTAAACCATTCAGGAGCGTAACAACCCCAAAAGCCTCCTATGCTTAGGAGTAAAGAACAGAAAAAGGTATAGACACACAAGGCAAGACAGATGGAAGCACGAGGAAGCACTAACACAAGGGGATAATGAACTGTGACAGGGAAGGGCAAAGGTGCCTGTCGACAAGAATGAAGAAATTGGGGCTTTACTGCAGATTTACCTGCAGCAATTAATTTCACTACTTTTTAAGACTTTTTGCCCTTCTGCAAAAAGGGATTAATGATATTGACCTCTGTTGTAGAGCCCAGCACAAAGTGAATGTTGAAAAAAAAACCTGTCCTGCTTTCCAACTGTTACATAATTACAGCTTTTTTTTTTTAATGTCACACTGAAAAACTTGCACACGCAGGTGTAAAACCAACACAGCAGGTAATAGAAAGATGGAGAAGACATTGCTTAAAAATCTACACAAACAAAAATCATCCACATTCAAAGGTGATGACATTGGTACGGAAAACGTGGCCTATCACAGCCTAAAGAGGTAATACTATTTGTATGCAACCAAACCACTGGGAAAAATCATGCACCATCCTAAATAAAACTAAACAACTTCATGCTATCCCCTTTTTGTTTGGAAGGAAGATGTGCCAAGGCATACCTCTTTCATACCCTGAGAACATATTCTTAGAATTCAGGCATTTAAATAATTTCTCCTATACTATGGCTTGGAGAGAGGTTTGTCTGGCACCGCTGCATATTTGTTTTAAAATGTATTCCCAGTGTTTAGAACACAATGGCTAATCAATTTCTAGAATAATGAAGTGTTAAGATAAATTTTAGATCACGCAAGAGTTCAGGCCTAGCAGAGGATGGACACACAGACATGCTGCTTTGTTAGAGCCACAAAGAGCTCCATCTCTCTGTGCTGGGAGTAGAGAGAAAGGGTGGTGGTGCTGTGGTGGTAAGCTGACATGGATAAGCTGGACATTCATAAGCACGCACCACCTGAAGGCTGATCATTGGTTCCCGTCACTGTCCCTCCTCATTTTCACTTCAGATTCCATTATATTAAAACTATAAATAAAACAAGGGTAACATCTTAAAGGGTTTTGCCGAAATAGAGGACTCCATCTTTTACATCTGATGCTTTGGTTTAAATATGCACATGACTACTTTGGGTTAAAATTCACAAGCATAGTGAAACCTGACATTTACTCAGCATATGCTTCAAGTAGGCTTTGCCCAAGCACCCAGAAAAAGCAGTTTTATCGTATGAGTGACTAAAACCAGCAGAGTGGTCAGAGAGCATAAACCTTGGTACACTGTGAGATTAAAAAAAGGGAAAATTCTGCCCATTGGTATTTTTAAGGAGGAACGAGAAGAAATACTTTTTATTTGGGTGTCTGTATATCAATATGTTTTCCAAACTAGCCTAGGTATGCATTGACCTAGGAAAAATATCAAGAACTATTCTAATGACCACAGTGTTATTGTCTACATGGCCTGGAAGGCTAAATGGGCATTAACTTTTTATCAGAAAGTTATCTTTTGTTAGCTAGATAGATCACATGTTACATAAACCTAAGTGTGAACAATCACTGCTGAAAATGACTGCCTTTCAGATAGGTTGTGACGTGGAGACTCGAAAAGCCTGTGCTGGGGAAAAGGGCAGTATGTGTTCGCAGATGGGCTCACAGGTGCAGGTTGTGGGAAAATTCAGTGTCACTCCCTTCATCAGTGTCAGTTAGAACTGGAACCAAAGATGAATCTTTAGAACAAAGACCTGCAAGTAATGACCCACAAAATACGTGTTTTTTAACTATAATGTCACACTGGCAGCCAAACAGACCTCTGTCCTTTGATGCGTATTCACAGCAGGACACCGGCCAACAGTTCAATTAACCCGGCAACAGATTAAGGAAGTCATAAACATTAGGCGGATAGCTAGGACATATATAGAGAAATAGCACATGGTTCATTGATCATAAGGACTGATGACAAAGAAAAAGTCCTTTCAGAGAGGGAGGTGAGCCTTTGTTCCATTTTCGTCATGTAGAGGCCAGTTTTCTAGAAGGATGTCTTCAGAACCGGAAGAAAAGTCTTTAGTTTTCCACATAACTCACGTGATTCAAGCAGAAAATATAACTTAAAAAATAGAATATAAAATAGAACTACAATTCAGTATATTAATACGCATTTAAACTCCACATTTCCAGCTGCATTTTGATTAAAATTTAGGTACACACTATATATTTTCAGTTTATATATGCAGCAAAAAATTTGCCTTGGAACAAGTCAAACATTGTTACCGAAATAACGTCCCACAGTCTAGAAAATTACTGGAACGTATTTTAAACCGTATTGTTTTATACGGGTTGTCTACAAACATAGTATCAAGGTGAATGTCAACAGCTTAGTAATGCATCCGAAGTGACACTGAGGTTGCAGTACCACAGTGCTCCACTATGCCCAGGGCACCCCCTGTGTGACTCCACACACTTTTGTCCGACAGGAACCATGAAACTGAGAAGTAGAAATGTTTTTGATGCTTCAGTTACTAGGTACCTGACTTAGTGCATTTCAGTTTACAAATGTAAACTCAGTGCAAATCAGAAGCTTTCCTTTCTACTGTGTATTTGCACTAAATGTGGCTTCTTGTGTGTCTTTAGTTTTCACTCCCATGTGCCGAACTGCTTTAATTTAACTCACCCCAGGTATCCCTGTGGAAAGAATGACAAAAAATCCTGTTGTTTTACTTCAACATTTTCATTCTTCTTGAAGGCAGCCTTGGAGATTCAAGCGAGCCAGAATAATTATAGTTCTGAGTCAGGCTTGAACCGTAGGGCTTTCTTTGTCAGTGCAGTCTCTCTCTATTTCCCCTGGTAATAGCGATAAAATTTCAAGTTTTTAATGAAAGAGATAGAAAGCTATTAATTAGAATAACCTACATAAATGGCTACAAATGGGATATATTCATTCCTTCAGAGAATTTTTAAAAAATATTATGCTGTACCAAGGTTGCAAATAATAGCAATAATAGGGATTTAGCTGTGCAGGAAGTCTCACGGTTGGTGTTGCAATCCTGCGTTTCCAGTATTATTAGACCAGGAGGTACATCAAAGTCATCCTTCAATATGTTATGTTCATCCACCAAGATTAGATATTCATAGGAGACAGCTGTAATGAGATCAGGAGATAATCATATAAGATTCCTTACACACTGCACTAAGGAAAAAGTTACAAAACTACAAAGATTGTAAGATTCTCTTATTTGGAGATCTCTCTTTTGTTTGGCCACAGGAAATCAGTCCATGAAGGAGCAGCCTAACATGCCTCAGCGTCAGGACACCATTGTCTAGGGTTACGCCATCACTGAAAATTCACCCAGCATCTGTTAACAGAAACATCTACGCTTTGGAAATGTGAATAATCTGCCCTTTAAAAATCAAACTCTGTGAAATCCAAGCTTTTTAATAGTATCTCAGGTTGGGAAAAAGCAGTAACAAAACACAAAACAAGAATTCTAAAATAAAGACATCTCTGACATTAATAGAACTGCAGTTTCAGGCTGTGTTCCCACACAGTCCCGGATAACTGATTCAGCGATATGATGGACTTCGGAACTTTGTGCCATTATACGGCTGTTAACATTTGTTCAGTACTACAGCCGAAGATTAACTGCATGAAGTGCCAAACATGGCACGGGTCCTACGGCGCACCGCTTCACCCCTCCTGGGCGGAGTCTCAGCTGAGCTGTGCTCCTTCCCGTGAGGGATACGTTCTGGCTTCAAGCTTTTATGCTTCCAGCACCACTTTCAATACATTCAACAGCTTTCTTCTGATACAGGCTGCAGTTAAATAGTGTGAAGTGACACTGTGGGTGCTTTCTGATGGATCTGCCTCCCTGCCTTTTCTCCGCAGTATACAATATGCCAATCCATGTACAGCCTTGCCTTCTCTATGCTTCTGCAACTGGCACTGCCAGCAGCTCTTCAGGGTTTTGTGAGCTGGCTTATGTAGACTGCTGGGTGCACGGGACTAAGACCGACTGTGTACACGTTGTTTGTTCATTGCAGGCACAAACAGGCAGTTTTACTAGCAGTATCTGTTTTCTTTGACTGCAGTTCTGATTTCTTATTGTTCTGAGAATTTTTATATATATATTTGATTTGCAGGTACTTTAGCTGTTTCAAATCAGCTGAGAAGCCAGAGGCAGTTCAATAGGTTTGTCTGATTAAGACCTATGCAATCTTTGGCATGCCTGGGACGACTACTGTGCTTTCATTTGCCAGGAGGGTGAATTTCAAATGTGCTTTGAAATCCTCCAAGCAGGATACAGATGTTCAAGTGACAAAAGCCAGTGGTCAGTAATCTTAATGCACAAGCATACTTCTTTTGGCAGGATCCTGGCACTCCGGCTGTTAACCCGATCTGCTGACCGTCTGCTTTCCATTAATCACTTCTGGCAGAAGAAAAGGCCTTCCAAAAATCTTTCACCTTTGGCCTACACTCAAGCACCAAAAGGTTGTTGCAGCACAAGGTTTGTGCCAGAAGGGATCTTCAGCCTAACCGAGAGTATGATTCCGAGTTTTTTGCCATGAGATTGCGCACACGTCCATCCTGGAAGGCTCGCCAGTCTTGTCAGCCACAACCACATCTTTGTTTCTGTAACTAAATAGGGAGTTAGCCCTTGGTTACCCTGCCCGTGTTGGTAGCTAGCTGACAAGTTAGTTCATGCCTAGCAGCGATCTGGCAAGACCGTATCACAGGGATGATGATTAGAAGATGGATAATACAGCACAAGGTTTTTAAGACTTATGTGGTTGAGGGGGAAAAAAGGAGGGAATCGAGAAAATATGAATGTGAATCCAAGTCAACTTCAGCCCTTTCTTCTCTGCATCTGGAAACATTAATGTACAGAAATCCTTAGACAAAATTGAATTCTTCTTAGTGAACTAAAAAGGAGAAAACTTTGAGAACACTACCTTTTACTCAACATGAAGATTAAATGTTTAAGAAAGCCAGAGCACTCGATGAAGGAACCCAAACTACCTTTATTCTGCTTCTCATAAATGCCCTCAGAAACACTGAGGAGTTTTGTCAGTGCACTCTCATTAAGCTCCCTCATTTCTTACCACAGGAGGTAAAAAAGCCTTCTTCCAAAGCCAGCACCTGTCCCACCTGTCTTGGGATGAATTCTCACAGTTCTTCCACAGTTAGATTGGAGTTTGGGATACAAAGGATCTGCATTCCAACCACCTACTGCCCCAGGATCCAACTGGGTTTAAATTCCCAAATCTGGAGACTGGGGACAAGTGCTCCCTCTTAAGAGCTGAAACAAAAAATAATACCAACAAATATATATGCATTTAGTCTTATATGGGGGATTTCTAAAGATCAAGTCAAAGAGCTGAGCCAGTTTCCTTATGGTTCCTTGGTCTCCATGCAACTCTAGGTGTAAACTTCCTGCATCTGATGTGGTAGCATTTATTAGTATTGGATTAGTTGCCATTGGACTTTGAACGCCCAGACAGGATGCAAATACGTACACCAGGTAGCCGAAGGTTAGCTCAGGCTGCTGTCTTCTCACAGATAATGTGCTCACCACACCACGTGCTGGTAGAGAAGATCCCGTGACTTCCTTCTGGGCTTCAGTAATCCGGGCTATTCTATCATCCCTTGCCAGTTCCCGTATGTCGTAGGAAGGAGGGAGGAAATTGTGCATACAAATGTATGTGGAAAATCAAGGGCAAGTCAATAGCCATCAGATGATAGAGCCTACATCCCCACTGAGAAGCCAAAGTGAAAACAATGCAAGTTGCGAACCACCCATCAACCGCGCCAGCTAGTGCAGGTTTGAATTTAGCTCAGGTGCATTTGGACACAGGACACACAATGCCCAAGTAGGAGTCTGACTACGGATTTAGCTACTGGTGTGACTCTTGTCTTGTGGGCAACTATTCCTGGAATAAAGTAAGTTAATTCTGGCACATAAATCCGGATCCACCCCCAGTCAGTGTGCACACGCCAACAGCGAGAGCAGCACGGCCGTTACGCCATCACACCAGCCCATTCCCGCTTCAACAATCCAAGTCTGAAGCAGCACCGGGACCAAGACAGCAACCTTGTGATCTTTCATGTTGCCAGCTGGCCAGCAGCAGCCCCCAGCCTTCTGCTAAAGCTCTGGCTTTCAATTACTGCAACCCACAGCTTGGAGAAACAACCTGATTCAGAGAAAACCAGAACAACTGAAGAGAAGGCCGCCCTTGTCAGAGTCATCTCAGGAATGGCCAGAGGCCTGCAGCAAGGCCTGCGTTTAGCAGAGCCCATGGGAAACCACTCTTCCTCTGCTGTCTCCTCCTGCTTACTCAGTGCAGCCTGCAGTAGACAGAACACTTTTCTAGGTATTTCCAGTCTCATGACTGACAGCTTGAGATTGTCACGAGGGGCTGTTACAACCCTCAGCATTAGCCGGGGGCTATTCTTAGCAGGCAGGACAGAAACGGAGGTAGGGTTGTCAGCAGAGTATACTACAACCCGCTGGTACTCACGGATCGTGCCGCTTTTTGGCACTCTCATTAAAGCATTTGGCTAACAAACTCTTGTTTCCTTTCCTCTTCAGAAACACTGGTATCAGCAAGCAGTTCCCCCTGTAACAGCCCGGTACTGTTTTATCCTGGGGTGGGGAGCAGGCGACCACACCGTGCCAAGCCGTTCATCAGGGTCCAAGCTGAGGAGACATCCCCGAGAGTCAGGTGAGTGTCTCGCAAGAGAAGACGGATTCCTAACATACACTGAAAACTACTGAGAAGGAAAAGAAGGGCTGGGAGACTCTAGGCCTAATTTGGGCATCAACTACAATTTTGTTTGGCCTGAGCCTGATGTGGTGCAAAACATCATCTGCGGTTTTACAGAAGCTGGAACTAGTGCTATTATGTTTTTATTGCCTTCTCCCTCCCTAACTTTGGCTCTGGTTTCTAGGTCAAGCTGCCGCGTTGTGCAAACAATTCAGGCGTGCTTCCGAAGGCCTCCTGGAGCACAGTGCCACCATAACCCTGCTCCACAAGCAGGACCTACCCTCCTCTGCTTTCCACCGTAACAGAGCACAGCTTGTGCTGACCCTGCAGCACAGGAGGGTGGGGACAACATCACTTACCTTATTTCTGGCAGAAGCATGCACAAAATAGTTTGTATGCTTGTGTAAACAATAGCCGTCTCAGGTTATTATTGTCAGGTACATACTACTACAAGCCTCCCCTCAATATTAAAAAAAAAAACAAAACCCTGAGGAATCTTCTCAAAAATGCCATTAGGATACAAAAGTCTTAGTTTGGCCAAAACTCCCCCAACCCTCACAAAACCCTACCACCATGAAATAATTTGAAACCAAACACTTAAAGCTCTGGAGAGGACCTTTGTGATGAGTTGTAAGGAGGTTACAAAAGCCAGCAAAACTGCGTGTTAAGTTTCATCAGCCCCTTTCAGTGCTTCCATTCACACACCAGATTCCTTAGCAGACACAGTCACCCCTTGAAGATTTCTGGTAATCCTGCCAAGCTTCAGCCTGCACTCCCCTTCACAGTATTTGTGAATGAATTGCTTTTCCCTACACATACTAAAGACCCTTCCCAGCGCTACAGTAATAGCAAACTTGCTGCCTGCTGCTGTCGCCTCTTCTTCTCTGCTCCTTTTACTGTAATTAGAGGTTATTGCCTCTAATTATGGTATTTGAGAATCTACCAGTGATCAAGAGTCACAGATTCAGTTCTGAGGGGTTTAGCTAGCAGAGTGAGGGGAAAAAAGCTGATTTGTGCTTCTCTGAACATCAGCATTCCCTACCCCCTTTCCAACTGATCTTTGCTGCAGTATGCTAAGGGTTAGTTTGAACAGATTTTGAAAAACTAGTGACACTGTTAGGAAAAAAAAAAAAAACCCTGTTACCAAACTGGCTGTCAATGTTTTACACAAGCCAGATGTGAGAACCTATCTTATTCAAAAAATTTAGTACACTTCTGACAGCAACAGGCATTATTTAGTATTTGGCAGCTGTTTAGCTGCCAGAGAGAACCAGTAATTTCACCAGTTTGTCACAGATTAGTGGCACAATCAAAATCAAACCAGTCATAGATAACTGCAGACTTTAGTTACTACATCACACCCAAAAGGCTTCTCTCTCCAGAAAGAGTTTGAAGTTTAGGCACTTACAATGGAGGCACACAGTACGTGCCAACTCTAATGTGTCAGCATTACTGATTTCCATACTGGAGGAAGAGCTAACACCAACCTTATTCTCACACCTATGCTTTGAAAAATCAATTTCAGTTAGTCCCAAGCTACTTGTGAAAATGCGTTCAGCCTTTCTGAACTACTCTGACAGCTCCATGAAAGGCCAACATTAAGAATTTGGAACAATGAACAGTAAATGAGACTGGCATCTGTGCATTTAATAGATAAGAATAAACTACTTCCTTGCAGTCAACAAGTTCGCTGAAGAGCTAGGATGCAATGATACAATCAAGCAGTTTGCAGTTACCAAAGGTATTTCTTGTGTCATTCAATCAGGAGAGTAGTTTCTGTTCTGTACCAGATTACCTGCTGAGAGTTCTGAAAATAAACCTGAGCAAAATGGTCAATCTGAAGTGGATTATTCCCAAATGCTTTTGAAGAACATAGGCTAATGAAGGGCGCTTCAGCTGCATTTTGACATTTAACCTACCTACGCAGATTTATTTCTTCTCCTTACACATAACGGCAACTATTTTTCTTTCTAGCTCTGGTTCTAGGAGTAACATGGAAGAGCAAGTTATTGTGGAGAGGAAAGATGTTTTTATTGAAAATTGAGGTCTCCAAGCATTATTGTAACATATTCTAGGAAGCAGGCAGCTATTTTCCCAGGAAGTTTTCCCAATCTGTATTTACAACGCACAAAGCACACACTCGTTTAAAGTCTAGAACACAATCTACTGCCTCCCGGAGTATTTGACCAAAGGCCACGGTAAGTACTCCGCAGCCGGTACACTGCACCTTACTGCTTTTGCTTCTCCTGCCTTTACAAATCCTTTTTTTTTTCCTTTCTGAATTTGGACATTAACAATTTATTAAAAGAAATGCACACAGAGGAAGGACTACATATTCAGGGTTCTCTCCCTAGGTTATCAAATTGATCAACATTTTGTAATTCAGAGGGAGGTAAACGAAAAACTTACCAATGGCGCAGTGTGTTAAATTTATCTGGCTCACTCTGATGAGAATGTTTTAGCTGGATTAAGGTCACAAACTCTATTTCAAAGTTGCCATTTATCAATATGAACTTGCAACTCCAGGGCACGCAGCATACCTGGTATACTTGTGAAGTTTTTCCATAGGAATCCTTTCACATACCAGATGACTGAAATCAGCGATGGGAAGTAGTAACAAGCCTAACATACAAACCCAGCAGGAGAGAACGCAAAAGCTTCAGAAGTTAACTTTACTCTTTCACAGGTTTTTCAAGTTTTTCCAAGTGACTGTTGACTTACTGCAGCACTATTCACCACCATACCTAAAGACATCAAAGCTACTTCAGCTGAAGAGAATCTATGAAAGCCCTCATCATACTTAACTGACATCTTAGGAGATGGAATGCATTTTCTAATTTTTAACAACAAAAATATTTAAGTGATTTGCCAAAACAATTTGCAACTGGCAAAACCATCAGGCACACCAACATGCATTTTGCAGCATGCATTTTCACACCAGTAAAACAGAGCTTTGGGGAAAACCAACTCTAAAGCCTAGATTACTCAGGTACAGTGTTATGGTCACAACACTAACTGAGGTAACGAGCCATCGTTTTACGTACAAAGTAAATCAAACGTTTTCCATACTTCAAATATTTTATTTTAGTACTTTTAAATATGTTTTAATACAACAAAGATATAAAACAATATATTAATTCAATCTGAGTTTAGAATCAAAACAATATTTACTTATTTACAGTACTCCACTTCACTGGCATACCTTCTAGCCATTAGGTAATACTATTTTCTCTGTCAAAACACAATTGAAGTAACTGTTTGGTGTGAAAAGCCACGTTTCCACATCCTTATTATGTTAAGTACCATGTACAATGCAGTCCATGGTTTCTCACATTTGACAAAACTGAATCGAACAAGCAAAACTAAGTTACAGTTCAGTCTTTCTAACTACAGTCACTGGGCTAACAGGTCAGGTTACCGTCCCCCCACATTAACCATCTTAAGTTCTTGCACAGATTACAAACTGGCTTTAAAAACATGCATGTCAATGAATTATGTACATAACACTCACTGCAAATTTCTTAAGATACAAATGGTAAATATGCAGGATACTACTACATAGAAAGTTCAGTGTTCACAATACTACAGTGTTTGAGGGGTTGTAAGGGTTTCCTTGTGTTTTTCTTCATATAATGAACAAGACGCCAGTAGGTTCATTCCAAAGGACTCCCCCTGCCCCCAAAATACTGTTTCCAATTAGAATAGTGACCATGTCAAAGATACATCAGAAGGAGTCATCTGTGTGAATCACCAGTGGCCTATCAGGTAACCCTTGATTGATAAAGTGTCCACGCACAAAACAATTCAGTGGGTAAGCTGGCTCACTGCTAGGACTTCTGCCAAACAGACTTCCATCTCACCAAGACCATGATGGTTTCTCTAGTCACAGGGCAAGTTTCTATAAAATATCCTAGATTATTCAAAACCCCCAGAGAAATCTATATTGTCTGTAGATTACTACAAATTCTCCCCAACTCTTCAGTAGAAACTACATGGACAGGATGAAAACCTATCAGAATCATTATAGGTTGGTTTTGTTACACTCCAAGTCCACAACACCTACTCCCCCCCCCCCCCCCCCCCCTTCCCCCCAAGACATCTGCTATTTCTTCAACTGTGTATTTCATAATTAAGATTCAGCTCCACCATAGTTTTGGTGCTTGAAAACCTAGTGCACTTTCATACATCCAAAAACTAGTTAAATAATAACGAACAAGTGCAGCGCTGGAGTATGCGAGCACTGCTGAAAAGACCCAAGGAGATACTAACCGGTCCAAAAGACTTGTCATGATGTCTGAGTTCAACCCTTCCCTCTTTCCCTTCAATAAGCCTTTTGGCACTACCTGAGACACAGACGTACAGAAAGAAGAAAAGATTATAAGAACCTGTGCTTTTATCCTCTTTGAAGGGTTTCAATACTTCTAAATAACCTTATTTAACATGCTTACATCAAAAACCAGCTTTCTTTTCACATCGTTACTAACTATCAAGATTTTGTTTTGATGATTTCTTTTTTGCCCTTCACCCCCCACCTTTTTTTTTTTTTCTTTTTACAGGTTTATTCTCTCAGAACCTGGTGAAGTAGTAATTTCTTTGAAGTTCTACTGGAATGTTTCCTCCTGCAGTAGGTTGGGGCAGGGATAGAAGAAATCAGGGAAAACCAAAAAGCAAGTGACATTGTCTATCCGCATTACTGTAGCAGTACACCATGCACATTCTTGGTCTTATCCAAGAAAACACTTAAATTAAAATGGTAACCCTCACTGAAGTCAAAAGTATTTAGTGATTTAAAGTTCAGCATATCGCTTGTCCCATCACAAGCTGTATACTTACAGGATCCAATTCTTGCTAGTCTTGGACATTTGAATACTTCAGGCCTATCCACATTTCTGCCCCGACACCTTGTATAAGTTACCTTGTTTGCCAGAGGACAGGAAGATAATTAGCACATATGGAAGCTTTCTACATCATTATTCAACAACAGCTGGAGGAACTTTGCTTAAAGATCCTTCCATAAGCTTTTGTCAGTGTAGTCAGACTTCGCTAAAAACCACAACTATGAAAATCTAATTTCTGTATGCAGGTGTAATGTCATAAAACCACTAGTTTAAGGGACCTTCCAGAAAGGAAAAACTAAAGGCAAAAGCTTTAGGAAAGCTCTTAAGGAGCTGTGTCATACGGTACAACAACATGAGTATGATGGGGGGAACGCCCGTGTGTATATCACCCTCAGGTATGTGCATGCACATCCCCAAACTGATAACAAGAGCTCAAGGCTATTGTCAGGTCTCAAATATTACTAGATTTGCTAAGCTATCAAAAAAAGTGAGCCACCCCTTCTTTTGTCTATCCAGAGTTACTCACATAGGACTTTTCTACTTGGCTACTTTGCGCACGCTGGAGCACTAGACTGATTGTTAGACACTTGCACTGGCTGACACAATGCAGTAATTCATTTGTTACTCTCAATTCCAATAATGCGTGCGCTCCTACAAACCATGGAGATGGCGTTGCACAAAGTAGGTGCAGCAAGTAAAGGACAGCAAAAAGACTGGAGCATGGGAAAAGGACAACCCTGAACACGTTTAGCATTAAATCCAAGGCCCAACGGTGCTCTGCTGCCTTTACTTGTAAGTGCTTGTCAGCAGCAGAGAAGCAGCAAAACGACTCTTGAAAAAGGAGGTACAGAATTTTAAGCCTGTCAGTTACTTGCAGCTTGTTTCCACCTAATTAACAATAAAGATCACATTACCAACTTCACAGCCTGTCCTGTGCTATTTTGCAGATCAGATTTTTCTGTCTATCAATTTCAAGCCTTCCACTTGCATGTTTTTAGACAGACAAAATGAACTTCCAAAATAGAAAAGGACAGTTATCCTGTGTTAACCCACTTCAATGCTCACAAAACCAACTCTGTACATCACGTATTTTGGACTAAGATACTCAGCACTAAGGGAAACAGCACAAAAGAAGAAGTTGCCTTTAAAAAACACTGATAGGCAATGCTGACTTAAAACATGGAAACCTAGTAGAATTTGAAGAATTAAATTAGAACAAAAAGAAAAGCGTTATGTTTCAAAGTATATTAACTTCATTTAAAAAAAACCCTCAAAACACTGAAATGATAGCTTTACTTTATGTAAACATTGTTACACTGTGCTGTACTTGAAAATTCTCCTGCCCATCGAAACTGCAAAATCATCTTTCAGCTCAGACACAGCTATGCCAGTTAGCACTGACACGGTTCTTCTCAGAACCGACAGCCTTGCAGTTTAATTGCATACCTCTCCCCGTGTTATAACTCAGAATGTAATCCTGCACACCCTGAGAGCAGATGCCTTCCTAGAGTTTAAAAAAATAGCATTCATAACTGTGTGTGCATTGCAAAGGCAAACATAAATTAGCAGATAGAGCTCTTATAGTCTCAAGAGGAATGTTCAAATTGCCCTTCTGAGATCAGAAAGGTAACAGCAGCAAAAAGTCTTTAAATCACTCAGAATATTTCTTTTTTTCTAAAGTGTAAGCCTATGTCCCCCAATTTGGATGGCAAGAGCCATTAGGCTACGACGACTGAACAACGTAGCTGCAATTTTGCTAAAAATTTGGAATGTTACAAATGTAAAAGTCTGCAGAATAGTACAATGTATGTGTGCTCAGTACAGTTGGCAGAGATACTCCAAGATTCACAATTCCTCTGTGGAACAGGAGCTAAATTAAGTTACAAAAGTAATATAGTACAAAGAGCGGAAGGTAGTCAAGTTAGTACCATTCAGGTTTATAAAAGGAACACAGCACAGCAGGTTACAAGCCTCCAAATCCAAAACTGTCTTGCAAAACACTAAAGGGATTCTTTTCCATGCAAACCTAAGTACATTGTGGCCACTGAGTCAGCTTGTACCGAGCTGGAAATGCTTCACGTAATTTTCCAAGGCCTTTTGCACATATCACCTATTCTGAAAATGCAATAAGCAAATCAAAAGGTCTATACCATTTTCATGATTTGCACCTTTTACCTGCAAGTTTTCACGTAGCATAAGTCCAGATTCCAACCTCCACAGCCAACATTAGCATTGCCCCCTTACAAGCCACTGCATTTGAGATCACCCACTGCATGGCCCTTGCTTACACATTATGGACTCTGAGCGTTGGCTGGGGAGGTGGGGGTTTGTTGCGGCTTTTTAAGCAATCAAAACTCAACTGCTTATGGTACTTTCACCTTTCAGTGTAGTCAATGAGCAACTGAATTTAAGAACTAGTCTCTTTCCATACTTGTCATAGAAGAACATAATACTGTGTGTGTTTATATATACATAAACAAATATCCTGTGTATATATATCCAGACATAATCACCATATTGCTGACACCAGAGTGCTAAAACATACATCAATATGAGCACTATTTCCAATACTCACTATTATTACTTTTCCTGAAAGAGTTAATACATGCATTTTCCCCATCCATTTATGGGACAGTAAGATATATGAAGAAAACAGTTCTGGTTTTTCCAATGGTAAAGAGCTGCTCCTAGAAAGCATGCACAGGTTTGGGTATAAAGCAATTAAAACCACGCCAAAGTTATTTTGTGGCTTTGCGAAAGCTAAATTAAATTTCTTGTCAGTGGACGTAGCATTTAGTTTAACTCATTTATTTAAACACAAAAGGGAAAACTGCCAAACACTAGAACAAGCATATAGACAACTGATTAACTAGACGAAGTAAGGTCTCCTTAAAAAAAAAAAAAATCACCACTGCATAGCCACAAGGCAGACTTTCATTTTTGGCAACCTGTATGCAGACCATTTATACTGTCAATTATGCTTTAAGACTTGTTATTTAACTGTAAGATACCCTTTTGGCAAGGAACTAAACTGCATTTTCCTCATTATGACACAGTACTCCTCAATCTTTAAGTATACACAGAGTTTGTTTTGAAAAATACATTTATGACTCTTTTGAAAGAAAGTCTTCGTAAAGTTGTAATTTTTTAGTTAGTACAATTAAAGGCTGGCATGTCAGGTAACAGATTATTTGGACCTGTAAAGGGTATATTATATTCAGTACAAGCACATATTTGAGGTTAAAGTTACTTAAACACTCACACAGAACCTTACAAAGGGTAACAGTATTCTTGTTCATATTCATGGTTTACTGATAGCCTTTACCGGTTCCTGCACTGTTCAAGAAAACAATACACATCCCTGTGAAATATGGGAACACCGTTTTATGGCTGAGAATCTAAGAAACAAGACAAGGAGGAGGAGATCACGGAGTGAGAAATGTTACTTTACATCTCCCCACAGCTAGTCTTGTAGGATCTTAGTCATAACACTTGATCAAAATCTGAACTGACCCACACACTCTTCAGCCAATCAATCTTTTCAGTATAGTAGGTTTTGAAAAGGGCCAGCAATACTCATTGGGAACAGTACCGTTAACATTGCATTCAAAAAAAGAAAACATCGGAAACCAGATCCTTGCTCTCCTGCTCTGCTGATATGCTCTAGTATTGGCCAACGTATGGTAATACAAAAAGAGTCTTGTAGTGATGTAAAAGGCAATGAAGACATCTATAGAATAATGTTCATGAGCAGCCAAAATGAAGAAGATGCCAAAGAGATTCAGGACCCAGGACAAGGTGTGCAAGAAGTTCCAGCTCCTTGGCGTATCTAGGAGGAAACAGAAAGTGACTAACCTTGAAAGTGTCAAAAATCTGGGTCATTATGAAATCCAGGCCTGGACACTGCAGATTTTTCATCCAAAACTGTGATAAAGTTACTGTCTTCATCTGGAATTATTGTTTACATCTACAGGTCCAATAAATGCAACGAAAACAACCACACAAGTTACAAATGCCTATCATTTCATGACTTCATTTACAAATGCAGTTATGATGCACTTCTGGATTAACAGAGCACCCTAAAACGGTTTAGGGCCATGCAAAGCAAAATCCTTTGTTCAACCAACTTTTTAATGAAAATCACGCCTTTTCCATGTAGTAAGGGGAAGAGTGTCACGCAGCACACGGTACTCTGTTACTGCGGTCAGTCCGTCGTAAGTGAACTCAAACTAATTACCCCAGCTTGCTATACCATGTAGCAAATCACGCTCTGTATTTACAGAGGAGCAGTACTGTTTCATACATTTGCACTCATCACGAGGTTTGGTATTTTGGCTTTATGGATTATACTAAACGCACAGCCACCTAGCTGGCTGTTTTGCCTGACAGGGGTCAGTGGCAGATACCTAGGAATGCATATAGGAACAATCCTATCTCCCCTAGTATTCTCCCAGCAGCAGGCTTGAAAGCCTTTCAAATCTTCTTGGCTTAGGTATTCTTTCAAGCGTGCCCTAGTCATCCTCCCATTAACCTAAGTGGTGCTGTTCCTTTCCTGTCTGCGAGTGAACCCTCACAAACCTGAGAAAGAGCATAGCAATCTGAATTTATGTGTTACACCCTGAACTTTCTGAGGAGGTCAAACAGCACATATTCTTAATACTTAAGGACATGTAAGTATTTACACTCTTGCACCCTTGGTTGACAGCAAGCAGTACCTATTCGTAACATTTAAGGAAATTTAAGTATTGACACTCTGTACTTACATTCTGTGACAAAGAAGTTGAGCATGGTCAGGACGACAGTGTGGCCACTGAACATATAATCTCCACACGTATGTACTCCAGTCAGAGTCATTCCAAAGCCACTCCATATTGCAAATGCACGCTGGAGTTTTGCCCAAACATTCCCATACAACTAAAAGACAATGACATTAAACTCTGGTAAGTTCCAACCCCACTGCCCAGACAGTATGTCCTTAAAGTTAGATGGTATTAAACATACATAGTGCTTTCCAGCTATCACATTGGGTCTGTTATTAAAATACAGGTTAGTGCATCTCTGAATTTTATATTGTTGCAGTGAGTGACATTAGTAACTAAAAGTAGTAATTGTATTCATCACACCTTTGATGACTACTGGAATTTAGAGCAAGTATTTTGTTGCAAGTGATTTACATACAGGGTCTGCCACCTTTTTTTGAATGTATTCAACCTCTCCACGTGTCATTGTCAAGCTTCCAACATGTTCAGTTCAAACTTCTAACTACGTTCGGATAAAACCGTCAAGTCCCATTTCTACGAAATATACCTTATTAGAAGGGGTGAAATAATAATAGGTGGGCTCCCCCTCCCCCCAGTCATGCATCTAAGAAGACAAAGAAGCCATTACTTCACTTTCAGCCTTTCTCCATGAATTCAGTATCTTAAGCACACACTTCTCTGACATATTCTCTCTGGTTTACATTGTGAAAGCTTCTAAACACCCTTTCCCAACTAACCATCTCCTCTCCAAAGTAGCAAGTGTTCCTAAGATAACTAAGAATGCTTGCATAGTGGCAATTAATGAAGGGGCATGGAAGGGAATAGGAGAGAAACACTGTTCCTACAAACACACATTTAACATTATGGTCACAACAATCTTAATATCTGAAATAAAATTTAAAAATAAAAGTAAGTAAAAGAGGAAACAGGAAAAATAATTGAAAGCATTTTTACCTTTCCAGTACACTGCAAGTGCTGGCCTGGCACAGACAGTGAGGTAACAAACATTGTAATGCATCGTAGTAAGAATACTGTCCCCATGAGGCTGCACAGCCTTCGCAGAAGTATAGATCTGGGAAAAGCACATAGGAACTGACTGCAACAATCCTAATAACTTTCCTTATTTAAAAATGCAGTGTATGACAAAAACATGTCCCCACACCCCAACTTAATCCCATGAAATTCCCTTCATCATTGCTGCAAGTTTCACAGTTTTGAAAAAACGATTTTTTGTTTTAATTAGTAAAGTTACGGTTCCACATGACAGGGCGAGACACTGTAGCAAGCTTACTGTCACCGAAAGATACAGCTCCACTCCTCTGCAGCTTACACTTAGAGTAGCTTTGGCACTCATACACCTTCCGTTGGCAAACTGATAAAAATCAACAAACTGGTAAAAAAATTTACTTATAATATGAATACACACAAAAGGGTTTTCTACCCTTCAGTGACAGCAAGCTGCTGTGGAATTTCATTCTCACGGGATTTTCCTATATACAAAATTGTTACAGTATGAGAGTATATACTGACAACTCTCTGAAATGCGTATGTTCTCAAGTAAATCACCTATATACCTGGTAGAAAAGTAAACTCAGATTACTCGTTTGTAAGATTCACGAGTCACCATTCTTGATTAAATCCTCCCTAATAATTTAAACAGGGACCTATTAGGAGCTTACAAGATTCTCACTGAATGAAAAGTCTCAAACAATCATCATAAATTCTTGTTACAGTCCTTTCTCTGAACCAAAGTCCAGTTAATTTCGGTTTTATATAATGTACCTGTGTTTGTGAAGCAGAAGAACCAACAGCCAAATGTAGCAAAGAATTACGCCACATACTTCAGTCATAGCGAAAGCCCATGGTATCCTAGGGACGCTAAAAAAAAAGGATGAAGCAAATAAGTTAACTTACAATACAAAGGCTTAATTTTTCTTTCTAGTCTCAGTATTGAGAATAAAGGCATATTGAGTTCTTACTACAAAACTAACTTGCATTAATCTGACAACACTTTAAACTACAAGCAAATATTTTGTTAGACTGGATTAAATGGAGTTTGAATTATTTTTTAATTTTCTCCTTTCTAATAATGTATTTTCAGCAGATATTTACACAGAATTCACTAAGTCAAAGAAAATCTCCAGCACACTCTCCTAATTTACACATGCGATTTACTAACAGGATGTGTTCCTCAACCATTGTTTCCCAACAACTTTTTTCATTCTGACACAAACTTGCATCATGTCAATTATGCTGCTTGTGCTTCTAAGAATGCCATGTCAACACAATTAATGAAATGCTGCAAAGCCTAAAACCCTAAATACATGTAAAGAAGCAAAACTGCACAGAAGCGTGTTAGGAAAAATAAACATGGTTTTCAAAGCTACATTTCAGTGATAATCACTACCTGCAAACCTTCTAGCCTTGCTTGTCAAAAGACTCAAGAATTTCTTGCACACATATGGCACCAATAAAAATTTGCACTCTGCAATTTCACCAAAATACAGATGGACAGATTTCAAGAGAGGCTGCCCGCCGTAGTTCTGTGTTCCCCCGATATAAAGGGGTAGCAAAGCACTGCTCAAACGCTAGCTTTGTAGTAATCTCCTGACATTGTTTTGTGAGCTGCTGCTTGCTGACCTCCTCCATCCGCCTGCCCACTGAATACCACAGTAGCGCCCTGGGAACAAAATCCAGTAATGCCATAGCTCCCATTCCCTCTCCCACTCTGCTGAATGCAGTCCATCTTTACTGAGTTATATCTAAATTTATGGGAGATTCTACAAACCTACTCAAAAGATTAGACCATAAAGACTGAACCCAGTTTATCTTGTCTTTTAAAACTCTCTAGGCAAGAAGTTCCCTATGGTGCAAGTGCACTTCCTCAACAGGAGCATTTATCCCTCGTCAAATCCATAGTCAGTGACTAGAATTTTACCTTTGCTATTGTGTCACTTTTCTGCCTGAAGTGGAATATTTTCTTCTGAAAAAGTAGCAGGTACTTCATCAGTCACAGCAGTGTTTTAGTACACAGATACTCTACAGTTAAAAAACAAGATGCTAGTCTATTCAATCTACTTCTAAGTTTCCCTAAACCTTCTTCAACAAGTTAACAGTAGGGAGACAGCAAAATTACAGTGTCAATGCTATTCCCTTTCAACTTCCTTGCTCACTGGCAAACCAAATTATTCCTTCATAAGAAGTTATTCTGTATCACGACATGTGAAGTTTCATAGCAGCATCTGGATTTCAGAAAAAGCATATGGCTGCTTATCTACGCCAGTTGCCCTTTTTACTAACATGAGAGGATGGACGAATTAATTCCTGTTTTGTGATTAGCTAAAGATGTAGAATTAAGTATAAACTGGGTAGGAGTGCAGCTCAATTTATTTTCCCACGGGAAGACTAAATGTCTGCATCTAACATGCACATTTCCATCTTAGCAGAAGGGTTTACTACACTCTAGTTACTATTTTGGGGAGACATCTTCAAGAGCATATGAAACTGAGAATGAAGAGCAGATAGCCTATACTTTAACCATCACGTTACTATTTTGTTTTAAAAGAAAATTCCTTACCTATCTAGAAATATGTCTGGCAGAGGTGGATATGTTTGCATGTCAGGAACTCGCTCATGCACTATAACCATAACGAAAGATGTAAAGCCAAAGACTATGAAGACATATACACAACTTAAAACTGTCTTCCAATACTCTGGGTCCAGTCTTCTCGTAGGGTGTTTGTTTTTCCCATTTGCATATTGATACTGATCACCATTCAAGTCAGTAATAGGTCCATCATAGTCCCGAGGCACTTCACCGTTACAAAACCAATCTGTACCCTGTAGTGAACCAACGCTCGGGGACACCGTGCCAAGATGACTATCACTGTTGTAACCCAGCTCTTCTAGGACATCAACGTGTTGCTTCTGTAGTTTGCGTATGGACAACATTAGCCTTTTGATATCCCCCAGGACTTTGATTTCCAAAGGAGGGGATCGTAAATCATACTCAGTAAGTGTCAGCAGTGTAATTCCATCTAGCCTGTGTCTGTTGCACAAAACATCCACATATTCACAGAAGCCTTCTTCCTTCAGCCACTTGGCCACGTTCTTGGTAGTCCAACGTCGAATGCAAAGCTGGTTATGGCCTGCCATCGTCCTTCTCTATCCGCCAATAAAACTGACCTGTTAGATACTGGAGAAAGAGACAAGACCCAAATGTTTAATGAAGACTACTGAAATGCCAGTGTATTTCGTGCGATTTTAGATGCTTAATAGCTGAAGGCTTTATATAGCAGAGCCAGATATAAAACCAGACATATAATTTATTAGGTAAGTAACACAAAAACATGCTTAAAACATTTTTTATTTGAGCACAACTCAATTAAGATTATCTCACATGTTCCCAAATAGAAATTTAGAGCTACCAAGAAACAGAATATTACCTAGATGTACCCAGTCTACTTTTATTCTTTGTTACAACAAAAAAAAATAAATCCAAGTTTGTTAATTACACTAGGCAATGAAAACCAAAGATTACTCTGCTTACATACCAGCATAATCATTAGATTTTTCCACTGTTTTCAGTTCATAAACTAAGCAAGAAAGTATAACCAGCAACCACCTAAAATTGAAGTAAAGCTAAAATAATACATTACAGGTCAAATACATTCCACAGTTTTAAAATACATACTGATGCTTTAGTGGCATGACATTTCCCCCTCACTCCTCCCAAGTAAACCTAAGACTAGGTAACTATCATGATATTGACCTGAGGCATCTTAGCTGTATGCTGATGGTGCAGCCATCAGACTTCCGTCTTTGTTTGATCTCAGTAATTAAGATAGTTGCTTATTGTATTGTGAATCCTTTAAAATATTCAGCGTTCAAAATAACCTTACTGGAAATTAAGCATTAGCTTCAATTCCAAAGCACTTTCAAAAGTAATATATAACGTAACACACCAAACCAGAGAAGATGTATTCTCCTCATACAGATTTCTCAGTAATTGTTTTCCTGACTCTAGAATATTGCTTGGAGAAAGCCAAGACATCTCAGCAACATTTTAGTCACATGGAGGTGACAAGTCACCAGAACAGCCACCAGAAAAAAAAAATTAACCACAGAATGTTACGCGGAATAGAAGGAAAAGCTTTGAAAGGCTACCAGTGATATACAAGTAATGAAAAGCTTATCCAATATTTAAGAGCCACAGCAGTACAGAAAGGATTTGTGAATAATTTATATTTGATAGCTTATGTACAGCTACTATCTACGGAACAGCTACAATTTCACAGCTCTTTTGTACCCGAAAGAACAGTCTAACTAGAACGCTTCGATCATGCCAAACAAATCTCAGAAAATACAAGACAGTACAATACATTAGTGTCACATACATCATTCAAGGTTTTCAGAATGCAAGCAAGGCAACAGACTAATCTATTATCTGCTTCTGCATATAATGCACAGGTACTCAAACCCATCGTGAACATTCAACGCAAAGTTTTACATTGTCTTCAGGGGCACAGCTCTTCCAAAACCAGAAGCTCTTTCCTTCTCACTTCTCTTTTTAAAGAGTTACTGTACCTGTTGTTACAAGTAGCTCTTAAAATTACTGGATGCAACTTTTTCCATCCACAAACCACTACTAGAATCTCTGCTAGATTCCTTCCCATATAAAAGGGGATTTTCTCATTTCTATGCTATCTTACTATTTTTGAAAGTCTTGCTCAAAACAACTGTAACAACTACCTTGCTCACACAACTATTAACAACAAAATTATGGCATTTAATTTGTATTTAATTATTAATTAATTGACTTTTTCTGACCTACATATTTTTATCTTACTCCAGTAAAACAAACCTGACTTGCTTAAAAGTTAATCACACTGTTTTTATAACACTGGAATCATCACGAGTTTTCTAAAAGCAGTGAATTTAGACTCACCAAAAATACACTCAACTTACTGATTTGTCCTCTAACCAAAGCAACTTCTGAGGGAAAAGGCAGAAAACTCCCTAAACTTCCAGAATTTGTCACAGGTCAAGTAGTCGTAACACCAGACTAGTGTTTCTTCATCTGGCATTGCAGATATAAAAAT
Source organism: Rhynochetos jubatus (assembly GCA_027574665.1). Lineage (NCBI taxonomy): Eukaryota > Metazoa > Chordata > Aves > Eurypygiformes > Rhynochetidae > Rhynochetos > Rhynochetos jubatus. The sequence continues at coordinate 16,771,942 of CM050655.1, forward strand.
CAGCCCTTACCAAACATGCAATAAATGTGACTGTACAACACTGAGTAAGCATACCCAAAGGTGACTACTGAGTGGGCTGGACCTAGGAGAAAGTCTACATTAGCCTTAAGATGTACCTGATATGACCTGCTCTTGTTTTTAAAGGCTGTCGAAGACAACACGTTTAACCAACAAGAACGAAAGAAGCCCTTACTCAGAACACAAACCTAAACCACTCCACACAGCTGGTAGGTAATTTAATCTCAACAGCACAAGTTCAGTTGTGGTGACAAGGCAATTTCTTTAAACTCAAACTGCCTTCTTCACACTAGTCATTTAGTGCTGCTTTCATAGTTTAAAGGGGAAAAATCACTTTCCCTAATGAGCTTAGCACCTGGAACACAACAGAGATCTGTGCTCAACTATCTCTCTTCATTTCTGAAGCTTAAGAACACCACGTAACGTTTCTATCACTACCTGTCTGCAACACAAGACTGACTGAGGCAGCAGAAGACGGCAAGTCACCTAGATAACTGTACTTGTCTTCTGACAGAAGACAGCACCGATAACTACTGTGCCTTCTATGTTACTGGTTTTATGGCTGAAACCAAATAATGAATAACATTATTTAATGATGAACAGCACGCAAGAGTTACACAGAGCAAGCACAGACCTAAGCGTCAGAGGGCAAAATATACTTTTCGCCTGACATCAGCAATGTCTGTAGCTAGCTAGTTGATTACTTTCCTGCTACTGTGACTTTATATTTAGTCAGCTCATCAGCAGTATGTATCATGTGTCCTGCTTCCCTTTGTCCTTCCCCGACCTTTCGATTAACAACATGAACACAATTGAATATGAACTTCATGCACGTGTGGTTTTTTTTTTTTTAAAAAGAAACGTTAGTTTGTGAGCCATGAACATTTCTACAGTTTAGTAAGGGCATTTTAAGAAATGAGATGCCTCTGAGAGGCTGACTATACCCTAGCTGTCAGCACAGTAATTCTCCTAGATGTCTATGTAAATATGGAAAATTAATCTCTCTCAAAGCGATAATCCAGAATTCTACCATGTTTTCCTCTACTGAATTACTGCCAGTCAACCATTAAGTCCCTAACTTTCTAGCACACAGACTCTGAGCCAGCATATTCAGGTAAAAGTGGGGAAAGTTGAACGTGATATCACTACCCTAGCCAAGGAAAAGTAGCATTCATATCGCACTAACAATAGGCTGCAGTCCTGTTGCAGAAACAAAACTCAGTTACACCAGAACCACAGCTGAAGGGTTAAACAAGGGGGGACATCCTAGCCATGTCCCCAGTGGTTAGCAGAACCGCACATGTTTATTCCAGGCATGCATGCAGAACTCTACTAGCACCATTACTGTTTCACCATCTGCCCACATGCGCCTGGGAGAGAGCCCGTGGCTCTCATTGCTGAGGTCCCTCTTCGTTTTTTCTTCCCCATCTTGGTTCAATTCTCACCATCCTTGAGAGGAATTTTATGAAGGCCATTAAATCACTATCTGATCTCAAGCGATTTAACCTACATTTCTTTGTGAAAGGTTTCGAGCTGAAGCCTGAACACAGGCAATTCCAACCCAGCCCCTCCTCTGCTGGGTCTGCTGGCCTAGGAGCATGGCATCTCACACCTCGGGGGCAAAGTTCTTCTGTGCAAAGGCTGCTGGTTCGCAGCACAGACAAGATGTGGGTTTGGGGCCTTGGCCTTGCCCAGCACTAAAGCACCGTACACAAAACCGTGTGCTGCTGAGCCAGCCTGCAATAATAAGGCTACTGTCACACCAACTTAGTAATGCTGTGCTGGAAAAAGAACATACAGCACTGCCGTGTTATGCTTCAGAAGTCTCAGATACTCTGCTGACTTGCATCAGAAGCTTGTCACTTGCTCTTCCTGAAAGCTCTAAATTCTTCTGTGCTTATTTAAAGCAAATAGCACCAAATGTTTCACTGCCATATACTATACAGTGACCTAATCCTTACCTTCTAAATGCCACCATGTATAGTACAGCATCTTGTAAACAAAAGGAGAAAAAGAAGAACACTTGCAAAAGCAATACATGATTTTTCAAGGGTTTTTTAATAAAATAGCCACCATGCTATGTATAAAACTGATCAAACCCAGCACAATGCCCACCATGAGACCAAAAAATTGGATAAGTATTTTCCTGAAGCAAGCATACAGCAATTTCAAATGCAGAAATATTCCTGTAAAACTTGCATTCAGTTTTACTTAGTGACTTTGTTACCAGAATTGCTTCATCAACATTTTTAGTAAGTGAGATTATCAGCAGTATCTTAACTGTCCTCAAAGGTCTTATTGCTATTTATGAAGACAAGAAATCTCTCAAAGTAACACTTGTTTGGTTTATTAAATGTCTTAGGTTTTAAACCATCAAGGAAGATGTGCTTTTCACGAGTTATTCACTGAAGTGCTCCACTGTGGAAAACACAACACTGATATTGTAAAATCAAAGATCAGCTCCAGCCGCTTAGTCGAGTCTTTCTGTTGGAACCCCTCCAGGCAAGACCGACAGCAGCTACTACACAAAGTCCTGAAAACTAAACATACTTATCTTAAGAACCACTACGTGCAGTTACATACTGCAGTAAGCTGAACAGAATACATACTGCTCCCTGACTCTTACACCTCACTTACCTAAAGGGGTTGTACTATACTCAAGTGAACACTAAGAGCAGCTCAACTCCTCATCTACTAACAAAACATTTTTTTTTATCCTTCCACCATAATTTTCAAGGCACACACAAGTGACTTTTAAACAACTGATCGAGTACTCTACCACTTATCTTTGGATGTAACTCACAGTACTTAACTAATATTTGTACAAGACCTTGAACATTTCACATGCCAAATGTCAAGTGTCAAGTATCAAGTATTTTATCCTCCAACCTCAAGAAATAGTATATACACCTCCTAAGAGAATGTTTGCTGCTCTTTATCCTATACAAATTACCAGTAAACCAATTCAGGTTTGCTTTTCCCCTTTTATTTCTTTCTTTTCTTCCCACACCCTCATCTTGGAACAGAAATGGGGGAAGACAAGGACAAACTCTCCATCCAAATTAATACCAGAACAATATCTGAAGTCAAACTGCATTTGTTCTTAATCTCCACAATCATTTCCCACCTGATCTTTCTGGTCTAGTAAAATGAGGAAGGCTCCTAGATTTTCACATGCATTAAAATAAATATGAAATAAAAAAACGTTTTTTAAAGTTATGCAACTATCAAATAAGCATCTATACTATAACATGGTTTATGGATCTCAACCAGCTTAGCAAGCTTCAAAACTAAGCTTTGTACAAAGAAAAGTGATAATATAGAGCCTGAAAGATTGCAACTCCTGGGCCAACTTGTGTTTTTAATTGTATACTACCAGAAAAAAAAAAAACTAAACAGCCAGCAAAGAGATGACCACACAAAACTGCAAACAAGGTAATTGAAAATTCTTGCTCTTCACAAATCTACAGAAGGTTTCCTTCACATCTGAGTAGCACTTCTGCAACACAAACCTATGAATCTTCCCAAAGAATTTCCTTCCAGTGGCTATAAAAATCACTTCCCCCCGTCCTGCGAGTTAATTCCACCTTTTTTCTACATCACAGAAAGCAAAGTAAGAACAAGACCACAGGCGTTTCCTTACCTCTGATACCCAGCAAGAGGCACCCCCTACCAAACATGAGGGGCGTTTAACTGCCAGGCAATGTCCTGCTGAGGTGTCCCCACTCCAGAGCGCACTGATCAGCCGCTCTGCGGAGGTGGCAGACACCATGTCCAGCTGCTCGAGGAAGCTCCGTGGAGATGGAGCATACTTGGCGCAAGCGGAACCTTCCATCAAGTCATCTGGCGACGCAGACTGTGCGTTGGGTTTTTATACAATGAATTTTGCAAACTGAAGCAGCAAATACAAAACCGTGAGACCACTTCAACTCCAGTTACAAACCAGTACGTGAACACTGAAGCTGTCTGTCGTTTGCCTCTTCTTCCATTAGCTTACAAAGCTGACAAACACCAACCCTTCTGAAGTATTAATTTTGGAAAACTGCCACCAGCAATCAAAGTGAATAGTCTGAGAGGCCACCTACCGCACCAGCAACGTAGAGACTGCGTAGATAACAGCTCCTGCAGAGTTTCAGCTTTCTAAACACGTGCCAGCCTTAAACTCGTACAAAAATCTGTCCCAGGCGGGCAGACCAACAGCATCCACGCAAACCAACAGCAGCACTTTGCCGGGCTGCCTTGTCCACTATCTAATCCCACACGCTCAAAAACTTTTTTACTCCAACAATACTTGGCCCTCAGAAAACTCCCCTTTCACACCAGCAATCAGTGAGACAGCCGAGCATCCCCTCTCACCTGGTACCACCGCTTCCACATCCAACGGCGACGCTGGCACCAAGCTCAGGCACTCGGCACCGTTTCCAGAAAGGAGCTGTTTCCTGGGAAGGCTGACGCAGGAATAAGAAACGCAACCATTTCGCGCTCTCACCAGACCTGCCGTAAGGCGAGCGCAGAGGGGCAGCACGCCCCGACCGACCCGCTGCGGCCCCTGCCACCTGCCCGGCGGAGCCGTCCGCACCCTGCCCGCTACCGACGTGGAACACGTACGACGTTCCGCGCGGAATCGACACAACCGGGCACAAAAACTACCACGTTCCATCCTCGCCGCGGACGAAGTAACTGAAGGGAGGGGCAGGCGTGATCTTTAGGCTCTCATCAGCCTGTTTTCCTCGGAACCTGGCACGGGCAGCCCAGGGCACGCCGCCGAGAGCCCGCCAGCCAGCACGGCCACGCGTCCGTGGGCGACAGGCGCTACTGCGGCGGAGCGATGCCGGTGCCCACGGGCGGCACGGGAGGCTTTGCCCCTCCTGCCCTCCTCTCCCCCTGCGTGCGGCGCTTCTCCGACACAGCCGCTGCAGCGAAGGAGCCCTTTCCCTCCCGACACCCGCGGAGCCTGCCCGCGGCGCGGGGCGCACACACGCCGGCCCCACCGCGGCGGGGGCAGCGCCCGGGGAACCGCATCCCCAGCCGGCAGCGAGGCGGGCCCGGCGGGCCGGGCACCGCTGCGGGGAGACGCGCGACCCCCGCAGCTCGGAGGGGAGCGCCCCCTCCGCTCCGAACCGCATCCGGCCTCACCTACCGCCGCGGCAGCAGCGCTAAGCGGCGGCACCGCGGCGTCCGGCTCCGGGGCGGCGGCGGCTCCTGCGCGTTCTCCCTCGCTCCGGCGGCGGCGGCGGCCACCGCCACCACCCCATCACCCGGCCGGAAGTGGCGGCCTTGCGGGCGGCGGAAGAGGCGGGGACGGCGCGGGGCAGCTTCCGGGAACGGCTAGGGAGGTGGCGGGGGCGGCGTGTTCCCGCCGGGGTGGGCCGGAGACCCGGCCTCCCGCTGCCCTCTGCCCTCTGCCGCGCTCGGGGAGGCTGCGGCGGGGCGCGGCCCGGAGCGCCGCCTCGGCCTTGCAGTGTCGCAGTGAGGGCCCAGGGGCGGCGGCGCGGGGCCGCCAGGCTGCGGGAGGGCGGGTCCCTGCGGGGTGGTTCCCGCGGTTCCCGCGGCACGGGCTCGAAGGCCTGCGGGGTTTGCTACCTGCCCGCTCGGCTTCGCGGGCCTGCGAGCAGCTTTTCACCCCGGTGCCCGTCATGGAATTCCTCTGTGGGTCCAGACCCTGCGAGGGGCAGCTGGGTTGTTGGGCTGCCTTGGCCCTGGATTCACAGCAGTCCCGTGGAGTCACAGAATGGTTGGGGCTGGAAGGGACCTCAAAGATCATCTAGTTCCAACCCCCTGCCATGGGCAGGGACACCCTCCACTGGGTCAGGTTGCTCAAAGCCTCATCCAGCCTGGCCTTGAAGACAGCCAGGGATGGGGCATCCACAGCTTCTCTGGGCAACCTGTCCCAGTGCCTCACCACCCTCTGGGAAGAACTTCTTCCTGTTCTCTAAATCTCCCTGCTTACAGTTTAAACCCATTACCCCTTGTCCTGTCACTACAGGCCCTTGTAAAAAGCTCCCCCCCCCTGCCCCTTCCTCGTAGGCCCCTTCAGGTACTGGAAGGCTGTGATAAGATCTCCCCGAAGCCTTTTCTCCAAGTCTAGTCACAAAGCCTTTGAGCGGCACAGGAAACTCCAGATCCATAGGTGGTCGATGGCAAACTTTTTAGAGGTCATGAAGACAAGAAATGCCTAAATCTTACATAATCCCAGCAGATCAGCTGAACAGAGCTGACACAAGAGTGTCTTGCTTTTCTAACTCAATGACAGAACATGCTTAAACCAGGGTAAGGGTATCAAACTGTACTCACGGAAGGTACTATAGTCTGGGTTTTTTCCAGTAAAATCTTTCTGTGTATCATTGGGAGGTACCTTATTACAGCCTGGACGTGAGAAAAAGGTGGAAGTTTCTAGCCAGACTAAATAGAAAGTTCACAGATTTGTTTAATGAGAAATGAATAAAGAGTGATCCAGCTTGCATTTAAAAGCACGCTAGTGTAGTTACAAAATCATCCCCATCCTTCATTTAAAGGCCTATGTCAGGAGAAAATAGCAGAGAAAACTTGCAGGACCCTCATCCTGTCGATTTCCGTATCGAGCAATTGTTAAACATGTCCCTTCTCTTCAGATGCACCATTTTTTGCACTGTTACTCTTTCCTGATGTCTATAGAAAAATCTAAAAACTGGCGGCTGACCGACAGCACCCAGTCAGTCGTTCATCCGAGGTAATCCAAAGCACAGATGACTTACGAAAGCCTCAACAAGGCTCCGTAACTTCAGGAGCTCCATAACCTATAAATAATACAAATGGAGGGGATAGGAGGAGAATCAGAAACACATGACTCCTGAAATAAATTTATTTTGTGTATCAGCTGTGGTAGCAGCCAGCCCTTCGCAGCAGCACAATGCCGTCTGAAGAACATTCAGAATTTGCTTTGTGGTAGCAGCCAGCCCTTCGCAGCAGCACAATGCCGTCTGAAGAACATTCAGAATTTGCTTTGTGGTAGCAGCCAGCCCTTCGCAGCAGCACAATGCCATCTGAAGAACATTCAGAATTTGCTTTGTTGATGAAGTAATTACTATGAGGTCCAAGACAAGTTGTAGCTTCAGTTGAAGTACAAAATGGGTGCCAGTGGCTCCATTAAGTTAATGACACCATCCTTTTCAGGAAATTTGGCCTCGTATTCTTTCTTCACAGAGGAAAAAAAAGGATCTTTTGCAGTTCTTAGGCATGTGCAGCTACAGCAAAACAAGGAAATTTTGCATTTCAAAATGCTTCAAAGCTATGTCACGTTGTCAAGTCATGGAGCAGCCTAGTGTCAATGCCCACAGTTGTACAATCTCAATTGTAATGGGCATTTTAAAGAGATCAAATACTGGATATGCAGAACGGGAACAAGGTGTAAGAACTCCTTACCGCGCATGCCCGAATAGTGGTTGAGATGCTTACCTCTAAGCAGCCTGTTCCATTCCCACTTTTATTTCTTACACCAAATGACGTCTAGTTTCCCAAATGAGTTGCTGAAGTTCCTCAGGGGTTGGTATTGGGAATGGCACTGTTCACATCTTTGTCAGTAACACAGACGGTGGGATTGAGTGCACCCCCAGCCAGTGTGCCGATGACACCAAGCTGTGTGGTGCAGTCAACACGCTGGAGGGAAGGGATGCCATCCAGAGGGACCTGGACAGGCTGGAGAGGTGGGACCATGCCAACCTCATGGAGTTCAACAAGGCCAAGTGCAAGGCCCTGCACCTGGGTCAGGGCAAACCCAAGCACAAGGACAGGCTGGACAGAGAATGGATAGAGAGCAGCCCTGAGGAAAAGGACTTGGGGGTACGGGTGGATTAAAAGCTGGACATGAGCCGGCAGTGTGTGCTGGCAGCCCAGAAAGCCAACCATATCCTGGGCTGTATCCAGAGAAGCATGACCAGCAGGTCGAGGGAGGGGATTCTCCCCCTCTACTCTGCTCTCGTGAGACCCCACCTGCAGTTCTGTGTCCAGCTCTGGAGCCCTCAACATAAGAAGGATATCGACTGACTGGTTGGAGTGAGTCCAGAGGAGGCCACGAAGATGCTCCAAGGGCTGGAGCCCCTCTGCTATGGGGGCAGGTTGAGAGAGTTGGGCTTGTCCAGCCTGGAGAAGAGAAGGCTCCGGGGAGACCTTATAGCACCTTCCAGTACCTGAAGGGGCCTACAAGGATGCCGGAGGGTGGCTTTTTACAAGGGCCTGTAGTGACAGGGGGTAATGGGTTTAAACTGAAAGAGGGTGGATTTAGATTAGATATCAGGAAGAAATTCTTCACAGAGAGGGTGGTGAGGCACTGGAACAGGTTTCTCAGAGAAGCTGTGGATGCCCCATCCCTGGAAGGGTTCAAGGCCAGGCTGGATGAGGCTTTGAGCAACCTGGTCTAGTGGAGGGTGTCCCTGCCCATGGCAGGGGGGTTGGAACTGGGTGATCTTTAAGGTCCCTTCCAACCCAAACCATTCTGTGATTCCTGTTAATAATGGAGCTGTTAATAAAGCTGGTTGTAAGTGGAGGTAATTTTTTTACTCCAGGTCCACATATTCATATTCAAAATAACTAGCAGTTATCTGACAAGGAAAACAGAATTACAGGAGTAAGGCAATTGAGAGAAGCACAAAGCCTTGTTGAACTACTACAGGAATTCTTGGCTTTCTCTGCCATGAATTTTTCTTCACCAGCTGCCAGTCAATCACAACTTCTTGCACACTTCCAGATGCCATGTTGGCACAAGTTACAATACATTGCTGCATTTGCTTGCATCTGAAGAACTGGTTGAAGCTAAGAATGTAAAATTAAGTTAAAACTTAAATTAAAAAAAAAAATTAACATTACTGCCCAAATAACTGTAGCGGGCTACAGAGCTGTCTCATCAGAGAACAGATCACTGTGTCAGTGTCTTAAGCACAGTCCTGCAGCTAACTCACCTTTCGGGATCTCATTCTGACTCTCTTTGTGGGAGGCACCAAGGAAGTGCTGCTTTGTTCAAAGTGCTGTGGCTCTGCTGGGCATTTTTTTTTCAACATAAACATGCATTACAGTCCACCAGCTCACCAGATTGCAGGAAGGAAGCAAAAATGAAAGCAGAAATTTTTTTATCCCGTTTCCCTAGATGGTTTCCACCTACGAATGACTTCCCAAATTCAGTCTCCAGACTTCAGAAGCCCAGTTTGGAAAATGAGCCATAGTTATACATACAGATGAATCCAGGACTCTCTGAAGTTGACAGGCCCCAAGGTACATCGTATCACAACAGCTTCCCATGCAGCGAACCCCTGGCCACGAGTCGCATCCGCAGTAAAAGTGAAGACGGAGGTACGCAGCCTGGCCGTGCAGCATGGGAGATAGCCCAGTGCCTGGCTGCGGGGGCTGCTGGGCTGGTTTGCAGCAGCGGTTTGGCAACCTCGGCACTGGAGAAAGCTCTACAGTTGGTTTCTATCCAAAGTTATCACTGCTAATGGCATTTTCTGTCTAGTTTCATCACCTAATATTTTGAAAATGACCAAATTGCACTGAAAAGTGATAAAGAGCACAATGTAAAACTTGTAACTTGGAAGTAGACATGTAATAGCTGCTTAGCCACTGCACTTCAAAGCTGAAAACTATTTCTCCTTGCTAATATTTGACGTTCTTTAAAAGGGTGAATTATCTAAATAGTTTGTGCTTTATTTAACAGAAATTTCCAATAAACCTCATTCCGTCACTTTGAGTTATGTCACTTCATGCCATGTGACATGAAAGCATTGATGTACGTTTGACAGGCAGTGCCAATGCTGACATGTCAGACTGAGAATTTATGACAAATTATATGCTACATGTATTTTAAAATAGCTACTGCAGATTACCAAGAAAAAAGTCCTTAAAATGTGTAATTACACTGGGTGCATCTTTAGATTGAAAACAATTTATTCAATTCACACAGTTATATTGATTCAATGTTCAGACTGACACCTAATAAAAAAAAAAGAAATTTATATTGGAATTTCCCAACTAGCTCCAGTTACAATGTATTACAGAGCAAAGGAAAACGAGAGATGTTAATGTTTTGGGGATTTTTTTAAACACTGTCATTAAAAAATACTGTTAGCATTTAATAATTCAAAATAATCTATTTCAGATAAATCTCAAGATCATATGCAGAAAGGCCCCAGCTGAACAGAGAAATAATTGCTTATGAAAATTCTCTTCCAGCAAAGAATACAACGTGGCAAGGGGGTGTCGTTCACTAGGGGTGCTAATTGGTCTAAATCATGATTTTTTCTTTTTCTGGGTTTTGAAGTTTCTTACTCTGATAATGGAAGAAAAAGAGACTGAATGCCTAAGAACTAACCCAATTAGTGAAACACTAATTTTTTCAAGGCAGGAAATAAGCTTATTAGATGGAAAAAGAAAAAAAAAGAGTAAACTCCAAACACGCAAACTGCAGTAATCTGACAAAACTGTTCCATACACTGAAAATACATTAGGCATTCAGTTCTAGAGCACCAGAAAACTCCATCTCATTTAGTATTGACCTAAATGTACCAGAATTGAATTAGTTCAATTCATCTTCAACAACTAGCGACCACAAAAATCAAGTTATGAAAACAGGTTGACAAGTAAAATGAGATCTTTTGCAGAGCGTACAGATGACTGCACCTGTAGCACCGTGGGTTTTTATGCTAGCTGCACTTCCACGCTGTAACATTTTCACTATAAAAACTCTTTTCTTTCAGGATGTGTGAAAGGAGTTTGATTCTGGCCCAGTTTTCACTACAGAGATGAAAGGGTGTCAGCAACACAGCCCCAGTTAGTACCGATCGCACGCTTTTCAACAGCGGAACCTCCATGACTGCCCTGGTTTTGACCACTGCACATTTTCCTGGTCATGCCACATTGGGTGCTACTAGAGCCCTCCGTGACAGCTTACACTGTTGCCACGTAATAACGTTATTAGCCAGGGAATGTTTGATTTAGATTATTGCACCAAGCACTACCTACAAAGTAATCACAAAGGCATAGTCCACTGATTAAAAGGATGCCTTCTGTTGAGTGTTCCGAAATTAATCATGCATTAATTTCAAATGAAACAGCAGCTATTTTAAGATCATACATAAATGCACACAGATGTTTGGCTTAGAGCTGCCCACCATCCCAACAGGCAGGAGCTTGTCCAAGTTCCTAGAGTCTCAAACAGTCCTCACTGCAGAGAAAGCTCATTTTGCCTCTATTCAGTGTGACCATATATGAGTATGTTGCTTTTTACGTCCATCCTCAGTAGCTTTGAAAGGTCTAGGAAAGAAGCAAAGCTGTGGAGAGCCAAACCCATTTGGACAAAAGGTTACACCTGGAATGAATGTCCTGCCAAATTTGAGGACAAAGATAAGTTTGTGCTTTCCCTCGTTTTTTTCAGGTTATTCTTATTTAAACTAAAAAACAACTCTTCACAAAGTCAGAGAATTACGGCGTTTCCCTGAATGTTAGCACAAGGACAAAATAAGGCATTGCAGGAGCAAGCCAATGATGGAACAAAGACTTAGCTTCACTGAGGGGCGTTGCCACTTCTGCTGAGAAGGATCTCCAGCTCCCTGGGAGTTTCACATCAAGGTACATCTCAGTAGAGAAGAGCCTGACTGTCCTGAATTGACCCACAGAGCTGATGGCTAAATCCTGTGTAATTACACTGAAGGAGAGGTACATTCTGAGACATCTGGGCCCAGTGCCGTGGGCAGAATGCCAGGCAAGGGAGAACATGGAGCGGGAAGGGGTAGTCTTGTTCTCTCTGGTGAGGTTACGTCCTGTGGGTTAGCGCATAACAGAGCTGGTCTGAAAGCCAGATTTCTGTCTCCTGTCTGTTTCAAAGACAGCTCCTGGGAAAAAAAAAAAAAAAAAATCAGTAACACATCATTACTAAAGTCATGTTTACAGACCACTAAATGTTTAAAAGATGCTAGGCGTGGAAGGGCAGAGTTTTGAAGTGAATGGACGTATGCCATACAAATGTTGGAAGCACATGGAGCGTGAAGATCATTCTTCTGGAACTCATGTTTTTCTGCTCAAAAGCTTTCATTCTGCAGATGAACTCTGAATTATTAGTCAGTGCAATTGGGGTAGAGGCCAATAAAAGTTTTACAGCTGAAAAGGGCCAGAATGAAACATGAGTGTCGCCTTTCTGACAGAACTTGATTGACAACAAAAGGGCTGGGCTTATATTTAAAAACACCTGCTAGTAAAGCCTCAGCTTGAGCCTCCACCCAGAAACCTGGGAAAAGTAAACCAAGTTAAGCAACATCACCTGCTCAGACAGTTAGTTTTCCTCATTCATGAGCACAAATCAATCATCTTAAAAAACCAGCAGTCTACCAAAAGAAAAAACCACACCAGAAAAATGAGATAACATATTAACGACATGTTAAGTAGTGCTTGAAGTATAAGTTTAACCATTTTTGCAGTTGTGTCCTCTGCTAGATCTGGGCAGCTGGTTGCCTTGCTCACAGCAGAGCCTGACCGCACGTCCCACCACCCCCTCTAAATAAGCCCTGCAGCACTGTTGCTTGAAGTTTCTCTTATTTCACCTTTAAGGTCAGAACATATATGGCAGTGGGAACTAATGGCCTATTTGTACACAGGAGGCTCAATAAACAGTTTCTCCTCTAAATCCACATAATTTTAACAATTTCTGCTATATAAGAGACTCTAAACAAAGTAACCTTTGTTTTTTCCTTGCATATAACATTTGACCTCTGATACTCGAAACTATTGCCTTGTATTAGGATCATCTCTCTCCCTGAGTACTCCTAAGCATAGTTAATTACCCTAGACTTTTAATACTTGGTCTCAAACAGCTCTCCACAATATGTCTCTTGACAAAATAAAATAAAGCAAATCCTTGCTCCATCATAGTAAATCAATGCACGTGGAATAAAGGTGGTTCAGACCTGACCAAGGGTTCTTTCCATACATCACCCCTTTTCTACAGGGGATAATATCAGCAGCAAGCTTTTCCTCTTGGGTCACCTTCTCTTCTGGACTCCTTTGACAGAGGAACCAGGCTCTGCATACCAGCTGTCAGGCTTACAAAGAGCATCAGCATTTCATGTATTTTGCCCTCTAAGCTCCGTCGCTGACAGTTTCACAGACCCCTGCCAGGAGTCACACAGCCTGCAGACCAGAAGCACAGGCACCACTGGACTTGAAAGGCCCCACTAATATTGCAGTGAGATGTGAAGGGTCTCCAACCTGTAGCTCACCAGACCTTCCTATGTAAACTAATATAGTGGCTGACAAGTTTCACCTGACAACCATTATACTCAAATTCTCTGTTCTCTCCTCAGCAGAAGGAGGTATCATACAACATGTGGTAGGTGCGTTGTATTAATGTGTTGATGAACACTGACTGCAATAGAACAGATTCAACGTGTAGCATACAGTTAGGCTCTGATAACTTGGTGAAAAAGCAGTAGCTTCAAGAAATACGTTTCTCTAGACTACTGATGATAGGCCAAGTTCGGTATGTGCATCTCTTTCAACGGTGTCTGTCAGGGCAGCGCGCGGGCGAGTGGCCAGCCCTAGGGAGGGATTTGGGGGACGGCATGCCTTGGTGGCGGGAGCTGCTGCCCGGCACCTGCCCCAGCCCATCTCCCGGTTCTCCTGTGACTGTCCCAGGGGCTGGCAGCACCCCAAGCCCACAGCGCCGTGCCTTTGGCCTGTGGGAACGGGGTCTCTCCCTGGCTCTCAGCATGTCTGGGGCAGAGGCGCTGGGCCCCCAGCGATCCGAAGGCACTGGGTCATGCACGGCAGACGTTCCCTCCGTTAAAGAAATCGAGCAGCTCTTGAACACTGGTCGACCTTCTTGCAACCACGTTGATGAAGTATGGCCTAATCTCTTCTTAGGAGACCTGTAAGTACAGCTTTACAGACGGACACACCTCCCTCATACGCTCTGTCTGTTAGTGTGCCTCATGAGTGCGGCTTTAGACAGCTCATAGTTTTGCTAATTGCTGTCATTTTTGCTGCAGATAACATGGTTTCTGAGCTAAAATTATGACTAAGCTGGTACTTGCTTCTTGGTTAGCCCTTGGAAGCAGAGCACAGGCTGATGCTCCAGCAAATGGCTTGGGAGATGCAATCACAGCGCTTCTCCTGCTCTGGGAATATCTCTGCACCCATCGTGATTTGTTTGTGTTTGTCTTTTCCTTAGAGTAACAGCTCACAACAGATTTGTTTTGTGGAAGATGGGTGTGACCCATGTTTTAAATGCTGCCCACGGCACAGCGTACAGCCACGGAGGCCAGGACTTTTACGGAGCGACCATTGATTACTATGGTGTACCAGCCCATGACCTCCCAAGCTTTGATATAAGCCAGTTCTTTTTCTCTGCGGCACAGTTTATCCACAACGCTTTGAACACGCCAGGAGGTACGAAATTATCGCTGGTCGCATTTTTATGGGAGTTGGCAGCTCCTCACAACAGGTCAGCTCCATGAGCTCAGTGGTGGACAAGGCTTCACGGTCTCCTGCCAGCTGCTGGTCACCTGCACGGTGGGTGGCAGGAGGGAGTGCTGGGTACGTGGGTGTAGCTCTAACTAGGTCCCAAAAAGTTGATGTGAGAACAGGGATGAACGGTGCCGGAGAGAAATTGGAGCAGAGAGGAAAGGAGGCAGAGTAGAGAGAAAGACTAGTTCAAAAAGGGAGAAGCAAATCCATATATTTAAAATGGGCATGCTCTTTTGAGACCCTCTTACAGCAGCTGTATTTCTAAGAACAAATGACTAAAGAGACTAAAGTCTCTACAGCCACCAGCCACATGAAGAGACTCATATGTGGCAGATGAGCCTCTTGTGTGAACAGGGCCTGCAGGGCTGTGCCCCCAAGGAAAAGATTTACCTTTATCCAAGAAGATTTATAGCGTGTTGCATACAAGACTGAACTTCTTGGCACTGGTGCAATAAAATACTAGTTAACCTGTATTACATAAAGGACCATTTCTTAGTTTGAGTAAACTGGCATTAATGGAGCTGTCTGTGTCTGTATCACAAGTTCTGCCTTCAAAACAGAATTATAGTCATGGCAAATTGCCTTATTATGCAATGGTACTAGGCCATGCATTTTTCTTGGTGGCTAATGTGTTAGTGCCATCCTTTCAAGCCAGATTTTAGCATTCTTGTTCACCTAAGCAAGCCCCTCTGAAACCAATGGGTCTGATTTTCCTCTTTCTCACAACAGAACTTCATTACTTCAACAGAGTTTTCTTTGATGTACCAGAGTTTCTGAGATCAGACTGGGATCTCATGGCACTTCACATACAAGTGTAAGAATTGCAAACTAGACTTAATTGTTAGCAGTTCATGTGATCTGTCAGAAAGGTAAGAAATACATCGTTTGCGGTGTTACCATGACCAAGCTGGAGAGGGCAGAAGGGGTTTGCCTGTCCTTTAAATTAAACTTCACCCACTGTACTGCTCTTCTATGGTAATAATTTCTTTTTTTTTTTTTTTTAACCAGCTAAAATTCTGGTACACTGTGCAGTTGGGGTAAGCAGGTCAGCTTCCCTAGTCCTAGCATACCTCATGATAAATCATCACCTCCCATTGGTTGAAGCCATCAAAACAGTGAAGGAACATCGATGGATTTCACCCAATCGTGGCTTTCTGAAACACCTGCGAAATTTGGATGTTGAGCTAAGGCAAAAGAAGGGCTGCTGAAAGCGCAAACCCATTTACATTCACTTTTCTGAGTTTCAGCCTTCATAGCCACTGTGCATACACAGCTTCCTGTCATCAGTGCATGCTGAAAAAAAATGAAGAAATTCATGCATCAAAGAAAAAAAGTCCACAGAACTGTAAATGGATTAATTCTGATAGCTCTGTTCCTCCAAGACCAGCACAGCCAACAGCAGCACCTGAAGCACTGCATGCCTGTGCCTGGTGTGGTGCTACCAGATGACTCCACTGGAGTGGCTAAGATGGACTGGGTTTGCTCCTGCTTTGTGCTAATGCCAGAGGCAAGTTCAATAATTGCATCTAGCTGTACAGTATGTTTGAGTCCCCTCTACTTGGGCGCGTAACATAACCAGCTTCCTCGGTTGGGTTACAGTTCTCCTAAGAACAACTTTTTTGTGTTCCAGGCCTGGGGATGTGGAAATCGCAAGGGCAATTTCTTAAGAGGCCAGGCACTGCTACAGAAACATTCCTCTTTCACTGGTCTGATAAATATTGCTGTGCTACAGAGAGCTCCCCTGCCCACGGCAGGAGGGTTGGAACTAGATGTTCTGTAAGTTCCCTTTCCAACCCGAACGGTTCTATGATTCTTTGAAAGCTGTGACAGCCTGAAGACCCACACCAGCAGAATAAACTTCGGTGCAGCGCTCCCTGCAGTGCCTGGGTCAGCAAACCCACAAACCTTTTCTGTGTAGACATGTTTTCAACAAGATAAGGTATATTATGGAGTATATTGAGGACATGAAAAAAAAAAAGATGTCAGATCTTCAAAGCATTTTGAGCAGTTTATTTTCCCTCCAAATTATCCCAAACCAGCTCTGCGTAAGTGACTTTGAATCATCCCTGGTTTAACATCAAGTAGGAACTTGGGATCAATGCCTAGGCTTAATTGATACAAATCAGTTTTAAGCTGTTTTGAGGATGTCACTTTTCCTATCACCAGTTAATTGGTACTTAAAGCAATGTGATTTTTAATGCAGCAACAGCATTTGAAACTCATGCTACCACCCTACCTGAAAAATAGCTTGTTACCTTGTGGTGAACCACGGAGTGGTAATCAAATCTATTTTTGCCCTTTGCTACTGGTTTGATTTATTGATTAGCTGACCTTATAAACCTTCCCTGTCAGATTAAGTAAACACCTCTCTGCTTGTTTGTTTGCATTGGAAGCATCAGTTCTGATCATTTTCCTCTCTGCTGGAAGAGACCGGCAAGGTTATTAGAAGACTTAAATAGTGATGACTTGAGAGTTGAACCTCTTCCTTCCCAGACCCCCTATCCTTCCTCGCTCTTGGAGAAAGGATATGACATAAATGCTGTTTCTGCCTAGCACTTACCCGAATGTAGAAATCCCTATTTCAGTGTACACAAATGCTTTGCAAAACAAGCATATTTAAGATCCTGTCCAAGATCTGTTTGTCTGTCTGTTCAGATTTTCCTAACTCTTGCCAAAGAGCTCCACTGACAAGAGAAAGACATTGTAGTGTAAAAAGATCAAATAGAAAATCACATTTAAAACCCAACAGTGCCAGGACAAGCTTTATACCTCACAAAGCAGCAGAGTGGTGGAGGAGGAGCTGGGTTTGCTTTGAAGTTCTCCATTAGAGTTAATAGGGATTTTATATGAGTTAATATTTCATTATAATTTATACTTCATTCACATTACAGTAGGTTTTAGTCTGGAAACCTTTTGAAGACATGGCATTGAAAAATCCGAAATTCATGTGAGTGAAATAATGCATCTTAATGGCTTTAGGCTGTGCAAAATTAGACACATGTGAGCAAGATTAATGGAACCTCCCATCAGGATAATGCTTTGCATGCCCCTGAACATCTGTCCCACAAAGCCACAGCTGTGAAAGCTGCTCCTGTTGTAAATTAGTACCTGCTCTTGGAGATACTGCTCATCCTAGGAGAGTATTGTTTCACCAGGGGCAGAGAAGAGCAGAGCGAAGCTGAGTCAGTATGGCATCCATGCCGCCAATGCCAGGGAAGTGATTTTGTTCAGCAAGACTTATTTACCCCAGTGCAGGGAATGAATTAGTAAGTAACTCTTTACAAGGGCACTGGCAAATCACCAAAGTGTTTTTAATCTATGGAGTTAGTGTTGCCTATATTTTCTGCTGGCCTGTATTGCCCCCTTTCTCATATACGGTTTAAATTTGACTGTTTGTCCTTTTGAGAGCAGTCTTCATCTAGATCCGATTCCTGAGCCACCTTACCAAATGGGTCATGAGGGCTAGTGCCAGCTCAGCAGAAGCTGAGTGTGTGCCTGTGAGCAGAGAGCACAGTGAAAAGGGCTGTCCCAGCTACAGTTGTGGCAGACTTCAATCTGTTTAAAGCAGTCACAAACCCACAGTGTCACCTGAAGGGAGCCATGTAACATTCCGGTGGAAACCTGCCTTAATATTATTTCTACTACAAGAACTGAGGGCATCGGATGAAGACAGTAGAAGCCAGGTCTGAAACAAGAGGAGGGGGTTTAGATGAGCTAACACATTGCCACTGGATGCTGCAGAGGTAAAAGCCTGTAAACATTCAAGGAGTAACTGGAAAACTTTATGGAACAGAACTCTATTCAGGGTTACCAAATACTTAGAAATTCCATCCGGATCTGGAAGCTCATGAGTTGCAACCAGCTGGAAGCTGGGGGAGTGTTAGTAAGCAGTATAATTCACATTTGTGTGTTCTTATTTTTTCTAGGCAGCCAGAGTCAGATGCAGGTTAGTGTTCTTGATGGACCTTTGGTGCAGCCCAGGACAGCTGTTCTCATGGTCTTTATTTTGAACTCCCCCCTAAGATGAGCTGTCCTCTCTTTCCTGGTAGCTTATTATTAGAACTGGGTCACATGAGGCGTTTGGGACTGTGTCTCTGTTGCGTTGACCGACATTCCTTCACGGGGAGAGCTCTGTGCTGGTGGTACAGCAATGTAGCTTACAGGGAGAAGGGAGTAGCTTTTTTTTTTTTTTTTTTTTTTGCATAAGGTTCGCTTAATGCAGACTTTTAATTTTTGTGGCTGTTCCCCATTCCATCAGGGATGTAGTACTGAGCTAATCTGGGGAGGCGTCAAGGACGTGTGCTGTATTTAGAGACAGCCACCTGCTTGGGAGCATCAAGCGGCAGCAAAGAGCACGCTTCAGCAAAACCTCCCCTGGGAATTCTGTGGCAGCAGCATCCAGCAGGCTCTCCCTGCCTAAATCTGCCCGTGGCCACCGAAGGGGTCAGCATCTGAAGGCGGGCAGACCCCGTCAGCCCAGGAATGCTCTGAGCCTGGCACTCCCTATGCCCAGGAACTGCCAGATATTTTGGACAGCTGCAAGGTGGAATTTAATCACATGGGTGAAGAGCGGCCTCATCTCTACCTAGGCGATGTGTAAGTGTGATCTGAGGCTGAGCTGTTCTGAAGGGCTGGGGAGTACTGTACTTGTTGCCATATGCTGTCTAATTGCTTTAGTTAGCTAGCACCATTAAACTTTGTTGCCTTAAAATAGACTTAAGATCAGCATAGAAGAAAGCAAAAGGACTGTCCATTAAAGAAAGAACCTACGCAACAGAATAAAATGAATTAAAAGGAAAATAAGACTCTCTTTATTGCTTTGCATTATTTTGTCATTATTCAACATATAGATTTCATAAATCTGCAACATTTACCATATAAAGCAGACACATTATCCTAGGTAGCCTTAAAATTGAACTATGATTTTTTACTTTTGTCAGTTTAATTTTAACTAGAACGGAAATTTTCACATGAATTATTTAATTCTAATTATTTAAGTGTTCTAAATTTTGCTGCTCGTATGACAACCTGATTTGCAGTTTAAATTTCTGACAAGTAAAATATGGCTATTCTGAATGACAGTGGGCTTCACGGTTTATTTCTCAAACTTGTATGGATGATCATTTCACTCTGGAGGATGGCGGAAGCAGGCAGTCATCTGCACTCAACATGCCTAGTGCCCCATGTTATGCCAAAATGAGTTCTTCCCAGCACCAGCAGGTTGCAAACTTGTTGAAATATCTGGAAAGCACAATTACAATAATTCCTACATTAGACAAGCAGGAGGAACTAACAACCCTTTGGCTAATTGCCTATTGATTACAGCTAAAAGCGGACATTGGTTTAGGTATTAAAAAGGAAAGCCTAAAAAGGAGCTAGATGAGGTTGGGGAAATAAAAGCAGGTTTTGTAAATGCAGATTACAAATGCAGCCTGCTTCCTAATCTCACTTCACTTCTAATCAGGAGCATGACACCCTGCAGTTGAGGCCCGTGCACAGCGGGTGGCTGCCCACTGGTAGGTACTGGTGAGCACCCTGAAACATGGTTGTGCTGGTCTGGCCCTGGCTGGGGAAAGGCAGAAGCCAGCACAACATGGTGCCAAAGTGACAAACCAACCTTTGCCTTTGCAGTTAAACCTCCTAACTGTACTTGGAAATTAACTTTTTGCAGATTTGAGCTCAACAGGTAGTTAAAGCGAAGATTTATGACTATAAAAATCACTGAAATTATATTATCTTAGCACCATCACTGGATTTTAGACATCCTTCTAAGTGCAGTTTTAAGATCTCCTTTGCCTGTGGGCATATATGCTACAAATTATTCTTGCGTGTTTATTTTCAATCACATTCTGTCTCTTGGAGGAAAAAAAAAAACCAGTGGGAAAAAAATTACAGATAACAGTGTGTGAATGTAGTAAGGAAAAGCTGAACTTTGGGAACGTTCAGCTAACAGGAATAAAAATGTAAACAGGTTTGTTTGCTAATGCAACAGCTGCTCGCTAATACTGAGTTTAAATACAAAGAGTTGCAGACTGCAATCAGTGAGACTGGAAGCTTATCAAGTGCTATCTATGGAGAGAATTTTCTTTATTCTGCCAACATCAATAAGACAAATATGAACAACACCTCAGAATAAGGTTTCATGGGATCTTCCTGAGATGGGAATGGGGAACAGGGAGTGTATTTGCATTTAGGACTCAACCCAATACTCAGTGAAGTCAAATTAACAGAGGATGTCTCCGTTACTGAGCAAACCCGTGCCAGCATTGGGATTTGTGCCCTCGCTAAAATAACCCAAAGCAGTACCCTAAGTTGTCACTGCCAGTTTCTGTGGAACCCGTTATGTGCAGTTTCTGAGCTACTTGGAAATTAAAGACCAGTCTAGAATTAGAGTTGTGTTGTGTAAGAAATATTTCTCCTTATGATTCTTAACACAAATGTGATGGTCAGCCTCTTTAAACGAGTTAAATAGCTCTAGGAAAATAAAGTAGGCATGGCTGAATATACATGATGACTTTCATCCTGGAGGACTTTGAAGTGGTCAACAAACAGGTTATTAAATATTTCTCTGGCTATCAGCCATTGCTGATACACAAGGCCAAGGCCAAGACCCTCTGGGCTGAAAGGTAAAATGCTTTTTAAAGTGCTACATAATAATCAACTGATGGCACAAGATGGAAAATATCTTGCAGAAATCAAACTTTGTGCTGAATTTTAAGCAGGCAGGTTTGTCAGCTGGAGTTTGGCCAGATTAGCAAGGCTAATACCACTCCAGCAAAGAAACATCATACAACTACAGGCTGAGGCAAAATGGTTACAGGCTGTGCTAAAACCTGAGTGTGTTCTTTCAACATACATATTTCAAGTCCAACTATAGGAGCACCGGAGTTACCTCATTAAGTGAATTTTTGTAAGGTCTTTGGGCCAGTATTTCCCAATAACTCTGTAGTCAAACAGAGCTTGTAACATTTGTCAAATTTACAGGAAGTTATAGGCAGGAAAGCGTCTTTGAAGAAATGAAATTACTTGGAATTCTGCATTTTCTACATCTATTTTGAGTATATTCAGAAATCACAGGCTTTCACCTTTCTTTTCCTGCATTAGTTTCTTACACGCCATGTCTCGAAGCATGGTGGGCACCGGGCCCTGCAGACAGGAACACATTACAAGGCAACCAGATACGTTGAGTTGCTTTTGTCATGAGCTTTCATACATTACTTTCCACAGCTCCATAGCCCTTAACAAGGAAGACCTGAAGATGCCTCGTGTCACCCATACACTAAAGGCTGCCCATTTTGCATGAGCAAACAAAGGAGACCAAACCATCCGTGGCCAGGAAATGTATTATTATGGACTACCTGGAGAGGACCTGATTGACTTTCACCTCGGCGCACATTTCTGTACCGCCTCTGAGTACATTCACAAGGCCAAACAGTGAGTCCCTCTCCCAGTGGTAAGCCGCTACTCTTACGCAGCACTTTCATTAAGCGATCACAAATTACTTTAGCAGCATTAGCGGAACCTCACTCAGATGCTTAGGTAAGCCTAATTATCTACTTACAGACATTGTCTCCATTGGCAGGTGGAGCAGGATCCTGAAAGATTAGGAGTAACCCACAAAACTGTGTCCACATCAGTGGCAAGGATCACACACAGTATAGGGGTAATCATCAGAGTGTATCTTCTGTAGCAGAAGAGTAAAAAAAAAAAGCAACTCTAAAAGGGAATGATGCTGTATTTTGGTGAGTGGGGAGAAGCAGTCTGAATTCTCAGTTAAAAAACACTGATATTTTTAAGTTTTTCTGTATTGATTCATCAGAATACACAACACCAAGATTGTTACTTTCTGGTTTGAGAAACAGCCAAAAGCTACAAAGAGCTATCATAGAGACGTGCCAATTGGCCATTCACAAAGCCTAATGCCATGTGTTTTCCTCTCTTTCTGAACTCAGATCTCTAGTAACAAAAAGTGGTTCTTGATTTATGAAAGGGATGAATGCAATACCCTGGAGGCTACTTTATCTCAGCTGCCGTAAATTGGATCTCTCAGAGATGAGATGAGATGCGAGTGAGGCAGAAGTACAAACGTATGCAATCTGTGACCATGGCACTATTCCGTGCAGCCTGGAACAGCACTACATGTATTCATTTATATTTTGACGGGAAAAGCTTTGTTCACTGTATCCTTGGGAAAAGTAGATCTGTTTCCCCCGTGCCAGCTTACCTTATGATCTTCCGTCACCTTCCTCTGGGCAATGCTATTCAAATGCTATTCCAGTAGCGAGCATTTTCACCCAGCTGAGGGTTCCCAGAACATCTGCAGGATTTAGATATTGAACTGAGATAGAGTATACACCTACGTAAACTCATGAAATTTTAAAAAAGTCAAAGTGACAAGAAGAAACGTCAGACAATCTGAATACGAGATAAAGATGAAAGGAACATGACCTAAAGCTTTGACATCAAACCTATCTTTTCTCTCCTTTCCCCTCTGGGTAGAGAGTCACTCCTCAGTCATTTGGTTCAATGGAGGCAACAAATGTACTAGATACCCCACTAGGATACATTCCCAGTTTGTTGTCCATTCTGCTCATGAAAACTCATAAAACTCTATGTCGAGAGAAAATAAGCTCCTATTTAAAGTTACAGCTCTTAAGGACATCCCTGGCCATAAAAAGATGCTAACCTGTTCTGCTGCGCTGGGATCAGCAAATGAAAAGGTGAGAAAATGTTCAAGTCCAACACATACAGGAAGTCACCCAGACTGGGGACAGAATTTCCCACCCTGGTGACAATATATGCCCAATGGCTGGGGGCTTCCCAGAGGTACCTTCGTCCCACCATGGCCTCTGCTCAGCTCTATCTTATCTTTATGGACCCGAGATTTACAGCCATAAATCAGCCTTCTTTTCGTGCTCAGAATTCCCCATTCCCACCCAAACTTTCTTGACACAAACAGTGCTGTGTCTCCAGTGCGTGTGAACACAGGAAGATTGAGTTCTTTAATTTTACAGGAATATTTCATAAAGGAACTGGTCTTTCAACCCTATTCTGCTTGCTCAGAAGACAAGTTTTTCCTGGTACCTGGTCTTCTGTCAATATCTCACAAAGGAAAGGGGACTGCAAAGATAAAATACTAATCGGACATTTGAAATGGCTACCCAAACTGACAAGCTCAGCCAGACCACCTTTGGGTAGTTCTTATCTTACAGCAGGTTCTGGAAAACAACTTGCAGTTTTAGACTTAGGTCCTAGACACTCAGAAGTAAAATACCCGGGGAAAGATGCTAGTGGCAATTACAGCATCTCAGCAGAACTACGTAGCATTTGCCTGAGCTCATTTGCAGGGTGCGAGCATTTCTGTGCCAGATAACACAGCGCAACGTCAGAACACCAACACTGGGGTCAAATCAATCCTTGGGGAAACTCCCACCAAAAACCAGCGGCGCAACCCAGGGCTGAATTCACCCGCCTATTTCCTAACAGAGAAGTCTGCCAAGGACGGTATGGCCTAAGTGGCATACAGAGCTGGCAGGCTCTGGAGTGTCAAAATAGAACGAAGCATCGCTGGCTGCATACATCCCGTGCTTCGCAGAAGCGACACAGACAAGAAAATCAAGTTGTCTGGTAGAAAAAGCAGCTTCCCAGGATCGCTGTAGCCACAGTCTAATTGGGATCAATCCGCATTGGCAAGTATCAGCTTTCCATGTGTGTTTCTCCTAACGAAGGCTGCCTGCAGAGAGCAGCTCGGGCAGGCTGATGCATGCTTGTTATTGCTGGCGTAAATATCTCTGCCTTGTGTTATTGTGGCACAAAGCAGCTGGACCATTTGAAAATCATTTAAAAAGCACTATAAAATTAGGGCTCCAGTGCTCTTATTTTATGACTTTCATGAGCAGCCATTGCCTAGAGAGAAATTATCCTCTTTATTTTCAAGGCTAAAGGTTCTTTTAACATTCATCAAAATCAAAGTGCACCCTTGGTAACACACTGAGCTGTTACTTATCTAGTACAGACTCTTTACCTTCTGCATAATATCACGTTTGAGATCCCAGTTCTTCGTACACAACTCATTTCATTGTGTCTGCTGTTGTTTTCACCAAGTGAATTTGCATAGTTCAGGAGACGCTGGCTGATGCCCTGAAACATATTCTTTCCATAATTTTTAATTTTTTTTTAATTTCTGGAACAATAGCCCGGAGTGTTTTTGCTACTGATCCTTCTATACAAATGGTCAATTACCTCTTCTGGCAGTGGATTTGCACAGACCAATTAAGCACTGTAAGCGAAAGATTTTCAAGGGCATAAATAGTACTTAGGGGCATAACCTGACAGACTCCCCTTTCTGCCTTTGAAAAATCTCTCGCCCATATATAAAAAAGTCTTTGATAATTTTCTTTTTTCCCCATTCTTGTTTTCACAGACAGCTTCTTTACTAAACTCAGGAAAACGGTGAGTGAACCAAAGCAGCATGACAAAAATGTAAGCAGTACAAAGGGAGAGCCATTCTTTTTAGAAATAAAAAAGAAGTGCAGCTGTATCGACCGAACTTAAAGCTCAGATCTGAAGGGCTTAGGAAGAGACACTGCAGGAAATCCTCAGCCACTGAGGCTGCGAGTGGGGAATGGTAAGGTCCTGCACATCCTCTGTCCTGCAGCTCAGGAAAACCACTGTTTTCCTCTCTGGTGTTCAACCTCCCTTAGCTTTCTGTAACAGACTGGTCACCTTATTATCCAGACATCAAATACAGACTTAAACATTTAGACAGTCATAACCTTAGCTCTGTTCTCATGATTCCCTCTTTGGCCAGGATTTTGTCTTTATTTCCTCTGGGGGTAGCAGGCTGCATTCCTGTGCCAAAGGACGCGTGCTTTCAGATCTCTGCAAGGGGAGCTGGTTGGTGCTAACAGATCCCGCCGCGAAAGCACGTGTAGCCACGTAGAGGAGCTGTGAAGACAAGACGCAGCATCCTGCATGGAGGAGATGTAACTGGCCAGAAGGCAGGCTGCGTGTGTGCGAAGGCAGCCTCACCACCATGACAGCACTGCTGCTAACAGAGGGAGAATGAATTTTTAACCATAGAGGTCTTGCCTGTCATCACCCAGTTTGTGATTCATCAATAGGATGCTTAAGCTAACAGGGGGCCGAGATGGAGTTTCTCGGTGATCTCCACTGTTTGACAGGACAGCCGTGATCAGCAGACCCTGGCACAGTCTGCTGTCACCAGAGATGAGGAAAGTGGGACAGGTATTTAGTAAGTTGGGATAAGAAAGCACCTCATCTCTGTGGCATGTTTTTCTGTTCCAATAGTCAGCAAGCCAGTAAGCACCTTCCTGTGTCTGACAGTCCCAGAAATAAAAGGAAGGCTCAACTGAGCTGACCTAACTCTGGGCTCAGACCAGATTTCATCTTTGGGTTAGGACTGATCCACCCAGTCTCATCGCTGACTTGTGGCAATGGTCAAGAGTAAGTGGCAGGAGAAGAGCAGAGTTCAGTCTAGCCCTCTCACGACCTGATCCAGCACCACAACCACGACTGTCTCAGCTGTGCAAGAGCTTTCTCCTTTCTGAGCTCACGTGCACATACGCTTTTTCCCTCTCAGGTGTACACACTTCAGTCAATAGAACAGAAACAGAAAACCGTAAATCTTTTCCACTCAGAGCTTTCAAATTTCTGGACAGCCCTGATTTGCCTTTGTTTTGGGGATAAACTACCTTTGCTGAACTGTTTCTTATTATTGTCTTCACTAAAAAAGATGGCAAATTAACATTTGATGTTAATGCTTCAGTGCTGCAAGGGGAGGATTTTCCTTTCAAGCACGGAAGGGAAACAGATTTCTAGAGAGTGTTGTTTCCCCCATACACACATAGCTACTACAACCTCAGCATGCAAAGTGTATATGTGATGCTCACCTCACATCCACAGCAAGATTAAGCATATCCTGGAGGTGCTGTGAACCAGATATCAGTTATTGGAAGCCTGGACCCAGGCTGTGGGATGTCCTGGACGAGGCAGATTCAAGGTCATTTTGTGCTCTGTTAAACCTATTCATTTTCAGGAAGGATTAATCTACTTCTGAATGGGTGGGACCCCATAACTCAGATGTGGGCAGCTAAAGGGCAAAAGAAACCTCCTGGATGCTGGCAGTCCTCTTGTGCTGTTGCCAGCAGCTGCAGAGCTTCCATCGCTTGCTTTGTAAGATGAAGCCAATTCTTGCTGCTAACTGCAGAACCAAGATGGGAACAAAGCCATTTTTCCAAAAGGAGCAATATAAGTAACAATACCTTAAAAAGTCAAGTAGGATCAGAATCCTGAGGGGGAAGGTGTGAGGGCACTAAGGCCTGTGGTAGCATCAACTTGTGGGGCAAGGGTGTTCCTGCCCAGGTGATGGGCATCGGTATTATCAGTTGTTGTTCCTTGTCATCACAACAGTTGAAAGTTGCTTTAAACCTTTTTCTTTTGCTTCGTCACTCCCGATCCTTTGTCATCCCTCCTTGCTGCCACTGTGAAATGAATCTTTGGTCGCAGTGACAAATGTATTCCCTGCCCGGGAAGCAGACACTGGATGTCTGGGGCCCGTGTTTTATTCAATATTTAGTAATGGGATATTGTGGACGCCTCATTCGTGAGACAGGTGGAAAGGTGCCAAAGCAGGTTAGACCTGAAGGTTTGGCTAGTCAGTCATTCTCCATCAGCCCAGAGCAGCATCTAGGGGAAGACAGCGTAAGGAGCAGGGCCGCTTTGGAGCGATTCTTCCACGGCCTATCTTCCAGCCTGTGGCCTTGAACAGAGCAGCTACTTCCTAAACCTCATGATACTTTTAATCACTGCAGACCAGACAGAAGGTCCAGTGCAGTGAAACACTCCCTAACTGGCCTGGGAACCCCTTGCCCCTGTCAGCCCCAGGGTGGTTAGCTCAGGCTGCGTGGAAACGAAAGGGTGACGGAGAGCTGGTGCTGGAGCGGGGCTCGGAGGGGGCCCGCGGGTTTCCAGCGTGGCTTCCGAGGCCGCGGGGCTTCGTCCCCTCGTCGGACTAACCTCAAAGGCTACGGATAACGTCCTCGGTGCCTCGTTCCGCCGTGAGGCAAACCCAAACCGGCAGCAGGCCCCTCCTCACCCTCCCGGCGGCTGCCGCAGCCGTCGCGGTGTCGCGGGGACACCTGGCGGGCAGCGCCGGCGCCGCCGGGGCCCGGGACCAGGCCCGACCGACGGGACCCGGCCCACACCGCCGGGCCCCGGGCCCCACAGACGGGACTCGCAAGGTCTGCGCTGTGGTGCCCTTCGCAACTCACTCCTGCCAGCTAATAAGCGCCGGGTCATTCTCACGGATGCCCAATAACCTCTCCAAGTTTTCTTCCGTTCCGTTTGTTGTTTAGGATACCAGGGAAGCATCGCGCCGGGTGGGGGCGAGGAGGAAAGCCTCGGGTGAACTCAAAGCCCCCGACCTGGCCGATTACTGTAGATAACTTGATGAATACACTCAGGTCAATACCAATTTAACTCAGCACGTTTCTCATTTTTCACGCATCCAACCAGCGCAGCTTCTCGCAGATCAACCACAGCTCCCGTTAAAAGCCCGTGGTCAGTATACGGTGCATTTTTAAATCCTTCAAGGTTGCTTTCTTCTGCCATCTTCTGGCAATACGAAAAATCGCAGCGTTTCAGTCACAGCGGCGCTGCTGTGTGCTGGTCTGAGGCAAGGGTTGTCACTAAAGGCAGTGTATGATTAGATCAGTTGGTGTAATTGAAAAAAAAAAAATAGCCCTTCTTGCTTATTTGAAAGCTTGACTAATTCTTCCAGCTCTACCAGCTGATCTCGTAGCAGTGGCTCGGGGTTTATCCCAGGGCAAATTGTCTGTTTTGTAGACCTTGTGTTTCTTGAACGTCTGTAACAGCGGAGGAGAGTTGCATAACGTGTGACGCTTTATCGTTTTGTAACAGGACTTCAACCTATTTAGGGTACACTCGATGAAGACGGACCTTTTTGCCAGTTTTGCTCTCGGCTCTTCATGTCTCCTTGACAAAAGACATCTTTGTTTGCTATGAAGCCTCAGGCAGGTCTCGTTCGATAGGCAAGATCTTCCTTCTACTCCAACAACTATTTCTTCCTGATCTGTCAATGTAAACAGCCCAAATCATGCCAAAGCACCTTGCATTATTTGCTGAATTCCAAACCAAAATATTTTCAGTATTTTGTTAAAAATGTATGTAAGATTTAGATAACATTACAGATTCACAGATCCATAGAGTGTTGGGGGTTGGAAGGGACCTCTAGAGATCATCTAGTCCAACCCCCCTGCCAGAGCAGGATCACCTAGAGGAGATCACACAGGAACAAGTCCAGGCAGCTTTGGAAAGTCTCCAGGGAAGGAGACATTAAATTATGGTTTCTAGGGTTTGTTTCCCCTTTGCCTGCAATCACACAGAAGTTCTTTGTGAGTTCTTGTGTGAGTTCTTTGTAAATGACTACTTGTGATCCCCACTCTCCTGTCACAATAGCTTTTCCCACATAGTTTTGATAAAAATATGAAATTAATTCATGATAATTAAAAAAGGAAAAAATCCAAGAAGCAAAAATGCTATTATTTTTCCTTGAAATAAACTAAAATCTCAAAGTCACTGAGAAGAACTATTCACAAAATTCCAGCCTGCAATGAGAACATAAATAAAAGCTGTTCCAAGCTTTGTTCATTTTCACTAGCACCAGCAAAAATGACTGCTTGGGATGCCAGGCATTGGAGAGAAAGGATGTTAATGCTATTTATAGCTCATGCATGGCTCCCATTACCATCGTACCTGAGAAACTTGCAGTCCTTAATGTAGTTCTGTTTACAGCAACTTTCTCAAGCAGAGGATAGCTTTCCCAGGGCTGTGCTAGAGGCACAGGGGTTTGCTTTGGGAAAACGGACTGTTATATTTGCAGCCTGTTCCCAAGCTGCCTATTATAAAGCTGCCTCCAGCAGGCACAACCTCCAGCAAGGCTGCACCCCTCCCTGCTACCTGTGCTTGGCTCACCCTCTTGGGAGCCATGAGGCTGCTGCTCTGCTCGAGGCTCTTCCTCCCTCCAACACCCCACCGGCTTTGGCATTGATCTACAGTCCACACCAAGCCTCAGCAAGAAACAGCATCAGAAAAACATCAGCATAAAAAGTGACGAGATAAAGGTGAAAAAAACCCTTCAGAAACATGCTGGCACATAACAAGCTTTGCTCCTGCCCTGCCTGACCACCTGCATGACTCGGGTGGCATCAACCTAGTATCTAGGGGGTCAGGCAGCACTGCACTGCCAGCTCCTCGCGGAGACAGCGCAGTGGCAGGGCCTGGAAGGGAAACTCCTTCGCACAAGCCAGCAAAAGGGTCTCCCAGTGACCCTGGGCCTGGACATCTCACAGAGCAGCAAGTGTGTCCCCCTGCCCTTGGCCCCTCATCCACCACAGCCCAGAGAGGTGGCTGCACACGCTGCTTTACCCACACTCTCTGACTCAGCAGCTCCCTGGTTGCTTGCACTGTTTTAGCTGGTATCCCAATACCAGAGAGGAACAACAGGAAAACCACCTCCAGTTTTATTTATTCAAATTCAAAACTGGAAATTAGGAGCAAATATTCATCAAAAGCATAATCAAAAGTTTGCAAGAGAAAGTAAACCCCAGTTCTAGGTCTTAGTATCTCTTCTTAGCTGTTCTCATACACCCCATCAGTGGTCACTTCCTTTGATACAAAGTCTCACCCTCCTCAAAAGATGATTAAACAAAACCCCAAACAAACAATGACAACAAAAAAAAACCCCAACATGATTTTAAAGCCAGCAATTTAAAAATTCAAAGAAAAAATACCCTGGTTTGCCCCAACAAGGCTGAGAGTGTCCCTTGAAAGCTCTGCAATTTGCCTGAAAAGACTTAAGTGCCAAAATAGATCTTCCACTGCAGGGTTTTGAAGTCTCTGCTCTTGATTCTACTGTGAAGAGTTTGTACAGCTTTGTCAACCTTAGAAAAAGGTGCCTTTCTCATATGTACCCTTTCAAGCAAGGCAAAGCAAGGAAAGCACTTCACTGCTTACGTTAAAAGTGTAGTGAGAGACAGACAGCTCAAAGATACCACTGCCAAACGACTGAGGAATATCAAAACCCCTTTACTCATGCCTTCAAATATTCTGACAT
Organism: Rhynochetos jubatus; assembly: GCA_027574665.1. Lineage (NCBI taxonomy): Eukaryota > Metazoa > Chordata > Aves > Eurypygiformes > Rhynochetidae > Rhynochetos > Rhynochetos jubatus. The sequence continues at coordinate 16,802,597 of CM050655.1, forward strand.
CTTGCAAGCTTGACAGCATTGTCAATTTTGTATTGACAGCAGCAGTCAGAGAAAAATCATTTGAGGAGCAAATCAAGGAGAAGAAAAAAAAACCCCTTTAATCCACAGCCACACAAATCCATACTGTCTGCAGAAGGGCAACTGCTTTGGAGCCCCTTTTAATACCAATATATTAACATCCTTGTTTGTCTTTCCTGAAATTCACAAGGCATTTCTTCCCCCCCACCCCATCTTTCAGAGCCTGGTCTCTTCAACATCATTTGTGCCAGAACTACCCATAACTTACACCTATCGACAGCCTGTGACACCGACAAAATCTCAGTGCAGTGCTGGCGGTAACAGCACTCACTGAAGTGTTACCAATATCAAGGTCACTTGGTTTTCTTGCTCTCGCTGAAGCTCCTCTGCCTTCGGGGCACAGGCTGCCCAAGGAAGCTTTCTGTCTAAGTTCTCACAAGCCACAGCCTCTCTGCTCCATTATATATAACCAGCATTATATAAGATCAGAGTGAAGTTTCTACTATTAGAAGCAGTTAGCTGCATGGCGACTGCGTGCTCTCCTGACTATAGCGTATAGCACCGTTATGGCTGCTGGCAGCAGGGCTTAAAACTACAGCTATTTTAATTCAGGGAGAAGCATGAGTGTAGTCAATACATGTCAAGAAAACCAGTAGTTGTGGGGGTGTTTAATTCCTAGCAGTGGTAGCCTGCACAGGAATGCCCCAGAAGAGAATTAAAGGGGAAAGCATCACCCTAGGCTTGACAGATATCCACAGCCGAGTCGGAAATTATGGTAGGAGCCTGTGGAGGGCAGCGCTGTCTTGCTGGGGATGGTGCATGGAATAGCTCAGAGATGCCAGCTGCTAAGGTAATGCTTCTTTTTTTATCTCCTTTGAATCTGAAAGCTGCAGATGTAAAAGCTGTTGTCCTGCTACAGCTATGGCCTGTCACTGCAAGCAGGACTCCCCGTTTTCCCACCTGCCGCCCCTGGTCTCCAAGCATCCTTTTCTGCAGCGTTAGCCCTGTGCGTGGCCAGGTGCCTCTTCCTAGGCTGCGTGGCTCTTAAACGGCAGGCTTGGGGGAGGCAGGATGGGGCTGGGGGACAGGAGGCAGCACGGAGGTTCTCCCACCTTGGAGATATACAATCTTGGGAAAATAGGTGCAGACCAGTTACATTGCAAAGGAAAGGAAATGTTTTCCAGGAGCGCTTCCATGAGCTAGCAATAACATCCTCTCCCTAAAATCCAGAAGGGCACAGATGAAGCTCTCCCCACTAGCCTGAATCCTGCTGGCAGGGCCATGAGCCTGGTTTAGTAAGCTCTGCCCCTCCTGGGAACTTGCCTTGTCTAAGGACAACTGACAGCTGCATGACCTGGGATAGGGCTGCTGGAAGAAGCTGTGTGAGAGCGAGTGATGGGAGGCCTCGCTGGGGCTCCCCTTCTCACTCAGGAGCCCATCTGAGCTGAGATCCTCAGGCTTCATCTCCGCCTGCGCTACCTCGCAGCTCTGCCCCATGCCTGGCCAGGCACCCTCTTCAGCTGGGACCTGCCTCACCACCGCGGGCTCTCCTGGCTCTCTGAGCGCTGGCTGAGGTTGACTGCCCTACCCGCTCTGCCTCTGGCTGCTCCCACTCCTGAAACAGCCTTGCCTGTCCCCACCGTCCCCAGGTGCCCACAGCTCCTGTGGGGCAGCGGCAGGCTGTCCTGCCCTGCAGCAGCCCCTCCAACCCCCCAGCAGCCCTACACAGGGATGGGAGCGCTCACGAAGGAAGAAGCCTTTTGCTCTCCAGCCCAGCACAGCCCTTGCAAGCAGAAGTTGGTACCTTCCAGCTCAGTTTGGAGGAGTCAGGGGGCCCCATCATAAATGCGCCAGGCCGGATGTGAACTGAGGTGTCAGGAGGGAGACCAAGCAGTGAAGAGGTGTGAAGACTCAGATTTTCTCCCACCCAGTAAAACACGGCTGCCGGCGCAGGGTGAGGGGCATCTGCGAGCTGAGCTGGGCTGAGGGGTAGCCGAGGAGGAGGCTTGCAGGGCTGCTCCTGCTCCTTCCTGACGCTGCAGTTAAAGAGAGGGGGCTATGTTTTCCAGAGCCCTCGATCTGGCATCTTTCCCAGGTAGTAAATTCTCTTAAAAACCCAACCAAACAGAGCTTTAATTGTACATTCTGCTTTTCTCTTCACTCCAGAATAATGGCAATGGCATTAATACAGTGCTGCATTGAACACATACCCGCACTGAGGCCGAGGGACCGATTCTGCTTTCCATTATTCAGGGGCACTGCCTCTGGTGAGGCAGATCAGGGTTTAAACAGCGAGCAGGAGCAATGAACTTCTACTGTTCCCCGCTGTTTGAGTGTGGGCAAAATAAAAGGCCATAATATATGATGCAGTCAGGCAAGAAAGCAATATTGCTCTGCCATGTGCACGGTCTACACCGAGACGAGTCCAGGATCTCATTTCTAAATTCCCATAGGTGCCTCATTTAAACCATCAGCCATAACCTGCTTCTCATTTTCAATACCACTTGGTATTAGAGCTGCAGTGAACTGCTGGTGAGAGATTCTAATTCCTGCAAACAAGCCCCTGTAGGCTTGCAAGGAAAACAGAGAGTTCCCCTCTCGGTTGCCTGCTAGGTTCCCATCTGGCTGTTTTAACTTTGCTATTGCTTTTAAATGTGCCTGTTTCTGCACACAAGGCTTTCAGCTCTACCTCAAGAGACTCCAGGGTTCTCTGAGCGTCAGATTCTGGCCAAAATGTAGAGACAGAGATTGGGACTTCTTAACAAAAAGGAAGATCAGATTTCACATTACAGTATCTGAAAGATTAATTCCACTTACATGATCATTTCCCTGTGAACCACACTTCTTTCCATCTGGATTTTTCCATCAGGAGGACAAAGAGCCATAGTGTTAACCACTACCTCAGAGAAAAGAGTAAGGAGTGTAAAAGATGAGTGCAGAGATGCTTGCTGAGAGAAGAGAGAAGGAAAAACAGAGTAGAGAGCAATTTCAAATGCAACAAGAGGCTGCTTTTTGGGGTTTTTTTTCCACATGAATTATATTCTGATCTCATGCTTTGGTACTTTGAACCATTTAGTTTGTCAGGTTTTGATTCTGCCCATTTAGGATATTTGGCTGCAGGAGCTTTCTGTATCATGTTATTCTTATCTAGAGTTTCCATTATTGTAGTAACCACAGGTCCAATCAAAATCAGTGCCCTGCTGCACCCAAGGCAATCAATAATTTCATGTAAGACCTCATTATTGAAAGACACCTCTCCCCATTCAGGCTACCATCATAACCACAAGCAGAGCTGTGCCAGCGAGGGAGGTGCTAGCAAAAGAGGTAGAGGAAAGATGACTTGGGGCCCAACTAATGCCCTGCCACAAACTCCTCTTGGGACTTCAGACAGTCATTTAACCTCCCTATAGCTCAGTTCAGTCTTTAGGAGTCAAAGTAACAACCATGGCAAGAGGCTTCCCCCTCCTTGCAGAAGTGAAAATGAGGGCTAGGCAAGTAAGTGGCTGCTGAGGTAGTTTGTGATCATTTCTAGTTAAACAAAACATGTTTTGCTCAACCAGGAACAAGCTACTTCATCTTCTTTTGATATTTTAAGAGATTTTATGCAAGGATAAAATAAAATTCTGAAACAAAAGTAACTATGAATCGAAAAATGGAAATAGTAATTTTTCCCTGAAATAACAAAGTTAACTCTCAAATCTACAATACTGGAGTGTTTGCGGTTTTTTCCAGAACTTTGATGAGTTTTCTTTGACCGGAATCTGAAAATGCAACACAAATCTGTTAAATGCTTTCACCAATTCAAGTCAGTGGGAATTGTGTGCTTTTCTTCCCTTTTCTTTGCTGGAAAAATCTTCAGTAGAAAACTGCAGTTGCTTCCAGCGTAGAAAAGTAATTAAACCCCCCCCACACACACCTTGCAGTCTGTAGTACTCAAGTAGCTGGATGGTATCAGGGAGATACCAAGCTCAGCTAGGTTGTTGTGGATGAGGTCCTGGAATGATATAGTCCCTTGGGAACTGCACACAAAAGGGGTGTGGAGTCACCCGCAGCCCTGCCTGAGCACTTCCTGCACCTGGGCAATGCCATTCCCACAACCACCTGCAGCCTCTGCCTCTGGGGTGGCTCTCATGCCCCCCAAAGAGACCTCAGCCCCTGTGACTCAGGCTGCACAGCTCACACTGGGAGTCCAGCAGGTCTTGGCCATTTGGGGTGCACCCCACTGCTCTGGGTGTCTGGGAGCTGATGCTTAAGGACAAGAGAATTTTAAGGCTTGTGCTACCTTGTGTTCTCCTAGGGAAGCAAGGAAGTTAGCACACCTGGATTGCCCTTAAAATCTCTATCCAGTTTCAAATGTCTCCTATAGGTAGAATGCTTTTTTTGGGGTTTTTTTTTGTTTTGTTTTTTTGTTCCCATTATTTTGTTTTTAACCAGAAAAAGAGTGTGAAGAGAAAGAAAGATAGAATCTAATGAGACCGTCTGTGGGTACTTCCAGGCTACAGTTTAAAAGAAAAACAATCCTACCCAACTTCCATGGTCTAGATGTCTGCAGAAAACATCAGTGACCTTGCAAGACAGAATTTTCTTCCTCGGTTGCAGGGGCTCCTGCTGTTTCCAACTAGAGCAGCTTCTGGGAGCCACCCAGAGGGAGATGCTTAGAGAAAAGTGATCAGTGGCAGCACTTCTGCTAGCTTTGCAGCATCCCAAAGCAGAAGGGGTGTGGAGGGGAAACCCTCAGCAAAGTCCCTGGACTTCAATTAAAAAATTCATATTACTTTCCTCATTAGTCCAATCATCTGGCATAGCTATTTCCAGGCTTACCCCAAAGGCCCCACAGTGCAATTCAATTCCAGGACCAGCGTGGCACAGGACGGAGCGGTGTGTTTGGGAGGAGCTATGCCTTGTGTTGACAGGAGGAGCTCACTTCTCCGGCATTAGTCATGTGAAGCAAACGACGTTGACGTGCTTTTTGGAAAGAGGATTGCTGTATGAAAGGGAGCTCTGTTGCAAAGCATGTCCCTGGCTGCAAAAGCTGGAGTCACCTGCTAAGTTTCACCAGCACCAAAATGATTCAATTCGTGGAGAACCTCCTCAAAGTCAGGTCTTGAACAAGAGGCCTCGCAATGTAATTCTCTCTGCTAATCATCTCAATTACTATAACTGGCTGACAGGCTACTACAGAAGTTTAAGCAGCGGGGGCTTGGAGAACTGCAAGTTTAGTATTCATCTGCTTACCTCCACAACTTCAGCCTTTAAACATCTGCAGCGACTGGGAGTCAGCCACACGCCTTGAAAATAAGCCTGTGGTCCTATGAATCTCCTGATGTGGAAGCTGTATTAACTTTTTTTTTTATATTTCCTTTTACTACTTCAGCTTAACAGTCTGTGTCGGTGAAAGTACAAACAGGTCATCATGACAATGCTGGCAGTAGCTCTTGAGCACAATGCATGACTTCTGCAAGGCAGTAAAACTTGTAAGGCAATGCACAGTATCTTCTTCTGTGCTATTCATGCTAATCTGTGCTGGGATTGCGCAACATCCTCCTTTACCAAAGCTCTTCGTGTTGTTATCTGCTCTGAAAAATTTGTAGGCTTTTATCCCTATATTCCTCTCTATTCCCCTGCAGTTCTTTTCCCTCATCACTGAAAGTAAAACCAGTCAGCTTTTTTTCCATCTCTCCCCATAATTTTTATTGTGCTTTTCATATTTTGCCTATTAAGTAGTTACCCTAGGGAGACTTCCTTCATATTGGAATATACACAAAAAAAAAAAAGCACCATAACTGCTCTTAACATTTGTGGGGAGAGGGAGGGAGAAGGGACAGGGAAAACAAATTTAGGCTGAGGTCATAGAAATATATGTGGTGTGGTGAATGTTATGCCTTGCATCATCTCTACTTCTTTTTCCATAAGCAACAAGATATTCTCCCTTGCTTCCTGCTTATTCTCCAAATCAGCCAACACGGTTAAAAATAACATAACTGGATGTTTGGACAAAATTGTTGTTGCTTTAGAAGCAACATCTATCTGGCTGCTGCTGCTACAGGGCAAGGGACAGACCAGATGACTTCCAAAGGTCCCATCTATACTTGTTTTCTAGAATTGCTGAGAAAATAAACCCAGACTCTGGATTTAGGCATTAGAGTGAAAGCTGATGCCACATCAGTGGCCACCTGAATTTGGGGAAGAGTTCTAGTGGGTCTCCCACATTGGTTATGGCTTTAATACCAACAAGCAACCAAAGATCATGTGTTCTCTGGGGGTGAGAACAGCAATTGAGGATAATGAGATCCTGGCAGGAGAAATACTCCTAAAGTCTCAGAGAAGGGACTGCCTGGGTATCTCTGAACTCTTGCTCTCGACTGAGCTCCACTTCAGGATGGGTTGGCCTGGGCTTCCTGGGGCTAAAACAGCAAACAACATGGCAAAAGGGATGCCCACATGGCACTGCACGACCTGTGAGGGATCAAACCAGTCCTAGATGGGATTCTCAGCAAGGCAACAAAGCCAGAACTTTCAGCTTTAAAATTTTCCAAAATCCAGGTGATTTTTTTCCCTCATATCCCAGGTAAGTATCCTACCCCTCAGACAAAAGAAACAGCCTCTCTCTGGAGGCTTTCACATTATTTATACAAAGTGGAACAGCTCCCAGAAGAGAGACTGAGACAGACAGACGCAAGTATACCAGTATAGCTGAGTGTTCAGGGATATTCACCTGAGAGAGAGAAAAATACAGTTCAAATTCTCTCTGTTTCTATTTTTATATGTACACACATACATATAGATATGTATAAATGTATGTGAAAATCTGTTCATGTGTATACATGTATGTATATGTATGTGTATGTCTTTACATCCCTATAAATGAAAGAAAATTGTACACATATACATTCCATATAAGTACACACATACACTCTATGAACATATATCTTACATACACATACTAAGATTTCCACCTTGACCCTAGAAGCTTTGTAAGCACAAGCCAGTCCAATGATTCATTCTTTCAAAAACTTCCAGTTTTAACTAACCAGAATCAAGTGCGCACGAACACTGTGGTAACTCTCTCACATAAAGTACTGGAGCTTTCCTGCACACACTCATCAGCGCTATAGCAACAGAAATAATACCTGCACAACGAGGTTCAGCCAGTGCTGCATTCGGGTGGCACAGGATGTTCTTTTTCAACAGCGTTACTTGACAAGAAATTAAATCATATCATCTTACGCTGCTGCTTTCTCAGGGAATGAATTACATGTCTGTAGAGCCCTAGCACAGCGTCAGTCCTGCTCTCTGGATGCTTTTAGCAACACCTGCAGGCCCTGCTGCACACACTAGTTATTATAACGTAATGGTATTTGGAGGGTAATGAACAGGACTACTTTCTAGGGAATATTATTTCTGTATGAAAATTTCCTCTTAATTCATTTCAGAACAGCTATCTCTGATATAGCCTGACTGCGTGCAAGAGAGGAGCAAGATGCCTCACACCAGAGACTCTTCATCTCCGGCTAGCAGTGCAGGGAGCAGAGCTTCCTATGAAACACCAGCGCTATCAGACCTCCAGCGGCTCTTTTGGTTCAGAGGAGGGTCTGATAATCATGTGGACCAAGTCTGGCCAAATATTTACCTGGGAGATGCGTAAGAACATATGGTCCTATCATTAAGCTGTTATCGGTCCCTGGGAGGAGGAGGAAGGGGTGTGGTACACTGGGGAGCAGCTTTTGGGTCTGCAGGAATGTTTCTGCAATACAGGCTTCCAAAACTGGTAACATAAGGAGTTTGTATGTCATGAGAAACACGACATACAAAATGGGGACTTACTCATAATGCGTCTGAGTTGAGGTTTCTGTATTCTGTGAACCACAATGGATTTCACAGGGTAAGAATTATTTGCATTCTAGACAAAAGTCCTTAAAGAACACATCACAAATTGTCAATTCTGAGATGCATTACCTGCCCTGGAAACTGTGCTCTAAGGCAGCAGACAAGCACAGTAGCCCTCACACTCAAATAGGAGCAGCAGGATCAAGATCCAGACGGAGGAGTACCCAAATGAATTATACAACAGGGATTTTGCCAGTCCAAATCCAAACTTTCTTTCAGAGATGGTAAAACTGAAAATATCAAGCAGGAATTTTCATGCAAATACCTTGTTCTTGTGACCACTTTGATTTATTGCCATTTCCTTCCATTTGGATTACTGCAAATTTACATAGATCAGCTCAGTTTTCCCAACTCCTCCTCCTCATGAATACATCAGTTAAGGATCACAGTTTTGTGGAATAACTTCAGTCCCAGTTAATGATGGGAAGGAGGGAGAACCTGGCTGGTGAGCATGATGCAGCCGCTCCATGTCTGAACCAGGAATGAGGAGCTGGTGCATCTGTGTGGGTTCTCCCCCTTGTGACTCACACACAGTATGAACGAGACATTAGCTCTAGAACTTGCTAAACGACTATTTGAAGGAAAATCTTAACCACTTTATACAGTAAGCCATGTTCCTAGGGATTAACTGCTGGGAGGCATTTGCTTAACTAACGGTATCCCACTGGCAAGTCTGTGCTCTTGCTGCTCTCCACAACACCGGATCACATTTTTCAAGTGCAAAGCACTATAGGCTTCTCGAAATTTGCTGCTCTGTAAGCAAGCTGCAGTTCCTGCATCCTTCCCTAGCGGGAGCAGGCACTCACTTTAAACCATGCTATTTCAGCAGAATGTTAGGAGGGTTGCCAATGAGCCCTTCATGTCTTTCAACAGGTGGGCTGCTAGGAGCAAAAATACTCTTCAAAGCCTCAACATTACTCATATCCTTAATGCAGCAGATGGGCCATATAGCATCAACACGGGAGCCAAATATTACGAAGATCTGCAAATAGAGTACTACGGAGTAGAAGCATTTGATGATCCTTCCTTTGATTTAAGTATCTTCTTCTATGATGCTGCCAATTTCATAGGCAAAGCCTTAAACACTTCAGGAGGTAAGAGGGAGGCAAAGAGAAGCTTTGGGAGGAAGTTTCAACATGAGCCAAATGGTTTCTCCTTGCAGTAACAGGCGGCCAGCAAAGCTCAGATTCAGCACACAAGAAGGCACATGCAGAACCGCCATGCAGAGGATGGGAGAAGGGTGCCTACACCGTGGGCTGCCGGGAAGGGGGCTGTGGCCAGGTCCCTGAGAGCTGGGGAAGGCTGGTTGCCCCAAACCCAGCGTGGTGGGAGGAAGGGCCAGCTCTAGGAGCAGAGCGAGAGGGAAGGGCCGAGGTTATGGTACTGCAGGTGCTCCCCCGTGGATCCATCCTGCAAGAACTGTCAGGATCCGTGTGCCTCTACAGGCACCTTGCACCCCAGCACGGGCTCCATCCAGGTGATCCTGCTCCCTGTACCACAGCCCTGCTCCTGATGCACTCAGGAGCAGTGGCCCCTCAGTGCTGGCTTAAGTGTTTCACATGCTTAAGTGCTTTGCAGAATTGGAGCTTTATTCAGACTGTCTATTAAGCTAGAGAAGCAGCAGAAGTTAATGAACTAAGTCAATAACTACGAGGCTGACCCACAGCCTGCTGAATTTCTGTCAGCAGAGTTTGGATTATGGCCTAGTTATCATAATTTCCATTTGTTCCAGAGTTTGCTCTGACTCTGACTGGCTGCGAGATCTGTTGCTTTCACTGGAGTGCTTTATTAAATCCCCAGTTATAGCTCACACTGGGCTGCTGAGATACAGTAAATTATGAGTCCATTTTTACAGGCAGACTATCCTACAGAGTTTATGGGACTTGTCAGTGATCACAGTCAGGGCTCGGCCAAAATTTTCTGCCAAAATAGTTTTGGTTTTTTTCTACAGAAAACCGTACTATCAAGTTTAGTAACAGAAAACTCCTCCTTCCTCAGAAAATTTCAACTATTTTAATCTAAGGCCTAAGTTAGATGCATGAGGTCAGTATGAAATACCACCTCATGGCATAATCTTATGTTAATCATCCCTAAAAACAGAAGTATCAGCTAATTGTCACCGTTGTTTTACAAATGTTTCTAGTAGTTTTTTGTCCTCCCTGTGTCTTTCTCACTTTAGAAATGCTAAAGCCCACTCACCTTGCTGTGCCTCTCTTTTTCTGCAGGTAAGGTGTTTGTTCATTGTGCCATGGGGGTGAGCCGCTCTGCGTCTTTAGTGCTTGCCTTTTTAATGATCCATGAAAACATGACACTTGTGGATGCTCTGAAGACAGTGAGTGCTCACAGGGACATCTGCCCAAATTCAGGGTTCCTCAGCCAGCTCCGGGACTTGGACATTAAACTAAACGAAGAGAGGAAAGAAACCAGAGCATCCACTACCCAAGAGCTGTAAGAGAGTATTGCTGAAAGAGGCGGCAATATTATTTGGGTTCCCTGTATCTCTTTTAAATTATTTGCATTTGTAAACTAAGGTCACAAGTTTATGATACACCAGAATGCGCGTTCTTACTAAAAGTAGATTTTGCTTGATCTTTCCATTTTGCAAAGCCCTCCTAGGTTATACTTACTATTGGTTGTATATTGTATCCTTCACTCTCCACCTTAAAACATTGCTCTCTGCTGGTTAAAAAAAAAAAAAAAGAAAAAAAAAAAAGAAAAAAAAAAAGATATCAGGTTCCACTTCAGAAATAGCTGTGTTTCAGCAACTAGTGAAGCTCATATCACTTTATGAAGTGTTAGGCTATTTGAGGTGAAAGATGCCATATTATTTATGCTACAATAATGCTTAGAAGTTTTCTTATGAACCAGCCCCCCACCCCTTTGCTCCCTGTATCTAAAATGGTTTGTATTTTGAGACTTGAAGCTGGCACTGGTTAGTTCTTGCTTTTACAATTGGTGGAGCCCCTGAGTTGGGGGTAAAAGGCTGTTTAAAGGCAGAGCAGCTGGGAAACAACACAAGCCACTCTCAGAATTTATTCCAGGTCTCTCTGCAGTGTTTTCCCTTTGAATGTTCATCAGATGATTTTTTTTCCTTCCATGAAAATACCTTTGTTTGAGAGGGCATTCAAATACTGTTCATCTTCCCTAGTTAAATTTATCCAGGAGATGCTTCTGACAAGGAAGGTGGGTTCCCAGCTGAGGCTCCGAACAGCTGCATGGGCAGTGCGAGGGGGTGCAGGAAAGCATTTGACAGCAAAGTTCAGTGTAGCCCACATTTGTCTGACAGTTCAACATTATAAAACTTAGGATTTTCTTTCTTAAAAATAAAGGTCATTAACATTGTAACATTGCGTTCTGTGGCATTTGCTTTTGTGAGGGGACGCAAGTGAAAACTGAAGGGACGCAGAAATGGCAAGGGAGGTGCTGACAGGCATCAGGCTTTCATCTCTGTGTCTCTGGGCCACCATAAGAGCACTCAATAGCTACTGTCATCTGATGGATCAGTGCTGCCTGGAAACTATGTGAAGCACATCTGGCTCTTGGTTCCCAGCGGACAAACATTCGCAGCGCAAAGCCAGCTCGGGGATGGCAGTTGTTTGCATTCCTAGTACCAAACGCAGGAATGCAGAGGCATGACTACTCCCCACCATGTGAGCTGGCTGCTCAAGAACAGCACAGAAACAAGGGAAAATGTTCCTTGCCATTCCCAGCGCTGTCTACCAGGCAGATTTTTGCCTTCAGGACAGACAACTCAGCACCTCTTACAAGGCTCTTTGGTGATACCTACAGCTGCTGTGTGGGCCAAGCTATGGAAGCGAGAGCACAAAGCAGAGCATTTGGCACTGAGGACTTGACCCTCACACTGAGGGCATCTCAGCGGGTTCTGCTTTGGACTAACCCTGTGGCTTCGACATCCCTGAGCAGCAGGAGAGCCACTTCTTCGCTTTAGTTCCCTGTGTAAGGAAACCCACTCATGAGCTCCGGGGCTGCTCTGCAAGGTCAACAAAAACACAGCAAGTAGGAACGGTCAGCTGAGAAGTATGCTTCAGACCCAAATAAAAATTTAATATCCACGTCTCAGTTACAAATTAACCCTGACAAACTAATTGCAACTTGCAGAACAAGTGGGGAGAAATCCCCAGTGGCTCTGGCTATAGAGATGCCCTCAGCACATTTCCTTATGCCTCTGACCTGTAGGAAACCCCCTTCTCACCTTCAGCAGCAGCAGCAGGACTGAGCCAGCCAGCCCTGTCGGCTGTAGAGGGGGGGATGCTGCTGAAGATGCACTCGCCGGGGGTACACGAGTACCAACCGAACGCCTTCCACGCGGTACTGGCTGGTGCAGCTGGAAAACCCGCATCTTCACCTGACGACAGGTTACTGTAAACATGCGGGATAACACACAGAACGCATACTGCCCACGCCGCGATGCAGCATACGCGGTTCCCCCCCTAAAAGACCCGGCGCACCCCCGCAGCCCCGGCCCAGCCTAAGGGCGGGCGCTGCCCCCGCGGCACCGGGTGCGGCCGCCAGGTGGCACCGTCGGCCCGGCGCGGGCGGCGCCGCGGCCGGCAGGACCCGTGGGGGGGCGGTGGGGGAGAGCCCGGCGGGGCCGCTCCCGGCGCCCCAGGGCCTCAGCCCCGTATTAGCCCCGTTGTTCCGAGTTCGGGTTGAACCCCGAGGGAACCGGAGCAGCTGGGGCGGGGTGGGGGGGTGCTGTGGTTGGGAGCACGCCCCGGGCGGCCTGTGCCGCCTGGGAGGCTCAGGAGCAGCCCACCCACGCTCGCCCCGCCAAGGTGGACCCCAGGGGCCCCGTTACGCTCGGCACCCCCAACACGCATGCCAGGGGCTGGTGACCCCAACCCCGCCCTAGTGCACACGGCTGGGCTGAACCCCAACTGCCCACCAGCGCGGGTGGGCTGGGGCGGAGCCCAGTCCCCCCCCCGGTTGCTCACAGCTGGCGTAAGCCGCACCTGCCTCGCCAACAACCGCCCCCGGCAAAACCCCCGGTGTCGGGGGTCAACGCCAGCCGCCCCACTGCCATTCACGGGTCCGGCGGCAGCCCCAGCACCGGCACCGCGGGGGGTGCCCAGGGCAAACCCGGGTAGGGCCGGTCCCATCTCACCCCACCGCCAGCGCTGCCTCCCGCTGCTGCCGATGCTTGCCGGGCCAGGGAGGGTAGGGGATTATGGTTTATAATTAACACAATTAAAAATAGACTTTGAATAAGCTGAACGAAGAGAGGCTAGAAATCTGTTGTGCAACCGGCACGCTGGGAGGAAAGTAAGCGGTATTATTCAAAGAAAGGTAATCCAAGACACCGCGGCGCAGGAGCTGCGACTACCAGGCAAGTACTTTTAAGCTTGTTTACAAACCAACCCCCAGTGAACTCAATACATGCGCTGAGCAGCACGAACTTAACCACAGCCAGCTCCCCCGGCCATGAGACAACGGCAGGGCTAGGCCAGAGCAGTGTCTCTGCCGTGGTACTCGGGGACTCTAGTATTTGTGAAATTCGAGCTTGCTTTCCAGCTGGATTCACAGGCTGAAGACCTCTCATTGAAAAAGATGCTTAAATTCGAGGGGTTTGTTGGTTTAAATACCAATCCGGCTTGTATTTAATTTTCTTACAGATCTATCTCTAAGATAACAGCCATGAAACACTGTAACTGGGTTTCCTTCTTCTCAGCTGATGTTCACAGGAGTCATTCCTGGCAAGGGAGAAACTGGCCAGCCAGTTACACTGGAGAAAATGTGAAACAGACTATGAATAAAATGCTGTGCAGTTCAAAAACAAAACCGGGAGAGGAAGAAAGATTAAGACGTTTTGGGGGAGAAGAGTGTTTTTTGCCTTTTTAAAAGTATTAACTCTTTACAGTTTGGGGCTTCTATGGATTATATATAATGAAGATTAAATTTTCAGACAGAAATATGACTTTGAGTATCAGCAGTCTTTCTCAGAACTTTTTTATTGAGGAAGTATGTTTGTATGGCTGTGGAAGCCATCGGGAGGCTTGGAGTAAAAGAGTACAGAAAGAGAAGACTGGGTTAAATTAATTCCTGCTAAATACCTAGCAGCAGACTTGCTGTCTATATGGGGAGCTGGAGACAGAATTGTACCGGGGTAAAAAGGATACTGTGTCTATTTATAGCACTGCCTTCAACACTGTAGGAATTCAAAGGAAAACTCCAACTCAGCGCACAGTCTTCTCATCATCTGCTTCTGTCAAGATTAAATCGGGGCTGAGATCATTCCCTTCCCCTGCAAATCCCTGCTAGGAAGGATCTGTTCCTTTCTGCAAGTATGGAACTACCATGGTACAAACCACTCCAGAGCTCATATGGTCTAGGCTCTGACCCAGACAAATGTCACCTCTTTCCTTTTGGTAGTCAGAGAAGGGGATAAAAAGAGCCCCACAAGCCCCAGCACTTTAGCAGGAAAGACTGAAGGTGTCTCACCTGCTGCTATATCCTGGGCTCCCTGTACTGTCCCCAGCCCCTCTCCTTACACCAGATGCTCTGAGGCACTTGCAAACAGAAGGGTAGCGTAGCTCCAGCATGCTCTGAGTGCCAGGCGGCAGGGAGGGGAAGAGGAGCAAGGTTCTGGCACATGATCATGGTCACTCATGGTGTCACTTAGTGAGATTAGGCCTTCTTGCCACTGCAGGGCCATCCATCACCAGGAAGGAATGGGCTCCAGTAGGTGTGTGGGGCACCTATTTATCAGTATAAATTATCACTGATCTTAAGAGTACAAATGAGAGCAGTCTTGGAAAAGGTATTAGCAAAAACCTGACCGCCACTCTAAAATTAAGGCAGGCTCCTAGAATTCCTTAGCTCCACTCTTAGCATCATGGTGCCTCAGATCTTTCCTTCTCACCTTCCACCTTCCAGTTTCTCTTTAATAAGAGCTGCTCTTTTGTTCGTCACAAAGCACTACCTACTCTACTCTCTCGGTGCTCCTCTTTTGTAATTCTCTTATCAAGCTGTCTGCTAGGTGGGGAGCAGAAGGTGCAGGACTTGGTGCTGCCTTTGAGGTACAGGTAATTATTATGTGCATCTGTTATTGTGGTTGCTGCCTCAACAGGTGGAAAACATGCTGTTCTCTGATAGATTTGCAGCATGCTCTGCTCCTGCCTTGTTTTTTCTCTAAAGCCAGTCGTGTGGTGTTCCTAAAATAATAAACACAGCCTCGCCAATGCCACAAAAACCTCTGGTAAATATATTTTTATGGGAATGAAATATTAAAGGATTTGAACAGTTATTCACTGAAAGCAAAATATGAGCAGTAAGGTTGGGTAAAGATTCAAAGGCTGGTTTGCTTCCTTTCCCTGGGGCACATCAAGGCTGTACTGTTTGCACTTTAGAGATGGATAGTGGGGAATTACTTAACCCAAAATGATGGAAACAATTCAGACTATAATAATATAGCATGAGAGTTTCTCACATTACATCTATTCCCCATACTGCTGGCTATATTCTGCCTTAAGATTCACGTGCACAACTCTCATTGGATTCTGGAGGAACTGTATTTGAAGCCAAAATGCATTTCATTGTCTTTCTGAAGTCTCTCTACGGTTTAGTTGCTAAATCCTGAGCTCAAGGACTGGGGACAAAGCTTGTCTAAACATTTCCCAGTGTCTGTCTCTGTGAGATTCCCATCTGCTGTGGGGTTTTTTTTGGGTTTTTTTTTAATTTCATCTTCCTACTTTCCTAAAAACACAAAGCAGAAACACACATTTCCTCTGCCCTGGAGTGCAGGAATCACCAAATTTCCCAGCAGGTTCTCTCACAACATATGATGGATCCAAGTTTGTCTAAAAATGCTACAAGCCCTTTGTGGTGTAGAAAGGGAGGAGACCAGAAACGTGGGCCAAGTTTGAGTTTTATGAACACTCCCCATCTCCCAAAGGGACTCCATATCCTGTTTCCTCTCTCCCAAAAATTTCACCTGGCTTTGGGTTTCATTAGGAGAAATACACATTGCCTGAGTCCAGGCCTTATGTCTTTGGTTTGTGCTTCCTGCTGACACTGCAGAGACTAGAAGAGTCACGAAAGCTGAGTCTGACCTGGGGGCTTCA
The DNA here is from genome assembly GCA_027574665.1 of Rhynochetos jubatus. Taxonomy (NCBI): domain Eukaryota; kingdom Metazoa; phylum Chordata; class Aves; order Eurypygiformes; family Rhynochetidae; genus Rhynochetos; species Rhynochetos jubatus. The sequence goes on from CM050655.1 coordinate 16,818,583, forward strand.
AATCCACTACAACAGCAGAGCAAATTAAATGGAGAGCATGTTAAGCAGGTTGGGAGACTGTTGTTGACCAACAAATCTTCATTAAGTTCCCGCACCAAGCTGTGTTGCACCTTCAGTGAAACTGATTATTGTGTCTCCATCTGTGTTTCAACTATTTCACCACCAGTCTTAAAAGAAACTCAAACTTACTTCAGGTCTAATTAGAAATAAAACAACATATTAATCCACCTTGCCCCATGCATGGACCTAGTTTGGAGGTGTTGGTGCATCATTCAAACAGGCAAAGTTTCACTCTGTTCACCACCAGTTTAGTGCCTTGGTTTTAGCTAGCTCTTTTATTTACTGCCAGTGTCTCACAGAGACTTTGTTCACTGTTTTATGGTGACTTTCTGGATTATTGATTTGCATCACCAAAGACAAAGTCTGAGATCAGTTCCTGGAACTGCTCTCCAGATGTTTTAGCTCAAGAACCACTGGCGTGAACCCCAAGAGTTCCTACAATTCGCAGCTCCCCACAGCAAAGCTCGTCATAACAGCAGCTTTCATGGGATTAGAACAAAGCCCTTTTCTGATATTCATAACTGAAGGAAGGCTACCACAACTGGGGCCTCTGGCAGCCTTCCCTGCAGACCACTAGTAGAAACACAGCTCCACAGGTAAAACTCAGGTGCCAAGCTACTCTGCTGTATGGGCTTTAAAAACACTCTGCCCAATTTAGGCCAGAAAAGTTTAAGGCAAAAGTTCAAGGGAAAGCAAGGGGAATTAAACAGCAGTACTGAGAGTTATATAGCTTTAGCATCTGCAGTGTACATGCAGAGCAGGATCTTCTGCCACAGACTGTTCTTGCCTTAAGGTAAGGTAAGAAACAATTATTAGGTATTTCTCTTCAAATATAAGGTAAGAAAAAAAAAGGTACATGCAGATACAGCATGAACGAGGGAGTTATCCTTCAGTATCATTCTTTGCCAGATAACATTTATGGTGGCCAAACTGTGTGTTGGCCATGGAGATTGGCCATACCCTATACCACGTTGTCCTCAGAGTCAAATAACACTTTAAAAACATGGATGGGATTCAACCTTTTCTGCATCAAAGAGAAGGCATCAATTATTTGGCTTTAAGCAGCAGCACCTCAGCACACAGGCTGTTACTGGTTCCCAGGACTTGGGCACGGCAAGGCAACCTCCCCTTCACAAAGCTGCCTGTTGTTTCCCAGGCAAGACTGAAGAGTGCAACCACAGCAGCTGCTTTCTAATGGGATCAGAATTGGTTTTTACTAGTGGTTAATTGGTTTCTATGCTCTAGAAGAAAATGCGTTCTGTTCTTTTTGTACTAGGTGATCCATGACATTTGGGGGCACATTTTTAACCGCTAGTTTGTTTTAGAAATATGGTAAGAGTTAACCTAAAGGACAAATTATTAGAAATACCTGTAATCCCAAGAGGTAACACAACTGCTGGGAAATCCTAGACCTCAAATCAGCTGTGCTACAGAATATGATGAGTTCCCTTTTTTTTTTTTTCCCCCTTCAAGCAGACTTAGTAGTGAGATTTTACAATGAGAAGCAAGCAATTTGTTTGGCTGACTTGAGATTTCATCTCCTTCTGTTGCATCTCTTAGACTATATGCACATCAGCAAACAAGTCTCAGCCCTGTTCAGTCTCAGTCTGACCTCAGTACTAACATGATTTATTGGTTTTAGTTCACAAATAGTATATTACGTTATAGCCCAAAGGGTCCGATTAGAACTGGCCAGTATTTTAATGATTTATGAGGGGCATCTGGGACTGCATGGGTAGCATACGTGTTGTGTCACTGCTATAGGAGGAGTCTGTATTGATCATACCAGCGTGCTCCAAGACAAGAGCGTGTCAAATTCCAATAAGCTTTAGTTCACAAACCTAATTTGACAGGTGGCCAAGCTTGCAACGGGACCGACTGTAGTTCTCATGGTGGGAATAAAACAAAACAGCTGGATTGCTTCTAGCCATTGCATTAGGAGAGGATTTCCATTCCTTTCTCTTGTTCTATTTCTATCTTGCAGTGCTTAAGGAGGTGTTTATCCTTCCCAGTTCCATAGCCAGAAACCTGGGCAACAGGAGCTTGCTATCAGCTCTGTGGTGTATCTTTCTGCCAAAAGATACTGGTGAGAAAAAAAGGCTACTGGAACTAGCCTTCCAAACCTCTCCGAGTCCTGCCACGGCTATCACATCACTGGAGTCTCAGGTCAGAAAGGGTGGGGTGAGAGAAAGAAAGATGAGCAAACAATTAGACAGTGCAGTTTGTAAGCCAGAATGTCACTGCATTTAATAAGGGACTGTGCTGTTTAATTTTTCTTGGGGTGTCTCTTAAAGAAGGACTTTGCAAGCACTGAAAGAAAGTTACCAGGAGCACAGTGATCCAGGGTTTCTGTGTCCTTGGTTTGATTTTGCACGTTCTGAATTGTATTTTGAGTACTGAAGCCAAAATCTGTCAAAGCATTCCTAGGAAACCGTGTCCCCCCAGAACAGAAACCCAAACTTGACCCTGACTTTCACCTCTAACGTAAGCTGCCCTTGACTCACCAGAGGTGAGCACAGCTCTACCCAGGTTCAGCTGTCGCTACCAGTGTTTGGCAACACTCTGCCCCCAAGTTGCCTCCCAGCTCAGACTTGTGCAGAGATACAGAAAAATCACCCAACTTAAACATTACCATCTCCACCTGTAAGGTGGGAACAGCAGTGTCTTCCTCACAGGCACACTCGAAAACAACTGTAAAATGCATTCCAGTGCACAAGAAACGCCAGGGCACTGTGGCTGCCTACCTCCTGCTGTTTACCATCTTCCTTCCTAGCAGGTTACTCAACCCTCCTGCTATGCCAGCGCAGGGATGTGTCTGCTGTCCTCTGTTAGCTGGGTAGAACAAAGCTATCTTCATGGTGCTGGTGGAGACCACAGGACAAGAACAAAGAGCAGTGCAGCTGTTAATGTCCCCAAACAGAATAGACCCAAGAAAGCGCAATACATTGTTTTTAAGATAGAAGAACATACCAGAGCAAGTCACAAGGGAGAAGGGCTTTGCCATCCTTTTGGTTAAATCCTGAGGGCAGAAACCATTAATTTGTAATGGGATTCTTTGAATTCTGAAGTCTGATGACTCCAATGCTGTGCTGGAGGACACTGCTCTATTAGTTATTGTTACAGCAGCCTCATTCACCTTTAGATGTGGCCTGCAAAACTCTGGTGGGGACACAGGAATCCGACCTAAGGGACTGCATTGCAACTGGGGTTCACAGCACAGGAAATCCTTGGCCTCTGAACACTGAAGCAAGAAACAAACAATTTCTGCCTCAGATAATTCTGGAGGTGACCTGGGAAAATTAGATCAGGCTAGATTAAGAGTATGCAACATGGATTAAAACCTGAAGAGTAAAACCATGGCTGAGAGACTGGAACCAACACTCCAGTGACACATTTGTCCTTCTTTCATTAAGCTCAATGCAGCAGCCTGTCTGTAGCTTTCTTGTGTTGTGTTCACTTGGAGGTGAAATGTCCATCAACACCCCTTTCAGTGTAGGCAGTGTGCAAGTGCATAGTAGTGGGGCTGCTTGGCAGTCGCAGTTTCACCCCAAACAGTCACAGAGTGGGAGCAGAGAAATGTACCCTGCACTGTACAGCACTAACAGGCTCTGCCTCCCACACAGTGACAGTGTTGAGGCTGAAATGCATCACTGCAAATGTGAGCCTCCACTCACTGGATCTGCCTCAGAAATAGACTCAGCACATTTCAGGCAATCTGTGAGTAAACCCAAGCTTGTACCTCTCTGCAGGGTCATGCTGTACTAACATCATCCAGTCATGAGAGCACCACGCTCTCTCTGCAACTGCAGGCTGCAAATATTGGTAAAGCATTACTAAAAGTCATGGAAAAAGCAACTAGGATTTGTGATGCTGAGTGAGGGTGAAGGCTTGGGAGTGGTTGTACTGAAACATCCGTGTCAGCCAGACAACCCAGCTGGCTACTGGCAGCTCCAAGAGGAAATCTAAGTGGCACACGTTACTCCTGATTTACAGCAACCTGCATCAACTTGCCAGCCTGTCTTTCAGAAATGTTTCATCCTTTGGATTTTTTCAGTAACCTTCTGAAGGTGCTTTCAGAAGAAAGAATAGAGCTGACCCATTCAGAGTATACCGGCTTTCACCTCAGACAGGTCATTGCTGGACACAATAGAGATACAGCGACATAACAACCCTTGTGCATGAATGTAGCACACCCAAGAGTTTTAGTGGTACAATACTGTAGATGGGGATTTTTTGTTTTCGCAAGAGGAAGTGAAAAATATTAGTACTCTGAACGGAGGAAGGAGTTACAGACTGTCAGAACTGGTCATTGGTCAAGTCTGATGGCTGAAGTCCACTGCAGAAGACAACACTGGCAATGATGATTGATCTAGGAGCAGTAGCCTGCTAGGGAGCGAGAGACTCAAATATGGGGATGCTGCTGCAGTGACAAATAGCACAGAGATGTGGTAGATGCATTTTGGACCAGCTACTGTCTTTGGGTCATATGCAGTGTGTCTGAATCTCTACCGGACCAGGTTGGGTTAATGGGTGTAAGGATGCACTTGGCAGCTGAGAGTGCAGGAGTACCAAAAGGCTCCAGAGGGCCCAATTTTGCAGCTGAACTTCTGTGCTTACAGCCAAAAGCCCTGCATCTTTGCTGGGACTAGGGCTGGAGGGGAACTGACTTTCCTTTGCTTGCTTGCCAAGAGCCAGGTTCAGGTCCTTAGAGCTCTACAGTGCTCTCGCTCCAGCTGATGACTTCATGAACACCTAGTGTCGGGAGGAACACAGCTCCCTGCGCAGCTTTAAATGTTTGTGTTTCCCTGCATATGCCGATGACATCATTGCCACCTGAGGGCCTGAACCCTGGTCTTGGCGGGTAAAAGCCTTTCGGGTCACCTTACATTGGGGTTCTTGCTCTCCATGCATATTTATGTAATGATTGCTAGATGGCTGTAATTAAATGAGTGTAAAGCACCGCCTAAAATGCACTAGTAATAAATTCTTAATAGCTGATGCTATAACAAGCGGTTACAAAAAATATATATTGTAACATGCAGATTGTTAACAGTGCCTGGGCCTATTTAATGCACAGCTTTAAACAGTTACAACGCTCACTATTAAAACGGCATGTAAAATTCGTAACTAGTAAATAAAAGGTCCAATTCAGCAACAAAGTATACCCAAGCTTCAGTTGTGAAGAAGCCACAAAAAAACTTGGGGGATGAGCTCTCTCCTCTAATCTCTACAGTCCTTCTGGTGGTGCTGCCCATCAGCCATGGTTTCTGTAAAGCATGCTCCATGTGCCCACCCCTGCCTGGCACAGACTCTGCCCCTGCCTCTGTTCTCAATCAAAAACATGGTTAGGATCCCTCTTATATTACAAAAATGCAACGGTGTCCACAAAACCCTTGCTTTTGCATTCCACGAGGAAGGGGTGGGTCAGGGAAAATCCATTTAGCTGCCCATGTTTTTCACTTCTCTCTTATCCACTCAAATCTGCAGTGTGGGCAATATCTCTGCAGAGATTTCCTGTGGCTAAAGCATAAAGTAAATACACATAACAAGACCCCCCCAAAAACCAGCAAAATCAGCAGGTGGCCAGGTTTTCCACATTTGGTACAACATTACTGCACATGAAAGGATGGCTGCTTCTGTCTACCTACCATCAGGAACCACACACGTGGTTGGTAAATACAAGTGTACTAAACAGCTGATGACGAGAATATTTTATACTACAGTTGCAGGCAAAAATGAGGCCACCCTGCCTCGGGGCCCGCATGCTGATGTACATCCTGAAACAGTCAAGACCATCAGGTCTGCGCCCTGCTGACTGGCCCACAGACTTTCTGTGAGAAAATTAGACATTTTTGAGGCTTCTGAGGCCTGGCAACCCATAACATCAGGGGAAGCTGTGGTAAATTCAGCATATATAGGAATTAGGATGGGTTGATTAATTTATTCCTTACATTCAAGCAGTGCTTTGCATCAGAAATGCCACAGCTGATTTCCCTGGATGTCACATGGAGGAAAGTTTTACTTGGACAGAGGAGAGATGCCACGATCCCTCTCCAGTTCGGGCAGAAATTTTGGTACTAACACAATACTGAGGGGAAAAACCAAGCAGACGTTTTCCTCTTCCTAGTGCTGCTCAAAGCTGTCCAATACAGAGATTAATTTAGCTAGTCTGCTCCTCAACACAGGCTCTGTGCGGTCTGTTGAGAGCAAGTCCATGTAAATGGATTATGCCAACTCACGCCAAGTGGGTGCCCCTCCCCTAAATGTATAGCTGGGTTAAAGTTGTGGGTCTGGAAACCTCTACTAAATTTGGAAGTGCTGTTCAGATTACATCCTCCAGCTGCTGGAGAGATTTTCTTACAAACAGTTGGCTCCTCAAATACCTTGTGCCTCCCTGGAAACTGCCTCTATCTCAGCTTTCAAGTCCAGCCAGCCCTACCTCAGTGATCGCTGTACTTGATTCATACCATCTATATCCCGTAGCGCTCCTAGCAATTGATAAATTATGGCTCCAGCGAGACTATTGGGTTAAACACCAAGGAAGAGAGAATCATGACAGTAATACTTGTCATTTGTGTGGAGATGTAGCAACACAAACCCCTTTCTCAACCATATGTTATCTTGGAGGAATCTTTCCAAGGGATAGGCTTTCTGAGAAACGTTTATGACTTCTGAATATACGATAGGCATGAACTTGACATGACCTACTTTGGCCAAGCCCTCAGCTTCAGCCTGGTCTTTTACCATCACAAATCAAACAGGCTATTTGTAGTGCAGTTAGACTGATATCTTCACTGAGATGACAAGGTTACAGCACATACCAGCTTGAGAAAAACCAGGGTGTAGAGCACTGTGCTTTCAGGACTTCAAAATATGTTTACTAAAGCTAGAGGGAAATGGCTATGCTTCTACACACACACTACAGAAAACACAATGCCTGGGACGATTAAAATATTCAATACATTGAAATGACATCCTTATATTATACTCAAATCCCTTCTTTATCTTGGCATTGGAAAATGCAAGGAAAAGCAGAGAATATGAATGCTTTCTACTGAATAACCTAGAGTAGGTTTTTCCTCCTGACTTCCCACAGCATCGCTGCAGGGTTTTGTGCTGCCCCAGCTCAGCCTTCACACCATCCTCTCAGCTTGACTGATTAACAATGTAATGCCAAACTGTCAAATTACACTGACTTTTGGGTGAGCTCTTACTTAATTGAATACTATGGTCTTGGAGAAATTGGATAAGAGGTGGCACATGTTTCCAAGGGCTGAGACACCTGGCAAGAGATATGTGCCTCTAAAGGTGGCCTCCTCAGCACGGCACTGAACAGCACTGTGTTATGGATAAAGCTGAAGTCACTGAATTAACTGATAAATCACCAAAGCATCCACAGTGTACGCAGTGCAAAGGGGCATTCACTGCTGGAAGAGAAGAGAGCTAAACAATCAGGAAGGAAACACTCTCTGTGACCTCTCATAGGATGACTTTTTGTTCTTCTTGGGATAGTCCATATATAAGGAACCATCGACCTGGCTGCTCCTCCTAGCCCTGATAAAGTGAAGCCACTAATGGGTTTCCCGAAATGGGCTACAGTTGCAGCATGGTGTGGTGACACCCATGGCTTATGTCATACTGTAGGTCACTCTAGATGATCAGAATGACCTTCTGCTCTGTGATAGGTCTCTCTGATTGTAATTCTCCTGCTAGTCATAATTAAGAAAATTCTATTACACAGTTCAGATACAATTACAGTTGTAGTACAAACCAATTCAAAATTAATCTAAATATAATGGTAGAATTTCTCCTACGTGATTGAATAATTACTGCAATACAACTCCAGGAGGGCAAAGATCAGGAACATTTCAAATGAGTATCATCCAGACACCAGCACTTTAAAATTGTATTGCTCATTCATACGACACACGTCACAGAAATAGATCTACTACAAAAAGCGAATATAGAGGAATTGAGCTGAGAATCATTAAAAACATTTTTAAAAGGAAGAACCACATTATTACATATAATCATTTTCCTTTCACACTAATTTGTTTTAATCTATTCATGCTCCTTAGAAAACGTTACACAAAATTGTAATCATAGCATTGTTTTCTTTAAACATGTGCATTTCAGTAAATGACACTTGCATGTATAAATTGAGTGAGTTAAAATGTTAGACTGACGCTAGAACTGAGCAGTCATTTATTCAGACAAAAATTGCCTTGTTTTCCTGTCTGTAAGTTTTCTATGGAAAGCTATTCCTTTTTTTCCAGTGTATTCATTATTCAACATATTAGTTGAATAGTCCTACAGAGACTTCTCTGCTTTTGAATCATTCACAGCCTGTTAGTTCCAATTATTTCACATTTGAAATTTGAACTCCAGTCCTTCATTTTTATTGGACACAGAGTTTACATGAACTGATGCTGTTCTCCAGTTGAACAAATCTGACCAGAATGCAGATGGAATAAGTTTTGTACACAGCCTCAGCAGCTCATGTCTGTTTCACCAGGAGTAAATTCCTTAGCTATAATACAAGATCAGTGTGAGCAGGAGCTGAAAGTTATCTAAGGATAATTCTGAAGCACACCCAACTTACAAAGACCATTATTCCACAGCTTTACATATCCACATAGCGCACACTACCTTCTCTTGCCAAGCCTCCAGAGTGATGTTCCCTTCTAGATAGACAAGAAGATCTCTGATGGAGCACTTTTCCTAAGCTGTGCTATACTTCAGAGTTGCCGGCTCGGCTGTGACAGGGATGGAGTATTGGACCTGGAAAGCAAAGCTCCCAGAAGAGCCGTGTGAGCTGCCGCCCATCCCTTCACATCTTAATGACAGCCTGAACACCACAACGTTACCAGGACTTTTGGGCAGTGACCTATAATTCTTCACTCCCATGAGGCTTAGGAAAGCAAGGCTGAGAGCAGACTTCAGTTTTCTGAGGCTAGGTAACATGAAAATCAAAGTATTTATACAGTGGAGAGGGCGAGAGGAAGGGATAACAGGCAGTAGTAAATAAGAAAGAAACAAACCAGTTGAAAGCAACTTTACAGGGAGTGAGAAGTGCCCTAGAGTGGTCATTAGCCACACTGAAAGGAATGAGATACATCAAAAAAAGGGGAACATTTGCTGCAGATATTACGAGGTGGGAAGGACTGGAGGAGGCTGTTATTCTTGAGAGTATTTAATGAACTGGCAGATGGCCCTGTGGTCAGGACACAGGAAATGCAAGTCCTGTTTCTCATGCAGACCTCCTGCGTGGGATCTGAGAAGTCACGCTGGTGTCCGAGATCACCAGTGGGAGCTGGGCAGACCTGGCGCAGTGGGCACTGGGGTGGCCAGCGTCAAAGAAGCTACCAAAATCGATGGGAGGTGCCCATTCCAGCGTGGGAATTCCTCCATGCCTCCTCTTGCATAAAGCCATCCAAAATGGGCAAGAACATCTGCTTTTGTTTTCACAGTTAAAGCTGACACTGGAGAAGATATACACATTTGGGAGGGGAGCACATTCCACAGTGGAGCTCTTTGTAACACAAACAGTACGAGACCATCCTGGGAACATCATTATTTGGTGAAAACGTACTGTATTCAAGAGGACAAGGCTGCCTGTGAAGGTGGCAGAAGGTGCTGACAGAAGAGAGGGAGGGCCCCCCCTTGGCAGCTGGGTGGCAAGGCAGATCAGCCAAGTGCACTGCAGAAGGGTGGCTTCTAGTCAAGGTTCAGTGGCCTAACCCTGACACAACAGTCACTGCTTCCCTCCTGCATTTCTATGGACATCTCAGGGATTTAGCTGCTCCCTTTCTTCTTCAGCAAAACAAGGGATTGATATCAAGGGGCAACAAGCTCCCAGAGCAGGCTAGTCTTCAGACTCGCTCTCTGTCTTCGTGCAAAGACAAATATTTTTCAACAAAATTATTGCAAAACGTGAATTTAGTGAAAGTACCTTGATGGGAAATTAGGAAAGCCTTTCACCACAGTTGGTGGTTGGAAAGAAACTGTCAATGGAGGTGCTTGGACATGAACACAACCTATTCGTAAATGACAGAGCTGTTCAGCAGAAAGACAGAAGATTTCAGGTTTGCTGTCCTGCGCTCTTCTACCCCAAACCACCTTTCTAATCATTTATGCTGAAGACATTCAGCAGTCAGTGGCAGAGCGAGACTTCGACTCATTGACTACCACTTCTCCCCTATCCTAGACAGATGCTTCTGTTCTGAGACTGAGTTGACTGAGTTCCTGATATCTCTGTAATGCAGATACTTGACTAAATCTTACAACATAGAAAAATATATAAATTTTTAATAGTTTCTTAAAACATAACCCTGGTAAAAATACAGTTTCTATTGCCCTTTTCAAAAATCCTCCCAACAGTTCAGATCTACAGCTAACACAGGGAACCACTATTTCAAAAGAAATGTACCACATGGGAACAGAGTAATTCCAGAGATAGAGTGATGCCTAAAAGGAGTGTTTCTGCTTGTAATTAAAGTACTTACTTCAAGATTAGAAATGGGCTAGTTCTTGGATGGGCAGAGAGGAGAGGAATGCAAACAAACCAACCTATAAAAAATACATTAATGTTCGTATAAATGGCAGCTATGGTCACTATAACTTACTCAAGCAGATTCTTCCAAGCATGAACATCTGTCATCAAGACAAGTATGGCTGGCAACAATCACTGGAAAGAACCAAATTGTCAGCTTCCACAGGAGAATTTAAGAGCTAACCAGTGAATAAGATTTTGCATGACCAATTCTATTCTGCTCAGCTCAGTTTCTTGAGCAAATTATAAAAGACAAATCAGATAAAGTATATGTAAGCAAGTCGTAGCTATGTGGTTAAAGGAAAAGCGCAGTGTACCAAATTAGCAACTCATTTCTATACCCACTGTATAGCTACATTCACACAATACATTTTGCGTAGCATTGCCTCTTTCCATCTGGGAGCAGAACTATTGTGCTGGCATGTGGCAGCCTAGGATGTTCCACTGGGGTAGTAATAGTGACTAGAATTCCAAGTAAGAAGTGGGAGAAGATCATACTATGATGAAAAAACCTTTAAAAATATATTAATGAAGTTTGAATCAACTGTTTGGCATACCTAGAAAGAAGGGTTGGGTAGCTGGGTCAAAATAAGCCTACTGAGGCCCTGAGCCTAGTAGTTTGAAAAAGCTTTCGCTTCCAGTTTGCCATAATAATACGAAAATTCATTTAAGAAGCCCAGGCTTCAAAATCATTGTTTGAATCACAGCATGGGACTACAGAGCCACTGGACTGTTGTTGTTTAGATTGCAACGGCATTCCCAATCCAGCCACAGCCTCTGCTGTGATAAGCATATACACACACGAGAAAAAGTCTCTCTCAAAAAGCTTACTACTGCAACTGTGGGCAAGTGGTGCGAGGGGTAAGGGAGGGTGAGAGAAACAAAGGGTGACCTCAGAAATGTCTTTGGCTGGTGGTGAATGTCTGCCCTCCACCTTTCAGGATGGCCTGGGACTCCCTGTGCAGCAGAGACTTACTGCGCCCCAAGATAAGAAGCGGCTCAAGCCGGACGGCTGGCAGGCAGAGCAGTGCCGAAACACCAACCCTGGACGAGCTGCGGCGCTTGCTCTGGACACGCACACGCCCCATGGGGCACGTGGATGAAGTCTGGCCAAACCTTTACGTGGGAGACCTGTAAGAGAGGGAAGGGTTGGAGGTGTTTATGCAACTCTCTCCCTCTTTCCACCCCATTTCCCCTGAAATTTTCTGCTCTTTATTGAAAAAGAGAGCTAGCCAGTAATATGGGGAACCCTCACAGTAAGTCTAAGTGTTGAGCAAGGCTGAACTGTGCATAGGATGCTGTAGCATAGAGAAAAGGCATCCTAAGTATCCAAACAGAATATTCCCCCACCTCATTTCTCCTCCTGGATAGGTACAGGAATCCCACACTGCAAGAGCCTAGTGGGGCCATGATATTGGCACTGTAGGGAGTCGTGCCAGGGCCAGGTAAACCAGGACCAACCTCATTTCCACCTCACACTGACAGATGGCATCAGTCCCCTGAACTGATGGATGCTCAGCAGAGGTGACTTGGTGAGAAAGCAAACCAGGAAACCCCTGGCTTGTGCAGAAATATCACCACCACCTTTTTATTCTTCATCACTAGAGAATAACTAGCTAAACTGATGTTTGGGAAGAAGATGCAGGAAATGTAAAATTTGGTTTCTTAATGAGCCTCTTCTGTCTTGAAGTATTTTGGTGGACACTTTGGACGTGTTCAACCTGGCAGAAAATAACCACTACAACTTCACGTGGTTTTAACAAACTGCACCATCAGCAGCATGTCCTACCCCACACTGTAATGCAGCAGGCGAATATAACCCACCGTCCTTCTTCCAGGTATGTCGCTCGTGACAAAGCACAGCTGAGCCGCATGGGCATCTCCCATGTCGTGAATGCTGCTGCCGGGCGATTTCGCATTGACACTGGACCCAAGTTCTACAAAGACCTGCTTGTGGATTACTATGGAGTAGAAGCAGAGGACAACCCAAACTTCGATCTCAGCATTTACTTCCACCCCGTTGCTCGCTACATAAGAGCAGCACTGAATTCCCCAAGAGGTAAATAGACCATGTTACGTACCTTCTGCACAGGAGCCAAGTAGGGTGAGGTAACAAATGGTATTCAGCAAAAAACAGCCAGCTGCAGATGTGGGTAAGAATGGAGTTACCCAAACCAAGTAGCATCACGCCTCCCTCCTGAACAGCCACAGTGAGTGGGAGTTGCCCTGAAAAAGGGAAGGATGCACTGAACAGGCTTTCAGAATGGTTTTCCCTATGTCTAATGCTAGTCAACATCTCTATTAGCAGAAGACAAAATAGCAAGTATCCTTCTATGGACACACTGACCTGGGAGGAGGCACATACACTTTGTCTTTTCAAATTAATGATAGGGTTTAAAATAAAAGTTGGGATGGGGTAAAAAGACAAGGACAAGCATCATATTTGACTAAGAAGAGCCAACCATGATGCTACAATCTATACAAGTCCTACAAACACAGGATAGGGCAGAATTTGCTGGAAGCAGTACTATAGAAGCAGCAACACCACAGGAGATAATGTCATGCTGCTGCTAGAAAGAGTATAACTTTGAAATAGGAAGATAACCTGTAAAATCCTTGGACTCACCAAACATAGGCCAGGTACGATGCCAGAGGCCTGGGGCTAGTGCGGGATCATGACTATTAAGGACAAGCCTTCACAAAAGTCTCCACTGTGCCACAAAACTATGTAGATGCCCACTCATTTATTCGGTTTTTACTGATTTGGTTTTCACTGATTCATTAAGAGAACAGTTACACATTCAGCAAACTGTTCTGCTTGCATCATGTTGAGCTTTAATATCAACAAGGGTCCTAAAATATTAACTACGCAGCTTAATCATATGCAGCTAATAGATCTGACCTACACATCCAGAGATCTACGCCATCCAAACTAGGAAAGGGAGACACAGTAACTGAAAACAGTGCACCTCGGTGCTAGTTACCTCAGAGTTTACTGCTGTTTGAAGGGCTTGATCCATCCCATTAGAAAGTGTTTGCCTACGTGAAACTGAGGTCTGCGTTTCGGATCTGAAAACCACTAACATATTTGGGGAATTCGGGTCTGCACTCACTTCTGTTACAGCATACGCTATTTGCAGTTGAAGTCATTACTGGTGGTGCTCCAGAGGAAGGTAAGATCCAAAATCTTTTCACATGTGTGTAAAAAAACCCCATCCAAATCAATTGACAAAACACAGAAAACAACAGATGGATCATGGTGGCCACAAAACCAAACAAACCCAGTGCTTTGCAAGATACATGCCCAAACACTGCAAGTTATGAATGTAGAACAAGTCAGGGCTCAAGGCAAACACAATGAACTCGTCATGTCTAGAGTGCATATTTATCCCTACTCCCATGCTTTTAGATACTGCTTTACTGAGCTCCATATGGAAGTAGGGTTCTGGGAATGGAGACAAGGTGAAATTCGATCATATACAGTCCAGCTGTTGCTGACATTCATCATTTTAAGGAAAGTGCAACAGTTTAGAAAATATATAAACAAGATGTTCTGGAAGCATAATTTCTTGAGGTACAGAAATTTAGCAGCTAAATACCCATGACCTGTGAAGGGATGACACAGGGAGGAGATTGTTACTCACATCATTCAGAAGAAGGGAAAATGGCATTTATTATAAGCAGATATGCTGAACAAAAAATTATGCCAGGTGACAAGAGGCCTGTTCATAATAAATGTGGGATGTAACAAGGTACTTCTGTTTGACTGAGAAGTCATTTAAGACTGCTGCTTAACTATTACAAGCAAATTCAACATCCATTTTTTTAATAGAATTATCTTTTTCACCTGGGAGGATAAGTCAAAGTTAAGACTATATGAGGCACAAACATCTCTGAAACTATGAATCAAATAATCATTAGAATGAAGTAAGAACGGTTACTCCCTTAAAGAAAAAATTCTGATGCTTTACACCACGAGTCCAAAAAACTGCATGGATAGATTTATTCCAAATTTCTACCTTAGGTGAACAGAATATGTCTCTGGTGACATAAGGAAATTATTTTTAAGGCAATTTCTTCAAACCCAGATGCCAGTGCATGAGCAAAAGGAAGCAGGGGAAGGTGCACTCACATGCTCCTAATTGGGAGCTATAGTCTTTCAGGAAGGTTGCCCTTTCCCTTCTGCCCATTATTGCTATTCCTGTCACAGTGGTCGATGGCTGCATCACACCCTGAACGACTTCTCATCATCTTGGTCGTACAGATTAAGAAATACACGCACTACTATTGCAGCCGTGCCATACCAGCATTATTTTATGAGCCCTCCTTCCCTGGCTGCCTGTCCTTCAGCAGAGCCCTGCTGTTCCTTTGCCCACGTAACAGAGCTGTTTGCAAAGGCTCAGCCAAGAGCAAGCAGATGCACAATGTGCCCCTTTCCACACAAGGAAAAACATGCTATCAGGGATATACTGGTCTGATGCCTCATGCTGCTCCTTCACTTCAGGAAGGGGGCAACACCCACAATTCTCAATCTTAGCCCTTTGCATGGCCATCTGTACAACTGGCATTTTTCTGGAGTGCAAGCTAAGCCCAGGCGTAAATCAGCAGGGTTCAGTACAGTCTAGCAGAAGAGGGAAGGAAAAAGGACTTGAGAGCACAGATGAAAGCATGCCATGAAAAGCATTAAACTAACTCTGTGCAGAGAGAAAGATTCACAGGTAGAGAGCTTCTCCTTTTATTGACCTCCAAACATGTTTAAAACAGGCACATTAAAATCACCCATTAACGTCCTGAAATTGCAAACCCTCTCGAAGGCATTTCCCTTCCTTCACTTCACTGGAGCAAATAAAGAGGTAGGCTCCCTTCTCCTGCCTTCTTCTTGGTGGTGGTGGTGGTTGTGAAAGAAGCTTAACTTAGGAGAAAAGAGTTCTTTCTCGACTCTGCCGTAGGTGCATTATGTAATTCCCACTCTCCAGCAGATGACAGCCCTTACCTGTTCCGGGAGGCCTGGGAAGAAGGGACACACCACCATTTAAAGCTCTCCATAGGCTTCTTGCTATTTTCAGCCGTGACAAAATTGACAGTTAACTGAGAAATAGACAGTTGATTCTGTACCTGGCTACAGGATGGTGGCTAATGTGTAACAGGAGACGAGAAAACCACAGTGGAGTGGGAAGAGCCCCTGAGGCCCACTAGCCCTGCTGAGTTCTCCTCCTGGTGAGCAGCATGATTCTGCTGGATTCAATGGAGCGAGGTCAGCTGGGGCGTTCACTCTGGCTGACAGTCTGGAGCCTGGTCTTCGCCAAATTGAATCCATCCTGCAAGAAAGCAAGGGCTAGTTCAGGACATTTAGCTCAGTTAATGGTGAGTAGCTAAAGGACAATAAGATATTATGTGTTTTAATGACTAATTTGTTCAACAACATTGAATTTCCCAACTTGAATTTGGCCAAAGAAGTTGAATGTGCAAACTTTATCCCTAGTGCAAACCCTTTGATGTCAGTGGAGTTACAGCAGGCATGAGCTGGATATAATATCCATAATCCGTTGTTAAAAACCAAGTGTTATTGTTCTGCACAAATCCCAGCCAGATGACAGTTATTGTCTGCCTCTGCAAAGAGTAGCTTGAGATGTGTGGTGCAACATTTTGAATAAGGATTGCAAGATTTAATAATGCCAGAAGCTAAGTGCCCCCACTTCTCCTCAGTTAATCCCATTATTCCTAAGGGATCCTGTTACACGCTCAGAGAGAAGGTTGCAACTGTGGCTCTCTAATGCGGGATCAGTCCAATTTCTCTTCGCACTATATGTTAAAACAAATGGGGGGCGGGGAAGGCAGAGTTGGAGGCCATCAGCTTGTGCCATGGATTCTGTAGTGCAGGGGATCTGGTTATAACCTCCTTGACCGCCCCATGACAGGGGCACGCGCCACGACTGTCTCCGTGAACGCCGCTTTCCCAGGCTGTGGTCCAGCGGCTCCCCGGGAATCTGAGCCTCGGTGCTGGGACGGCGCATCTGGGCTGATGCAACGTTCTGCTACCAAGACCACTGCAGCCAGCCCACACGGTGCAGACACGCTTCAGGTGCTGCTGAAACGCGGTGTATCGTGGTGGGTTCGGTGTCGCTTAACCCACCTACAGCTACTGCTAAGCAACAAGGGTCTGAGCCTGTGAACAGAACCAAACAGCAACACAGCTTTTGTCTCAAGTTTGACATTTAATTTGTTTGCTACAAATAATCACACAGTTAACGCAGATCTGCAATTTGACGTTAATTAAATCATTTCACATGACTGATTTACCTGCAACAAACAGTCATTTTATTGTCAGTGTACCAGCATTTATCATAACCTCTGTGCTTGGTGAAACAAAGGCTAACCGTTTGGAATAGATACTACACGTGTAGAAGATAATATACCTGCATCCTCATGGGAACGAGTGTGTTAGAGAGCCATGCGGATTAGGCCCAAGGTCAATAGTTGGGGCTCCTCCAGGTTTCTGCTGAGACGCCTTCTAAAGCTGGTTGCTGATCTAGGAAGACTCTTTTGAAGTGCAGATAAGCCAGAGCAGCAGGAAAGAAAATTCAGTGTGTTCTTACTTGCCGCCTCCTCCTGTCAGACAGAGTCAGATATAAACCGGCAGAGAACCAGCCTGTACAAGTAGGAGCCTGGAATTTGTTCTGCTTTCTGTGCCCCCAACAAAAACACATCAGACAACATTTAATGGCAGCATCCATACCTGTGCCTCAGCTCAGACTTCTGTTCCAGACTGCAGGTGAGGCTGAGCATTTTCCAAGGCAGAAGGCTCCATCTGGGTGGGAAAAAAATGGACCCAAGAACAAGTTTACAGAAATTAGGTTCAGAACAGCAAGTGTCCTGTCCCTCCATCCAATTTCTGGCCAAATGCAGATTGAATTTCAAAATATTTAGTGAATCAAAAATCAAATCCAACATCAAGGCCACCTCTTTTTAGTTGGGTTTTTGGGGGTTTTTTTTGGTCTGTTTTTCCTCCTCCTGGTACAGTTCAAACCATAACTATCCATTTTCTTCTAGTTGTAGAGTGCTGATAGCTTAGAAGTTTTCAGACACAAAAAGAAAGTAATTCTGGTTCCAAGAAAATTTTTCAGAACATGATGCTCCTTGGCTTCTGTTATCTGGGGTGTGCATTAGGGTGGGTGTCTGGACTTCTCCAGTCCCTGCCACTACGTTTCAGGTCAGCCTACTGTAAGCCACTGAAGCACGGATTTTCCAAAGACCTTTTGGACTTAGCTCTATCCGCAGTATTTCTCAAAGAGAAATTGTGCTCTTTTACTCCTTTACGTCCCTCTGAACATCTCAGACTTGGGTTATTTGGGTCTGAAGTGCTTCCTCTGGGGATGATAATAGAGCATACATATCTCACAATGTCGGCATGAAGGCTAATAACAGTGCAGCACATCATTGGAAAAAAAAAGTAGAGTGAAAATTCAAATTAGCATTGTCTTTTAGCAGGGGTGCAAAAGCATTTCTCCATATTCCCATAAAAAGTAGGACTTCACTTCCAAGAATCCCCATGGAGTTAATGGAATTGACAGACAGATGTAATTTAACTTGAATAATGGCATCAGTATCTCAGTAAATTCTGTGAATCTGTATCTGCATGGGAAAACACAAATAGAAATCACTTGATCTTCTAATTCTGCAAAACTGGCACTACATTGGAAAATACTCTTCCTTCCCCCAAAGGTTTCAATGCCTGGTCCAAGACTGCTGCCACCAGAGCTGTTTTCGGCGCTTCCTTGGAGACTATATTTGTCCCTTTATTTCTACTGAAGACACGTCTATCTTTAGGGCTGAGCTCATATTTCTCATGCCAGGATAATGGAAGGTGGCTGTGTCACATACATTGTGGCATCCAACACGTCTCTCAACCTGCTGGCCAGAGCAGGTTTTTACAACACATGCTCGCGCTCTCCGAGCATGTGGCTGTGCCATCACCATTAGTCAGAACGGAGCGGTTGCTAAATAAATACTCTGTCACAAACAAAATGGGATTTGAGATGAAAAGCTGTGTGCAAAGTACCCAGAATTACCACCCAGGGAGATGGGGGCAATCAGTCTGAGGTTTTTGGCTGGATCTAGGCTCATCATCCAATAAAGGATATTTTTGTCTCGCTCCCTGGTAATAGAGAAATTAAGATGCTGTAAGCACAAGCAAAACAAGGAACTAGCCCTGAAAACCTGTCTGTTCCTTCTACCCCTCCTTAGATTTCACAGAGAAGCAGTATCTGAGATACTTCATTCCATTTCCAAAGGAAAAAAAAGCAATATGAGATTGTTTTTACTGATTTTCATCCTTTTCTGGATATAAATTGTATTGCTGTTAAACTGCTTTTTTTTGTAGAGCTTTGCAATTAATAAACAAGAGACTACCAATGTGACAGTCTAAAAAAATTAAAATTAAAAAAATGCATAAAATATCATAAACTTATGAGGATTTCCAGGGAACAAGTGTTCTGAAATTTTCATGCTAAAAAGACATCTTTTTAGCTACCTTAACAGGATTCAGCGCTGTCCATTCGGTGGTCAGAAGTTCAAATCTGATTCTAGTCATGGGTTACTTCAATAATGCCCAGTTGCTGAGCCATGGTTTCTGTGAAAAGACTAGATGTGACTGCAGCAAAGGACGAGAGAGCTTGAACATTTTCAGGCATGGCTATAATTGAGTAGAACAATAGAACATTTCGGGGTTTTTTTCAGTGAAAATTTTCTCAAGTCATACCATTTTTTTGAAAATTGAAGCATTTTACAATATTTACCTGATGTAGGTTTCCAGATTCCAGAATGAGCTCTTTGCTCACATCCAGAGGGAAAGGACTACAAATGTGATTTTTTTCCACCTGAAAGCAATCCTTTGGACAGAATTTAATTTCACATAAGACAATTTAAAAAAAATAAAAAAGGGTGTTCTCCTTCTTTTCTCAACTGCACTACTCTGGCTGCTTCCGTTAGTGATCACAGCAGAGAATCTGAAAACAGAGCAGAGGGAAGGAGGGAGCCACACTCCTGGATCCCTGGAAAGTCTTCCCTGAGGCTTGCTTACAGCAGCATGGAAGGGCTCGCAGTATTACTCTTAAAGAAGATGCACAGCTCACACTGAAATCTCTAGGGAGCTCAAAACATTTCATAAGCCATTTTTCTAGTGGTCACCCAACACAGAGGGAAGATGAAGGCATCAGGGAAGAACAGTGACTACAGATGCACAGGGGAGGCTACAGACATTTAAAAGCCCGTAATTAAGCTGGTTGCAATATCATGTACCAACAGGCCACTGTTCTTACCAGTAATACCCATTTTCCAACACACTTCCAAAGAAGGTCTGGGCAGCAGTCAGCCCCTTCAGGAAGCATTATTACCCTCAGCAAAGAATTAAAAAGAGCTTGTGGAAAACAGGAGTCTTCCTGTAATAACAGTGACCACTCCTGAGCACTGCATACTTGAAAGCCCAAGCTTCCAGGCCCTCTGGCAGTAAGCAACCCAGCATGGCTACTTCCCACAGCATGGCCTTCAAGTGTGAAGACTTGAAGCTTCACCAGCAAGTACATCACTCAAAAAACCACATGTGAGCAAGCAGGGACACCATGGACAGCAAGCTGGGCAGGAGGGCTAAGGGCATGCCACCAGCCTGACAGCTAAGCCCAAACAAGCACAACCATGGATCCTGCAATACAATTATGAATTTTCTGTCCCAGCCATTATAAAACCCCGTTGCTCCCCAACCAGCATTGCACCAGACCTGCTCTACAGGGCTGAGCCCACCTGCTTGCTCAGCCCCAGTGTCAGCACCACTTCCATTTCTGCTCCAGCACGATATAACGCACCATTTGGCCTCTTGGCATCATTGCATTTCTCTCTCTCCCTTTTTCCCAGGCAAAGTACTAGTTCACTGTGCAATGGGAATCAGCCGATCTGCAACTCTTGTCCTCGCTTTCTTAATGATCTGTGAAGACATGTCCCTCGCTGACGCAATTCGGACTGTACGCTCTCACAGGGGGATCTGCCCCAACTCCGGCTTCCTCAAGCAGCTTTGGGAGTTGGACCTTCAGTTAGGAAGACGGAAAGGCAGAGGAGCAGAGGCCTGCTAGTGCCAAGGGGGCATGTCTCCGGGCACTGGACCAAGACATGCTGCCCTCACTGAAGACAGTGCAAGGATGCTGTCAGGACTGCTCTGTCGCTGCACTGAGAAACTCCGTAGGAAACGGCTGAGCATAAGCAAGCTGGTAGGAGTTCAGTATTGTGTTTTTTGGATAAGCCCACTAATTGAAAGAAAATGAAATAAAGAAGGTTTCAAACTAGCAGTTTTGCCCACCTGGGCCTGTTTATTTAACTACCTGTTGGGCAGGGCATAGGGAGCAGTTGGGTTTTAATGCAGAATTAAAAGGCAGTACAGTCAACCTGAAAAAAAAGACTTTTTACTTGCTTAAAATTGCATTTATATGTCAAGAGGGAAAATGGCTCAACTAATAAAAAGAAACCATGAGGTTTTTAAACAAATTTTTAACATTTCACATCCAGCTGACATAGGGCGAGACTTCAGGTTTTGCAAGCTGACATGCTGCTTTAGTCTGACATGGTGACAGCAGTCAGGATCCAACTCCAACCTCGGGCTCGCTCTATTACATGCCATGGAGGCGCTTGCTGGGACCTTCACAACTCCTTTTAGCCTCAGATCTATGGCAAATACTCAGACCATAACATCCTTAGGGACCGATACCGGAGGTCCCACCTAGGTGCTGCACCCCGGGGCATGGCTATCGACATCCTCACTGCTGGTCGGAGGGAAGGAAGGCGTCCCCTTGCATGTGTAAGACAAGGGGCACACTCGGGGCACAGGGCTCGCTGAGGCACTGTGGGATGGCAGCAGTGCCAGAGAGAAATGTTTCCTCTTGGCTTGCAACCCAGCGCTCCCAATCACATTCCCTAAATTTCCCTGTTTTAACAGAAAGCCAGAACCTAGTGTCATCATGTCACAGCAAAAATGAGCAATGCCTCTAATAAATCCAAAGCAGCAGCTCTGCATTTTGATTACTCTTTTACGCCCAATTGGCCACATTTAATCTTGTGAAGAACTCGAAGCAGATATTTGCTTCAGTGCAATTACAGCCACATACAGAACATTGGCAAATGCAAACAATATAGAATTTCCACTTGACGGCAGATTAATTTGGTGTGATGTTTTCCCTTGAGAGGTCTTAAAGGCTTGCAGTTCTGAAAGTACCCTGCAGTTTGTATTTATAGCACTATGGATGTTGAATAGAAAGAGAGAAGCATATACTCTTTCTGAAGTTTCTTTTGCCTCCATACTGTAAAAAAAATTAACTGAGCATAGCACGCTTCCACTGCCTTTCTCATAATGCAATATGGAAACATGATTTCCCTGCAGAGCCTATAGAGAAATTCAGGTGGTGTTTCCACTTTTATAAACATTGTGAGTAAACCACAAGCAATGCTATGGACTAATTTCCTCTCAGGGAACAGAGAGAGGGGTCTTCCCTCCAGAAAGGGTCCCATCCTTTGAGACCGGAGTAAGCAGCCAGAAGGGAGGTCACAGCTAATGATGGAAAAAATCAGTGAAGTTATAGCTTTGACAGACCTCTTACTGGCTGCCACGGCAAGGAGATTAGATTTCAGTGAGCGTGGTGGCTGAACCACTCCTGGCACTGGGGTCTCCTCCGCCTCCGTCTGTCTGGGATCCCTTTTTATTGCAGACCATGCTGAAGCTCTTCTGTGAGTAGTTTTTTCAGTTGCCTTACTAACCGCTCCCTGCAAGTGTCTGTAACTCAGCCTGTGCCAAGCCAAATGGCACTGTATTAAAGCACAAGGGGCACATGAAACACAACGGTCCAAAATCTCCGTGCATTGAGCCCATCAGGACAGGTCATAATTCCCAGCAATTTGCACATCTGGAAACATCTGTGGTTACATGGCAGAATTTAAAGTGAACAACTGCTCTGAGTGACTGAGCCGGAATTTACCCCAGCTGAGGCCTGTAGCCAATGCAGGACTGTTTCAGGCAGCCAGGGACAGGCACAGATTCCCCGGCCATGCGTGAGTTGCAGCTGGGAGCAGTAGATCCATCTGGAAAGCTAGGGCATGGGCAAAGCAGGGCCGCTGGCTGGATGTCACTGTTACAGGTGTAGAGCAGAGGCTTCCTCTTCTCTCTGAAAAAAACCCAAAAACTCCAACCAAACAACGAAGAACAAGAGGTCAAAACACTGACCCAAAGACAATAAAGTAGATATCCAACCCCAGGACATAAAATGCCCTTTGCAGAAGAGCCTGGGCAGGTTCCAGCACTTTGCATTGCTGTGAAGTTCAGAGAGTGGGAGACAGGTCCCCCCATCTCCTTGCAGTTTCTCCTCCCTTCCCTCAATTGTGCAAAGGCTGCAGCACTATGGAAGGCTGGCAGGCTCCATTCAGCAGTCCTAATCTCTCACCCACGTGTGACGCACACTGAGGTGGCTTATTGCCCCTGTGCTTAAGTAAGCAAAAGTCTCTTCAAAGGACAGCTGGAATCAAGTCAGAGAAAATGAAAACAATACTGGGGGTGGTTCCAGGTATATCTTGTGCTACCATTTCCAGATCCAGAGTCGCTGGCTCTTTGCAAGCCGCCAGCTCAGCCCAAGCAACAAGGAGTGGTTTCTTTCCACCGCAGCCACCCTTGCTAACAACAAGGCGTTTGGTCCTGGCAAGCAGCTGTCCGTTTTGCTGCCGCCGAGTCAGGCGGATCGAAGCCCCTCTCGCTCCCGTGCAGGGGTACTGCCCCCGCAGCGTCAGCTGCGATCACACTTCCCTGGTGCCCTGGCTACATATGGCCTGCCAAAAGAAACATCATTTGAGACTGCAGGCAAGGTGGAAGTGATCAGAATGGAAGCGATTCAGACATGTTAATGGAGAGAGCAGTGTTGATACTACCATCTTTTCCGTGCCTTCTCCTTCCCCAGTGCAGAGCACACCGCGGGGTTTATTTATGAACACCTATCCATTCTGCGTGCTTATGAAGGAGGACTTCCAGCACTGTGGTGGAGCTGGTGTACTTCCCACACAGCAAGCTGGAGAGGGAGGATGGGCATTCCTGGCCCCTTCTCACAGACAAGGCACCTGGAGTTTGCAGCAGGATGTTTGGGGAAAAGCACAACGGGATTGCTTCTCCAGCCTCCAGAATTGGCACAAAAGCCTGAGAATAGTTTTCTCACATAAGATATCTTGCCTTCACCAGCTTTTCCTCCCCGACTTTCAGCAATGATAAATACAGAGAATATTGCTGCGGGCATGTCTGCACTGTGTTATTTATCCTTTGGATTTGCACTTAGGGTTTTATTTGTAAAAGGAAAGTGGGACCATAAATCTGTGCTGCAAAGAGCCAAGGAGGGGAGAGAAGACAGAAATTTTCAACGAGTGGCATTGAAGGAGATGCTGCCAAGGACAGGTTTTCCATGGAAAGAAATGCCAGTGAGGATATTGCCCAGGTACACACCGTGTGTAGTGGTGACAGCTAAGAGTGTCAATATTTTTCTTGCAGGTGCACTAATTCATGCCTCCTTGCACAGGTAGCTTTGGGGTTGCCGCACCAAGGATGGCCCTCCTGTGGGACCTTCGTAAGTCATAGCTTTTGCCCTTTTTCTCTAATTAAAAATAGTCCCAAAATCTGAACTGGGACCAGAATAGACCACAAAGCTAAAAAACCAAGTGTGACTAAGACTGACTTGTCAGGGCTGAGTAACAAGCCACTGGACAAGCTTAAGTTGACCACATTCTACAGAAACCATTTAGCTGACGGCACACACATGCCTGCTGTTTTGGTACAGTGCCCTAGGTTGCCCTAGCAGGGCCTGTAGGCAGCGATGGAGCCAGGCAGTCTCACAGGCAGATCCTCTGGTTCTTCCTTACACTGCCCTGTTCCAATTTAACCAGTGGCTCCCACTTCTGCTTTAACTGCAGCACTGCCCACCAAGACCAGCTGACTTTCTCTTCCATAACCCTGATGTCTAGATCAGATCTGCCCAGCTCCTGCCAGCCCCTCCAGAATTGCAAAGCACTCTCTACTCCGCTTGCCAGACGTTATCCTCCTCCTATTATTTTTCATGTCTTGTGTTTTCCTGATAACAAGGCTGAGCTATGTGTAACTGTGGAGAGGGGCTTCAAAACAGCTTATGCTTTGCAAATTTACTTCACAGTCTGAGGTTTAAAGAGTAAATGCAGCTCCTGAAGCCAAGTCCAACAGGAATCTAGGGCCTGCAAGGCTTTCAACAGTTAAGTTTTCTTCAGGCTACAATTATTTTGCTTAGAAACTAGACCCTTGATCTGTTGCAGAAGGCTGCAGTTTAATAAAGTCAAGCAATTTGCTCTTTGCAATGTACTATTTGTGGTACAAGTATCATCGAGTTATACTGCTCCCCCTCACCGCTGCCTCCTGGAACCTCGTCTGTTTATATACAGAAAGCACTCTCAGGAAGCACTCCTAAAAATACCCAGCGATGTTAGCTGAGGATCTGGCTCTGCCTCTCCTCCTCCTGCTTCTGCCTCCATAATATCCTTCCGTCACCTTCATGCTCAACAACCCCAGCTGTTCAGGCAACCTGATTCCCATCTCACCCTCTAAAAAATTGTTCTTTTCCTTCTCCTTCTGCCACAGCCATTGTCCACCCTGTCACAGAGTGCCTTCCATGACGCTGCCATGCCATGTCCCATCCAGTGTCTTCCCACTTGATCACTAAGTTACAGAAAAGCCCACATTGTCTTTATCAAATCCTTGAGTACACCTACAGGAGTCTGCCCGCTCTTCAGAAAATCAGAAGGTGCCAAGTCGGGGCAAAAATAGTATCAGAAAGAGAGTTGCAACTTTTATTAGTGTCTGAAGGGGCACTTGAAGATGCAGTACTTCCCACAGACTAATTTTTAAAACCATTCTCAGGGAAGTTACCCTGGAGACAAAGCATTTCCCAATGGAAATACCAGTAAAAATAAAAATATTTTCATAGTAGTACAAACAGAATATCTGCACAGTAAAACCCCAGCCAGCTGACAAAAACATCAGTAAGCTTCAGGTAAAACTCAAAAGCAGGTCTGGGACCCAGCTTACCCTTCTGATCTGTCTGTTGCTCCAGAGGTGGGCAGAGCCCCCCCCCCCCCCCAAAATGCCACTTGTCAAAGGACAGGGTCTTCCAGTTGCTGCAGTCTGATCCTGCTTGTTGCCAACAGTCCTCATGACTACCAAGATTTTGAATGCATTCAGCAAGCCTCCACCACAGACCGAGATTCATAGTGGAACCAAGGATCTTTGATCCCTCAGGCTGTCCACATATCACCAACTGACTCGGCTGCTTCTCTTCTGTAGGTGTTCAGCAGACAGACCCTGAAAATGAAAGCTCAACAACTCTGCCACTGTTGCTTAGCAGTAGACAAGATCCACCCCTGGGTTTGTTCTCAGTGTAAAACTCTTCTGAAAGACAGTCGCTGCTCTACAAGCCCCTTCCTATGAAAACAAAACATCTGAACTCATCTAATGCCTCCTAATTTGATTATAACCACAACTCATCAATTCATCTAATATTAAATATCAGAAATTCACAAAAATTTAGAAATCAAAATGATTCACCAAAGCCCTTAAGATTGCTTTTGGAGGGTCGCCTTTAGACAAAAAAATCCAAAAACCTGAGGAGCATGGAACTGTAAAAAGTGAGAGACTTTTTGCAGTGTCTCACTTTTAACTTTTCCATTAAAAATATTTAGATTGCTTACAATTAATAAATTAACAAACCAGTTCTTTACAAAAATCCCACCCATCACTGGAAAACCATCAGTCATGGAAGAGCAAGTGAGGAACAACTTGCTCAGCTCTGGTGACAATTGGCTGTTGCTAGAGTTATTCTGACACATTGTTTTGGAGAACATCTGTTTCCACTCCGACTCCTTTAACTTTCAGATGTGAAAAACAAAAGCTCATTTTCATGCCATGTCTCCCATCTTCAGTTGGCAACAGTCGCACGATTATGAAGTTATTGTTACACTGGATGATCTGTTTGTCACTTTATATTTTCCTATCATATCTATTTTTAGCTGCTCATTAGTATTACTTGGAGCCTCTCCTATAAATCTTAAACATTTATAGCACATCTCGACAATTCATCAAATGGAGCCAACCTCCAAGGAAAGGAAACCCAAACCACTTCCCCCTGCTCAGCTGAATGAGATTCAGATCCTTGTCTTTTAAACTTCAAACTCAACATTTTCCCATCTGCTCTTTATACACAACAGCCCTTTTGCTCTGCACCAATATTTTATTCTCCATTCATAACTTTTTACTTCCCTCCAGAGGTTTCCTGATGCTTTTAGTCTGCTGGACTCATAGAAGACTTGGATTTTGGAGGGTTTCCCCCCCACACTCCATTGAAGGGGAAAAATAATCATTCAGCAATGAATGGCCACTTTTCATTACTCACTCACAAGAGGGACACAGCAGGATCCCAGGGCTGGACTCAAAGACACTTTTCTTTGCTGCTCTTACAAGAGGAAAACAGCATTTTATCAGAGACTATTCAAACTAAGGGTATTTGGAAAATTAAATTTACTTTTTACTCTGTTCTATTCACTGACTCGCATTTCGAACCCTCCGTGCATGCATTTATAACTATCAATCAGCTGCACAATTTTTGTAGCTGTGACTGTGTCTGGAGGTACCAGTACACGTGATGTGGCCAGGTCACCTCGCAGGGAATATTTCTAAAGGGTTCAGACTATAATGGCCAACGACAACATGATTTCAAGAAATCATAACCGGAAGATGTTGCCTGGCCAAGAGTTTTGCAGAAGAAAAACCTCCACTTGTGCAGAAACGCCATGGCCTGCCAGGCAGCGCTGGGCGGCAGGGGAGGCTGTGCAGCAGCTCTTGGCTGATGGGACCAGATACTGCCACAGGCCAGGGAAGATGGCCCTCCTCCTCCTTGGGTCTCCTGAAGACATCCCACCCTTGAACACTCTGCGCTTTGAAGGCCAAGCGACACGTTTCTCTGATGCGACTGTTAATTGTCTGTACCTAATCAGCTGATACCTGACTGGAACACACAACTGATGAAAAAGATGGTCAGTCTGATTTTTGATTTCCTACATATTTGAATTAAGCAAAGGAGACATCAGGTAACAAGAAATGAAAAAAGTGCTGGCATGCACATTAGTCTTACAGAGCAGCTTTAATTTCAACAGCTCATCTGATCAGGCTGAATAGCTGTCTGTTGCTCTTTAAGGAGATGGGGTGTGCTTGGAAGAAGACAGAAACAGAAAAAAGCATTTAAGATTTTTTACAACCAAAGTTGCTTTCCATCAATTCACACAATTCTTCAATTTACTTGATGTCTTCTCCTACTGTTGTCTTTCATGGAAGAAAAAACCCAAACCAAACCCAACCAGTTTAGACTCAGTTACACCTCCATGTGGTTACACCCTGATTTTATGACTACAATAACCTCCAGGAAGTGCTACAGTTTCTAACCCATCCTGCTTTGAACCACAGACA
The DNA here is from genome assembly GCA_027574665.1 of Rhynochetos jubatus. Classification (NCBI taxonomy): domain Eukaryota; kingdom Metazoa; phylum Chordata; class Aves; order Eurypygiformes; family Rhynochetidae; genus Rhynochetos; species Rhynochetos jubatus. Next base: position 16,846,743 of record CM050655.1, read on the forward strand.
TATGTCAGCTTACCTGCGCCTCTGCTGCCCCAGATCCTTTCGGATGTCGTGTCAGTGCCGTAGCAGTCGGTCTGGCCACCCATCCACAAGCACTACAAGAGATGAATACTAATACATATTTTCAGGCTAGTCATGTTGACAACAGTCATCCCAGTGCTCAGAAATGCCTGCCTGCCTGCCAACAAAAGTGCCAGCTTGCTAAAAAAATAAAGAAGTTAGTTTTGGGCTACTTGGGGGCGGGGGGGGAATAATGGAAGGCTAAAAATTCTGCATACTCTAATAGTTATCCCACGCAGTGTATTGCAGGAGCACTTCTGGAGTGCTGCGACTGTGCTGGCAGGATACTGCACCATGGAATATCAGCTCACAATGTGGAAGAGACATTCTGGGAAAAAAGCAAACTGTGCAGGCACAATGACTCACAGAGATGAGAGATTACAGCAGCAAACCCAAGCAAGTCAAAGAAAACACCATCATATCAGGATTCCCACCCCGATCACTTTTCCCATGAAAAAAGAGTATGCCAAATCCCTTACAATTCTTTCACATTAAAACATAAGATTAAACTGAAGATTGACACAAACTACCAGGTTCAAATCTTAGCCAGATTTCCCTTAGCACAAGACACTTACAGACCTGGGATCTTAAAGTTTATTATGGTAATAGCAACCTTGGATCCAGAATTACAGCTAGACTCAGACACACATACAAATCACCCCTTTATCTACCTAAGCAAGAACTGTATTTCTGCCAGCTCCAGATGTTCAGAGCTCCTGTACCACATCCCCCCACTTTCCCATTGTCAGACTCTTTATAACGCATGGGATTATTATTTGTCTTAACGTTCATTTTTTTCATGATTTTCTTGACAAGGGCAATAAACTTATATCCCTACTCCTCTCCCCTGCCAAGGAAAGCCGAGATTCTCTGGTGGATTTAGGAGCGCGTACCATGTTATGAGACGTGGAAAAAGCTACAAGAGCTAGAGTACTGCCACCTGGTACGCCACAGCCGTGTCCTAGGGCTAAAGCAGCTGGGAGCACATGCTGTTTCCTTTACTTGGTTATGCCTTTAAATGAGCAGTGCCAGGGAAGGATGTATATACGTACATATATATTACAGCATCGTCAACATCCATGACATTGGGGCATTTAACAAATCTCTTCACTTACCAGCAGCTCCAAGCCCTGCTCGGTCAGCTTTGGGAAGGAAACAGCCCTGTGAGACGTCAGTCACGCTAAGATCACCACTCAAACCGAGATGATTCCCACCAGAAAGTGGAAATTTGACCAGGCCCTGTGTTATCACATACAAACTGATGGAACAAATCTGTGTCTCAGTTTGAAAGGAATCATTTACTAACGGAGCCATAACTAATCCATTTTGAAATTTTTTATTTATTTTTATTTTAAACATCTGGAAAGACCATATAATAACACAATTTATACAAGGCTTTAGTATTTCGAAGGAAGATTTAGCTACATTAGCCCTTAAGATGCGTGAATTGCCCGATTCTGAAGCCACGCTTTCAGCCGTGTTGTACACACACACTCGGATGAGATTTTGGCTGTGAAAGCAGGGAGAAAGTTGCATGTCACTAAGAAGTAAAGGCTGTAAGATGAACTACTGCATAGTCTGGAGGAACTCACATGTAACAACAAAAACATCACTCTTTGGTTTAGTAACTAATGGTATACACATTCCATAGCATCAAGAAACACAAGTCAGAAAAAGAACACACTTGCCATCCACACAACAGCAGCAGGATGCAAGAGACAGGCCCCATGAGACAGCTGGGACCAGGAGCTTGCAGGAGGCTGGTGTGGCGGGCACAGCTTGGCGTGTGCCAAGCCACCAACCCTTGGTTGTTTGCCTGCACACCTTCCTCAGATGCTACTGCTCACCCCCACGTAGCGGGACCGCAGGAGAACAGGCACCCTGAGTCACCCCAGGGAGCTGCACCTTATCTGGCCCGAAGGCCACCCGCGCAGGGTGACGCTTTGCACAGGTCGTTTCTCACAAAGGTTAGTATGAGCTTGAGGTTTGCGCTGTCCTGTCATGGCTGCCGGAAGGATTTAGAGTTCAGGCTGCAGACTTCTGGTAATTTCTGCCACAGCAGCATAGCAGGGCTCCGGAGACACTGACGGTATTTATAGCAGCCTGAAAATTGTACCTCTTCTCACCAACTGAGCCAGTTCTCTGAGCTGAATGCTACAGCTAATTGAGAAAGGACTGTCATACACCATCAGCTAAATTTACTGCTGGTCCTCAAGATCAGTTGGTGCCGACTGCATTGTGACAGCGGTGTCTAAGGGGAGGTCATCTTCATTTCTAAATTTCCCCTCTAGGAACAAGAGTTTCTTCTGCAACTGCACTGCTAGGTTTCTATTTATAGGCTTGAACCCTGTGATGTAATCTTCCTTTTTGTTTCCAAGGAAACAGTATTTGATGTATCCTACTTTCAAGTATTTCTTCCTTTAGGTTCCCCTCCCTTGCTCTCTCCCTCCCTTTTTAAAGGGATAAGTCAATAGGTAAAACCTGTACTTATTTATCTCTGGCATGCAGCATAGTCCTCTCCAAACCCAGGCTTATTCACATCACTAAAAAAATTCAAGGCATTTCAAAACTATGCTTAGCATTAATTTTATGCACTGTTTATACATATTACTTTTCTGACAGTAAATAAGCTATAATTGCAATAGGCAGCAACTCCTGTTGATAGCTCGATTTCCTCAAAAACTTCAGTTCTGCATCTCAGCTCCAAGTCCTCTTTTCCTGAAAATATTTTTTGAAGTCCTCTCACTGACCACCCATCCAGCTTTCCCATGGTTTCACCCCTCAAGCTGGGGCTTCTGATGGCCAGTCTTGTCCCTGGGCACTCCCTTTCTGGTGGCAGGGCATGTCCTGACACCGCACTGCACGCTCCTCTCTGGCATTGGGTGGTTTTTGCAGGTGTGTTGCAACTCTGAGTTAATTTTCATTCATGTGAAAATCCTCTTCATGAATGTTCTTTTAAAGACAATTGGCTGTCACTTCCCTGTCTGTAAATTAGGAAAATGCAGGGGATTTAATCCATTACTCATATGAAATCAGCATCTGTAACAGCTGGAATTAAGTATGCTGAATGGATTCTTGAAGAAATGCTTGTGCTTTGGAGTCTTAATGGAAAAAGGCCTGGGTCAGGCTAAAAGCTTTGCTTAAAATCCTCAGTGCTAGAGTGTTTATATAGATGGGTTGAAAGGTGTGGGAGAGACCAGCTGGTTTCACAAAAAGAGACTATTTTAACACCGCATGGAAATGAAGAGTAGCAATGCTCATAAACGCAGCTGATGAACTCTGACTGGGAAGCATGCGCTCGTTTGTTACTCTCCTGTCTTGTGCCTCAGTGATATAAAACAATAAATGAGCTGGACTGATGATCTTCTGATCTACGTACGATGACGGTACAACCAGAACCCTTCTAGGACTATTCGTTTTGGAACATAAAAGGGCAGGTAAAATCCCACCCTAAATGAGATGATGCGCACCAAGAACACTCAAATGCGAGTTTGTGTGGTGAAGGGGAGAAAAGGCGATAAAGCACATGCTAGATATACAGTCAGCAAATACTAAAAAATGTATGCTATCAAAGTGAACACATAAATTGTCTGTAATCAGCATCTTCCATGTTGGGTCATACAGGTTGCAGACTAACATCCGTCAGTTCCTGAGTCAGGTCCAAAAAAAGCCAGGCTTTTTTTTGAGGTATCTGATCTTGATTTAGAAGCTCTAAGTCATTCCACAAAATCTCTGACTTGGCAACAGCAGGGGACATGGGACGGGACAACTTAGATGATCTAGACTTATGCCAACATCTCTGGATCCTTTTCAAAAATTCATCACAGTTCTTCCTCAACACCCCACAATAAGGGTTTCCCATACTGCATTCCTACTGGAAGATGGTCCAGGAAGCCACTTCTCCTTCCACCTCAAAAGCATTCACAGTCAGTTTTGTCCCAGCCAGCCACAGCTGTTGGTTCTATCTCCCAGTCCAACCATGGCTTAATGACTTGACAACACTGTCTCCTCCCTAGCGGTTAGTCAGTCTCCTGAAGAGCTTCAGTAAAAACCACGTTTGACAGGAAAGGGAACAGTAGTAAGCTTCAAGTGTTTGTCACTAGGTTTTGTTAGTTTCTTTCTGAAGCAAAACATTTCTGATAGCTAAAACGCAGAGCACATTTCATGGTCTGGCAATGCATTGCTTTAGAGATTGCGGTTCTGTAAAGAAAGAGCTTTATCAAGTTTGTTTGCTTATCAAAGACACTCCTCGGCACTGGACAGGTCCAATTGGGTCTCAGTAAATCAAATGTTTATTTGATGTCAGTGAAACTAAGATACAACTGCTGTTTTGCTCAAGGTTGTCAGAAAGCTTTTCGGTAATCACTTTCAGCCAGAATAGATGCTCAATTGTTCTTCCCTGCTGCAAGGGGGGAAAAAACAGCAGCTTGCTCTTCCTCAATAATTCCCTCATATTTCATTTTTAATCTCTTAAGCAAATTACAAGTGAAGACCTTTGATGTACGCGCCAGCCAAACTCATTCATTTCTCAGTACTTGCTGGACTAGAGAGGATCTCCCGTTCTTATGCATGTGGATGATAATAACAACTTCAAAGCCCCCAGGCATGTGTTAGCTTTCCCTGATTTCCTTTCTAAGTATTTGCTTTGTGGGCCAACACCAGTTAAGACCTATAAACAGCTGCACTTGAATGCCATCTATTAAGGCAGTCTTGCTATCTCTCCTAGTGAACTCTCTCTCTGCTTCACAGAACTATTCGGCCTGGCTTTTGTATTTTTCCTGAAACGGAGTACCTCATTTCCAACATTTATGGTGTTCTCAGCTTAAAAGAGCCTGGAACCTGATCAAACTTGAGCAAAATGCCATTAAAAGGCACTTGCCCTGAGGTGGCACAGAGCATTCCTGGTGGATTATGAGGCATTCTTTTGCCGCTGTGGGGTTTTATGACATGAAGTTTACTTGATTACTTCTAGGAGGCCAGTAGGTTGTAGCCATATGGTACCACAGGACCAGATGTTCCGAGTACGGCAGAACAGCTGCACCTGAGCAGTGGTCGAGCAAACTTCACCCAGGCTGGCTCAGGAAAAATGAAAAGGGCACACATTTCAAACCAGTTAATGTTGTAAGTTAAAGTTATTATCATTATTTAGTCTGTTGAACTCATTATCGGAACACTTGGAGGCAAAGAGCGTACAAGAGTTAAAGAAAACATCTGATAGTCACATAAATCAGAAAAACCACCACAGCAGACACAATTTACATTGCAAGAAAAGAAACAGTTTTGGAAAAACTGTAAAACTTCATGCTTCAGGCTTCCAGCCAAGCTTTATCTGAGGAGATGGAGTGGGGAGATTGAACAGAATTTCTGTGGGGCGGTAAAATTTATCCCATAAGTGGGGAGCACAGATTTCATGTACTTTGCTTTGAAGTATTTGTTACTGACCACGGTCAATGGTACAGACACCGGGCTAATGGCACCAGCACGGCAACTCCAGTGTTTCTCCATCTGCACTGCCAGCGAGCCAGAAGCCCGTACCAGGAGGACAGCAAACATCAATCCAATTCCTGGCTCTCAGTTCTATGTAAGTCTAGGTTTGGCACTCAGTATACCATGAGATTGCTCTGACCTGAAACCTGCTCTCAGCATGTCTGGACAAAACTTTCTGATCAGTTACATACCAAGTATCCATTATTTTTGCTTATTTTTGAAAACACTCTGTGCTTAGGGAATAGATTGGACCACACGTTTCTGGAATCTCTGTAGCAACATGTTATTAAGGCTATAGAAAAGGAGAAGGAAAAAACCCTTCTTATCCCAATGAAGAGTAAAAGCAGCAATAGACTATGGCAGTTTTGCAACTCACCATCAAGAGAACTTTTAAGTGCAATCCTGTGTGTGGTACGTTAGGGCCAAATTCAACTTGAATTTCAGCAATGCCATTTTCCTTGTAGGGTAGTTTAAATGCTATGAACGATTGGAGGTGCCTGATTTTTGGACCCAGGAGCACATCAGGATGCCCTGCTCAGCACAGAATGATGTACACACTGGTTAACACTCACTCTTTCTGTAGGATTTCTCTGGTAGGTGCTCTTCTTGCAGAGATTCCTCTCAGCACTGAATGAGAAACAGGGGGGTAAGCAGTTTGGGGGCCCAGGCCTTCCTGTTCCCAGCATTCTTCGGTAAGGGGAGGTTACAAGAAAGCCCTCATCCCGCATTTTCCACATTACCGTGCCTTGGGATCTATACTCCGCTTGAACACAAATCTCCCAGAACATTTTTCTGCTGACAGTGAGAGAAAAAACAGAACAGTGAACAAAACTCCTTTCAAATCCCCAGCCTTCCCCCACAAGCCCAGGGAACCTCGTTCAGGACTGGGGTCCTTCCTTCCTTCCTAAGCCCCCAAGAGCTTTCTTCGTCCCTACCCTCAAACACTGTCTTACAAACACCGCTGCCAAACTATTAGCCCCGTCAGAGACGTAGCAAGAGATGCACCAGCCAGTAAATGTGACTCCTACCAGGTCAAACCCAAGCTACCCTCCTGCCAATATTGCCTAAGAAGCTCATAAAACAGTATTTCTACCTGTTATGCTTACTTTGACAAAACCCACCAACTGTTATCTACAGGAACACTTGCTTATTGAGTAAAAAAACCCCAGCATGAAAAGTAATGTACCCTGAGTCTATCATTTCTGACTGACCTTTCAGTTCCTCCTATTTTCCAGATTTCAGAAATGCTCCTAATGCGTTGACTTGAGCATTCAGACACCGGAATCCTTGCCCTGTGAAGCAAAGCTGCCCCTTTGATTTGATTTGCAGAATGGTCTCACGAGTCAACATGATTCTGATTCCCCTGCTGATAGAAGCTAGCACAACTGACATCTAGCTGAAACACAGTAATGAACACAACACACACACACAGAGCTTATTAAAGAATCAAATAAAACTGAACACGTCCATCAAAACTAAGCGTGCCACCAATATTTTCTGGTAATCCTAAACTAGGAGGTGAAGAGAGAAGAACAAACTCAAGCTCAAATGGTAGGTTACATAGGGCAGTAACTGTCCTTTTTTGTTTTATGGGTCTGCAACGCCTGCCTCAGCAGAGCCCCAACCCCGGATGGGGCCCATTAAGCAAAACTTCAGCATAAAGAGAAATTAAACAAGTAACGCCCAGCTAGATACTCACACACGCAAGGTATTGTCAAACAAGTTTTATGTAGTGCTGCTTAAACGCCAGTTGACTTCAGCAAGAATCAAGGGCACGCAGCATTCTGTGAGGAGGGTGCACAGTCATTTAAAACATTTCTCTGTATCTGCAGTAATCAAAACAAGTTATAGCCAGGCTACAGCTATACGTCTAGTTTGAAGACTGCTTGTCTGTGCAGGAGAGAACCATCTGGATTTACTTTACGGTTAACTTTAATATATATATATAAGGTTTCTTAACTTTTGCCAAACAACTGGAAACATAATGGTTTCTGCATGCTGTTAGCATCTCAGTACAGCTGCAAATGTCCATTAGGACAATCTTATATAATTATATACTCATTCTTCTCATGCGATTGTTAAAACCCCAGCTTTTCCAAATAATAGCATATTTTGTAGCAAAGAGGAAATCTTCCAGTCCACCAGGTTGGAATGGGGGAGGGAAGCCTTCTAAAGCAGAACTTCACCCAAAGCTTTTATTTTAAAATAACAAAAATTTCAAGCCTTAGAAAACTGAGTGTCAGATTTTTCCAAATGTACCTCTAGTGTGGTCTGGCCAGAAATCTATCATTTCTCTCTCTTCTCCTTTTCTTTACCCAGTGTTTGTGGAAGAAATTCAGTCCTTCTAAGAATTTTCTTTTCAAAAAAGCTTTTCTTGCCCCCCACCCCCCGTGTGGGACTTGAGCTTTCATCCTTCCCACAGCTCCGTGCTCTGGCCCTTGCCAGCTGACCACCGACAGCAGGGACCTGCAGGCTGAACGCATGCAAGGCGCCAGGAAGGGGGAGTGATCCGCGTGTTCAAAGTGCCATCCTCAGCTTAGCCAACACTTTCAGAAATGGCCAATAACATGGCCCAAGGCAACTATTCAACTTTCCAGAGGGCAGGTGCTTACCTCTTCCAAAGTAAGAGCCTTCCTGCTGTGTTTCCCATGTGTCAAGGCTCCAAAGCACTCTAAGTTATTGGCCACTCTTAAAACATCTCAGCAGCTAGTATTTTTTACTTAACAAAAGCAAAACTAATGGAAACAAACACAACCGTTCCCAAAAATAGAACATTTTTCCAGGAGGCGAACGATCCCTCCCTCCACATTGCTGGGACCCTACAGAGAGAGGGGCACAAGGGCTTGTGTTGTTTTGACAGCCAGGCAGACAAACAAATACTTCTGTTTCAGCTTAATATTCCTGGAACTCAAAATGCCAGCCTGAAAAAACAATGCCACAGAACATTGTCATGCCATCGATCTGACATCAGGGAGACAACCTTGGGGAGCGACAGCCCAAGAGAAGCAACAGACCACTGCCCATCCCCGCGGCGCACAGACCTTCCCTCGCACACCTTACATAGCCTCCTCTCACCAGTACTGCCCGTCTGCTGTATCGTCTTACCCATATTTCCCCACACTGGGTTGCCTGCAGGAATAAAAATAAAACAACTGCTGCTAGTTTCTGTTATATGGGGCCTGTATCTCCTCCTCCACAAAGTTTCTCTGTTATCAGTGTAGAATTAATTTGCACAACAACCTTCCAAGGTAACTTAGAAGGCACAGCAGGTTTCTAACATCTAAGCTCTCTCTCATTTTAAGAGCGACTATCTGAATAATTGGCAGGGAGGAGCTTGGCTGCTCTGTAATACAGAAACTTGGCTAGAGTGATGCTGTTAGCATGAAACAGCAGTAGATCCAGTGCCCAGAACTTGAACTGAAACTGTTTGTTATTATTTCACATCTGTACTGCACTATAAGCCACAGGCCATGACCAAGTCTAGTCCTGGTCCTTCTGGGATGAACTTTTATCTTTTAATCAGACAGGGATGACAAAGGTGGTTGGAAGGATTTGAAGTAACATTAAAACCAACTGACATAGTCAGGAGCTTGTGCCCCGCTGGAAATTAATGGCACCTGCCACGGGACTTTGGAAAAAAAACCTCTGGGGCAACCTGAAACTTTGGTCAGGCACAGGCATTCGCAGTCACACAAGACTCTCTCTGTTCTTGCAAGAGATGAAAGAAGTTCCACAGTGGGTATTCGTCAACAACTGGCTGCTTCTTACATGCACTGAGGTGAGTGCAGGGAGCACTGCGAGCCACAAAGACAGGCAAGCAGCACATACAGGCCTGCTCAGAGAGATCACCTCCCAGATGGTCAACTCCACAGAAAGGGAGGCCCCAAAGAGCAGGTGCTACCAATGGGCTACTTCCCGGTATTATGCGCTTGTCCTGACTGGTCCCTCTGCCTCCTTCCCCCACTCCCAGGCAGAAGGCCATGGATCTGAAGAAATCCCCCTGAGCAATATCAATACTCACGCAACAATTGGAGCTTCTTATGTCACTGCAAGACTGGCTCCAGCAGCACCGAAATCGCATTACTCCTAATGAAGTTGTGAGTGGGCAACACCGAGGAATGGTTTGCTGCAGAACAAATGCTTGGGGAGAGGATATTGTGTACCAGCTCCTCGCACATGGTCACCGATCCTCCAGCAGACAGCTATGTGGGCCACCAAGACCACTGCTCTCACAGCAGACAAAGTTATGGAGTGGCAGACATAACTGTTGTCTGACATGGCAGAGCCCGGATTTGACCGGTGATGAATCTGGCCGTGGCTTACTACAGCAAGTTTTAGACTTTCTGCAGTAGGAAGGCATGGAGATTTTCAGGAAAAAATTTTAGCAAAGTAGGGAGTTTCTCAAAGGTTGGAGTGTGTACCTACACCCCTTTTTGGTGAGCTGTACCCATGTCACCAGGGCTGAGCACCACCTCACTTTCTCAGCAGAGAAAGAAGTCAGATGGATACTGAGACTGGCAGTGCTGGAGAAAACCAAGACGGGGTAGGTAGGGGAAGGTGGTGCACACGCGAAAGATGAGCATCTTCTCAGGATGCCACCACCTCTCTCACTGCCCCTTGTGCCAGTGCCAAAACGCCTGCACACAGCATGACAGGACACAGCAGTGCAATGCTCCTAACCCACATAGCATCGGGTTTACAAGGGGGTAAGACGATAAAAGATGCGCTTTGCTGCAGTACAGTCGACATGCAGGCATCACATTATCTTAGTCATACTGAGGCTAGGTAGCTAAATTGCCAGGTTTAATGTTTCAGGTCACATCAGGGAATAGTTTTACCAGCAGATGTAAAGATCGTCTTTTGGAGTGGGTAGCACTCAAGGTCAGAGTCAGCAAATCCTCCTCTAAAAATAGACTCTAGTTGCAAACTTGGTAAGATTTCGTTTGTCATTCTGCTGCACTTCACAGGACCCAGCTACCTAGAGCACCCACCTAAGCCTACAGGTAAAGTAAAAATATACATTTTCTGCTGTACTTCTCATGCTGCTTTTCTGCCTTTTATAACCTAGTTTAGTAAACCAGGGAGAGGACTGATAAACTTCCTAAAGGTAACTGATAAGCTTTTTTTTCCTCTGCAACAAGTTTATGAAGTTAAAACTATTGCAGAGTCAAAGAGATACAGAAATTTTTATTTTAAACTGGTCATGTTACAGGAATGACTTTATAAAATAGGAAATTATGTGCAAAACTGTATTTATCTTAGATATAGTTTCAATTTTTACAAGTTAGGAGTAAAAAAAAAAAAAAAAAAGTAATTTTTCGAGCTTTTCAAGACAGTAACATCTGTCCCAGAATATTTTGCTTAGTCTTCAATAACTGCTCCACCCTCCAGTCAAATCTAACTTTTCCAATTGAATTACAATTCTCTCAGTTGATACTGTGTTTTAAGTTTCCTTGGGCAGTCTCATACTATTTAATGAAATCTCAGCTTAATCTGGTTTACATTAACCAGTTCAGTCAACAATAAAGAATGAGGGCAAAAATAAATTTTGAAAGAAGTCATCAGTGGCTTAGAAATTCATTGAAATAGCTGGTTAGTTTTGAATATTCACACCAGGAGGGTCTGGGAGGTAATTGCACGGAGGCTATGATTCTTCTGGTTTTGAACTGTTTTAAAGACAAATGCACTGGATGAACTATTTTACAGTCCCTGAATGTTTCAAGCATAAAAAGGCATAAAAATAAAGGAACTGAAGTAAATGACAGTTTTTGGTGAAGACTACGACAGGAATAAGCAATACAGGATTGTTATTCTCACTCGGCAGGTATCCCAGGGATTTCCGGTTTTGGATGTACACCATTTTGTTTAATTCTTTCAGGGCTCTTGTAGATAAAGATTTTTCGAAGGACTTACTCCTTCTCCCTCCCAAGAAGTATTTGTACAAAATTAATCTTTTTGGTCAGGTGTTAGGGGAAAAAACCCCACTCAAGGAACCTTTGCAGCCACGTACTTCGTTGCAGTACCCTGGGGCAGGGCGAGCGCCACGTTACAGAAGAAAGCACAGCGCTCTCCAGGGCTATTGCCGGCTTTTGGACTCCGAGCAAAATGTCGTAAGGATGGCATATCAGGGAGCACCAGTCTAAATTCACTTAAATCGCCCCACAAAGCAAGCTTTTGTTACTGCAGCTAACCAGCCCTCAGCTCAACTGACGTCCTTCACGTCACGAAAAGCTTAGAAACCAGAGCACTGTTTATCCTCCTCCCGAGCGCAAACACTGCCCTGCCAGGCAGCATCTGCCTTGACTTCTGCAAGGAGAATTTTCCAGTTTATAAAACAGCCCTCTGCTTAGTCATACTCAAAAAGGGTAAATACTTTTTCACCCTGAAGGGAGAGATGTACCTGGCATGCTGGCTGGAAATGGAAGAACAAAACATTTCTTAGGAATTTAGGAACTTGCTCAGTAGATCCTCCCTCACTATTTCTGAAAACCCTCAGTCATTAGAGCTGATTTTTGTCGGCCTTCAGCACCCAGAGTGTGACTACCTGGAGACAGGTTACTAAACTGGATTTGGAGACAGGTTACTAAACTGGATTTGGAGACAGGTTACTAAACTGGATTTGGAGACAGGTTACTAAACTGGATTTGGAGACAGGTTACTAAACTGGATTTAACCCTTTTGCACACTTTTTTTTTTTTTTTAAAGTGGAGAAGACTGGTATTCTCCATCCTTAACTTCTCTCAGGAACTTTCTTCTCTTGTACACACTTGTTTAAGATGCTGTTTCGCCATGAAGATCTTAGATAAGGTAGTCATTAAAGGGAAAGGAGTAAATAAAAGCATTATTTTTGCAGTTGTCTGGAGGGCAAGAAGTTGTCAGTTTTGGACCCCCTGGAAGATAGATGCCCTTTGATTTCAGTGGTGTTGAATTCCATCTGATAAATAAAAACATTTAAATAAGTCAGCTCTCCATACAACATCAGAAAAGAAAGTGGGAATTACTTCTCAGTAATGAGCACTTGATGCACAAAAGTGATTTCTTAATCATAAAGACAGGAGGGGTGGTGGTGGTGGTGGTGTTCCACTTTACTGTTGTTCTTCCAAATTTAGTGTTTGTGGAAGTAGATAAACCCAGCAGTCAAACCACTGACTAATTGCAAAGGCACCACGTTTATCTCCTGCTGCACTGGTGTGGGCATAAGGTCTACTGGAAGTGCCATTACTTCTGCAGGCTTCTCATGAAACACCCAGGGCTGACAGGTAGTCAGTCTGCTTTGGTTACTTTCTTTCCCTCCCTTGTCATCTTGAAAACCCCCTTAAGATATCACAGCTCCACTCCTTTTTCAGAGCTGTCGTGAGGAAAGAGGTAGGAAGCAAAATCCCAAAGCATCAAAACAGGAGTAAGATCAAAATCTGCCTCCACATTTACAAACAGGTTATATATTTAGGTGCTTGCTGGATGCTGAAAACCTTTCACTCCCAGCTAAACCAGAAGAATTTGCAATTGGTTGGTATTTTCAGGGAGAAGTAGCTTTTAGACAACTCTCAGAGTACAAAACCAAGGCTGGTACACTCATGTACACCAGATCAAATTTAATAAATTCAGCATCAGAAGCCCCAGTAGCACAGGTGACTCCCAAGAACAGGAAACACGGGTGGTAAAGAATTTAAACTATTCTGCTATATAAATATGGACTGAAGCAGGCATTAAGGCAAGGAAGCCCTGTGCCCTATGCCAGGCAGGACGGAAAGCTAACAGGATTACAGTTGTTCCTTCTGAAGCAGAGTGAGGAAAATGGTCTTCAGTCTCTGTTTTTCTTCCCACCTCTTATTTGCTTTGCCTCTCTCATTGCGTGTTTGTAGAGCACACCAACACCACTGGGCTCTGACCTCACTGGGGCTCCATAGCTTCAGGCACACCAACACAGCTACAGATTGGCAGCCAGAGCACATGCGCTTGGCTTAGGGCAACCGCAGTGATGGAGGAACCACCCTGAGTCAGGGAGGGGTGCAGAAAAGAATGGGGGAAGGAACATCGGTCCTTGCAAAGGACAAAGGCAAATGCAATCCTTTTCTGTTCATGTCTGCCTTTTTTTTTTTTTAAATCCTACAGCTGACTTAGATCTTAACTCCTAAGCATAAGTCTTGCCAAACTGTTTGGCATCTTTATACACAGCACTCAGGCTTGCACAGCACGCTGAGCCAAAAATATTAAGAAACATAGTATTTTCTTATGCAGACAATGACTTATAGCTTTCAGTCTCAAAGTACTCAGAAACTTCCACCACATCTGGAAAACTAGCATTAAACATGTACACAGCTCCGCCGAAAAGCTGACGTTCACCTCGAGACAGGAACCTCAGTTCTCCCCACCCCCCCATCTGTGGGATTACCGAACTGTAGAGCTCATGACTGATGTTTCCAAAAGCATTAACTAACCCTCTACAAATTTTGGGGTGGGGGAGGCACATCCCTCCAGTTGAACATATTTGAAAGTGGGCCAATATGTTCTGTGATTTCCCAGGGCTTTCCTGGAAATTCTGGTTTAATTTGAGGACTTCAAGGGACTCAGAACATGGTGCAGAATGGAAATCTTTCTCTGCCATATCACTGCTCCAGCCACTCGACTGTTCACTCTGAATTAAACAGCAGATAGACTGGCAGATTCTCTTTTTTTCCTTTGCACTTTCTTTCCTCCCCTTCCTGTTTTGTTAAAAATAAAATAAAAAAGCTAAAGAGCTCTAAAAGTAATTCCATTTGGCAGCTGTAGAGTGGATAGTGAACATAAAGAAGAGATTCCTTTGCTGTGCCTAATGCATGCTGCTCATCCAAATTAGCCACACAATTACTTCTATCAATGCAAAAATAGTTTAATGTTTTTTTTCTAGTGCACAGCACTCGAGAACGACTTAAAATGCAGTGTAATTTGCCACAGTGTATGTCCTGAAGTGGCTCGCTAATGAAAAGAGGATTAACTCTCCATTATTCTGAATTACCATTTTGTGAAATCACTAACAATATTTTCATTTATATACATGTAACCCAAGGGGGAGAAATATTCCAGCCATCCAAGTGATTAACAAATAAATTTCATTAGATATCATGCACTTTGGTCTTATTTATGAAGAGAAAGATTAGGGTATAAAAATGCAGATGACTGAATTTTATCATCCTTGTTCTGACAATACACTTAAGTCCATGACAGCATAATCGGTGAGCACCGGCAGTTCAGAGTTACAGTCACACGCCGCTGGATTTAGCGGCAGGATCCGCAGGATGTCAGGCCTGGCAGACAAAATCTCACAGGCAGGAGCAATGGAGCTGGTCCCACTGAGGTGGGCCCGACACTCGGTCACTGCCCAGCCACCAGCAGGGTGGGCGCACAGGGGGATCGGGAAGGTCTCAGCTGCTCACACAGCCTGGCCTTGGCATGGTGCAGCAGACGGCAAGAGAGAAGCTATGGCTTGGGCATGGGGGGAGAGGGGGACAAGGTCCAGATTGCCCTGCTGCACTGGAAGGGAGCTCCTGGCCCCAGAGGCACGGCTCCGTTCCTCACTACACCCCAAAGTTGGGCTCAGACCTTCCTGCGGAGGAGAACCTCTCCGGAACAACGGCACTTCCCACTACCTGACTCTCCTCTTCACCACTCCCCCATGAAATCAGAAAGGCTGTCCTGTTCTAGAGCAGCACTTCCAGGAACAAGCCGGGCAGAGTCCCTCACGCAAAGGGCACGAGGACCGCCCCTACTCCAGGGAGCTCGCACATCCAAGGTTGTGCGTCCCCAGCACAGTGCGGTGCCATGAAGTGACTGCCAAGTTGGAACAGGCAACCCGCAGCGGTACATCGTTCAGCTGGCACTAGGTAGCCTGTGAGGCAAAGCATTTTAGCCCAAACGAAGCACCACAAGAGATGGGAGACTGCTCTGACTCTGACAAGCCTGTGAAGGGGTAACCCTGCATTCTGCCCACCATCCGCCTGCACCAGGTGAACACCCTCCAAGGGATGGTCTACCATCCCCAGAGGTCTGCAGAAAAATCTGAGCTTTCCCTGGCTGGGCTTGTGCTAGACAGTCATCCCTAGATAAAGAGTCATCCTTAGATCCACAACCACCAAAAAAAAAAAAAAAAATCCAATCTCCAATTCCTGGAAAGACACAAACTTTTCCATCCTTCTTGCCCCAACCAAATGCTTCCTGGTAATTAGTTCCAAAACTCAAGTAGCAAACGTGCCCCTTTCCCCCACTTCTCCTCTTCCTAGTTAAACTCTGTTACTTCTTATTTAGTCTAGAGTCAAATCTGAAATACATATTTTATTAGAGGAATTTCAACTGATGCTTTCCTGTGCTCTAATTCAATATAACAACCCCTGCAGCAGATAACACTGGCAAGGCATAAAACAACAGAGCTTACTTGAAAGTTCAGGGAGCATATGTTCCCAGGACAGACAGAAACAAGTATTTCTCAGCAGAGGTCTAACCTTCAGAGTGCTAACCAAGCTTCAAACTGAGATGGTGTTACAGCACCACAATCGATCATTTGCAGATGTAATTGCCCCGTTTTGAGGTCTGCAGCCTAGGAGCAGGACTATTGGTGTAACACTCAACAGGCTGTGGCCACAGGGCGTGATTACCAATTACACTGCTGTTTCCTTCCCTCCCATTTTATGGAGCCGTGAATAAAAGTACAGTCAGTCCTTCGGCATCAAGGCAACAGCTCTCAGTTAATTCCTTACTAGACAAATGGCAGTTCTTATCAAGTTCTAGATAACTGCCTGTTCACTCTCAAAATCAGACTGTATTAGATTTGTATCTCTGATGTCTAACATTATCTACACGGTTGAGTCTGCATGTAGAATTAGCATAATTCTGGCCCAGGAAGGAAAAAGTCTCTCCTGAGGAATGGCTACTGGGGGCACAGAGATGGGGCTTGGCGCTACTCAGAGGCACGCAAGACCGAGCCCAAGGTAAATTTGCTAGAAGCCGGAATTCTCAGAGCCCTTTACAAATCTCAAGACAGGACCACTTAGCTAAACATCATCATCATGTTTTAGGAAGCTTGGCTGAAAGATAGATCGCCTTGCCAGGGAAAGCAAGCCAATTTTTGAACAAAGGTGTACACATGCCAAACAAAACCAGACTCCACAATCTTGCCTAGCTTTGGAGTAGGAAAACAGGAATCATTTGGCTTTTTCAAGTTCTGCAGAGAACATGACAGGCATAAAAGAGCCCAAACTGGGGAAACAAACCCCATGGGTACACAGGATGTCAGTGAAAAATGGACATCTTGCTTGCAGGAAAGCTCTGCAACAACTGCATGAAAGCATTAGCCAGATTTTTGTAATTAAAAGGATACAAACCAGCAGACAACACAAAAGAATCGTGGGAGCCACTACAGGATTTGTTGCCTGCAAGAAAGGTGAAATTTTGGCAGGCTGTGCCCAACCCCACCTCTTCTCGTTATGAGTCTCCTACAGCACTGCAGGTTCAACTTCTCCCTTCAAGGGCATGAGAGACAAGAGGAGCTGCTGCCCTGAGACATCAGGCAGTCCCCAGCAGGAGAAACAAGACAGACCCAACAGGGAGATGGAGCAACAAGTCTGCACCAGAAGGCTAGCAACACAGAAAAAAGAGAAGCTTGTTTTCAGAGGAGAAGAAGGGAAGACTGTTAAGTGACAACTGGCAACAGTGTAAATAGGAGATCAGGCGTGTGGCCAGCCCCAAATTCGAGTTCCTAGAGGTTTGCTGTAGCGTAAAGATCGGCTGCGTGAGCAGTTCAACTTCCTGCTGACAAGTTGCAGAACAAAATGTGCTTTGCCTTCAGAAATATGCAAATCCACAGAAGAAAACTAAAAGAGAAATTGCAACACCCATGCCCCTCACAATAATCCCTCTCCAACACTCTGCCTGAATCTATGACATGAGTATTTTTCTGGCAGTGTGCAGTTTCCAGTGCTGTTAATTTGGACTGCAAAGCTCTCATGTACACCTTTATCACTGGTCAGTCATTCTTCCTTCTTCTTTCCTGAGAATATGTGGATATACTATACCTTAGCTCTACCACTGCAGGATTTTCTTCAAGTAATCAAAAAATTACAAACTCATCTGAAAAGCCCTTGACCTAAACGCAGCCAACACATGCATGGGGATACCCGCTGACTTCTCCAGCAGGACAGTGCAGTGCCACACCTGCATTAAGGAGCACAGCATCGCACTCTTGCAGCTGTGCTGTCCTTAAAGAGGATGGCTGCTGGTGCAAGGGTTTCTCTATCACACGTATTTCACTGCGCTTTTACCCGAGATACCTCAGCTGCTGGGGATCAGGACAGTTAAACACTGATGCAAAACCCCCATCTGTCCAAGAGACAAGAATATTCTTGCAGGTGGACCTGCTATGTCCTAAGGCAGTGACTTCATGAAGGAATGGATGAGGGCGGTGTTGAGACTCAAGTTGTCTCTGGCCTTTCACTTCACTCACCAGCTCTGCAAAATCTTCAGGCTGCCCTCTGAGCTCACACTGCTCGTGGGGTCAGCGCCCAGCTCCTAAGTAAAGCACTGCCATGGGAAAGTGGCGGGGGGAGGGGGCGGGGCAAGGGAGACCACCTAACTGCACTGTAACTGTTGACTCCACAGCTGAGAGAGGCAAACTCCACAGGGCAAAGTCTAAATCAGGACAGCAGCTGAGGAAATCACACCAAGAAGGAGAGAACCTGGATCTTCAAGAAACATGTAAAGCTGACACCAAAGGATTCAGTACTAGCAGATAGCTCAAACACATGGGACATTAAGGTTGGCAGTTCTCAGTGACACAGCTCTGATAATACAGCCAGGTAAAGGCTGTTGGTTTTGGCAATATTAATGATACTCTGATTTCAGCTACAGGATAACATTGCTCCGTTGTTCCCTTCTATGCTATTATGTTCATCAGTGCTTCTTCCTACCCATGTCCCATCCATGTGTCTGTGCTTGTAGGTTAAAAAAAATTTTAAAAATCAATAAATTTGTCCTTGAGGCCATCCAAGCTAAAAAAAATACTTTGTCAGCCAGTCAGTGGCGCTGCAAAAAGGCGAACTCCCATTCATAGAAACAGCCTATGAGGGTCAGTGTGCATGGCTGCATTAAGATCTTGAAAGGGTAGAACAGGTACACCCAGCATTCACTTGAATGGACATACTTAACCTCCCTGAGTTGCTGAAAATCACATAAAGGAGAAACCCTGAGGAGATTTGCAATTCATGATAAAGAAATACCTTAAATTTCTCCCATCCAGTTCCCCTAAGTGCTCTAGATCCCCTGGATGAAGCTGCTAGACCAACCAAATTCTTACCAGTGGATTTTCTAGAAAAGAAATTCCCTGTGGAGACTGAACTTTGGTGATCACAAACCTTTGGCTTTTGTTCCTGTTGCTGGTGAGCTTCCCCAACAAAGTATTCCTCGCCTAGTTCAGGGGAGGCAAAAATCCAGGTGTGAATCTGCGTTTGTCACAGAGCAAGTACATCCATCTCATACTATGCCAAATCACACCTGATCAGTGCTGCTCCCAGCGTCCCACAGCCAGAGCAGAACTCGCTTGCTTTGTGCTTAATGTCCCGTTTCCGTTGCATTCCAGTTTCTTGCACGTCCTGAGCACACCACTCCATGGACAAGATGTCATCAGCAGCTCTGAACGCTGGGAAGAAAAATCCATACAGAGCAATCCAAGTAGATCCTGATGAGGATTACTGTACCCCAGGTGCATTCGAATTAGAGCGACTCTTCTGGAAAGGATGCCCGAAGTACACTCATGTCAATGAAGTCTGGCCCAACCTCTACATAGGAGATGAGTAAGTGTGTACACAGTACCTCTACATAGCAGATGAGTAAGTGCATATAGTACATCTCTTCTACACAGAAGATGACTGTGCTCTACCAAGTACAGCTCACCAACAGCGCAGGGTGTTTCGTTCCTCCTCCTACCATTGGCTAGTATTTAGTGATGATGATGTGATTTGATGAGCTACTGACAGATGCCAGAATTCAACAGAGCAACTGGAGCCTGCCACAGCCCTTACAGATATAGGCACACAGTGTTGGTTGCTGCTGCTTCAAGGAAGCCCAAGTGCGGCGGGGTCTACTGTTAAAGACTGAGTAACAGGAGCAGTTGTGGCACCAGCGTAGGCTGCAGAGGTTGAGGCTAGCCACGATCTATTGACACGTCTCATTTCAAGGAGTAATTTGTCATTTATCTCTGAGTGAAAGCCCTGCCACAGTTACACTGACAGAACAGTGCTGCCTAGATGTGTAGGACCACAGCTTAGGTTGGTTTAAGCCTAAAATGTAATTCTTGAAAAGTGACTGAAGAGACAGCTCAACCCACAGTGGTATTTCTGCATTTCCAGCCTGCGCTAGTATACACAGAGTACTCTGCATTTCCAAATTGCTCAAGAGATTAAAACAAACAGAACCCCGTGGAAGGCAAAGCTGCAGAGATGTGTTTTGCTTATCAGACCAAGTGTGATTTGGGAAGAAGAAAAAAAAAAACAACCAAAAAACCAAACTAAACCCACAAAAGAGATTTAGCTTTGCTGAACACAGGACTACGCTAGGAACAGCCTATTCTGACAAGCAGAGGTGACGGCTGCAGCAGGGAGACATGCCACCAGACAATCCCCCACCCCAACCCTGAGCAGAGCAAGGGAGCTTTTCTTACCCCTTAGGCATTATTGGTCCCCTTCCCATTTTCCTCTACACCCTGCACTAACATGACATTTCTTTTACATCATCACTGTAAGGCACAAAGCAGGAGCCCCACTGGCTCCAAAGTTCTCAATAATTTTTTTTAAAAGGTCCTAAAATTCATCTGTTGCTAGCTTATAAAAGAGGAAAGATATACAGCCTTGAGAGTTACCAGACTCCTAATATCATCAACCAATGAATTCCGCGGCGCCAGAGGCAACAAAAAGACATACAAGAGTTCTGGGCTTTGACCAAGCTAGGGCTTCCACTTTTAGAGTCACCCAAAAGCAAAAAAAAAGAAAAAAGAAAAGAAAAGAAAAGAAAAAAAAGAAAAGAAAAGAAAAGAAAAGAAAAGAAAAGAAAAGAAAAGAAAAGAAAAGAAAAGAAAAGAAAAGAAAAGAAAAGAAAAGAAAAGAAAAGAAAAGAAAAGAAAAGAAAAGAAAAGAAAAGAAAAGAAAAGAAAAGA
This sequence comes from Rhynochetos jubatus, assembly GCA_027574665.1. Lineage (NCBI taxonomy): Eukaryota > Metazoa > Chordata > Aves > Eurypygiformes > Rhynochetidae > Rhynochetos > Rhynochetos jubatus. Next base: position 16,867,462 of record CM050655.1, read on the forward strand.
AAAGAAAAGGAAAGAAAAAGGCCATGGGAGGAACCTGGTCAAGTGATTCAGGAACAAAAGAAAAGGGGGCTGAGTTGTCCTCTCCCCATCCCACCTTCCTCCTCTTCTTAGGGGCTAATCTTTCTAACTCAAGATTCAGTGTAAAGAACAGCCTCTTCTAGCATTTATTTCCCACTACCTTGTTGAAAATCACCAGCAAAATTTTCTGAATGAAGCCACTCAGATAATTTCCCTCTTACCTCTGTGATGAAGCTACAGCTCTGCCCTCTGAGCAAAGGGATCTAGTGGGGCAACAGGTCTTCAGACAGCCAGTCTCTAAACCCAGGACACCAGCCACTGACTCCTTCATGCAATCATTCCAGTAGCAGTGGCTTGTTGCACCTTGTATTCAATAAATGCTAGGAGGCAGGAGTCTGGATACATTACACACCTGCACTCTGCACAAACCAACCAGAGGAACACTACAACAAGCTTCCTCAGAGGTACTTAGAGCTACAGTCACTTAAGCTGGACAGTTTTTTATTTCTGCAAGGGATGGGTCTTAAATTAGGAGGAAAGCAATGGTGCTTCAAGGGAAAACAAGTCTCCCACATGACCGGGACAAAAGAATGAGAAAGCAAATAGGGAAGACAAAAGGACTGAGAGGCAGGTGAGGTGAACTAAAACTTCACCAGAAAATGAGGTTCCCTGCAACAGGACTACTGTCAGTCAGATAAGGGCAAACTTGACACCCAGTAGCAGAAAATCTAGATGAAAACAGGTCTGCAGGCAAGATGCATCTCTCAATACCAGAACTAAAACTTGATTTGAAGCAGGCAGAGTCCAGGGACCTCTATTTTATCATTCCTCAGCCAGCTCCACATCTTACTTCTGGCCAACAGCTTCCCCTGTCAGTGTGGCAGGGCTTTTTGTATTGTTTTATTTTGAGATCTTGCTGTAGCACTGGTCGCCAAAGAGCTGCCATGGAGACATGAACAGATGTTGAGTGTATTTGCATCCTTAGCCATGCTAAATAAAGGTTGATCTTGAAAGAATTTAGTGGAGCTCATCAACAAAATCAAGTGAACACACACATGCAGAGTTTATCTTCAGAGCCTTCACATCTGTGCTTCATTCCTGCCTCCTGCATTTACAAGGTTAACAGGACTTGTGACTGCTTATGGAAATGCTAATTAATTACCCTGACTACGTAACCACATCTTCCTTCTAATGCAATACAGGCTATCAAGGAGCCCTGTGAGGCCACTCAATTCTTTTGTTACAAGGCTTCGCTGCAGATGTTGCCCAGAGGCAATGAAATCTCCATGAGCCTGTCAGGCCCAGAATAATCAAAGCCTCAAAATATCACATGCTGTGTTCAGCTCCAATTGAAATTTTCCTCCAGCAAGTTCCAAGGACTTTTAAAGACCAGACACTGGAACTTGTAGGAGACAGCCTAGTGATAGGAATAAAACATGCTTTGCCGAGATTTTGACTGATCTGCTACCAGGATTAGTGCTTGCATGCATCCTCCTCACATCCAGAATCCTTCTAAAGGGATGGAAAGCAGCTTGGTCTTGCTCCTGGTCACCAGGTTACTTGTATGGGCAGCTTTACTTCCTAATCCCAAGCCTGCTTGGTTCACCACAACCACATGGAAAACCTCTGCCAGTTCTGCAGCTTTTACTTCTTGCGGTACTTCAGTGATCCCCTAATCACCTGAAATGATGTTCATGGTCCCACATTTCTGAATTTCAAAGAATATATTAGCTGAAGACAAAGGCCTCACAAGATTTTGTTTTCCTCTTAACTATACTCAGCTCTCATGAGGATTTAAGGCTTGATCACAATTTCGGGTCTTTCTGTGTTCTCAAACTACTCCCAGAGGAAAATAAGTCTTCTGGAGTCAAATTCCTTACAGGTTAAATATTAAAAATATTTTTCTGGATAGGCAGCTGAACTGAGCTTGCTCTCCAAGAAAGCTACGGGTTGTTCATCCTAGTAGAGCCCCAGGGCTTATGGCCTTGAGAACTAACACACATAAGGTTCAACAAGACACACAAGTGACTCAAACCTATAGACTGGAGTGTATGATAATTAAAATACATTGCTAAACTTGAAATACATGCTTGACTAGAACTCATTCTCTCCTTCTCCCTTTCTCCAGAAAAAACTATTGCTGGCTTTTTCCAAGTGACTAAGTAGAAAGACAATTTATACTGATCTAGAAGAAAACAGATGGGACTCACTCAGGGTAACAGTTACCTCCCACTGCGTAGCATTATGAACTCCTAGGATCTACACCAGCATTAATCACACAAAAATAGGAGCGTATGCAGATTTAGATTATAGCAACACTCCTGAGGACATAGTTTCAACTCTGCTAGTATGAGAATCTGCCAAATGTAGCAGCAGTTTAACAGTCCAGAAAACCAGATCTGTAATGCTGGACCATAAACCCCTTAAAGCAGCAATGGTTTCCAAGACAAATAACACTTCCCTACACAACATCTGCCTATAGGCAATTTCTAACACTTGGCGAGTGACTGAAGTCAAGACCAGGAACTGACTGACTGTATCACTTGTTTGATGCCTTTGCTGTACAGAAAGCAGGGAGTATTTCCTGTATCTAGGCTGTAACACTCAGAACAACATCCACAGTTTGGGGCTAGGGGAAAATGGACTACTAAATCTTTTTACATATTATGAAGACCTTCGGTATTTTCAGTGGTGCCTAAAAATTCTTCTAATTCACACTGAACAGGAGGTATCCACAGAAATGGAGCAACACCTCAGAAAGAAAAGGGGGTACAATGCTACACTATCTCTAGATTCCCTCAGTGCTGGAGTTAACAAAGGAAATTGGGTCAGTATTATTGGAAATTCTCAACATCTCTCCTCAGAAGGGAGAACTGCCAGATTTTCTTAAGAAAGTGTCAGTACTGCCTATATTCAGGAAGCTTCTTTCTGACACTGACCATCTGGTGAATTATCATCCTGCACTGAGCTCTCCTCCAGTGTTTAAGAAAATAGGAAAGTTTGAGAGAGACTATTCCTCTTCTAGTAACATGTTGCCTCAGATTTTCTTGTGTTTTGTCAATCTGGGTCACGTCAATCTGTGGCTTTAACAGTCTATACTGAAACATGTTTGCATTGCTCAACCTCCGCGTAAAACTTAAGAGTCTTGGCTCTACGGAAGAGCTTCTAACCGCACCAGTCAGCTGGTGACCCAGTACCAGCTGTAAGGTGCTGACTTACCTGCGCAGGGAGATGCTCTGCCACCTCTCTTCCTTCAGATGCACTTGAGTTTTCACGATGAGCTGCCTTCTCTTCCCTTTGTTAGCTGCTTTTAATGTATTTAATACTTGATGTGGAGGTGCAGGCTGCAGTGCCCGCAAGTTGTTTTTCCCTCTCTTTCAACTCCATTGGTTTGGGCATCTTCCTGATGAAGCAGCTGGGAATAAAGCTTGTTGTGACAGTATTTTTGAAAAGAGAGGGATTTGGTACACCAGAGATGGCAATTTGAAAGGAAGGATTTTCTTTCATGTTATAGCTACTTACATGGCAGCTTCCAGAAGGCGGCAGAGTTTGCTACGGCACTTTCTTTTAAACTTATGAATCTTAGCTTTAAAACTGACAGCAGGCACAGTTTAAGTCTTGGACAAGACCTTTACTTGCCCTTGCACAACCCAAGAGATGTAAATAGTCTTTTGGGAGCCATCTGAAAACAGATGACTTTTTTGTTTAGGTCAGCTCTCCCTCTTGGTGATTGTTATTATCAATATAATCCTACGTGAAAGTGATTTTATCTCCAATTTTCGCCATTTAGGTGGCACTCCCATATCAAAGTACTCCCCCTTGCCTCAGAACTTTAAAAACATGTTTATGAGTCCATCTGTCCTACAGTAAATGCAGGGCCTGATTCAGCAAAGCCCTGAGCTTTTGCTTAACATGCTTTGCTATAGAGAGAAGGACTGCTGGGTACGCTTAACTTTTAGCATATGTTTATGTGCTCTGAATTGAAGAGCTGATGAGTTTTTACATGGGACCAATCTGTCCAGTTCATCTCTTACTAAACTGAATCATACTGAAGTTTGCCCTATTATGTCCCAGTACCACACTTCACCTTCCCTCGATAGGAACACATTCAAGGCAGACACTGGAGACCACAGTTGCACAGTTTGAAAGGAAATCAAGTGCTAATAGCACAGATGGTGAAGATAGACAATATGAAAACAATTGCAAGAGTAGTCAAGTGCTTATGGCTTCACCTACACTGGCGTTTGTAGCAAACTATTCTTTACAATGGCTACTTAAAATTCAACCATAATCACAAAAATGGAAATATTAACTGCAATTTATTGGAAAGCAGCAGCACCCGAAGAGGGAAAAAGAGGAATATTGTTAGCTTGACTCTGGTAGTGAGCCAACTGCAAGGGAAGAAAAATCTGTACCATTTCTAGCTGAAAGTGAATTAGAAATACAGTTATAAATCCTCCAATAAGGTATATGATTCATATACCCTTGAATGATCCTACGCTATTAGTCATCTCAACCAATTGGACATTTGCACATATTTATGCTTGATTTATTCCTTCCTTTCATCTAAAATAGCAGTACCTCAGGCATGGTAAAAACTACAAAGACGACCAAAAGCATTTCCCCTTGGGACGTAACCAGGAGCATGATGAAACATCAAAAAAAAAAAAAAAAAAAAAGAGTCTGATTAAAGTAAACAGATAAAGAGGGATACTTCCAGTCCAGCATCTACACTACAGATTCAGCTGAGGCTGGAAAGCAAACCAGTCCTTTGCACAAAGCTGGAGTTCACTGATGGCTAAAGCCAGTCCAAGCAAACATGTCAAGGGCACAGTAACATTTCCATTTACAAGCAATCGAGTGCCCCAATGAGAGGGCTTAACAGCCCAGTTCCTGCTCTCTGTTAACTGGTAATCAACATGCTGCAGACCCAGCATGACCCTCATGTGTAACTGCGTACATTATGGCAGTGTCAGAGACTCAGCACAAGCCATCCCAGCCCAACAGTATTTATGATCAATGGGCATGGTAAAAAGACAACGGAAGGGAGTGAAAAAGCAGAAAAACCTGGGTCAGCATGACAAGTGGTGGTCCAACCAGGCTGTCTGCCTAGCTCTGGGGAAAGGCTTTACAAGGAAAAAAAAAAAAAACCAAACAAACAACAAAACAGAGGAAGATTTTTGAAAGAACAGTAGAGATACCTTTTATGAAAAGATAATTATGAAGTGCAAGAATGGAGAGATGAAGGAAAAAGAGCATAAGTGCTTCCTAATCTCCATTTCAAGTTTGTAATGGAGGACTCTTGCTCTTGAAAAAGAGTATGCATCACTTCAGCTTTCTTCAAAAGATGCAGATTCTAAAGCCCAAGGCAGGCACCTCTTGCAGTCTAGTGAACCCTATTTTGTATTGCACACTAACTGTGAAATATCTCTATGCAATATGATGTATTAGAAACCTTAGGAAAAGCTTTTCATAGGTAATATAGTCCAGGGTATCTGCTGGAAGAAAGGTACCTGACATTCTCCTTACAGATTACATGCAATAGCTCAGCCTGCAGATGCACAAGCCACATACCCACAGGACCTACACTGACCATGCTCCACTTAACCAGGGCAAAGTTTTAGGTCTTGGTTCATCTAACGGGTTCTACAACACCTACACACAGCACAGTTTCAATATCTAGTCCAATGAAAATGTGGAGATTTTAACAGATTTAAGTACTCAACACTGAGCATTCATTTTCTGGACTTCTTCTAGATTGACAATGTCAGCAGTTGCATCCATATAAGGAAAAAGATTATGTTGGGCAAGGTTACATTCAGTCCAAAAAAATATTGCTGAATCAGTTTACCTATCAAGCATAATTAAAAAGCAGATAAAATCAGACTATTCCAAGCATTGAGGAAAAAGGTACAGATCCTTCAGTGCCAAAACCAGTGCAGTAGATAACCCACTAAGTATTTCCTTGGCACACTTATAATTTACTTGAAACATAAGAGACTTCACAGAATATGATATAGTTACATCTGAGTATTTACGATGGGCTTTTTGCAACAGCAGGCAAGGTTAAGCCACTGCTGCTTCTCATTCCCTTTCCAGCCCAAGCCATGGGAAACAGAATGAACCAAGATAACAATGTGCATAGTCCCAAACTCCAACGGGCCAAGGGCCAGACAATGCTAATACAAACTGTGATGAAAAATTATCACCTAACTGCCTTGCCTTTAATTGATTAAATAAAAAGGAGGAGGATTTATTCCATCCTGGGCCACAAATTCACAGTACGCCGCTACAGGCAAGACTGGGAGGTGGAGAGAGCAGTTCCCAGACTGCTTATGCAGTTAGTAAAAGACAGTATCCCTTTCTTTCCAAATACCTATTGAGACACTGGGGCCACTGAACACTTGAAAATGAGACCCGAAAACACAGAACAAGGCTGTAAGTGCAACTGTCAAACAAATGCAAATTGGATGCACTCACTGCGTCAAAAGGTTAAGGCCAAGTCTGGTGAATGGAAAACGTACCTTCTCTCTCCCAGCATCAGAGAGGCAAAACAAAAGATGACTTCATTTGAAAGCAGAATCGGTAGATCACCTCAAGCACATCAAACCCGAGAGCAGTTATTCACTGCACCTTTACTCTTTGTCCAGGACACTTAATCTGTAAGTACGGGCCATCCTTATAGCCCAGAACTGAAATGTCTTTGCTGGCAAAGCACACAGAGCATGTCCTCCTAAAGAGAATCCTAGGGCACAAGCCTTCTAAAATGAGGGAGGAAAAAGAAATCTCTTTCTAGGTCAATCACTGCAACAAGAATTCAGTGGGAAGGAGCAAGCATTATTTAACCTGAGGTGAAGGTAGCAAGTCAGTAAGACGCTGCTGCTTCTCTGTCCTCTAGAGCCTACTGAGGTTCGGCAAGCATCACCACACTAACTAGAGTTTGTATTTATTTTGTAAATCATTGTACAGGGGACTTATGACATTATTTCATAGCAAAAATGTCAGTAGAGTCAAGACATTACCATTTCTGACCAGAAAGGAATTTCTTAGGGAGACAGTTCTACTTAGAATGGCCAATTGTCACGAGCTTAATTTAAATCAGAAAGGGCATAGGTAAGAAGACCTTCAGTATCCATATCCCAGTTAAACGCTCTAATCACTAGGTTCCTGACTGCTCAAAGGGGGATATTTACTTTGAAGGAGGCTGGGAGGGTGGAGTAAACTTCAAGCCATTCTGAGCTGTCACCACTAGAATTATGAAACACAACAGGTAGCCCACCACAACGTCTTGTGTGACAGCAGCTGCATTTACACATTGAAATATTCAGGAAACATTCGTGGAGAGAGGTACTTTCAGCTGGAAAAAGCTGTTTCACATCATGTACTAATTCATTTATGGCAGCAGTAGTTATGTGGAAATATATTAACAGAATAAAGCCTACGCATTTTTTTGTAAAAAGCTCAGTAGTCTTCCTAAGCACTAATGAAACCTGACAGCTTTTCCAGCACAAAAACTTTTCAAAATTAAAAGCTTTCTGTAATGGAACAAAAAAGTTTTTACATGTCTGTCCACAAACTGCAGTTCTGGAGGAATTTCAGGCTGCTAGCAAGCAATTAGAGTGGGTACTTGGCACACAAAAATCTAGGATTTCCTCTCCTATCTTACTTCCCTTGTCCAAGGGAAGAGAGGACAAGAATAAGAATATTGGGCTAAATAGACTACTTTCAGCTTTCACTGAAGGTTAATATTCAATTTCCATATCTAGTTATTTTTGCTTCAGACCTCTGATTTAACCAGTAAAAGGAAACCTGATAGGGAGCTGTAATCACAGAAGAGTGATTTTTTTTTTTTTTTTTCCTTTAATAGAAATGGAGAAAAAAAATCAGTAACTTCTTTCAGGGATAAAAAAGCTTTTTTTGAATCCCAAATGATCTTACTACCCACATATTACAGACTCATTTATTAGTTCTGCAATATGCAAATATCGATGGGACAGAAGGGGAAAGCAGCATTCATGGGTCTTATTTCAAGTTCTGCTGCTGATTTGTTTTTATGACTTGAAATAATTAATTCTATTTCTTTCTGTATCTCAAGTTTCTTCTTGTACAAGATGGATAGATGCCAGTATTGCCTACATTTCAAAGGTGCCAGGAAAATAAATTCATTTTTAAGGTGCTCTAAGGACCTGGGAGAGATAGTTATGAACCCCAGAAGGATCATTGACCCTGAATGATGGTACCTTAAAGATCTTTACAATGGTCAACGATGCATTTTTGAAGCATTATCAGTTTGATTAACATTTAGAACATAGCAAATCAGAGAATTTTTTTTTTTTCTGGATTGCTGGCTAAGAAGATTCTTCACTTACATGCAGCTTCTTTTTTTTTTTTAAACAGGAAAACTGCATTAGATCGCTATAGCCTTGAGAAGGCAGGTTTCACCCATATCCTCAATGCAGCCCATGGTCAGCGGAACGTGGACACAGGACCAGAATATTATCACGACATGACTGTGGAGTACCATGGAGTCGAAGCAGATGATCTCCCCAGTTTCAAACTCAGCCAGTTCTTTTATTCAGCTTCTAAATTCATTGATAATGCGCTTCAAAATGAAAAAAGTAAGGAGGGTGCTGAAAACGGTTGAACAGTACAGTATGTACCCCATCTCATTATAAGCTAATCTCCATGGCATTCAACTTTGTGGGAATGAAACAAGTCCAATACAGTTTAACAGAGAATATAAAACTAGCAGGAGGGAACTAGTTTAAGAGAAGGTAGTGATGCTGCTAGAACCTTTCTCACTGCAGAGCTAGTACCAACCCAGGAGCCTCTTAGCAAGCACTTTGATCAAAGTCCACATCACAGCTTGCATTAAGGTCTCCCTGTCTGACAGAGGTTTGTTGTTGTTTTGACTCCTTCATAAACACATCAGAGATAATCAGACATTGCATAGGTTCAAGGATTTAGCTGACTCTTCCTCAAAGAAGTCCCTATTAAGAAAGGTTTAATGAAAATCAGTTGCACAGTGGCAGAGTAGAACACGAATCCTTTGCAGAGGTTTCAGGCTGTCACTCCATAGCTTCAAGATCTGCAGCATTAGATTCACTCTACAAATATAAAAGCCACCTTGCTACCTGGTCATCAGCTCTACCCCAAGCTGTACCATATGTTTGTCTCTGCTGTCTTCCAAGCAACAGAGGACTGAAGCAACTCTGACAGCAGAGATCTAGAAACATTTCATTAAACCCTTTATAATTTCTCAGCTTGATTACTACAATTCATTATTTGCTGACCTCCAGCAGTAGTCTATCAGAAAGCTTTACACTGATGTGAAGTGCTAAAGCCTGGCCTCGCACTGGCTTTCAATATCACTCCTACTCCTTCCCCCCACATACTTTTTCTTTTTTTAAATCTCTACAGGATATTTTACCAGAAACCAGCTGAGAAACTTAAGACTTTCCTGCTGACCTACAAAGACCTTAATATCAGAGGGCCACATATCAAGTTTCTAGCCTCGTGTCAGACTTCTGTTCTTGGCTGTTTAGCTCAGCTGCAGCCAGCTACTACCTGGCTTGCCCCCAGTAGCTAGCCAGGTCTTTACAATTTTACCCTTTCAGCAAGTACAGACTACAGCAACAGTCCCTCCCTTGTCCAGGAGAAAGTCTTGAAAGCAGTTCAGTTTTAAAAATCAAAGTCCTGATAGCAGGAGAAACTGCTTCAGGAGGTTACTTGCTTCTGAAGAAAGGTACCTGGCATTTCAACAAAGTTATGTCTGAAGCGCTGCCTTTGGGAAGGAGTGGATAACTAGCACATACCTGTGTTTAGCTATGGCTGGAGGCCAGAGGTCAGTATCAGACCGGAGTAGCTGAAATAAGAAATGCAGACTTCCGAACACCCATCACACTCCTGTTCCTGTAACACATTTTTCTGCTGCATGGAGATAAAGAAACAAACACAAGGGAAGCAGCAAAGGTTACAAAAAAACCCCAAAAACTCCAAAAAAACCCCAAACTCTTGCATCCCCATAAATATTGAGGCAGGGAATGATGGGGAGTATCAACCTTTTTGTTTCAAAATGACATCAAAGACCAGAAGTTCTGAGGCAGTATCAAGCACCAGTCCAGCACTGATACACAAGACCAAAGAGTGACTAGATAAACTTCTATAAAACAAACCAAAAGCTGCACTTGAGCTGATACAACCAACTGCCACCATTTCCATAACTATGCACGGCCTGCCACATTCACATGGTTTTTAAACCAGATAGCTAGGATCTTTTCTGATGGAGACCAATAAAATAAAGCATTACTGTAACACTCATGAAGAAAAAGAGCACGGCTAGACTTTCTCATGAGGAAAAAGTACATTAAATGTGCATTTCCTATCCCAGCCAAAGATATGCATGAAGGCACATATGCATGGCCCAGGGGGAGACTAAGGTTGAATGCATGACAAAGCCTTTCCAACACACATTCACAGAACAACAGCATTACTCCAGAAGCTAGACTAAAGAGCAGACTGATGTCTCTTACACAGGAGAAAATATTAGAGGCAAGTAACTAGTGCTCTCCAACAACAACAAATGCATTATTCGTGAATGCACAGCTGATGTAGAAAGGTGCTATGTATTTCAAGTGCCTAATGAAAGGACTATTTTCATGCATCTTCCTGACTGATGAACAGCATCCAGATTCCTAAACAGGAATTTACAGTAAAGTAACCAAGTACCTATCTCCTGTGGTAGTAACACGGGACTTCAGTATATGGTGCTAAATTCTTCTGATCAGTTAACACCATAACACTCACTTGCTACTTTGTGTTAGAACTGAACAAATGCAGAGACAGGGAAAAAGAAAATGTTATTTTACTTTTGTGACCAAAACATATGTATTAATGAATTTGCTTCAGCTGTATCACACTGTTTGGGGTGTGACCTGCAGCCAGCCAAGTGATCAAATTCATTGAACAGATGTCTTCATACAATGCTTTTTGCTGGGAAGCTGCTCGGTAGTCAATGTTGTTGAAACAAGTTGTCAGACAAATGAGTAGGCCTCCCTGCAACAGGCCAGAAAGCTTGGCAAACTGGATGCTGTCAAAACACAGCCCTAACACAGCAATTCCAAATTAACCTTCAAAATCTTTGTGATGGTGAAGAAACTCTCTAAGTCCTTGATCAGAGCAGTATTTGCAGACTTTAAACATGGGACTTACAAACAATGAGAGTAGCTCAGCTGTAAATTTTAGAGGCAAACTCGAGCTGTTCACAATTATGCAAGCTATCGTTCAGCTGTGCATAGGGATCTCCCAAAACATGCAATTCAGACCATAGGACAGCTTAAAATTTATACCAGGCAAGGCCTGATTAGCCTGAAAGGAAGACATTATTTTAAGAGGTTATTAAGTTCCCTTCCATGCTGCAGATTTAGTACTCATTCCCTTGGCATCTAAGTTCCTCAGAATGTAAAGTAGAGGGGAATAACATTTTCTTTTCATGTGAAGAGGTCATGGGAAAAAAATACACTAAAGGCTGAGATGATAAAAGCAATGTGAGAAGAAACATACGAGACAGATACAAAGACCCACGGCATTTGGCCAGACACCTCAACATTCATCACTCCACCTGACTCTGGAAAGGGAGTGCTGCATCTAGAGAGGTTTTCAGAAAACATAAGCCCCAGCCAAGTGACCAAAATAGCTCAGGGACCTGTCACCACTCAGCAGACCTCTGGCTCCATGCACTGGTATTTTATATTCACTCACACCTTGAGGATGTACGTGGTCAGAATTAAAGACTGCAAGAGCAGACTCGCTCTTGGGGAAAGGGTTCAGATTCGTACTTCCATGAGAACTGAAGAGGTTACAAAATAGTACAGAAGGGACAGGGCCCTGTGTTTTGCTGTAACAGGCAGTCAGATCTTCAATATTCACACAGAGGAAAGGACAGACTTGATTTTCCTACAGCCAGCAAGCATTTCAGAAAATTGTACAGCCATTTTCTGCCTCTGTTAATGCAATATAAAACTGTACATTTTCTCCTAGATCCCCTGCATTTGCCACCCACACAAAGCCAAGCCTTCCTTGTCCTATCATGTATTTTATCACCTCAACAGCAACCCATTTACAAGGTGGGAAGCTCTAAAGAGAGGCATGAAGGGCTGAACAAATGAGAGTTTTCAACCGTTTCAAATATTTGCAGTAATAATAGAAGGGATTATAATTTTCCAGGAGAGGAAGAGGCACTTTTAGTTATCAGGGAGACTGGAATTTTGCCAAGATGCCTCTAAGACTATCTACTGGGATTAGGATGCAGACTGTAACCATTAATCCTCTAGTGTTGGCAGTTCTTGATGCATCCATTACACAGCAATGCTACTTGTGCCAGGACACCCTCTTTTGCCTGGAAGCAAAGGAGTTAATCAGCAGCAGTCATGGCTTTGCACCCAACACTTCTCACTAGGCATAGCTAACAGAGATAAACTATTATTGGCCCTGATAGGATTTTTTTCTCCTGTGGTAATTCAGCTTAGCAGGGTGTTAGAGAGTGTGCTCCAAATCTACTTCCTTCAGCAGTTCAACCCTTTGTGAGACCCCCTCAAGGGCTTTGAATCATTTTTGGAAATCTTTTGAAGTGTTTCAAAACCTGTCAATCAGACTTGAACTCACTCACTGTTCTTTTCCTCCACCTCCCCCAGACACAGCAAATGGGCAAGGCTCCACTTTGGCTTACATCCTTGCTAGTACCTGAAACCAAGGACTTTTGTGCCTCTGGAAGTTCAGAATTAAACAAAGCAATGTCACAAAGCTACATCTTGAGGCACATTTCTTCAGAGATAAAAACTATTAGCAGAGACTCTGCATTCACAGTATACGAGACAGGCCACTGCTGCAAGGAGAGGTGATGGTGGCAGGGAAATGTTACTTTCATTCAACAGGACAGGGTAAGGGTGAGTAGCCAGAGATTTCCAAAGAAGCTTTTCTACAGCTTAAGAGCTGCTTTCTTTCTTTCCCCCTGGTTATATGCCTATTAACTTCTGTGGCCCTTCTTATCCTCTGCCCTCAAAGCCTTACAAAAGCCTTGATAGCTGTATTTTAAAAATTACATATTTGGGCATACAGTGACACAATCTAGATCTTTAAGTACATTATATTGTCAGAACAACAAAAAATAATCGAATTCAGTTAGCTTTTGTCTAGCTGGTAGAAGTGAGAAAGGCCCCTCTGTGCATCCCATTTATCCTCATGGAAGGATGGTTCGATAACATACCAAACCCTCCCACACCCTTGTGCTTTGGTCATTACGCCCAAACACAGAATTACATATATGCTGCTTGTGAGGCACGCAAGATTAGGCTGCAGCAGGGCTTCCTATGCTACTTAATGCAAGGCTGCAGCCCCGAGGCCTTCTCTGCAACTTGTTCACACATAAATTCAAAGATACCAAGTTTAGGATTAAACGGGTAGTGTCCGATGTGGATGGTGTTGTTATTTACAGCCACAGTTTCCCCACCTGTAAAAAGACAGGCCTTACCAAAATGCAGATAAGGGTAGTCAAACCACAAAACAGAGCAGGGGCACTACAGAAACCTTCATTGTCAAAACCGTAAGTTACCCAGCGTCATCTGCATTCTCTTTGTTTCCGCAGACAAGGTTCTGGTTCACTGTGCTATGGGTCGCAGCCGGTCAGCCACACTGGTCTTGGCTTACCTGATGATTTACAAAAACATGACAGTGGTGGATGCCATTGAGCAAGTATCAAGACACCGATGCATCTTGCCAAACCGGGGATTCTTGAAGCAGCTGAGAGAACTGGACATAGCCTTGGCACTGCGGAGGAGGAACACCAAAAACAGCCTACCATCTGATGATGATGGTAACAGCACCACAATCTAGTATTCTTCCTGGCAGGGTTGTGCTACTGGAAAAGAAGCTCCATAAAAGGAGGGGAGGGGAAGGTGTAGTTAATTACAGAGTCACAAGTATCATTTGTTATTTGGAAGGTAAAACAAAGACATTTCAAATGCTGTCACGATAAGCAAGAAGGGAAGCCAAATTTAAAACCCATCTTCTTAGAACATCCCAGCCTTAGCAGAATTCTCTGTGACATCAACAAATAAATTTTAGCCTCTGTAAGAAAAGTTTTTGAAGCACAAAAGCAGCCACAACAAAGACATCCCTCTTTGAGCTGAGTATCCCAAAAATCCTGATTTGATTAAAAAAGCAAAATGCACAGGTAGAAGCCTTTAAAAAAACATACCTCATTGACTTGGCTAACCAGGAGAAAGCTGCTGCTCTGCTTCCAGACACCACTGTTTATACTTACCGCTACCAAATGTTTCCTCCTATCTCAGGTTTAGTCACCTTAAAACATCCTTGTGTTCCAACACAGTTGCTAGTAATTGTATTTGCAAACACAAGTAGTCCAAATACACAATGGGGACACCAGGTCTACTTTTCCTCTGCCTAAATTTATTCAATTTACTCTTATTTGATACAAATTCTTAGTAACTTTGTTTTGGCACAATAAGAGTTTTTCCACCTCAGCAATATATGATAAACCTAAAATACTGCTGTAGAGGAAAGACTACAATTAAGCCATGTTTACTTTTTTTTTTTTTTTTTTTTTTTTTGCATCTACAAAAAAGTCATCACCCTCCCTACTGGAATTTTGCCTAGTTCAATGTATCATTAAGAGCTATTTACTGCCTCAGTGCGTGAGAGGAACAGCCTAGCCACCAAAAGCATAGGAGAGTTCTCATGGTCTTTACCAGCTGACAAAGATTTTGTAACTTTGGTGCTGCACGGACTGCAGAAGTCTTGATACTTTAAAAAGAAGAACACAGGGCAGAAACATGCCACTGAGAACTGTGAGTATACTCGACAAACCAAACAGAGTTGAGCACAACTTCAAACCATTTCTGTACATGATAACAGCTCATCATAGGCTTAGCATCTCCAGTTTGAATGTTTTCCTATTCCTCACTTCCTTTTGGGGCCCAAAGCCCAGGAAATCATTTCCCTCCAAACAGTTATAGCCAAGGCTGCAGGCACCCATCATGCAATGTTTTTCACTTCTCATTTGTATTTAGCTGCATAATGAAGACCTTATCTTCAAATTCTCAGTCACAGCACAACACAGTAGAAGTGTATCATTAGATCACCCTATTCCAGTATTTCTACATATACTACTTGAAGGCCTTAAATATGGGTTAATTAAGCTTATTTATTCTTATTTAGTAGATGGGGAAAACACTACCAAGAATTTAAATTACTCAACTAAAGTTATGATAAAGCCAAAACTGTAATCCTACCTTATATCTTCTTACAAAGTCCCTCCCTGCTCCACAAAGCTCCAAACAACAACTTTTGATAAATGCATACCCCAGAGCTTCACTATGGAAGAGCTGACCTATATTACTATATAAGTCATAAACAATGCTGGAAATACATAGTTTTAAGCACTAAAAGGGAAGAGGAAAAAAAAAATTAAGTCACAGGTCTTTACTACACTCGTCATTTTGATTGCTCCTGTAAGTGTCAGTCTCTTCAGAACAGACTTAAATAGGATCACCCTCAGCACTGCAGAAAACTGCCAGGCTCATTCTTTCTGTTTACCACACCATATATAAATGGAGTTTGTTGCCACCAGCTAGTCTGACTGATGGTCAAATTAAACAGCTTTTAAAACTAAAACAGATGGGCAGTGATGCAACATGAAAGTTTTGTACATTTAGAAGCCCTCTGTTTCTGCTTACATCACAGAGCTTCATACAAAGTTAATCAAAAATTGGTTGGTATTTTCTCCACTATTGGGAGACCAGGTAGAGTGCAACCACCACTTACCACTCCAGTCTTTAAGGGCTAGAGTGGAGCTTTCAGGAGTACTTTGCTTTGGCAGTTTCCAGATGAAGTAGATTCTGCTCCAAAGACAAGTATCTTCCCTAGAACCAGGTCCTGCATGAAGCACTCTGCTGGTACAGCTACGCTAATTAAGCAATTCTGAAACAAACATAATTCTTATTTACTTCCCAGCTTTTTTCCCCTACCATTTTTCCAAAAGCAATTAGACTAAATCAGAGAAAACGGAAGTTCTGGAACATGTAGCTTCCACAAAGCAGGCCACCCTTGCAAGTTGCTAACTAACAAGTGTTGGCAGCACCGACTCCACCTACAAGCCAGGTCTGCAAACAACCTACACCCAGACTGAGGCAAGTTTATCTCCCGGCAAATTGCCAGTGGTATGAATTATCCTACTTATCAAACCAAAGACTAGGATTTCATGGGCAGGGAAACCTGCATTTCAAAAGAATCATCTATTGCAACTCTGAAGAATTCTTTTGAGATACTAAAAAAAGATCTAACTCTCAGCTTGGTAGTGCTAGAGCACAGTCAAAACTGACACTGGAGTGGGCACACAATAGATACAACACGTAGGTCTGTGAAGGTAAAAACAGCCTTCTTAGAATCTTAGTGCAGTAATGCAATTCACAGGTGAATAGTCACTACGGGAAAAATCGTAGGAGAGCCATTTGTCCTCCTGAAAGGAATTCAGTTCTGAAGTAAAAAAAAAATTATTGGCAACTTGCCTGTTGTGCACACACAATATATCATTCTCCACCCAAGTGTTCATCTGTGTATTGCAAATACAGAATTTTAGCAATAAGCTGGAGTCAGGGTGCTCTGTTTCAGGTTAGCACATGCTGGAATGGCACGAAGTTCTGATCTGCCTGTACGTTACAGGCCTGGAAACCTGAAGCTAAACAGCAGTGGATAAAGACCCAGGTGCCTTTTTCACTCACCATAAAAACACACAAATGAAAAATCCCAGAACGCAGTGCTGCTCTGAGATGCCATTATTCAACAAATACACGAGGTCCTAGTTATACACACTCTAAGGCTGCACGTTAACTGTATGGGGCTCACCTTCACTTTATCTAGCATAAGAAAAGGTGACAGTGACTTTGTGAAGACACACACGTACAGTTTAAGTACTACCAATAGTGTCAGATTTGCTTTTTGAAGGCAGAAAGTAAGTGCATGAGCAAAGATCTTTGTGGTGTTGTCTGGTCCCTATCAAGCATCCTGAACTCCTTAAATACAAGTTACTCCAAATCACCAGTTGACCAGCAATTTTAGATCAGCATTCAGGTCCACTGTTTTAGACTGCTGCCCCATTGTATTAGAATTAAACAGGTTATGCACATAAATCTGTAGTATCAAATTCTTGATTTGGCAAGACCACACACTTTAAGGGTTTTATTTAAAGAAATACACATTTCTCTGACTTTTGAGCATATGAAATATCAGGTGTAAAGCTGCTTTACATACTGCAATGGGGACATACGGAGTTTTCAATCAAGACAACTAACCCTGTCGCCTTAGCTAGCGACCTTCCTGCAGTGTCAGTGGGCCAGAGGAGGAATTCAGTAGCAACCTTCACATCAGAAGCACTGTGAAAAATTCCTACAAGTTTTTTTTTTTTTGGTCCACTCACAAGCTCCATGTATAGACAGCTTTCTTGATTTTTACAGACCTTCTACTGCTAATTAGAAGTGTTCACATGTACGCGTGCGTGTTTGTGTGGGTGCATATACATGCATATACACAGAACTCAGAGGTTCAACACAAGATTTGGCATCATCTTGTAACCCAGCAACAATGACAGAGGAAGAGATTACAATTCTATCATTAAGATACAGTCCAAACATCATGTCTGTTACTATCATATACCCTTTTACATATATATTAACACTTTCTATAGGAAAGAAGTTTCATACATTAAATATTGACAACTTTGTAATGTATTAAATACATATTTATTCAATATTTTATTAAGATTATTAAAAAAAATAATCTTAGATACTCTTTATTTTCACAAGGTGTATGCAGTTATGATGAGTAACCTACACTTAGGCTCTAACAGCCTAATCCAAACCCCATCAACTTTAATGGGCTTTAGATCGAGCATGTGAGAGCACTGTAACAAACACCGTTTCAGGAGGTAATTCCCATGCAACATCAAACTATGACAAGACACAAGAGGCTAAAAATGGCTCATCATAATTTATTTTATGTTAAAATGTACAGCTTGGGGGGGAGGGGTGTTGTTTTTTGCAGTTTTTATTTTTGTTTCTTGGGTGGGTTTTTTGGGTTTGTTTTTTTTTTTTTTAGTGACTGACTAAAAAGATAACAGATAAATACAAGAGTGTCACTGGGTCCTATTTTTACATGTATCAAGCCTCTTCTGTTGGGCCCTTACAGTCACTCTGTACAGGTACAAAGGCTACAAAAAAGGAAGCAATATAAACAGACACAAATAACTTTTGCCTTTTTACATGCGATCTGTAAGCTTAGTTTGAGCTATTCACACGCTACTGCTCTATTTTTTCCCTTAAAAAATAACTCCAATATTTTATAAAGATAGAAAAATCTACAGATGGAATGAAAATGTAAAGTTAGAGGCATTTCCATAAAATAGCAACTTTACACCAAATTCACTACTTCTTTTTAAATCCTGCCAAGTATTTGGACATATATGAAAATGTTTCAAAACTTGACAAATAAACACTGAGATGTTTCAATCAACAAAAAAACATAACAGTATTTATAAAACAGAAAGCTGCCTTTTTTCCTACCCCAGCCCCAAAGAAACTGGTCACAAAAATGGAAAAGAGTCTCAACTTTACACTAAACATACAGCAATAAAACCCTTGGAACTAACCAAAATGTGAATAGCTTTCGCAGCCTTTTTTTATTATTTTTTACAAGGTTTATAATTAACAAAAATATAGTTCTGTTTTTCTTACCCCTCAAACTAGGGTAACCTAATCAAGGCAAAAAAATTAAGAAATGGCTTACTGTTAAGCACAACACTTGTACAGTACTACAAAATGCACTGTCACTAACAAAGACATTAGCGGCATGCGGAAGTGTCACCTTCAGAAACAAAAGAATACAATAAAAGAACTGCTAAAAGGCATTTACATGTGGGGAAAGGAGAGAGAGAAAGCTCACGATCCAGTACTGTCTGATAGTTTTGGAGTCTGTTTATCCACATTTTGAATGGGAGCAGGCACATAAAATGGCTCTGAACCATCAGCTGCTGTGTAATTGCAGTTCATAGAAAGAGTTCTTCCTTTCCAGAGAACTTCAAGCATATTGAAATAAACAACAACAACAAAAAAAAAAAAAAAAAAGGAAAACCACCTAATTCCCCCCAAAGAAGAGAAGTTAAATCCCACAAGGTTAAAAAGAAAGAAACAAAAACCAAAACAAGAAATAAAGAAAAAAGAAAAACTTGTATAAGGCTTTCTGCTGCATACAGCTTTTAAATGGTGCCAACAAATGTTTTTGCATTCACACCAATTGCTGGTTTTGAAATCGTACTCTCCAAAAGATATTTGTGCAGATCAATCCAATACACCAGTTTGGTACTCTGTCTCTCCAAAGGGCCTACCTTCTCATGTAGGATCCATTAAGAGACTGCTTAGACATGCCTGTATTCATGTAGCCATGATGCCCCGGAGGAGTGTACATCATGTTACTGTGGGGTGCTGTCTGCATTGGTTGCTGTGCATATGGCTGAGTTCCCATCATCCCCATCTGCATCTGCATAGGGTACTGGGGTGTTTGATTCATATACCCATGATTACTGTGATATCCACTATTCATCATCGGCTGGGACATGCTGTAACCATTCATAGCATTAAGTGTATTCATATTCATGTTCACTGAATTGACATTATAAGCTGGGGCTGGCATCAAATTTACACTCATGTTCATACCACGCTGCATCGTTAAGGTCCGTGCAGGCCCTTGCATGGCCACAGTCTGTGAAGCACGCCCATAAATTTGTGGCTGATGGGCTGCAGCAGCAGGTGGCAGAGGTGTGGATTTGGTTCTTACAGAAACATGACCTTTGCTGGCCATCTGAGTCTGCAGTCTTTGGGAGTGGGATATTCCAATATTTGATGAAGTCATATTACGCTGCAAAAGGGGAGGTGGTAAGTTCATGGGAGGAGGAGTCAGGTTGGGGGGAGGGGTCATGGTAGCCTGTGCTTGGGGTCCTCCAGGAACAGCATGCGGAGACTGAGAAAGCTGAACAAGCCCTGTGTTACTTAAGGGGGTGGACAAAGAGGCACTGTTTGCATAGGAAGTTACAGCAGCTGAATGGCTGTAAGGCAAAGAATGATCCATAAGCGTGTTAGTTAACTGTTGCAGTTTGGCAAGGCTAAAAGTAGCAGATGGCTGTGAGTAATGCCCTGCTCCAAACTCACTCTGCCCCATTCTTTCATATAATCCGATGTTGGCATTGCCAGTCTCGGGGATTTCGGTTAACTGCATAGGTGGTGTAAAATTAGCGGCCATGCTGCACTGGGATAACTGTTGGTTGCTGCTTGGAGGCCTTTCAACAACACAACCTTGGGGAGATTTTACATTACAAGTGGGAGGAGAATTGATGTTTGTTTGTTGCATCATACTGCAGCTTCCATTGATGTTAGACATCTGCTGCGTCACCGCACAGCTACTCTGTGTTAGGTTACTAGATGTAAGGCTACTGTACGAGCAACTGTTTTGTGAAGAATTGTTTCCACAGATACTACTACCCATCGTAGAATCGTAACTGCTTGGGTTTTCATAGTTTTCTGTTGTGCTCTCAATGCTCCCTAAGTCACTAAACCCACTATCCACAACTTGCTGCGAATGATCAGAAACTGAGGGAACATCCATCATTGGGCTGGTCTCCATGTTCTGAAGAGACGGCACGGAAATGGCACTTTGATCTGGGCTGATCTGAGCATAGCTGTTCTCTAAAGGAGCAACGTTTGGACTATTAACAGAACGAACAGACTGGCTGGGATGAGAGTGCACAGATGAAACTGGGCTACTGTGGTCAGACTGCTGACAATCATCCAGCGTGGTCATCTGGGGACTTTGGTCATTATGGGCATAGTTTTGCAAACTTCTACAGGCCTCTTGAGTCTCTGCACAGTCTTGAAACGTATCTTCATGCTCATTTGCTTCTTGGGTTAGAGACTGCACTGCCTGAACCGTCTCTGAATCAATCTCCATGGTCTCAGTACTCTCCCCCTTGAAATCGGAATGTACCTCTTCACCAGCTTTTTGGTCCTGGTTGTTATCCGTATGATCATCGTCAGATTCAGGCACTGGGTCTGAATCAGTAGCAAGCTCTTTCTGGTCACCTTCACACTCATCAGCTGCAAGGTCAACACCACAATCCATTAAGTCCTCTTGATTTGAATTACCAGTTTGAACATTTACGTCTAAAAAAGATTGCTGTGTTTCCAGCATTTCTTTGAAAGCTTCTCCAGGCAATTCCTCTTTCTCCACTTCTGTTGAACCCATGTGGCTATCGTCTTCATCATCTGCATCATGATCCTCATTGTGAGAAGGTTCTTCCTCCTCCTCCTCCTCCTCCTCCTCCTCCTCCTGATCATCTAAATGCACGGACTCCTCTTTTTGCAGAAACACCTCTTCTGCTTTGTCTTTTTCTTGATCCTTTGAACTGATTCCACCTTCTTCTGTATTCCCTTCTTCACCCCCCGTTTTCATCATATCATTTTCTTGTTTTTCAAAGGGTTCACTGGGTGGATGCAGAGGTTCAGGTTCTACCTCTTTTACATCGTCATCATCATCTGGTGGTGGTAATACTTCATCAGGCTCTTTAATCGCTTCCTCTGTAACAGCGGGAACTGAGCAGGGCTTGTCTTCAGCTACTTCCTTTTGTTCCTCCACCAGCACCTGATAGTCAGGCTCCATAGGAGTCTCAGGCGGAGTGTATAAATTAAGCTTAAAGCCAGGTTTTCTTTCTTTGCTTTGCCTCCATTTAGATGAACCACGCTTAATTCCTTTGGGCCAACCCTGCTTACTCTTTAAAGGTTCAAGATTGTCTTTAGTGCTTTCTTCCAATACAGCTACATCCTCTGTATTATCTTTGGGAGGCAACAGAGACAAAAGAAAAGTCTTAGCTTATACAAAATAATAAATATTTTTTACTATAAACCCAGAATTAATTTATAAACTCAAAATGTATTAAGAAACTCTGTAACAAGAGTTATAAACAATCTCAAACCAAAATAGAATGGCATAATATCTACAGCTCAAACACACTTACACAGATACGTAAATTTCTTCTTGTTTGGTGGCCTTTTAACATCAGAAACACCATTTAAACACTAGAAGAATCCCAGAAATTTACATCACAAGACATATAAACGAAAGCAAAAGTATTGTCCAAATATTTGATTATCAGCCTTTGTTTTTAGAAGAGAGGTATGATATCACTTCATATAGACACTGATCTAATCCATATTCGACTTTTTTGACAGTAGTAACATGAGGATCTACAGTTTCCTGTTTGACCATTCTGGAGAACAAGCTATAGTAAGCATACAATCATGCTCTAGTACGAAAACTGAAAAAATAAGGCAGTTCATTCTAGTATCTTCTCATGGGCAGCATATCATGACGCAGCTCACAATACACGACAAAAGCCAAGATAATTGAAATTAAACACAGAGTGTGTGCCAGAACACTAAATTAGTCCACTGACTATAAGTAACTACCCCAACACATTCATAGAATCACTGAATGGTTTGGGTTGGAAAGGACCTTAAAGATCACCTAGTCCCAACCCCCCTGCCATGGACAGGGACACCCTCCACTAGACCCGGTTGCTCAAAGCCTCATCCAGCCTGGCCTTGAAGAAAGCTAGGGAGGGAGCATCCACAACTTCTTTGGGCAACCTGTTCCAGTGCCTACCACCCTCTCCAGGAAGAACTTCCTCCACTCCCTCTCTCTCTCCCCAGATACCACTTACATATACACCAGAAAAAGGCAGAATTCTCAAAATGCAATATGCTTCACGTGGGAGGTTAACGGCTTCAGCACTACTCCTTTGCCAAGTTCTGCCTCTCACTATAGTGTTATAACACTTCTATAGTCAATTAATGTGATGAAATGGTCCATGGACAAACACACAATATCGGTCTAGTTAAAGCAGCGCAAAGCTGACCACTGGGACATAGCTGGAACACTCTGAATTTGCTACCATTAGTTTAATTCATTTCTGTTGAGAAGCAGGAAAAAGCAGTAATATTCTAATATACCTGTGCACTGGTTTGTAACAACACCAACATTCGTAAGCATGGTTGCTCTAGTCACACAAGAGCTGTTTAGAATAGAAATCAGTGCACGACCCTCAACTGGGGGCTGCAAAGATTAAACTTCCCATGCAATTATGAAAACACTAAAATAGTACCCACTGGCTTCTTAGAGCAAATATATAGACCTGAGAATCCAGTCATCCATTGTGGAATTAAAACTGATAAGTGTAATTTGAGAGCCAGGAGGTCAAGGAATGAGTATATGTTCAGAATAGCTCATCAGTAGTTTCACTATCTGCCCATTAGCTTTTCTGCCAGAAAACATCCTTGAAATCAAACTAGATAAGCAGCTTTGAAAGAACATAGTTCAAACTATCCCTCTCTCTGGTAGGTAAAAAAAATAGGGACCCCAGTGGTGAGGGCATATTGTGCCCCTGAAACAAACATTTCACTGAATTACCAACAATGCTGAACAGAAATATTCTCATGTAAATCACATTGGACATTTTGCTTGTATCCTTTACCACAGATACAAAACCAATATTGGACAATATTCCAGTGATACCCCTGCTTTGTCGAGTATGAAATGCCCCATTGCAGGGACATAACATGTTTCTGGTAACGTAATGGCTGCAGTGCTTCAGACTGGAAAACGTTTGTTTCCTGAACACAAAAACCAGCTTATAATACTAATGGGTCAGGAACAACAAAAGCAGTAAACACAATAGATAACCAAAAACCAAAATATCTGAAGCTACCACTGACTTCTAATAAACTAGAAGAGATTAATGGCTCCAAGTAGCACCTCTAAGCAAAAAGCATTATTAAAATCCTAAGTTTTTAAGACCAAAATGGCCAAATGATTAAAAATTTCCAGTTTTATGACAAAAATAAACATTTCCTTTGAAGGCCACCTGACAAACAAATTCTGTGAAGATATAACAACATTTTCAGCTTACTTGTGCAATTGTCATCACTCCTGTAACATCGACTATCTTTCTCCTCCTTGTTCTGCTCTTCCTCCTCCTCCTCCTCCTCTTCCTCCTCCTCCTCCTCCTCCTCTTTCTCCTGTTTCTGCTGCCCAGGTTGATACTCAAAAGCTTTCCTAATCACAGGCTTCAAGTCATCATCTTCCCCATCCATCTCACAGGTAGGTTCCAGCTGCGGCATGGGACGCTCCTCATCTGAGTTATCAAATGGCTCATTCAACACCTCTGTTGTTTCCGAAATTGTCTCTGTTGTAACACTGCTATTAATCCTTCTGCGTTTGCGGCCCCTCTTCTTTTTCAGTATGAAAGGTCTCTGAAAAATAATTCCACAAATATCACTCTTCCTACATTCCTGTTTACTAGCTGGGTCTGGACACATAAAGTTCTGTGTAGTGAGTCTACAGTAGTCTATTTACTCATTCAAAACTACCCCACCTTACATGGTATCAAATTCAAAGGCAGACAGAGTCTAAAAGTAAAATGTCTGAACAGTTAAGATAGGTATGTATCTACACATGCACATGAACCTTTCTGTAGGGGGAAAATTAAAAACTAGCATTTCCTTCATATTGTAGTGACTTATACCTTCTTCTGTCAAATAACACTCACAGCAATATTACGTAAATTGTACTTACACATTTTTCCTCTGTAGATTTTTAATTCCCCAACAACCTTCACAAGTATCAAAGTTTATACTTCTATGTTTCTGATTCTGCTATTTTAGAAATAAGTACGTATACAGAAAAATAGCTAACAGCAAAGGTAGTGCACCTCAAGCTTCACATGGGTCTCAACAATACACTAAAACACATCCCTACAGTTGGCTGCTATGAAGAAAAAAAACTACAACAGTGTATATTTCTCTCACAGACTTAGTTACTTTTAAATTTCTTCATCTCAACAAAGAGACATCCCAATTCCCTAATTCTCACCAGAGACATTAAGTACATATGCTAGGGTGAGTGCTTTAAAATTTTGGGATGCTTAGCTTACTAATGTAAGCCATTCAAATAGTGGACTTTTCAACAAAATCAACAATTATGTAAACACTGCCATAACCAGAATCTAACATTAACATCTCTTGTAAATTGTAAGAATATGGGTTAAAAACCTCTTTTGTTTTATCAGCATTTGCTTTTGAAAACCAGTATTCCCCTTTAAGGAGTTCCTATATTAAAAACAGTAAGACGACAAACCCCACAAGCTGGACTCCATCTTAAAATGAAGAAAAGGATGAACCATTAAAATATTGAACCAATACCAGTGCCAAACAGCAGAGGGCAATCACTAGTTTAAAACTTAAGAGGAATTTCTGATTTTGTACCATTATTTTACAGTTCCGTGAAAAATCCAAAGGATAGAAAATTATTGGATGGAGAGGAAAGAACAGAAGACAGGAGTTTGCTCAGTGTCCAAACAATACAGAAATGATTAAAACATCCTAATAAATGTCCATAAAAAAACAAACTGCTATTCCGACGATAATGATTTGATTGAAATCGAAGTTGAATGACTTAAAACCAAACCACTGCAGCAACACACCTTTCTTTTTATCGCCAGCGACTGGGGCTTTGTCAGCCTGGGAGGTGAACTTTGGTGATTCTCATCCCCGCCATCCTCCTCGCTGCTTTCCTTAGATCGCTCTGTGGATTGCCCTCGCTCCCCCACCACTGCCACACTTTCTGGAGATCGCAAATACTTATTTTTAGATTGTACTTTTGCAGGTGATTGCCTACTATTAGTTCTCGTGGAGAATATTTCTTGTTCTTCCTTTTCCCAGCAGCTAGCTTGTTCCATCAGACGCTCAGCCTGAAGAGTTGAGGTTAAAATAATGGGTCACTGAAACAGCATATACTTCGCCAGATCCTTTACGTTCAGCTAAAGAGTTACAATAAGTCAACGCTGATTAGCACTGCTGGCTAACCTAGCAACATTTCAGCTGAATCATCTGGTAGGTCCTTTACAACAGTTAGGATAACAAACCAAAGAAGATTGCATTTCATGGGATATTTAGCACTATTAATGATGCAGCGAATTGATTTAAGTCCTTTAGCACTACATTACATGCCCACTGACATGGATCACTTTGAGCAAGTTCATAACACAAAGAATCGATTGACACCGCAGCCCCTGAGCTCTGCACCAAATTTGATCTGATTACATGCTCTTTGACTACCTCAACAGTGATAAATACAGCTTCATGACAATGATTCATGTTTTAAAGTTTTCATATTCAGCCCTCCCAAAGTTAACATATCTTGCTGCACAGCATCCAAAAATTGTACATTACAGTGTCATCAGTATTCTCTCTAATTAAGCAGTGGTCAAAGTTACAACTGCTCTATTTAAGACAGCCTGATGTTTAATAGTCAGGATAATGAAATCCAAAGGAAGGGAAATTCAGAATAAGAAGTTCAGCTATTACCTCCTTTTCTGCTTCCCTCTCTTCTTCAGAAACTGCAGCATTAGAAACTAACAAAGGAGTCCATCTCAAACTTTCAGGATCTACTTCATTGATACGTGGATTCGCTTTCAGTTTCTCCATATGACTTGAAATCAGCTTCTCCCTTCTAATAATTACAAATCTACAATCCAATAAACAGTGATTTATTTTATAAAGTGATCACCTAAAACAACCTTCCTACAGTTTAAATCCTTTTGCATAATAACCTGTGAAATAGATGGGTAAATAAATGCATACATCAAGCTGAAAATACCAGCTGACAGATGGGTAGCATGCTTACATTACTAACTGTTTACGAAGAGGAAGTGAGGAAACAACAGTTGAGGAAGTGAAAGCCCAATCCTAAACATCATCAGGGCAATAGAGAGGAAAGTAAAGGTTTGATAGTACACTAAATCCACGCAAGAGGTTTTGTGTTGGCACTTCAGTCACGACGAGAACAATTTCCAATTTCAGTATGACATACGGACATAAATAGAAAACACTGTGGATCATCAAGTAAAGGGTGAGAAGGTAATTAATAATACAAATTAAGATGGTAGCTAACTGGACAAGAAAGCAAATTAGAAACACAAGTTTTCTAACAAAGCATAAAAATATACCTTAGTCCTATGCTGATGCAGTAGACAACAACTTTCTAAGTACTATGAAACGAAGTAGCACATTAAAAGTAGGTAAAGACTAATATAATAGCGCAGTACGCTAACACACTAGCACCTGTTACAAAGAACTTTACGATTTTAAACAACAAAAAATATGTTGAGGGTTTGTTTTTTTTTTTTTAGCAAGGACATCCAATGCTGTAAAAATCAGGTAGGTTGAGCAACACCACTGCTTTTCACTGAGAAGGCTTTAAAAAAAAAAATCAGATCCAAGCAAACCCTTTTCACAGAATTGTGAAAAACTTCTATTTTACAACGTATTAGAAAAATCAACCAAATGCAAGAAAACCTCAGAAGTTGCACCGTTCCTAAGGAAGCGTCTGGCAGGAATTTCCAAGATGTGATTTCTTTTCCTGGCTCAGCCACCAACCTTCTAGATACCTTTATCCAGATCAGTTCATGACCCTGCCTAAGCTTTGCTACCTGAGAAAAAAGACTAACTTGATTCCTAAAGTATTTTAAATTCTATAGATGAAAAAACATTATTATCTAACTGATTGTCAGTATTCAGGGCCTGTAATATTTGTGACAGGGCAGAAGTTGCATATAAGTAATGAATACCTATTGGTTCTCCCTTAAAATGCACGTCCCATCACGTTGTCCATAAATAAGCACCCCAGAAAGGTAAGGTTTTACTGCAATGACAGCACTCCTCTTACTACTCATAACACCACACTGTAAGACTCTGTCATTTTTGGAGACGTGCATTCTTACTAGTTCAAAGCTTACTAGTTTTGAATACTAGTGCTGGTGCACATAAAAAAGTTACTGAGGCTGAGCTATTCCTGTTCTTAATTTTATTTTTTGGCAACGCACTGTTTCTAAGGCAGTTCTGCTCAATTATAAGGTTTTCGTAAGGTTTCCCTAAGGTTTCTATGATAGGAATATACAGAAGAATCAAGAAGCTCTTCAGAAACACAAATACCACAGAAAATCATTGAAGGCGTTTTATGAAAAAGAGCCCAAAACCAACCCACTTAAAATCTAAAATATATATCAAGATCATGAAGAAAGAAGATACTCACAAGACAGGAACTCACCTTCCCAGTGCACTAACTTTCAACACTGATCATAACCTTAAATAGAAACTTCAAAAAAAAATCATATGGATTCCCAGTACTCTGGGGGCAGGAGGACTCGATGTAGAGCTGGTCTGATCCCATGACTTGTGTGAATTCAGTGAAGCTTAAAAAAAAAAAGGGGTGTGGAGAGAGAGACCGCCACCCAAACACCCAAATTTTTCCCTCACTGGCATTCAAAGCCAGGTATTTTCAAAGCAAGAGCTGGGAATTGTACTTATGGAAGATGATAGTGAATGAAACAAAATTCTTCACTGGCAATGTTTCAAGCTGCCTACACACTTCCAAAAACCAGTAAGATGAAAGAGGAACCAAAAAAAACCACCAATTGTTTAGGGAGAAAAGCTCTTTATGTAAGACCCCAGTAACAAGACCTGGCTGTACTGACTTCTTCAGTAAGATGGTTATCATACATTTTCAAGTCAGAATTTTACACAGACATTTTCCACATCAACTGTTTCGTAAGTAATGTTATGTATCAGGTGTTTTTTTGTTTGTTGGGGTTTGTTTGTTTGTTTTTACAAGACATACTGACCTATCCTCTCTTTTATCTATCATGCTATGTTGCTGGAGGGTTGTAGCAATATCATGCGGACACATTCCAGTAGCGCGACTCATTCCTTTGATGCTGATTTGTTTTTCATGGTGGCAGTCAAGGTATTCTAATATGACACTTTTCCAGTAAGCCAAGTATGAGAGACGACCAAGATCAGACAATGGCTTTTCAGGGGATCCTGCTTGACCCTCTCTTCTAGAAAGTAAATAACCTAGAAGGAAAAGAAACAGAATACCTGAGATAACAAAACTAAAGAATTTTGACTACCCCTTAAGAAAGTCGATATTAATAGAAAGATCAGCATGACTGATTACATTATTGGTAACTCTTGCAATTAAAGAAAACCTATCCACAAAAGATTGTTTCATCATTACAGTGACATAGAAGAAGATTAAATCCTTGTGAGAGACTCAGATCTTATGTTATGTGAATCAAACATTAGCCAACCCCTCCTACTGATCATAAGGCAAGCAAGAAAGAAAAAGTCAACATGTTTCAGGACACGTCTCATCATACATCATCTCATTTAGAACTGTGACTCTACAGTCTTTAGCACAACTTTTACACCTGAGTTTCACCACTGATGCTAAGAACTTCCAGAAGAATCTCAGGAGGAATTTTATGGGTAATATCAGTTAAGTCTGCTGTCTTCAAGAAGCCCCAGGTGACATTAAGTTTTTGATTAAGCAGTTAGTTGTTGTATTTCAGAGGTAACATACAATTCACAAGTTGAATTACTTAGGAGAAATAATTAAAAAGTAATCTCTCATAATTCACATTAAGAACATTCACATAATTCCAGTTTGCAGTCCTCAAGACAGTAACTGATCAGCTATTATACAATACACCACCTTCATTTTATATTGTATGTATGTTGTAAGTCCTTTTTAACTCTCTTCAGCTTTAAGAAGCCTTTACAGTTTAAAGTAAACACACCTGCTTGGAGATAACAGAAGAAGTCTGGTATTTGTCACCATTTAAACTAATTCAGAAGAAAGAAAAAACAAACAAAACCAACACAATTATTAAAATGTATCCTTTCACAGTAATTCACCCCTCCAGCATACATATTCTGCACTCTGCCTTTACAAACACTACCAAAACGTGAGCCTTAAATACCAGGCTTATAAAACGCTTATTCCACCATAAGCATGGACATCATGCTTATCAAATTGCATCTCAAAGTCATTTGGAATCCACCAACATACTTGGTTCTTCTGCCTCCCAATACTCTTTTTTTCTTAGGTTGGAAACCTCCTTTTATTTTTCAAAGATTGCTTTAAAACATATCTAGTACAGCCATGTCGCATTTGCTAAACAAATCCTCCCGACCTCTTCACAAATTTTCTCCTCATAACTTAGCTATAAATTAAAAACGTGATTAATATCCAGCTTAGAGCAAAGCAATGGCCATTTCCTTATTTTGCTGTATGCTCTACCACATACAAACTGTATACACACATATTACCTATTTTTTATATATATAAAAGTGAGATGCACACATACACACATAGTCAGCCTGAAACAATGGTCTTCCCTCCTTTGCTGACAATAAAAAAGGTCCACAATAGACTTTGGAAAATACATATGCACTGGTCATCATACACTAACCTCCAGATTGCATAAAACTGTTTACACAGAAAAGCAGACATCCTATGATATTGCAAGTGATCAGTGACATCACAGTTAATGAAATAAGTAGTGTGCCCTTCATATATATTTGCACAATTTATGATAAAATGCTAGAGCTTCCAGATGAACACCATCCCACATCTGCCTACTACACAGCACACAGACTCCTACATAAAGCCTGCCTATATCTGCATGGTACCACTGGAAACTCAGCAAGTACATTTATTCTGTTTTAAAGAAAAAACACTACCTTAAAACTGAATAAAAGGAAGGTGCTTAAGCACTTGAAGCTGCAGCATATTAGATTTTTTTATAACTAGATGATACATCTTAGTACTATATGCAACTCGTTGACAGGAAAAGCCAAACTTAACATGCAAAACTAGATTGCATCCTGAATAGTTTAAAGGTAAAGAATTACTGTTTTACTTCCAACTGCACGAAAGGAGACCTAGAGCATATAGCCTATTCTGCATAATTTTAGACAAAGCCTCACTTGTACCAAGAAAGTATTTTGGATCAGCTTGTTTACAACATATGAAGACAAGACATCACTGCCCATAGGAAAACACGCAAAACTGCAGCAGTACAAGTAGTGACAGAAGCCGCAACAGAGGGAGAATAACCAAGATTCTTAAAATAAATTCATGAGGAGTACTTACAGTTGTTTCAAATAACTTTACAGTTTAACCTAGCAACTTCGCATTCAAGAAAACTTGGGCACTAATAGAGAGCGTTTGTAGGCTGTTTGCAAGACCTAGATTTCATTCTTGTACTTCACTACACTTCAAAACTACTTTGACAAGAACTTTCTTCCTCCACTTCCATTTTCCTCATACATAACAGGGCTGCAACTATACTTTCTTGGTAAATATCTTGTGAGGCTTAATAAGAAACCACTGTCAAGAGTTTGGAATCATTACTTAGGCAACGGCAAATAGCGTTAGAGATTTATTAGCATACCCTTGCACATCAGATCCTTCCAATGGCTGGGGACTTTGGGGCTAGTTTTTAGTGGTCTTATACACTACATTAAAGCAGGGAAACTTCACCTGCACAGCAATAACATCTGTCAGTATCATTCTCCTACCACGCTGCAATATAAGGTACGCTTATCCAAGATACTCACCTTCTACAGAATCAAAAATACAAATCAGTGGTAACAACTCAGTTACATGTATTGAGCACCGAATGGAACGTTTCTCTTAACAGATTCTGTGATTTGAATGACATCTATTAAATTAAAACTTACCAAAGAGACGCCAAATAATTGATCTAAGTTGCAGGTAAATAAAAAACACTGATCTTGGTAGCTCGTGTATCTATCCTGAAGCATCTGAAATAAGTACAATATTCCCCTGTTAAACACATACCCCCAGTGTCATTGTGTCTACCTAATGTTAATAATGGATAGCCTCAAAGTGGAAACCTGCCAGAGCTTTCTTAAACTATAACCCCTGATACGAGACGATGAACAGCAGCAGCATTCAGAGGACAAAATATAGCTCCCCCCTACCCACTCCCCATGAGTAAACAAGTCAGACGGTATCTAACAGAAAACTCCTCACAACAAAATACAAGACCTAATCTAGAAGAACAAAGAGCTGTCTGTCATATCTTCTGGATATATGAGTGACAGTATCACAAAATTAAACAGCCAAAATACCGTTAATGAATTTTATTTCTTGGCTAATCTCCAGCCTTCATAGTGAAGCAACATGACACATGCAATTTACAGCCTTTGATTTTTGTCACGCAAACCTCCTCAGAACAGCTATGGTTTTATCTCATGCAAGAATTAAAACAATTAGAAGAATTTCAATCTAACAAAGGGAAAGTTAGTATCAGATACACATTTTTATGCTTTCAACAAGGATTTAGCAAATAATCAGACATTAAAATAATTTAAAGAAATTAACTTGAGCAGTATCTTGGAACTTCAACCTACAGCATTCCTAGTATGTAGCTCCCCTGAAATTGCTACAAAAGAGCCCACAGCGCACATACGTGAAAACCGTAACTAACGTATCTGTGTCAGTCTCCGGAATCTTTCAGTTAGTTAACTGCTGAGTTTGGCTGTTTAATTTGTTTTAAGAGACAGAACTGAACATAACAGAGATCAGAGTCTCAGCCTGATAGTGGCCAACAGAAAAACCCACGGGATTAAAGCAGGCAATCACCTTGTGAAACTCGTGTGCAAACCGAACTAGTCCGGCTCTGTTGGAGCAAATGGATGTGTATCATCCCCACACTTTTTGGCATTTTCTAGGAACTTGCTAAGATTTGTTAAGCATCACTGTCTTTTTCAAGCAGCACAGAGTCCATCTTCCTCCTCCGTTCACTGCATTTACCCACGAGTTCATTAGTACCAGTCTTTATTGTTATGTTCACTAATATGCCTGGTACTGACATGAGATGAACTGGCTGGTATCTCCCTAGCTCGCTCCTGAAAATCTTCTAAAAGGTTGGATTGTATCAGCCCCCTTTCAGTCCTATGACACAAAAGCAGTTTTATGCATACTTTAAGCTACAAACTGCCATAAGCAGCTATTTCATTACCAAGTCTCTTTTATCTCCAAATCCCCAAGACACATCCTTCTTTCCCTGTCATACACACTTCCAAACTTCACCACCTTGGCCTTCTAGTATTACACATAAATCACTCTACAGTTTTAAATAAGGCAGATACAATTTAAGTTGAGACAGCTGAACTGAATTTTATTATCTGCTGAAGAAATACAGACTTGTCCCTTTGCTTTTAACACAGCAGCAAAGGCAGGCTGGCCCTCAAAGGACTAAGACGACACAGATGCAGATTACGTAGAGGCCAGTGACACAGGAAGCAGCAGCAAACAGACACTAAACACTTGAGAGGTGTACCGAGAAAGACCAAGTGAACAAACCAGAACTGACAGAAGGAAGTCAAGTGAAATTTGAAGATCATTCTTTAAGGCCTCTCCTGAAATCTACGTGCTCTCTATAAATGCTTTACATCCTGTAGCAATGAACAAATCAATTTATCGTTTAATTTCTGATGAATAGTCAAAGAAAAGAGATTTAGCTAAAAAAAAAAAAAAAAGTTCCATTTCTTTTAAGTGCTTTTAAGACTGACCACAATCATTATAAAGCCTTTATAAAGACTTTATACTATAAAGTCAGGTAATTTAACTTGATTCAAATAAACCACAAACACCAAAAACCCCACGCTTGTCCTTTCCCTCCACACCACTTGCGACCTGGACGTAGGTGTTTAAATTAAACTTAGTTTGTGTGCACGCAAGAGAGCATGGCCACACTGTGGCTCAGTAACACACAGTAGTAGTTAAACTGTGGTATGCCTGTTGCACAGGACTGAATGAACACTTCATTAGTGGTTTCCTATTCACCTGAGAAGCACAAGAACTTAGCTAATATAAAGGTTGTGAACAAGTATTTTTGAGGTAATTATCTTTCCGACTTCTATTTCTAAAAAACTTTATACCCTGGAATAACCCTAGAAATGCTGAATTTCCTATTAAATATAAAGGTTACTTTGCCTAGTTTAAGAATAAGCAATAGTTGGTTAGTTAGCATCCACACTTAGGAAAATAAAGAACTGTAGCAGAGTAGGTTCTAAGAAGGTGAAATAGAAGGCTGTATTTGGCTTGCACAGTAAGTGTATTAGTCCTCTTCTTATGAAAGTATCACTTCTCTTGCAAGCTCCAATGGGCAATATAATTGCACATTTTATTGAAAATCCAGCCCAGCTGGAATACAATCCAGCCAGAGTATCCTGAGGCAGTTTCAGCGCAATCTACTCCAGAAGATGTCACCAGATTAATCTCTAGCATCGTTTCCGGAGTTCCATTATCCACGTGCTCCCTTATCGGGGCATCTGACAGATCAACCTCACCACACGCAATAGACACTGTGCTGATCTAACACAATTCCTCCACCCCTTGAACTTCACTGCCTATAGGTAGGCAGTTTCTTTGAGAACAATGCAACAAAGAGAGGAACTTGACTCTTGTGAGGACGTCACGGGTGATGTTTAACTATTGTTCTGAGAATATCTTTCACCTCATTGCATCGCGTTACAGCGTAGCGCACGGTCTTCAGCAGAAACAGATGAAATACACAAAAATGTGCCTGAACAGCCAAAAGAGTACTGATCTCATGCAGTACCTGGACAAGCACTTGCAAATTGCAGTTCCTTCCTCCTATGCTTCTAGCAACAAACCCACATACTTGTTTTTCACTTATACAGGTTAAAACTTAAACCAGTCTTCAAAGTGGATCCCAAGAGTAGGGATTCATGAGTCCTACATTTCAGCTAGGACAGATTTTTTGTTTGCTACGAAAAGCTGGAAATAATAGTTTACACTGAAAAATTTAAAAGAAATCTGAGAGTCTGATCTAAGAAACAGTTTTATGTATCAATCACGTAACATGCTGAAACTAAAACACAGTTCTGATCTTACTTAAGAAGTCATGCTCAATATCCATTTCTAGGAACTCAATAATATTTATCTCCCCAAATAAGAAAGTTACAAACTAGTGAAAAAAGTCTGTTATGTTCTCGTAACTGAGCTAGAACTCAGTTTACCAAACCAAACCCACCTACCATCAAACAGTAAAACAAACATCTTAATATTCAGATGTGTTCTACCAGAGTATTTCAGAGTCCTCATCTTGGATCATCCTAGCTGTTACAGAGAACACAACTCTTCACTCAATTTTTGTAATTCAAAATTAGATCCTCATTTTTTTTTAAATCATCTGCAGATTAGATAGGCCTTTACCTTAAAAGAAAAGTTGAGATCAAATGCGGTGTTTCTTTCAAAAACAGGACCACACTGGTGGTAGTTTAATGCAAGACAAGCAGCAGAGTTTTGCTTTGCTGCAAACACTCCTTACAGAGAAATATTTACATCCTGTTTCATCCTTTCACATTCACGGAATTACTAATAAACATAATACACAAAGTTCTCGAATAGGAGCAACTCTTACAGAGCACAAGAACAGTACAGAAAATGCAATGTAGCAGATATCCCTAGATTAGAGTAACTCCAAAGAGTCTTCCAGCAACGATTTCTACTGTGAATCTTCAATTTACATGAAAGAACAAGACTCTCCACCTTTTAAAGTACAAAGGAACAACATTTAAGAGAAGTATCATTGCAAATGCATTAATATCATTACTTACATATTAAAATACTCACAATACAGACAACACTATATTATCACATTTGAATAATCTTCCAATCATTTTTAAACCCAGAATGTCAAAGGTATTCTTGTAACAGGTAATGACTGAGAATCAGGCCAGGAAATAAACTGTATTAAGAACCAAATTCATATCTATTAACTTTGGCTTCCAAAATGAAGTCTCTTTGCCACCGTAAAGAGACTGTACTGTTTTACTCACAGTAAAACACAAAAGCAAACTTAAATGGTTCCAAACTCGCCCAAGCCTGCATAGAAAGCCTATTTTAAAAACAGGTTCCAACTCACAAACAGGAATGACATAGCTTAGAACAACTGTCAGGTTGTCAGCTCTCAGAGCCATGAAACAGCTACTGAGCTGCTGCAACATACCACATGTCATAATAAGGTAAACTGTCACCAGCTTCAGTGTGCCTACAAGACATGTCATCTGTATGTACCGGTATTTAGCAGCTGAGCTGTAAATGGCTTAACTGCCTGTGAATCAAGGACAAGACAGACAACAAAGACAGAAGCACTGCTGCCATTCTAAGGGACATGCTTGCTCTCCAGCTGTGTACTAAGGCCACCGCAATCAAACTAATTTCAACAGCTATACAGAATTGCTGTCAATGCACCACTAAACTCCCTTTTATCTTTCTGAACCTGATCAGCTATAGTAACAACAGTAACACCTCACTGATCCTAGAACAGGCTTGAGGAAAGCTGCCAGTGTTGAGTTTCACATCGAGTCCAGTTCAAAATGCAGCTATGCAACACAGCGCTTTCAATGACAGCCTTTACTTCCAAACTTCCGAAAGTTTACCTCCGAAGTAAGTTCTCCAACCATCAGCTAATCTAATGCTAACAGCAGAAGTTTCATAAGACAGTATATGTAGAAACACACATAGACAGAATTCATGCAGATCCAGAAGCATCATAGCATCTGTTACGTGACTCAGATCAAGTCAAATGCTGTATCATCTTTGTAAAATCATGGTGACGCAAATATTTCTTGAACAATTGCCACGTTTCAGTAACCGGGGATGTTCCCCAGTTTCCATAACTTCTCATAGATGACAGGGAGAGGTCCCATGAACATGTCAGCCAGTTCCCTTAGCTGAATCCCACCTGGTCCTATAAGCCTATATATGTCCATTGTACGTAAGTACTCAGTAACTTGATCTTCCTCTACCATGGATGGCATCTCTCTCTGCTCTTTAAGTTCTGCCACAACTGAGAACAGGCCCTGCCAGTGAAAGCCAAGTCAAAGAACATACTGAGTACCTTGGATCCCTTCCGAAATCCCCACTGTACCCCCAGGTCACACAATGCCTACTACCTTCAGCAGTATGGCAATATTCTGATTACTCTCCCTTTGGCTGTCCACATAGCTGTAAGAGCTCTCCTGTTGCTCTCCACATCCTTCAGTTTCAACTCCAACCAAGCTTTAGCTTAAGGCCATTCCTGCACCTGTAAGTAATACCAGTGCCTTGGTAGGCTTCAGTTTTGGTCAAATTAGGAGTTCTTCCTGCAGCCTAGCAGGCTGTCATGCCTGCTATTTTCATGAATATTGGAATGAATTAAGTTTTGCAGTTTGAGGAAACTATCTCTGGAGATCAAAGTATCCTGTGCTCCTTTGCCCTTCACAGCAGGTTCTTACAGGACACCACTTACTTAGTAGTTCTCTAAACAAGGTAAAGTTCCAGGTGTTAGTCTGCTAGCTGCCCTCCTTAATTCCCTCAGGATCTGAAACCCTACTATCTCACAGCCACTGCAGCCTGGGCTGCCACTGACCATTACTTGCCTATCAATATCTCTTTATTTGTGAGCAGCAGAACCAGCAAAGCATTTGCCCTAACTGGTCCTCCCAAAATCTGTGTCAAAGTATTGCTCCAAACAGCCTGCAGAAATCTGCTGGAATGCTTGTATCTTCCTGTGCTGCCCTTCCAGCAGAGTGTTTCAAGTAGTCCATGGAACAAGGGCCTTTCACTAGCACATTATCCAGTTGCTTGGAAGGTTCATCCTCTTCCCTTTTTGATCAGGCTGTTTATTACAAATGCCCCCTACAGTATTCATGATTGCTGCCCTATCCTCCAGTTCCGAGGCATACAGTCTTGACAGGCCTATCACCCATCCCCTAGCAGAGCTCCATGCTTCCAAGTCATTCCTTTGTGTAGAGCACAACCTCCCCTCCTTGGCTTCCCTGTCTGTTCTCCCTGAAAAAACAATGTTACCCATCTATTGTAGCAGACAGTGTTCTGAGCTACTCCACTGCACCTGTGTAACCCCAATGAGGTTACAGCTCCATGACAGAGCAGTCTTCTAATCCCTCCTTTCTGTCTTCAGGACTTGAGGAACTGGAATAATGGGATCTCAAATGCAGTACAAGAGGACCCCATTCCCCTGCCTAACTGAACCACATTTTCTCTTGCAAACCGCTCTCCAAGAAGCCCAAGACCTGGGTGGCTACTTATTCTCCCAGAATTTCTGTTTTGCCAGCAGGTCATTTCAACTGGTGCCTGCGACACATCACCATGATGGTTGTGTCAACTCCGAACAGCTCTCTGGACCCACAGGACACCCCATTCTGGGTCAGCTGTTCCATTAAACTGCTAAGTTTGCACATCTTGGTCACTGGTGCTATCCACGTGTTGGTTAAAGAAGTTGGACATAAGCCTACTCCACCTCACTTCAAGACTTCCTACTTGACATCAACTTCCCCTGCTGTCTTTTTGTTCCCAAACCTAGTTCAATCACCTTTTGATCTCAGGATCGATCAACATGCTCCCTTCTTCTATGCTGTACTCCAAAGTGCTCATGCTGAATTAGGAACCAAGTCAGTTGTACACAAACTTATTTCTCCTTAACCACACAGCTCTAAA
This sequence comes from Rhynochetos jubatus, assembly GCA_027574665.1. NCBI lineage: Eukaryota > Metazoa > Chordata > Aves > Eurypygiformes > Rhynochetidae > Rhynochetos > Rhynochetos jubatus. The sequence continues at coordinate 16,906,054 of CM050655.1, forward strand.
ATGCAGTATCTTTTTCCACTTCCTACCATTTAGTCTGAATATTGTTCAGTATGAGAAACTAACACAATTATACATTTTACAGCATACTGAGTTTACAGCAAAGGTCATTGCATTTGCATGTTTTTCTACTGCTATGAAAAAGTGAAAAAAACCCACCTTTAAGCAGGTATAGGTCTCCAGGAAGTGTTAAGATAGATAATTCTAAGAAATTTCACCAAGAGGCAAATATATTGTTCTGTTATTTAGGAATCAACTTGGAGAGCACTTCTATGATCTTGTGTTCAGATAAAGGTAGAGTCAACACTTCCGTGTTTTTTATAGTAACATTGCAGATTCATTTCTGCACATTTTAAACACTATTTTCCTATCAGGAAGTATCATATCTAGCATGAATATGCTCTCTAAACAATATATACACTCGCAGCTGTTTAAATAAGACAGTCCCAGGTATTTCAACTAATTGCTTGGTCCAAGGCAATTATATGGTAAACAGGAACATTTGGACCTGAAATGCATGGTGCACCTCTGCACCAGCTGTACAGACTAACTGCACTGTAAATTAGAGCAACAATACACACAATTAAGCATTTGGAACACACTGGTTATTCATGTTGTGATGTTATGCACTTAAGTAGTCAGCAATGCAGCCCACTGATCTAATCTATCTGCCAGTGAAGTCAGACCAAAATCATCACCAGTGACCAGAGCTGCTGGAGGGCAGCAAGGGGATACAAACAGCATACTGATGTCATGAAAATGGGAGTCAAACAGGAGCAGGCTGCTTATATCACAAGAACAGATTTCACCCTACCGATCTTTCCACAGTTTTAGACTGAATGTAGCCTTCACAGCGAAAGTCCATTTAGAAACATTAAGCCTACATCGGCAAAGTGAGAAATTAATGCTGTGCTAGCATTCTGGACTTCAGTCTGATTTATAAGGATAACAGCATTTCCTTATGCATTGTATAACTTCAACTTGTCAATCTCAGATTCATAGTTAATGCATGCACATCACACACATAAACCTACACATACGCTTCCACACACGGCAAAGGTATCCCAACGCCACTGCAGTAACTCCCGTACAGAAGACAGAATCAAGTTACTTACGAAAGCTTTCCAGATACACACTTGAAAGATGCCAATGCACTGCTGAAAACCCTGAGCAGATAAGACGCAACAGAATCAAACCACTGCCAGAAGTTGGAAACAGCTTGAGACCTACTTCTCTGAGGCTCCTAGTCATAAAGTGGAGCCTTTCTGAAAGTCATAAGCAATAGTTTGTGCTCAGAAGACTGTCTTTATGTAATCAGCACTGTTCAACTCCTATTTATATTTTGTTAATATTTGTGTCAAAAGAAAATGTATTAATGAGAATCCAGAATAAAAGAAGCAACCAGTGAACTATTTGACCTTGCATGTTCTGAGTTCTTCTCAGTCCCTTTAAAGGCCAGCCCCCACAATGAATTACCAGACTCGGAGAGATGGAATCAAGGACTTTTCCACTAAACTTTGTTTTGTTTGAAACATAACCAAGTAAAGTAAGTCCCCTAATACGGAAAGGAAGAACTCATAAGTTTTCATGCAATGTTCTGTAGCAAACTAGAGATCTAAAAGAAAAGCAATTGCCAGTAAGTTTTTATAATACACCAATATCTAAAGTGAAGATTTCCCCTCAAACCTGCATTTCAAGTTCTCCTAAGAGACTTCCTTTTGTCTTATAAAACATCAAATACTTAGTTTTGAAATTATATGAACAGGTTGAATACAGGGGGTTCAAAAGAGTAGTCGGAAAAGTGAAAACAGCTGAGCATTGAGACAGGACAGCTCAGTGCAGTTAGGTCAGCTCAGCATTCCAAGTTCAGAGGTATGACCATGAGTGGAAGGCAGAAATAGGTAAGGTGAAAGTGTGAGCTTATTAAGACTTAAGATTCCTAAAACTGCAATTCATGTTACCATTTTTTCCATAACTATTCTGTGTGCCTCTGAACTGTTCTTATCTATGTCAACGGGAGGGAGGTCAAAGATAGAGAACCTTAAATAGGTGTTAGTACCCTCTTTGAAAGCACTTTTGAGGCAGCTTCAAAGGACCCCAATGCCAAGATCCACACAAACACTATATAAAAAAAAGAAAGACTAGCTGTAACTTGAGATGCTTAGATCAGTGAACAACCTGCTACATTCTCTTTTCTTCTTTGTCTGGTTAAAGAAAAGCTTTCTTCATGATGAACAGAGTAAGCCAAAGATTCTTTCATTATTGTTACAAGAAATAATGCCAGCTCTCATTCCTCTCCACATCCTCAAGTAAACGCAACACAGGGGGCCCAAAACCTTTAGTTCCTTTATAGAAAGCTTCACAGAAGAGGTTAGGGCTAAACAAATGCCCTTCATGAAGAGAAGGAAAGGTAAAGATGACTGCATTACAGTCGGACCAACAAAAGGCACCATCTGAGTGAATTAATTGGCTAACACTTATTTTACCTATGCCTGTTGCCACTAAACCTCTTGAGTGGAGGTTCTGTGTACAAAGTGGACTACTTAGAAGCAGAGTGAAAGCATAAGCAAGAAAAAAGGAATTGAAGTACTCTTAAAAGCAAGACTTGCATGCACAGAGGGCATCAGTCCTGACCAATCGGATGAACATAGTTGTCAGTAGGTTAAGTAGTTTAGAAGATCATTAAAAAAAAAGGATTGTTCTTGACTTTATAAGCAATGTTGTAAGTTACTATTTAAATTTACATTTTTAATTATTAAATAAGTGACACTGAACAGTAAATTGTTTACACAACTCTAAGAACTGCCATTAGCTTCTGGTACTTGACGTGGACAGCACACAAATACCATTGTTAAAAATACACCAAACATGCTCATTAGAAAATACTGTTTACCTTCTTACAGGCTCCACATACTCCTACATGACTCAACTGATGACACAGGAAGACGGACCTAGGCAGCTATGCCTAATGTAACAATTAAACTGAGTACGCCCAGAACCTTTACATGGCACTGAGGCCAACCAGCATGGACAGATGGCATCCATACTATTAACTTCTGACTCTCAGCTAGAGTGTTAACCTGGCTGTTAACATAATTCTCTCTGTTCATGGCTCAGGAAAACTGCTGTCACTCTTGGGAAGTGACAGATGCCATGGACAAAAACTCTACCAGGGATGGCTTTAACAGTTTTAGAGTAGATAACCAAGTTCCAGAACCCAAGAGCTTTTCCTATCATTGTTTTATTCATACCTACAAAAGATAGCCTAGTAGTACTAAAGAACGTGAACACAAGCAAAAGTGGGAGTCAGTCCTGAAAGGTCAAAAGGCACATCTATGAAATCACTGCAAATACTGTGTATTTGCTCACTTAAGTGAGCACAACCCACATACTTCGTAAGACACAACAGAGGATGCAAACTGTGTTTTTGTCTTACATGAGCAGCAAAGCATCACTGCTGTTCACTTGTTCTAGTAAAGCATGCTGCAGAACAAGGAATTTACCAAGTAAGATTTAGAAGAAAGAACCAACAGACGAAGACTGTTATTGAGGAATCTCATGATGATACCTAGATAGCCAGCAGAAACAAACTGTGTGATAAAAAAGCACACATTATCTACGAAGCACTGGACACAAAAATCCATCTATTACAGCACACTTCAAAAAGCTAAGCCATGGCCATCTGCTAAATATCTACTGTTTACAGCAGTAAACAAAGAAAAAAAAAATTCTTTACAAGAAGGCAGAACTGACTGGTAAAAGTGATGGCAGTGGAAAAGAAAGACATCTGTTAGGAAAGCCACAAGGTTATCTCATTGAGGTGAGATGTCTCACTGTGCCTTAACAACAGGGCGACAGTCTACAAAATAACCACTTTGTCCACTGACCTGCTGCAACAGAACTACGCTCTGCAGTGAGAAGTAGAAATTCCTGATCATTAAAGATTCACTAAATTAACATCTGTTTTCAGCCACCAGTCTTCGGCAGATGGCTTCTGCTGGTCACTAATGCTCTATAAAGACAGCTTTGTGCAACAAACATTTGTTTTCATTGTTACCATGTTTGGCCTTGCCTTTTAGCTGTTTTAAATGCTATCAGAAATAAAGATGCTCTTCAGTTAAAACAGTCTTTGCTTCTGTATCTGAAGTGACATGCCTTATTTCTTCTGCAGTTCTGATAAATGCACAGCGTCTTGAAGCTATATAAAAGTGATGCCAAGAAATCCCAAGAGGCTGATTTTCTTGGAATAATCTTAAGTCAACAAAGCTAGATTCAAAATCCATCTTTATTCCTTCCTCATCTAAATCTCAGCTTGACAGAATGTTCCTTATTAGTTACTTAGGAGAGGCCAAACTCATGCCTTCAGGTCAGCAACATAATCAATCATCAAGAAAAGAACATAAAATAAGCAACAGCATTCAGGCTCCCTCACGAATTCACAGCTCCCACAGACAGACACTTTCAACTCCCTCTTAAAGAAAAAAGGCAGGTAATTCACCACTTCATTTGGATACGATATATTTATAAACACACCAACAAAAATGACCAGAGGTGTTCTGTATTGGGGTACACAAATAATTCAGTCAGTAGTAAAAAAAAAAAACAGAATGACCCAATACAGCCCACAACAGGTAATAAATGACAGGACTATTTTCTACAGATCCTTAAATCTGTGCTGTTGACTTCATAGGCATCGCTTGAGAACACATTTTTCCAATAAAGCCATTTCAAAAAAAACCTGTCCTCTCCACCTTCAGCGCCTCTCACGCTCACCCTCTGTTGTTTGCCACACCCTCAGCTGTAACAAAACAGTTCTTCAGGGTCTGTAATGTGAGAAAGGGAATGATGACATACTTTTGGTTAAAATAAATCTTATTGTAAAAAAGTATGGAGTCCCACTTCATCCCCATCTCGATTCTATTTAGAGCATAGGCGAAGTATAACTAAAGAAATTGTTTTAAACGTTTGTTTATTCCCGGATTGTATTTCTGCTATATTTCAGCATTCGTTACAGCAAACTGTAAAACATCTTAATACCAGACGTGGGCAAAGAACAGTGTAAGGGTGTTTAGAGAAGGAGTTCATCATTCCACAGCCACCCTGTTTTTTAAAAAGTTATTTCTACTTCATGTCCCTATCAATTCTATATAAATACATACCAAAGAAGCAGAACCAACCACTCAGAGCCCACTGCAGCTTGGGTCTAGCTCTGAACAGCAGGCAAGTATCTGAAGTGGTTCCCAGCAGTTCCATAAGCATACCAGAACTTACTTGCCATACATGTGAACACACTTCCTCTGACCTCTTCTAACATTTTGCTCCATTACAGCTGTGGTGGTTTAGGCCCAGCGGGCAACTGAGGCCCAGGTGGCAGCTCGCTCACTACTCCCTACACTGGGATGGGGAGGAGAAAATACCAGGAAAGGCTTGTGAGCAGAGGCTAGGACAGGGAGGGATCACTCACCAGTTATGGGCACTCCACCCCACCAAGTCATGTTCACAGTCCTTTGCTGAGCCATTTCCTATTTAGAAGCAAAGTAGGCAAATAAATGTCACCACTAACCTAAATGACTGAGTGAAAAAGTGGATCTCTCTCTGTGATTTATAAATATCAGTAACGGTACTGACCTCTTATCAACTGCTCTGGTGCTTACTCACTGAAAGTATTTAGGAGGAAAGACATAACTTCTCATTAACAGTTCGCTTTCCTTTTACTTGCAGAGCCTTTTTTTCCCCTCTCATCCCTTGAAACCTGCCTTCCCTGACGTTATACATTAGCTGTTGCACAAACGCTGCTACTCCTGGTACTCTGCTGCTTCTGCAAATTAGGACCTGAAGATTTACCCACCTGTGTGAATGGAACAAGAAGAAATATACTTCACCAAGAAACAGATACCAGATTTGGGGCAATGAACAAACAAGGACATTTAACAGGGCCACTTTGCCTACATCATAATACAGCTGCTCAAGTAACAAATTCTGTTTGTTTATTCCACTGCCAGACTTGAACTGGTTCTGCCTATCATGGTCTCTTCGCAAAAAATCTGCGCTACACATACCAGAAGGGAATCAGAGGTTAGTTTAACAGAAAAAAAAAAAAAAAAAAGAAGAAAAAACCCAAACCCCACCACATTAAAAGTTGCATGCAATGAATGATACAAGAGGTCAAAAAGTCAGCACCAACTTTCCCAAACACACAGACACGTGAAACAAAAAAATTCCCCACACCCAAAGCAAAATAAAGAACATATGTAGCCCAAATAGAATCCCAGCATCATTAAAACCAGTTTCCTCTCTCAGGCAAGAATAATCATTTCAAAATGAACAGAAAAACTAATTGAAGAGAAGGAATTCTGAAAGGGAGGAAGAATCTGCTACAATCAATTGGATCAGAAACATCCTCAAGATAAACAACAAAAAGCTAAAGGACTTCGCTCCTGATGCTGAACCCAGTTGTTACTGGGATGCAAATGAACCATCAACACACTGGTCAGCACAGTTTATCCAGCATGGAATTTGCAATCCAGTAAGCAGAAATATGGGACCATGATGAGATGATTTTTGTGAGGAAGTGTGAATCAAAAGATTGCTTTCAATTTACAGAAAACCTATTAAATACTGCAGTATTACATTCTAGTAACTCTGTGTGTTAGATGTGCCAATTAAAGAGATACTAATATTCTTTGGCACTGCAGCTTAACAAATACAAACAGAAAACATGAAAATTCTAGGCTTGGTATGAGCTCAAATCAAAAGAATGAAGAAAAAGTTCTTGTATAGGGAAGCTGCTTAAGTTTGTAAAGGAAATAGGTCTGTGGGGAGAGGAGCAGCTATAACACTGTAGCTTCAGTGCTTGCACTGTCAAAACCACAACAGCAATGCAGGCTGAACTGACAGAGGACACAGAGAAGTGTACAGAATTCTCATGACAGGAACGATAGCTAGCAGTGTATCACCACAAATGGACCCATAATGTGGACATGAAGTGGAACAAACCCAGAACTGGACAGTAAAAGCCTGCTTTCTGGTTTATTTCTGGATCGACTTCAACTGGAGTCTACTTGCCCAAAATCTGATTTGCAGCAAATATAAAAGATTATTGCAGAAGTCAACTATTCTCTCTGAGGTACAACCCTGCAATCACAATCCAGTCAACCTCACAGAATACAAGGAGAACATGGAAATTTAAACAACAACAACAACAACAAAAAAAAGCTCAAACCCAAGAAGTTTGGCAAAAATTATCAGCCCCGTAATAGGCAAAAAGGCTTAAATGTAACAAGCAAATTAAGACCCTTACTCATTCTCAGGAGCTGCTTTTGCAGACTTAGATACACTCCAAGTCAAAATTGGGTTCCCTATGTGAAAAATCAACAGGCTGTTATAAAACAGTATTTCATAAAGCACACTCAGTGTAAACAGAACGAAGGCTTCATGTAAACCACTTTGTCTCCAGTATGACATGCTTCTAGAAAACAAAACAAGTTAGATTTTATCTTACAGTAAAATTAAGCAAAATAAAGCAATATCAAGTCTGCCATTTTACAAATCAACAATTACAATTGACCATTTGATGAACATTTAAAACTGAACTTTTTTTGCATTTCTATCAGCCCAGCAAGTTTCTACCCCAGTCACAACTCATAACTTCCCTACCAGTGAAAAAATAGTAAAATCTTACCAGGCTTTAAAAATCAGAACAGATACAGACAAATATATCTTTTTTAATATAACATTTCTATTTAAATGACTAACAACATACAGAAAACTACACATGAAATTTTTGCTGAAGACAATCAAGCCAGGGAACTCAAGCATTTTACAGCATGCTTTGTTCTCACAAAAGTTGAAGTAAATCTTCTTCCCACATGGAAGACTACAGATTCCTGAAGAGTCAGGCAGATGGACTTTATACAAAGCTTTATGTTGGTGTCTACAGAGTAAGAAATAACAGTATTATAATTTGCTATTTGAAATATGGCTAGGTTTAAATCTATTTAGCAGAAGTTGGGGGAGGGGGGCAGGGATAAAATCAATGGTTGGTCAACAATTCTCTATTTTTTCTTTTACCAAAATGAAGTTATTTGTTTCGTCTTGCAAGTTACACGATGACCGCTGACTCCTCTGTAAATATTAAATTAGTTCAAGACAAAAGAATGCATCACAAGCTGAATAAATAAATGCATTTCACTTACCAAAAAAGCAGCAAATTCTGTACCACAAACTACATTTTCACCAGCCTGCTGACAAAGGAGAAGTTGCGCAGTGGTTTAAGGCTGTGTTCTTTCCAGCCTTTCTAACTGTCAGGTGTTGAGATATATACAAAGTCATGCGAGCAGCCAACTGCTTGCAGACAGTTCTTGAGACCTTCCCTTTTCTGTGGTTTCTAACAATCATTTTCTGAAAACTACTTGCTCAGTTACATTTCTATTATTTTAGTCTAAAAACTGTTTGGGTTACTGTTATAAAAAAAGACAAGTATCAGAGACTGATTCACAGAATTCAAAACAGAGCAGGTTAAGTGCGTTACCTGCATGATGAACGAAGACTTAACATTCAGAGCATAACATTTATTTTCCAATAATGTTACAAGAACATGACAATCTAGGTAACGTTACTGACCAAAAAAGTTTTAAGCTATTAGAAGGTTGCTCTGTTCAAATTTAGAATAATAATGGGGATTTTCTTATAGTACAACTTCTCAGGCCACCTAGAGCAACTGATGCCCAGAAGACCATAAGTGAACAGAAGGGGTGAAGTACAAGAAGATAGTAGTCAGTCAATTACAATATAAGAAATGAAAACATAAAATTCCAAGAAAATCAACTGATTTTGAGGGTTTTCTGAGGTTTTTCTTGTGTAAAAACAGACTTTGAACTCGTTAAATCCAGATGAGGCTATGGCTTCCCCATGCAATGGCATTCTGCCTCCATCGTGCAAAGGGATATAAATACTACCTAGGAAAACAAGCCTTGAAGTTTGACTTTCCTTTCCACTCACACCTAGGGAAAAAACCAGCCAGCAGCAGTTCTCTCACTACCTTTCATTCAGTTTGCACCTCACTCACCACAGAGCCTGACTTTCTCAGTCACTTCTTGGTTCTTCATTCTGTTGAAAACTGAGACAGTTTGATTCCAGATAGTTACAGGGACCTCTGTCCAGAAACCCAAGGGAAAACACTGGTTCCACAGCAAAGGTACTAAAGTCCTGCCTGCATGCTCACAGAGCGGGCAGCCTGTTAGCTGCAGGAGAAGCTAAAGCTAGTCTCTGGACTATGCCCTGCATGTACACAGCTGCAGCCTGCGATAGGAACATGTCTGCAAAGAGGAAAGGCATATGAACAGCACCAGATAAGCTTCAAGCTAAGGACACCATAAGGTCACGCTGCAAGTCATCACAGAAACCCTAATGATTCAAACAACCCAATGTGCCTCCAGAGTTTTCCAGAAAAGAAGAGGGATAGAACACCCTACTGATTTTTCCAGATTAAGTAACACATGGCACACTAGCAGAGCACAGATCCAGAGAGACACGGCATATTTGTAGACAGACCTTCTGTGGAATCCACAGATTTCATAGCTGCACCATCCGTTTTGTAGACATAACTACCACAAACTCAACCAGAAAAATGTTTGTCAAGACTGCTTTTTTTTTTTTGAAAGACACCACAGAGTAAAACCAAAGAAAAAGCCTAGAAATACTTACCAGTTGTGCCCAGTAAGAGTTCCCCATCTCCTTGTGTAAGAAGAGATCCTAAACCTAAAGTAGGGCGTATTCCTACCTAAGTAACCTTAAAGTTCACTCCGCAGTTCCAGAAATATGCGATCCTTCTCACTGCCTTTCCTAAAAGGTTGCAGAAGGCACACAACGGAACAGCTGTTGTGTTCAGCTCCAGTGATGACTACATTTCAATAGGGGATTAAGTGGTCCAGAACCAGCCTTACCTAACTCACAGGGGTATAGTGAAGACTGTTTATAAAGCCATACCATGATGAGACATACTAAGTATCTTTATGAACTCTAGTGTAGTCATGCTGGGTAGAACTCTACAAAACACAGAACATGAAAACTCTGCAGTTACAAATTATTGTCTTTGTCCTGCTGTTATACTGCAATGAATTTTTATTTGCATTTTAATGTTCTTGTATACACCTTCAGGGCAAGAATCCTATTATCTTAACTATCTCTATTGTCATGTAATTCTAGAGTGCTTTAAAAAAAATAAGTAATAATGAAAACTAACCGCATACAACATACAGTAATTCCTTATCATCCTCCCTCTAAATTACAGTAGAAAGGTGGATTCAGTAGTACTGAGGACACTTAGCTGAGAAGTTTCTTTAGATGGTTTTGTCTGGAGTTTCACTGCAGCTTACAGACTTGAGGAATAACAAATTATACCTAAACAAGTGTGCCTGAAGCTTTCTAACAGGTCAGCAAAACGAAGCAGCAAGTACATAGACAGCCATGAGCACCTACACTTATTTTGGTAACAATTTCCACTAAGGAAGTCACAAGCCAAAACAAAATCCAAAATACACTCCTCCTATGTAGCAATTCTTCAGCTAAAAGAAGATATAAGTTAGAAATATTAGAACGTAGAGAATGCCTTGGACTAACACCTTCTTAGCTTTAATCACAAATAATTGCCTCCTCTTATACTAATGAGCAAGGCAAAATGGAAAGTAATTTAGACAATTCATTCAGGGTAATAGCTTTGTGAGCTAGTATTACTGCTGAGAGATTCATTCTCAATTTCCTTGAGTACAACAACAGAGCAGCAGTAAGTTTTTCACTTCAGGGAGCTTTTCTATCCTATGTAAATATAAACAGAAATCCCATTATCTATTGATAAAAACAACAAAGCAAGTTAAATAAAGTCTCGTATGTTACAATTTCTTATAACAGCCATCAGCTCCCTCGATCACAAGTGTAAATAAAACACTTCACTTACTGAAATCAATGAGAAACCTTCCAAATCCTTGCCTTTGGTACTGGGGCATGATCATTATGCAGGAGACATTGTACTTCTGCTGGCAAAGCTTTTCCTGTGGGAAGGAGAAACAGATCAAGTATGTCAAAGCACTGCTGAAGTGGGCAATTGCCTGCACCTGCCACTGTCCTTGTGAAATATCCCAATAAGGTGAACAGATGCATAGGTCAGTACCAAAGTCAAATAATTCCATGCTAATATTTGATTATGAGAAGGAAGTATCAAACATAACGAATAAAAAAATATTTTGAAGGGTAACTACTCAGTTACCTTAAAAATTAAATAAACTTCATTTTGCTCTTTAGATAGAGTAAGCGCTGTAAGAGAGGAGGATGGGAGGAAGAGGGCAATAATTTCATGCTTCACTGACTGTCCTGTCAAGGATGCAAAAGTGGCAAATATCCATTCACACGGTGCAGTTGTATTTTGTGCAACTGCTACACCAAGTGCCTGCTGGTTTCCATCTGTATTTTGTCTTCTCTCTCTGAATGAATATGGGGTTAGGGTGGATGGGAGGAACCCCATACCCACAGAACTAAGTAGTCTTACTTGAAGCACATGAACCTTTTCAAAGATGAATACTTCTCACCTGAATCCAAATTAAGGCAGAAGGCTCAGAAGCCAAAGCTCTTTCAGGCAGAATGAAGTCATGTAACATACAGGCAATGGAGACAAATACTGCACTGATTGTTCAAGACAACAGAAGGAAGAATCTAAACTAGGAAACTGTTCTAATATTGTTAAGTTACATGTTCTTTCAGATCTATTGATAAAAAAGAAGAGCCTTGAAGCCTTATTACCCTTAAAAAATACAGTCCCACCCATCAGCACTTTTGAGAGAGACCGAACAATCAACCAGAAATATCCAAGTCAGCATATCTGACAAGAAGTTGCAGCAAGCACATGGATCGTTTGAGACACCGCCTATCAGTTCAGCCTCTGTACACAAGATGACACCAGACTAGTGATGACACTGACAGGATCACATGCCAGTATGTTGGTTTCGACACTTTTCTTCAGCTGTAAGAGCAGATACCCATGCCGTATTTCGCAAGGTTTCTTAGTTTCCAAGGTATGGAAAAGTATTTTCTCTCGACAGGCCTCCCAAACTGTCAAGACTGCTGTTAATACAAAGTTCACATCCTGGCAATGTATTTATAATCAGGGAAGAAAAGCCAGAGCATTTCTGCCAGCAGGAGCACACACACATTTTTAAGAAACAAGAAAGGGGGGTGGGATGGACAGAACACACATGCAATTCAGTATTTCAGTGAAATTTGACACGAAGGCTTTTTTCCTAAGTTTGGTAGCTAAAACATTTGTGATCATCAGATGTGACAAACAGATTGGCCAAAAGCAACAGAGGTGAAGCAGGGGAATAAAATGCATCCTGCTGAAAGAAGGAACAAACATCAAAGGAGACTCATCTTAACACCTGCAGTACCTTAAATAAATCTACCAGAAAGTATTTGTCTATATCAGAGTTGACATGCTTGTATACCACAAGAACTTCGGACTGACATAAGAGACAAGGCCAATTGTGCCTACCCATCTCGCTGTTACTTCAATCCCAGCAAGGCCCATGTCTCCAAGGAACTGATCAGAGCACCAAGAGAACACTATAATATGCAGGTACTCTGACATGATTTTTAGACTTCTTGAAAACAGAATCTTCATATGATCACTTCTTAAAGAAAATTATATACTGAGGGAGGTGGTAGTAGTAGGGGCAAGAAGTACTGAATTTCTGAGTGACTATACCATTTCATCACATTTCTTATCAACAAATGGGCTAATGGAAGCTTTTCCAGTTGCAGAAAGATCTAATTAGACTTGACCATTAGTTTGGTCATCTTTGTCAATACTTATGTCAGGTATTACTCTGCAGTCATCTATTGCTTTAAAATTCAAAGCCAAACCACAACCAATAACAACATCTGCTCTACAGAAGGCATCCACCATCAAGTTAGGCACTGCATTTTTACACTCAGTGCCATGAGTAACTAGATCAGATCAGACTGCACACGAGATGAACACAGCTGACCATTTGTATCTCAACAGCCAGCTTGAACTGCTAGCAGTAAAACCATCAAAACACATCGACATTTGAAACACTTAGCACTTTTAGAAGTTACACTAAGTGTAGCATTGCAAAAATGGTAGGGAGAGGAAAAAAAGATGTAATTTTCAACTGAAACCACAGCACATTCTGAAAAACAAAAACCCCCCCCACAACCAAACCAATAAAAAGCCCAATGCATGTGGCTGACTACATATATGAGACAACACACGTTATATTCAAGATTTATAGAGAAGACTTCAAGTTTCTGAATTTTTTTTCTTTGGTGTTTGCACAAATATTAAGGAGAGCAGGAAATCACAAATGTTAATAAAATACTTCTTTTTTTGTTACCTTAGAGAAATATCCAACTAAATGGCAGCCTTTCTCATCATTTTTTGTAAGGACATAGAAGAGGAATGGTTCAACATCATAATACAAGGTTTTGTGGTCCAGAAAGAGCTTAGCTAACAAACAAAGATTCTGACAATAAATTTTGCTCACATTTCCATCAACCTAGAAAGCAAGACAGATGCAGTTATTTCCAATGCCACCAACGTGTTAGGGCAAAACAACTTCTTGAATCAATCACGTCCTAGAAGGAAACATGAACAAGATGGTATTACAGAAAAAAATCACAGTAAGGTTCAAAAGAGAAATACCCCAGCCTCATTACATCAGAATTCTCAGTTAGTACTAATTTTGCATTTTTAAGTATCCTCCAAGGGTCTGGATTTATTAAACAAAGTAACTTCACCATTTAATTATTCAAGTGAGACTTACCTCTTTCACTTCATTCCTGGAAAAAAACTGGAATGACAGGCAGACAACAAAAAAGTACTAGTTAAAACTACATTAAACTGTGGTTTGCTTGAAAGCAGTGGTGTACAACAACAACAAAAAAGTAAAGAAAAAACCCTCACAAAACAATGAAGCCTATTGCAATGAATCCTTAAGGTGTGAGAGCAAGGAATGAGTTGACAATTATGTATCAATCACAGCAATGTTTTAGACAAATTAAATGACAAAATTCCTATGCTAGACGAAAACTCTATTGAGCAAGAGAAGTAAATTTTCAGGCTAAGTACTACAATTAGTCTAGGTATGTTATGAGTGTAAAGAGTCAAGCTGTGATTCAGCTACAGAGAAGCCAGACATAGATACAGTTTTCCTAGATCAATTAGTTACTCCCTGAAATGGACAGCTCAGTCAAAGGGAATAGCATTCTTGAAATATTCTTCTTAATGGAAAGGTTTGCTTGTACTAATGTTCTTTGATAAAGTCACTCGCTGCATTTCATTCACAAAGACAGACAAATTATATGCACGCTGTGCTGAAAAAGAAGCCATGTTCTACTCTTAATTTGGCTTTAGTAAGAATCCTAGTTACCAATCTGAGTAAGAGCCAACCTTTTGGATATGTTTAGGGACTGCAAGGTGACTTTGGTAGCACAGTTACATTATCTGGATTAAGGAAAAAACATATAATGGACAGCTACTGCTTCTAAAAAACACCAGAATAAAACTGCATACAGCACTCAAGAACCTATCAAATAAATTAAGCTGTTACACAACTCATTGCATTTATCCAGGTGCTTTTCATGCCTTTTCACACTTACTAGGCAGCGTGCAAATTTAATGCAAACTTTAAACAAATAAATTCATCACTGGGTAAGCCATAAACCTGAAAGCACAAATTATGTAAGCTATTGTTTTCTGTAAGGACATTTGTACAGTAGTGTATAGTGTACACTTCCTTATTATGTATGTAATTGTACAGAAATACCTTACATTCCAGGCAAATACAGCTTGTCCATCACTCTTAAATTTGGGGGATGATAGGGGTAGGGAGGGACTGCAACTTCTAAAGCAAGCATCTGTCAAATGTTTCTTGCATACAGCATAGTAGTAAACTGTGTCAAATGTCAAAGTCTTCTCTCCAATCTGTCAAAATCATGCTATGAGCAGAGGTACACAAATCTTAAATGCCAAACTTCTTTCTATTTCTCTCAAAACCAGAAACCATGAAGGAAACCACAAACCCTTAATTTTGTCAAACAGAAAATGGGTGCACAGATTTCCTGAAAGTATCTGTGAGGAAAGGACGTCAACTCATGAGTAAGTTTCTACAGTTATCAGAGTAACAATTGACATTAACATTTGAAATAAAACCCCCTTTATTTCAGAAGTCTTAAAAGTCTTAATAGAAGTGCTTGTTGAAGCACCTAAAATATAGAAAGGGAAAAAAGCAGTGGAGAGAGTTGGGACATCGCTTTCACATGTGCCTCGTTTTCCATGTGGTTCTTGTGTCAGTCCCTCACCCAACCCTCACCCCTCTTCTCAGATCTGTACTTTTATTTTTTTAGGGTTTTTTTTTTTAGTTTTTATTCACATGTTCACAGTAGCTAATGAAAATAAACTGCAAAGCAGGATTTGACTATTGTATGCTGCACAGGTCTTAAGATCTGCTATTAGCGAGTATTTTGGACAGAATAGGACAATTTTGTGTCTTGACAGGAGAAGAGTTAAGTCTGTTTAAAACTTCAGTCTTGCTGGCAGATCTGCACCTTTATAAAAACTGCCCAAACCAGGAGAGAAGCAGTCGTGATGCAGATACCTTTTTTTTTTTAATAGCACAAAATTAAACAAGTGAACCAAATATTAAGATCCTGTTCTAATTTAAGTAAGGACTTCAAGACTGCATCTACCATTCTTTGAACAGATAATGGCAATGACCAAGCACAACAGACATTTACACAATATGAAAACACAGGTTTCAAGCAGAATCTATGATACCTGCAATTAAAAAGAAGTTATTGATATATACACATGTAAATACTGCTGTTATAAACAGCCTCCAAAGAAGCCCTAGCAACCCCAGCAGTCTTTCTATTAACGCAATAGGTAACAACTCTTCAGACATAGGAATGTGGAGGATAATGCATAGCTTTAGTAACTCCACGCATGTTGTTTGAAACATAGAATTCTATTGTCCAGGATAACCTTAAAACTCCAAATTTGAACAGAAGTCACCTCCCAGAAGAGTAATTTAGATTACAAAAGAATACATGTCCACAAGCTCAACTCTGGATTTTCTAAATTAAAGGCAGTGTGTTCTGGCCAACGTTGGACTGAACCTCTGTTACACAACCAGGGTGTTTCAGGGCAAGTTTCTCAAACATTCGAAAGGAAGGCAAAAGCACTTAGTAGCTACATCTGTATTTTTAGAACAATGCACAAGAAACTGCTTTGCTGGCTTTCATACGCTGGAAGCATCTACATTATGATTAGTACTCTCCCTACAATGAAGATACTCAAATAGCCAGAAATGAATGGGTGCCAGAGGTATTTCCGCTGCAAAGGGAAAAGCAATCCGGTCAAAGAGCTTCCATTGCAGTCCCCATTTAAGAAGCATGCTACACAAGCATCTTAAGAGGTTGGGTAATACATGAAGTATACGTAAAGAAAGTAAGAACTGTGAGAGAAGATGGCAGGGTGGAACAGGACAGGGAAAATGGACTGGGTTTTGCAGTAGAAGAACAATCTCCAAGGTAGTATTTAAGTATGTTAAAGTTTTCACTAGTTCTACAACTGGTCCGTAACGTCCACAAACTGGTTACTGTCAGGAATTCAGATTGTGATATACCTACCTCAAATACTGAAAGGTCATTTCTTCTGTAGATTTCATTGGCTGGAGGATGAAACCAGCCACATTTCTTTGAGTGTCTTAACAAAATGTTTTTACTTTTCATGTATTTAAGACAGAATTCACACAGGTAAAGCTTTGGTAATCTGTATAAAAATTAGAAAGATTTTTTTTTTTTAAAAATTGTTAGATTCTTTAGACAAAAATGTTAACCACAAAGGGAAAAGCACTCCCCATTTATAATGCAAGGTACCACGTGTAAATGCTGAAGTTAAAAAATCACATTAGATTGAATGATTAAACATACACATCAGCCATTAGAAAAGTAAGATAAAAAAGGAACAGATTCAATCAGTAACAACAAACCTAATTCAATAGAGTTGGACTGTGGTCAGCTGTTTGGTGGTTCAGTGGCCAGTAGGTCCCAGTTACTTCCCCCTTCCCACCTAAGCTTTTGCTGTGTTCTCTATCAAAGTAGGCACACTGGAGTCACACCTCAAATTTCACCCTAATTGAAGCACTCAGCAGAATACAGAGAATCTCCTTCACTTTAATTTTCCTTATTTTGAACATGGGGAGGCTAGGGGATTATTTTTCTTTCCACTGTCTTCAAAATACTTGGATGGGACAGCAAACTGTAGAAGGATTGCATCCCCTCAGCTCCACCTACACTACCACTTCACTGGAACACAGAAGCCCATCCAAACAGTTTGCATATAGGCAAAAAGTCTCTCTTCCACACACCTCCACAACACAGGCAATGCAGGTGTCTGTAGCCTTCCAGTTCAGAGCGCACACACAAGTAACCCATGTGTCGCACGTAAGACAATGCTGACAAGTGTTCTACATACCAGAAACTGCTCCTTTCAGTGAACTTTATGGCTAGTTATCTTCAGTTTTAAATTACTGAAGCAGTGTAAGACTGCTGCAGAAATGAATTAGTTGCCAAAGTTTTAGAGCTGAGGACAAACCTCTTCTGTTCTGAAGCTACTGGAATATCCTGGGATAATGTTGGGATTATAGCCATGGTTTACAGTATCCAATGTTCTAAGTTTATCAACAACACAAAAAAAAGTTTGAACTGTTTGTTTCATGATGTAATCCCACTGCACTCAGAGCTGAGAACCACACTGCCTCCTACAGATGCCAACCTGCTGTTGCCTCATACTAATAATCATCCATCATTATGCCTCTATCTGGGATTAATTTCCTTGATGGAACAAGTAACTCACTCTTTCATAATATGATATAAATGGAGGGAATAAAAAAAAGTAACTGAACTAAAATATGGTGGTAATAAGAGGAACTAGAAATGCGCTCTACACTTTCTATTTTGTATTACCAATTCATGATATATCCCTCATTCCCACCATGCAAAGATGATAATATCTAGTAATGACAGGGATGGAGAGAAAAAGGCAGTTTACAACAATGCTATGCAAATGCATTTTGGAACAGACCACATGGACTGGTGACTGACTATAGCAGCAGAGCTTGATACAGTTCTGAAAAAAACTCCATGTGTGCCGTAGATCCAATGGATTCATAAGACATTTATCTTCAGCACATGCAAAAACCAGCAGAGATCTGCTGAACACACATAATAGCTGATGCTCTCTGCCTGACTCCAAGGTGCACCTTCGCAAAGAAGGCCAGAAACGAGACACAGTATCCAGAAAATGCTCACTCTGACTTTATTTATCTAGCATGTGCAGACTTGTCCCTGGTCTCTAGACAAAGGAGGTTAACAGATTCTGGATGACAATCAAGATTAATTGCCCTAAATGGTCAGAAGTTGGACATACCTAGTTGCAATGGTTAACAACAACAAAAAAACCCCACACACCCCCCAAAAAAACCAAACCACCACCACCACACGCAAAAACAAAACCCCACACAACCCACAAAACTCACACACACCAACAATAACAAAAAAAAAAAATCCCAAACCACACCAATACACACTGCATGATTATGTTTATTCAGGGCTAGGACTATCAGTCTTTTTAATGCATCTTCAAGACAAATCCTTGTTCTTGCTTTTAAAAGTAAACATGCTTTTGTAATTATAAGTTCTAAGCTATAAACAATTACAAGAGAGTAAGAAAATAAATTACGATTATTTATAAAAATTCCAACAATGTATGACAATCTTGACAACTCACTACCTTGCATATTCCTGTGGGTAAGGTGAAGAGTACCAGGTCTGGATCTCGTATTTTCCAAACTCAATCACTGAAGGGTATCGCCCACTTGTTTCACCAGTGTTTTTACAGCCAATTTTCTGTCAGGTACAATAAAAGTAAAGTATTACTTATAGAAGAAGTAAAAGGAAGGTTAGCTTTATATCATCACTTTCACCCAGTGAAAAGTGGGAGAAACCTGAATTATTCAGTTTGGTTGCTTAAGTTCTTCCAACCCGACCAAACAGAGAACAGATTTTGCAAACAGACAAGTATAAACAGTGACAATTTCTTTCAAGGTGCCAAACAACTAAACAGGAAGTTTAGTGAGCAGCACTTACAAGTAAATGCATACAAATAGATGGTGCATGGCCCAGCCAATTAAAAGGCACAACTGCCTCGGTTCTCTTCCCACACAGCATCTAGCCTGAGGACTCATCTACAGTTCTGGTTCAAACTCACTGCTGTCCTTCTGACAAAGCAATGAGGGAGAAGGCATCAGCAGAACCCTTCTAGAGTCCATGGAATTTACCTCATAACAGTCAACAGTATACTAACACGCACTCATCTCAGCTATCATACTGAAGTTGAGCGCTGATCAGAAAATGACTGCTAGACTCTAAAGGGCTGGTGAAATACAAAAAAGGAAGGGAAGTGGGGAAAAAAGTAATTTCTATTTTAGAGATATTGCCACGTAACATTTTTGGACTGCATATGAAAGACAAAGAAAGGAGGAAGTGGGAACTGCTTCCATAAGCAAATCAAAGTACAAGGTAATAATGAAGTTGAATCTTTAAACTTGACTTGAGTTCAGTGTTTCTCACACTCTGAATTAAGACAATAAAAAGGCCACTGCACTGACCCATAGTGGGCAATGTCAGTTCTTGTACACTAAACCTGAAGAAAACTGACTTCCATTACCGAAAAAAGTACAAGACATGCTCATTTATGATGAAAAGCTGCAGCGTGAAACATGCACCTCCATTCTGACCCAGGTTCTCAAAGACACTGGTTGCTCAGTCCATAGACAGAAAAGTAGAAGTTTGTTTTGCCATAGGAAGATTCAACTACCACCTCCAGCTTCCTTGGCAAAACAAACACACACCACACCCAATCAACACCACACAGCTCAGACTCCACAAGCTTTAGATTACCATTACATACCCTTAACAAAGGCATTAACACCAGCTGGGAAAATCAGTTTTAGTCAGATTCAGCTATTCGGCTGAAACAGTTTCACCTCTAGATAAACTCTGCAGTATTTAATCTGTGTGTTAAATCATTGGGTAAAATGGAGTTACCAACTCACAAAACCCAGTTTCCTACTACACAGTATTTGTTGGGACAGACTTATCTTCTCACTGTGGCTGCTTTTTCTGCAGAGGAAAGTCATCAGGCACATTCTTACTGACCAACATCCTCTCAGTCCTGACCAGGATGTCAGCTATGCTTCATCAGTGGCAGTCCTGTGTCCAAAATGCTCAAGTATATCTTTCAAAAACCTATTGCACGTGTCACTTACCACCTGACCCATTCCAGTGTGATGCCCTGTCTCCTCTCTAGGAGAATATATATACGTCTCCCAAATTTAATTCGCAGCAAGCATGACACATTAGATCAAAAGCAATACATTAAAAAAGAATCTAAGTAGACATATAAAAATGAACTGAGATTTATTTACAGAAATAGTTACATTTTATGCAACATGATTATTACCTCCAAGGAAAGCTCTCGAGCCTGCTTAAATACTTCCAAATCCTCCTGTGTAACAGTGTCCTTGCTTCCCACCAGAAACACATCCGTATTTTCTTGTTTGATGCTTAGTTTGATTTCAGTATCTGTTATTTAAAACCAGCAAAAAGTTGATTCACAGACATGAAGGCTACACATGCCTTACCAAAGTGATACTCCTACATAGGATTGTAGCAACTATAGCTGTTATGACCCCTCTTTTAACTAAATATGGGATGACTAAGTAACAGAAATGAAACCTTCCCCCCTTCTTGTTTTGTAGTTTGCTGTTGCATGAGCCATTTTTGGTACTTGTCTGTCTGCATACGCTTTTTACAGTCCAATTTTAATAAATTAGTTTTGAACCTCATGAAATGTAGTATATTCTATCTCTAGAACTATGCCACCTGATCAATTCCAGTATATTCTACAAGGTAAAAATGAAAATAAAAAGGAAAAGGTTGCCCTTAAAAGTGGGAGACCAATGCTAAGCTAGTTCTACATTCAAACATTACTTTTAAGAAAAAATATAGTTATAAAAAGGTAGTTCACAGCAGTACAGATCAAGTGTTGTGGAGGCTGTAAGCAGGATGGAACTGTTCATGAAAAAGTGATGGAGCAGAGGGAAATGAATTGAAATGCCCACCATTATAAGCACTGACAGCACACAATCATGATGACAGCACTACTGCCAGAGAAGGGGCAGGGGAAGAATAAGGGAGTAGCATGAAAAGTGGCTATTCATGCGGGACTACACAGCCATAAGCAACATGATGAAGGCATTTAGGGCTCCTAGTGTCACTACAGATGCAAAAAAAAATAATAAAAAGGTGGTGTGGTATTAGTCAGAAAAAAAAAAATTTGGAGATTTAGTCAGCATTAGATAAAATGTCAAGGTTTCGTTGCTTCTGTATGAAAGTGAAGTAAGAACAAGAGAAATAGCTAAGACCTATGTGACAATATAAGAATTTTGGTTTTGGACGGGACGCAGGTTTGGTTGGCGCTTTGACCTTTGCTTACCATCATCCTGATCAGGTTTAATCCTTCCGTCTGCCAAGCTCCCCTTCCCTGGTGAGGGGGTCCCCATCTGAGGGGTCACTTTATACTTTAATCTGCCTAGAATCCTGTGCTTTTTAAGGAAAGTTGTTCTCTTGAGTTGAGCAATTGCTTTAAAAGCACGTCCTCTAGACACACCCCATCCAGAGCTACAGGAACGAGAAATAAACCTACTCCTAAACTCTTTCTTTCCACAGAAATGGCTACTACATTTTGATGTGGAAAATAACTCGCGGTTACAATGCAAACGCTTGGGTGGTGCATAGCTTGGGTGTCCCTTTTTTCGAGACTGTCCCTGAGTAGTATAGTTATGAGAGAGTCCATCAAAGAGTCCCTTTAGCTGACAGTTATCAGGAAGGCTACTAAAGGAGGGCACGCTTGACTGACTGGAAGAACTTTGGGGAGAGTTAGAAGAAGTGGAAGTGCTGGATTTTTGCAAACTGGGGCTCTGACCAGAGATGGGGGTTGGGGGTAGAAGTGAAGAAGGTGGAGGTTTTAGCTTTTGTGTGGTACCTGTAGCCAACACAAGAGAAGTGCATGACTGTTTCTGAGAGACCTTTTTCCTTGGACGATAGTGCTTTGAAAAGTCTATTATTTCACCTCGTGATCTGCGACCATCAGGTGATGGTGTAAAGAACTTAGTAAGGCCATCAATGAGCCCTTTGGTTTTCTTGTTAACTTTAAGAGTAGAGGCAGATATGTAGGTGGAGGTGGTGGTGATTTTGGTGGTGGCACCAGGCCGAGTGGGGTCTGTAACAGGCAATCTGCTGCTTGAATCCTTCACAGATGCAGCATGACCAGATGAAGGTGTGGTACAGACTTTAGTCTTTTGACCCCTACCAGGTGACCCCCTTCCTGTGAATGCATTCACGGATCCTTCATCACTGGTTACAGACCTATGCAAAAATTTGGAAAATAAAAATCAGCATTGAAAACATGTAACTACTGCCAAACAGTACTACAGTTCATGCAACTTCCTTATGCACCAGTAGTTAAAAATCTTTCAGAAACTTAGGCATATATACTTTTGAAATACATTTCACATTATGACATAACATCCAACTTCTTTGTTGTCCTTCTTGTTCCTTCCCCCTCCCCACACCTTTTCTTTAAAAGGTAGTCCACAGTACATATAAACAGAAGCAGCTGGAATAGCAAGATATCCCAAGTATACAGCCTTCCCCACCTACAATTAGGCATGGCAGAAGTGTGCTTTAGAGAAAAGCATCAATGCACTGTGTCCCAATACCATAACTACTTTGTCACCACTGAATTTACTGTACACACAAAGGAGATGCACATGTTCAGCGTTAATAAATTAATGCATATCAAAACACTTAACTTCAAGATACATTTGCTTAAACTGTATGGAAAGTCTTAGTTCTCTAAAGCAATATGGTCAGTTTTCAAAAAACTGCTATTTTTTTTCCCCACACACACTTGTGGGATTATGTATGTCAACACCAGGAGGAAAAATTACCACCAAAGACCTAAAAGCAAAATGAGGTAGTTTATGACTATCATTATAACAAAACCAAAGTCACAGACATTTCTTTATAAATCGTAACAACAGCAAAACCAAAAATAGCAAAGGAAAGGAAAGAGCAAAACTGTTACACCAATTGGTGTTTGTAGAAAAGCTGTAAACCAATCAGGCCTAACATGGAAGGTGTTAAGAAGGAAGAGTGGTGACTTATTTAAATGCTAGGAAGAAAAAGCACATGCCAAAAGCCAACTCTGTGACTTGCGAAGTACAGGTTTAGCTGGTTGCTAATGACTGAAGAGAGAAACAACGCTGAAGGATACACTGAAGAGAGTGTATTTTAAGTCCATAGAAAGAGAAGGTTTAAAAATATTTGCAGTACAAGAAATAGGTATCAGGAGGCATGATCAAATTGCAAATCTAAACAAAGCTATATAGTTGCATCAAATGCTTCCTTTCCCTTTTCCATCCCGCTCTTTGAAGTTAGCTTATTTACTTTGCAGCCGAAAGTTTTCTTCCACAGATTCTTTCTTAATTGAGTTGCTGAAGTAATTAATTCCAACAGGTTACTTCTAATTAGAGACTGAACAGCCTGGGGCTACCATCTGGTTTACTGAACTCCAAGGACCCACCAGTTTAAGAAGTAGCCCCTTTTCCATTCACACATCTTCAAATTTGGTTAACTCCTAAGAGGCAACAAGACCAAAAACTTCTAAGTCTTTTGAATCCTTTGGTGCCACAAGCTTATGTCCATCACAAGACCTGTTCTCACTACCAGATGCAGTAATCACCATCAATGCCAGAGGCCAACACGCACCTGGTTTTTGTTAATCCTGCACAGTAATTTG
This sequence comes from Rhynochetos jubatus, assembly GCA_027574665.1. Taxonomy (NCBI): domain Eukaryota; kingdom Metazoa; phylum Chordata; class Aves; order Eurypygiformes; family Rhynochetidae; genus Rhynochetos; species Rhynochetos jubatus. Next base: position 16,930,049 of record CM050655.1, read on the forward strand.
CCTGTGAGGGGCTTCCTACAGATGGTCAACAGGCAAAACCAACTATACCAGTACTACTGGATGGATTTTTCTTTGGACTTTCTACACAAGAACTACCAAGTGGCATTAGCTAACCATCCTAAATTTCATGTGACCACACATTCATGTATGACACTTATCTTCTGTACCCCACAATCGCTTTTTAATAGGATTCCATGAGGAAACTCTTCTCTTATCCCATTCTCCAAACCACTGTTTTTCCAAAACTAAACTACTTTTATGTATAAATATACTGAAGTAAATGTGCAAGTATTTATTATACCAAGAACCCTACATTCATAATCACCATCCAATACTAAGAGAGCTTCTGCATCCTTTAGCATGACATTTATTTTGAAAGTTGTACCTCAGAATCTCACTAGTGAAAGAAAACAGTAAAACCTTTCCAACCTTTCTTTTACAAGTGTGAGGAAGTAGGAGAAGCAGAATTACTGTGTCAGACAGACATTCCTGCTAAATCCACTGTGGCAACCCAAATCAGGGACATATTTCTAGAGAGGTAAGAAGGCAGCACTGTATGCAAACACTAACCTACAGCTGAAGGCTTAGGGGTCTTCAAAGGGGTAAAATCAGAGGTGTAGCTAGAGCTATAGGGAATGTTTTTATTGTGCATTTTATTGTGCACACACAATGATACATAGGAATTTCCATTAACACACTTAAAGTTGTATGGCTATTTCAACGACCTTCAAATTCCTAAGTTACTTAGTCAAGAGGACAATGGAAAATTAAAAGAATGTTTCACGCACTCTTCCTTTAACAGCATGCTCTCTTGAGCCACGACAACTACATCTTCTACTTCTACGTAGCGCCACACTTAATCCTTGCCCTGTACTACTTTCCACAGCAAAATACATTGTATTTTAGGACAAGGATCAAAAAGGCAAGATGAGATCCTGACAGAGAGAGGGGGAAGAGAATACAGTGAGCTGCATTACACCAAGTACATCAACCTGACTAGTATGCTGTACTGTAGAACTGACAGCTGTTGTTGTTGGGTACTTTTTTTTTTCTATTATCGCATGTTGGGTCCACTGGCTCCAGAAATTCCTATTTTGCAAAATCAGTGTCTCGCAGCAGCTACCGTGCAACTCAGAAATACCAAACAGGTGCTTAGAATATAGAGAAAAATAGTTGGGTAACAGCCACATGACAGAATGAGTAGTAGGTAGAGACAGAAAGCTTTTCAGCTGCTGAGTTGACATGGCCAAACATAGTTAAACAGGAGGAGTAGAAAGGCGTATGTGGATAGAACATGTGATGGAAGGCAACATGCTACTGTATAGTTAACACAGAATCTGTTTCTGTTTAACACTCGGTGTGATGTCAACTCAGCATTTGAATGCTACTTAAACAATCCTCCAACCAAGCCTTAAGATGTCAACTACAGTTTCCTGGAAAGATAGATGCCAAAAGAATTACAGCACTCTCTTGTCTTAGATAAACACATTCCTGAGAAGCAAGAGGAATTGCGACCTCTTTCCGAGTAAACAGTGGCAGCTTTACAGAAGAATTCAAGTAATTTTTTCCAGAGTACAACTGAAACCAGTACTTCTGCAGTCCTTGCACAGTTTGCCTTCAGAAATGGGTTTTGTAAGCTGATATTAACTAACAGTCATCTTTATACAACTTTTGAACACGTCTTTGAGCAGAACAGTCTCCTTAAGTTGGATATAAGTAACTTGCTACTACCCATTCGGAACAGATTCTGTATGTAAATTATGTGAAGTTACACTCTCAAAGATAGCTGTGGCATATGTCATCATACAGACTTTTATTTGCATCTGCTGTAGGTACAAATTTTGTTAAAAAAGTTATGGGATCTAGAAAATTAAGTTACAGGAAGTTTTTTTCATCACCTTCTGACATGACACAAAAAGTACCAACTATAATTCAGAAGTTATTGGCCTTTGGGCTGAAAGGCATATCTTGTAAGTGTCACCTCCTTTCCCCACCTTGAAATACAGTTAGAAACTGCAGCTGAACCTGCATCAACTCTCATCTGACTACACTCTCAGAAACGTTTAAAGGAAAAAATGAAGAGAAACCCACAACATTCGTTGCTTTAGTTTATTTTTCGGTCGTCCAATAGGTTTTGCATATCGTCGCCTTATTTGGGCAGCTTTCTCATGAAGTAGCTTTCTCCCTTTCTTCTTTGGTCTACAGACCTGGCAAATCCACATCCCTGCATAAAGGAAAAATAAGTTTAATTGTGCACAGTTTATTTAATCTGTACGCAGATGTCTGCCAAGACACATGCCAAGTACACAAGATCAACAAATTATGAACAGGACACCGGGAAAGGGAACTGGATAGAGAAACCACACTTTCTAATTTTTGAAAGCAAAGCACTCATGGGAAGGGGGAAAGAGGCAATAAGGATCACAGAAAAGATTGTGAGCAAATGGGTTCTTGGACAAACTTCTGTTCTAGTCTGTCCCTCCTTACACTACCTAAATCTTTCTTCAGACACAATTAAGGAGTAGGGGAAACATTATATGTGCACTGCAAAGCAATCCAGGCTAGAGTGTGCTAAATAAAATACCACATAACACCTAGCTGTGTGTTTTAATATACCACAACTTGAATTAGGCATCCTTTTAACAGTAGACGACCAATGTCTGAACAATTATAATGCTGGGGATTGCGGGGGTGGGGGGGGTGGGGGTGGTGGTGTCAGGGGAAGAAGCTGGAAAAAGTAAAAAGTCTTTAGTGTAACTTGAAGATTACAGAGGGAAAGCCATAAAGATACAAGAGCAGAACCGAGAGGTGCTATAATTAGAGGACCTGAAGCATGGGTGTTTTGTTTGTCTGTTTTTTAAATTACTCCTACGAAAGGCATGAAGAAGCAGGCTCTTTATCCCGCTTTCCTTTGTCAGTGTATATACTCCAAACGCTTTACCAGCCTTCATAAAACTTTACCTTCAATAAAATGGTCAACAACTCAATACACAGTGAATTCATCTAGTCAACTGACCACAGACCTTCACTATTTTTCTGATGAAAAAAAAGTCTCAAGTAAAGAAAAGAATTGTCTTTGATATGATTGAAATCATACTGTTTATCAATGTCAAAATAATTAACATGGTCAAGAGCTTTTGGTCACTTAATATGAGAAAAGACTGTGAATTAAAGTATTTTCACTGAAAGGATTTTTATTATCACCTTTTGGCATTCGGGAAAGTGGTGGGTCGCAGCACTCCATATGGAAGCCTCTATCACAGGAGTCGCAAAAAAGCATGTTATCCTGAAAGGGGTAAGGGGTGAGAGGGAAGAGAAAGGTGGGGGAAAAAAGACTTAATATAGCATTGCTTGAAGTTGTACATCAGTGATTTATATTTGCACGTGATAAATGCAGAGCTACAGTAAACAAAGTCAAACAACACTCAGTCTTACTTACTGCATTTTTGCCTTGGATCCTACATGCGCTGCATGTCTTGCATTCAATACACTGCCATCTTAAGGCCTTCACATTCGTTGTTAACTCAGGACAGAATTTCAAACATGACGGATGTCCTAAAAAAACCCAAAATATTTAAAGCTTAAGATTTAAGATTGGTAAGATAAAGTTCAAGAGGACACAGCCAGCATCACCACAACACTGCAAGCACCAGCTGCTTTCACAACGTTGTAACACATTATTTAACTCATCTACTTCATAGAGAGATACTGAATAACTGCCACAAAACTCACTGATGAAGAGGTAGAAGGTTGACTTCTCTGACACCTGTGAATGGCCCACACAAGCACCTGACAGTGAATTGTTATTCTCACTAGGTTATTTCCAGAGCATATTAAGCTGTCATTGCTTCTGCAAAAAGTGGTTTTTGAAACTTGACCCCACTCCCCTTTCATATCAGTGCAACATAAACAGATGAAATCTTAAGATAAAATTGTATTAGTTATTTTTCTAAATAGTATACCAAGTATCTACCAGAGAAACACAGTAGTCAAACTATATGCATTTTACATTCCAACTTCATACTTATTCATATACAAAAAGAAATTTCAGAGCAGTGGAGGAGGGGTGAAAGCGGGCAACTGCTACAAGAAAAGCTTAATGCAAAAGAAGATTTAAAACACAGGAGGCAGGGAGAAGAATAGCTGAAGTACCACCTTCCATGAAACTGTGTTTTATTCCCTAGTGGGACCATCTTCTTTGCATGGTAGCCTAGAAGGCGTACATGGCTTTTCCAATTAATGCAAGGTATCAAGACAACTGAGCACACACAATACCTTAGGTAATACTCGCAGTGATTTTTCATGTCTTCAACTAACTCAATAGAGCATGCTTTTAACCCAGGAAAGATAAAAGCACTGCTAAACAGGAAGGGGTAAGCCTTCCGCATGCAACATTTTTTTTTGCCAGTATTATATTCAGAGATCATGAAGAACATCAACCCACAAATTGTCAGAGGTAAGAATCCCTGATGCCATGCTGCTGTGACGTGATGCACATGAAGTATGTTTTCTTCTCACTGTCAGAGTCTGGATACATGCTTTCTTCCACGTAAGATGATGGTAATGGACTAGTCATGGTTATTCAGACTTTCTCCATCTGCTGTTTCTCAGTCCAAGACTGAGCTAAACCACCTCAAACGAGAATACTAGCGGACAAAGGTATGAATGGCAAAGATGACTTATGGAATGCAAAAGCGACTTTAAAAAGTGCAAATTTCAGATTTTACTTCCTTTTATTTTATGTACCCAATGCTTAATCCCCTTTTTGTTAAAGTTTAAAAAGATAAATTGTGTAAATATAGCACATTCTCTAAACAAAATGCAGGAACAAAATCGATTGGTAAAGAATAATCAGTAATAAATTCAAAAGGTACTTTCAAAACTGAAGATGCTGAAAGCGTTGCCATTTGATTCCCACATACAGTTTAAGATACACTAACAAGCCGGTGGTTAAAACCCAGCATGCACTTAAAGTGACTATTTTTCCTGAAACTGACAAATACACTTTGTAACCGCATGGTTGAGTTCAATGCTACATTGTTCCCTTCAGTAAAGCCTAACAAGTGCCTCATTTAAAAAATCTGCTACGAAATAAGGAAAAAACTCCCTAGAGTGGCTGATACTAATAATCAATATCTCAGAAAGACTTATTTCCTCAACCATGACTTAACAACTATATTAACACATTAAAATGTAATCATAAACCAATTACATCCATATAAGTACATTTAATTCCAGTTATCTACCTTGCACAGAAGTGATTTATTTCAAGGAGCAAGTAAATTGTGGTTTAAATTGCTGATTCTAACTTTGCCTTAAGTAAATAACTGGTAAGTATAAACTTAAGAAATGTCCATTCTCACACGGTTGGTAGCGATGCACACATTAGGTGTGACAGGGTTACTTTATTTCTCTGTTATGTACCAACACATCTCTCATTCAAGCAATTACATAGCTTAATATATTTGTTAATATCCTTAACTGTTAAATTTTACCATCAGACAAAAATTAAAGAAAAAAACCCGTATTGGTATTAAATATGTATTAAAACTTGGTATTAAATATGAAGATTCTGCCTACAACTCCAAGTCCTTGAGTCACAACTAACTAGAGGCTGACAGAATGCAAATGGGAGTCCCCACTAGACACCTGCCACATCGAGGTATGCACTAGCACTGACAGCACAGAAATGTTCAGATTTCAAAATACCACAGTGTTCTTGAATAGCTGATAGTTACAGTCTGCATTTTGGACGGAAACTGACATAGTGCAAATGTAACAAGTAGAGGGTAAGGCCTATCGGACAGGAAGTGGTAATCAACACAGGGTTCACTTTTAAAAGGGACTCTGTTTAACCATTTGCATAGCTAACTGATCACAGAAATTTGTTAAAACGGCATCACCATGACTGTCAGTGATGCTATGGCCAGTTTCTTTAAGAGCTGAAGAGCGAAAGCATGTTTCTGGCTTCAAAATTCACAGTATTTCAGCTCTAACTAATCTAAACTGAAGTTGAGAACATACTATCTTCTCCAGAAGCTGACATCTGCCAAGAGATTTTCAACACTTGATCAATCTCTTGTTTGAAAAGTTTCAGATGGTAATTTCTCCTGGTTCAATCACTTGACTTTCTTTTAATATAGCGCATGAGTTTAACCAGATTACTAGAAATTTAAGACCTTTGAAATCTGGCAATTTCCACCGGGAATACATGTATTTTTACTTTAAAACAAAGCTCTTAAAAATTACATGCTTGAAAATGTGTTCTTATTCATCGCAGTTACAAAACGTTCAGATTTGTGACACGCTGATGTGGCAGAAACAGGTGAGACAAGGAAGTTAGAACAGAACATCTCACTTCTTTGTGTCTGAAGGCAACTCCTTAAACCTGCCCACTTTTGATTCCTCATTGCAAATTTGAGCCTTGTTTATCTTTCAAAGCATTTGACACAACAACTAGTCTTCTAAAAGAACAAAGCAATGTATCAATGACAACAATTATGTACAGTGCTTCTTAATAAGGTATGCTAATATCTTCAGTTATTTTTAAGTTTGATAGAAGTGTTAGGAACTCATGTATAAGATAACCCTTTAGGTAGAAAGCATTATTACTTAGGGTGACTTTAGCTATGAGCAGAGAGGTTCAGTAGACCCACTGCAAACATGTAGTAGGTTTTTCCACCTGCAGGTTTCTCAGCAGTTCATTTTATCCAACTAGCTAACACCTTCCTACAGACAGCAATAATCAAGACAATTCCCGTATTCCCTTATTTAGGTGTACCCTAAATCTCCTTTGTAAAGTTATCTCTGCACAGTCCTTTCCAAACATATTGTGTCCCTATTCCTCTTGACCTGACTTATGTCTGTTATTCTGCTCTCCAGCCTCCCCCACCCATCCTGGATCAGTAACCCTTCATCTTGCCTTCTCAGCCTAACATACTATTTGTTTAAAAGGGCAGTACCCACAGGTATTCTACTTTTAGCTCCTTTTCCTCCTCTTTCTAAATCTTCAACTCCCTTGTAAAAATCTGTCCACAGCAGGTCTTTAACTGCTGCTGCACCTCTCAATGGGAAAATGGAAGTAGAGTCCACTTCCAGTTCTCAAATCCACTGTTTTTTCAGAATCAAAATATAGGGGAAAAAAGCAGGGTGGTTGGGTGGGGGTGAGTGTGTGAAAAGAGGAGCAATGTTTGCTTCCATAATAGCATTTGTTTTCTTACATCTGACAGCCCTCATCTTACTTCTTTAGAAAATGCGTTGTGCAAAGTGACATAGCAGTGCTTTCAATTTCCACTGCCCGAATACACTATAATCCCAAATACCACAACATCGGAGTGATATCAATTAAATGCAGATATTCTGGTCCTTTCTGCTTTTAGAAAGCAGAAGCATTACCTGAAGAGACACCAGCAACTGACACACAAACATAAAGGAAAGCAGACATGCCAGTAGTGGGCACTGCGATGTAATCTCTGTTAGCTGAACAATTTGCTTGCTGTGCACAACATGCAATTTCTTTTATGTTTGTCAGACAGCAAGACCAGCTATGAGATACACTGCAATGTGCAAAATTACGAATCCAATTACAATAAACCTCCAGTTGAGTGAAGTTTTGTTATTTATAAATTGCACTGAGATTGGGTTTTATTTTAGTTAGGCATCAGTAGCTAAAGTTTAACCATCCAGCAATCTGATTGGCAGTCTCCACATTTCATTCTTTGTATCTAATATATCTGAGGAACTAATTAAAGATAATTTAGTCTTAATGAGGCAGAGAGAATGTATCAGTGTTAATTCAAATGGAAGCTGATCCATGAAAGTCAAGACTTCCAGTTCTAAAGCATCTTAAACCTACCAGGGGATTATTACACAACAGAAGAGAAGCTGATATCGAAACTCACCTGATTAGTGTAAACCCTGCGTAACAGAGTCTAACCAAGCACAAATCCTATTATATTTCCAAATATTACAATACAGATTTGAAAATACAGGAAACCTGCAAACCATTAAAAGAAGACAGTTTAAAGTCTATGGGGTTTGGTTTTGCAAACTGGGGTGAAAAAGCCACTTCCCTACTTCACTGTTTAATCATTTGCTTAAATATACTAAACCAAACAGCTGGAAGTTGGAGCCTGTGATTCTAAGCAGCACTGCTGTTTTGTCTTTGAACTGGGATGGTCTACACTGCAAAGCTTTACCAAAAGTATTTCCCAATGTGGCTGTAAGCTTAGGGTGGCAAGTACTTTACTGGCACAGATAACCAAACACAGTCCACTCGGCTGACAAACCATTCTGGCCAAGTAACTCTTCTTCCAGCATAATGCTATTTTATACAGGATTTTTTCAGAATAGCTGAACTGATCAGAGGATTTTCACATCCTGAACGCTACAGTTGCACCACAAAAATCTTTATGGCATAGAGTTACTAAAGAGATTTACTGAAGATTCTTAGCCAAATTCCTCTGTAAATCAGCAGTAACCTAGGCCAAGAAATACATGGAGTATCATCCACACACAAGCACTGCGCAAAGCAACTGCACTACGGTATATCATTTTCAAAATAAACTTAGTTGCTCACTTAAAGGGAAGCACCTGAATTCAGAAAAGCCACATGGAGTCCCCAAGAGCTGCTGCAAAACACAGGAGCAAGGTATATATGATTGATCGGTAGAGTCACTATCTTGGGCCTGACAACTAACAGGTGCCTAACAGCTTCAGGATGTTATTTGAAATACTACTCAAATTCCCACTTGAGTTCAACACAAGAATTTTATTTAAAAATTAAATTGGATACACAAGATGTGCAGATACCCAGCACATCTATACTTTTGACATAAAGATGAATTTACACCTCTTATTTGTAGTTATCCACATGACAGTTTAGTAACAAAAAAAACCACCACACCACCAAAAAAACCAAATCAATCACACACACACAAAAAAATCACTACCTGTCTCTTCCACCCTCCCCTTTGTTTCAGTGCTCAAGCTATGTCCAGAGAGGATGACATTCAGAAGTTTAAAATATTCTGAATACCTTAAAACCAGACTTAAACATAAACACTTCCAGTATTTGTAAATTCAGCCAACTTACCACTGCTGCCACAGTCTGCACAAGACAACAGCTCCTCTGGCTTTTTTTCACGATTTGATTCTTTCGTCCCCAAACAAAAGCTACATATCGGGATGGGATCCGCTCGTGGCTAGATTTAAAAGTAAACAGGATAGGGTTAGCTTGATTAAGAAAACAACAAAAACGTTTTGTCATAAAATCTACAAAGATGGGTCATTCTCAGTAATCTTTTGTTTCTCACCTTACAAAAATCACTTGTACCAGCCATTTTATTGTACCACATACTAATTACCAAGACAAATGTCCATTTTACTAACTTTGAAATAACAAAGTTGATTATCTTAACATATTTCATAAATGTCACGTTGGTCTGTAATAAGCACTCCTGTGTACTAATCCATGTAAACCTCCCCACTACAAGTCTAGTGTTAACAAAAAACAAGGAAAAATTAGAACTTGGTACACTACTCTTGAACATACAATTTCAACCCCAGAATGCAATCACTTATTTTTCAGATGTAATACTGCTGAAAGATTAAGATGCAAACTGGCCTTTACTACAGATTAGTATAGCTCCTTTCCACAAGAAAAACAGTAACTTAAAGAAACCCTCAAATTTAAGACACAATTTATTGCTTTTTCATCCAATACAACTCACAAATAACTGTGAAACTACCATTTTAGGGTAAAAACACTGGATTCAACAGCCAAGATTTATCCATCCTAGTCTGATGAGTCCCATGAGCTATCATACACAATTGGAATAAAACAAACATGTAAATCTTTCACTGTCTGGAAGCAACACACAGAACTTTTCAGAGAAAGAATTAAGAATTGATAGAAGTTTACTTCCCAATCTTCCTAATCCGTTGCATGACAAAGTATGAGAGATCAAATACCCCAAAACAGTTTCCACAGTAAATTTAGAGCTTTAATTAAACTACCTATCTGCATCATGCAACATATTAGCGCCTACATACTAGCGTATGTAGTTCTATAATAAAAAATTATGTGCAACTATTTAAGTGGCAAACACAGCGTACCTCCCCATACTGGCTTCTAGCAGCTAATATCACAACTACTCAAAAATCAAAATAGTTTCTCTTGCAAATCTACAGTTTCCAGATTTAGTTAAGCAATGCTGTTAGTTTTATATAACAAAGTAATTCTTTGCTGCGTTCACCTTCAATTTTTACATTTCCATTCTATGCCACAATACTTGGAAAGCTGACAGACCATCTTCAGTTGACCTATGAATCTGTACACCATTCCAGGTCTGGGAAGCAGGGAATGGTTGTTTTCAAGGGTGTTCTTGAGAAGGCATCAGTTCCACATTGATATGCCCTTATACCTTAACACAACATAGTACCAAAACACTGAAACTCGGTTTATACTACTGAGCTTTAGGATCATCTTAAATCGAACAGCAGATTCCAAAGAATACTGACACCAGCAAGGTGAAGTTGTCCTAGTCCACCATGAGGAACACACACATCCTCACCTTACCTACAACCACTTCCATATTAACATACCCTGAGGCATAGTACTTTTTCTGAAAGCTTAGTCCTAGAAGGCCTGCTCACTGTTCATCTCTTCACAATCCAATTATCAGAATACTGACACACTTGTATACCCCAAAGAATATACATACAAGATGACCAGAGCCAAAGACTTTAAGTGTGAAAATGTCTGTTCTCTTCTGTAAACTACAAGTGACAACTGCAATGTTACCTTCTTATAACTAATAGGAACAAACATCACCTGAAGTCTTTAGTCTTATTAACACCTCCATTATGTATTACATGGATAGCTGAAATATTAAACTGCTACCTGGACAAAAATAGTGGTTCAAGTTATAAAACTGGAAGATTTCCCATTTAATTATGTTAAAAATACAGTAGAAAGCGTTATTGATCATCTTTAGCCGGATGGCATTGAGTAAGATCAGTAATTCTATAGGTGGGAAAGGATATACCAGTTACCTGCAAAATTTTTCACCTGCCAGTTAAAAACAACACATATACAAATAAAAGAAAATTAGTTAGTTACTATTCTTGCTAGTAAGAGATCGTAATTCAACAGATTTGTCCTATCATAATACTTTTAAACAGACTTGTATTAGGAGCAAAACGATATTAACAAAAAATTAAGCTCCACCAACACTCATCAGCAGAAAAATGTCCAGAGCTGTCCAAACACAACTGTTCCCTTGCAGCATCTTGGGGACATTTCTTAACAGCTACTTAAAGTTTAATACAGATAATCTTTAAAGATTATTCTTTTAGTGAAATCCACCAAAAATCTCCTCTTGGCAACCATACCATTCTTCTTCCCTTTGACATAACAGTGCTTTAGCCATTTCAGAAACACTGGCTCTGATAAATAATTTACAAAACATCACATATCATCTATGTAATGACACAAATCCAGGTCCACAATCTCATTTCTCTATTTCTCTCTCCAGTATTTTTTTCTTGCTCTAGGAAAAGACATGGCCATTAGCCAACATTCATTTACTTCCCTATTTCAAAACCACTCCCCCCCCCCCTTTTTTTTTTTCTTTAACTGAAGGTAAAATAAAGGCCAAAGGTTGTTGGCAGTTCAAGGCTGCAAAGACTGATGTTCCCATAACAAATCTAATAATAGAAAGCTTGCAAATCCTATCTCTTCACACACAAGTTTTCAAGAAACTTACAGGCTCCAGTATGGATTTTGAAGACATTTTCATTAATTACTGATTACTGGGCCTGATCTCTGAGCTACTGAAAATTAAGAATACACACCATTTGTCAGCACAGTAAACAAAACAGTTTCATACCGCTTTAGATTGCGCAGTCAAAGCAAAATAATATTCATAGGTAGTATTATTTCTGCCTCACAACTGTCTCACTTAGGATAAACTAAGTGGGTTTTGGGTTGGGTTTTTTATTCGGGTTTTTGTTTTGGCTTTTTGAATGGGTCAGGATATAATCCAAACAGAAATGCAATGCCTACCTGTTATCTCTTTTCTTAATCACTAGTTTCTCTTCTAAAATATAGCAATCGAGTATCGTTATATTCTGAAAAAACTATGATCAGTCACCATGAAGGTTAATTCCATTTCATCTCTTACAGGAAGTTGTATGGCCAGTTACTCAGTACTGCAGTATTTTATACCATATGCACCAGTAATATTTTTCTTATTATTCAACCTCAGTTTAAAAGAAAATAACCAAGTACCATATCACGACATTTTTACTGTCACCAGTAATGTTGACTCAGAAATCCTCATGATGCACCCACTGTGATCATCTGCCCAAGTTTACAGTCTTAGCTTCCTACAATAAGAAAGGATTACTTTGTAAAATACAGTATATAAATTCCTCAAATATATGCAAGATTTAAACAGACTATTATTATTTTACACTGACATTAGAGTTTGTTATGAGAGAACTGTTTATCCCTGCTACACATCAGTGCAAGTGTTAAACCACAAATTATTTTTAACATTCACAATAGGAAGTCTCAAATACCTCTCCCCCTTCCCTTCATGCGAAATTATTCCTATGAACAACCACTGACTGCAGCTGATCAGAACACTGTCATAAAAGCTGTGTGAACCAGAAAAGCTATGCAGGTACATTTTCAAGAGACTGGCTTACTGAAGAGAGTATCACAGACTATTCAGCAAGCCCCAGTCAGTGTCTCCGCTTTATGCATTATATAAACCCTTGCTCTGACCTCAAATGCACCACCTTCCTAAAAAGTGCACAAAAAGATGAGGGAAAAAGTAAGATCTGCAGTTCAGTTACTCCCAACAAAAATTTGGTATACCGTATACACTGGTTTTTCTTTTGTGCTGCACAAGAGAGCACGCAAACAACCAAAACAATCAGAACAAGGACCATGTTCAAATGCCCACCACTAAGTAATCTAGAGGGAAAAATTCAAGACCATCAGGTGGTCAAGTCTGAAAGTGGCTGCCTTTCATCAGGAGGGCAATGCAAACCCATGAATGATTTCACCTCTGTGTGCCTACGTACCCTCAACCTGAGTGATGGGAGACGGAAGATTTCTGAGCTGTTACTAACCATAAAAAGCAGGAATGCACAACCAGCAGAACAAATAATGAGGGATCTGGGTGGATGGAGAAGGAAGTGGACACTGCAAGTTGGTGCAGATGGTGCTGTGGAGGATAGCATCACCTCCCATCCTCTCTCATTTATTTGATACAGTGTAAAAAAAAGGAAGAGCAACCATCCACATAACAAAGGAAAAGAGAAATGCGTGAATTACATCATTCACCATAAAGAATCTAAAGTATCATCCAACTTTAACATCTGACAGAGTAGAAAGAACAGGGAATTAAAGAATAGAGATTAGTGTTTTCAGATCTGGGTTTCTGCAGTAATTAGAAACAACCATGGGCTACCCAAGCAATACTGTGAGGTTTTCAGGCCCAAGAAGGATGCTAACTAACTCCATGTCCAGAGGTCGGCAAGGACTCCATTACAGCACCAAAGATGTCAGTGGAGCATTGGACGATACAGCAACCTCACCTTAAAAACTTCAGGTTCCTCTCCCACACACACATCTTTCATTTTAGGACTCCATAACATTTATAGTTTTAAACCCATTTTAAACAATAATTGTGTGTGATTATCCTAACACTTATGACAGTTTTCACTAAAAATTATACAAATACATGTACACTAAATTTTGATTTATAGCCTCAAATTTCAGTCACTTCAGAAAATAAGAAAAGCCTTGCTTAGTAATTTTTTGCTACAGATAAAGGCTAAACAAATAACTAAAAACACTGAGTTTGGTGACCTCAAGAGTGTTTTTAAATTGCCTTTTTTTTTTTCTTTAAAAAAAAAGGCAAAGAAACCTGAGTTTCAAGTACTTAGCATAGTTCACAAGTTCTGAAACATTAAGAACCACTATCCTTACTGCTTTCTCACAATCTTCACAAACTGCAAAATCAGAGATTGGTGCACAGAAAAATCATACTAATTTAGAAATAAAACCACAGTGTTAGCGTTTAAACCGGTGCAGTTTCCGTATTTAAGCAGGCTTATTAATTTATGCGATCAGTAAGTCATTTTATTTATTTAATGAATCAAAGGTGTCTATTCTGAGATAGTAACAGACATCAATACTGCATAAATGAATCCTTGGTAATAATTCTGCTAGACTGATATCTTATACCAGAATTTGTCTCAAGACACTGGCTCAAACTAAAAAAAAAGTTAAAAAAAATATTTTCGTACTGTAGTCTGTGCTTCTGCAATTTACAGGCTCATACGACTATACTTATAATTCTCACGAAATTCTTAAATCATTTAGCATCTTCTAACACTCCACCTCTCAATAAGTCATACATTTTGTTAGGTCCTGAAAAGTTGCATTTTCCAGCGTGCAGTTACCCACAACTACAAATCCCACAGAAAGCAAGAAGATTACTATTTACATCGCTGTTGCACTCCGAGGCTTTAAAGAGATTGTCTGAAAACTGTTAGGCCTTAGCTGTGAACACACAATTATGGTTTTAAGTGCTGGTCTCATTAAATGTTATAAACACATTAAAAGAAATTAAAAGTTTCACACACACCACCAAGAAATTTAAGTTTGAACAGTAAACCAAAAGCCTCAACTGTTCACACTTGCCACTGCCTCAATGCCTTTTCAGAAACACCTCAACATCATCTGACAACCTGCTTGAAGACACATCCTTATGGATGATACACAAATATTAGATCTCTATTACCCTATGAACAGCAACAGCATACAAATAACATCAAGGTTAACAGGATAGAGTCAAATTTTATTGAAAAGGCCACAACCTTCACTAGGGATCCACTGTGCTGGTCCCAATATTTACCCTTCTTCAATTACTTAAGTATTTACAGACTCAGGAAGGCCATAATCAGCAAGTTTGTTTCCTTAGAATACTGACATTTTCACAAAGCACCTTCTTGGTGTTTCTTTTTGACCATCACATTATAGTTTCAGAAATAGAAGACTTAGAACAAGAACTACCACCAGTAACATCTCTAAATACTGCTTTTTTAAAAAAAATTTATATTAAAAACCCCCTGAATGAGCCACAGATATTGATTTTTAGTCTCAACTACTGAAGCAGTTGCTCTTGGTCACAGACAAGGGAAGGTGTTATGAGCAGTGTCAGCTGCAATCCCCTTACTGCACCCATTCTGTAGGCAAAACCCCCTTAATTTACTTTCCACATCTGAAAAAAAAAAAAAATCCATCAAGTTTCAGAGACTAGATATTATAAGGCAAGCTAAGTTTTAATTTTTTTAAAAATAACTTCTAAATGACAACTGTCCAGTAGATCCCATGTTAGCTCTACAGCACCACACAGGTATCCCATGGTAAAAAATACACACTAACTCAAACGATGGTAAAAACATGCTGACAGGCTATTACTGCTTAAGTGTGAAAACATTAGACCTTCTCCAGACCTTACGTAGCAACTATACCTTCAGAAAGCACCAAGCAAAAGCCAGAACAGGGCAGCTGCAAGAAGCCAGGACAGTCCAGGTCCTGTGTGTCTAAGAACTATAGTCTAAAGCTTTTCCTCTTCCCCCAAAAGAGTATGTAGAATATCTGGTATCTACCACGCTAGAACACGTTTGTGTTCTCTTTTGCTCTGTAAAACTCCAACTTCCTTCATACACAGTGGCTTCCTCTGCTCACATCCCCCTCCTGTATTTTCAAAGGGTATGTCTATATGGGAATTACAATATACAACGTAACTGTCAGCCTTATGTAAATTTTCCAAACCTGAGCAGCTGAAGACCCTTGGTGTCCTCCTGGATTCACACACCCGAAAGGCATCTAACCCTAACAGTAATACTAGATTTCAGAGTTGGAAACACATTCTTGCAGGTCCGTGACCTCCCCTTAGTGTGCACACACAGGGCAATCAGCAGATGACTCGTGAAGATTGTGAGGGCACACATAGAAGATCATGTCTCATATCATGTTCTTCAATCGTCATCTTGGAAACTAGAAAACTCACTTCCACCCTGCACTCCTGATGAAGGAGGAAGCTCATGAAAGTGCATCCACACTGACATTTTTCCACAGGTAACAGCAGGAGAGGGAACACTCTCCCACCTCCGCCCATAAGAAAACTGTGGTTCCCTCAGCCCATAAGAAAACTGTGGTTCATTTAACAAGCTGAAGAACTCTCTTCACCTCAGCACACCAGTTCCATTGCAGACCTGAGCTAAAGTGATCTGCACAGAGCATACAGTAAGTTATTCCTAGCTTTTTCATTGTTCTTCAGCTAGTAATTCCATGCAATATTCTTAAAACCATTTTTCTTCCCTCTCAAGTCAAGAAGTGTTGAAACAGAAAACGTGCCTCTTCCTTCCCACCCTGCTAAATATGGCCAAGCCTACAGTGCAGACTTGTATGATTAGAAATTTCTCCCATGGAGTATTTCAATTAGCTCTTACAGGAACACAGCTCCCCCCCCATCACTTTGTGTGGCTTGGTATTAACCTCATCAGTCAACAAGCATCACTGCAGTGGATGGAACTGAATATACGAAAAGCTAACTTTATCTTCATAAAAAAGTACTGTCATGAGGAAGACATGCGTAACATGCAAGACACTAACAGACAGTTTTCAAATACAGTTTCTATTTTTAAGGTACTACCAGGAGCTCCCTCTCCCAAATTGGAAAATAATACAACATAGAACAGGGAAGCCCACAACAATGACTACTTGGAAAACAGAAAGCAACTTCAGGCTTCTGAAGTCTCTTTTCCTTGCAGTAAAGGCAATAACGGTCAAATTCTATTCCACATTGTACTGTTATATGAAACAAAAGAAGTCTAAGATATTAGAAACAAAAAGAAAACTAATTTCAATTTATTACAGCTGTAGCTGTATTCAAAAATACAATCTTCAATCTGGCACACAGAATAACCTCAAATGTACCAACAACAGGCTTGCTTTTCTTCAGTCCCTCTCCGAGTAGTCCACTGATGCCCACAGACCAAAGTGGAATCACTACTACAGATCCAACCACGCATATTATGCCTGAAGTTGCATTATTCCTTACCTACCTAACACTAGTCAAGGTAGGATGTCATCTTCCAAGTGACACCTTTGCTTTTTATGTAGCTCAAGTTCTTTCTTCCAAAGTAATTTGAGTTTTCACTCCTTCCACCTCAATCCTTTAAATCCATCTAGATTTAAGCATCGTATATGTCCCTTACTCGCCACACACTCTTTCGGTCACAAAAATGATGCACTTAAGCCTTAAAACAATGACCTACCATTATCATCCTCATCATGACCTCCTCTTCCATACCATCAACCATGATGCCACCCATTATGTTTGGCAACACGTAGTTAAACAACTGCAGCCACATCATTAGTATGGAACCCTCCCAAGAATATCACCTTTAAGTACACTTCTAGGTACTCATTCAGAAGTAAACAATTACTTATGTATCTAGCTTTCTACAATCCTCCTCATTGCCCGCTGTTCATTTTCACCTTTTCTTCATATATCCCAGTTTCTTCCCAAGTTTAGCAGATTTCCAAACTTTTTGGCATGGAATCTACCAGTCACCGCAATGCAACTAGGACGAAACAGGTGACACACGTAATCACATGCAGGTAAGTAGTGGTGCACTACAAAGACCATGATCCATGTGCATGTCGATTTTTACGTTCTTTGGGGGAAAGCATTGATTTAAGCAGATGAAATAAACACCAGCATGAAAAGCACACGCTTCATTGCCATAATACGATGTTTACTCAGGTGTTTGTATATATGCATATTTTTATTCATAACTTATTACAAAGTCACCCTACGTAAGTGTGTATAATATGTTTGCAGTGTGGCACAGGATAATTATTAGTTGTCTTGATGCTAATTGCTCAGGGAAAACGTTTAATTGCATATTAAATTGATCATATGCATATTTTATTTAGTTTACTCTTTGGGGCAAGTTTACTGTCAGCGCTATCTAGATTTGAGTAGCGCTATATTAAAAACACAAGTAGGGCTTCATGAGAGTGGGCTAGTGTTTAAATGCAGTTAAAATAGAACAAGCAGAGCCCAATTCTACTTCAAGATGAAGCAGCTGAATTTCCACAGTCAAAAAGTACCCTGCCTAGTTGCCTCACACACCTAAATATATTCCGACCAAACCAAAATTATTATAGCAGCAAATTCCAGAACATAATATGGGATTACAGGAGAACTAGTTCTTTAGATTTATTCCACTTATATGATTGTGAAATGGAAGCTTTAAATGAAGAACTGTTTTGGTTTGCTTGTGGGTATTTAAAAGTTAGTTTTAACACATACATATAACTTAACATCCTTTCTGGTTGAACAACTATTTTAAGAGCAGATGCAATCAAAACAATATTTGTATTTATTTGCATCACTGTAAACAGCAATCGCTTCTCTTACTGAGGCCCAAATAACAGAGAACTAACATGGCTTAACACCTACATGCCTAGGTAGGTCCCCCTAACACGGGAGAGCAGCTAGGCCATTGACCTGTCTGTTGTCAAGTCACTGGTTTTGATTTGGTAACAGCACTAAGATACTACTGTACCATGTGTGCTACAGGGCAATACAAGTCATAAGAGTATATTATTTATTTTAAAATAAAAACACTCCAGGTCTCCTTTCTGGACCGGGAGAAAGCTGGAAAAGTAGCTGATTAAATGCTAACAGCTTCATTCCCCTACAGGAACTGAACTTTATTCTTGAGAGAAAAGCAGTTTAACTCAACAGCCACGACACTGAAACCACTTGCAGGCATTTACTTTTACAGGCCATCACTCAAGACACAACGCCATTGAAAATCTGCCAGATCTGTAAAGTATATACACTGTTTTATACATGATCTAGGAGAGCAGCTGAATTCCATGGCAGAGGGATAATAAAGGTGAAGAGGCAAAGCAGCCCTATACCCCAAGGAGTTACCTAACAGGCTGGCATTGCAAACAAATGAAACAGATTGCCCTATCAGTACCAGCTTCTTTCTATGTACAGGTCATGTCCAAAATAGGGCAAGGACTTCAGCCTCCCAGATGTCTGCTGCAAATACAATACGGCAGAGAGGAGATGGCCTCAGAGGTTCCTGAAGTGTGTGGAAGATAACTTCCTGATACAGGTGGTGAGCGAGCCAACTAGGGCAGGCACCCACTGGACCTGTTTCCTGTCAACAGAGGACTTTAGGGGATGTCACAGCCGGAGGCCGTCTTGGGCATAGCCATCACAAAATGACAGAGTTTTTGATTCTCAGAGAAGTAAGGAGGGGGTTCAGTTTAGGAGACTTTGGCCTGTTTAGTAGATGGGATCCACCCAAAGGTGCTGAGGGAGCTGTGCTCACCAAGCCACTTTCCATCATCTATCTACCTGTCCTGGCTAACCGGGGACATCTCAGTTGACCAGAGGTTAGCCAATAAAATGCCCATCTACAAGAAGGGCCAGAAGGAGGATCCAGGGAACTACAGGTCTGTCAATCTGACCTCAGTGCTGGGAAGGTTATGGAGTCAAATCATCTTGAATGTCATCACGTGGCATGTACAGGACAACGAAGTGAACAGGTCCAGTCAGCATGAGTTTATGAAAGGGAGGTCCTGCTTGACTGATCTGATCTTCTTCTATGACAAGTGATCCACAAGGTGACACCTAGTGGATGAGGGCCAGGCTGTGGATGTTGTCTACCTACACTTTAGTAAAGCCTTTGACACTTTCTCGCACAGTTTTGCAGGAGAAAACGGCTGCTTGTGGCTTGGATGGGCATAGTCTTCACTGGGTAATAAACTGGCTGGATGGCTGGGCCCAAAGAGTTGTGGGGAATGGAGTTAAATCCAGTCGGTAGCGGGACACATGGGGTGTTCCGCAGGGCTCAGTACTGGAGCCAGTTCCGTTTAATATCTTCATCAATGACCTGGTTGAGGGGATCAAGTGCACCCTCAGTAAGTCTGCAGACAACAGCAAGGTGGGCAGGAGCATTGATCTGCCTGAGGGTAGGAAGGTTCCATAGAGCGATCTGGACAGGCCGCATCGATGGACTGAGGCCAACTGTATGAGGTTCCACAAGGCAAAGTGCCGGTTACTGCACTTGAGCCACCACAACCCCATGCAACACTACAGGCTTGGGGACAAGTGGCTGTAAAGTGCTCAGCAGAAAAGGACCTTGGGTGCTGGCCAACAGGCTGGTGAATACAGTACAATTATCTCCATCACAATATAATAAAGCACTGTTAACTGGCCATGCTACGTAAGCCAGAGCTCAAACGGCCCAGAACAAAACCAGTAAATATTTCACAGAAGACCAGCTTTTCTTAGAAAGGTTTCCAAATACGCCTATTAAGTAAAGTCAAATCAAAGTCTCTGGAAGGAAACAGACTCAGAGATTTGCATTAATTTATTACATTTAAGCTGAAAAAAAGTATTGCAGCAATCTGTATTGCACAGCTTCTGGAAACAAATCTAGTCAGGCTCTCAAACCCTGGTTTTAAACTATCTTCTACATTATTTCAAAGCCTGTAGTATCAAACAAAACCCATGAGGTCCTACCAATAACATTAAATTGCCATACTACTCAGGGAAGGTGCACAAACCCTCGTGTCAGACTTCATACAACAGAAGAAAGGGATAGGAGAAGGGTCATAGGAAAGTTCATCGGGAAGCAGCTGTGATTTTGTGAGCATTTTTTAAACAGTGCTCCAAGGTTATGTTCTGCCTCAAAAAAAGGCAACAGTATTCATAGAATCATATAATTGCTGATAACCTACAAAAGGTGTCAATAACATCCACTCCAACAAAAAGGCCTAATTGAAGGAAAGAATATATTAACCAACCACCACTTAGCAAGTTATTCTAACAATACTACGGACAACACCCAAGTCTGAAACTGAAGTCTTCTACCACCAACCTCCCTTCAACACCGAGAGGATTGTTTAATATAACAAGCAGCTGTTCCTGCTCATGTCCATTCAGTAACAAAACTGAATAATGAAATAATGTGTACCTACAACATCACAGTTAAGTGCCACTGGTTGTTAAAAGAGAAGTCTCATCTGTAATAGTCTAACTACTTCCAATGCAAGTTTTCTTTTGCAGTGCAACCATAAAAACCACTGTCTGATCTAATTCCAAATGAGTGCAGAGCATAGCTGGGACAAGTCAGAAACTCATGTAATACACACTGCAGGAATCCACTTCATGATAAAATTTTCTGTGCAGAGATTTTTCCCTTGCCTCTTCCTACACATGGCGGAGAAAATATAATATCCCAACGGAAACAACAAAGCAGCATGACAAGAGCTACACTATATAACTTACTGAACTGTCTTTAGGACAGGATTAACCTGTAAGGCCAAGGGACAAGTAAACAAGTAGGTCAATTTTTCACTTCATGTACTCACCGTTCAGCTGTTTTAGAACTAGCAGATAAATACAACAGAATTCTGACCTTGATCTCTTGCAAGGAAGCCTGCAATCCTGATCCCTACAGACTGTACGTATTTTAGTCTCCCTCATAGACAGACTAGCATGAGAAAAATATCTCCATTAACCAGTAAGAAGTAGCAAGTAAACAGTGGGTCCCAAGGCACAAGCTAGGAGATTAGCTATACTGCTGTTTCTTAACAGTCTAAATCAAAGTATTATTTGCAGCTTTTTGTGCTTTGATGGTTTAACTCTCCAGTATTTAAATGCTTACATCTAAGCATCTATGCTTATAGCATAAGAAAGAATGCCATCAATTTAGTGAAAACCAAAAATTACATGTTGTGTTATTTAACAGCAAAGCTGATTGAAATGACTAATTACATTTAGGATGAGCATAGTATCTCCCTCAGTTTTGTACAAAGCAAGCATTTGTGAAATATCAATTAGGCGATGCAAATCAGGACTTTTAGAGAGTGTAGAAAATGTTTTGAAGACTACTTGTCTATAACAGAGATCACGTCAATAACAGCCTTTAAAAGAATGCTATATAATTGAACCCACAGAAGAGAACCTTTTCTCTCTCTCTACTTTGATACTTA
This sequence comes from Rhynochetos jubatus, assembly GCA_027574665.1. Classification (NCBI taxonomy): domain Eukaryota; kingdom Metazoa; phylum Chordata; class Aves; order Eurypygiformes; family Rhynochetidae; genus Rhynochetos; species Rhynochetos jubatus. The sequence goes on from CM050655.1 coordinate 16,952,169, forward strand.
CAATGTAACATAGAAGACTTCATTACTAACAAGAAGTCTTGCTAACCAAGTCAGCATCTGAAAGATTTCCAACATCTACACCTTGGAATTTCTGGAACATAATTTAACTGTACTGGAGAGATTTCGTGAAAACAAACAAAAAAAAAATCCTAAAACAAACAAACCAAACCAAAGCAAAAACCTGCAGTATAAGTTGTACAGAAAGTGCTCGAGACTTAAAATTCTGGTTGAAATAGACTCCACTGCCATCCTAGAGCTGTGCCACGGTTGTCAATACAGTTCAGATATAACATATCGTTCCCCCAAATTATAATTTCTTGCAAAATTTTCTTCCAATATGCCATTTAAAGGGTGCCCAGCTTTAAGCAAACAACTAAATTTCACTATTTGGGAAATAAGATATACTTGCAGCCCAAGCTAGTTTATTTTAAAATTTATTTGAACCCAAATGCAAGGTTCACATTAACTGACCAATAAAATAAAATCAATAAAAAGAAACATCCATTTCAAGTTCATGTAATCAGGTGATGTATAACTTTAGAGTGCTGTCTATTAACTGCTATATACTCTGTCTGACCAGAGTGCCTTCCACCACTGCCAAATGAAGTACAACCTGGTTATTACACACACCCCAAAATAGTTTCATGATAGGCTAATTAATCACAAACTTTTCAGACATTACATAATTTTACACAGACTTGCTTGTAGCTCCTGCCAAAGAAAACACCAACTTCTATGAGAACTAAATCTACACTTGAAGAGAGATGACAGTGACAAAACATGATGAGAGGAAGAAAAAGAGGGGGGAAAGGAAGGGGAAAGTATTAATATTCGACAAAATTTTATTACTCAAGCATAGCAAAGCTTGACGTTTAAAAGAAAACACGAGTCACATGAACCCAGAAACGAAAAACAACTTTCCACACCAATTTTTTTTTTTTTTAATAACAGACTATTTCTTGAAATAGTGTTTGATAGAAGTTCAGAAACACAAACCTAAGTCATGCAACTTATGCTGTAAGCCAACATTAGGCACTCCTCCTAATAACAATGAGTTTATTTCTCATTTGGGATGAATCTAGTAGTACTTAAGATCCAAGCACAGATCACTTATATTTCAGCAAAACAGTCTGATTTACATTTCCAGCCTGCCAATAAATTAATATATGATTTATTCAAACCATACACAATGAAAGCCAGATATTAAGAAAGCCAAAAGTCAATTTTTCCTGGTAACATATTTTTAATCCCCTTGTATGACCCTCTGATAACACATTCAAAACCCAAATGGACAAGACACTAACTGATACAGTAATGGCCATGAAGGCAAACAGAAGAGTTGATTGAGAAAAATAAAACTAACTAAATACGTAAATAAATAATAAAAAAGAAAGGGTGGGGGGCAAACTGATATTCCACAAGTATTAATTTCAACTCCAGGGGTTTACAGTAGACACCTAATTAAGTCACACCACAGATGTGCAAACATGTGACTGCTCTAGGACACACAAACTCCCACAATGTAAACCTATGAAACAGCTATGTATTAATAGATACATTTATACAGTGACCAGTTTGCTTTCCTCCACTAAAAAGGGTGGTCGGGGTGCGGAAGAAGGCATGTTTCCAGTCATTTAGGACATCTATAAAGGTGTTGTATTTGTACTACTCATACTCCAGTATCTTCGATTACATAGTGAGAACAGTGCCATTCTTCAGTGCTGGCTGGGGCACTTGAAAGCTGCACAGAACATCGGCCAGGTTCTGATGCACTGTAGCAGGGATTCCACCACTTGTTCACCAAGTGAGCTGAGAGCAGGCAGAAAGGACAAGTACTTTTGCATCACAACAAATACTATTTGCTTTACAGACGGAACACTGAAAGTATTACTGGCCACTCAGTACAGATTTCAGTTAATTTCGACAGTTTGGTTAGCAAGCCTACAAAGTGCGTACTAGACAGAGTAACGTTCTAAAGAGGATTTTCCTTGAAAAACAAGTCGTGAGTGGTTTATGACACTGGCTTACAGAATCTATTCCCCTTTTAAAGCCTCATACCTAAGACTTACCTGAAAAAAACAGATTTCAACTTGTAAGATATCTGTAAGATAAGAGTTATCGCTGCTGCTGTTTGGCAAAATTTGTGAGCTGCTTGTAACAGAGGTTTCTTAGCAATTTCTCTGCTACATACAAAATTCTTAGGGACAGCCGCCCCTTTCCTTCGGCTGGGGAAATTAATGCGTTGTAGTTCTGCTGCTACTGACTACTGAACACAACTCTAATCTCTTCCATCCTCATCCTCCTCCTCCTGTCAATCAATAAATCAATAAAAATACAGTTAAAGTGCACTCAGGAAGAACACCATGACTACAGGCTCTTCAGCTTCCGCTTTCATAGTATGGGAAGCAGTCCTCTATTCTCCCAGCGATGGCAGAGTAAGAAAATGTATTCACACACACACACACCAGCAAAACTCAACTCACCCTGCAAGAGTCAGGAATTTGTACTGTTAGAAAAAATGGCTCTCAAAAGGTCTCTCTTCAAATCCCCTATCAGTGACAGCCCACACAGCCTGCAGATTTATATACCTTTTAATTATATCACTGCAGTTTAATAAGTCTGTATTCATATGACTTACATATTCAATTGTAAGTTTGACAATTATTCACAAAAGTTTATTGTTCAAAGACTGATGAGAACTAGTAACTTTGTTACGTACTATACCCCACCGCCCTTGCACATTAGCAATAAGGCAAAGAACATCTCCATCCCAGAAGCCACCAATAGAGAAACAGCAACTGTAAGCCAAATTTGCTGTTAATATGATTTTGCAAGTGTTTCCTAACATCATCTCTCTACCAAAAGCTCAGGAGACAGAAGTTGCACTGTAACATCCCCAGAACATCAACATTAATGATGAGATCTTTCATGCATTCACAGTATGAAATATTGTCTTCGGGGTGACAAAGGAAGAATGGCTATGACTAGACGTGTTTTCCTGAATACTCAGTTTTAAACACAACACATTTAGGATCTGGAGAATTTAAAATTTAAGCTAGAAAAGCATAAATTTCTGCTTTAAGATCTGCACCTCTTTGAAATAAAAAAGCCACAAAACCCACACACCAAAACCACACCATCTACTCCTTCACAACAACCATGAATAATACCCACAGCCACAGAAGTAAGTAGAGAAGTTAGGACATCTGGCAAATTCATGCTTGTTACCTTCTTTTTTTTTTTTTTTTTTTTGCATCTTGTCATTTTCTCCATTACAACTGCAGGAGAAAAAAAATTGCAAGAGTCTTTTCTACATTCTTCTATTTCCTGCAAAAAAATGCTGTTCTCCTGCCCATAATCACGTTCATCACGTAGTATAGCCACTACTCCAGCACTGCTTTCAGGGTGAGGGGGGTGGCCAAGGAAATCAATCAAGACCTTCACCAAGATGTCTGCCCACCTCATCAGAGTTTGCAAACACCTACTGACACAGGGCACTCTAGAGCATCTGCACTGCTTGGAGGAGAAGGGTGGAATGGAAGCCTGAAGTCATCACCTTAGTCAAAAGGTATTACCCATACAAATCTGTACAGCCTCCTGAAACCACTATCTCCTAAATTCACTGCCTTTTCCCCAGAATACCTCTATGGAATCATCCCTGTAAGGAAGTACAAAGAACGTCTATGGCGCATCCAAAGAAGAAGACAAATTTGCAGTAAAAAAAAAATTAATTGACGTCAAGTAGGACAACAAGGAAACATGGCAAATCGGTACCAGAGTGTCCTGAACGCTCCCAAGGATGGAGGTTCAACAATCTCTGTGGGCAGCCTCCTGACTTTTTCAGGAATAAAACCTACTATCACAAGCATATTTTCTAAAAGCTTGAAATCTCTGAATTCAAACAGAAATAAGAAACATATACAACGTACCAGCAGATGGATCACAATGGTATCACCTCACAGAGCTGCATAAGATGTCAGAGCCATAGTTGCAACTTTTGTTTAAATTGAGGCATAAATTTATTACTGCACCAGTTAATCCCGCATTCCCCCACTTATCTGAATTTCTGCTAAAATACCAAACAATGTACCAGGGCATTTTTACAGCTTTCTTAAAAGTCCCACTTAATTGAAAGCATCTGAATTAAGCTAGAAACAGCTGTTAGAATACTAATTCAAATAACAGATTCAGTTTCTGGTTTGGACCTGTGATTTGACTCCCTTCACACTGTCTTCAGATAGGTAACAGTATCACTGTTTTAAAAGAGCGGAAAAGTGCTACTTATAGAACTTAAGTCCCTTCCTCCTCTAGCAACACTTAAATACCATCAGAGCACCCAGAAGCTCTGATCCTATCCCTTGAACTGCGGCTGGATATGCAGTTAGACTAGTTCTGCACGCAGAGAGTCACTGTGTCGTGGTCAGCAGGCACACATATCCCCCGACTGACGTGAGAAAAAGGAGAGAAACCTACAGCACAGTTTTAGTCAAAAGGTGTCAGCTCTGAGAAAGTGACATGAGAAATTAACTGATTCGCAGCAGTGGTTATACCAGTAACATTTTGGCTTCCAGGCTAGAAGTTTACAGAGACAGAGGGAACCCTCGTCACCACCCCAAAGCCCCAGGTCCAGAAGAGACCAAAGTGAGGAGACTCTACAGTAACTCTCAAAGAGTTTCTGCGCCACTTATAACATAAAGCAGTTTAGAAGTGATTGTCAGTCTTCCTTCAATGCTCTAATTTGGCAGTTAGCGGAACATGCCTTCGTCTGTACTCAATCTGCTCAAAGATCAAAGCAAGCATAATTTCTCTGACGAAACTTCACTATTTGCCCTAGGTATCAGTTTAGTATTTTAAAGCAAATCTGAAGCAATTCTATTCTTAAGACAACATACAAACTTTGTTTTACAGCGAAAAATGTTACACCTTTCTTAACATGACTCTTCCACTAATTCAGGTATATCAGAAAAAATTAAGGGAGATTCCTTCATTTTATTTCAGTTTGAGAAGTGATCATCTGACAACCAAACCTCTTCATTTATTTCTAAGAATAGGTGCCTGTTAGGTAAGCATAAAAATTGTATGGATTGTGTAGTCCATAAAGGAAAAAAAAAAATCTATAAAAATACATGGTCATGTGTTGAGGGCTGGCAGGACAATAAAAATCCCAAAATTCAGTTTTGACCATAGGGCAGGGGGGAAAAGGAATTTCTCAGGGTCCCCAAAATAGATTCCTGGGCCCAAAAATCACCCAGCATTTGTCACCTACAGTGACACATCATCTCAGCATACACAATTTATGTGTACAGAAGTACTCAAGTTTAGATTTGCTACTTCAGCAATTAACTAATGCTAGAAAGAGCATTTCTGTGTAGCAACAAACATGCAGGACAATCTTAAGCCCATGAGATGTTTTTGAAAATACACCTGCCATTGAAACTTTTTTAAAAAGAGCATGCAGCTCTAACATAGACCTTTCCTTTGTGTGAAAGGACTGTCTCCAAAATTCAGATCATAAAAAAGCTTTTGTCTATACATTTACAGTATGAATTATGCATAATATATGTTGAGAGCTTAAGTGCATCAGTATTTCCTTCTAAATACTGTCCATCTCCATAAAAAGGAATTTAAAGGAAAGAATTAAAGTCTTGTGTATATTGTTTTGCCTCATGAACAGTTTTTAAGCCCATGTCTTACCCAACGTTTCCTCACTTCTAGCTCTGCAAAGGGAGCTGCAGGCCAGAGCTGTAAGTTCTCAGCACTACGGTCTAAACACCAGCAATCTAATCACAAAATAAAAGTTACAATACTTAGTGATGCTAGAAACAAAACAGCTGAACAAATCCTGTGAATGTGCACATTTAACTTAGACCAAATTGATCTCACGTAATGTTATCTTTAATTCCCCAGCTACACACAACAAATCATGTTGGAGCAGGAAAATGTGCAACATGGCAACAGAACTGGCTCATACCCAAATTCATATGGAGGAAAGGGGGAAGGGGGGAAAATGTGCACACAGATGCATACACTTAAATTCGGCATGTAAGACAAACAAGGAGGCAACTGATGCAACCAGATTCTGTTGCAGTATCATCACATTTTTGATACTGAGGACAACCACAGCCAAGCACTCAAACTGATTTGCCACTTCTAGCTTCTCAATTAAGTACATAATCATCAGATCATGAGAACCATATAAAGCAAGACTGAAAGGTAAATATAAGACAAGATCAGCAAACAATCATGATTTAGTAATAAATTCGAGGATAATGAATGTTGGGGGTGGGGCAGTGTTCCCTGTCAATATTAACCTTCCTGGAAGACTGTTAGATCTGACAGTTAAGACAAAAGACGAGTAGAGAAACACACTAAGATGAAACAGTGAAAGAACGTATTGTACAACAGCAATAATACTGGAATCACTTTTACCTTTCAAGCTTAGTACCATTAATTTCTGTACGAAGCTACTAAAGCTTATTGCAAAAGTAAGTAGGATTAAGGTTAACACAAATACAACTCTCCCAAAACAAGATACTAACAAAATGACAAGATGTGCCTCTTGAATGCATCTTTAAGTAACAGTTTAAAGTGAAGAAACTCCTAAAATAACATGTGATGCCCTCACTCACAATAGCACAACAAGGAAAAGAAGAAGAAGCAGAACAGTATGAGCCATGTCCAATACCTAGGCTTATAAAGAACATGCCCATTTGGAAAAGCTCTCACCCATAGTTATTACAACGCCTTTCTGGAAGAGGTAAGCATTATTTAAAGAAGTAAAAGAGGGCTTACCACTAATTTGCTGTCATTGCCTTTTGCTTCCTTATTACTTGTTCTATCTCAAAGGCATACTGGTTAGGAAGCAATGCAAGCAATAGTAAAAGTACATTTTTAATACAATATTATATGATTAGTGGCAGGGGATATTTTTGTGAACAGATAAACCATCTTTGTATGACACAAAAACTGATGATGTCAAATGTGAAAATATGGGACTGAGTTAATATGTACTCTGATCCTGGATATAAGCACTGCAGTAAAACCCATGACCTTACATACTCACAATCAGGTGTCTAAAAATCAAATGTAAGAGTAAATGTAAGGCAGCTTTTTAGGAAAAAAATGCTCCAAGTACCCCAATAAATGCACAGTATATTAGACAATATTACTTTCAATCAGCTCTTTTCTATTTCTTCTTCCAATTTCATTTCACTGTCAAAACCAAAGTTGCTCTTTTTTGTAAATGAAAGATTTTTGAAGTTTCAATGAAAGCATTAAAATCATAAACCTCTTAGGAAATGAAACAGATGGTTGAGCAATTTCTGTGGTCTGGTCATCCCTACATTTAGTAGGGTAAAGGAAGCAATGATATGCAGACACAGAACAATCATGTTATGCAGCTAAACCAGGTGATGTCTGTACTGCTGACTTCTGGACAGCAATGAAGCTGATGCAGCAAGTTCCTGGTGTGCTCCAGCTGATGAAATTCAAATCCCCTTCTCCAGCTGCCAGTAGGAATAGGTATGACCAGCATATCTTTCACTAATCTACTAGACTACAGTTTTGCACACTGCCGTTTATGGTCTCTCCTCTTACTCTCTTACTCTCTCCATTCCCTTTCTATCTGTAGGAGGAACCTGGTAGGTTTTGGGTTCGGCTCAGTTTTACTATACCAACATATGGACTGACTACAATGTTTCCACAGTTTTGTTGGTTCTATCAAAGTAACTTCTTTCTGACAGTATATGCAGGAGCACACATTACAAAGTCATCTGCTTTCCAAGTAAGCCATTAAAATGTAGACCATAATCAAACCACTTTCAACTGTTCAAATCAAAAACCTCTTCTGCAACTTTTAGCTTGAGCATTGAGGATTGTGACAGCTTCTCTTCAGTTGTGCTGTAATAGCTATCAGATTTCCTGGACTAAGAACCACCTGAATTTTGAAGAAACCAGATACAAGTTGAGACAAAGGATTCTTCACCAGTTGTGTAGATTTATCTTCAAATAACATGACCCGCCCAAATAAGTTACAGTACTGAAAATTCAAGATTGCAACATTCATGTCGGAGAGAATTCTGACTTATGCACTGAAGCAACTCCTACCCCTAAATCAACAACAGAAATATCCCACCACTACCTAATTTGTTTGAAAAATGTATTGTGTGATGGTTTTTTCTTATTTTTTAAATTGTTTTTTCTTTTGTTAAGAGCAGATTATAAATATTTTTTTCTTTCAAAATTACTTTTCCATTTCTAAAGCTCATGCACATAAACAATTCAAGCACCTCAGAGGCTAATCTTTTAGTGGGATGGGAAAGGAAAAAGTAGACTGGGAAGGAGGATGGATTTCAGCATTTCTGAAAGTCTGGCCTGCAGTCCGTTCTGACAATGATTTCTTAGTGTAAATTACAGTTAGCACATTTATTTGGAGAAGGCTCTGGGGACCACACTGAACAGAGAAATTAACATCTCCACATATGATATTTCCATGCTGTTTTCATGTAAGCTTTAGCTTACATACTGTAGCTTTATGGAGGTAGAAAAAATAAGCACACAGTGCAGCAAAAAGAAAGAGTCTTAATCCTACCCCCTACCTCCACAAACCTATAAACTGATGAGCTGTAGTGGTAACAAGGAGCCAAGAGCACAGTGCTGCAAACACAACCTTTTGAGATGCTGTCACCCCCCACAAAGCTAAATCACACTGGATCCCAGCTTGAACAAGCACCAGCAACACTCGTAGCCAGAAAGAGAGATGCAGCCATTTACCACTACTGCTGCCAAAACACAGGCTGGGCAATAAGGGGAGAACTAAATGCCACTGGTTTAACTGACATTTATCAAATACTGACTGGGGAAGAGGGTCCTCCCATCCCATATTTAAGATGCCTGTCCCATTCCTTAAGTGAGCCATGTAAGAAGCATCCACTCCGAATATAAGTATTATAGTGGTCAAAGCAGCTTCAAATCCCAGAAAACATTAATACCACCCATCTCATTCATCCATTTTAGTCTGGTAATAACTGAGAATCAGGAGATCGAGTGCTGGAAGAGTCAGCTGAAAGTTAATATTCCATCCTCCAATATCCCAAGATTCTTCATTTGGGGCTGGGGGAAGCAAGCTTCACAAAGAAAAGGTAACACGGTTCAGACAGCTTTAGATGTAATGGTGATGAAATGGAGACAAGAGGTGGGACTTAAAAATTAATTAATTGACAGTGGTTGCAAAACATATATATGTTGTTTCAGAACAGCGTAGTGCCAAACACAATCACCAATCAGATACCAAAATACTGGAAGAGTATACCTTCCACCACCAATGAAGATACACACATTACTTACAGTGCCCCAGATTAGAGACACACTGAGAGTAACTATTTTGGGAATTACGGAGAAGAGACATATGTCCTTTTGCCATTATTTATATCTGTTGTACAGAAAGATCTGTTTCATATTTTTTTAGCTGCACTTAATTTAGTCCAGCTCTATAATAAAAAAAAAAAAATCTATTTTTAAAATATCATTAGGCTATTATTAGCTACACAAAACCCCAGTATTGGATTCCCCCCACATGCCACCACCCCCCAGCAATACTTCACTTGACACTCATTCATCTCCAGGATTATCATATAACTACCAGTTTAAAGCTGGATCAATGTTTTTTCACTTCACTGAACAACCCAATCAATAGCAACAAGGACATTCTGCTGTCAAAAGCAAACTGCTGCTCATGCTGCTAGTCCCCCCTGGGCTTGGTGTTACAGGGCCGTGTTAGATAGATCCTACCACGCAGCACTCAATGTGACACTGATCACTCTGTAGGCACGGTGCAGAGTATTGATACCAACTATACAGCTAAATCCACACAGCTAATTGCTTGCACCTCCAGAAAATAAAGCTGTAGACATGACAAACAAGTTGTAAAATTATTTGCACCTCCTACTGAGGAAACTAACCTAGTTTGATTCCTGTTTTAATTACATATGCATGTATTTATTTTTCAGGAAGGCAAAGCAAATGGAGAAGCTTACAACAACAACAACAAAAAAGCAAGTGCATTTCACTAATCAGTACTACGTAAAGAAACATTAGTTTTTCCCCCCCCCCAACAACTGGGAAGGATACCGTTCTTTTTACAAGTCTTGAACTTCTTGAGAGCTCTGCACATCAGATATCACTGTATACTTTTCAGACAAGAATCATATTTTGTACTTCTATTACACAAGTTCTAAGAGGATGGGAAAGTTGTGTATACAAGAGATTCCAGGGGTAATCTCTTAAGAATACATGCCAAACAGAGTAACCAAAGCAAAATCCACTCACTGGGCTGCCTATTTTGTATTCAATCTGTCTGTAGAGCAAAAAAAAAAAAAAAAAAAAAAAAAAATCCAACTCCCAAAGGCTTACATTTGACTCTTGATCATCTTATTAAATAAAATTAAGCAATTCCTAGCCACGTTGCATCTTCCATTAAGGTATGCAAACAGCAAAATGTGTTTCTTGAAACCAATTTCGTGTAACGGAAACAGGATGGGAGAGAGGAGGACAGAAAGGGCAGAGACATCCCAAAGAAACGTAAGTAGTTTTCCCTACTATGTCCAGCTACCCTAGCTGGCTAATTCCACAGCCTATGCTGAGATGGAATATGCAGATCCTTTGTTTAAGCAAGATGATGAAATCTGCATCCGTTGCTATAAAAGAATAAACACACATATTTTCCTTTTTATTTTAGGCGATGGAATATCCCTTAAATTTATGGGACTGTGAAAGTATTTAGTTCTGTAATAACAAAGTCAGCTTAACCTAGACTCTTGGACCTTTATGAACAGATCACTTCCCAGAATGCATCTAGTAAAATTTGGTTTCTCACTGGACTGTCTATCTTGTATTTTCTTCATTACCTCCTCATTTCCAAATTTTTAAACTACATTCCTCATGCTCACACTCACGCCCCCAATATTCCTCCTACTCTTCTCTATTTATCCTGCGTCTCCAGTTTACTGAGAGGGAATATATGCCACATCTAATCCAGTATCACCTTGCCCTTTAATTCCCATAAAACTTAGTTGCCCCTTTTTCTTTTTTTGTACAAGCTAACTGTTTGAAACTGGCCACGAGGCTAAACTTTACTGAGGGAAGATGGGAAAGTGCACCTGACACTGGCTGCTGTTGCAATATAACTGCAGTTTTTGTTTGTTTGTTTAATGTAGTAAAGCACAAAGGGAACCTTGCCAAATGTCCCATTTTTCCCCTCACAGAAATTTCAGCTCCAATACTTTTTCTTCTTCTGTATCTTGGGTCAGGCTCACCTTAAGCACCTCTACCGATTCCAGCAGTATATATGCAAGACTGCTATATTTCAGAAGAAGCTTACACTGTTGAAAGATGCATAGAAACGACAGACTTCCCATTCAAACAAAACCTGCCCATCTGCTACAACGGTGGAACTGCCTTCCCCGTCCCTGCGCCTAGTTTTACAGGGCTGCACTTTAAAACAACCTTACACAAGTCAAAACTTGGACACCTTCTCCTCAGGCCCAGCTACACCCAGAATTAGCAAGCTGTCAATTTTTAGATGTAGTTAATCTAGCTTTTAATAACCACATAATAAAGGAATTGCATAGTGAACGTTCTTGCTACTAGCAGCATTCCTATACAAAGCCATATAAAGATGCGGCCTGGAAGCTTCTTCAAGTTTCATAGGAACCCAATCTGCCCACACACTTACCTTCCAAGGAAGCATGTCAGAGCTTGAGCAGCGTTACATCTTCATGAACTATCAGCCTGTTTTGAGGGAATGGAAGCCTGTGTTCCCTCTGTTGTTACACTCAATAAAAGGATATTCATTAAAAAAAGCTAAATCAGATCTTGAGACTAGTCTCTCCTCTTGGTTTGGCACTGAGCAAAGCAGGGTAGCGGTGCAATCACATCCAAACCAAGTGAGCCTAAATTCAAGGCTCTCTCCTTCTATTAGGAAAATGAATTGCTACAGAATACATCTGGCAAAAGCACATCCTGCTTCTACATCTTGGAAAAAGCTGCCACATCTGTCCCCATAAGTCATCAGCAACTAACAGGCAGCCACCCGAAAAGTCCTATCCAAGAGAGTAAGACAACAGAAGAAACCTGCCAGCTTCCTATGGTATCACACTGTAACAGCCCTGGAAAAAGGACTATATATTTTTAGCATGGGAAACATGTACAGCACATGACATTTCCTCAAATGTGTTTATCAGATGGCTTCAAACACATTCTAAGAAATCAAAAAAAGGGATGACTACATTAAAGGGCAATACTGTCACGTATTTCCTATGCTAATAGAAATCAATAGCCCAGGCTTTCTGTTGAAACTTGCAGAACCATGACATTACCCTGATTAAGTCTAAATTGCCCACCTGCTCATGAAGAACTGGACCAACACTCCCTGTCATTTACAGAAGCCTGAAAATATCCAAGATAACCTCCCCTAATAAATGGCCTGAACCATATTTCAGGTAGTTACCTGGAGGTGAAAAGCATCACATCAACAGCCTTCTAGAGTAAAACCAAACAACAAACTGTCAAAATGCTGTCAGCCAACATTTCAACAGCCAAAGCAGAAGCTGAAAAAGATCCATAAACACACAGACTTAAACTAAATCCAAAGATTTGCCAGAGGTTCCCCATACCAATGCAGAGCTGACAGCCGCTTCCTATCACTGATGTCCTTGCAGTCATGCTAGAGTTTTCGTAGAAATGCAAGCTTTAGAAGCAGGCTAATGCACAAAACAGTGATGACAGATCAGAGAAGCAAACTAAGGACTGACAAATCATTATCAAGCTCTCAAACCACAGCAGCAGTTAAAATCCCTAAACACAAGGTGTCAATAAAGTAAGCAACTATAGATGAAAGAACACTTACTTTAGAATTTGTTTTCCTTTCTTCAGCCACATAAGTCAAAGACCACCCACAACTAGCTATGCTTCAGTGAGGTTTAATAGAACTCTGAACAGCTATTTCCCTTTAATGCTTTTGAAAAAAATCACGATCGAAGAAATTGCAATGTGCTGAATCGACACCAGGGCACCAGTCAGTACTACTGTAATTCTTTACAATGCATGGTCAAGCTTACCCTGATCCATTACATAGAACAGATGCGCCCAATGCATGCATCCATACGTATGATGTTTAGTCAACTGCATCCCAGGAATACGAAGAAAGCTGTCATGTAGTGTCCTACATCAATGTAAATTCCATTATATTAAAACTGGAATTACCTTACTGAACTTGAGAAGAAAAGTCATGTTTTGCCAGAGTGAGAAAAAGGGGTTTTAATGAATGATTATTTTGTTTGGCATTGTGAGGCACGTTTGTTACCACATGTGGTAGCTTTCTGTGAGCGTATGCAGTCCTTGCCAGTATGTACTTTTAAACTATGTTAGCAACAACCATATGATGTTTTCTACTAACACTGCAGAATAACTAAGTGTTGCTATATTTCAGAATGAAAATGATTTCAAATTATTCTTGATTTTACTTTTGTTTTTAAATTATGTAGCATCTAGAATTACTAACGTACATGCTTAACCTAGGGAGGCAAGACAGTCAAACTGCCAAGGAGAATTTGCCATCCGATCTGCTAGCAGAAGCATGATTCTGCCCAGTCAATCTTTAAGAAGTCTGACACAATTGTATTAAGCCTTTGAATATACACACAGAATTAGAAAGACATGGATCTTGACAATGTAACCACCTGAATTTCTGTACCTCAACTTCTTCCATTTTTCTTTACTGACAGTTCCTTGTCATTCGTCTCCTTCTTTCTCTATCCAAGCCTTAAGTCTTCTCTAAGTAATGCTCAACCTATACCTATAATCTGTCTCCAATTTTACTCAGACTGCCTACAGACAGATTGATAATAATGTTCTCAGATCACTTAAAAAAATGTATAATGTGTACCTTAAAAATGAACAAACAAAACCCACGTACATGCACACTATATAGTATTTATCTCCCTCTTACAACCACCTAAATGTTGCTGCAGAATTTGAGCTGACGTACAGATCCAATTCCTTTGGAAAAATGCAACCAGAAAAACAACCAAGTGTTTAGCATATGCAAATCATATTTAGCAAAACCAAGATGGACAATTTTACACCTCTCATTTCTTTCCTAGCTTGGTGATTAAATTTAACGAGTGAGAAGACCTCCTCTGTCTCAGGACCTCTCTCTCCACAATACATAGCCTACTTCATCGAAACCCCAGACACCACACTGACACCTACTCTGATGCTCACTGTTTATCTTCCTTGTACCCCAGCACCACCACTTTTCACAAAAGCTTAACTAATACAGTGACTTTCACAAACATTCAAGCACTTGTTTCCCAGGTCCCACTGTTTTGAGAAACATGCCAAAGTTTAGAAACATTTTTGCAGATGCAAGCAGTGAAAAAAATAAAGCATTCCATTTGCCTTAAATTGATGCAAGCCCTACTGACTTTACTGAGGCCAAACCAACATATACCACTTGAGAAATAGCTTCTCAGCACTATGAAAAGTTCTGGCAAGAGGTGACAAGCTACAGTATAGTGACTGCCAGAGACCTGTCACGAGAGAATGCTGGAAGACATTTGAAGAGAGTATGCATCTTCTGGAATTCCCTTTTTTAACTGTAATCTAGGGCTAGCAACTATCATACAAAACTTCTTTTGCTATTTATTTCATTTTTATTACTTCATCTGATTAAAATCTGTAAGAGCAGATAGGAAGTTTTTCCATTGTCATAAAAAGTAATCCTGGCCAAGAAAGGATTTGCCCATTAGCCGCACTATCTCCACAAAGACAGCCGCCTTATTAAATTACAACTGTTTGAACAAGGTCAAGCACTCAGGGTTTAATTCAAAGTGTTTCCAGGTATAATGCTGTCAGGTCAACTTAAACAAGCCAACAGAGGCTTTGAGCTTGATTAAATATTAAAACGGAATCTTTCACATCTGTTTTTACCCAAGGATGAAATTACTGTACATCACTTCAACCAGCTCATTAATACACTAAACACATATCTTGCCTCAAAAGGTTACAGGAATATCAATGCTTTCAGAGAGCTTGCAGTGAAACCTACACAACTCAGCTAGAAGTGAGGTCATTGCATACTTTAGCAGGATGTCAATATTTCTTTATAAATGTGAGAGGCAATCCGTTAGACATAGATACATTTTAAATTAAAAGATGGGAGCCTCCAGTGAAGCTAAATCAGTTGTCTTTGATCTGAACCTTTTAATCACTCATATCATTTTCTTTGATAGATAACTTGATAACAGACATGGAACAGAAAGTTTGATCCAACAGTAATTATTTTTTCAAACTGGAGGGCTGTCATGTCCAACTAGAAATCTGCCTTTTTTAAATTTGCACAGCACAATTTTTAATTGAAACATAAAAAGGTCTATCAGGACCATCTATTTCAACACCTATCATTTCTAATGATACTTTGATGCCATGTTAGGGTAGGGGAAAAGAAAATGCATTTGAGGATACAACTACTTTGACAATGATACATATGCTGTATTAACTACTCCACATGGCATCTGCTGCCCTTTAAAACACAATGAAAAAAATAGATACTCCTCCAGCATTATCTTTCCATGAGACAGGAGACATTAGTCAAATCACGTTTCCTGACTGCAATCCATAAAATGCAGAGACAAATGAACGTCATCTATTTAGAGCAACAGATGTATAAGACAGGACTTGGAAGGGAAGCAATGGGAAGTATTTTGATTCTCAACTATGGTTATCCCAGATGAGAAAACAGTCTGTAAATCCGTATATTCTAAAACTGATCCTAAACATCTTATCACTTATAAAATAAATAAAAAAACACAACAACTAGTGAATCTGCCACAAAACGTTCAAACTCACAATGAAGTCTTAACAGTACTCTCCTAGGGCAAGAGAAGGGGAAAACACTGCTTGAATACAGATGTTCTTACATAATAAATAGAAGAAACCCACTAAAAACACTTCTGACTGCCCTAGCATCTATTCCAAGAGTCAGAACTATACATTTTAAGGACTGGTAGTTAATAAGGCATGAGACAATTTGCTTAAGACAAAATAAAATTCCAATACAACACAGTCTTCTACCACCCACTAATTCACACTTGAATAATATAATCAACTAGACCAAACTATGCTTAATGTAAAGTCAATAAACTCCTTTTTGGCTGTTGACACAAAAACCTACTGGGAATTAAACACTTGAGGAAATTAATCATTATAACACTCTGGCTCAATGCACATCTATATTGAAATAATTTGGTCTTTAATTCACTTTATTTGTAGTTGGGTTTAAAGCAGTAAATTTGATAGAAGTGGGCCTCATTAAACCAGATCCAGTTCCAACTGCCTTTCATTAAGCTCAGTGTATTTGAACAAAGTCAAAAAAGATTCATTTCCTTTAAAACAATTGTGCATTATAAACTAACCCAAACAAACCAAGATTATAAATACATAATACAATAAAGGCATTTATATTCGATCTGAGCACAAGCCAACTTTAATAACCTATTTGCTTTCAATACATTTTCTTGAGTCACATTCTTTTCTCACCACAGAAACTCATGTTGACAAACAGCAGGAAGGCCACCAAAATAAAGTCTCTAGAAGCCCAAGCTATTATGACAACCTCCCAGCTTCCTGTTTTAAGAGTTGTGTTTAATTCTTCTAACACAGAGTTGGTTTAGCATTGTGTCTCCCAGAATTAGTTGGCTTGGAAATTAACAGCAGCAACAGGTGGCTTGTGCAAAGCCAGTTTGGGAGTCATCACATCCATGGGCTGCGGAAACTTTGCAGACTCACTTGAGTGCACAGAAGTGACAGAACTAGACCAGCATCCCTCTCTACATGAACTCAAAAGCAGTAGCAACTCTGCAAAAAGTGGCAGTATTCACAGCTCCCTATGTAGCTGCCAGGGGACACTGAACAGTTCAGCAGTCTGGGCGTGTCTCCAGCTTGAAGTCTTTACCATAATCTCTCTGCAGGACAGGGCAGGATGGTCACTGCGTATTATCACGAGTCCTGATGTCTGCATAATGCAGTACAAAAGCTCTGGGAAAACAGAGATAGTTAGGCTACAAATGTGCTTCAAGACATACGCAGTAACTCAACAGCATAATGTTAATCACTTCCACACACATTTACCTTTCTACTCTCTACTAGTTTAAGAGACGAGACAGACAGCACACTTCATGCAAAGGGACTTCTTGCTCTCAGGTAGGCTCTCAGCCCTTGACGATAGGATACCCACACCACAACCGAGTCACATGTTAGACTGGGGTGGGAAGGAAGAGGGGGATTACCTGGCATGAAATACAACAGCATTCTTATTAATTAAAAAAATAAAAAGTCAAATCCCCCCTCACCCTAAGCCCTTATGTAAAGATTTCCCTTCTTCAAAAACAGCTACCAAAGCTATTCGGTCACGCTACTTTCAATCAATCCCAGTTACTACTACACGCAGGCAAAGAAACTACTCTGCATGAGAAAACACAGGACAAGGTACAGGACACCACAAGTAACAGAGAGAGGTGCTAGAAAACATGCCAGTTGGCAGAATCCCCTCAAACGCACATCCCGATCCTTGCAGCTTTATAGCATGGTTTTCATCACGAGCAGTCTGAAAAGCAGTCTGTGCAAGAGCCAACTGCTTCTTTACAGCCTGAAAGCAGAAACCCCACCTCACCGCCTTACTACCCTCCCTCCTCAGGCAGTAGTAAGTAGAACAGAAAGGTTGGCTTCTCCACAGCATCTGCGCACCAGTGGCAACAGCATGACCTATGGAGAAGGTCGAGCTGTGATTCTTACGAACATGGCATGCAGAAAACACAATGAAGGCTGGCTGTCAACAAGCCAGGATGGCAGGAGGAAGTCTTCTGGCAGCAGATTAAGTCTGGAATTTAAGGTCCTTAAGATGGACCAGAAAACCAACGACACAGCTTAGCAAGAAATATAAAAATCTCTCAAGCTGTAACTTTTCCATGGAGAGAATTCAGTAAACGCAAAGCTTTATTGCCAAAAAAATAAATTTTAAGGTGAAGGAAAAGCAGCAGCTGGTAAGCTGATGATCAGAGCTGGTTACTCATGATCTTATATATTACTTAAAGATCTCAGTGAAGTATCACAGGTAGGGACTGAGACAATGACAACTCGAGACAATGACAACTCTCAAAGTTCTTGGAGTGTGCACACAGCATCAGCTAATTATCACTTTAACCAGCAGAGAATACTTAAGGAGTTCAAGGAAAACATGTAACTTCACTAATTATTAATACTAGACCAAATGAAAGAGAGAAGGACATTACTAGTTCATCCTCCTCATAACCTTTAACTCTCCATAAGGCCTAGTATGGTATACTTATGTGGCTCCAAGTTCTGAATGGGAATTCAAGTAGTACCTAGAAATCCCTGCCCACCTCCTAACACAGACATTGTAACAGGGTTATTTAAGTGATGTTCGGGTACCTACCACATATTCCACGAACCAACACTAAGGAAGTGTGATAGCGCAAAGACCATTCCTTAAATTCTTATGAGAAAAACCAGACTCCATAAATCACCTGAATGGCTGTCCTACTGTGTTTCTCCCACTCCTCACAGGACTTCCTCATATCGTTATCTCACAGGTGAGGAAACAGTACATGTCCCAGGACAATTTTGCTAGTGATTTCAGAAAGCCATCAAACAATGTATCAGTAATAAAAGCATAGTTTACTGTGGTGGGACATGGTGCCATGCCACTTGTTATGGAAACCTTGCATCTTCTGGCCCAAGCAACTGCAGCTGGCTGCAGCTGTCACCAAGTTCTTGAGAATACAAGCGAAAAAACATCCACTCCGCTGAATGGCTGCCAGTACCTGCAGAAAGGAAGCTGCTTTGATAAATGTCAGCATTACAAAATTAACAGTACACAGGAGTTTGGGGTTTTTTCCACCTTTCTTTCATTCCCTGTAGTCTTCTGTTTTTCCCTTCCATCCTCACTGAATTTTGCACCCTATTTTTCTATTTTTAAAATCAAAATCTGTCAGTCTTTACAAGACAACAAGGTTGGTAAATCACCATATAAGTGAGGGTGATGCAAACAAAACATTTACGTATACATATACATTTGTGTATGAATATAAGATGTGTAAAAATAGAGTACCCCAAGGCACACAGAAATCACTTCTGGAAAGACAAAGACATTCCCTTCCCTGGAAGCTGTTTATAACACTTATTTGCATCAATTCCTGAATTGCTACTGCTAAGCGGCATTAGAATGTAAAAACCACACTCCTACAGTTTTGTCCTCTTGAGATTCACCGTTAAATTATAAGAAAAATACTTCCTGGTTAAATTGGACAGATAATGCAATACAGCTTTTATCAAACCAATAAATATGTTATAATACACAAGCCTCTGGCCCTAAGAGACTTCCTTCTTCAGGTGCTGGCAGTTTATAAATTAGCTTATTTGTAGCATAGAAAAAGCTTCATCATTAGTACCTAGTTTATCATTAAAACCTTGCATTCACCGTATGATGTCACAGACTAACGAGTTTGGCTCTCATTTACACACTCAATTATTTTCTGGCATCTCAGTACAGTCGATCCCATTATTTCCTACATAATTGACCAACTTTAGCAGCTGCAATTCTTCTCTTGTAAATACAGAACACATTGCACAAGACAGGATCATAGTTATCACTCTTAAAATAATTTCACATAATGTACAGTTTTAGTTTGACAAGGCCTAAGATGCTTTGCCCCGCAGCCAGTAAAAGTTTGATTTAAAAAGCACTGTGCAGTAATTAGATTTAAACCACAGAATTACTTAACCACACTCATTGACTGTTAGAGCTTTTACTGCAATAGATTAGACTCATTACTTAGAGACTGAAAAGCAGCTCAAGATACATTTACCTCCAGTACTGGATATTAATATATTTACTCCTGATTACAGTGGTGAATGAGACATGCAGCTACAAGTTCCATAGTTCCATCCATGTCAGACGCCGTCCTGGACTAACAGGGAGCAGGAAGTGTTCTAGCTGACTCAAATCTCAATTAATGACCAACATGCTAAATTCTCCTAAATCCTTCTGGGAAAATCCAGAACGCAGGTTCTTAGAATTTCTTGTACCCAACCAGCTAGAAACAGCAACCCCCTGTAGCACGGACATGGAAGATAACGGATGATGCACTAAGTAATTTCAAATAACCATGAGAAATCATAAGATGTTTTCATCTACTTCTGCAAAAACTTTATCTCTGAGAAGATCTGAGCCAATAACTGTATGTTATTTAGCACAAAAGGTCTGAAAACTCTGAAAGCCAAGAAGCCCTTTCTTACTGGTCTGCAATGTATATCATGAGTATTCTTCAAGGAATCAAAGGAAAAAAACAATAGCATAAAAGAAAGACAGAATTCAACAGACTGCAACTGTACTGTACAGTACCCTTCAGCTCTCCAAACCAAAAAGCAATGCAGAAAGCATGCTTTTCAAAATCTAACAGTTAGTATACTGTCATCCATATGCACGGAAGACAATTTTCCTAGGAAGGTAGTATTTTCCCCCCCCATCACTTCTACCCTTTATTTTATAGTATGAAAGCAAATAGCACTCCTTTTATGGTTTTTTTGCATTGTGCTTGGAATTTAAAGGACACCACCTGTTAATTGCATAATACAGCTTTTTGTTACAGACTTCTAGGGTTTTGTTAATACTGGTTTCACACCAGGTATATTCATGATGGCTTGGAATTTCAGGCAGTTTAAATATTTTATTTCGTATTACTAGGAACAACACCACAAAAAAAAAAGGGGCAAAGCAGCTTCTGCCTGTCAGGAGCCAAGAGACTGCCTTTAAGTTGTTGCACTTTTAACATGCGTCACTTGTCAATCCTGACAGCCAGCAGAGAAAAACCTGCTACCGCTCAGGACATTTTCCTCCAGAGAGAACGTATTTTATCGAGGACAACACACTAGCCAAACAACTCCTTAAGTTGTCACAGGTAGGTGCCACTCAGTACTGATGACAGTTGAAAAGGTGTCTTGAGCATCTGCTGGTATGGTAGCATTGTCCAAAGCATCAGTCAAATGAAGCTACATAACCCATGGAGAAAGGGAAAAGAAAAAAGTGGGGAAGATTCTGCCTCAAAACCTGTACGCTGCACTTAACCTGAAATCTTTAACGGTGTAAAATAGGAATGACAGATCAAAGCTTTTCACCCCATAAGAGAATGGCAATAGTTAAGCTCACTATGGATCTTGCACACAAAAATCTGTACTGACCAAATTCAGGATGTCTTCAAAATCAAGGCAAACACCTCAACTGGTTCTACAGGATGGTCACATGATAACAGCACAGCAGTATAACTGAGCTCTGTAGCACAGCATGCTTTTCTTCCAGCCCAAGCTTCTGTCATCTAACAGAAATGATTTTATCATTTACCACGTATCAATTATGACACATATTCCTGTTAATCTGCTACAAATATAAAAGCAAACCTGCAGTAAAGCCTTACAGCAAGAGAACACTATTTTAATTATATGGCACTACAATTTCAGTATGCTCTAACTTTTGAGGAAGAAACTGATCTTTGTGATAGAACGTTAGGCATAAAACACGAAGTTTTTAGCTCTCCATTAAAAGATTTCAATATTTGTGTTCAAGAGGGAAGCTCAAACAAAACAACCGTAAGAGAAATGTATTCTTTAGACATGGTGAAGACAGTTAGTTAGGCTGCTCTTCAGACTCCTGTAATCAGCGACCATAGAACAAATTCCAAGCTAGTTATCAGCATTTATTAGCTAAGATCATATATGGATGAAGTTGAGGACAACAGCCTGGTCCTCTATAAGGAAACATTACTTCATAATTATGTTATAACCTGGAGAAGCGTTCAGATCTTCTTAAACCAGGTAAATTATTTTAGAGGTTAAACAGAAAAATCTACAGTGTTACAGAAGTGCTTCAGCAGGATAAATCAGGCTACTCAATTCTGAGTAATGGTCTATTAACAACATTCCAAGCTTTTTCACTTGTTTGCAGAACAGCTTTCTCCTAAAAAGCCTTCTCATCCTCAAATTAAACATCTGCACAACACCTCTCAAGACAGAACCTTCTCCCAAGTCAGAATAATTTAGCATTACACTCTTTAAAACTATCTTCATTTGGTCTTTTGACTCTAATGGATTATCTATTTAGTCATAATTTAATCCAGTGTTATAACACACCAAGAAAGATTATTTTAATCCAGTTAGAGCTCTTGAGTTAACACATGCGACAGCTGTATCCTAAAGCTTCACCTGTGCTACTACCACTGCAGACCCTACCACACAACTTAGCATAGGTGGGACTCCTCAGGCACTTCCGACGCTTTGGAAATTTAAGCACTGCCTTAAGCCTGTATTTTCTAGTCAATTCTACTCTAGTCAAGAAACGCATATATTGTAGTCAGGGCCTCAAGCCTGGCTTGGTTTTATTTTTTAAAGCTGTATGAACTCATGGTAGAAGGCAGGGAGGTGGGTGGGTGGGAGAAGCTAGGGTCAGTGAAGCACAAAGATGACAAAGATAGATTTCCCACCACCACCTTCAGCAGACGAACTGACCAACACTTCCCATGTATGTTTCCCATTTCCCCAAATTATTTTAAGCTAAATATGAAAATATTTAACTCTGCAAGAGAACCTAATAAAGATTATGACATGACAGGAAAGAGTGTGAACTATACTGTGTCCTATACCACAATGGTAAGGTCACATCATAGTTGACTTTTTCCTTCCCCTAATTATGAGCAGTGAAACCACAAAACCCATGTTAAGATGTTATCAGTTAAGGTCTCCTCATGGGAAAAGCTCAGGAACAGCTGTACAAAGAAATTAACTGCTCAGCTTGAAGTTTCTAGAGTAGCCACAAATTTAGCAGAGAATGAATGAAATCTGTCCATCTTGACACAGTATTTGGGCTATTTGCATTAGTGACTTCCTAATTAGCATTCAGGAGAAGCATTCAAAGTGACTTCAGAATTAAAAAAACACAGTATACTGTTTTCACTAATGTTGATAGCACCTTGAAAGTACAGTATGAATATAAACTGGTAATTTGGGCAAAAGAACCCTGAGAATTTAGCTGAATTGTATGTAGTGTGAACAGTTTTATATAGATTATACATTTATGCCTCCCACTTTCATAACAGGACACTTCATACCTCCACAGAAACTGCTGATCAAGTATTTACCATAGCTTTTCCCTCAAACTTTACATCGACGATGCTACACAACAAACACCTATCTCAAAAAATACTTTTTATGCTGACTTAGTAGAAATGCATTGAAGACTTTTTTTTTTTTTTAAACCAGCAACAATAACATCTATGTTTTGCTATTGTTTTCACTAACTGGGCTATCTGTTGTAGATTATCATCTGTTCTTAGGAAAACCTGAAAAGTAACTGGAACCCCACACCTAGGAAACAGAAAGCCCGCCATACAAGTGTAAAGACCAAACCTGTATTACGTGGTAATACCGATGGAGGGAATAGGTGCTGACAGCAACTATAAGCTGTATCAAACAGAACTGTGATGGAATTTACTGGATCTACTACAAAAACATCTATGTAGGCAAAAGTATTTACTGCTTTTTGAATACAAATTAGTTAAAACTGCAGGTAAACCATAAGCACTGCTTTCTTGTAGTACTACTTAAACTTTTATATAGAACTAAAAATACCCGTTTCACTAAGAGTCAGCATATCAGCAGACTACAGGATGAAAGCACATTCATATAGAGGGCAGCTGTTACTTGTGCAGAACTTAGTTTGCAATGCAGTTCCAAGTCTGGTCCTTGTTGTTGCTGTGCCTCTATCAAAACATTTGTCATTGTACCTCCGCTAATACCAGCCCCAATTAAGAATTCAATTATCCTCTCTTACTGGCTTTATGGTATAACAGCCTGTTTTCAATAGAGTGATACAGTAAGGTAACATAAAATATTCCCTGTAGTACCTCCTGCTGGGTGAAACTCCTTCGAAGAAATCTGTTTAAGTAGTCAGGGTTTGGTTTTTTCCCCCCCCAACTGTAACATTTTGCAGTATTTTATTAAAAAAAGCTACCCAAAAGCAAGCACCCTTTACTACAGGACTTAAAGTGCACAGGACTGCTAGATCGCACAACCAAGCAAAATTTACCAAGTTGTAACAAGTATGCGCAATGCTTATCTGTGCTATTTTTGGCCACATTACAGCACCACCAAAACACAACAGTGCTGTAGTCAAGGCTGTGCCAGAAGCTGTTATTCTGAACTCTGATACTAGAAGTTGGTACTTTTCAAGTTACCATGCAGCTTGCGTAACTTCATCTTGTCTCCTCACAGCTGAAACATAACACTGCACAACCTGTTATACTTTGGTCTGGTTTGCCTGAAGAAAGCATTAATAATCAGTTTACCTTAGTCATCCAATATATTCTAAGAAAGGTTGCTAAGAGATATAAGACTTGATTTTCATACATACTATCATGCAACAGTTACTTTTAACATTGAGACAATCACACAGGTGCTAAGCAGGACATTTTTAAAAGCTATTTCTTTATTACAGCATTTCAGATTTTCTATACCCAATGAACATGACTATGGGGAATTCTATTCAAAAAAACCCACTAGATACAAGAGAATGTCTGCAGTCTGAGAAGCTATTTCCAACAGTCATTTATGATGGGATGTATTTCACCTAAGTGTTAAAACCGTATTTAGAAATGGAAAACAATTTGATTATTAGGGTAAAAATATACTGAGAGTAATCAAACAACTATGAAGCCACTTCCTTTTTTTCTATAATTTCAAAGATTTATTATTTGACTGTGGTGTTTTTACAGCAGGGAAAACATTCCAGCTCCAAGGCTCCCTACAAAGATTTATTCAGAATATCATTATGCCCATCTTACTGTTGTTTTAGGTAACAAATAAAATTAATGCAATTTAAAAATAGATTCCTGTCTGAATTCTATACTTCAAACACTTAATTTTTTTTTTTTCATTATAATCCTGACAGACCTTCTAGTTATTGAACAATGTCATTTGAACAGAAACAGCCCAACAATACTTCTTGAAACTGCATGGAAGATAGGCACCTATTTAGTGGCAGAAGCCTAATCGGTACACATGATTTGAGTTGAGAGGAAACTTAAGAACTCATTAAAACATTACATATTTTATAAAATGGTAAAAATAAAATCCCCACTCTTTAAAGAATGAAATCAAAGTTACACTTAAGCAGGGCAGAGATGAACCTAAACTGGATCTCAGAAACACCTTCTCTCGTAAGACGCACTAGGCAGTCACCCTTAAACTATCAGCCCTCTTCTATTTACCTCTTACCCCGGAGAAGAGGTACTAATACCAGTCACTTCTAAACTCTTTCTAACTCTTGCTTAAGGGACCATAATGCCTTGAGAAAAATATCTCTAGAAGATCCCTCAAGTCCTTAATCTATTACTATGTTACAGAAGAGACTGTATCACCCCCTTCTACACAGCACTGTAACACAAGTATACCCCTTCAAATACAGTTGCTATAAAATATAACTAGAATAAGGTATTGTTATCCATTGTATTTCCAAAGCAATACAATTATTCAAAAAAAAAAAAAAAAAACCCAAAACCAAACAAAACCCACCTTTCAGATCCTTACAAAACAGATTGTCCGTGGACAAAACTATACTGATCTTAAGACCTTAACTGTTTTTTGAAAGTCTGTAAACACTAACAATCCAGAAGTGGTTTTGCCTTCTGCAATCCAAGTTATTTAAGCTTTACCTGGGAATGCTCCAATTCCTTCCCCAGCCCCTTTCCAGAATCATTCTAGAACTTTTTTTTTTTTTTTAACATCTTGAAACAGTCTTTAATAAAAGCAGCCTAAATGAAAACCTAATTCAGTCTACTAGCTGGTTTTCAGAAAGGGTGGGGAAACAAGTTTACAAGCAAGTTTTAACATGGTAGGGAACTATCACATTTAAATACACTCACCAACAGATGAGGTGAGAGTACAAGTGTCATCCTAAACAGATAAACAGATGTATTTATGAACTTTATAATCATTAGATTGCTTAAAGTGTTTTGAGGCAAGTCTCATCAGTATCACTTAAAACTATTTCTAGTTTATTTGCCTCATGATCAAATCAGACTACCATGAGAGAGACACATCACAACAGCAAAAAAACCAAACCACATGCAACCAACCCAAAACTTTAATACAGAAAGCAAGCAGAAACAAGTTACCTTCCTTTGCATCGCTTTAAGGAAAGGCAGAGGGAGAGATGGAGGGAGCAAAAAAAAAAATCCCAACAGCTCTTTGCAATCTCTTTCTGACCTACTTGCAAAGTTTTACAGTATCAATGACCACATGGTGACAACAAAGTTGGAAAATACAATTTAATCAAAATGTTGAAGACTATTTTCATTGGCTTTCCCTGATTATTGACACACTGAAGGTAGTATTAAGCAAAAAGATTCTTACAGTGGTACAATGCTGAGTACCTGGAACAGGACTAAATACCCTTTAGCATAATCTTTGTACTCACTAAATCCAGAATTCAGCACTAGAGCAGCTGCTCAGTGCCTGGTCTGCAGAATTCAATGAATGACAAAAGGTTACCTTAATTCAATGAGATAATCGGCACACATTTACCCAGTACGGAAGTTTTTCAACCATCTGCAAGGCGGCAGAGCTAACAGCCTATAAAACAACTGGTAGCATGCTGACATGTCCTCACATCTCATGTCAACGAAAATTCATCTCTTAGCAACAAAACTGAAAGAAGCTGAACTTCCAGAAATATTTTAGATACATTATGAGCCAACAATCTCTTCGTAAGTGATTTTGATTACTACTGATTTCCAAACAGATGTCTGCTTTAATTGGTAAAAATCTGTTAAATACATACTTTAAAAAGTCAACTTGTCATGGCTTAAGAAAGCAATACAATGGGAGTCATTATAGCTGTGCACATAAAAGACAAAAGCTAACCTTGTTTAAAGCTGCTGGCCTCACAGTATCAGTAACTGTCAAGTAAACAAAATGCATGTGTTGTGGGAAGAGGAAAAAATGTGCTATTAAGGCTGTTGCCAGAAATTGAAAGGTAAGACACAAGTCTGCTAAAACCCAAGATAAATATTTGAGAGGAAAAGCAAAATAAGAGAGTCAAGGTTAAAACCACTTTTAACTACTAAAACTATTTTAGGATTCCCTCCCCAGCTACAGAGGGTGAAGAAAATTAGTTTTGTTCCCTTCTCCAATTAAGAATACTATGATCCTTGTATCTTAACTGAATCTGAGTTATAATAAAAAAATTAAAAGCATCAAACTTTACAAGTAAATTCCACATAAAACCTCGAAGGAAATTTAAAAATCATTTTATCAAAACTCACATGAAGTAAATTAGAATTTTCCCCACCAGATAAAGATCAGGAAAGGGAAAAAGCTTGTCCCCAGCTATATTAGTTGTTTTTCTCTAGAAATCCAATCTTTCAGAGGTCTCTTCAAAATGCATCCAAACACAATATTGAGAAAGAAACAATATAAATCATTAAGACTCAGTTTTATGTTAACAGATTAAGGACAGTTCTGTTTAGAACTACATACAGAAAAGTAAACATGGCATGTTCACACAATGAAGCGTGAACATCCAGCTTTTTGGTTTGTTTTCTTAAGCAGAATAGAGCTGCCAGCTGTCAAAGTAATTTTCTCAAATAAAGTCAACTCTAGCAGATTTATTAACATAAACACAAATAAATCAGTTTAGCCTAACTCTGAATGTTATCAGTATCTTTTCCATAACAGGCTGAAGGTGCATAACAAACATGTTAGAAGTGTTACTTAGTAAGACAGAGGCATCAATGAGAAAGAGGTACCAAACAAACCTCCAGTACCTCCCTCACCCTCCACCAGTATCTTCTGGGAGACATGAAACAAAATCTGTCAACTGCAGGCTGAAGAGCAGCTACAATTACTTCCTTATATTCACAGGCAGAATTGAGGTACCATCATGAATCCAGAGTGGTATAGGAAGTTGGGAACACAGGAAGATTCCTCCAGTGGTTTATTATTATAAATAAAAGACTCGTACTATCCATCTCATGTTCAGAGCCAGAAAGACTTCTGAAACTCTCCACTGAAAAGCTGAAAACATGCCTGCAAGATAGATGAGCTACTTGTTGGTTTTTTTTACACACTGCACAAATGCATAAGGTGAAAACAACTACCCATCACGACATAAATTCCAAGTGGCAAAGCCCAGAACAGAACTCATGTTTTCAGATTCACAGTTCTTAAATAGTTTTCCAGAAGGACTAGCTAAACCCAGGACTTATTTTTTGTTTAACAGCTACTACATTCCGTGTTTCATCCAGGGTAAAATATCTTTGACTTTTAATCACAAGACAGCAAAGTTAAATGCATAGATGTAATGAGAAGGAATTATTTGACGACACTGTCACCTTTACAAATGTAGTAGTTAAAAAATTTGTTATAAGAACTTTAAAAGTTCTTTTAAAACACATTAAAAGATCTAAGTACCAGTAATTTCCTTCCTCAAGAGTATAGCAGACAAGCATGTCAAGTGACCCTGCAAGAGGAACTCTTTAAAATGGCCACAGAAGAACAAGTTGCTGGTTTCTAAGACAGTGTGAGTTCCAATACTTTCTCATGTTATTAAACATATGCATATACAAGCACAGTAACAGACTATTCCGTGTGCACATTGCATGTGCTGCTGACTTGAGAATCTACCCTGTGATCCGTTTTCTGTAGTCATTTCTTGACTGATTTATCTGTAATTTTTAGACCTTTAGAAAACATCTGTATTAGTCAAAACATCTGGATGAAAGCTGCTTTGCTAAATCAGCAGAATGTGTGCCAAGCAGGAAAATAAACACAAACTGTTTATTATACAATTTTCCAATATTAAAGAAGCATTAATATTTGTATAACAGCATTAACAAGTTTTCAGTGACATTCAGTTTTCGTAACTGGATAAAGATGGAAGGGAGGAGAGCTGGATAGTTCAAGGCAGAGGAAGAATATTCAGATCAGAAAATACCATGTTTATGTATAAACCCATTGTTTATTACATAAACCTCCATGTGGATATTTATAGACTGACTGATAGCCACTTACGTGCAAGAGTCAGTACACTGTCCTCTCCCTCTATCGCTAACATATTCTTGTTAACCTGACTCCTACAGCACGTATACTAGTGTTCAGAGGACAAAAGAGGAAAAACAAAGTAGGAATTGAAAGCTGAGTATCTTTCCAATCTGAAATAGGAGGGACACAGAAGCCTTTATGAGCCTAGAATTTATTAGCTAACTACTATTCAGTGATTATAATGAAGATTACTTTGGTTTTGAGAAGTCTTTAGGCTTATCAAACACTGTCTTTTTCATCACCTTTTCACTGTATTTTTGTACAGCCCCTTTGCTAACTACTGCTCATAATCCACTAATCCCAAATACTTGAGAATTCTACAGTACTTGCAATTTGGGCATTACTCACATTTTTACAGATGAATATGAAGGACAGCACTTCTCCAAGCAGTCCCAGATAAAGTATCTACATGTGATGGTGGAATTTAAATGAAGCCTAGCAGGCTTCATACTGAAAGCAACACATATGAAATTCACTTACGAAAGAAACTTTAACAACAACAACACACCCCAAAAATAATCACACTGGGAATTCTCTAGCAATGGTTTTCCCAGGTGAAGCTTTCATCTCTTCTTTACCTTACTCTTTGGCTATTTGATGCAGCTATCTGCAAATCGTTGTCATCATAGCCTTGCACAAAGAAACTGTACTTTATTTTGAGAGCCAACAGTCAGAAGAAGCAGACAAACTTTCAATCCAAGTTGAAATAGAACACTCTAGACGGGGAAACCTCTGGAGCATGTACCCCAAACCTACATCTCAACACTAGACCAGACTCAAATGCTCCCTCAGGTTGCTCAGGAACTTGCCTAGTCAAGCTCTGACCACCCCTGAGGATGGAGATTCCACAGTCACTCTGAGCCCCTGTTCTACATCTCTCCATCCTCACAATAAAGGATTTTCTCCTTTATCTATCTGGAATTTCCCTTGCTGCAACTTGCAGTCAGTTACTTATCCTTTTGCCATCTGAGAAATAGCAGTCTCCATCTTCACCATAATCACCCCCATAGACAGTGCTCAAAGAGGTGCTTGAACACAGTAGTCCCACACAAAGAAAACACATCTACACATCTATAATAGTTTTATTTTGACTACACTCCTTCCAACTGTTACTTGTAATTGCTTATTGTTAGTTAAGAGCTATGTCTACTCAATGTCTGAACCATGGGTGCCACTGACATTTGTCTCTTATTGAGCCAAGCACAAACACTGCTAATTAATGTTGCCACAGATACATGGACATTACAGAAAAAAATAATTCCTAAAACTACAGTCATTTTCACTATCTTGGAACAAACAGAGCTCTGAAATTGAAGCCAACTTCAAAACGCCACCGGTGATTAAATTAAATGCTGGAGAGCATGTGGAAAATGTGCAGCAAACTTATCACAGCTCATGTTAGCCCCCACTTCTGTTAAAGATTCTTCCTAGATGAGGAAACATCAGACATGCCTTCCAGACAACTTTGCTGAGATCATACACAGCTTTTCTCCTGTGCCAGAGTCCTGCTTGTAATTAAAAACAGAAGTCTCAAGCCTACTCCACCTAGTACTGCATTAGCTGGTAACTGATGGGCTGTACCACCACAACCTCAAGGGGAGACAAATGAGACTCTGCCACTCTAGAGCCAAAACACTTGAGAGCAGAAATTCCTGTGCATGTGTATCTATTACTGCAGAGACAAGACACAATTTACAAATCTGCAGTCCCCCCCACCCCAAGGACTTACTCTTTATATAACATCTTTTCTACAGTGCAGCCTGAAATCACAATAATCCACACAATCCTAGAACTAAACGCAGCAGCCCTGGAGAGCCTACACAGACATCCCTTTAACAGCTCACACCCTTCATATTGTCAGAAGGCTGCCTGTGCCTGCAAATTTGAAACTTCAAGCTCTTCCGCAAGAACCCAGAGAAGGGAAAAAACCAAACCCTACACCACCCCATGCAAACATGTAGGTGACACCAGTTATAATTTCCCCTCCATGAGAAGCGATATAAACAGACAAACAACCACCACAGAAGTGACTTTGCAACTGAAGGAAATCATACTCATTTAAAAGCTAGTCTCTTACCAGGAAACCACAAAGGACAGCAGTGGATCTCTCAGCTAAGAGGTGTATCGTCTTCAATATTGTACAGCCACAGTCTAACAGTGTTGTTCCAGTGCACAACAGCAACTCCCCCCATTTGGTTCCAGAAAGCCCTGGTGTCCTGACTTGAAACAGGCCTTCAGAGTCACAGAGCTACAGGTCTGTACTTACACCCAGGCAAATACAGTCCTGAATAAAGAGAATAGAGTGATCCTTTGAAAGAAGATGGTAATAGGATCATAAATGGATTCAAAGTAGTAAAGACTTTTACACCAATTGAGCAATTATTCTCTCCATAATAGCTTGAAATTCTTGCAAAATGGACAGTCTTTTGCCCTTACCAACCATCAGACTGGAAAACAACTGTTACCAGGTGATCTACACCTGGGGATCTTTCTTGTGAAAAAAACTGTCAGTCGATCTCACATACAAGTCAGCTCAGCAAGATCATGGAGCAGATCCCCCTAGAAACTATGCTAAGGGCACATGGAAACCAAGGAGATGATTGGTGACAGCCAACATGGCTTCACTAAGGGCAAATCGCGGCTGTCAAATTTGGCAGCCTTCTACGATGGTCTTACAGCGTTGGTGGAAAAGGGAAGAGAAACTGACATCATCTACCTGGACTTGCACAAAGTATGTGACACTGTCCCGCACGACGTCCTTGTCTCTAAATTCCAGACACGGATTTGACGGATGGACAAGTAGCGGGCTGGATGGTTGCATGCAAACGGTTGCAGTCAACAGCTTGATGTCTGAGCGGATCCAGTGACAGGTGGCATTCCTCAGGGGTCTGTGTTGTGACCAGTGCTGTTTAACATCTTTGTCAGCGACATGGACAGTGGGATTGAGTGCACCCCCAGCAAGTCTGCCAACACCACCAAGCTGTGTGGTGCAGTCGACACACTGCAGGGAAGGGATGCCATCCAGAGGGACCTGGACAGGCTGGAGAGGTGGGCCTGTGCCAACCTCAAGGAGTTCAACAAGCCCAAGTGCAGGGTCCTGCACATGGGTTGGGGCAACCCCAAGCACAAAGACAGGCCGGGTGGAGAATGGATTGAGAGCAGCCCTGAGGAGACAGATTTGGGGGCGTTGGTTGATGAGAAGCTCAGTGTGACTCGGCAGTGTGCGCTGGCAGCCCAGAATGCCCACTGTATCCTGGACTGTATGCAGAGAATCTTGTTGTGGCCAGCAGGTTGAGGGAGGTAACTCTCCCCCTCAACACTGCTCTTGTGAGACACCAACCTGCAGTACTGCATCCAGCTTTGGAGCCCTCAACATAGGAAAGACATGGACCTGCTGCAGCGAGTCCAGGAGGGGCAGCAAGATGTTCAGAGGGCTGGAGCACCTCTCCTGTGAAGAAAGGCTGGGAGAGTTGGGCTTGTTTAGCCTGGAGAAGAGAGGGCTCTGGGGAGACCTTATAGCACCTTCCAGTACCTGAAGGGGCCTACAAGAAAGCTGGAGGGGGACTTTTTACAAGGGCATGTAGTGACAGGACAAGGAGCAACAGCTTTAAACTGAGAGAAGGTATATTTAGGTTAGATATCAGGAAGAAATTCTTCACTGCGAAGGTGGTGAGGCACTGGAACAGGTTGCCCAGAGAAGCTGTGGATGCCCCATCCCTGGAAGGGTTCAAGGCCAGGCTGGATGACGCTTTGAGCAACCTGGCCTAGTGGAAGGTGTCCCTGCCCATGGCAGGGGGGGTGGAACTAGATGATCTTTAGGGTGCCTTCCAACCCAAACCATTCTATGATTTTTATCTGTCAAAAAATAGCAGACAACCTCAACTTCAAGTTATCAAGTTTTTTCACAACCTGTTTTATAACAAAGTTCCTGCAACACCAACAAAAACCATGGAATTGTTATCACATTTCAGCTGCCACAGAAAACACACCCAAGAGTCAAGACTATCACTATTATTGATCATAGAATAGGAAAAACACTTAAGACGGGTAAGGATATAGTACTAAAAATATGCAAGTTAGTTCTCCTTATATATAAGGCAGGCTTCTGTTGCTTCTGTATTCTAGAAGGAATATAGGAGATAACCATGTACTGAGTAGTTAAAGAAAAATCAAACTTGGAGGAAAAATGTAAAGAGTAAAACCTTTACCTGTAGTTTAGGAATCAAATGTCACTCTCAGTTAAGACAGAAGAGTTCACAGAAAATAGCACAGATGAACAAACACAAACAGAACTGCCAGAACTACACAGGATTTCTTTAACTCACAGCTGTCAGTTTCAATACAGGACTCACCACAGTACATCACACCAATTAATTTTGTGGAGAAACTACTGAGAGAATCAAATTTTAGCAGGCCTTAGGATTAAACAGCTTGCAGTATAAGGATTGGAATCACTCCTTGCAGTAAACAAGAATCATGAGCACATCATGCAAAACTATGTTCCTAAACATCCGTCTTGAAGCAAAAAGGATGAGTAGGGTCTTCCCCAGATAGGGAAGGAAACTGCAACCCTATGACCTGTTTGCAGAAACTAAGTCACATCAGAAACTGAAACCCAAACTCATCCTCTGCGCCGCATTATGAAGGAGCAAAACTATTAAAGTCAGGGAAATTAAAAACTGCTATTTCCTCCCACCATACAATTCAAGGAAACTTTTACAAGCATGTTTCTTTGATCCACAAGTGCTGAATCATAAAATACCCAAAAGCCCCAAGTGCCTGATAGCTATCTACAGTGATAGGAGCTGTTTTTCCAGATGACATGACTTTTCCACTTGTTTTAAATGCTCAAAAGACGGAGTCAGGCATTCTTCACTTTCTGATAAGCTCCACTCTCTCAAGTGTGAATAGGATCCATTTTTAAATATTCGCTTGGCCTAGGCATGGAGTTGGTACATTTAGCATTTCAAAGAGCTACAGGGACAGCAGAGAAATGAGAGAGCAGCAGCACCTAACAGTCACCCCAGAACAAGGACAAGAGCTACAGGTACTGATGTGCAGGGCACCCTTCCAAGAAATTAAGGTATCACATGAATTCAGACAATGAGAAGCACAAACATGAGAGTGTTTGCCAAGTAACACTAACATTCCCCAGTCTTTTGTCAACATGAAGATGTTACAAGGGGAGAAACACAGGTTGTCTCTAAAGACAACACTATTTTATGAACTGACAAAGTTCAAGCCTAGATTTCTTTTTTCAGACCCCTGTCTACAGTCTCCTCAATGGTATTGCAGACCCTCTCTTACAGAAATTTACCTATCACTGCATTTTGGTGCTCAGACTAACTCTCAGGAGCAGACTCCACATAAAGCAAGCTCCAAAGTCAGGCTTAACGAATATCCCCTTATGTGTAAATCCCTAAGATACCTTGTGTAGCACTTCGTTTATGCCAAACTTTTCTGTTTCTGTCCAGTGGAAAGTCTAGAGGCCAGAGGGAACAAGGTAGAGCAAGCAAAGAAACCTCAGCCAACAGTCTCTTGTTGCCTGCCCACAGGAAGGCAGGAAGCTGAAAACTGAGCAGGGAGGAGCCTGGATGCCAAGAAAGCAATTCTCTATAAATTGGCCCTTTGCCTGAAAGACAGAAGGAGGAACACCCAGTGTCTGCACTGGCACAAGCTACATACCATAAAACTGAAATTCAACCCATGCCAAGTTACACTTTGAAAAGTTAAATGTATGTAGGCCAGTGAAAACAAAATTAGATAGGAGTTCAGAGTATGAAAAAATAATAAAACAAGTTTTGGTTTTGCATGAAAGTCAGCTTAGACAGAGAAGCTGGGAGGGGGAATAAAAATTTTTATGCCAAGAATCAGATGGAAACAACTATTAATACAGCTGCTGAGCTGTTCAAAAGAGTGTCCAGGAGAACCAAGAAAACACAGTATGGATCAAGTCATCTCCACTTGCACTGCATCTTTGTAAGTATACTCTAAAGCAATAATTGTTCTGAACACAGCAAAGACATAAGCACAGAGATATACTATGTGTTCCCACAGTCCTCTGAAAATGTTACAATGGCCACTGTCTCCTCACTTTTTAACCTCTGTTTATCCTTTTGTCCTTTATTTATCCTTTAAACACGAATGTTTAAAAAGAAGTAAATAAAGAGCTGTCTAAAGCCTACAAACATCTCCTTCTTCAGGTTCATATTCACAGTATTTGTGCTCAGGAGATGTCTAACTCCTCCGGTTCCCAAACTACAGAACCTCCTTAGTGTTTGTCCAAGTGACAAGGAAAACAGGGAACAATACAGCACACAGGCACAGAAAACAGCACCAATAATGCCATTCTGCAATTGACACCATTAAAGATAAACACCCATTTCAAGACTAACCATAACTTTTAAATATCACTTTACTGCTGCATTTCCAGAAGTGTATTGTAATTCATCAAAGGCTTATTGAAGAGCTAAGTATCACTCAACATGTTCAGGTTGATTTTCCTCTCTGTTCACACCCTTTCCTGCTATGTTATCAGTTTTTACACTGCATTTTCTAATTAACATACTCTACAGCCCCTTTCAGAAAATGCTGGGTGAGAGAAGGTGTGAAGCACAAGACAGAAGATACATATGCAAAATACTCTGAACAGAAGGAAGAACACGTAAGAGCAGTTAAATTGCTAGAACTAACTATGTGCTGCAACATAGTGAAGTGCATGAGATCAAACTACTGAGCAACAAATTTCCTTCTTTTTCTGCTTTGTGTGTGTGGGTTTTGGTTTTTTATTTGCACAAAAGAGTATTGCAAGGGTTCATCCTAAAGGACATCCCTGTTTTCAGTCTCCCTTCATTGTTAAGTCGGCTCCACCTCTGGTGGGAGGCTGGTCAGTTCCTTCAACACACCAATTGAACATTTTACAACAGAAGCAACACATACAGGAATGGAACGGGGTGGAGGAAAAGAAGATTCACACAGCTGCGCTGCATACTTCCTCTTCCTGCAACTCAAGTGTTGACACACCTTGGCCCAAACCCAGAAGAGTAAGGATAACACTTGAAACAAACATACCATTTTTACACAAACACTTCCTTTCAAGCCTATGGGTACCAGGAGAAACATGGAAATACAAGCTCTACTGCAGCTATTTCTACACCTAAAGAAACAAGAGGACTGTATCTAGTTGTGTTGACCACCCAGATAATACCAAGACAAGAAAAGCAGCTCCATATCATCACCACCAAGAGGAAAATTTAGCACTTCCAGTTCCCTGTTCCACCTCAGTATTTCAAATGCAAAACAACCACCATCCCCCTAGCACAGTCAAGGCTCCAGGTCTGCAAAACTATTCAGCAGCACTGCAATGCAATAGATAATCTGCCTCCTCAGTGTACTAGACTCAGACACACATATCCTTTTTTTCTGGGGGGTGAGGTGGGGAGAGGAGGGGAGTAGAGAGGGAAAAAACAAGAAGAAACCCACACCTAAACAAAACCGACAGAAAACTTAACACACACGAGCAGTACTCTCTCTCTTCTGATCACCTTCTACTCACTCAGGAAGAAAGGTTCGAGTTTGCATTTAGTACTAAGTGTGAAAGTTCAGACTGCCAAAGAGAAAGCTCTGATGCACTTCTAAGGCACTACATCTTTTAACTGTCTCATCTGATTAATTATGCATTAAAAACATCAAAATTACTCAAACTTCTGCAGTCATCTAAGGTCATCTGTAGAGATGACTGCACATCCTCCTGTTCTTTCTTCTCACGGAAAGTCTCCGAAAAGATACTTGAACTTCACCTCTAGTATTTAAAAAAAAGAAAAAACAACACACCAACCACACACACAAAGGGCCACCCAAACAAAAAAGCAGCTCTTGTGCTAGCAACATAAACAGCCAAAGAAACTTTCAAATATGCCAAAGACTAGTCATTCCCGAGAGATGCCAAGTGGCTACATTTTACCCTATAAAATTCAATAAATAATCTTGGCATGCCCCATACTGCCACTTAAATACTTCCAATAAAAACAGCCTAACCATTTTCCTGCAGTGTCATTCTGCTCATTCATGAATTACAATCAATTTCAAATGAACATACAGTCACATCCCAATAACAGAGACATCTATTTACAGTTACTTTCAGAACAGTCCTTTAAGTGTAAAGCCATACAGCTTGAAGTCCAGCAAAAATCCCGTAGTTAAATCAAGTCTACGTGTATTTGCTAAGTGACCCATGCCACAACTAGTACAACTAAGCAGTGCACTACACTGACATGCAACTACTGATTCACCACCTCACATCAGAACTGATTTTGTCAGGAAAAAGTGTATGCTGAACAGTTTTTAAACATGCAAGTCACACTGCTAATTTTGAGGCACCCAAATGAAAGCTTATTTCTTGCCAAAGCACTTGCTAGAGAACAGATTTGTTTGGCTAACTTCTAAAAGACAGATTTATCCTTATACCAGTATTTTAGTATGGCAGTAATGGCTTTTGCGGCATCATGACCCAACTAACATTCCTTGCAATGCATGCCAGTCCCAGTAGGTAGCCTAACAAGGGACATTTTTCCTTCCAGAGTTCACGTGAAGCATCATAGTATTAAACCATTTAGTTCCTCAGCACTCCAGCCTTCCAAATTTTTCATGCCACTCGAGAATCAGAATTACAGAAGAATCTCTGAAAGTACTTAAAACCAGACAGCTTTATCGCTACAAGTAATTAAATCTTTGTAGTGTACGGCTACAGCAGTAACAGCACAGTAAGCAACACTTCTGAATTTCCATTCTGATTGAGTGTGAAGCTCCATGCATCCTTCCAATACCAGAAGTCCCATCTGACAGAAATAGATATCCACATATAAAAGCAATCATACTTAACATACATTTAGAGAAGCTCACAAAAATCAACCTACAGCTACCAACATATGTATCATCACCTCTGCCCGTTCCACTAACAACTGTTCTTGTAGACTCCACTAAGTATTTCTAACACAAGCACTTTCTACTCTGTACCCTCCAGCACATTACAATCAGCTGAATAAAAAAGGAGAGTAAAAACCATCAGGCAGTTTCTTGTAGGAGACACTAATGACACCTCTACAATGGCAAAGTTGTCTGTGTATTCCGTGCCAAAAAGGACTGCCACCAACAAAACAAGCACCACCAAACCACCAACTCAGAATACTTTAGGTAACTCTATTCAAGTAGAGCAGGTAGCTTTTCTCCCAAATACACAGAAAATTCAACACACATTTCACCATACTAAATGGGGAATGATCAAAGAATGCCTACAGTCCTGTGTTTGACACTATCCTTTCACAAACAACACTAACTGACACCCCCTTCTCCCACAAGGCTTAAACCCTGTGAATAACTAACCTGCAAAAAAGGCCCAAGAAACAGCAAAAAAAACCCAACCAAAACCCATCATGTAGGAAGTCCAACAAAACTGAAATAGTGTTCGGCAGCTTAGCTCAGTTTGTGACTCTGACACCTTTTCTTAGCTTTAAAAGTCCCTTCATAGGAATATAAGTATCTACAGACAAATACCTTTAAATAAAATAGTTCTAAGTCTTAAAGAGTTCTAGCAGCATTTTAGGTGGTGTCCAAACTACAAGAAAATCAGTACATCCAGGCATAAAATGAAGGTACAAGGCCGCAATCACACCACACTGCAGATTTCCGCTACACCAGTCTGCCAGGTAAAACAGAATAATCTCACACCTAGAAAACAGCACACAGCTGTGCTCTTCCCTGCCACTCTGTTTACCTACTGGAAATCCAAAGAGCAAATAATCCAACACAGAATGGCAGGACATAGGGAGCCATGTAAACTTCCTGTGCCAGAACTGATTCTGCATGGATGTTTGACATGCATCCTCACTTACATACATTTAAATGGGTAAACAGAGTACAGGAAGAATCATTTTTGCATTACTACATTTGCTCTCCATTTTCAGATTTACCTGGTCTTTTTCATGGGGTAGAAGGCTGACAGGTGGAAGAGAAGCTGGGAAAGTGCTGGAGTACTTTGGAGCTCCTTTGCTTTCCAAACTGCCATAATTCACTCTGTACTGCGGTCCATCCTTCAGTAATCTCCCATTGTTCACAGCACGTTTGGCCCCCAGGCGCAACCTCTGCTGAAAGGCAGGATTGTTGAAAATATTTGCTAGGTCATTTTGACTTCTCAAATACTTCTCTATGTTTTTCAAGGAGGAGCCACTTGGTTCTTGAAGCCCTTCGATTGCTCTTCTCAAGAGTTTATTCCAATCCACGTTACGAAGCTCATTACAAGCTCCTCTAGACCCCTTAACAGATTTAGGAATAGTGCCAGGTTTAACAGATGAAAATCGTCCAGGATTATCTGGGTCCTTGTAGGATGCAAGGCCTTTGTTGGTAACTTTAAGAATAGAACCATCTTGTACACTAAGTTCCAGCTGTTCTGAAACAGTCTTCTTATCTAATCCATGGGAAGCACAAACAGCATGACATATTCTCTCTTCAGAAGGCCTTTGTTTTTGCTTTTTAACTTTTTGTATAGCTTCAAGAATCCACTCCGTATAAAGAGGGTTGGCAAGTTTTACCATGGTTGACCAGTAATTGTTTCCAGCCAAGGGTTACCCATAGAGGTTCCTCCTTATCCTTTCAGCAGATCTTTCAGAGGTTGTTCACACCTCAAACACAAATCAAAGGATCCCACAAACTGCTTGGATGCATCTCAAAAATATCCATCCCGAGGAGTCGGAAATGGCAGGGAAATATCTGCTGACTGAAACTTCCAATTATTTTATGGGTCTGGAAAGGTAGAAAGGATTCACTCGTGATGACACTGGTACATCCTTAATAGTCAGTTTGTTGAAACCTTTAAAAAGAAAAAAAGAGGCAAGGAGAGAACACAATTAAATCCTGAAGTAGTAAATGCATTCACATACACATTCAGACTGTAGATGCTGTAGTATTCAAAAATCTCTGTGAGATTGTATGAAATGTTTGCTGACTCCCACCCCACACCAAACAAGCCATCACAAAATCCTTCCACTTCCCCTAACATTCAGTGGATTTAGTTTTCCTCAATTCCATCATGCCAACACCTAGCCTTCTACTGACTCGTTAGACAATTTCCTTTCAGCCAGATATCTGAAAGTACTCTCTGAAACAAATTGCCTACAAATCATTTCTACACCCATTGGCACAAGAAAATTACTATCTGCATGGACTGATTATACATGCACTTAAAAAACCCACACCCACGCGCAAACAAAACCAAACTTAAAAATATGAAAGTCAAATTTTTAACTGCTGGCATTTCTTACAGTACACCGCCTGTAAGAGCCATGCTGTATGTTGATTATACAACTCAAAAATCAAAACCAAAGTATCAGAACTGAGTTACTAGTGTTACATTCTTCATTAATACCTATGTGCCCTGCAATACAGAAAGGAAGCAACCAGGCATTCTAAGGTGTGCAGTAGAGGCACGTGTGTTTGATACAAACTCTCCAGAACTGCCATGATCATGAAGTAACAGGAGGCATTTTCACGTAAATACGCTGTCACCAGGAAGACATATAAAGAGGTCACAGTGACAAAACATGTTTCAGTGACTCACATGTTAACAAACAATTTTCTTCATTTATTATGGAATATCTCACTCCAATAGAAAATTCACTGGCTACAAAAACTCATACAAGAAACCTGAAAGAACATCTTGGGAGGTTATTCATTTTGCAGAACAATATATTTAGAGAAAAAAAAAAAAAAGGCCACACTAATTAAATTAAGACAGTAATCACCCAACGAATAACTAAATATATCTGAGGTATTAGCTTTTTCTGCCATCATGTGGGGGAGAACTTTTGAAGACTAACAGAACTGTGTAATTCAGTAATGCAACTGAAAATAAATAAAAAAGAAGCATCATAAAATCTTCGTTCTCAATAAATAGGTTGTCTTGTAAAGTAGAATATGCACCAGTTTCAAGGCAAAATCTAAATCCAAGTTAACCTGAAACTACATTTATGAAGCTATGGCAAGCAGCCTATAACTAACAATAACATCTATGATTGCGCAAGTCTCAAATAAATTAATAAAATGAGGTCCTAGTCATCTTGCATTTCAATCATGTTTAAAACTCGAGTAAATCTTAAACAGGGGAAAAAATCTGAATTGATGCAGTAATCCAAATTTTTTTCAACTTGTTAAAGACTTCTCTGCAACTGTGAGAGAATGACTACAAAAAACACTTTGGTCCCATACCTTCTCTTCCCTCTACCCCCCTCAAAAATCTCTTTAAATATAAGCCCCAGATCATGTTTCCCACATTATTACATCTACACAACAGGATAAGTAACGAAAGGGCAGTTGGTTATTGGTGAATACAAATTTATTCTATACCCAAACAGCAGAAATAGT
The DNA here is from genome assembly GCA_027574665.1 of Rhynochetos jubatus. NCBI lineage: Eukaryota > Metazoa > Chordata > Aves > Eurypygiformes > Rhynochetidae > Rhynochetos > Rhynochetos jubatus. The sequence goes on from CM050655.1 coordinate 16,993,806, forward strand.
AATCAATTCATTTTATGAATTTGTCATTCTTTAAGTTTGATTGAAGCTTAAGCGTTTTCAGATTTATAAATATGGAAGTTAAACTGACCGCCAGAATGAAAAGACACATTCCCGATATAAACGCAGGGCCTGAATGTTTAACTGGCTCTCATATTGAACCCCATTGATCTACACAGATTGGATCGTGTTTCTTGCTTCCAGTCTGTACTCGTGCAAGTTATGTTTGAAAAGTTCTGTGTGGTTTCAATGATTTAAAAAAAAAAAAAAAACCCCAACTAGTTCTGTAAACAGTTTAATCCAGCTAGCAAAAGCCATTCTTTCCCTAACAGCACTGTTTATATTCACTGTTCTCAGATAATTCCAAAACAAGACTGTAGCTGCAAAACGTACATAAATACAGGGAAGAAAAAAGTTTCCACGGTATTATGAATCCTACAAATTCTCTCACAACTCTGACACTGAAAATACAGTAACACAAACAAAGCAGAACTCTACAGTGGAGGCTCACTCACACTGACACTATTTTATACCCTCCGCCTATAGATTTGGGAGTTGTCTACAGCTACATATAAGCCCCAGATTCCTAGAAAGCTAGTTTGCAGTTATTTAGCTAGGCTGTTGTACTACGAGTCTTCATGAAGACAGTCAGTACTTAATTAAATGCTGAACACTGTATTTGCTGAGTCAGATGTACTTGCCACATGTTTAAACCTACTGCAGTACCGTTATATTAAATTTCATACAAGCAACCACATCAGTTCCATTAAATTCCAGAACACACAGTGCAGGGTCTGTTCCAACCACCTGGACACCGACGAACATTTCAGTATAAATGCTTTAACTTGTGGGTTACAGGAATTTTTATGGACCAGTGACTGTGGCAAAAGGTGAGCACAAACCTGTATCTTCATGTAAAGTCTGCTGCTTGTTGAATTTCACCGCAACATACACTCAGAACTACGTTTTTGCTTATTTACTTAAAACTCCCCATGTGTAATACAACCTCCTGCATACTAGCTCCCAGTAAATCAACACTAGCTGAATGTATCAGCAGGAGCATAAAGCTTCCAACATACTGGGCAGGCTATTTCAAGAGGAAAATCAAGACATCTCAAATTCACAACTTCCAACACAATTTAACTTCATCCTGCTTTAGGAAACCATGCAAAGCTTATCCAATCCGATTTTGGAATTGTTTTACCACAACCTAGACTTTGTGTTATTCTGCCACATTGACTGCGTATGTACTTGAAGCACAGCCCCCTGACCTCCCCAACGGGTATGACGAGGTCTACAGAATGCAAGATTCACAATAACCTCTTAACAACAGACACCTTTGCCAGCAATAGAATTCATCTCGGTGATCCCGGACCTGTAAGTTGAAGAATGTCTTTCATAAATCAAGTTAAAACAGATTGATCCAAGACTGGCAACACAGAGATAAATACATATATATGCTGAGTGACTGGATACAAACTGCTTTAGAAATGAACTTTTCAGGTTCAATCTAAGAGGCTACACAAAAGTTGGAAATGACATTCAGGTTTCTAAGTTCAGAACTTAATTTCACCAAAACCACAAAAAGGTGTTCATACGTCATTTAATATAAAAAATGTGATGCTTACCCACACACATTTTGAGGAAAAACCAATTTTTAAGAGTGATTATAAGTAGCAGGCACTCATGTCTATTTATTAATTGACATTATTAATCCTCCTGTAATTAAAAAACTTTTAATCAAACCCTCAACAGTACCCATCTAATCACAGATCAGATTTTCCAGCCCATTAAGTGCACAGGACCACTTCCAAGTTTTATGGCAACAGTCATTAAGGTGTCTCTATATCACGTTTCAGCTCCTACACTCTATGGTATCTTATTTTGAAAGGAACAACATTTGAGAAAGTTTGATTGCACCCTATTACTGATCAAGTCTGCTACTGAAGAGCTGCATAATGTCAGCATCCAGAGGGTGAAGTAAAATACATTACCTTTAAAACATGAAAAGCCATGTCTAGTCAAGGCTTGTCCCTTTACCTAAGTCCTGAATTACCTGATAAATATAAAGAAGTTGCAAAATTGCAGCTTGGGATTTACAATGAATGCAAATACGCCTTTTATAAAGCACACACCTATTGTACAGCTGATTCTAATTAAAGAACGCACTGACTGAACATGTCAATCCTAAGTGTCATCAGTAATCCTATAATCCTGTAATAAGGTCTTTTTTAGACTGCACTAGGATCTGGAATTATTTCCAAGTGATCCAGATTGTGAAAACAAGATGTGCCGTCGGAAAGACCAAAAAAAAAAAAAAATTTAGCTATGCTTCTGCCAGCCCCAAGAAACAAAACTAGAAGTTATTACACAGGCATGCAAAAGAATTTCACAAAATCTAAAGTCTCTTTTTTGGGATAAATTAATGAAAGATTAGGTTTAGTTGTCTTAAATGTGAATGCAGTTAAATTTAAAAAAAAAAACCACTGAGGTTAATACAGCTGCCAAAAAAATAAGTAGAAAAGGTGGGGGGGGAGGAGGGAGGGGGGAAGAGAGAGATGACAGCAACTTGTGCAACCTGCCGGTGACCTGTGAAGCACAATTCCACCCTGCTCCCTCCTACCTGCTCTGCACACGCTCGGCAGAAGCAGCAGCAGGCCAGCTCTCTGCTGCAGCATCAGGGTCAGGTAAGGATTGCAGCAGGGGAAGAAAAGACTGCCATTGCACTCAGCAAGCTTTTCGCTATTTTTCTTTCCTCCAAGCCATTAATTATGCAGCTAATCAACTCTGTGTTCCAAACCCATCCCAATTAATGATGCAAAAGAGGCAAGATACTTGTTTCTCTATTGCAAAATACCCACACCTACAAGGAGACAGAGAAAAAGCAGATCCTGGCAAGGGCTCCCAGCACACGAGACACGTAAAATTACACAGATCACTAAGCCAGCTATTGTATTATCCTTTACACAACACTGTTTTCAGTTATAGTAAGGAAGGGCAATGACACTTGCAGTGTCAGATGAGGAGACATTACCAGTCACTTGGAAACTCCACCGAGAGACCTGAGGGTGTGGGGAGTAAGAGGGGTCCGTGGGGGTCAAACCGACCAAGTGCTTGCCCTCTGCGACACCCCACCAGCTGGTTTAAGACCCTATGCTGAAACACAGCTCACGACATGACAGCAGCAAGCACCACCGGAGGAAAGAGCACCGGCACAACACGACACCAGCGCCAACAGCCTTCCCAACCTCTGCCGTGGAAGTTCTGAGCACTTTACAATATGGTACCAGAGAACCCCAGGGAGCACGGGAAGGTAACGTTCACCGCTGTTAGCCTGCGAGGAGGGCTTCACTGGCAGCATTTCATTCTTGGGATAGTGATTTTCGACAGAAAGGGTATCAGTCTGCTCTGCAGAGAGGGTTATCTCCAATGCTCAGTGACAGAATGATGCTCCAAGTGAGGTCTGGGCAGAGAAAACACGGCGCGAGCATCGCTTCCGAAACGTGGCTTTACAGGCTTGAATATTCCCCTCCCCAACTTAGTTCAAATTTTCGCAGTATACCCAAGCCCTGGAGATTCGCAACGCCTAGTGCCCAGCGCCAGGGCATTGTTGTAGCTGGCAGGGGCCGAGCCGGGGCTGGCGTCTCAACCCTCCACGCCTTACCCCGGGGTTCTTCGTCTGGAAGGCAGAAGCCCCGAGCCCGCAGGCTCCGCTCCCCGGGGCACGCCGACCCCGCAGGACAGGCAGGCCGGGAAAGGACGTGCACGGCGTGCACCTGCACCCACCCCACGGGGCCGGCGCCGGGGGGCAGCAGCCGCGCCGGCCTCCCCGCCGCGCCCGCGGGAGGCAGGCTGAGAGGCCCCCGCCCCCACCCCCCCTCTCCCTCCCCGGTACCACTCACCTCCGCGGGACCGGGGCCGCGGGGGGAGGAGCCTCCTCCAGGCGCCGCAGCGGCTCCCCCTGCTGCCGGCTCTTCCCCCGCTCCCGCTGCCAGACTGCGCCGGGGCGGCTGCCCCCGCTGCCGCGCTGCCCCCCTGCCGGCGGCCGCCGCGACTCCCCCTACCGCCGCGGCTCGGCTCACCTACGCCGCCATTTTGTTTCGCCCTGTTGTACTTAACGTGAATCCGACATGACACTGATTACAGCCCAATGGAGTCTCATTAAAACCTTACCTACCCTTGCGCCCCGCCCACCGGCGCCCGCCATTGGGCCGTCAGGCGCACGCCGCTCCACGCTCACAGGCCGCGGGCTCTTGTCCGTCAAACGCCCACACCGGCCTTGTTCCGCCCAGCAACCAGCCTGTCGCTTCCATTGGAAGACGGGGCGTGTCAATCACGAGGCACGCCCCCTCCCTCCGCGCTCAACTCCGCCCACCCGTGAGAACGGGCGGGACGGGACGCTGCCATTGGCCGCCACCGCCGCCACACACCCGCACGGCCCACCCACCCGCCCGCCACAGCCCGGCCCGCCTCATTGCTGGGCCTCGAACGCTAGCGATTGGTCACCCGCCGCAGCGGCGGAGAGCGTCCTCGCAAGCCCGCCCTTTCGTTGGCTACCACTGCCGTCCGTCTGGTTCCCCCGGCCTCGCTACCCTCCCCCACCCGCCGCCGCCCCACCCGCTCCTGAAGTTACTTCGAGAGGGTGATCGCTAGCAGCAGGCACCGACGGCGGCCGCCTGGAGCAGCCCGGCAGGGCGGGCGGGCGCGCCACACAGACGAATAACCAACCTTAAATATTGAGCGTCACGCGCGTGCCTCAGATCCTGCCGCTCGCCCGGGCGGGCGCGATGGAGCGGCGTGCTCCCAGCCGAACCCTCCCAAGGTGCCTGGCACCGGCAGCCGCTTATCGCGCACACACACAGCCCGCACCGCGAGGGGAGGGGAGGAGGGGGTGGGAACGGCGACAATGACTCCCAGCTCTACGGCCGGTCCCTGCAAGTTTCGCCATGCGAAGCACAGGGACTTCTCTGTCACCCCGTCCGCAAAGGAACAATCGCCGCCTCGGGAAGACAGGGTGGGAGCATGCAGCACAAAACCCTCGGCCGTCCCCTGCCTCCCTCTGCCACCCCGTTCCCATCTGCCCACCCCGTCCAACCCAGCCATCGCCTCCCGCCGCTGCTCCCCCTCCCCTGCAAAACGCAGGGCATCGCAACGCGTTTACCAGGCGCAAGTGCCTGCAAACACGTGCATCAGCCTCCCCGTGCGAGGGGGGGAAAAGAGTGCCCAGCCCGGTGACAAGCCCCCCGCACTGAGCGCGGGGGGAAAGGGGGTTATTACGGCAAATTGCAGCCTGTCACCCGACGCAAAACAAAACCCATCGCGTGCTCCCTGTTACCCCCCGCGTAAACTCCCGGGGCTCTGACCTCCGGCGCGGGTTTCCCCTCCGCTGGCAGTGACCTCCTTTCTCTGCCCGTGTGTGCTCCTGCAGCGGCGGTTCCTGCGGAATGTGCTGCCCCCGAAACGCGACCGCGGCTCCTCGCTCGCTCGCTCTCTCCCTCCTTCCCCGTCTCTCGCTCGCTCGCTCTCTCTCCTGGCTGCAACCGGAGCCAGGAACACAACAACAACACAGCCTCCCCCCACCCCCTTCCCCAAACACACACGCTGGAGAGACCCCGCCGGGAGAGCCAGACGAGCCGGGGAGGGGGTGGAGGGAATCCCCAGCCAGCGGATTGATGGCACCGGTTACCTTCTCTAAGCCCCCTCGCAAGAGGCGGGGGGGGGGGGGGGGGGGGGGGAAGAGGATGAACAGAGCGAATACCTTGTCTCCCCTCCTCCTCCTCCGCGGGGCTCCTCTTCTCACTCCAAAACACTAAAAGGTGGACGGGCGGATCGGCCACAAGCGTTCAGCTCACGGCGGGGGGAGGGGAACCACACGAACAATTATCGTTAATTTAGAAATGAAAACAGAAACCCGCCCCAGACCTCCAGCCTTCCCGATGCCGGGCGGGCGCAGATCGCGAGGACTGGTGCTAAGACACAGGACCTGATAACAGCTAATTGAAAGGTTAATCTACATAGGCTGTGACAGAGGAGGTCCCTCCCCGCTTTTTAATCTGCTGTTAGCAAGTGGGAAATTGAGCTCCCCCACCACCACGTTTTTCCCTTAAAAAAAAAAAAAAAGGGGGAGAAAGGGGGGAAAGGCAGTAAAGTTTGGGGGGGGGGGGGGGGGGGGGGGGGCGCGTCCCCGCGGCAGGCCGCGAGCGCGGCGGCATCTGGGGGCTGAGGGACGGGGCGCGCGCGGGTGGCCGTGGCGGGGCGCCTCGGGGCGGGAAGGCGGCCTGAGGGGGAAGCGGCCACCGCCGCCTCCCGGGGGGGGGGCCCCACGCCGTCCTCCGGGGTTTGGGTCGGGTTTCTCGCCCAAGATGGGGCGATTCAAAATGTCTCGATGGAAGCACCGCCGCAGGCAGGCTTTGGCAAATCCTTCCTCAAGGGCTTGAGCAGTTCCTCGGTCCGGAGGAAGAGGGCTGTGTTTGAGGCCACCATAATTAGTCTGAGGGATGAAAGGAGGGGGAACAAATTGCAGAGGTTGGTCCTCCCGTTGAGTTTGTTGTAAACGTAACAAGATGTTACGAGGAACGTATTTTAAAGGACAAGGTGATAACACATACGGCCTTATAACTCGTTTAAATGTTTTCTCCATGCTGCCAAAGGCCACTCGCCGTGTCAGAGTTTTAATAGTGCTCATGAAGGTGTTCTCAGCTGTGGCTAGCAAACCCCACATTTTGCCAAAGTATGGCGTGACAAAATACCGTAGGGTGTGTACCATGGGGTGCCACGCAAGGGGGAAGGTAACCTACCTACAAGACTGTCTACTCAAGCAAGCACCAACTAGACACCCCCTTTCTTCCCAAACTTGGAACATGACCCATCTGCGAGGTCTCCTAGACATCCTCTTTTCCACGTCTTGTGGGTGACGTGTTGCACTAGGTGCCTGTCCACAAAGTTTTCTAAAAATACCTGCTCCTGAAGAAGAAAAGATAAAATGAAGAAAAATCTCCTTTTAGAGTGGGTGGAAAATGACCTTCTACAATAAATTGAGAAGGTCTCTCCTAGGTCATGTACCGCGTGTAGACCAGCGAGCGAACGAACTTTCAGTAATAAAATACTAAGCATTAGGGTTTAGTGCAAGTTTTTCAGAGTCAATTGCTGGAGATACGGTATAAGGAAGCTCTTTGGTGATGTTTAAACTGTAAAATTGAATGACCTACTTACAGAAAGCTACTGGGTGAAAATAATATTCCAGCATGTTATCTATCATACCATACCTGTTGACTGAGGTGTTAGTCTTTTGACTGCCAGACACAGCCTTTTAAACCTAGAGCGGGAAATTGAAACGTGTAGTGACCTAATATTTGTTGGAGAATCCTTCAAGGTTCATGTATTATGCAGGACTTGGCTGTGATTGAAAAGAGTTTTTAAATTCTTGGAAACAATATAAATCACTAGAGCACAATTTGTAGCAGAGCGTCACATTTGCACCACCGTTCTGGATGTTGTGTAAACATTTCCATTATGAATTTATTTCTTCTTATTTCTGGGAAATTTACAACTTGGTTAGTGGTAAAACAGAAAAATAATCTCTTGAAACTGAAACTTGGCATGGTCACATCTCACTTCAGGAAACAAAACATTGGAGAAAACATGACAATCTCTCTTTGGCCATTTTGGAATTACGAGTGTGCTCAAGACATAAATAGTAGCACAAAGAAAAATCATAAAAGTCTCTGGTTTAAATACTTTCATTCTTTCTTCTTAATTCTTTTTCTAAGAATAAATTTTATAAGGCAATATGTCATTGGGTGTTGTGTTCCAGTTTTTAACATATTCAAGAACCTTTTGTTTGAAGAGACTCCTATGGTTCTTGACATTTACAGGTGTACCTAACATCGTAAATTGTGAAGTTAAGCACATGAACTTATTTATACGTGAATCATCCTCCCGTGAACTTAGATCCACTGTCACTGTCAATTATACAGTTTTCCAAAATAATGACTTCAGAAGAATTGCATCGTGTGAATTTATGGCAGTTCCATTTGAGACAGTGCATGCTACACAGACAAGTACCTGAAGCACTTTGGTTCTAATTGAGAATGATACTTTGCATGCATTTCGGTTCGTGATCTAGGGAAGAAATGTTTCTGGTTTATTGTATGAAGAAAAATTTAAAACTGCGTAAAAAATACCCACGGAAAAGTTATAAGCCCATCAGGAAAGTTAATGTAAGCAATAAAATTCATACTTTGGCATGTCTTCTACTGTCGGACTTTGGGGGATTTACTCTCCTATAGCCACCACAAAACAGTTAATGGCCCTGAGCAGTAACAGGTGCCTAGACACCTACACATTGAATACACCCATTCCATCTGTTAAAATGATGTCCCTGATATTAAAAAACTGTCTAAAATCAAAACCACTCTCTCTCATCTGCTTTGAGAAAGAAGTACTATGTCCCAGTTTACTCTGTTCTATTCATTTCCTTACTTTGATTATAGTTTAAAAATCCTTGTTTAAAGGATATTCCCTCCCCCCCATGAAAAAATATGTTTGATTGCACATCTATATTGTAGTGTATGTAGTATATCCTTCTCTCCAAAAGTCCTTAGGATTATTCTAAAAATGGATGTACCATTGCTATTTTTGGATCACAAGTGAGAGAAAGCAAGAAGTTAAGAGCTGAGCATGCTCTGAGTTAAATTCAGTTCTCAAAAATCAAAGTCTTGAAACTGCTATACATATAGCAGTGGTGTAAGACAAGCTGGAGACTACTGCTTAAATCAAGCCCAGCCATATGAAGACCAAATTCATCAGTATACAAAAAACCCACTAAATTAGATGTTGAACACTCCATTTAAATCAGTGACAAAATTCGTGTGCATGAAATTACTGCTACGTATAAGAATAGGAATTTCCCTGTGAGGGCTTTAATCACTGGTGCGGTTCCATTAGAACTAGTGGGGCTGTTACGTATTTAGAAACAATTATATAGTTGTCCCTGTTGGTATGGTGACAGATCCCTATTTGTCTGTGGAGCTGCTAGAGGGTGAAGACTTGACCCCCATCAAAGTCTGGCAAAACTTCCTATGACTTCAACAAAGCCAGGATGTTCCTCCTATTATTACCATGCATAACCACACATATGACTACAGTCACCTGGAAATTGCCTCCCCTGGCACACGCTGTTGAAAGAAATGACCTTGGGGAGCAAAGTCATCCTGAGCGTGCAGCGAGCTTCTTCCCAGCCTCCACAGTCATCCTGAGCGTGTCCCCACTGAGCAGCTGAACGCACGTGTCCTTCACCTATGCCACCACCCCTCCTTAGTTAACCTGCCAGGGGGTCAGCAGTTTCCCTGTAACCCCGACCTTCAACCCCATATTCCTTCTGGATTAAAACAGCCTTTTCTGGTTTTGCTTATGAGATTTTTTTTACAGCCTTTTACATTGTAATTTAATCTGAAAGATTAATCCATGTAACTAAGCCTACCCCTCTGAATACAAACTGTTTCTTGATTTATGTATGAGGATATTCATTGCTGCACACAACAGAGCATCACTGCCCAATTTAAGCACTATGAATAAATACTAATATAGATTGAATTAATACGCAGACACACACAAAGTGAATAATCCATGGGCAACTTTTCTGATCATTTGCTGTCTCATCTTTAACACTTAATAAAATTGAATAATAGTATAAAATAGTCTCCTGCTGCCATCTTACTGATTTGGGGTCTTTTTAATTCTCGAAACTAACAAATTATAAGGTAAATGCTATAACAGTCTCAACTTAGAAGTTGTAATTGGCATAATACTGTAACTTGGAAATAAGTGTTTGTGGTAGATCAGCTGTCATACCACAGGGATGGAGACTGTGACTTCTTATAATAAATCCCACATGTTCCGTTCTACTCTGGCAAATATACCACACTACTATATCAAAGTACAATCCTTAATTAATTAGTTCCTATAAGAGCTCTGTTAGGTGAATGTATATTATTCTTCCTGTTCTCCAACCAGAGATACAAAGCATAGAGCAAAGTGATTAGAAGAGGATGCCAGCTGAAGGGAAAATCTGGCCACCTGAGTTCCAAGGGCCCTGCTCTAGCCACAGGAGATCCAGTTTTGGAGTAGCTGTGCTAGTCATGGAGAAGAAACTAGTGGCCTGTTAACACATATTTGAAACCTTAGCTTTCATTAACCTTAGCTACATTAACTATTATGTAAGTGTAAAAAATGGCAACAGGATGAATAGAATCTAGGAGCTCAAAGGAAAAGGCTAAAAGCAAAGTGGGAAAAAACAGGTTGCTTGTACGTGATCGTGTCCTACAAGTTGGTGTCTTTCATGCACACAGTATCTCACAGTACTGCAGATGGAGGTTCTATTTATACACACATGATAAAGGATTAGTAAGTGATTAATAGATGTTTTAATAAATGTTAATCAATTGTTAGGAGTCCAATGGGTCAATAGGGGTTTTATAACAATAGCTCATCATTGTCTGAAACACCGCACTGATGTATTTAAACTCTATATGCTTTACATAGAAACACCTGCTAATCTCCTGTTAAACCTCACAAATGGACTCTTAATATAAAGTGTGGCTCAAAACAAATTTGCTGGAGAAAAAAGGATTAGCACCTAGGCTCCAGAGTAAATTGTTAGTTATAGCTATACTGGATTTAAGTTTCTCGTTTTGCCATGTAAAACGCACTGATATGACAGGAAGCATTTTGCTGCTGTGTGCAACAGTAGCGTTTTCCAGGCTAATCCCAAGAGGAAGGCCTGGGACATTGCAGGGCTCTGTATCAACCAACATCACTGAACTTGATGCAGCTTTGTGTTTCTGTGCATGTTTATGGTTATACTTTGTGAGGGCAGCTGATGAGATGAAGGATGAAATTGCAAAGGAGTAAAGCTCAGTTTGCTCAGAGCTAGTGAAAGCTGCCATAATCAGGGGCTGCTTAGGTCCTTCTTGCTACCGTCCTGCTGCGATTAGTTGGTCTAGGTGAAAGGGGAGGATGCTGGTGTTTGCAGGAGCCATTTTAACACCTCAGCTTGTCTTTGTGAGCTTTAATGTAATTAACTCTCCAATCATTATCGGTTGACTTTGTCCACAGGTTTAGGTTTCCCTCCCGCTGCTCCCTTTGGGGATATTGGGTTGTCACTTTATGAGAGAGGGGGGATTCTTTTTAGAGTTCACACAAGATCCCTTTCACAGCTTCCCAACAGCTTTTTGTGCTCTCCAAACTGCTAGAATACTCTCTTACTCTCTGTTTTAATGAACATTATTAACTTTCTCCAGATCCAACTGGACAAGAAGATAGACAGGGGAAAAAAGCTTCTCCAAAAAGCCCGGCACCACACTTGCTGAGCCCTTCAGATGAAAAGGAGGCCATCCTCCGTACTTAGAAGCCAATAAAAGAGACTACAGTTTGCTAAATAAGGTTACTTTGAGCCTCTAAAGGATCCTGACAGTCTTTAATGCAACTGAATGAATCTTCACAACTTCCAACTGTGATGTGGGTGTACTACATTCTCGTTTAGTTTTAGCCAGGGGAAAATTTCCAGGCTTGAAGTTGTTGGCAGTCTTTTATTGGTCAAACATTGCCAAGAAACATGGAGAAAAAGGGAGAGGAGAGAGCTTGACCATATTTTTGTTAATCCCGCTCTCATCCAGTTTCCACTATATTTTTTTAAATCCTATTAATAAGCTGAAAAAATTGAAATGACTGGAGAGGTTACCAACCACATAATTTGGAGACTGTCCTGATGCTGCCCAACCCTTGGTGTACCACAGCACCCACCCCACAAGCAGCCAGAGCTGTAAGAAATGTGACTGCAAGGCACACCCACCACGCTTCAGACTCACCAGACAGTGCAAGCCCGCGCCTACTGCAGAGCTGGTTGGAGCGCTTCCCCCTTCAACTTCTGCTCAGCAGCTCCCGGCACACCCACCTTCTCATAAAGGATGGGACTTTGGGAAATAACCGATGTGACAAACCAGCTCTGAATTTGCTGAGCCCAGGCTTAGAAGAGCCTTAGGTCTGCTCTGTACTCTTTGAAAATTGAGCAACCTCCACTCCAGTTTTTTGCAGCGTGAAGCGAGAGGAATTTCGCTGGTCTGAAGGACCAAACTGCTGTCTCCAGCTGGAGTTTTAGCTAGGTCTGTATGATGTTTTCTTTACTTTCTTTGTTGGCAGCATTAGTTGTGAGGTTCCCTTGCTAAATAAAGCTCTGACTGCACAAACAATTTATTTCAGTCACTTCCCATAGCTGCTGGTACTGGAGCAACTCTACCTCTGTTAGCTAGACTAGGAGGCCTGTCAGAGTCAGGTGGCAATATCCCACATCATTCCAAATACCTTTCAGAAACCTTTAGATTTGCTCAGTGCTGCTTTAAAAATACCCAGTGGCTTGCTTGTATTAGGGCTCCCAACCTGACTAACGCTGGTTGTTAAATTATCGTCATGCACAGTAGGATTTTGTATTAAATATCCTTTGGGAAGGAAAATCTGAGTGAAAAGGGATTTGGGGGCCAGGAGAGACTTGTTTTTCTGTGTCAGGTAATACGAGAATGTGAAGTAGTAGCTAAGAAGAGCTAAAGTAATAATATATCAGTGCTGGAAACATGAAGTATCATCTTCACACTCACTGAACTACACCAACTGTCTCCTCAGTGGTACATAGCATAGGTAGCTGGTGATTTATCAAGATGCCAGGGAAGCAGTTGCATTATCCAGCATAATGAAGCCCTTTGTTTATTGCAATTAAAATATATATATATTTAAAAAAAAAAAAAAAAAAGAGGGAAGTTCTACCTCTCAGCTGATGGCAGAACCTGGGCAAGCAGAGAGATTGTCAGAATTGTTTCCTTAGCACTGGCCAGAACCCCCCTGTTACCCTGATATTATTCCCCTTTGTTATTCGATATCCCACAGCGCCAGCTAAGTCAGGAGTTGTCACACTCCTCACTGGTGCAGCAGGATACAAAATAGCTGGGGGTGGGGAGGAAGACTGGAATGGTTAGGAGGTGGAAGGGAAAAGGCCTTTTTTTTTTTTGTGAAAACAGTAGCACCAGCTGCATCCTGCAAGTCGCTAAATTAGCCAGTCGGTTGTTTTTCTTTTAATTTTTGTGTGAATTCAAGAATAGGTTGTGGATGTCTTGGCAACTCATGAATGAGGCTCTTTATGAAAGAATTCACCTTGCAGAGGGGCTGCTGTCAGATGCACAAGCCTCTTTCCATTAATTAAGCTGCAGAACATCCCCTCTTTTTTTTCCCCCCATCCCTCTCAACGCCTGGATAATCAGACCCTGTGTCTTTCCATAACATCTACCGCTGTCTCTCTTGCTCCTCACAGTATTTCACCCACTCCGTTTCTGGGCTGCCAGATTTTTTTTTTTTTTTTTTTTAACACAGCTTATTGCTGCTAAGTGAGATATCATGCTGCCTGAGCTAAGAACTAAGAGGAATATTCTGCTCCACTGCAGCCAGTAGCATTATTTTCTATGCATTATTTTCAGCTGAAAGGTGGCCTAAGAGCAAAGTTGGATATTTTCAAAAGCTCAGCTGGCAGTTAATCAACTCTTATTGTCTTTCAACAGGAGCTGGGTGCTTAACTTGCATCCAGTGAGTCATCCCCTGGATTGTCACTTGCTTACAGCAAGCAGCCCCACACAAGGTGCAGAGAACTTTCAGACATTCTAGAAATGACCTGCCATTAAAAATGTATAAGCTAAACGGTATCGGGTTAGGGAGTGATTACAGATGTAATTAGGCCTGAACAGGCAGTCTGGGGAGAGAAGGTGGGTAATTCCAAGAACCTCAATCAATCCTCACCCAGTTTTGCTGTGGTCTGTACAAGATGCCTGACTGCAACTGAAGAGTCTTGAAGTTTTTAGTGGCGATACCCATGTGTGTATTTATGGAGTTATGCACCTGCTTCAGGGAATAATACCAGATCTTTTAAAACCAGCAAAAGGTTTCCACTGACTGTTGAGCTCACCATCATACCTTAAGTGTTTGCATGTTTGGACCTAATTTTGTATGGCTGATTTAAAATCCCAGTCATTAGAATAGAAGAATACGTATATGGTATTAATGACAGACTTTAAAAAATTATCTGTTCATTTTCCTTTACTTCCAAGTAATGCTGAACATCAATTTTCTACAAATGAAGCAATCTGAAGTAGAGTGCACAAAATCATTAATCTTTGAAAACTCTGGACTAAATTAAAATAGTTTGAAGTTAAATAAAGAGCTCATCTGTGGCCACAATGCTCTTTCTGGGAAGCAAGGGATATATAAAAGAATCAAAAAGTAAGCAAATACCGAATTATCTAACAGGAAAGGAATCTACAAATACATGTAATAAATTCCCACATTACATCATAAAAATAGCTTTCTCACAAATGTTGTCATTGCAAATGCCAAGGCACGAAGAAGACCATTCAATTAGTAGTAAAACTGAATAAGCAAATGGGAAATTATTTACACTGGAAATATGCATTTTCCAATTTTGGGGCTTGCCAACATTTTTTTTAAAGATTATAAAATTATCTATTATACTACAGGTTTTCGTTATACTAAGAATTGGATGTGGGAGAATTTGAAATACCATTTAAATTGTAAACTTGTAAAGGTAGAAACTCTCTTTATGAATGCAGGCAGCACCTCAAAGAATGAGCATTCACAACAAACGCAATGTTTTTGTTAGCAAATGTTGACTTTTAAATCCAACACCATAATTTGGTTAAAGTTAAAATGTAATCATAGTTGAATAGTTATCTGTAAATGGAGAACATTCAGGAATATAAGAAAAATAATTCCATCTTCATTAGATCCAGGAAAAGTAAGCCTGACCTTTTTCTTTTGTTTGCCATCTCAGAAAATCAGGCCCTAAATTCTGTGCCTACATGTTTCCTCTTCAGGAAGGACAGCAAATAAGCTGCCTTTTTTTTTTTTTTAATTTACTTTCTGCAGAGGGAAATCTGCAAGAATAAATAATTAATATATTTAAAATATCAGTGACATCCTCCCAGAGAAATTATACACAGTAACAACACATTCCTAAAACCCAGAAACTTGCAGTCGAACATTCTTGTTCACATCCCTTTGCCCACTCAGCCTACGTGTCCTTTGTTTCTTTCACGATTTCACTTGGGGGTTTTTTGGTGGGGGGTTCCCCCCCCCCCCCCCCTTGGCTTCAAATCTCCACAGCTATCCAGAGCTGTCAGAGACAAATAGTCTAATGGAAAATAATATGGCTGAAGAGGTTAAATACAATAGTGGGCAATAGGATCTTTTGAGTTTTAAACACGTTGTACTGTCTCTAGTCTTGCTGAAAGCTCCTTGCCACAGTTCTCATTTGTTAAATGGGAAAAATACTAACCTGTCTCTTGGTGAAGCAGACTTGGAGCTCAGAAATTCTCCTGCCGATACAAATGCCAGGGGTTATTAGAGAGAACATGTTCAGCCTGGGAGGGGTGTTCTGAATATAGTGATGAACCCACTCAATTGCATATGAGGGTTTTTTCCTATTATAACAATTAACCTCTTATAAAAGAATTAGCATTGAGTTTACATGTTGACTCTATAGACATTGGATAATTGCTTTTAAAAAATCATCTATAGTCCAGGAAATTACATTTCTCCTTTTGCTTCTAAAATTACAAACTTCTGACTTCCCAGCTGGTAACGTAAGCAATCAGAATCGGGTCTCTTGAGTGCAGTTGCATGACACACATGAACAACAATCTCATTTCATAAAGAATTAACCCACAGCCAGCCACATTAACTGGCTCCAATTCCTGCCACAAAGCAGATCTGATCAGAGCACTGGAGTCCCCATGTTGGTACCGATGTCCTGGCCAAGTAGCAGCCAATCTTCTCGGAGCCCTGCTCTGACAAAGCTCCCTGACACAGGGCAAGAGTTTGGAATAAAGCACCAATGGAAACCCAGAAGCTCTGGCTTCATTTACTGATTTTCTTACAGACTGCCTGTCAGAAAGTCACTTAACCTCCCAGAGTTTCATCTTCTCCTCTATCATGTAGGGACAGTAATACCTTCTTTGACTGTCTTTTTAATCTACAGTATAAAGAAAGCATTACCCCCCTCCTAATCTCAGCTAAGACATCTAGGCACTACTGTGATTCTAATCAGTAACAGCATTAGCCACTGTTTAAACAGAAGGGCCTGCTTCAATTTGGAATTTCCTTGATTTTATCTAGTTAAAATTCTCTTTGTGATTTCTCTGGGTTTGGGTTTTTTTTTTTTTGGGGTTGTTTTTTTCTTTCTGAGAGGAAAGGAATTACTTGGTCTGAGTCAATGATTTAGTTCTTTAAATGCTCCAGGTATACAGTCATAGAAAGGAAGCACAGAACGTAGATCCCAATGAGGAAAAGCTGGCAAATTACCTTATTTTAGCAGGCTCACTTCCTAAAATGTGTTCTTTAGAGCTTGGATTTAAAGATGACCTGCAATTGAAAAGTCCAGAATAAGCATGTGCACTTTTCTCTGTGAATGAGGTGGTGCATTTCACTGGGGTTGAAGCCACTGAAACCCTAATTATAGTCCTAAATCAGTTCTCTTTTATTGGTGTTTACTGCCAATGGCTATCTTGGGTAAGCAATTGCCATATTCCTCACCAGTAATCAATTAAGCAACCTGTAGCCACTTACTCTTACACTGCTGTTTCAAAATACTCTTTAGCTGTAAGATTCAAACCAACACCAGCACGTGCATTGTGCCCAGGTGCCATTCAGAGCATTTTTTGCTACAAAATCCAGTCTGGAGAAAGGTTATTCATACATTCCGAAGACTGACTTTGCTGGCATATGTACATGTTTGTATTTGAAATTTCTAGATTGACAACCCTTCAAAACCAATTGCCTTCTCTTGGGACAGGAACATGAACCTTTGTTTCTCTTTGATTTGAGAAGTGACACCGCTGTGATCCCCATCATGAGCCTCGCAATATTAAGTGCGTTGTTCTTTGCAGGCGGGACTGACTGCTCGAGTTGAATGACTACATGTTGACCTTGGGGGAGCTGCGGGGGGGTGCGTGTTTGTTTGTTTTTTAAATTCATCTCCTCCGCGCTGTGGGGAAAGAAGCTTTGAGACATTACACGATCCACGTGGATTTAAACAACGGTTGATTTCAGCAGCATCTTACATTTTTCAACACAGCTTTATGAACTGTTGAGGCTTAGTACAGGATTTTTTTTAGATCAAAAGATGTGACAGGCCACAAAATGTGCAGTGAAGAAATAAAACCATCCCCCATACACACCAAGAAACACCACTGCATACCAGATTTCCCTGACAAAGGTACCTTTAGCATAAGTCCAGCAAACTGACACTCCAAACTGCGCATATACTTCAAGAGAGACAGCCGTCTGCCAGGGACAAAAGTCTGTCGTCTTCTCTCAGGATGAATTACAATGGAGCACAGCAGTCATCTCAAGTTCAGGGAAAAGGGAGGCTGCGTGTGATGTGCTGCTGACTGAGGGGCATCAGAGGGACTGAGGAAGAGGAGCTGGCAGGTTCCGCAGGGCTTGTGCCTCCAGCCCCTGGTCCTGCTCCTGCTCCACCTAGTCCCCTGCTGCAATGCTGGGCAGAAGTAGCCTGCCAACTGCTCCAGCTACAAGGCTTCTCTGGTACACGGCGAGCCTTATGGCTGTATTTAAGAAGGCTGAATATTTATCTCCCATTGCTGGACAGATTTAAAACCCCGAAAAGACGGAGTTTCTCAAAACCACACATATAATTTAAAAATCCCTAATAAGGAAGAATCTGAAACTAGGAGGCCCTGAGTCTAATTCATAGACAAATTCAAGCACTTGTGACAGAGACAGATGGGTTACATCCATTCATGGAAAGAAAAACAATTTTATGATCATGCAATTGAATTGTTTCTAATTAATTCATGATCTATATTTCATACTGCTGAAGCAGGGTCTGAGACACACTAGCTAAAAATCCTTCACGTGGCACATCCTAATGGTGGCAAGGGTGCTGAGTCACCGCTGCCATGGGTAACAAGTTTTCTTGGGTTTATAACTCAACCCTTAATTCCATTCTCTTTTTCCTGGACTCACAGGATGACTTGTTACGCAGGTGCAGGGAGCAGCGAGGGTCAGTTGCCCCTCTGCAGCCCAGGAACCGAGGGGTATCCCAGGGCTGGCAGCGAGGGAGCAGGGTAAGGGAGACACTGAGATGGGGGCCAGGTTTAACCAAAAATCAAGCTCACCAGGCAAGTTTCTGGTGATGAGGCAGGTGTGAAGTGAAGCCGGGCAGTCAAGCCGCAAGTCAGGATCTGTACTTAGTACAGTGACGAGCGTGCAGGGCCATGGTGATGAGGCAGGGCCAAAGTCAAGGTCAAGCTGGAAAGTTAGCCTGCGGGCTTTGGCCTGGATAAACAGGGCACATGGATAAAGAGGGCCCCGTGGCCAGGCCCAGGCATGGCTGCAGCTGGGCTAGAAACCAGCACATCTGCTGCATAGAGGCACTGTGTTTTCAAGTTTTCTTTATAAATAAATGCCATAAAGAGTGCCATGCATTTGCCTGCTGCACAGAGCAGGACTTCACTGCTACACAAATAATAACCCGATCCTACAAACCCTTGTATATGTCATTGAGATCTTATTACAGCCCGGGTAAGAGGATGCTGGGTGTTTGCACTGATGAGGCTATTTCAGTATGATAAGCTGCACTAAGTGGGCTCAGTTTTGCATCAGTGGAGTGTATTTGCATATTGCACTGCCAGGGAAAAGAAAACCTTCCATATTGCAAGTGTGTGCCATGCACAAAAATGCCGCTGGAAACATCCGAGTATGTGAGCGGTTCCAATGAAGCCAATACCCCATGGAAGTGCTGTGTTGGTGCTAGCGAGGCTAAATTAAAGGGTCTGTGACATTTCCAGTTTCTTGGATGCTCACTGGAAAACTCATCCATACACTTTCAGGACTTTTTGCAATATTCATTGCATTTTGATTTATAAACTTGCACATGGAAAAAGTGTGACAAATATAGTCTTATGGAAGAATCATTTTTAGAACCAACCCTAAGTGTAGCCAAATATTCCCATTCTCTTTCACTTCTATCATTGATATATGCTTTCCTGTTGAAACACAGCCTGGAAGGGTTGTCCATATTTCCATTCTACACAACACTTTTTTTCTATCAGATGCTGATTTTTGATTTTTTTTTTTTTAATTTCAGATTTTTTTTCCATTTCACATGTTTTTAAAATTGACAGAAGCAGCCAAAATGGATCTTATATTTTCCATTCTATGTTGCATTTTGCAGTTGTGTCTTAGAATTCTTCTCTAAGTCCAACACAGTCTTATTCCTAAATTAATACCGTTATTTTAGGCCAGGACCTTGAAAAACTGGCACCACATTTTAAAACACGAGAAGGCAACTTTTATATTAAAAAAACAAATTACTTCATATCTCCATAAAACTATAGACACATGCTCAGACCTGCATATACACATATTTTTAATATAGTGATATATTATAAGGGGTTTACGGGTTAAAATAATGTAAATGAACAAAAAGAAGATTACCAGAAAAAAAGTGCAGCAACAAGATTAAGAACAAAATTATAATCCCCAAGTAAATTGAGAAGAGAGTCATAACATGAACAATTTCATTCTGCTCCTACAACATTTGTGCTCACTAATTTATCTACAGAAGAGATTTGGGGGAGGAGGGAGAGATCCTAAGGCTCCAAGATTGTTTCTCCAGCCAGATTCAGGCTGGGTCTTGTTTGATTGAAGTGGGAACACACCTTTTTCATCAAGTGCCGAGTCTGAACAAGAGACTTACCGTGTCCGTTCAGACAGCAGCTCTGACAGATACCAACATGGTAACGTCCTTTAGGGATATGTCATGCCCTGGGCTTTAAGCAGAACCTCCAACAGGCACTGGCAGCCCAGTACAACTCCTGATTTCTCTCCAGGCCATTCTGCAAATGGCACTAAGAGTATGGACTGTCTTCAGAGAAGCACGATGCAGTTTAGCAGGGCAGTGCTGGTGCAGAACAAAGCATTACCTTCAGGCAAGTCGGTGGGAAGGAATTAATAAACAAAGTTACCCATAAAGTGAGAATGCAACAGTAACAAAAATAAAAGTGATTGTAAACTGTGTTAATGCATGGATAATTCATGCAGTAAATACAACAGAAGGCACAAAACATTGCTTTCTTGAATGGGGTAGAAAAACCTGTCAGCAATAGATGTCAAATACATCCTTTGTAGCTTCACTGAGGTATTTTGCAGTGAAACACTCAAAACAAGTATGCAGATCCCAATTATGGGACAAGAATCTTCTTGCAGCTTGGTACTAGGAGTTCCCTGGCAGTTTGCTTCGCAACACTCAGATTTTCTGCTGCGCTGGGACTGGCTGAGAGCTCAGATCCCACACAAGACCCCAGTCCGGCTGCTAGGTGAGTTTATGTAGCTGTGAGAGTACAGCAGCAGGTCTGTACCCCTGCTACACAGATGCAGTGAAATTGCTTTCGTGCTTAAACTGCGCACATACAGACAGAGTTTGGTGTTGGGGTTGTTTCCCGCCCTCCCACCCCCTTCTTGTTCAGCTGTGACAATGTGCTTCATTTCTGGCTGTTCAGCTTCTGTGGTTTAATATTTATGACTCTGCACCTTGGACTTCCCAGGTGGTCATCCATCTCACACTGTATTTAGGGCCAGGGTCCTCTCCATCCCATATCCACCAGAACATTCACCAGCAGGTGCTGAGTAGCCTCATGATTTCCTCAGACTCCATAGGGTTGGAAAAACCATTTGCTGGACCACCAGGCAACAAGCAGCAGTTGTATCTGGCAAGCCTAAATCCAAAAGGGAAGATTATGGGTTTTAAAGCCATCAGGGACCGTTCCACATCACAGAGCAACTTTCCAACTTATCCCTCCATGCTTCAGCAAGAGCAAACACAGAGAGAGGAGGGCTGTCTAAGGGCCCTGAGAGCATCCCCCCTCCCGGCTGCTTGACTGCCTGGGCTCAGGGCCAACTTGGAGCTCGCACAGCTGAGAGCTGCCCCACCTCCCTTGCTGGCCTTGGACACAGCACTGCAGGGAGGCCTCGGCCAGGGCTGATACAACTTCCTGCAGGACCTGCTTTTTAGCTAAGCCGCGTCCATTTGGCCCCCATCTGAGCTGAAGTTCCTGCTGTGTTGCAGCCATGCCTGTCCCTGGCTTTGAGCCCAGTGCTCTGGACCTACACCCTGACCTGCAGCTGACTTCCAGCCTGATCTCAGACCTGCCTCATCACCATGAACCTGCCCAGTACTCACTGGGCTGTGCCTGATCCTCATGACCCTCGCTGGACCTGCCTTGCTTGCCTCACCTGGGGGCTGTGAGACTGGTGGGAGTCCTGCCCTGCCAGCTGCGTTGCTGTGCTCAGCTCACCTTCCCTTGCAGAGAGCCAGCTCTTGTTGCTCCCCGACAGGCTGTTCCTTTCAAAACCTCCACAGCTGTTAAAGGCGGTGATCTCAGCAAAAACATCAACCCATTTTCCTTCACAGAAGAACAGAAATGGTGGATTCAGCCAGGAATCAAACCTACCACTTGTACTACTGAATCACGGGAGAAGCAAAATTAATAGTCTTACATTATTTCCCCTCTCTCCGTGATAAGAAGACAGGGCTAGAAACTTTGGGAACTCGTTTTCTTAGTCCTCCAGCCTTTCTATACCCAAGGTACAGAGACATCCTGAAAATAAATGCCGTTAACTCACAAGCAGAAGAAAACAACTTGGATGAGCAGTGGCACTTACAACTCTTGGAGTTCAATGGATCTTTCAGTTACCAAAGTTCAGTTTCTTTTCGACCTCAGGTACAACCTGTATCACACTGGCACCACAAGGAGTATCACTGCACCAGCAAGTCTCATGAGACTAAAAAAATATAATAAAATCCTCTTTGAACAGAAGAAGTCCAGGGAAACTGTGGTCAACATGTCGGGATGCTCTTTTCTTCTACCTCTGCTTTCCTCTCATGCCTTCTTCCCCCTGCCCCAGCTGATGGAGGCTTGGGCCCTGTTCCTGGAAGAGGTCTTTTTGTGCCTTTTGCTAAGCTCCCACAGCAGCTGCTCAGACCTTTTCCTATCACGGTGTTGTGATGCAGTCATGATTTTACCACCGAAGTGGTGTTCGCCTGCCACGAACCCCAAAGAGTTCAACGCTGATTAGGAAGGAAGGCTGGCTGGCTGGCAGGCAGCATGACTGACTAAGCCTGGTTTCCTTAGGAACCCAGCCTAAAAGAGTGAGAAAGTAAGAGCATGTGTGTTCTGGTAGGCAGTGAATAATCCATTAAAACTCTTAATTAAAAATTTAAACATGTGTCTGCTAATTACATCACCCTTCTCCTGCCCTCAAAAAGCAGCAAATGAGCATGGATGCACACCTGCCTGTGTGTTTATTTCCTTAGGATGCTGCTCATTTGCTCAGCAACCCAAATACCAGCTCAGGTAGCAGCTGCCATTGTAAAAACATTCTGGGGAAAAGTGATGACAAATATTTTCTTTTTGGTAATGAATGAAAAAACTGTTTGCAGAAATCCTGCTCACTGTTGCTGCATGCCCTGAATGTGTTGATGTTTTTCATATATCAATCCTGACACTATTAGTTCTCATCTCTCCGACGGGGCTATTTAATGCCAGCGATGCACTCTGCTGACCAGCCACCTGAAGACCAGTGAAAAGAGAAAGAGAGCAAATAAATAGTTTAAAAACCTAAAATAAATAGTTTCAAGTAAATAGTTTAAAAAGTAAGCTGTAAGGATGTGAAAATGAACATGGACATTGTCTGTAAACTCCAAAGCCACAGAGCAAGGTCTGCCGAAGCTCTTGACCCTCTGGCGATTCTCATTCCTGCAGGGATAGCATGGGGGCTCCGCATTTCAAGCACGTGTGGGGCGAGGAGCCTCAGCATAGTAAAGGGACAGCTCAGACTAACTGTTGTCCGTGCAAATGAGCGCTCACAGCAAATGAAATGTGCTTCTCCCTCCACAAGTCACCCTGCAGTGAAACAACTCTGGTATACGTAGCCTCCTCAGCTGCTCTGAGTTGGCTGGGTTGCAGCCACTTGACATCGGGCCACAGCCTCTGAGTTGGGAAGGCTGTTTTATTCACTGCCTAGAGGAGTAGGATCATGTTCAGCATTGCTTGTTGTTATTTATTACAGTCATTAATTTGGCAGGAATTAACCAAATTCTGGCAGGTAGCGTATGTCTCTGCACATTAGCATAACTGTGCTGAGCTGTAGTGGGTACACTGGGTGAAAAATCAAAATACCCTGATTTTTGGCTCCTGTCAAAACAAGCAGCGGCCAGAGCAGGAGGGCACGTGTGTCCCCTGGCACACGCATGGACACTCTCAGCAGATGATGTTCATCCAATATGCTCTCCTTGCGACCTGCCTTTACACCGTGGTCCTACCACAGCCTGATGAACCTCTTGGGAAAGGGTCCAGCTAGGATGTGGGTTTGTTTCCTTGGGGGCACTTAGAGCTGTACTGGTACTGCCTTCTCCAGCTTGACCTAGAAAAGACTCAACAGACAGAAACTCTGAACCCCTAAACCCCGACACCGTGCACCACTAACAAAGCACCGCCTCAAGACTGTGAATGACCCTGTGGGACTGTCTTCCAAGTGGTATCGTAGTGCATTCACTGCCTGTTCTAAAGCTTCACACGTAATGTCTTGCGACGACACGCTGGCGAAGGCCCCGTTATCCTTAGGGGTACAGACAAGAAGACAGCTGCCCTGCTGCTGAGTTTCCCCATGCTGAGGTCACATCCGTCTAAGATGGCTGGAGTCGTGTGACTCAGCTCAAGGGCTGCCACTATCACTGAATTATTTTTCATGGGAGGTGAAGCATCTGTTATTGCAGGGTAAAGAAACTAACTGGTCCTACCTTTAAAAAAAAAAAGTTATTTGTTAAAACCTGAGGTATATGTAGAGTTTAGGATGCCATATGGCCCACTGAGGGGCAAATGAAATCCCAAGCAAGGCCATGAGGTTAAGTGTTTCTAGACAGAAACATTGGGCCTGGCGGGTCTGGGCTCCCATCACGGAGCAGGAAGCCCACATCTGAAATTTGAAAATTGGCCTGTCTTTGTAGGGTGTCAGCTCCCAGTCCCAGGGCTTGGTCACTCCTTGAAATCCCAAGCTCATCTCAGCTCCTGTTGACTTTTCCTAACTTGTCAGGAGGGTGACACAAGCGTCTGTGTGGTTCAGTGGCAGGACCCTGCTGTGTTGCGCTGCCCTGCTACGCGGGGTCATGGTAAGGGTGCTGGGAGGAGAGAGCGGTGCACGCTGAGGTGGCTCTTCGACCTGGACTCATCCGCTCCAGTAAGTGACCACAGGTCCTCTCTTGGGTAACGTTCACTCTGCTGTCCCGGTGCCAGGCTGAGCTTTCCGAATGGATTTTGCCCCCCAGGAAGGCTGTAGTGTCAGAGTCGTCGAGGACAGGCTGCTGCTCTTCCCTCGTACGTACCCTCCAGCCCAGAGTGGATGGCACGGAGTGACGCAGTGTGGTGGGGTGAGCCGGGGCACACAGTCACAGAGGCTGGGTTTCTGTGGGTCACTGTCACCGTCCTTTGCGCTGCAGCGGTGGAGGACCCAAGGCTTACACCAAAACCTGTTCAAGCTGGGAGTGGGAGGCTGTGTCCGCAGCTGGGCTCCCCAGACACAGCTCAATTACTTCCCATTTGTGTAGAGTGGGTGCATTTAATCCAGAAACAGCAGCAACCAAAAAGTCATTTCACTAAGTAGCAAGATCATCCACCACTTGGGAGTAGCTGGAACTATTTACAAAATGTTTTCACACTTCAGCAAGGAAGAGGCTGCATATTTCTGACTGTGGAGCAGAAGGCAATCCTATAATAATGCCTCATCTTTACCAATCATTCCAAATTATTCACATGAAAGATCCTGCTTTCTCTCTTGGACTTTAATGAAGCTCCTGTTGAACCAATTATTCACTAGCTATTCATGTATTGTCAGAAAGGAAATCGCAGAAGCTTTGTCATTAGGAATAAGATTTGATTGGCAAGGCACATGGCTTTGGGGTGGGTTTTTTTCTTCCCCTTTTTCGCTCTAAAGCCATAGCTTTTAGCTGGCAATTTCCACTGCTATAATCTGATGGGAAGTGATAAAACGCATCAGACTGCACTACTCAAATGAGAAAACACTCCAGATTAGTAGGAATATAATTATGTTTTTCATGACATTGATTTTTTATTTTCTAACTGATAAAAGTAAACAACTGGGGGGGGGGGGGGGAGGGGGAGTGCCGAAAAACAACATTTAGACTTTAGTGAGATAATTAACTCAGCAATTAGACATATTTTGTATTCAGCATTTGTCCTCCATAGCACACAGCATATGTGACGTTTGTCCTTTATTCAAATTCTTGCTTCTTGCAATCTTTTTTGTCAGCGGGAGTGGCAGCCGGCGAGAGTCCTGTACGGAGGCTCACTTCTATAGTGCTTTACTTTTAAAGATGAAAATTCACAGCTATGGTTTGGAAGGGAAGAGGCAGCCAAAAACAATCATTAAGCTGAGCTAAATGAGCAGACTTGAGAGGCAAGAGACCTGTGCAACAGGCATTTGTGTCTGTTTTCCTTTCTCCAGCAGTGTTTGGAGGGGAAGCAAACCAACCCTCTCCGGATCCTTGCTGCTCCG
Organism: Rhynochetos jubatus; assembly: GCA_027574665.1. Lineage (NCBI taxonomy): Eukaryota > Metazoa > Chordata > Aves > Eurypygiformes > Rhynochetidae > Rhynochetos > Rhynochetos jubatus. The sequence goes on from CM050655.1 coordinate 17,019,507, forward strand.
TGTACTACTCAACTTTATCCAGCTGCAATGCGGAGCTGCAATGGGAAATGCCCTGTGATCTGATCCCATTCGGCATCACACCATCAGGATGGGCTAGTACATGGGCAGGATATATCCAGGGAAACTTAAAGAATTAAAGCCGATTACGGAGAGGAGGCTAGTCCTTTGGTAGGGTTGCCTGCTGGGCCAACAGAGTGGATTTCGCACTGCAGCGTGAAACACAGGAAGAGACATAAGCAACAATGGATCATTAGAAATCTCACTGGCCTATTTAGCACAGAGTAGTTCTTCCATCATCAGTTCAGCAAACAGTGAGTGAGTCTTCAGGGAAGCCGATCGTCTCAGAAGGTATGAACCATGATGTAGGAGAGATGTCCTCCACATCACTGCCCCATCTTCATCTCTTTTAGAAAAATGAGGTCATTAGGAAAAACAAGTCCAGGATAAATAACACATGCTGCCTGTGACTTTATAGGCAGGATCAAGAGGGACAAGCAAACACTGTGTCAGGCAGAGCTGAGCAGATACATCATGCAAAGGATGATGATGCAGTCGTGCCAACCCAAATGGCAAAGCTGTAGCTGATGATACCGTGCGAGTTAGTACCCGAACATGCTACCATTTATCTTTTTTCTTTGAGACAACAATATGTGAGGCTTCTTTTCAGGGCAGAACTCTCAGCCTCAGGGAAACTCAAATATCTTGCTACTCTGAGTCTCCCACAGCCCAATTTAAGCTGATGCTGCTGGGGGGTAGAAGGGCTAACTTCCGAGCTGGCATAAATGTCTATAGTAAATATACTATGACAAGTCATTCCAAATGAATTTCTTCCTTTCCCAAGCTTGATTTGCCAGGTTATGTGCTAAAATCTTGTTTCTTGCTTTGTCCTGAAACACCGTGGTGCATAATAAATATCAATCCTCAAGAGGCTGTTTTCCTGCTAATTCTAGGCAATAAAATGTATCGTGTATGTATTCATGATAGATACAAATCACCACGTATCTGGAGCACAACCTTCCCTAAATCCAGCGTGTTCATCCTGTGAAAGCTGTGGCCATTTACGGAATGCAAAAGTTGCACTGATAAATGCTTTTCACTATCAGACATAAAATGTGTTTGTTATTGTACTGACCTTGGGAGATGAATAGGAAAGCGCTTTGTCCTTACCCTGCAAGACAGCCACAGCAGCTGGCTACGCTTTAGGACAGGCCAGACTAAAATAGGTCTGTCCATGTGACAGGCTGAGAGAAGAACACTGGAAATTCTGCAAGTTATTTATGTGCCACTAATAGTCCCACCAATAGGCGATATCCCTGGAAATGAATCCCAAAGTTGTGTCAACGGTTTCATTTATATCTCACTGACCCACAGATATGACAACAATCTAATTTTTGGGAAAACCTATTGTGATTGGTAACTGCCTCACCCCTTAAAAAAAACCCTAAACCAATGGTTTTTATGAAGCTAACTGGGACAGGAGGTTTATTTGTGGGAAAATACTTCAGGAGAGAGATAAAGCCTATGGAAACAAAAGGTTCTGTAGGAGGCGCTGACCAAACAGCAGATGAGCAATGGGGTTTTGTACCTCTGCCACAAGTAATAATATGAAGAGGAGAGATGAGATGAATCATCATTAAATTGCAATCCAAGTAGTTTTAAGAAACTGAGATCAAGGTAATTTAAACGTGGGTCATTTAGCTGATGGCTATAGATTTTCCTGCTTTGTTTGCCTGTTTGTTATTTATTTTCCCTCCTCCTGCCTTTCTGTGAAAAGTGCAATACCAGTGAAGGGAAAAGTCAAGGGAAGAGCAGCCTCCGGCTCTGCTCCTGCTCCAGAAGGCAAACAGCCTCAGAGTAGGTAGGTCCCATCCTACCCTCTCCCTAGAGCCAGCAGAGGTGTGGGCAGAGCATTCCGGGGGTCATCGCTCAGCTCCCTGCTCTACAGGCACACTCTGCCGTGGCTGCGCAGGGAGCCTGGAGAGCATGGTTTTCTGAACGCTTACGTTTGGCCCTTAACATCACATAAGAACAGCCAGAAAATATGTAGGGGAAAAGGGAATGTACCCATTCCCAAGGACCCAAAAAGCAGGTACGTTCAAAATCGAGCAATTTTTAGGTACAGTGAAGCGTTACTTCTAGCTCGAATAAGAAAAATAATGTGTGGAATGAGAGATGATTTTCAAGCTGAATCTATTTCTTGAAATATTCTCTCATATGCTTTTATTATTCCACAGTAATTCTTCTTTTAGGGCAGTATTTTACACCAATGTTAACATCTCCACGGCACCACCGACAGGGAGGCCTTCCAAGCACGCAATTTCCCCCACACTCAGTTGAGGAGCTCTTCCATTTTTCTATGCACTTACGCTGCACCACTGACTTGAGATATTTGATCCAGAATAATGATAATGCTTTGCTTTTCTTCATTCCAGCCTTTACTCTATCTCCTTTACAAACGCTGCTAGGGAGTAACAGGGCCTCGGGAGGCAGCAAGCCCAGCCAACGCTTGCCGGTGAGTCCCACCTGGCAAGGCTAGGGCTAGAAGACAGATGCACTCGATCCTTCTCTCGTTTGAGAAGCAGCTCAGGTCGACATGGCTCTGAACTTTGGAGACGATCTGCCTGCTAAGCCGTAGCACATTTATGATTTGCGGGTTTCTAGGCTGACTTGGCTTCATTTTTTAACTTTTCATTTTCTTTTTAGGGAACCCAACTGTTCACCGGGTTTGGCAGCTGACGGCTATTAACTGTCACACTCCAATAACCAAGGGATAGTTAGAACAGCATTAAATATTTGCACTGTGCAGCAAGGCTATACTTCATCTCAGTACACATGAATCCCATGCTCTTTTCACGCTGGAAGAAAACCCACCTTATTGCTATTCAAATCTATCTGTCTGTCTCTCTTCCCGTACTGTCATTACGCCTGCAAGGCCTGTCAGTGCCACTGACACAAAAAACCCCTCTCGCTTTATGCCAACGCCAGTGACACCTGGAAAAAAAACCAAGACACAAAAGAATCACTGCTTTTAAAAATGTTGTTTATTCGGCCCTCATTTTCTAATAGGGTCACTTACTCCATGTCTTTATAAAGGTATTTCTCTCCTGCCCTGCAAGGGTGCGTGTTTTCTCTCACAGGCGCAGCGTATAGATAATTCTGTATGAAAAGTGGGTTTGGGTAACCGAGGTCTGTCCATCTCGTATGTCCCTGGTTAAACTGGGAAGCTTTGTTTGGAGCAAAGTTTTCTGCCCTCATCATCTTAACTGCCATTTTGAGTCTAATCTTTTGGGAAATATCCTACACAGGCACTCCTTGTGGTCCGCTTTTAAAAAGCAAAATTTATTTTGGCCTCTGCAGGAAGCATTTAAAGCACATAATGAATAATGTTTGACACAGGAGTCAGTTAGCAGTCGTTTTAGATTAACAACACTGCTCAGAAAAAAACCTTGCAGGGGATTAGACCGAGGGAAAGATGCTTAGGCAATAACCCCCGAGCCAGTTGGTTGCTGAACTATTCACAATAGACATAACTATCTCTGAAGGTCTTAAGTGTGAGAATTATCTCCGGGAAGAGAACAATGAGTTAGCGAGATATAAAACAATAGGCTCATGCTCTAATACAAGCAGTTAGCACCGCACATGTTCTCTTCTCATTTAATCTGCGAGACTTTCAGACAGGAGCAGTTGGTGCCCAAATTAAGACTTCCTCTCTCCCTTTGATCTTATGTAAAAACTAATGAATTGTATAATCTCCCACACCTCTGAAATCCCGCCGGTTAAAGGGAAACTATCCCTACCTTTCCCATGCCTGTCTCAGTGCACTAAATGGGAGCTATATTTAACAGCAGGCCAATCACATGATCGCTGAAAAGGAACAGCACAAGGATCTGTAATCCTAATGCTCTGGAGCTGTGATTGCTATAAATCCTTTGCAGAATGATTTCCTTTAAATCCCAAACATGTCATCACACTTTTAATTAACATTTCTTTATGAAAACTGTGGATAAGACCCTTTAAATTAAAGACTGTTCCCAGACTTGTCATCTTAAAACAGTGTGCATTTCCATTGTCATTTTCATGTAGCATATTTTACTTCATTTTATAAGTAAAGCTTTCTTCCTTCCCTTCCCTTCCCTTTCCCCTCCTTTGCCTTCCCTGCCCTAACCCTCAAACAAGTAGTAACAGCTAGCACTAATTTTTAAGGGTAAACAAGTAGGTTTAAATTATTGATGTACAAAAGGGAAAATTCAAATAATCGAAAGACCAGCGACGAGTACAGGCAGAGACGTGGCTGACAGTGCCCCACTTGAATTCTGACTGCCGTCATCTCCTGCGTTTGGCATCTAGTTCAGCTTACCGTCTGCTTTACAGAGGGAAAGAGATTGAGAGAGGGAAGCGCTCTGCGCAAAGCGACCAAGTGGATCACCTGCGGAAACGGAAACACAACCTTTATTTCCTGACCCCCAGCTCTTGGTATTTCTCGTCTATTTAGCACAGGGCTTTCTGGATGCCGGGCCTGCTTCCTGGCCTGTTGATCCCAGCGGCATTGCTACCCGCTTACGCGGTACTAAACCGAGGCTAAAATGCATGATGCTGGGCACAGGAGATGCAGCCTTACCTCCAGCAAAAGGGAAGTGTTTTATCTGGGTGAGGGTGATACGCTCTGGCTGGTGGCTACTGGGAAATGGATTTCCAGTATTTGTTTTCCTGAAAGTAACCCAGGTAAGGACTCTGGGTTTGAATGATGGCTCGGGCTCGGTGACAGACTCACTTCAGTTATCCCATCTGGGATTTAAGACAGTGACACATGTCATTGGCAAACAACTCTCTCGGTGATGTTTTTCAGGAAGCCCAGTCTTCTAACATGCCTCTGTGCGGAATAAACTGGTAGAGGACCAAAGAGAGAGGACGAATATTTGTGGGAGAACATTAAGGACGGCACCATTATCCGTTACATAGATAAAACCCCTCTTCATCAGTGAGAAGCAGGAAAAAAATACAGATCCTGAAAAGAATCCAGAACGAAATCGTCAGGCAGTTTGACAGCACAAATTGAAATTATTTAGCATGATTTGGCAATGTGTTTCTAAGTATCCATATATCATCCAAGAATATCCATTGACAGATATTGGAGAAATAATGAATGGCTAAATAGAGCAGGTCAGACTCTGGTGCCCTTCCATGAATTGGGTAGTAGTTTATTCCTCAGCTGCTCCCACTGGCTTCAAATTATGCTTTGTAGCTGACACTCAGAGCCAAATGTCAGGAGCCCAAGCTCACCGAGCACGTCAGTGGGAAAGCTCAGAACAGAACCTCTGACTTGACTCTCTTGCATCCTGAATTGAAAACAAGGAATCGCCAAAAGGAGAGAGAGAGAGAAAGAGAGAAAGAGAGAGAGAAAGAGAGAAAGAAAGAGAGAAAGAGAGAAAGAGAGAAAGAGAGAAAAAGAGAGAAAGAGAGAAAGAGAGAAAAAGAGAGAAAGAGAGAAAGAAAGAGAGAAAGAGAGAGAGAAAGAGAGAAAGAGAGAAAGAGCCCCCTGCTATCTGAACACTACCTTCCTTTACATATCCTCCCTTCCTTTACAATAGCTATGCTGTCTTGTAGTTTCATTGTTATGGTAAAGAATGTTTACATATTTATATTCTGTTTTAAATGGACCATAATTATCTGGGCAGAACATTGGTAAAGTTGTTTCAAAAGGAATGGAAAGTATCAGGGATGCAGAGCAAAGGGAACAGCAAATGTAACCACCAGACCATTGGTTTTTTCCTTACCGACAGTCAAATTCTTGCAGGAAGTGTGCTGTGCCATATGTGACATTAAAAGCGGGGACTGCAACACATCCTTCCTTGGCCTGTCAGCTTTCCTTGACTAAAATACATCGCATGGATACACCAAGTTAAGGAACTAAAAATTAACCAGGAGATGTAACAAATAACATTCTTCTCATCAATGCACGCAGCCTGAGAACCATGCACGCTGCAGCCTCTTTCTGTTTGCAGGGCTCTTTTCTCTCCATTCCTCTTCGCTCTCCTACACTGGGACATGAGAAATGTAAAGACCAAAGCTCTTTCGAGAGTAGCCCTGTGAAGAAACCAGACAAGTCTTATTTGCACAAACCTATCCATAAGTAGGTCCACAGCCTAACAAGGCCTGTACACGCGGCCTCTTTCAGAGAGAAACTGTGAGCGCGAGGCCTTGAAGAACAGACCGCGCTTACAACGCAGTGACCTGTGCTGTCGGCGGTGGAGGTCCACGGCCCCGTGAGGATCTTCACCAGTGGCTGGTTTGAAGCTCCTTGATATACTTACAGGGCTCCCCATCAGGTGATCTCTAAGGCGACAGAGCCTACTGTCCAGGGTATCAGACTGGATGCTGCGCCAAACAAGGGAACGGGGAACTTCGCCTTGATTTCTCCCCACGCTCTTTGCAACACACAAACCGTAGTAACAGCATTCGATCCCTGTGCCTGCCTTGGTCCACGCTACGCAGCAAAGTGCGGAGCCTGCACTGACTCTCTGTTCTTTGATGAACCCCGGCTATTGACTTTTCATCTCCCCTGTGGTACAAACACCAAACTGATGTTCCTTCCCTTCCTTAAGGCTGAGAACACCCTTGAACACCCGCCTGGGCACTGAAAGTCACGTATAAACCATGGAGATCAGCACGTGCTGTGGGTTCAGCACCCATTTCCTGTTCCCACTTCAGTACGATACGTGGAAGAAAGCTGGACACGTACCAACACAAAACCAGGAGTTACTGTATGACAATTTTTTATTTATCAGTATCAAATTACATAGCAAAGTAATGAATGCAGTGTCAGATCACCTCTCTGAATACTGTAAATACAAACAAAATCCACCATATTGCTTAATTATCCAAAGTAAATTAAAAGTTTAAAAATGTGCATTTCAGAGATTCCGTTTGGCATATCCTGTCAATATAGCCTGCATAAATATTTCTGTACCTCGTTTTCACTATGTGCACCTCAATTAAATGCAGCCTCTGGAAAGGCAAGAGGGAGGAGATAGGATCTATCTGTATGTTTACGCTCATCATCAGCTCATGCATCTGCCCTGAAATCACTGAAAGTACCCCTCTTCTAGCTCACCTGAACGTGACTGTACACAGAGTGGCCAGACCCTGCTCTCACGGAGGGCCAGACCCAAAGCTGCCCGCATCAGTGCAAGACGATGGAACGCACGGCATCAGCTTTGGACCAGGTCCTTACGTTAGTGACGAAAGAGCTGCTCACTTTGATGGAAGCTGGGCTGGATCTGAGGGCCAGATCTTGTACACTCAAATATGTAAGGAAATTCTTGGGACATTTACACCGCTCTTTACACTAGTGTGACTCCACTACGCAGAAAGAACAATTCCTGGTTTCTAACGTTCAGTGACAAATAAAGTCAGGTCTGCTGATTTCATGTAAATTGAGCAGGATTTGGCCACAGCTGGATACAAACTAGATAATTCAACAGAAGTATTTTAATGGTGTTAATCAGCAGTGTCATTTACACGGGACTTCCTTATAAACTGTGTAAGTAGAACAATTTTTCCTGACGCATGAGAGAACGAGCTTCACTTAGCACTGTTTCCAAAAGTTAAGACTACTGAGACGCTGTAGTGGCAAGGAAAGGAAAACACCATAGAAATATATATGTTGTTTAGAATACAATGAACAGAAGTACAGAAGCGTTGATGCAGGTAATTGGAAAGGTGAGGAGAGGGAAGGCGGAAAAAACTTAGGCAGCAATCCCATGGCAACGTGGGAGTTACTCTTGATCCCTCCAATTCACCAGTATCAGTGGAAGTCAGGCTTCTCTGGGAAGGTGCAACCTGAACGCTTGATAATTACGCTGGCTGCGTAATGTCCAGCCCGGATGCACTCGGTCACCGGCCGGTCGTAGACGAGCTGCGAGAGAAAGCCTACGGAACAAAGGCGGGGAGAAAGAGAAGGAAGCAAATGGTTAGAACGGGGTTTTTGAGTGTATCAGCTTGTCACAGGGCAAAGCACTGCAGTACTGGCCAACCGCACGCACGCAGGTAGCCTGGCTAGTTTAAACTCAGCATTGTGCTTGAGTGACCTGCGGGGTCGGAGTGCTGCTGCTGTTAGTTCTACCCGAAGTCTCCATTTGGCAGCTTCAAGTAAACGAAGGACTGTCAAGGCTGATCTTCATTAGTGCCCTCAAAATGATTTTACCAGAGTTTGCTCTCCTCCAGAGAGAGCTCCCGGTTCCTCCAATACCATCTTAAAAACAAAGCAGTCTTCCCTGCTGAAGCGAGCTCCTTCTGTTCATACTGGCTACAGCTACAGCCCCACACAACTGTCACTCCGCAAGCTTTCCTCGGGAAAAGAGAGAGGCACTAACAAATACGCGTTCTCTCTTTAAATGAATATAAGCAGAGTCCTAAAAAGGAGATTATTCATACGTACTTGGAAAAGTTAAGTACAAGTGGCACCAGAAATTTTATGGTTGAGTCCCTCATTTCAGAAACATTTTGTCTTGGCTGAAACTATTGTGATCAAGAGCGTGACAGAACTTATGGCAGAGGTGAAATATGTATTTCAAATTTGGAAGAGGTTTTTAAGATGTGAAAAGTAAACTCAGTATCTTATAATTTAAAACTCTGTCATTCTAGAGGTAATATTTTATTCACTTTTATGCTGTTTTAATATGTTTCAGATGTATCTCTCTTCCTCATCCAGTCACAGAAGGAAAGTGAGACTCGCCCAGGAAAATCACAATTCTAGCAAGCTGAAACATGTTCCTTTCAAAGCTTTCATCCACCATTTCAAGTTCCCGTGTCACGCTCTGACAGGCCTTGGGCCTTGACAGTACGAATCTCCTCCTGAAACCATGTCTCTCATAAGCACTATGTAGCTCACAGGTACCAGTTCCTGACGTACTACAAATTTTGTTCCGAGATGATACGTTTTGCTGGCTTGCTTTCAAATACACTTCTCTGGTCAGCCGGTTGCCGTTGGAACGAAGGCTCACAATTACATTGTGATGCTCTCATTTAACCTGTGCTCCTTTTCTAGGCATTGCCTGTCGTGGCACATTAGAGCATATTTTTAGAGGATGATAAAAATGTTTTATCCTATGCAATAATATCTGCTCCTTGAAGATCAAAAATAATATAAAACCTGAAAAATAAGGTTAGATTCACAAGGATAATAGTGGTAAGCGAAAGACCCCGTAGCTGTGAATTACCAAGATCTAGCTTGGCTTCGTGGTCATGACTGAGGGTGAAAAGATGCGTAGTTGATGTACAGTTTTCTCTAAGCTTCACCAGAGTTGGAAACTGCTAAATCTATAAATCAAATACCTTTCATTGGAATAGGCAGGCCACAGAAAGCAGGTGTTTTAGTTGACAACTAGGATAAGACGCTATGTTTCTGACATCAATACCTTGGTAGAGAACTACACGTTAGCTGGAATTTCACAGGTACTGACTGACACTAGCTGACGAGAAATGACTGCTTCACCAACAAAAGTGAAGTCCACAAGCACAAGTGGAGAAGACAGGAGTTTCCCGTACGCAAAGATGAAAATCTGCAACGGGAAGAAGTGGTGCTGTGCGTGCGCTCACTGATGGCAGTCGGGGGATGACAGACACAACTGTGGCAGGATGGTCCAGCTGTAATAGCTGGGTAACAGTTGAGAAATGCAAACCGCATGCCTGGCAGGAATCAGACCATTTCTGAATAACGAGATGAAAATGGTCTGCTCTCCATTAAATTAACATGCATTCTTAGGAGAAACTTTCTTGGATATGTGGAGAATGTCAATCATTAAATTTAAACTGCCTGGGAGGCAGGAGCTTGCCAGTGTGCTTCTGGGTGGTTAAAACTCGAGAGCAAGTTGTAACCGTATGTAAAATGAGGCTGTTAAGACAGTCCATTTCTGACTCAGTAAGTATCGAAGATGCACTGGGCAGGCCTCCAAAGGCGAACATGAGGCTGGGTTTTGTGCAGAGCATGAATTCAGAGGGGGCTTTTTACACAGAAGAACAACTGTCCTCTGTGTTTATGGCATTAAACATATATGGAGATGTGAAAATCCAAGGAGCACAGGACCATAAAACATGAATTATATTTCAATACCAACTAGACTGAGACTGTCATCACCTCCCAGGCTCACTGTGGTTTCAAGCTAGCGTATCTTTTGCCTTCAGTGAAGCTTCTTATTTATTTTGATCTACTCGAAAGCAGAATCAGCTGAAAAAACATCCTGTTCTAATTGAGGATAGAAACGAGAGATCTCTGTGATTTCAGGGTGATGGAGAAATGACTTTAAGTACAGCTGTCATGTATGAGATATGTAGAAACTGCAGTGGGGAGTGTGCCCTCAAACCATTCTCTTGTCTGTTGAGTTTCTCTTAAAAGGTATGTATTTCATAGATGAAATAGAAAGAGCAGTATCTGACACAATATCGCATCGAATGACAATACAAACACACGTATCACAAACACAGAACTACATCACATACTAAGACTAGGCAGTTGGCAAAGCAGACCCTGAGGGAACACCAGAAAGCGCTGTCGTATGAGCAGAGAAACAAAGAGCTCTATCAGGTTGGCTGCCTTAGCTGCAGAATGTTCTTTTTAGTTAATGCAGTAAAAAGCAAGATGGTCAGAATATAATGCAGAGTTTGCCTCCTCCAGTGTGTAAGGCACTGTGATGCAAACCCCATGAGTCATACTCTCAAGGCATGGATTCAGACCTTCAAGTTCCAGCTGAAGAAATTACTGCCCCATCTGTTTTTCACTGTCCTTCTTTGCTGCTTGTATAACCCGATACTCTGTCAAAATGAGCCAGATCAGTTTAAACAGTAAGCTGTTGAAGAGCAGATCTTTGCTAACCCAGCTGGTTTAAACTGAAGTGGGTTAGCGAGTACTCAAACAGCTCTACCAGCGAGCAGGGCGGTGGAGCAGTTGAAGGCTGTAATCTCTTTAAGGTGCCATGACTGGAAATGCAAGAAGGTAAATGAACATGGCTTTGGTCTTACTTCACACTCCTCCTACAGTTTCACAGACAGAAAGGGCAGGATTGAACTCTGATCCTCTATCACGGCCCCGGGATCACAGAACTAGATCATCCCAGCACACACTGAAGTAGCTCAGCAACTATTTTAACTTCTGCCGTGGCCTGAACTAGTTCCTGGCTATCACTGGAATGGAGTGCGGAAAGCAGCCGTGTATTCTGGCTACAGAAGACAACCTCCCTTCAAATATCTTACCTAAACAACGTCAGGCAGTGTTGTCTACCATCTTCTAACTGCAGCTATTCTGCACCAGCATTTCTACACTGCTGGAGCTGTGGATGGTGTTACATGCATTGCGTTCCACCTTCTTCACACTGCAACACAAAGGCAAGAACCAAACTCAAGGGTTTCCCACTTGTCTGCCTCCTGCCCTAACGCCCAAAGCGTTTGTCGTTTACGGAGGAAGAGAAATGGCAGTTGCAGGATGTCTGGTAGGCCACCTTGCTGTAGCTAGCCGTGCCGGTAAGCGTGCAGAGTAGACGGGGATGCCTTTCATCCCTCACAGGCATGGACAGCCAAGCAACCACCTTGTACCTAGTCATGGTAAGGAACCGTGTCCAATTCATCCCACTTATTCACCATCTTCCTAGAAAGCAAAACCAACTTTGCTTCAAAGGCTGCTTTAAAGCCCAGAGTGGTACAAAATGTATTTGCATTCCTAAGATGATAGAAGTGATTATAAGACACCAATAGCTATTTTTGGCCCCTCATTATTTCTTTTCTGCTAAGCAAAGAAAAGCGTGTCCAAAATCACTTTGCTCTGAAAAGTGTGCCTGAAATAATTGAGAGTTAATCTTCATTATCTCCAGCTTCCTTACTACATACGCTCCAAGACAATGTTTATAACTGTTAGGTCTGCCAACAGAATGAGGGGTGGAAAAGTCAAGTTGCTCGCTTTCTTCCTCTTTGTGCTCACCACCCAGCGAAAAGTTCTGTAAAGCCAAGTGCCAGAAGTGGTGCTTGTGCCCCCACATCCTGGCCCAAACCAAGGGGTCTCACTGAAACCAGCTCAATCCTCCTTGGGGATGTCAATATAGGTCTGAAAAGACACAGCAAGGCAGTACATCGACCGACACAAAAGGTGTTGGCTTGACTTTGTTACTTCTGAGAGCTGAGCAGCACTTAAAAATCATTAAAGGACAACCAAGTTCATTTTCTTGCGGCCAGCAACATAGACATTTCAGAGGCAATTTCGCCGAAATCAGTGATTTCTTTGAAAGTTTTGTTTCCGGACTAAGGGTGGCAATTCTGAATGAACGCCTCGCGCTAGTGCGTTTGGATGGGAACGTGGGAGTCCAATAGCTGAGATTTTAAAACAGTTCTGGTCTGCTTCAGTAATGGTTTAACAACACTTAAAAACAGCTCATATTGAAGCCAAATGTTTCATTTCAAATTGTACACTTGACAATTAATTTTAATGACTGTTAATTACTAATGCTGGCTGGAAATGCGTTTATAGCCTCCGACACCCCGCTCCCCCACTACTCGTCTTTCTGCAGTTTCTCTCACACTTCCAACCTTTATAAAATGCCCAAGGCAAAATTAATGTGTTTTGGTTTTTTTTAATGCGAGAGAAAGGCAGGAAAAAAGCAATTATCAAATGCATTAATTATGAAGAATTATAAACTGACCCTGAGTCAGAGCCCCTCAAAACCTTTTTCTATGCGATGCTCCCAGACAATCCTCCTCTTCCAGCTGAACCCCGAAGCACGTAATATAATCTATGCTTGCCAGGCCATTCACCGGCAAAATCGTCCCAGCCACAGAAAGGATCATGAACAGCTGAGCTGCCTCCTCTTCTTTGTATTTCAAGTTTCTACAGCTTAATTTATGAACTGCCTTTTTAAAAATGGTGTTATTCCACCACGGGGGACAGTTGCAAGCACCTTTTCACACTCTCCTTCGTGTACAGCACTTATCACAGTTGCTCGAACGCTCATCTATTTTTATGTGATCCCACTAGCTTTCCAGGCCAGCAGCGTGGGAAGATGCAGTTTTCAAGAAACATTACCCTAGTAATTTGAAGCCTTGTAGCTGATACGTCTGAGGCTTTTTTGGATGCCTTTCAGTGCTGTTGGAGTGGGTTAATGTTGTGGTAGCACGAGTCTGGTCAGTTGTAATCAGGTGGTTAGCAACGCCGGTGCCAAGAGCCAACCAGCCAACCTAGATTTTGTAAAAGACGTTGGCATCAGATGATTCTGCAATACAGTCGCTGAACGATCGTACGTCAACATGCTGAGGTTTCTCCTTTTTTAATTTGGTGGCAGATGGTGGATATTACAGCCAAGAACTGTGGTAAGCCAGAGGCCCTGCCCATTGCTATCACACCGAATGTTGGCTATTCTAAATGGAAACGCTTTTGATTAAGGGTGGGATCTGGCTTCTGTTTTCATGTATTTTGGCACTGTGGTCTGTCACGTTAGAGTATATACGACATTAAATGTAAGCATCTTCAAATACACTATACGTCTTTCAACCTTCACCCACTTTAGCGCTTCCTCTCTCAAAATATAGTGTAAGAATTATTCCACACGTGCGCATGTACGTTATTAACTGCAAACGTATATGTGTACAAACAAGTGCTTCCCCTCTTTTCAAGATGAAATGGCTCCGTGCTTCTACAGAACCGTGGTGCCAGGCTAATTACAAGTGAGAGGTAAAGGTTACCAACCCTTTCAGAGAAACAGTCATTTAAGATGTATATCTAACAAGTGGCAACCTTGAAATCTCACTGAAAAGAACATTAGAAAATCCTTCCTGACTATACCACTGGAGGAAAGTTTTAATAAAAACTAATTAAACTACAAAAATCTCAAGTGGCTAACTGATTTTAGGGGCTAAATTTCTGGCAATTCTAATTATCCTCTTGTGGCTTCACTTAGCGTTTCACAACCATGACAGATGACAATGAAAAACTGCAGTTAAATTCATCCTCCCTGACACCATGCTAAGCACTAGCTTCTCCCTCTCCAAGTAAAATCAATACCATGTTTGAGTAAACACGTTTACAGCTTTATTAGGGTGTCTCGCTTGTTCTGTAACAGCTACTTGAAGCTGTGGTAACAAATCGACTCAACTCAGTTAAACCTAGAGAGCTGAGTAAGAGGCTCATCGATAAGGTTGTTATAAAAATAAACTGCAGGAGATCAGAAAGCTGGAACAAACAGCCTGGTAAATGTCAATATTTTTACTTCCAGAGAATGACAAAACCATGAGATCACGAATAAAATGTTTCAGAAGTCTATATTTACTTTATTTATAAAATGGTCACGTGCTAAATGCATTTTGCTGGCTATGTACAACCCTTTTACACAAACTTATTATTTTCTAATCACCAGCTTGAATACTAAACCAAGCAGGTGTTCAAGAAAAGCAGTCACTATCGGTATTGCTGTCCCTATCCCTCTTGTTTTCTTTATATTTACGGGCACATTTTGAATGCACTGAATTTCTGCAAGGATCGCTCAGATGGGTGTACATCTTCCTCAGTCTGAGGTTACACAGTCATTTATGGACACACGCAAATAATACAACTTTGTGTTTACTAGGCAACTATGAATAAGTGAAAGGAGCGTTTGCCGTTTAGCAGCCTTTTCCTGGAAAGGAGAGGAGGTGTTGAATACACAAAGCAAAAAAGAGTTCAGACTCTGATGATTTAAACCACTGCACGTGGAAAATGCTAATGAAAGATTCCCGCAAAAATGTGACAACAAAAAACCGCAAAGTAAGACCCCACTGCACCCTTGTTATTCCATTAGGAATCAGTTACTCAATCACTATTGCATTGCATACGTGATTACCCCTGTTTGGACCTACTGGGCCAGCTCACTGCAGCTCGCAGAATAAGGTGTCATCACACTCCCCAAGGCTTGCACGGATGCTTGGGCCCGTCCGAGACCCTCCCTAGGGGAAATTAGCAGCCTTGTTTCTTTGATGCCATCGTGCGAGTAGAAACAGTGCTTGCAACTCTACAGTGATTTGGTCCTGAAGGCTGTGCAATGGATGGAGAAAACTTAGATCCTGATTTGAATCCTACTGAGATTGATGGGAATTTTCCTGTCACTGGCCTATGCTGGCTTATGCTGTGACTGAGTGCTGCCCACCTTTTGAGGGGGAACAGCTCAAAGCTGGAGGAGAGGCTTAAGTGTTTTATACTGTGGACACCCTCCTTGTTACTCATCCTCAGTGGACTCTAGAATCTGTTGCCTATCACTCACCTCAACTTATCACCCAAGAAAAGAATCCTTTCAGTCTACAATATGCTCCAAGAAAGATGAGATGGAGGAAACTGGTAACAAAGTTATAACTTCTGATGGCTTCCTCCTGTTTCCCCAATTTTTAATTTTTACGTCCCCATGATGAACTTTGGGAAATTCCCTTTTGGATCAGAATCTGATGGCTTTGGGCTTGTCTCCAAAAGTCAGGATCAGGGGAAAACATTTGATTTAAAAAAAAAAACCCTTCCAAGCGTTCAAGGAATATTCAGGGCACTGTATATGCCAAACCAAACACAGGTATTTTCATTGGAAGCATCTTCTCTGACTATCTGAAAAAACTACTTTCCAGGCTCTCTTTGTTTTTCCTCAAAACAATTCTTAGAAAGTTTCCTAGAAGAGTTCTTCAAAAGCTAAAATTCTCCTGAGCCATTTTTGAGACAGCAGAATGAAATAAGCTTTCTTTTACTAGTACCTGAGGAAATTTTCTGAGCCTCAAAACAGATCTGTTGCACTGACATTAAATGGTGCAGATTACTACACCCGCTGCTTGGGATAAGAGGAAGAGAAATTCACTGATTTAATGTAGAAATAGTGAAGTTCTAAGCACAACAAAATGGAATACTATCCATATGGAATATACTATCCTCTATTCGGTTTTTAGCAGGTATTCAAGTACAAAAAAGGCTTCCTGAGTGAAAGTTCATAGTTGAGATTCGCGTGCACAAAAGGGTGGAGATTTCAAGTTGTGTTTGCAGAGGGACAGGGGACCATCTCTCGGTAAGGACTTATTTGCAGGTATAGTTACACACCATCAAGCCGGCAGTACTCATCAAGAAACAAAAAGCAACACCCAACGCAGTGGGAATACGGCAGCTAGACAGCCTACGAATGTCTTAACTTTTGTGGGCTGAAATGGCCTACCCTAGCCGTATATTCATAACGCCCCGCTTTTACACAGTGGCATTTAATACCTTTTGCCTCTTTAAATATCTGTTACAGTCCTGGAATGGTACTAATCATCTACTGATCACCAGTAACAGTGATGTCCCTGTAAGCAGTCAGAGGTCAGCGTCAAACCAACCTACAAGCACTGCTACTACCATTGCTTTCAGCTGGACCACGTTTTTTCTTTTATTTCTCATTCGTTGCAACCTTGCCAGCTTCCCACTTCAAGTATGAGCCCATTTCAGTGTGGGGGAAGGGAACAAATGATGGAGACGTTACCATCCTATTACAGAACAGAGGCGGCTGCAAGTGAGTGAGGATCCTGCTAGCTACACCACGGCCTGAGAAGCACCTTTATGGTCACTGTGTCAATCTCCACAGCACTGCACCAAGTCACGCTAGACTTGAGACAGATAACATATTTCAGTGTATTTTTCATATTTCATTGCGTGTTGTTGTATCTCCTGCAAATACAGCATCAGCTTAATCTGACACATCGTTTCTTAAGGGACTATATCCTGCCCTGATTCCCAGGGGAATGTTCTTGATGATCCAATCTGACTAGCGCCTCTGTCTCTACTCAGAATACATTAAAATAACACAAAAATATTACCAGGAGTCTGCGAGCAAGGTAATAATAACTCATTAAAGTAATTTCTAACCTTCCACATGAACATTTTCTTTATCATTACATGATTTTCTAACACATGACACATTAACATAAAATGAAATGTTATGAGGATAGGGATAGTAGGCATGACAAAGTATTTTAAATGGTGATGATTTGCTTTGAGGCGTTAAGTCAATTTGTAATTGTCCCATAGCTATTACAGCAAAAATTGGAACTTTATAATTGGTTTTGAAGAACTATTTTTAACACAGTAGGTTTGTTTTTTAAAATGTACACAACCTATTTGACGTTTACTTCTCACAAAGCCTGTCCAGAATGTCACTGAATATATGGTGAGGCTAAATTAGGCCTTTTAAGACCCAATTTTGCAAAATATTAATCCTCTTGCTGTGTACTGAGGCTCCCTTAACACTGACAGTGTCACTGACAGAAAAAGAGACACAATAGCTAGAAGGATCAGGTCCTGCTTCAGTCTAATTAGAAACTTCTGAGGGTTTTTAATTCCATACACTGATCCTTTTAAATGGATCTCCCACTACTACATGTTACTTAGAAAATGACAGGAAATGTACTAATGTTTTGCCTTACATTAATTCTACCACGTATTTTTCTGGATTGCCTTTAAATTGTATAGGTGAAGATGTGAATTACCATATTTAAGTTACTATACGTTGACAAAAAATACATATGCAACAAAATTAAGATGAGCAGTTAGAAACCAAGAGAATGGTTGCAATTAAACCAAACGATTCGTTCAGAATGGACCACAATTAAATTATACTTGGACAATACCTGCTACCAGTTTTATGTATGCCAGAGCAGAAGAGTGTATTATTTCCAAGAAAACAACTTTGAATGGAAATTGGTAAAAAATAAAGTAGGGAATTAAAAAGAAAATAGGAAAATTCCATGTTTTTCCTGAGTGATATCTATTTTTATTTTTTTGTTTAAGTAGCTGCAACTCAAACTGTGGCAAATTTCTAAATTGCGACAGTACTGATGTAGAAATTACTAGTGACTGGCTACACTATTGATCAGAATAATGATGTGCCTCTAGCTGAGACTGAGAAAAATCAACTAGGAACATATAATCTGGTAATTTTCTAGTTTGTGGAAGGTCAGTTACAGAGATAAGGTGGCCATCTAATAGCCTAGGTTTAGATGTGATGTTTATCTGAGAGAGTTAGGAATGCCATCAGAACCCACGGGCAGTAAGTCATGAACACGTTGACAAGTTATCCCCTAGCAAGCCAAGATTGATGCTCTATCTGCCGTTCAGCTATTATACTCATGTATGCTGTTTATAAAACAGGGCTACTGAAGATGGGCAGAATGGGCTGTCAGTCAAAATGCTGATGACATTAAGAAGGTAATTTTATTTCAAAGCTTCATATCTCAACAGCCATGAACTCAGTAACAACAGGGTTGCTCAGAGGCAATTAGCCACCCATGTTGTATAAATGAAGACTAAGAGAGTGCTGATTTCTGTTACAACATTTATCTTTACTTCAAAGAAAAGGCAGAGCAATTCAAAGTAGTATCCCCTTGTCTCTTCGCTCATGAAGATACATTTTACAGCAGAAATCAGCCATAACAAGCTACATGCACATAATATTTAAACGATATCACCAAAAAACCACCTCTCCCTCCCAGCGGGCATATAAAATTGCATCTCAGAGCTCTGATGTTATCAGAAGGCACTACTTCACAGCAGTGATGTTTTATCCACTGTATTTCTCTTTATCAAATGTGGTTAAAAAATGATGACAACTTCCCAAGGTATCTTAAACAAGTATGAAAACCTTATACAAATTAAAGACCACTGTAAGTGGATTAAGTAGCTTCTGGTATCACACCCCTGCTGTTCTTTAAAGAACTGTTCCTAGTTCCTTGAACTCCTATTTCAACAAATCCAGAATGTTTTAGGGGTGGTGAGTACTGGAGGGAGGGCAGCTTTTACAACAGAGATTCATACAGAGATGAAAATACAACAAATAAGAGGGATTTCTATGCAAAAACATTTCTCTGCAATGTTTTTAGTGAAAACAGATTCTTCCACAATCTTAAAGAGACCTAAAAGTCCATTAAGGAACTTTCTTTTTAACAGAGTCACAAGCTCACTCATAATTTAGTATTCTGACAAATCATTCAAATCACCTCTCTCTGCTGAAGGCATTATCAGATCTTTCTGGCACGTTCAGCACTCCTGCTACAGCCATACAGCAACTACCCATAGGAACTTACTCCATTTCTCACACATGCCCATGCCTCCATCCACACAATTCCTTCACGTGAAATACATAAGGGATTATTAGACAAAGTCATGAGTACACTCCATCTTTGGCCTACATCATATTTAGTGTGAGAAGATGGAATTCCCACTGCACAAGCTTCGTTTTTTAATTCACTCAGCTCTACCCTTCAGCCACCAACACAGCCCTCTGAAGATGACCAAGGCTGGATTTTCAGAAGAGCAGGAAATGGCACCTGGGAACCTAATTCCTACAGGGTTAGAACTCACAGGACCATAGCACAACTTAGGTTGGAAGGGACCTCAGGACCTTACGTGCTTCAGCCCTTGGCTTAAAGCAGGGCCAACTCAGATCATGTTAAATCCCACCTAGGTGATTTTTTATTTTAAAGATTCTTGGATTTCTTTCATAAATGATGGATTCTGCAGAACAACAGCATAAGAATTAGTGTACTGGACTGAATTATTTTTCCATTTTTATCAATAGTATACTGTTTAAATCCCCTGGTTTCAGCCAAGGTATTCCAATGTCACACTCATGTGTTTGGAAAACAGTCAGACCTTTTTTAAAAAAGGTTTCTGATTCAAACTTTTAGTAGTAGAGCTATCACTGTGCACTGCGGGTTCTTTGCAAACCTGTATTTATAATCTTGTGCCGTGTTTTTATAAACACACATATATGTATAATCTATTCAAAGAATGTTTCACATTAAGGATAATATTTTAACATTTCAGTAATGCAGAAATATGCCTAATATTACTTAGCTCTGCAATCAAAGCTGGATGTCACCCTACAGAAAACCATTTGCATTTACCTCATGAAAGCAGGCTAAAATTTGAACAATGTGATGACCTTTAAGAAAACTCCTAGGAGTCCCAGGTCTTTATCTAACTTGTAGAGGCATTTCGATTAAGATGGAAAAATAATGTTTAGCATTAACCTCTATATTAAAGATGAGTTAATGGCTTTCTTGAGAAACAGAAACAAAAGGAGAGAAGTATCTCCACTAAGCCCTGTGGTCTCTGATGAGAAGATAAGGATACCAGCAGGCACACTCACACAAGGGCACCTACAAAAGATGATGGTTCCTCTTTTGTTGCTGCTCCTGTCTCCTATCAGAGTAGTTATTAAGCAGTTAACTGCTTATTCTGTAAGCACGTGCACCAACAAAATCCTGAATGTAGCTTTCAAACCACAGGTAGCAGCTTTCTGAGATTCTTCCGTACGTGAAAGCTGCCAATGGGATTTTCTAATTGACAGGTGGTTTGAGCCGTTGACCTCAGCTCTGATACCGACCGAGGAAAACCGCTATCAGATCGTGTTGGGCACTGTACAATGCTTAATGAAGATCTCCTTCTATCTCGGGATTTTTTTACCTTGAGAATGGTATAACATCTTTATAGCATGGTTACAAGTAATATACACTTGCTGTGGTCATTCTGTCACTGCTTCATCATGCTACTTTGAAAAGATTGGTGGTTACAATTCACACTCTAGTACTTCTCATGCAGTATATGACTAAATCATAGTAGATTACGAAGTCAATATATTTATATTGACAGAACCCGAAGAAACATTGATTTTACACCTTTTCCTATTAATTTGTTATGAACTCTCTACCCAGTTCCACTGAGTGGACAGATTCTAGGGGAGAGATTTTGCAGGGAACAATGGCAGTAACTATCAGAAAGGATGCTTATTGTGTTCATTAGTTACGGTGGCAGTGACAAAGGGGAGGCCAAACAGAAGGCAGAACTGCTCTGTCTAAAGAGAGGAGGACGGCATAAAGGAAAGATGGTAAAACTGTCCATATTTCAATCTGCCTATTGCCATTAAATATGCTTTCATTATCACTGCAATGGTGCAAACTGGGGCTGACTAGTAATAAACAAATGTTAATTTAATGAGTAATAGAATGTTCCCCAAACTCTACAAACGAAGGCTGTAATTCCATTAAGAAGACTCATGTGACATAAGCCATGTCAGCAAAGCTCAAGTGATTTGTCAATGTCATCAGAACCCAGAGGTGGAATTGCAACTTTAATTTGTGGGTATTTCAGGGATTTATAACCAAAAGTCTCCGGTAGCCCCAAAATCCACAAGAGGTACTGAGAGGCTACAAAGTAAATCATTATTGCTTAAACTTCTAAAAGGTATCAGTCTTTCTGGAAAGCAATAAAGGCAGAACTCTGTTAGTACTGCTTAGAGAATTTTTTAGCATAAAGATACCTGAAGCAATTTTAAAACCCAGTTTCTCATTCATGCCTCGCACCAGCCTGAATGGCAGTTGACTTGATGCCTGCAGTAAGAGGCAAGAAATTCAGAGATATTCCTGGTGCCAACTTAATAAAAACACATTTCCACCGAAGAATGCAGTTTATTTCTTGTTGCTAGCTGCTGGAGTGAGCTAGTTCTCCTTGGAGGCCAGCGGCTTCATGTTCAGAAATGCTGAACTCATGAATCAACTTAGAGTTACGAGTGCCGAGAAACTTTGTGTCTTTAAACTTTTTCATGACTTTAAGGTTTCAAGACCTTCAGTAGTTAGACAGGTTCTAGGAAAAAAACCCCTCAAACCCAACAGATTTCTTATATTCCACTTTCACATGGAGAAACATCTGAGAAGTGATTTGCCAAGTTGGCATAATTATAGAGAAGGAATTTCCTTACAATCTGTGAGTTATACCTCTGGAAGAGAGCACCTCCATGAAAGACCTTTCAAAATATGATAAAGTCTACCAAAACTCCCCTCCTAATGCAAAATAAATCCTGCTTGATGGGATTAGTTCTCATCATATCCCACATTCCTCGCTCAGCCAAGACATTTGCTGCAACAAACCCACTGTTCTGTCATGTTTACACACCAGTCCCAGAGAAGTATGGGAAGTATTGCCACGGGACTCTTGTTCTCTGCTGTTTGAGTAAAGGAACTATGTTTCCAGGAGAGTATGTTGTGACACTGAGTGTGTTTTTGAGTTAAGAGATGAACAAAAACCTCAATCAAAGAAAGAAGCTAGAAAAACACTGAAGAGAATATAACCTTCCCATTGTAACAATTCTGTCAGGACAATAACTCTGCATCTGGCTCAATGCTAGGATCAACAGAAGATACATATGTTGAGCAGTACTACCAACATTACTGTGTAGGGCTTTCTGGTAAGGAGACAATAAAGAACTTTTCCTGTTGCAAATACGTACTTTGAAAACACATGAAGTGTGATATAGATAAAATACAGACATTTCCCCCAAATGAAAGACAGACCAAATCAAAGCCTATCCAGTCCAGTATCCTATTTCCTACATATGGGAAGGAAAATGAAATGAATCCATGAAGGAGACCACAGTATATAAGACTAGAATCAGCTGTGTATCTAGACTGTTATGAGTCTCAAATCTCCCATCTGGACTAAACTCAGGAATATCTGTTCTCTGAGGATAATAAACGACCAATTTATTATTTATGGAGTGACAGAGAACAACTAAGATATCTCAGAAGCTAACGGAAGAACCATGGGTATTCTAAAGCTCATGTTGCTTTGTGAGTCATAGCAGAGAGAAATATGGCGCCACGAGAACCTAAGCTCACACACTGTCACAGGTAAGTGTCGAAGCACGTTGGGATTTCCGACAGATAGGCAGCTGCAGAGCCAGCTTCCACTACAGAGGGAGAACCAGCTGTGGGCCTTTCCTTCCCTGGCATCGAGGGAGGGCTGCACAGTGCCACGCTACCACTGAACTGCATCGCACCTGTGCTCCATGCAAAAGGCATCTGATGCCTCAGTGCTGTTTGTGGGGGAATTGAGGAAAATAATCTACATCCATAGGCAGTAACACAGGGCTTTTCCTAAGATTACGCCAAATACACTGAAGTGTGCTGTATCCAGACGCGTTATCTCAACAGACTTAGCATGACAAAGGGGAGTTGATCTTTTAGAAGACCTATTTTCTTTCCTTCCTTCCCAATGAAATTCAACATTTTCTACATCATTTTTCCCCTTGGAGAAAGGAATCTCACCATTGATGCAAGACCAGCCTGACAGGATGTGCCTGAAATCCTTACACTGCTGGCGGAAGGCAGCAGCTTGGAATAGAATCTGATGTGGTTTGTATCAGCCTGTCCATTCAGGATGTACTGAATAATTCCTGAAGTCAAGGTTTTAGCCCTCCTACAGAAAACCAGCAGCTGTGGCAGTACCAGGGAAAAGGATATAATTTAAAGAGAAAGGGTTATGAGAGACAGGCGGTCCTTAAAGCCTGATTATTTAGTTGCAACAGTCCTTCTGCAGCTGAACTAGGAAAGAGCAAAAGTAGGCTTATTGAAAAAAGAAGTCCTGATATTAAAATGCCTAAAAATCTGAAGAACTGAGAATAAATGCAGCCCAAGATGAACATGGCTGACACATGAAAAGCTGCTTCCTGCTGAGGCAAAGCTTGGTTGGTGTCTACTATATTGCCCACCTGGACCCTACCCAGTATTACGTTATTTTCAGGATCTGAAAACAAAATAGGCAAGATCTTCTCTCTTTTTTTCACAAGAAGAGCAGCTTACTGGCACAGCTGACACACAGAGCACATGCATACAAGGACAAGCACTTGAAGATCTTATTTATGTTACAGTCACTGTTACTTACTGCTTCAAATTTAGTCTTGTTTGTGATTTAGGAACAATAGCGAGTGACAAGCATGCACTAAAAGGTGTACGGATAATATGACCTAATATGTTTCCCTCCATCTCTGTCCTTTTTGATTCATGACAGCACCAAAGCAATGAGTAATAACATTCCTATTTTCAGCCAGATTTAAGCATATACTGAAAATTTATCATTGGTTTAAGAGACATATTAAGTAAGGCTGGAATTACTCACATGCTTAAGATTAAGCTTATGTTGAATACTTTCTTGAAGCAGGACACAACTCTGAAGCTTTAATTTGGTAACACACTGCTTGCTATCCCCTTGATAGCTACAGGACTGAGCCCTGCAATTCTATTTATAAAGTCTCTTTGGTAATGTTTCCAGTAAATTAGTGACTAATGGAGCTCCTTACAGCTACCATGTACTGGATATTAGAGCCTTCAGGATGCAACAGTGCATCACAGAACTACATGTATGAAGGGTACAATGAATGACAGAACTTTTGCATTAGATTGGTTTTTGGCTTATATTGAATCATTTTATAAAACAGGCATAGACATAACATCCTCTTTTTTCCTTAGAGCTTGTGCCAAAAAAAATAGTAAGTTTGCAAATGGATATTAAGCAATGCCAGATATTTTCTGGGTTTGTTTTAACAAAGTAACCCTTTGTGTTCTTTTCTGATGTCCAAATAATTGTATTGGAAGCAGATGTTCTACCAAAATTGACATGATCAGAAGACATTATGCTCGCTTATTAACATACTGTTTAATATTCACTACAACCTGTTTTAAAGAACAACAATGTGTTAACATTTAAGCCAGGAGGGATTTCTGTACACTATATAGTACTTGATGCAGCTTGTTTATGCAACAGTCTGACAGATACAATTAATCTCATGAAAACGACCGGAGTACAGCATAATGGCATATTATTTTTAAAGTAATAGAACATGCTTTCCCTTTGAAAATCAGAACTTAATTGAACCACGTAACTTCAGCATGCAGAGAAAAGCTTTAAAAGAATGAAGCTCATTCTTGAAGGACAACTGAATGAAAAAATGGTAGATTTTATACAGACAGAATAATAGGGTAAATCTCCAAACAAGAGAAAGAAGAAATACCTCCAACAAATGCATCTCCAGCTCCGTTGGTATCCACAATTTCACTCTGATCACTCACCAACACAGGGAAAGTAGTCACTTCATTTTCTACAGTGGAAGGGGAGAGTAAAACGTGAGTTACTTGCAAATATGACTCTGAAAAGCACAACAAACAACGAAAATCAAAACAATTCGAAACCAGAGCTCTGACCTTTAACAGGATAATTTAGATAAAAACAGAATTGGTTTATAATCCTGTCTGTATTTACTGCACAGGGATACAGAACTGCATTTGATCAAGCTGCTTGTTGTGGACATTGTCACTAATTACTTCCACCTGAATTTCTTCTCTTTATCTCCTAATATTAAGAGCAAGAGAAAAAAAGTGGATCAGGAGGAACAACATGAAACACCTGGGTATGTGGACAAGGCTAAGAAAAGTCCATCCTGCCTAAATCAGTGCTTCCTATTAGTTGCAGGGAGGTGACGCAGCCTCCAGAATGGCCAGTCCAAGCTTCCATAAGTTCAACAGAAATTGCTGCATTGTAAAAAACAAAATGCACATGAACTAACTAAAATAAAGCTGTGAAATAAAAAGCAGGAACTGGTGTAAATCAAAGTGCTTTCAAACTACATCTTGTTAAAAAACACATATATGTTAGAAGCCTCGCAACGTGCCATCTGACTAGATCTGGTTTCAAGAATTCAATGACTTCACCCTCTTCCTTAGTATTTCTTTTTAAAAAAATGATTTCCTTCTCTGCAGCTCCCTGCCCTCTGCTGGCACCCGTTAAACCTACTGCAATAGGTGGATACTCAGCATCTTCACCTCCAGCTCACTGCCACACCACAGTTCAACATAATTACACCACTTAGGTATGATAACTTTAGAGTTCTAGGGTTATAAATTTAATATATGCCACTAATTAATCAGCCATGGCTTTCCAGGTGGTAATGTCATAATGACGTGATAAAAATATAATTACCACCTTGTCACAATACCTTGTTAAAGTGTAAATTACCCCTGTAACAGAGCCAATGGAAGTTCTGCCTCTGGTAGTCAGTATGCATTAAACTGTCTCAGAGCAAACAGATTGTCCTTTGGCAGACAGCAGGAATTAAAAAAAGGGGAGGGGGAAGAAAAGCCTGTCAACCAGTGAAAATGAAAACCATCAGAGCTGTTTTCTTTTAATTTTTGGTAAAAATAGAAATAAAATGGGAAAAATATCCTTCAATAGCTGAAAGCTGGGGATGAGGTTTCTCCACTGTCCAGCAACAGAGCAGATCACAAAAATCACTCTTAGACTGACGCAGACAGGAGCAAACAAGGGAACCTAGTTTGGGAGGCACATAAAGAATTCACAGCCTCAAACCAGGCAAGTCTGTGTATGCTGCAGAGGTACCAGAAGGATCCTGGTTTCTGTGAAATGCAGTGTATCAGCTCTACTGCTCTTCACCATCTGCTACTAAGTGAACCAGGCAGATATAATGATGCTGCCTCCAGAGGGAACTGTTGGCTGGCCCACCAGGAGGGGAGGGGAGCATTAGCAACAACCATCCATGAGAGGCAAAGGAAAAAGGGTAATGAAAAACAGAAGATGAATATTCCAATTAAAGAACAGGTTTCAGTCAGTTCTCAGTGCATCCTACTCTCTATCCTGTTAAGATAGCTATTTAGAAACGTGCTTCAATGCTGCGTTGTGTTCTTAAGATAGTCTTCAAGAGCAATGTTTTTTAGAAATTTTAACAGGATTCATTTGAATTGGAAATCAAGAAAGAGAGGTCTTACACTAAACTCTGCCAGATGAGCAGAGTGTATTCATCCATTTCATAAGAAGGTATATATGATTTGCTCTAGATAATACTGAAACAATGAACAAAGTGGTAACTCTGTTGAAGACACACTGTAACAAGCTAACCTGCTTCCCTCCCAAGCGTGCAGGAGCACACGCAGATGTTCTGCGTTAAATACGCAGTAGACACTGGCATATGCATACAAATGTACGTGTTTGGGCACAGGGAGTGAATAATGCACAGACGTTGTATTTCGAACGCTGTAAATGGGGCTTGGCATCAAATAAGACTCTATTCAAGCAAACTAACACAAATGAAAGTTTTCACCATCATCTTACTCCTTTCTTTTCCTCCTCTGTCCTGATTCCTTCCCTCAGCTCCCTCTAGTACCTGCAGGTAAGTATTGCACTTTCCGCAGTAGATGCGAGTAACTGAATTAGTCTAAAACCCCAGACACGTGAAGGAATTCAGCTGGTACAAGAACAATCCTTTTTTTCCAGTCACAGCTTTCCGCCCCTACCTGGGTCATACATTCTGCCTCTCTAGCTCTGTGTATTCCCAAGAGGAGCAATAATCTCCTGTTTTGAAGTACTGAAGTTTCAGAAGCAGCTACCATGCTTTGGAGCACATACTGCATTACAAAGATATTACCATCTGCACACATCCAAAAGGCAAATTATCTTTCTTTAACCTTAGGAGAACTTCCACTGGTACAGTAGAGTCTACTAAACATAGTTAACAATAATGCATATTGAAAGATACAGCAAAATAATACTGAGGTGGTTTTTTTTCATTCCTTCACAACAAGTGCAGTCAGATAGAATTAAAGTTGCCATTAATTTACCTTGATATGTCTGTGTAACAGCATAAAAACAGCTAACATCTCTCACTCATCTGGGTTTTCTAACAACTAGGCACAACAGGGTGAATTAAGATGAAGCAGAAGTCTCCATTCTGAATATCCTTGGGTTTGTGACTATAATGTTGCTTTAACTTCATTTTTGTGTATGATCCATTATGTTATAAAACTCTCAAATCCATCACAGCAAACACAGAGACACCTTGGCTAAGTGCACTGGTCATCAGTGGCCTTGCTTTTCAACGTCAGTTCCGATTTCATTTATCATTCTGAGAGCTTATGAAATAAAGAATAATTACATAAGTGTTTTGAAGTCCAAGTGCTGCTCCTCTGGGCATAAAATCCAGTGTTCTATTTTTAAGCAACAAATATCTTCTATGCTAAACACCCTGGGATACAACACATTCCACTTGGATAGCATTTTCTGGAAGCCCAGAATTGTGAGTGCAAATTGCAACAAGGTGTCTATAATTAGGGAGGTTTTAGTAATAAGCGTTAATGAAATTCAAAATTTTGGGACTTTTTTTCAGTTCTCTCAATGATTTTACATTAGTGAGGAACTCACTGTTTTAAAATTATGTAGAAATAATCAAAATGAAACATTAATGTGGTGATTTCATAGGCTGCGGACAATCTTCACAGATAAATCAGGAAAGATCAGCTCACTGTTAAGTTTATTTATTGTTAATTTGTTGCATTATGTACATATAGGTTTGAAATCTATCTTTATTTTCCTCAGGGAAAAATATGCACTAGCACACCTAGCTGAAGATATTTTTGTAGGTAAAACAGTCCGGAGAGGTAATAATTGGAGAGCAATATTAATTGAAAAAACCCTGCTTCCTTCCATGCTAATACATCTAATACGAGCTCCCAAATGAACACAAGCCTATTTCATGATCTTAACTGAAATGACCGAACTCCGATGATAGCTGCAAATACTACAGGTCTGTCTTTAAACCAAATTGGAATCACAGACTACACGTCTACTCTTAGTACAGTAATAAACACCAGCAAGCAATCATTACATCCAATTAGGCAGAGTACTTTCCTTAACTGGGTCATTTACCAGTCTCTCTTGCTCTTAAAAGTAGATTAAATGTGTAAACTTACATTTAATTACCTGTAACAGAACTCTTACGGGCAACATGTTGGAGTGTCCTTAATTTTATATTAAAATAAAATAAAAGGAAGGGGGGAGCTCTAAAATATATACAAAAACGTTTAGCTATTTCCTCAAATAAGCTTTTGATCCGTGGGCTGGTAGTGGTGGTACAGATGCTTACAACATGGAGACACATTCATGCTTCTTTTGTGAGCTTTAACTTGTAAAAAAGGAACAACTGTGAAACAGAATTCTGTCCCATCTCCTCCCCACCTCCATCCTCTCTAATTTTCTTCAGATCAGGGGCCAAAAACAGATAAAAAGAAAGAGGGGGGGAAAAAAGAGACGGGAAGGACTTAACAGAATATAGAAACCTGAACTCAAACCCCATAAATGTCTCTGGACAGCTATAAGGTAAGAAGTAATGAGAAAAGTATTTGGAACAGGCCCATGTCGGTCAGGATGATTCTGAGCTCTTACCTCGCTCCAGAAGGCAAAACCCAGAAGCCTACAGGCTCTAAGTCTCTGCACCTTCTTCAGCACATTAGTGCATCTTTAAAAACCATTAGTATGGCAACACTTTCTCGTGCTTTTTCTAGAGTAAAAAAATGCTGTTCTTGCTGTGCTTCACACACAGATACCACACGTAATCATGTAAATCAAAGCGGTACCGCAATTCCCCCACCATGCCAGCACAGCACTGTCCAAAGTTATAAGGCAACGTGGGGCAGGGCCCTGTGTGCTGAACCCCCGCTAGAAATCCTTAAGACTTCCAGTGAAGATGTATTTCAAAGCTGGCAGTGCTGATTCAACCTGTCATTTCTAAGCAAACAGAATGAGATCCTGCATTTTCAGGCTGGGACTTTGCGATAGCTGTGCTGGCTGAACACTCCAGGCCCCCTGGCACTTTCTGTGTGCATGCTAAGTTTGCCCTGCTTTGCATGCCAACGTCTCCTCTCTCCTCTGTCTAGTTCTGCGCACTGTTTGCCCTGGTGCTGTGGCCTCGTAGGGCTTCTCAGAAAAATAGGGAATTTATTGGTGAAAGTCAATGGAGTTAAATAGTATAACAAGCGAGATGCGAGTCAGCCACATGCTTTGGGATCTTTCTAATCAAATATTTTAATGATAACACAACAAATGACACCGTATTCTAATGAATTAAATACGTAGCCAAGAAAGCTTTATAACTAGTAATATAGAAGTTGTTAAGCCTTTACTGCCACAAAAAACGATGTTACCCAAAACAAGTTATCATTTATAATGCATTTATATCTGTGGTATGGTACAATTAATTAATACAAATATAATTTATTTCCATAATAAAAGACCCATATAATGCAATTAGGCTAAAATTCTCCTCAGAGCTTGCTACGCAAAAGTAAGTTCTTATAGCTGTGTTGGCCAGGGTGCAAAGAACTGTCCCTCAGAGGCAGCTAGTTAATTTTCAGTAGGAACAGAGAAGCAATATGATTCCAAAGACTCTGAATCTTCCGTGACTCTATTCATCATCCTATAGATAGACTGTAGGGGAAATGACAGTGTGCAGACCCCATTTTCCCTCTCTCCTAGGAGGTAAAGTTAATCCAAAGATGTTCAGTGAGACTTGTCTTCCCTTTATAGCTCTCCTCAGACATACACATTGTCCCATTACCTAGTCAAGAGCGTTTTTATTCAGAAGTCATATTCACAGCATATAACTAAAGTGTGATTCATAGGATTAGAGTTAATAAAGAAGGTTCCTCCAAAGGAATTTGTACACTCATACACATCAGCTATTAGCAATGATGTAAAATTAAACACTATTTTTGCACCCTGCGTATATCCTCTGAACCTACGTCTGATTCTGTCTGTACTCCTATTAATTCAACACCACTCCTTTGAAATAGCTCTTGATTTATACCAGCATGAGATCAGGCTCAGAACTCTGTATCTACTTACAACAATTGTAAAAAATGTAACAGCATCAACTAATGACTCATGAATAGCTTCCATATGCCCAAAAGTGTTTTGTTTACTTTACAGAAGGTGTGGGAGCCACTTAAACATCAGCGTATCATCACTGCCAGTGCCGTGAGATGAAGCTCTACTTTATTTCTCATATTAAATAATTGCTTGCACAAGTAAAGAAAACACTATGACTGTGTGTAAAGATGGGGAAGCAAGAGGTCAAGAGAAAATACCAGATTTAATTCAGTCTGGTGCTAATGTAACATTAAAAAAAATACAATATATATATGCATGCATACATATATGGCAAAACTGCCCTAAAGAACAAGCCGCTGAATTTTTCTGGCATGTGTCACAATGTTTAAGGGTTAGAATAGCAATGAACTCTATTGAAAAAGCCTTTCCGAGCACACAAGAGTCTTGCCACTTGCCCGCTAGGCACAGGATTCAGAGGGAGCTGAAACTGCACCCACTGAACTGCCAGAAAATGCACTCCTCTAACTCGGCATGGCTGCTGAAGACATAAGGTAGTGTTCAGAGCTAAATCCTTTTCCTGTGATCTCCGTCCGGATCAGGAAAGGGGCTGGGGACTCAGGAAAGGCAAAGGGTGTGAAGTCACAGGCACCAAAATTGACAAAAGCTTCTGCAGATGTTTCACTGACGCAACACAATGACTATCTTGGAATTACTGTGGGGAGCTCAGATCAAAATCAGTCCTGAAGACAGAAGGGATGGGTTACAATAAATGAAATCCATGAATTGTATGATCCTAGTCTCCACTGCGAGCAGGCTCCACCGCAGCGAGTCTAGGCACACCAGTGAAAGCACAGGCTGACACAAAAACCGATCCCACCTTGGATATTGATAAATACAAATAGCTCTTCCTGCACCGGAAAGCCTATGTGTATTGGTTTGGCCACTGTACATCTTATTTGATCCTTACATGTGAAAAAACCAAGCCACCTCCCCCAGAAAAACCTTCTAATTTTTGAGCTGTGTATGGGAATGGGAAAACCCAACAAATCTGTTTCTATCTGTAAATAGGTAGGCTGAAGAACTGAAAACACACACCAGTTGTAACAGTTGGCATGTCAACATCTAGCGTAAAGAATACATCACATAGGTACACCCCAGTTACAGCAACACACACAACCCAGCTCACACGTGCTCTTCAACCTCCTGACACTTGGCTACGGGGACCGTGCAAAACTGAAGCCCCGTCCGGCTCAGAAAGCAGACCATGCCCTGCACCCACTGTTTGCACTGACCCACACACTAGCAGGAATGCATGTACGGTTGTAGTCCATTTCGTGGTGTTCTACGGACGGAGTTTAAACCACTGCCTAGCTGGACCATCAAAACACTCTTATGGGAGAATATTCTGAGAAATACCAACCTATAGTCGGGGCAAAGCAATGCCTACCCAAAAGCTTATCAGGGCACTGGCTGAACAAACCAGAAGAAAAACACATCATAATTTGGTTTTGAGCAGGACAAAACCTGTATTATGCCTTACATTTCTTATACATTAAGCATATTGCCCCAGCGGGGCAAACACACCTGTCAAAACTCGCAAGCTTTCTTAGCTATACCTCAGTTTCAGAGTGGCGAACACAGAAATCACATCATTTAAATAAATGCCATGTTACATGACAGCTTTGTTTATGCCACATGATAATCTGAGAAGCACGGGTCGTCAGCAGAGGCAGGAATGGGCCCAAGGCACTTCTATTTTACTTGAGCATCAGTAAGACTGAAAAGAGAAGGAGTGAGCATTAGGTCACTACAGAGCAGTTCCGAAGGAGCTTTTTCTTCTGGGAGAATTTATATTTAGTTTCATAAATACAATCAGCCCATCAGAATGAAAGAGACAGTCTTCCCTAGAAACATTACTAAAAATAAGTTAACGTACGTACATGTATATATATTTCCCCTTAAAAAAATAAATAATTGGATACTAGACATTGCTGAGGTAGGTATGCCAAAGAAATTCTGCAGCAATGCAGAGGGATTCAAATTACATGTAGAAATTTTAATTTTCCATTCTTTCAGCTCAGAGCTCAAATCTAGAATTTTTGCAGGTTGTTTTTTCTTCCGATGCTGTATTTGTAAATTCTGTGGTGCCTTAATTAGGATCTCCCTAGACTACTTATTTATTTTTGAAGAATGAAACATGCTTGCTAAATGAATTTTCTTAGGTTTTTTGGCAGGTTTTACATCTATTAGAAGATGTCACTGCAGTGGAGACTGAAATTTGTTCTAATCTCAATGGGAAAATATTCTGCTCTTAAAACGCCAGTTAAAGCCAGAGCAACTTCACTGTTTTTAATGGAATTCTTTAAGCACTATACCACTCTAGAAAGAGAATTTGGCCCAAAATGAAGGAGTTTGTTTCTTCCCTACATTTGTTGCAGACAATTTCTTAGATAATTAAATAGCTCAAAGTATCATCTCTGTAGCATCACTTAATCCATTTAAAAGTATTACCTAACCACTGCTGCAAGTAGGATGGTCAATCTATCACCTTTTAAATAATTCCACAAACATTTTAATGTAAATTATGCAGCCCTGAATTTATACAATGCTGACTACATAGTGAACTAAATTCATTTGGATACAGTTATTACAACAGCGGTTTTGACAAACAGTTTCCAGGAAGAGCCCTTGAATGGTATGTTTGTGTAATGAGCCCTCTAAAGCATGGCAGTAGCATATAGGCACTCATAAAGGTAACACAACAGGTTTTACAGTGTATGCAGTACAGTCATTTAAAGTAAACCCCAACGCTGTAAAAACAGGCTGCTGGACAAAGCCAAAATAACTAACCTAGCAGACAAATTAAAAATTTCCAGCCTCTAATCTCTGCAGAACCGTGTCAAACTCCTACTATTGTCTGTCACTCTCAGTTACTTTAAAGTTTTATTTCTGTAGTATCAAATTGCTGAATCATTCCATTGTAAGTTCTTTCAACCTAAACCCCAAAACAACACATTGATCTTCTTTTAAGAAGCAACAAAACATTTAAAAATTAATCAAACTTTAGTTGGCATGTATAGCCAAGTTCAACTTGTGATCTTTCAGACCTAATTTGTATTCTCAGCCTGTCAAGGTGACCACCAAGATATGTATTGGAAGAAGAAAAAAGAAGGTGTATTGCTCTGAAGAGTTTCCAATCAGAAAACCAAGGTTGGTAAGCAAGTAAATAGATATGTATGAGTGAAATGTGCACTCTGCTGATATTCTGAAGTTATGAAAAGTTATGAAGACAGGCAAGAAGCAGATACTGCTATAAAAACCAGATGGGAAAAAACCTCTGGTAGGTCTACAGAGTGACATAATTTGAACTATAGCTTAAAAATGGGGGAGGGGAAAAAAAAAAAAGAGGAATGTTTGTTAGTTGTTCCTTTTAAAATCATTTCGGTAAAATTCATTTACTTAATGGTTATTTAGACATACTGCCTGCTTTTCTGCCATCTTTTCCTAGAGGAAATAAAGTGAGATGAAAAAGAATAAGACTTTCAGTTTAACATTTTTGAATGAAACCTTTCCTTTTCTTATGGAAACAACTTCTGTAATGCTTAACTTTCCAAATTTATACTTGTATCAAACTTCTACTCATCTTTGCTGTTTACTGTCTTTTCATTCGCCCTCTTTCCCTCCAATCTCCTCTGTTGCTTGTTGATTCATACTGATTGCAGCAATGACTGAGGTGTCTACTGGTGACCCGGAGGCTGATTGGAGCCAACGATCCTAGCATAATTTGGATTTTTTGCCAACAAAAACTTAGAAGGCTGCATGCTTTTTCCATAGAAATACAAATCTGATCCGATAGCTGCTACTATCTGGCAGCAGAGGCGGGAGCAGAGGGCACCAGGAAGGCACAAAGCTGCTTGGGAGCAGACTAATGTTTGGAGCAGGTTTTTCTGCTGAATGCACTTGGCAAACTTGACCTTTGAGCCTGTATTGTTTTACTCATCCAGTCTCTTATTTCCTTTTTCTGATTTTATTCTTGAATGTCTGTACATTTTGCACATTTAGGCTGAATTGGGAAGAGTGGTGCTTTCCTCCTGTAGCTCTAACCTTTTATGAGTAGGCCTCCAGTTCCCTGTTAACCAAAAGCGGGGAATCCACCAGTGGCCCCAGTCTTGAAGGAGAGGAGGCCTGTCACTCCCAACCAATTCATCTGATTCCAGCAAAGGGTGTGCTCCAACCCTAGCCTATGTCTAGCAGGCTGGCTTCGCCCTGAAGAACCGAGCCTTGTTTCTCTTTATCATCAATTACTAACGTATTTCAATTACTGTATTCATTTCCCCAAGCCACTTGAGATCACAGCTTCACATGCTCTCATCTTCTAGACCAGTGCAGTGACCACCCCAGAAGCCAACACACAATACACACCCAGTATGAACATCTAACGTGCTTTACTTTGTTCCTCCAAACATCTGTTTTGGTTGCACACACAAAGACCACTTTATGGATTCTGTGTTCTACCTTTCACAACAACCGTCCCTTGATTTTTGAAACATTTAAACTGTCTAATTAAGCAGGAAATTGAAAACCAATATTTAGGTTTTTTTATATTTGGTCTTAGCCAGATATAAAAATGTCAGTGCAGAAAGCAGATACTTACGTTCCATGATGCACGAGACATTAAAAAAATTGCATTTTTAGCACTCTACTAATTACAGTGTTTAAGTGCTCACAAATGGATTTTCATATTTTTGTAGTAATTCACAGTACGCAATAGGCATTGTAATCTAATGCACCACAACTGCACAATTTATTACCAACTTGCTGTTGATAAATACTGCAAGTATTAGGTTATTAAATTTTTTACAATTAAGTGACTAAGAAAGCTGTTTATTGCCTTCCGTTATACCCTCTGTTAATAAGATCGTTGTTGCAGATGTTCATGTATGCTGCATTGATGTTTAATGGTGCATGATGCTCTAGGTGGTTCCCATAACCTTGCTTTGTCTACTATGAGCTGACTCAATTGATATGATAATAGAGAAAAGAGGTCTGAAACAAGCTGGGCTGTACTGGCACAATTTGCATAACCTTTAAATTTGCCATCATTTGATAGCCAACTGCTCCTAAAAATTCTTATTCGGTTGTCAGCAACAACAATATACAGTACAAACAGCATTCTGCAATTGGACAGGTGGGGAGGAAAGAGAGGGCATGCATAGTTTACTGCACTTTTATATTCTGTCAGGAAATGTACTTATTATCAAATTTATAAAGCCACCAATTTGGAGTAGATTTTGCAGTTTCATTTGCGATCAATTGCCATTAGCCACAATGGCGGGCCTGGCATCTTTTCAGGTTCACAGTACAATATCACAGTGTCGAATTACAAGGGACATAAATATTTGGTTCCATAGACTCCTCTCTGATTTAGTTTTGACTGCTAATCACTGGGGCAGGGAGAGGAATCAGGATGGATTAGGAGGGCGGTGAGGGGCACAGGGTAGCAGAGTACAGCAAACAAAATCAATGTAGGCAGCTCTCCAAACTTTAAATCTGGTTTCTGACAAGGCCGTGTATTCTTTTTAAACAAACGTTAGTATTATATCATTCACCAGGTACAACCAAAACATAATATAAAAATAGTTCATGTTTACTGTATTCCCTAAATCTGCTGTCTGCGTACACTTTAAGTCTGGTCTGTTTACTTTACTGACTTTATTATTCATAACAAAGAAAACAGCTCTGTTGAAAATCAGCTGGAGCCTACTTTCATTCAAATGGGATCAACTGCATAAGTGTTAGTTTTGCGGTTTCCAGAGGTTTATATTTAAACTGCCACTTTATGTTCTGTATTATGCTGAGGTGTGTCAAGGTCAGGTCATTGGTACGAGCAAGGTGCGCAGCCTACTTTTCAGATACGGCATTTAACCCATTTCCACTTGGCTTTATCTGTAACACCTACTGTGGAAATCACTAAGCCAAACTGATCACAAAATCCCACAGTCCTGCTTTTAGGCAATTAACCATTTTGAGAACTCCGGTTAACCTCCCCCCTGCCTAATTTTAACTCCTGATGTTTTGTTGTCTTACAAACAATGAATCCTAAATCCCCAGAGTCAGGTGAAGCAGGACCCATTCAAACCACCCCTTTGTCCACTTGCCAGGATCCCTGACTCTCCTGGAGCTAAGAGTTTGTCTTCCATTCAGTCACATATTTCCCACAACTTCTATTGCCTGCAACTGGATGCTACAGCAGAGAAACTTCTAATCAAAGGGTCAGTTCCCGCCGCTAATTTTCGTCCAGGGTCACCGTACATACCCACATTTTACTCTCCTTCCATTTTGCGCAATTATTTTATAGTCACTATTTGAGCAGGTGAAGGTTAGAGGCTTGAAAACCTAAGTTCCATCATTTATGGCAAAAGCACGGCACGGATAGCTGCAATTTCAACTTTTCCACAATGCTCGTTCAACTGCAATCACAAGATGGGAAATAAAATCTCTAAATTAAAGATGATAGGCTATCAGAGTCTGCAGGGCACCTTCTGAGTAGAGATTCCACTGTTCAAACTCCTCTGTGATGATTTGTTATGAAGTGAACTGCTGCCTAATAAAAAAAGGCTAAAACTGTCCAAACAGTGACAAAAAAAGATCTTCTACAGAAGATATTCTGCCTAGGTGCCAGTGGTCAAAGGATCCAGTTCTTATGCACCTCATTTGTAACAGACAACAAAGAAGATACCTTAAGGTAAAATGTGTTATCGAATCTTTCAGCATACGTGAAGTTTGCTTTTTGCATAACCTCTAGGTAGCCTACCGAAACGGAATCGGAGATTGCAGACAAGGTGCACCACACAAAAAGACACATGGATCAGTACAAACCATTAATATTCATGAATGTTTTAAGTTCTTCATGGCCATAATCGATATCCAATGAAGTTAATGAGATCTTTCCATTGATTTCAAAAGACACTGGCTTGAGCCCCAGAGACAACAATATCACATTCTCTGCAAGCACTCCAGCTGATACCACATACTTTGGTAAGTTGCTACCCTCCCAACCAGAATTTTAGCAATGAACGAAAGATACATTATCTGATTTCAAACTTGTTTGCAAAATGAGGAGTAGTATGCCATTATAAAACTCAATATGGAGCATTTAATATATTTAACTCAAGAGCAGTCAAGGCCACAGTAGTTACTTATGATATTAATGGCAATAGGAGATCCATAAATAAGACAATCGTTATTTGTTTAAGAAGAAAATAGTGAAAAGCCTTAATGTGTCATCCTCCCAAAAGGTTGAGATTCTGTTCTGAGCCTCCAGAAAGCAGTGCTTCAAACTATTATGTCTTCTAACACATCTAAGCCCATCCAATAGATTTAATCACTGATAAGTAGAGTTACAAGTTCAAACTGGCCTTGACCTTGGGCAGTATGACATTATCTGAAAACCATTAATGGTCTGAAACTAAAGGAAAAGCTCATTAATAAAAGCATAACCGTACAAAGGTAAAAAAAAAAAAGAAGAAAAAAAAAAAAGAAGGAAGTTTTATTAAAAGTATTGATCATGACCTGGGGCACTACAGACATTGATCTCCCCACATCTCCACAGGAAAAATAAAAAAGGTTAAGCCAACAAATTATTGATCTATTACAAAACCTGCTGAACACACCATACATTTAATTTCTAACAATGAAAAAAATAATCATACCAAATTAGGGTAAA
The DNA here is from genome assembly GCA_027574665.1 of Rhynochetos jubatus. NCBI lineage: Eukaryota > Metazoa > Chordata > Aves > Eurypygiformes > Rhynochetidae > Rhynochetos > Rhynochetos jubatus. Next base: position 17,057,744 of record CM050655.1, read on the forward strand.
GAGAAAATATATTTCTTAAAAATGACTGGGAAAAATATTCCTATCTAATTTCATAAAATAGCCGCCCTGTATGATTTGCACCTAAGTGTCGGGAGGTGAGAAGCCTATGCACTGTAAACCTCTGCAGCATGGATTTCAGATTTCAACTCATTAAACCATATGTTTTTAAGGCAAAATGGGTAGCATCCAATACTAAATACTGCAGCAACACAGAACACGTATCAAAAAGGACAGTGCTGAACCTTAAACTTAAAGCATAAATTTAATGAAAGCTTAATAAGACAGTTATTTTATACAAAACAGAATACTGTAATTTTAGATATTCTTCAGTTTGTTCAAAAAGTCAGAAAGATATATTTAGGCTGACATTGTAGCTGCAAAACGAAAAGCCACCAGAATTTTGTATTTGGTGTACATGGAGAGGGGTAGGTGTAATTTTCAGAAAATAGGGGATAACCTTGACAAAGTTGCATCAATTACATGCACACATGAAAAGCACAGATTAAATTTGGAAGGCTCTCATTAGTTCCAGTGCTTCCCAAGTACTGAATGACTGATTCTGCTGTTTCACCTTTCTTTTAATATAGTCCTATGATAAAATCATTGCTTTTCAGCATATGAGATGTCACAGAGATGGTTTCCCTTCTGACAGGATATTCAAATAAGTCCCCTTATTTGCTCTTTGGTTTGCAGGCATCATTCCACAATATTACCAGCTGATCCTGGAGCAACTTTCCTTCCACCTTTGGAACTACAGTCTTTGTTGCCAGATGCAAGTTCAAAATAATACCTCACGCTTTATGCTTCATACTGAAGCTCCACAGCAACTTCAGCTGCTACAGTTTGCAGATACAGTCTCACCCTTGCCTCCTTCTACTGGAAATCCTGCCTTCTGTGTTCGCATGCTGGCACTAGTACTCGCCTCAGCCCCGCAATGAGCTGGCTCAGGGCGCTCAGCACCCTTCCAGAGCTGGTTTCTGCCAGCGGTCTGTGGACTGCTGAACTGGGTCACCATGTGGGTGGAGAAGTGCTGGCAGGGTGGGGGACAAGTAGGGGATGAAATGTATGTCCTAGGATGAGTCAGTCATTTCTGGTGTATCTAGCAGTTTAAAACTGCCCGGGACCCAAGTCTCAGTCTCTCGTGCTCTAAGGATGACGTAGGCACAGCATGAACAAGGTGAACCCTCATTCCGTTCATGACAGCCCAGAACAGCAAGGGCCTGCCTTGGTAACCATGGGCTTAGTTACTGCCGTTCGTTCCTCTTGGTATGTCTGACAGGCAGTTCTGTTGCTCTGTGCTTTGAGCAAACAGAATAATACAGTGCCAATGTGGCTTTTTTCTGTATGAACCACCTCACAACTCACTCAGGTCACCAATAAAATGGTACCAGCTTTGAAGTATTACAGCCATTTCTACAGGAGGCAACAGAAATTTATCATAAATGAATTCTATGTGGATCCCATGATTGAGGAATAGTATCACAGGGAAGGCCTCATTTCTAAAAGGAAAAAAAAAAAGCTACAGTGTATTAAGGGCCTTTCTTTCCTGAACAAGGGTGTCCATTTGGGTTTTAATGGCACCTAAACTGGGACCTTACCGTAAATCCATTCAACTTTGCTCCCCAGAGTCAAGCTAGACAGGCCTCATGTGGTTTAAGAGGTGGCCTTATTGAATTCCCCCTGCCAAGCTTCAGTCTTGACGTGAACTGTGCGTACCCGTTACGGGCAGCGTCTCCAGGCTATATATAGCATTTCTGAGAGGAGCTCTTCAGTGTGCTGTGAGACATGTTCTTGGGATACACTGAGACTAATCTGAGATAGTAAAACCTAAAGTTGAGTGTGAAGAATTGCAAAAGTGCCTCACACCAATGGGCTATAAAATTCTTTGTCAATCAATGTAAAAAAGGTGCACATACAAAACCCAATTTTAGCTTTAAATACACAATGATGGGCTCTAAACCACCTATTACCACACCACAAAGAAAATCTGAAGTTGCTATGAAGATAATTCTATGAAAATGTCAGATCAATCATCAGTGGCAGCCAGAAAAGCAATGTTAGGAATTATTAAGAGAGGAATACAGAACAAAGGAGACAACAGAATTAAAGCACTTGGTAAACTTCTCAGGCACTTGAACATTCTGGTCCCCCATTCACAAAGCGTATAGCAGACCTGAAAAAAGGCGTAGAGAGGGGTGGGCCAGGGTGTCAGCATTACGGAGCGAACAAAGAACAAATAAACAGAATGGGAAAAGGCTCTGGAAAAAAGACGATTGGAGGGGAGATAAGTAAGAGTTCTACAAAATCAACAGTAAGAAGATATTGACTATAGAATGATTATGGACTGGCCATGCAATACAAACAGCAGGAGATAGCCAGTGACCTGTTTAAGTGAATGAATCCAAACAAATAAGGGGAGCTATTTCTTTACATAACAGTCTCCGTGACACTCATTATCACAAGACTTTATGTGTGGTAAAATCCTATTTTGGACTATTACGCACAAAGACACCATCTCTAGTTCAGAAATTCACAAGCTGTAGATTGCTGGAAGCTAGGAGAGTGTCACATGGAAGCATCACTACAGATTTGTTCTGGTTTTACCCTCTTTTACAAGCACCCACTACTTTACTCAGTTGCAGATACCAGGTAAGACAAACCTTTGGTCTGCCTCAATCCTGCTCTCACTCTTCCATTCTATATTGCCTCTCCAACATCATATAATTTCAATCTCCTAAGCAGAAGATTTCTGTATCAACAGTTTTGCCTTTAATAATCCTTTTTAGAATGATGGTACAAAGCCTGACTTTCTAGATCTACATCTCTGTATCTGATAAACAAATGTAGAAATGATTGTGTCAGAGGAAATACTGCCTAGTCCTAAGGAATGGGACAGGGGCGTGCATTTATTGTCCTTCAACAAACATGCATTTTTCACAGCTTAGAGGAGTATTTTTTCCTCAGAATGCCAGAACGTAAATTGATTGTAGCACCCAAAATTCAGGCTAGGTTTAATCAGAAGCCTGGTTTTGCCTTGAAAGTTCCTTATTACTAGTGATTATACAGGAAAAGGGGATTTCCCAGCTTTACTCTCAGTTTCTGGGCTAAACTGGTGCATTAATGCATTAGACTAGCTAAGACATCCCTTTCTTAAATCAACATGAAATTACTAAAACACACATACGATACATATATACATACTCCTATTTACATGTATGTGTACACACTCTTTGAGATGCAACAGATGATACACTTTTAGGTCCAGTCAAGATACCGGTATCCAGAAACTTAGGTTTTAATAATGTGTTTCAGCTGTCTAATAAAATGCCCAGACCTCCTCTCAGTTACAAAAAGGCATTACCAGCCTTTCTATTCATTAATCCCTATCAACAAATGTTCATTATTAATTTAGGTTTTGTGTTTTTTTTCAGTCACAACTAAACTAAAAATAATTCTATTGGGCTTTCTGGCTTATTCGTTATGCCATTAGTGGACTAATATTTCCATTTTTCCTAAATCCATTTTTGTTTATTTAAACTTTTCTTTCAATTTGTAAGTATAAATGGATAAGGAAGAGTGAAAGTGTGTAATCCTGTGAAAGAGAGCACACACTGTAATATGACCTAACTACTATTTCCCTAGGTTCAAAACACTACTTGTGTTTGCGTAAACACATAGGAAGGCTGTCTGATAAAAAGAGCTATTCAAGGTTTTCCTGTCTGGAAGGCTAGGCATGAAAGCTGTGAGAAGTAAGGAACCCGCCCCCCCCCCACTTTCTTGCTTCTTAGAGAACACACAATACTCAATAACGTACAGGAAGAGGAGCTGCAAACAGGCCCACCATAAAATGTCACAGTGTCAATAGTAATAAATACTTCTATGTTTTATAGATAGGCTTACAAGGTAGCATGCTGATCTACGACTGCAGCCCAACCGGACAAAGAAAACCTGCTGACCTCTGTTTAGAGCGAGCTGTACGCTTGAACATCAGTCCTTTTTATTCTCCCAAAAAGCATACAGCATCGAGTCATTGTGATTTAAGAATGGCTCTTAAAATCTCTCCAGTTTCCCCAATTTTCACAACCCTTCTAAAACAAATGGTTTAAAACCTCTCCTTCTAAAATATTTAAGTTCTAACGTATCCTTACAAAGTAAACAAAGCTTCATGATTCATAAAAACATACTATCCATACTTTTGTTGTTATTTTCATTTAGATCGGGTTTTGGTTCTATCCAAACGTATGAACTTCTAATTTATGAACATATGTGATTATATTACCCTAAGAATTGTTGTACTGGGTAACACCAACATCCATTTAGCTGAGGATTCTGTTTCAGGTAGAGGCAAATGCCTAGTATTACCCTGACATCCAAAGCTTGGTAATGTTGCAAGTTGTACCGTAGCATAATAATTTGGCTATGTTGCACATGCTGTTTAATTTATGGCATGGATTAAATGACAAACAATAATAACAAGTAAAAATTCACAAAGCCATTTCAGTATGTACTATGCGGTAGGTGCACTAAGAAGTTTTTAAGCTGGACCTTTCTCATTCTACCACATCTACCAGCACTGCTAATACATTTTCTGAAATATTCTCAAGCAATGTATCCCAAAAACTGAAGAAGATGTAAGTGGTTAGTAAGCCGTAAATTAGGTGGCTTTAATGCCTGAATCCTTAAAAAAATCCATTTTTACTGCCATATTCTAACAAATGAGCCCTTAACAGAGGTGGTCTTGCAAACACTGGGGGGAAAAAAAGAATGGAAAATTCTATGTTCACGCCTGAACATGCCAGATTTTATCATTCATAACTTGAAAAATGCTGAAGTGATTTTCTTAAAATTCGGATTGTTTTTCTTTCCTCTATTAAAGCTATAAAACAAGCCAAGTTTAAAGTTTGTAGCTTCAGCTGGTTTTGAATTATGCAAATATTTCAGTATAAAAGTATGTTTTTCCATTGCTGAACTGATTTTGCTCAGACTTTCCAAGACTTCCCTTTGGGCCAAGACCAGTCATAAAAAGTATCTGACTAAAAGTAATTTGTTTAAAAATGTTATAAGCAAATCTGTAAAAGGGATAGCTTTCACAGCATTTGATTCTGACAAATGTTATAGCACACAGAGAGATATGACATATATGTACTTGCCAGAGCTTGTGATTTTTGGTGCATTTCTTAAAAGCTCCAGCTGCTGAAAGCAGGAGATTGCATGTGTTCATTAACTCCCCCCCTTTCCTCGCATATGCACTTTTTGCAGTTATAGAAAAAAGCGTTGAAACACGTAATGAATCTGTCCCATAAGCTCAGGAACCCTAAGTCAAATCCAGAATTCTCAGGCCTGGGAAAAGGGATATGATGGAACAAGGCTGTGGTAGTGGGACCAGAAGCTTGACAGCCAGGTAATTCCCAGCATGGACAAGGAGCATCCACAGAAGGAATTAACCCAACAGTGTTCCTCAAATAGACCACAGATCTTATTTTAAGGTACTAGCACCTTTCCCAAACCATAATCCTCTGGACTGAAAGGTTTCATCACAGGTGTCTCTCACTGACTACATTTTTTTCAAGAGTATTTTATCAAAATTCAGTTATGTTGGGGACCGATGCTACAGAAAACTACAATGTTTGTGTCAATGCCAATTCTTAGGGTCACTGAGAAGATCCAATGCCTCGAAGTTCTTCAGTAAAAGGATAAAATTTGACATAATAGAAAAATGTATCTCAGCTTGCCCTGAGAGGTTGTAGATGCCCCATCCCTGGAAACATTCATGGTCAGGCTGGATGGGGCTTTGAGCAACCTGATCTAGTTGTAGATGTCCCAGCTCATTGCAGGGGGTTGGACTAGACCTTTAAAGGTCTCTTCCAACCCAAACTATTCCGAGATTCTATGACGTGAAGAGGAAAACGTCAGACAACGATCATTTGCACATGCTCTGTGGAGTCTTACTAGAAGCTGACCGTTAATTTAGTCAACATTTCATCTGTCACAGCTCCTGTGTGCCAATCCTAAACACTCCTTTCCTTCCCTATAAAACACACTGATCACACTCAGCTTGAATTTGAGCTTGCCTCTTCCTTGCAATTATTCCTACTGACAGAGAACAGGAAGGAAGGGGAGAAAAAAGGGGCCTTGGGCTGGAATACAGTGACAGAGGAGATATGAACAGACAGGAGAGAGACCCAATGAGCTTCATAATAGAGAGAGAATTTTTTCATCTGAAAACACAAATAATTCAGACAGCCAAAGGAAGTGGACTGATAAATGGGTATGGCTTAGATTGGGATTGCTGATGCAGTTACTGCTTCTCACTGTTTTCATGATCTGCTGTAGTTTCATGGACCCCTACCCAAGTTGCTTGTCAATCTATGACTGAGGGTCTACAGCTCATGATCTGTTTGAAGGGAGCCACCAGTGGTTTTGGCAGGCATTAAAACAATGTTGTGTAAACTGCAGCAATTCATAAACTGATTGAACATCTTTGCAGTATGGCTGGGCCAGATTGTTGAAGGAAGTAGACGTTTTAGCTGTCTCAGTCTACGATCCCTCCCTCGCCTATCTGAGTTATAGTCTCAGAACTTTTTGGTCAATCTTATCTTCTGGTAACAAACTGTGCCTTTCTGCCCTATGCTCTTCTCCTCAAACCTGTTGATACTTCCATTCTCTGGAGTGTCCAGGAGTCAACAACTGTATTTGGCCTTCTCAATCCCACCAAAACCACCAAGAAATTCCACATCTAATTTGAAGCACGTACAATTTCATGCCCTTTCATGAATGAGCTGGCAACCTGCAGCACCCCCTTTTATTGATCTTATTTCCTCCCCTTCCAGCCAGAGCTGTATCAAACTGTATCCCCTCATTATTTCCATTTCCCGATCCCCCCTTCAACCTACACATAACTGATGGAATAGGTGCACTCCACCTGTAACCCAGCCCCTCTCAACTTAGCCCCGTGGCTGTCTTGTCCTCGACAGTATGCAGAGGCTTTGTCTGGCAGAGGAAATGGAGCTCTGTTAAAGATGCTCTTGCAGCCTCAGTGTTGCCTTTCTTATCTGGCCATGCGTGGGCAGAGGGAAGGGAAAGAAAGGGGGGTGACCATCCGTCTGTGTCTCTTCACAGAGCGCAGCCCAATCCAAGCCATTCACTTCTACTCCCATGGCTCACAGTAATGCTAGATGCTCTGTGTTGCTGACAGAGAGCAGAGACCTTTCCATGGGGAAAATGGAGAAGGGGAGGAGGGGGAAAAAAGGTCGGAAAACCACAAAGGCCAAATTCACCTTGGAGTCCTTTATGCTCACACCTGTAAGCTGCAGCTCCATCCTGTGCCCTCTCAGGGGACCTCAACAGAGACCACTGGAATATCTGATGCTCCCAACAGCTGATCAGGGATGGTTAGAGGCAGCAGTAGAAGGAAAGAAAGGAAGAGTAGAGTCCTTTGCTGGATACTGGTCCCCTCAGCTCTGGTTGAGTCACCACTGACAGAAACATCTTTCGACTGCTCTGATTATGGACAAAATATAAAGCTGAAGGTAGCGAAAGGATGCCCAAATCCATAGCTGACTTTGCAAATACTATTTTAATCTACACACAAACTTATTGGGAACATATTGTTTCCTCAGAAAGGCAGGATAAACAACTACACACAGCCTGCTTCTTCAAAAAAGCTATTCTTCTGTGCATTAGAAAAAGGAAATGAATTTTATACTGGTAACTACTCCTAAATGCAGCAATTCTTTCAGAGATCATTTAGAAACTTTTTACACTTTCCACTGCAGGTTTCAAAGCACAACTAGACCTAATTAGCGTTGAAATAAGTGTGTTTGCAGTACTCTGTGACATTCTGTGGTATCATCATATGCTCAATTAAGGGACACGTTTTCCTTCTTTCATTATTATTTTAATGTGGAGAGGTGGGAAAAAGATGATCCACACCAAAGGAAGGAAAAAGGGGAAAAACAATAACAAATTGGTAACTCTTTCGAGAATTGCCCCACAGGCCAAAGATTTTTATGTTCTTAATCATTATTAAATGACTTAACATGACACACAGAGCCTGGCGAATGATTGCATCCTGACATGAGAACGAATTACAAATGAAATGAAAGATCAAGCTGTATTAGAGGGCTGCCTCTGGGAAATGAAAATCTTTAATTCTCTTTTATTATTGACATTTATTTGGCTGCCATGAATAACAACATAGCAAAGAGATTCAGCTATGCTTGTGCACTGAATAGCTTATCCCACGGCTCAAAACTGCCTTAACATTTATCATGTTTGCTTTTGTAGCTGACACCATTGCATACACTCTCTATCCATCTTGCATTTATCATGCATATAAAGTGCATTCTCTAATTTAAGTTCATTTCAGAGTGAACAAACAGCTAAGATTAGCAAGTGTCAGTCCTCAAATAAGCTCCCAGTTGTAAAAATATCAAAGAAGGGATTAATGGATTTGTTAACAACTCTGGTTTGAAGAATAAAATAAGTACACAGTGAAAATTAAATAAGAGCACAGGAGGGTTACATATAAGATTTAGGTTTACTACTGTTATTACTAGCTCATGTATAAAACTACTTTTATACTGCTATTTTTCAGCCAACTGTACAATACTCAAGTGGAGTGCCTCCATATGGGCCATTCACATAATGCAGTAACTTTCTGGAAGCAACATTTCCATCATTACTCAGTGAGATACACATACTCAACTCTCAGTGACTGCTTTCTATTTCCTTTAAACCAGTTTGTAGCTAACAAAACAGAGGAAGAAGCCAACTATTGGAGAAAACATTCAAACTGCTGCTAAGAATGATCTATCTCGCAGTGACATACTTACTCACTGTCTAGCCCTGCAGCCACAGTCTGAAGCCGATTCTGATTTTGAGCAAATACCGTATGAGTAAGCACCGGTCCCTCAGGTGCAAAGCTTCCTCAACTTCACTGGATTTCCAAAGGAGGAATTCAGCCTTGACTTACCTTGTGAAGGAATGAAGGACTAAAATGGTTTGCCACAGCACATGTTTTTAATAGCTGTATTTAGTCTAGAAGCATAGGTGGACAGAATTAAAGAGACTGTCAAAAGGTAGGCAGTCATGTTTATAATGCTTAAATCTGTGCGTCGTACATCATCAGTTTAGACAGCACAAACTACTTGTATCCCTGCTAGAATACCTTTTTCCCACGTACTCCTTTGAGAATAGAAGAGCAGACGGCTGAGAAAAGCTGAAAGTGAGACTTTCTGCTCAAAGCAAAAAAGCCTGGAAATTCACTTAGTACTGGATTTCACTTCCTCCTCTTCACAAATGTTTAAATATACTATACTGTTGCACAGCTGTTCTCAGCAGGCATAGTGTGTTCTTGTTTGCAGCAAAGATGGCTACACAGATAAAATCTCAAGTCATAAAAATCTGAGTAAAACCAACTGGATCAATATTTTAGATCTGTGTTATAAAAAAAGAACTTAAGATGTTCAGAACTAAATTCTCAGGCATTCCTGTGAAATATTAACTTCTCAAATTCAGAATCTTAAAACAATTAAAAGCATAACAGATGAGAAACACAAACTAATGTCAAAAGGCCAACGGTCCCACTACCATTTGACAGTCATAATTTGTAAAACCACAGCTTGTAATTGATTAACCAGAATATTTACTGTGAGTGACAACAGAGATTTGAAAAATATACCTGTAGCCATTACAGTGTCATCTTTCCCCTGGGTAAAGACTACGATTCGTTGCCTTTTAGTGTTCACTTTTGGTAGGGCTTGTGTCTTCCGGGCTATCTCTTTAATGTCTTCAGTCTATTAATAAAGAGAAAGAAAATTCTTGTTACCAGCATACTAGAGTGGTGAGAAATTAGAAGTTTATTAGCAGATCAAAGATTTATTTTCTTATGGCTAGGTATAAAATAGGCTCCTTAAAAGGAGGAATACTTCATTCTGCTAAGGGTTTATGTAGTACTACGAGACCATTGTTTTTAATCTTGATAATGATAGTTCAGCTATTCCAACTGCTGCAAAACTGCAAAGCTAACGAAGGAATTACAGAGCATTTCCTAATGAGCAATTAGTGGGTTTCTTTGCTGCTGACTGGATTCTAACCTTACCTATCATAAAATTAAAAATAAAACTGGTAAGAGGATACTTTAGATAAACTCTGAGCCTGATTTTCATCCAATTTAGCCAGGTTTTAGAGTACTATAATCCCTCTGATTTCAGAAGCATTACAAATACTGTTTCTCTAACTTCCCTACAGCAGCTGATCTCAGCAAGTACACTGACGGCCCACTGCAGCACCGTACAAGGTGTGGAGCCCAGGTGATTATGCTCTGCACTCACTAGCTGGTTGCATAACTGAGACGGAGGGAAGCAAAGGGTGAAAGCTATATTCAGTGGGGCACAGAACAGCCCCGATTTTCTGAAGTAAGGCTAAGCTGCAAAAATTCCAGGACTCTCTTCTTTAGAGGGAATTTGTCTGTACAACGCAGTGCATACAGCTAGGAACCGAGAAACAGGCACACTGATCCAAAATTCTCATCCATCCGAAGAGCAAAACTTGTCATGACAGTATTATCCTTCCTATTCTTATAGCTGCCCTAGGATCTGAGACACAAGGGTTTCAATTTTTAATTTACTTATTTTCTATTGAACCTAAATATAGCTATTCCTGTTATTTGTATAAATACCAAATCCTTTTACAATGCTGTGTGGTGGGAAGCTTTTGTTCTCAGATTTATTCCAAGTCACTATGTTCTACCAATTAACTTTGGTATATGTAAACCTATTCTTGCCACCATTTATACTTTTATTTTTTTTAACATTAGGAAAAGTAAGAAAGACTATAACTATTCTCTGTGTTACCTACCACATCCCACTTTATCTGTATCTGTGCTAAATAACATCGCACTTTTGTCCCCGGTTTGCTCTTGCATAGAAGCAACTGCAGTGGAACACACCTGATTTGGTGAGGGCCCAGCATTGAATATACAAAAATGTAACAATACCTTCTGCATTGTTTTGTGTTTGGCTCATTATGAATCCCAACTCATTTTTTAACACAAGTACATAAGAAATAGAGTTCATTTATAGTCCGGAGTGGTTTCAAGTAATTTACCAGAGTTGTTACAATTCATTTGTATTATTGGTAAATTGATTTTTATCTCCAAAATCAGCATATAGTGTTATTTTGAAACCCAGGTACAGTATGTGTCATGTTGACTGCAGCTGCTGATGTTAACAGGAGGCTTATTCTTCTTCATCAGCAGGTCAGTTAAACACTTCAGGAACTATAATCTGCATACCATTCAGTCCTGGTTACTTGCTGAAATTTATAATCTTGTTGATCTTCAAGCACTTCACCCTTATTACGGACAGAGAATGTGCCCGGACTATATATTTACCAGTATCAATTTACGTGAAAACTACCTAACTTTTTTGCTCTTCACCTCCCTTTAATTTCTCTCCCAACTCTGGTTGCCAGTGAGCTCACTGACTTATACGTATTTACCAAACCTGAAAATAATTTGTCCTTGCTTATTGGTCTCCTTAACTCTTGTTTAAATTCTCTCATACTTTTCATTTCCACATACTACACTCTCATTTGTGTTATTCCTTCCTTCCTCCCGCTCAGACCGCTAATAATAGCTTCCAGAAGGTCTTCCACCAGAGAAGAAAGAGAAGAACACTGAAGCGTCAGTGAGGAATGAGGACAGTGAATGGGGGTCATCTTGTCCCTAATTCTCAAAAGTGGACGAGACCCTTAAAGATGCCAGAGAAAAAACTTGAAATTGTTGCTCTTCTGTTTCAAAATGTCTTTTTAAGAGATTTGTGAATAGCAAGTATCCGCTGGTGGTACAAGCTGTTGAAAAGAGGAGGGAGGGAGAATTGAAGCCCTCCAGCTTGGCAATACGTAGGCTCCTGAGGGTTCACCTAAATTCTGAACTATTTCAGGCCTTGATTATTAAGAGATCCATGTGCGAGAAAATGCAGTAAAGCATCACGGAGATCAAAGGAAACAGGAGAGAGGTGTTTAGGTTTTGCTTAGTAGGAAGTGGCTACGAGTGACTGTATTAAGCACATTTACAGTGGAGCAAAGCAGGCACAGAAACCAAAGAGCTTGAAGATGTTTGTGCAATGCATTTACACGCACTTTAAGTTTTAAAAGGAAAATGGGGAAGCTATAATAGGAGAAAATGGCACGACCAAGAGATGATTTCTTCAGGTTAAGGAAAAATAAAGATGAACTTCTATGACGGATAACCCTGAGGAAAAAGATCAGAGGAATGACGGCAAAGGATGAAATACAGTAGACAGTGAAAGAAAGTAAAAAGCACATATGTTTTCAGGAATAATTAAATATATAATACACTTCTGACAGAAGAAGGAAGGTATTTAGGGGAAAATTAGCTATTCTTGAAAGAGCAGAATTTCAAAATAGAGTGGTTTGGAGACTTGTGCCTGATTGTGCAGACTTTAAAAGTAACTGACTAGCATCTTCTGTGAGAACTAATTTGGCTGGTTTTAGCCAAAATCACTTTCTATACTAAAAGTTTTCAAAGGAAGGGAATAAAATAGAGCTTATACGGTGGAAGAGCTGCAATCTCAGTGTTCAGAAGGCTTTAACTTTTCCACAGTGTATCTCCACCTTACCATAATGTTGTATTTTGAAGGTATGACTGTGACATTTTATAATATGTGAATATTTACAGCTTAAGATTGCAGAGGTACTATACCCTCATTTCATTGTCAGGCAAACACCATGAAAAGTTGTCACCTCCTGTTTCTGTTCAGAATATACATAATATTTTCAAATAGCTGAAATGAATAATATTTGTTTTGCACTGACTCATACTTGCACACTTATCAAGAATTTCTAAGACATTCTATATCCACAGACATGGCTGAATGGTGAAGACTGCACTGTGGTCCTAAAGCCTCTACAACATGTCCCAAATTCACAGGGTACTCACACATATCCAATTATACCCTTGAATCTGATTTAACAAAGCTGACATAGAAATCTCACAAAAGCATGGTTTGCCTATTGATGCTCCACCTGAAAAACCTTGCGTGTGGCATTCATTCCAGCAAGTAAGTGGAATATATGCATGTGAAGAAAGTACACCAGATACCCCAGGATCAGATAGGGGTATGTGAAAAACTGTATACAGCTAAAACTGCTAGTCAAACTACATCTTCTGGTCTTGTCCTCTGAACAGATACACAACAGCTGGGACTACCATAGCCCTGACCTACACAGGCATAAATCCATTGCAAACAGTGGAGCTGGGCAGCGTACCTCATCAGCTTGAAGACCTCAGTTTGGTCCAGAGTATCAGAACACTCTAATTTGGTTCCCCACCCAATACGTACACCTCTGCCTCTAGCAGAAAAAAATACTTTGCAAGGCACCTGCTACTAACCCCTTAGATACACACTGCTCCATTCACATCATTTTACTTCTTGGACTGACAGACAGAATTGAATCCTAAATTTTATGTTAGATTAGGATTATGTTTTCCTAATTCCAAAGTAGAATAAACAGCATGTTACCATTTTGTAAAAACAAAATCTCATAAACCTTTATCCGGGCAATTTTGTTATTTGAAACACATTACAAAACTCCAGTTAAATGTATACTGACAACCATTCTACCACTTCAGGGGGAACCAAGCCCAAGAGCTTCTCTGGGATAAAAATTGTGACTATTATAATGTATTACTGAGATGACTGCAACATACAATTAGGATGAAGCACTGGCTTCACAGACAGTGAATTTACTATTTATTTAATAGTTTTAAAATGTCACACAACATGAAATTCACAAAAAAGAAAACACTGATGCACTCTAGGAAGAGACTGCATTGGAAGTAAGGTTCTACTTTTGATTATTACAGGTAAGTGTTGGTCAGGAGATAAAATGAAGGAAATAATGGTCTTCAAATACCGTGACTGAATTTACAAAAATACCTTTGATTGCAGCAAAGTCTAATGGAAAGCTAACTCTTGGTAAGGTGAAGCATAAAAATAAAAATTCCTTTCAATATGGTTTCTCTTACAAAGAAAAACCAAATTTATGTCATGGAAGTGTCTTGTCCTGCCTATGACAAGATCATATTTCTTCAGAAAAGGTGTATTTTTTCCTGAAGTTGACTTGATTGTAGGTTTTTTTCCCAAAAATTGTTTCAGATATACTTAACTCAATCTATACCTAGAAGATGCATCTAGTCCACATAAAATATTGAAATTACTGGAAGGCAGAAAAAGAGATGATTTAAAAAAGGCAAAAAAAGAAGCTAGTCACAACTGATTCTCCAAGCTAAAAGATTTCTGATGATTTATGGTAAAAAATAGAATTCCAGAGTGAAATTCAGATTCAGCTATCAGCAACCTTCCGTCACTTCTATGATAAATATCCTCTTGATTTTTGCTCTAGTCACTCCAAGTCCTTTACTTTTCTGTGTTTTGTCAGTTCTCTATTCTCAACATAAATTGCAGAATCAGTTTTACAAGTTTTTGAGAGATGCTGGAATTTTCTCCTGAAAGACTAATTGAAGGTTTAAGTTTTTCCTAAGTTACACTAAGTGCGATTATTTTTTTTTTTTGCCTCCACAGCACAATGGGAGAACAAGACTGTGGACACTTACCAAGTTTTACACATCTCTGACAGTAAACCTGACATGTGAGTTGTTGCCAAGCAAGGGGGTAATAAGAGATAAGATCATAATCATTGTGCACTTTACTGATATGCTGTAATCAAATGTGGCAGATTTAGGATGTTCAGAAGGAACAGTGCTAGAATCTTTAAGCAAGCACTAATGGAAAGGTTAATATGATGGTAGTTAGCAGACACCAGCAGAAGCAGTTTGTCACTAGAACTGAATTTAAACCAGGCACATTCAAAGTCTTTAGCTCAAGGGGGCAATAAAAATATAGAATGGGTAGACTTAATACACTACTTCCCTTCTTTTTTTATTGTCTAGCTACCAGAGGGTACCAATAATTTGTTATGCTTCATATTATATTTGGAGGCATCTGTGAAATTCATTTGTTTGATAGAATAAACTCAAAGTGTATTTTTATGCTAACAATACAGATTATACAAATGAAAATTGACAGTGATAAAAAGTCTTGATTTCTACAAAGCAGCCACATGAATTTGGGAAACATAAAATGAAATGGGACAGCCCACAGTTTTAATATCTAAAACACTGATGGCATTGATGTACCTGCCGGTGTACGGTTCTAAAGAAATCTAAATTGTAGAACAAAAGCTGTCAGGCTTTCACTCTTCTTTTATATGCAACCATCCACACACAAAAGTGGCATGTTCTTAAAGCGATGCGGTTTGAATTGCGCGGCTTCTATTATTGATGCAAAATGGGTGTTGAGCAGTCAAACTCCTATCTATTCCATTACACTGCAAACAAATCAATTAAGGTGGGTCTTATTCCAGGGAAAAAACATGTAAAAAGATTTATGTGTATTCGGGTCTGCAATTTAGATTTCAGTAAGATCACTTACTATCTGCAAAATTAGCACAACCCTTGTCACATTAATTATAGTATTTAAAACCTGCATATTTGAATTCGGCATTAGAGACCAATAGCTGACAGCTCTCCAGATTAAGTTATCTGAATTTAGCCAATGGGAGATACTATTCAAATAAATACCTCAAGAAGATGAAATCAAAAGCTCTGAAAATGACTAAAATCAACAGCGTTTGCTTCAAGAAAGTAGAGGAACATGCATTTTTAGAGCACAGATGGAAAACACCAACTCGAATATGTTTTAAAACACAAATGCCGCACCACCCATTCTAAAAGAAGCTGTTTGCAGAAGCATGGTTTACATTAATCAGTACCTAACAATTTTATATACAACCTTTCTAAAATTCATTTGCATAATGATAATCCGCATATGGCAGGGTTTAAGTTATTTAAGCGGTGTTATATTTCACTATTTAGTCTTGCTTCACCACTGCTTCAGCAGTGAATCCTTATGGAGTGTAATGCAGCTAATGAGGTAGCTTTTTAACTGAACAAACTGACAGGTCCCATATCTGCAGAGGCAGCTTGAAACCGTGCCCAACCTCTCGGCTTCCCAAGAGGCTTTTCAAAATTCAATAAATAACATCTGTAGGCGATGTTGGGTGCAGACCTAGCAGAGTGCGTCATAACACTGAGCTGGCAGAACAAAGAAACCATGACGACTGCCAAGTTTCCATGGCAACCGCTGCGAGGCTTGGAGAGTATAATAGCACATCAATCATTGTCCAAAAGAACTTCATTATCAGCAAGAAAAAAAACCTTTAGGATCTGTTTAGTGTGCAATTGTGGGTTAACTCACCTCAAAGCCTTGCTCTCTAGCAAAAGTGGCAGCTTCCTGAAATAATAAAAAAGAACAGTTAATTATAAAGTGCTAGATAATGAAGAAATAACACATTTTGAAACTCATTCAGCCAGTTTTCCTTTTACACTATTATCTCAATATACCCATATACAGTTGTTCAGTTCTGATAGTCGCACCAAAAGCTTCCCCCTCCTTCCCTCAAGCCCAACAACAGTACAATGTCAACACACTTCACAAGTTCAAATAAAGAATACATTTTTTTTTTCCAGGCGAGGAAAGTTACTTCTGGAGATAAGACCTGGAGTAGGAAACCACTACTTCAAATTGAGACGAACATCCTTCAGACAAATTTTTAATTGAAATTGTATCACATCTCCATTTATGTGTGACACTTCATGGGATACAGGTTATCAAGGCATTTAAAAAAATCGTTTGTTATCTATGGTGCATTAAAAAAACAGGATCACAAAATGTGTTCAAACCCTTGTGGTGGAATCAGATGAGCATTTTAAAACACTCTGATGTCTTAATCGCTGCTTTAGGCAATTTAACTATGTTCTTTTCCTGAAAGAACAGAGGAAAAATCAGGGTATCAGAATGTCCTCATTTCTTATTTATATTAATTGGAGGAATTAAAATCTGTTTTGAAATAAAAGCAAGGAGACAGAAGACAATAGCAATGTTTTTGCCCTTACTCACTTTCTACCTTAACGTTGCAAATACTGCAGAAAAACTCAAAGCCTTTATGTTTTTACTTGCATTCTTCCAAATTATCTTTGCCAAGTGATATTAATAGAGGGTAAGCCTTGAGCCAAAATGGTGAGTTGATCCAACTAAACAAAAATAACTACCATACCAAACCATTTGAGTCCAGTGTCCCTACAACTGCTTTTAGTGCTGCAGATAACACACATTTGTGGACCTATATGATCTGCCAATTTGGGGGCAGTATAAGAATTTGAAGTGGGTACAATTGATTATAACAACAGTAAGTTGAGGTTAATAAAATGTGATAAGCTGAAAAGCACAACTCCTCAGGCTGCTTCACTGCAGAAACATAAGGCTGACCGGGTTAGCCTTAGCTGATGTTGACAGAAAAACTGAATCATGGTCCTGACAATTGGGTGCGGGCAAGGTTAGCCACTTTGACAATTTACTTACAATTGAATTCCTTCTTGTACATCACACAGTCAATGACATTTGCTAGCCTGGCTGTCAAGAAGGAGTGTAGGGTTCAAAGATATCATGCAGTGTTTTCCTAAACCAGCATGTGATTAACAAAGCCTATGCTCGTATGAAAAAAGGAGCCTGCAAGCTTCCACTCTGAAGTGATGCACTTACAACGAACTGCAACACAATCTAGAAAGCCTCAAATGGGACCGGGACACAGAAAAAAACCCCAAAATAAGAAAAACAAGGGAGTAGAGAATAAGAAAATGGACTAAACATTATGTACTGTAGCCAAATTACTTCTTTATCCCCAGGTTTTTGGACATGCAATTGAAATCGGAAGTTACACTGATCTGTCCTAAGGGGATTTCTTTAATGTCCCAATGCAGCGGGACATTAACATCTGTCTTAAACTATTGTTTGGCCAGGAAACTGGACACCAGTACATTCTTACATCTGTGAAATAAAAACTATTCTAGTTTAGTAGTGTTTCCTTATGTGGGAGACTTTGAGAGAATTTATCTTAATTTTCTGTGCTGGGGCACCCATGCATAGCACATGTGGTTTGAAAGACCTGGCCCTTCCACAAGAAAGGATAAATGATTGCACATTTGTTAAAAAGGAGCTCATCTTTAGATTTTCCTGTTAGAGCATCATCTTTTAGCCGGGTCTGCTGCCTGGCTACATGAATAATGGTAGCTAGCATACAATCATAGATTTTCCTGCAGTTGACCTCTAATCTAAGGGTGTCTGAACGTGCCAAAGAACAGCAGCAATCTTAATTTTCTTCTCTCCTATCAACCGAATCTCAGAGCAACTCCTGAGCAGCTTCTTTCAGTAAGGACTGCGCCCATAGTACCCTAAGAATCAGCCTCTCTCAGAATGACACTCCTTTAAGAATTAAGGCCCTTCCAGTTAAAAAAAGATAATAAAGCTCAAAACACACGTTTGGAGACTACAGTTTGGTGTTTGCAAAATGGTGAGAAACAGTGAGGCAGGCCTCGAATGCCAGGGACAGTTCAAAGTAAATTAACCAGATAAAAGCGATGAGGACCTTTTAGTATCTATTCACAATAACAGTGAGAACAGGAAACAAGCAGACCCCATCTGTGCAGCCCTAGGGCACCTCATACTGAGCTGCACGTCGCTAATAAAGTAGTCAGGTTAAAATCTAAGTGGCTGTAACATGTGGAGACTGCTAGGGTTACCACGGCCAGCCAGGGCGTTCCCTGATGCAGGTGATAATCAGTATGATAATCACTATATTTACAGGCTTTCCATTTTATATCTGACACTGGAAATCACGAAGAAGGAGGGATTAAGGAAATAAACAACCTACACAGAAGCTTTACCACTCCCCAGAGAATGCAGCATTTTCATTCATGCGTGACATGCGACAACAGCAAAGCTAAACAGCAACAGAACAGAATTTTCTTAGGAGGCTTCATTTCACATCAAGAGTTCTTTCAGTTTTGATAAACTTTAGACATTATTCATTCATTACTCCAACTCGGCGTTTTCAGAGCTATTTTCCATTTTTGTCTACCGCAGAACATCTCATTTCATAAAACACTCTCCCCCACCTTTTTACTCTTTCCAACTAAATAGATTAAAACCCCACATTCCTTTGTCTATATAATCTTTCTACTAACTGTGACAGCAAATTTATTGCTGTACCACCTAAAGCAGAAATGGGATTTGTTATTAGTTACGAAACATTACTTGGCTCATGCAGTTTGGGGGAAAAAAAAATCTTAAGTACAGTCATGCTGAAAAAAAGGGTGTACGGCGTTACTTAGTGGGAGTAACACAATGTCACCAAAGTTAACACACACCCTCTCTTTGCACAATAGTGAGCAGTTTACACAGGAAAGCAAGATAAATTAAAGAGATAACAATAAAAAACCAACTTCCTTTAGTACCGGCCTTACTGTTATGTTAGAACTTGCTTGCTAGCTGAAAACTACTTCCATTCTGCCATGTATTTTATTGCTGTTGGAGTCCCAGCATTTAGTAAATGGAGCTGTCTGTAATCTACACTGGGGCTAATTGTAGCAGGACTTGTTAAAATTCTAAGCCCTTTTATCTCCAGCAATACAAACTATGTGTTTATAAGTATACAGAAACATGCCCTCCAAACACAGAATTCGTTAGCACCTACATTCCTAGGAGTATATGTTAGCCCCCTGTGTTAGACGAATTTTATGGTTACAGAGTTAAGAGGGCTCAACTTCGATAATCGTATGTTCGGTTTGCCATAACGCACACAGAAGGCACACTATATATTACATATTCTTGACACTGCCAAGTTTTTTATTTTGTCGGTACCAAGGTTTTATGATGATCAAATTATAGCCCAAATGGTAACTCCATACATGTTGGGTTAAAATTAGTTCATGTGGGCCAACATGAAACTCATGCAATTGCACTGAACAGCATTTAAAACCATATATTGCTGAAACTAGCTGACAAAGACTGTTTCAAAAGCACCACCAACAGTATTAGCTACAATATGCATTTTAACCTTTATACAGAGAAAAGGAGCACTGTAAACGAAATTTGCATTTCATTGCTGAAATCAACATTATCTCATAAAGAAATGATAAAACAGCAGGACAGCAATGATACCCTTGCACACTGAATGCATTTCCCATAATTACACAAGAAAGCAAATGCAGGGGACACTGAAGCTAATTCCTCCCCTGCCATCCTTCTTGGTAGAGGAAATATCTCACAGGATAACCTAAATTCACATATTACAGTACTACCCTGTGCAGCTCTCACTAATTCTCAATTTTCCCTTGGTAGGGATAGAACCCCTGGGTTTTTGTTAACTGGGGGATTAGTAACAAGTTTTGAAGGAGTTCCTACTGCAGTAACTGTAAACTTCTTGAGTTACCCAACATCAGGCCAAAGCAAGCCCTACTCACATTTTCAGGAATATCATCCTCTTGCTCTGCATAACAAATCTGTGACTCAGTGGGTGCAGCCTGGCCCATGAATGAATATAATCTCAAGCCTGCATACAGCATGTGCAACTGCAGAGGAAGATCCTTGCAGTAAATCAGAGATCATAAGGATAAAAAGAAATTAAAATAGCAAACTTGAGTGGACTCGCACAATGTGAAACACTAAATGACTATGAGGACCATCCACTTCATGTATGCACTTGATGGAACCATTGTTACTGGTACCAACCATGTTTGATTATAACTTGAGCAGTACTTCTACCACTATACACGAGAACTGTAAACTGCTAAAATAGTCTAAAAATCAATCTTGAACATTTCCTTCTTTTCATAAATTTCAGAAATACAAATTGTTAGTTTTCTACCATTTACATTGTTTCCTTGAACACATTAAAGGCTACAATTATCTCGCTCAGATAATTCCCTTTTTCTTCAGTATAATCATTTATTACTATTCATCCTACTCCTGAGTTCATCTCAAATGCTGGTGTAACTTTATGTTCTTTGTATCCTCTCTTGCTTTCCTACAGATTGCCTTGTTTATGGCAACAAAGCTAGTTTCACAAATCTTCTCTAGCGTTAAAACCCTGTCATCTAAATTAAACTGGTGCTAACAAAGTCAAATAAGTAAATGGGGATATAGGAAAGACTTTCATGCAAGTGAAGCGCACTGATATCTACAACTTTGGAAGACTGACTCAAATAATCGAAGTTGGTTTATATTGGCAATCGCCTTTCTTAGAGACGGGTGCTGAAGATCTGTATTCCTGAAACAGACATTTTTATTCATGATTTCCTGAAGGACAGTAGAGAATCTTAGAATGCTTTGGGCTTCGGTATACTTGTAAAGCTTTCTAAAACAAAACAACCAACCAAAAATTCATGTACTATTTGTCTCACTGAGCTATAGAGACATGAAAGTCTTCTGCTTTATAATAATATAATTACTAACACTTACAGTTCAGGTTTCCTTAGGTAGGCACATTTGTCCTTCCTATCTCCCTGTTCCTTCTGTCATCTTTCCCTGTCCCTAACAAAGAGCTTGCTTACAAAATTCTGTGCTTTCACAGCTATACCCCCAGTTCTATATCGTCCATACGTATGGAGAACCTCTGATTTCAGCACTATCCGTTGTGCCCAGTAATCCTGAATACAGGCCAATAAAGGACATCTTCTTTTGTTAAAATCTACCTCCTTTTTTTGTCAGAAGATAAGTCACGAAGAACACTATTGCCAAGATCACCATGTGCCCTCCTTTGGTATTTCCTTCATAAAACACTTGTCACAGTGCAGGAGCTAAGCTAGTTTTTACAGAGGGGGGCTAGTGAGCTGTGCCATGCCATGCCACGTTCTCCACTCTTCCAGCTCCAGGCCAGTTTACAGTAAATATGATCCTGGAAATGTGGCTTAAGGCACAGACACGACAATGGATTTTCAGTTGCTGCCTTTGAATTGTAACAAAGATGCCATACATGCACCCACTAACTTCATGTCACAGTTGGTGGGGTGTTCTTGTATCAAATCCATGTATTTAATGCAGCCCATACATGTGCAGTAACATGACCTGTCTTTACACCACTCTTTCCTGTGTACTCTACACAAAGCCAAACTAAGTTATACCTGATTTTATTGCCCGTCCCAGTTTTAAGTAAGAAAACAACAGATGCATATATACACACCCATGCACACTCGTATATATAATAGCAGATTAACGTGATGAATTAACAGCATGCAAGAACTACGATTGCTTTCAATCTAAGGCAACAGGGGCCATGGCAAAGCTGTGGTAATGATTAGCATGGCATACCTAGGGAATCAGAGGTAGGTACTGCTGAAGACTATCTGATGATCACTTGAAAACGTGATTTCAACAAATGGCCACTATCGTTCTGTTATTTAAAATTAAAGGATGGAAAGTGTACAGGACATAGTTCCAGCTGTATCACTAACCTTTAGTGCCAACAGTACATTTATTGTGGTTAGTGGTAAGATACATATGTTCCTCTTCAATTCAGCACTAAATAGTTATCAACAGTTACTCAAAACACCGTAGATTGTCCTATCCAGCCTTTTATGTCATTGTAGTCTGATTTAGACAAGATATTAGTTTAAGGTCAACTACTACATTTCACTGTGTAAAAGCAATACAAGCTCACATGCCTTTATTAAAAAATGGCCATTTATAAAAGCATTCAGGGCTCAGGAGGTGAATGTCATCTTATCCTTTTTTCTTTTCTTTCCCCCAGAGACAGTTGCTTTAATATGGGTCATAACAGGAGTTTGAGAGACAGAAGTCAAAAGTACATACTGAACACACAGAAAGAAAATATCCAGCATGTTTTCTGAAACAAATGCCTATTGGTGAAATTCTGCTACAGCTGATAAAGTTTGAGCTATACTTGGGGATGTGTTACACAGATGTAACGTTTCAAAATTATTTTCATTTGACAAGCACATAAGGCTAATCCTTGATCTGATCTCTAGTGTACACCTGCTCACGTTTCAGAGATCAATAAAAGCTGGTCACAGAATGGACAGACCCTGCACACAGCTTGAGAATCAACACTGAGAATCAACAGTATCTGAGCAAGTATCAACCCCTCGCTGGTTATTACTGAAGAAAGCACAGCTGGCATCAATTGGATGGGCAGATTATCATAAAGGAACACTGAGGTGTTTTTTTTTCTTCTCCCATGAACAGTGCTAGACCCCAAAATTACTTTTCTTCATAAAGGATAGCAAGAGTTTGTATCATATCCTAAAAAATTATTTCAGTTTGCTCCAGTAGTACTGAAGATACTGGTAAATATACCTACACTGCCTCCACCCAGTAGGTGAATATATAAAATAATAATAATAATAACAACAACCAGTTCAAGTGACTAATCAGAACAAGTATAAACACCATATGGGGTTAAAGTTGTAATGTGCAGAGGAGGTTCTGGCAGAGTACCAGAGGGTTTTGTCTGAAAAAGCCTATATTTCCTGTCCTGCTTAGGTTCACCCTGGAGCGTCTATATCACGTACAATTCATTAACATTCAATTTATTTATTTTCCTACTGAGGTTCTTATTAGAACTATAGTTCCTACTAGAATATTCTATGGGAAAAATCACCCTGAGTCAGAGCTTAATGCCGTTACAGGGTCTGCAACAGCTGCAGTAGTGATATGCCTCTGAGCCATTTTGAAATTTTATGATGGATAAAGTGCTGTTACTTACATCTCTACCTTACATCCTTACCTAAAGAAGTGAGCCTCCTATGACACGGTATGTGTGTCTCTCCTCACATATTATAATCATCAAATTAGTGAATGATACTTCCTTCATTAATACAAATATGTCTGTCTATTTTAAATATAGATGCATCATGGTCAGAAGAGAGGGATAAGGAAAAGAAGACCCCTTCCTTAGTCACCTCTGAATCAGGAGAGCATAATAAAAATGAAAACAAATAACATTAATTTAATAGGTAGAAGATAAGAGTTTTCTATGCATATAAAAAATAAAGGACGTGCAGGGTCTTCTGAAGTCTTTAATATTACTCATTGGATGTTCTTAGTGCTAACTTTCTGGCTGAAGGATGACAAACAGAAATAAAAGATCACATCATTTTCAGCAAGGCCTTCTATGATTGCAACCACTCAGACTAGCCTGAAATCACTGACAAGATATCCTCATCTAGCAATTTCAGATGAAGAGAATAATCAGATGCTGTGCTAAAAGTGTTGGGATCCAGCAGGACTTGTCTCTAGTCCAGCTAAAAGGTTAACACATTTTTAGCAGTGAAACGGAGGTGGTTTATATACTTTGGTATGATGTCATGCACAGCCATTTAGAATTATAACTAAGGCTATGGTGTTGGGAAACCTGTAAAGAGCAAGCATCGCCTAACTTTCTTTATGTGCTAGGCTTGCACTGCTTATTGACTCCAGTAAGAAAACAAAATTGCTCACTGCAACCTCCAGCAGTAACAGTAACTTTTAAACTGATCTTAATATTACACATTTTACCATTTCAATGCAGCTTGAACCCAGTTGACTTAAAGATTCTTATTGAAGTTTGTTGTGCTATTTAATGCTAATGCGATGATGCATTTATTTGTGTTCAAGGTATGAATATTCAAGATGCATGTTTTAAAATTCATTTTCAGCCTTAGCTACTGCAGCTATTTTACGGAAGAAAAGCATAGTTCTCAGTCTGTACTAGTGGCTATGTCTCACAACATGGTCATTGCATGGAAAAATAAAATTTCAATCTGACCACAGTTAGGTCACTGTGGTCCTGAATGAAGAATATGAGCTCTGATTCCAAAGATGACTAAGGTACTATTTGTCATTTTGGATAAATTGCTTATTTCTTGCACCAAATTTGAAATACCTATAAAAGTAACAATTTTCCTGCTTCTGACCCTTAAGTGTTTGAGGATGAGTGGTTTTATGGTATGTTTGTTCCTTTTCTAAGAGAAGCCAAGATAAACCTGAGATGGGCTAAGAGCAGAGACTGTAAGAAAAGTCAAGTAATGAAATTAGAGGGATCACAAATTCCAACATATTTAAGGAGGAATTACAAAAATCACAGAATGGTTGAGGTTGGAAGGGGCCTCTGAACATCAGCTGTCCCAACCCCACTCCTCAAGCAGGGTCAGCTAGAGCAAGTTGC
Source organism: Rhynochetos jubatus (assembly GCA_027574665.1). Lineage (NCBI taxonomy): Eukaryota > Metazoa > Chordata > Aves > Eurypygiformes > Rhynochetidae > Rhynochetos > Rhynochetos jubatus. The sequence continues at coordinate 17,082,890 of CM050655.1, forward strand.
TCAGGACCATTGGGTTTTGAAAACCTCCAAGGATGGAGACTACACAGCCTCTCTGGGAAACCTGTTCCAGCATTTGACCACCCTCACAGTGAAGGTTTTTCCTTATGCTTATTTGGAATTTCCTGTAGTTGAATTTGTGCCCGTTGCCTCTTGTTCAGTCACTGGACACTGCTGTGAACAGTCTGGCTCCATCTTATTTACTATCTCTCATTAGGTACTTATATGCATTGATAAGATCTCCCTGAGCCGCCTCTTCTTGAGGCTGGCAGTCTCCTCTCCTCACACGACAGATGCCCCAAACCTTCAGTCACCTTTGTGGCTCTTCGCTGGTATCACTCCAGTGAGTCTATGTCCTTTTCGTGCTGGGGAGCCCAGAACTGGACCCAGCACTCCAGATGCATCTCATCAGTTCTGAGCAGAGAGGAAGGATCATCACCCTCTACCTACTGGCAACGCTCTTCCTAATGCAGCCCAGGATGCTGTTGGCCGCCTCTGCAGGCCCTTTGTGAGGGCACGCTGCTGGCTCAAATCCATTTTTATTTCCACTGTGATCGTGATGTCCTTTTTTCACAAAGCTGCTTTCTACCCAGCTGGTTTCCAGCCTATCCTGGGCCCAAGATTCCTCCCTGGGTAAGAGGACCTTCCACTTTCATTAGCTCAACTTCGTGAGATTCCCATCAGCTCATTTCACTGGTCTGTCAAGGCCTCTGAAATTTGTGTCGTTAGTAGCTGCTGACTGCAAGCACAGGATAAAATCCATGCTGGGGCTAGGCAGAAAGGGAAAGACCTATCAAAGACTTATTGATTAATGCAGAAAAGTCAGATGAGTGTTAGGATGGAAAAGCAACACCTAAAGAAACCGTAGCCATGCAGCAGGCGAGCATAGTCATGAACTACAAAAGAATCAGAACAAGCTGCTCTGACAAAAATGCAGTATCTCTGAGAGACTCGGAAAATCCCGCCATCTAGCTTCTGCTGGCCAAAGGACTGCTAGCATCAGTACAGCACAGCGAAGATGACGAAAACATGGAAGTCCGTTAATGTCCTGACCACTGAACTTCACCTAAATATTTCTGTGGGCTATAATACGCTTGGCAGTAGACACTCAAGTTATATATAACCAATTGCTTCATGCATTCAAATCACTCTCATTTCACTATAATTGCTTTTGCCTTTAAAAATTGGCTTAGGTAAAAAGTTCATGACTATCCTATTATTTGGTTTTGATACTGTGCCTTCAAATAGGAAATTTTTCCAAGAAGTGGGGTTTTGAATTCCTATGATAGAAAGCAAACTAAGCTTTCTCAGCACTCCTTTCAAGACACCACACTCATCGGAAAAAAGGAAAATGATAAAGAGTAAGATGCAAGAAGGATACAAAATGATGTATGAATATGCATGAATTCGTACAGAAAAAAAAATCAACATTAAATTACTTAATTACAGAAAATTCCATTCCTGCATCAAAGATCAGTAATCTTTCACCTAATACGTAACAGCATAATTATGACAACAACTTATTTGTTAAAAGTTGTTGCATTATTTCATGGATAACTATATGCAACCCCCTTTCTTTCTGTGTGATCATTTGCTCTAAGATGCACTGGATACAGCGGTAATACTGATGAGAAACTGAAACCATAGTGGTTTTGTCTGTCAGGCGTTTGCCTTCCTTGTTAATTCAACTTTACGTACACACACACACACACACGACTTTCCCAAATGCATATATAGCTCATGACAAAACAAAGGTGATCTACCTCTCTGGAATGTTCTCTATTTCAGTCTTCTACACGCACCCATTCTCCAAACTATTCCTGGTTAAATCAATGGTTTTCACAAGCATTTTTATTCACTAGACCTCTGACTAGGGAAAAAGAAAACTTGCCAGTTTGGAATCACAGCCATCAAAATACCACAACTTATCAGCACTTTCAAGTTTTCTATCACTTGAAGATTATGAAGGCCTACAGCTATTGTTTGAGATATACTGGTTACATCACCATTCCTGTTAAATAGTACTGATGTATCTTTTTGTAACTAGGAAATAATGTTACCTTGTTAATATAGTTGCAATGAATTACTGTTATCTTTTAAAAATATAATTTCACACATTCACTAGCTATAAAGCATTACAGTGCAAATACATTTTTCTTACAGACTGGGGCTGTTGTACAATTGGCTATGCACTATTGTTCTTCAGTTCGTAAATTCAAACATATAACTTTTAAAGCCAAGCTGAAAAGTAAAATTTGGAATCGGTCCACACGGAAGAGAAATGAAAGATTTGGTCTGCATTTCAGTAACAGAAAACTCTGAATTTCAACTGTGCTCTTTTTATAAGAGCAGTTCTCTAAATCTTTGCTAAGCAAGGACACTTTCCTAGTGGCACCAGTTGTATATTCTGAAGGATCATAAAAGTGCACCATAGTTTTCAAGCAATAATGTTTTATAAATTTGTATGTAAGCATACACAAAACTCACCATCTCTGATTCTACCGTATGCACATTCTCCACATACTCCCAGACTCAAAGAACATTTTTTAATCCTCAGCTATACTTCTGAACAGTTTTCACTTTAACCTCTACTTCTGTGTCTTTAAAATGCTACATTTATTTTAGGATTTGTCTCACAACTATTTTTTAATTACTGAGATAACAGATTGACATTAAATTTTAATATACATTTATATATTTGTTAACCATTAGTATGGTTAACATATACTATGCTTAGTATATATTAGCATATTGCAAATGAACCTGAAATCGCACCTGTTACATTTCTTCTTTTATTACATGACAAATGTAAGACTGCAAATTATTCTGAAGCTGAAATTAGTAGTTGTAGTAATAGTAGTAGTAATTCAGTTCTGGACAGGTTATTTTTAGCTAAGTACTTGCTCAAGCCCTTCACTACAGATTTCTCACACCTCCTGAGTGCTTAGAAGTGTAAATAATTCTTTTCCCCCTCTCTCTGCCTGTAGCATTATATATTTGTGTTTAAATATAACAGAAGTTATTTCAATCTATTTGGTCTGCCTCACACTTTCCAACACAAAGAATTGCTGTGATTTCTTCCAAGACCCTGTGTCTCTTCCATTTTATGCAAAATTTGAAAAGAACTATAGGGTCAAAGCAGAGCTGTTCTTTTGTTCAGACTGCATTCCAGTCCGGGTTCTTGAAAATTTACTTCTTGCTCTTACATTAGTAATAATTTTTTTGGCCAAATACCAGACAACAAATGAATGGGAGCATTCTGAAACAGTAGTGCTATGCTTTCAGAGCAAAAGTAGTGGCAATAACAGCACACCAGATGCTGCATTGGAAGCTTTTAAAAAAGACAGCTATTTAGGGATTTAGGGAAATGGAGAGAAAAAAATAGGCTAGGACCTCTGAAAAGTGCCACGAATTTGTAGAATCTCCTTGGTTTGAGGTTTGTTTTTCCTAAAAGAGCTAGGAGGAATGTAATGTTCATATAATATAGTAAGATCTAATTATGTTATAAACAACAAGCTAGAACAGATATTTAGCACTAACAGTCATGTATATACCTTTCTAATTCCTTGTCTCTGGTCAGATTTTTATACCATACACTCTTTCAGTCAAATTAATCAACTCTTCTGAATTATGCTTTGAAAAGTCACATGACATCTACCATGCCATGTTTTGAAAATTGCCATGCTCTAAAAGGCATTTTGGTCTTAGGTTTGGACCATGAAAATAAACAGTTTATTTGGAATCTGGCTGGCTTACATGGCAAGCAGTGAACAGTTTGCAGAGGATACTGTGCTAAAAGTGTCACTTTTTAAAAATAATATTGAAGCAGTTCTTTACAAACATGGCACTTGTCCAAAGCACATATGGAACATTAAATATAACCATAAAATTTTATGCACCAGATTTGACCAAGGTCTTGAGCTCTAATTTATATTTTCTCCGTTTTGCTGGAAGACTAGCTGCATTTGATAAAGCTACTTCATAAGGACTCTGTTCTCCTAACATTTACACATCACACATCTGGACTTGGAAAGGGATTCTGAGTAACAGAGCCAACTAATGCAGATCTTGTTTACATTATGTGCAATTACTCTTGTGTCATGAATCTCCCTGGGATATCAGAATGTGCTGAAGACACCCAAAGAATATGTACTTCAAATAAAAGTGCAAAAGCCTGGGTGCTTCTGTCCCTATCAATGAGCTCGGTACACAGGACCGTGTAAGAAAACAAATGGTATTTGCATTTTCTAATAATATTGCATTTCATTTTTATTAATTATTTGTATGTAATTAGAGCTGCCCTCAGTGTCTGAGGATCTCTGTTTGGATTGTTTTTCTCTCACAACTCGCTCACTGCAGCCAAGGGAACTAAGTGATGGCAGTTGCAACACTCAATTCAGTTACATAAACACATCTTCCTTGCCAGATTCCCCTGCGGTGTTCCCATTTCATGAAATAAGTCTCTAGCATTTAGTAATGTACTGTACCAGCAAGTTTCTTTTCATGTGACAAAAAATTAGGTCCTCTGCTCCTGGCAGCAGAGCAGCATGTGTGCGAGCATCCCACACATGGAATCCACCCCAGACCAGGGGGCTGCACCAGCAAGAGGACAGAGAAGAAATACAATACTCGAGCAGCTAGAAATTGAGGCAGATTTATTCTTAAGTCTGTTGCAGTGCCAACGAATATGAGTGTGCGTTATACCTTCAGCCATATACAAGATGCACATGCTTCCGTCTTGAGTGTAATCGCCAGTAATGCTAAAAAACACTCTCTCCAGACTATTCCTGCAGGTGTAAAATGGCGTTACGTGTTTTAACATCACAGTTGGAACAAGCACACTCTTGACTATGAAAGCAGTACGTGCTAAAAGTGGAGAGACATAGACAGAGTGACCTAAGCTATCACACGGCCCATCAGCCACAGACAGAGGGGGCTTTTTGGACAAAGTTTCCCACCATACCTGCCCATCAGCATGAAGCTGGGTGGTCATACTCCACTGTCTTGCTGGAGCTTATCCTCACCACGGGTAGGTCACTGTTGAAGGCTAACTGGTAAATTATATGGGGATGAGTGCCTGTACGTCTGTGCAAAGGTCAGAGACGATATAAGTCTTTGGGACTTTATATCAGGCAGTAGAGTGTCAAAGAGATCTCAGAACTACCTGAGCTGGTAATTCACGCCAAGTCACGCAGCTGAAGGTACTCCTGAAGCCCAGCACTCGCATCAGCAAATTGAATCATTTGGTTTTGCATATTACATGTCCAGGGCCAGTTCAAATGCCTTTGGTTGAAGAGTATGCCTATGCTCTTAAAGGACTGTTCGCAGATTCCACTAGATAAACATAAAAATACTGAGATTTTTTTTTTTGAGAAAGAACTACAGAAGAACAGAGAATCCAAACAAAACCTGAAGTAGTTAGAATTACCTATTAATGACTGCTAATTGTAACACGGTGACAGAGGCTTTTTTTGGATCCTTTTACACAATTTGCTGTCAACATGGAAGCTGCAAATAAAAGTTTCCTTCTTTCTAATTTAAGACCATTTTCTTCTGGGGGCCTCTGATCAGCATTAGAGAGTCTGGTGGCATTGCTACATATGGCTGGAATCTGAACACTTCTTCCGACAGTTCAAGGACTCAGAGAGGCTGGGTCAAACTTCCCAGCTAAAGTAATTTCCTAATGCTTCTCTACAACTTGTACAGATAAAATTAACACCTAACAGCTCCCTGTCCACTTCCCTACCCAGCAAAGTGAGACTCCTTCTTTGTGGGAAGAATTCTGACGTTGCACAATGTGAGGAAGAGGAGATCAACCATTACACGAATGTGGTCCAATTTTACTTTTGCATCTTCACATGGAATTGCTAATGGCTGGCTCCATGTGCTGAAATGTTTGTTCAATAATTCACGTGCCCTGTTCCTCTTTAGTTAAACACATTTTCAAAGTAAGTTAAACAGGAACAAACCACTCCTGTTGCAGCATGAGATTGTCCACAAATGGACACAATACAAATCTGAGTTAAAGCTGTTGTGCTTAAAAATGTGCTATCTCAGTTCAGATTAATTTTCCTGTGTAGACAAGCCTTTATTAAGGGAGAATGACTGAAATGGTGGATAAGTCTGCAGACTGGCAAACTGCTTTTCTTCAAATATCTGTATTCACAATTGTTATATGTATTCAGGTTATCTTGCACTCTCTATGCATGAGAAAACAATTTGGCTATAAAAAGAAGTCTGGATCTATGGTAAAAGAGTTTTCACCTTTCACTTGCCCTCTGTCAGAAGTCACACTGGGGTAGCCCGCCATTGCCCCAGTGGGTTATATTGATTTGGGAAATCTAGTACTTGGCTTCTTAATTCTACTGATGTCAGTGAGCTGCAACGAAGGCACACAAGGTCACTACCCAAATTCTTCATAAATTTGCCACTTCTGAAGTAGAAGCAGCAAAAGGGACAAACCCCACTACTTCTTGTGATGCTGTTTTATATAACGTTAACCAGTTGCAAATAGCCAAAAGATGGTTTTGTTTATGAGTTCACACTTAAAACCAGAGAAAATGTCTTCCTGAATAGCACACATTATTTTTCTGGAATATTGCATGTAAGTACCAATATTACACAGAACACTAAAGGTTAAGTATATACTAGTGGAGTCTCTTCCGATAGGAGCCAGTGAAGCTTTTCTTTCAGCTTAGTGACAAAGGATTTACAATACTAAGGATGCTAGCAACCCGAGATCCACTTGTACCAATTGCTTTTCACCATAAAATGTTCTGTAAATCAATGTGTTTGTTTAAAGAAGTGTGAGACACTCTCAACTTCTACTTTCAGTACTTGTGCAGAAAAAAATCACAGTTCAGGTGGCATACGAGTATTTTGTATTTCAGAACTAGCAAAGAAATCTGGTGACATGGTCATTGCTATGGTAACTATATTTTTGTAGTGAACACTGAAGTAAATAGGTACATAAAACATGTATAAGTTGTCACTACGTAAGTTACTGCTGCCCTGGAGCTGCAATAATTTGCTTCCTTTAAAATCGTTAAATCTAGCCATAAATACTTGGTATCTTGCAATGTCCTATTATTTCAATAAGATGACAAGGCTCCTCTTACATAATATAGTGCACCACACGACCAGATTGATTTATCAAGAAAGGAACTTTTAGGAGAAGTAATTCATTGGCCTGTAAGCAGCAAAGTATGAACAGGCTTCTGGCCTGCACGAAGAAAACCAGTCCCAGGCCCAGACACACTGAAACAAGGTTGAGCTGTTGTGGAAAGTTTGAAAGGCTAAGTAAATTTCTCCATCTCTGGGAAATACAGAGCCATTTTCTGCTAGAGAGCTCCATCTGATCTTCTTAAGTCTTCCCCTTATTCTTTGTCTTCTCCTGTCCTCAAATAAGTCACCAATGGCTGAGATATGGAATTAGGAAAGGCTGGACCCTGCCTCCTTTAGCAGACAGCAATAACCTGCAGAAGGAGGGTTTAAGTCTCCTTTCATGCTCTGCCTTTTATCATAATGAATGTTTGGCTTAAGGAGGTCCTCCTTTTGTCCCAGCTGAGCAATATAACACAACTGTTTCATACATAAACTTGTTTTGGAACAGTTAAGCGCAAGCTTAACACATAGCTTAACACAAGATAACCACATCCAGTGCTGAGGAACTGATACTCAGCGACGGAAAGCACAGTTGTCTTCCGGTTCAGACAGTGACTGTAATCCTGCAGAGCAGATAACTGAAGGGACTGGTCTACCCATGGCACAAAATGAAGGAAGGCACTGATAGGTCAAGCGGATCCCTTGGGATCGTTTCCTTAGGTTAGATTACATGTATGACTTGGATGTCTTGTATTTCTGAAATGAAGGGGATAGTGTTTTGTGAGAGCTGTATTATATCATCATATCAAATAGATGAGGACGGCTGTGGAGACTGGAAGGCCCACGCAGTTATCACTGCTGAGGGAGGTACAGTTGACTAGTCTTTCATAGAACATACACCAATGTATGTCCACTGACTGGACGAACATAAGGAGATACCTTTTTAAACTAGGGACTCCAGCTGCTGCAGGAAAATAAAAAAGGTGGTAACTATATTTTAGGTATGAGGAGAAAGCATTCAGCCTAATGTATCGTTGATGTTCTGGTCATGTCTCTAACACCAATACTGAATTCTGTATTTCACTTAGATCAGAGATTTGACCTTTGTTTACTCTGAGAAATATTGCATCAAGACTTTGCATTCTTTTAATGTACTTTCTGACAGTGTACAAGAACTTTATTTATGAATCCATTGGCAACTAGGTACTTTATCACAGATACCAGTCCCAAAGGATGTAACGAACATGTCCTAGATGACTATAATTTGAAATCTGATATTCAGGCTATACTTAAAGATGGAAATTTAAACAGTCTATTGATGGTTGTTTTATCTAATTATATCTAGAGGGACTACAGCAGTTAGGTAGCTCAAGTATGGGATTACTAAACCTCTAGTTACCTGTCCTTGTCTGAAGAATTTATAGATTGCAACGAATCAGCAGGGGGGAAGAAGCTCAAGGACTGTGTTTTGGTTTCCTACTTCTAGACTGACTATCTCAAATTACAACCCTGTTTAAAAATCACGTGGCCACACCTCCTTGGGCCTTTTCTTTAAAGTATCTTCCATGTCTCTGCTGCCTTAGATGCACTGTGCAGAGGGAACCTGAGACAGAAGCTGGAAGTCCAGAAAGGGAAAGAATGGGGAATAAGATCTCCATCTTCCTCTGGCAGTAAACTCCTAGATCAAATCAGGCTCTAATGTGCAACTTCACATTAACAGAACTCTGCAAATCACCGCCCTAAGGGTCTGATTCATCAGTAATGCTCTCATTTCATTGTGCTGCTCTGCTGATAGGAAAGGTACGCAAGTACGTGTTAACAGGTTGGTGCACTGTGGCTGTTTTTCTTATGCTCTGTTATGTTTGTAAATCTGTTCTTAAGAGTCAACACTAATACAAAATGATTTAAGGTTGAAACTAATTGAAAGAGAGAAAATTTTTGCACGGCTGCGTAATCCTTGGGTTTCTTGTGTGTAGTCCATGTATGATGCTTTAAAAAGGCCCTAATAATCATACTACTACTACTACTACAGGACTAAAATTCACATCAGGTCAACATAGAGTTAAAAACAGGATATGAACCAATAACTTCAGTATTAAGAACTACAAGTATGCTGTAAGAATTCTAAAATCTGTAAGCATGAATATAAACTGGGGAAACTCAGGGTTAAGTTTATATTGAAAAAAATCCAATCACATTAAGATAAAAGATAGACAAGCAAGTTACTCATACATTAACTTATACCTGTCATGGTACTATGAATGAAAAAATACATGAAAAATGTCCAAAGTACTGAAAACATAATTCCCAGTTAATCCAGTACCACAAACACTAAATTATATAAATCATAACAATGGTTATTACACAGTCTTACTCCAGGATACCCTATCATTACTATTCTCAATAGTAGGACTGAGAAGACACCTCCCTGTGACACAGCTCTCTCATGGTTCTTTTGTGCTGACAGAGGACCAGGTTAACAAAAAGCAACCTACTTCTCACAGATCTTGCAACACACAATCCCTGCTGCCACGTTAAAGACTAATGTGACAATAGAGGGAAGCCCAACCTCCTTTCCATTTGCTCTCCTGCTTAAGACTCAGGCATAATACAGTTAATAATGAGTATGCATTCTTAGTCCAAAATCTTCTACTCCATTCTGCTAGAATTGAACACTTGTTTTAAAACATGGGGACTACTATTAAAAGTTGCTGGAAGTATTCATGTAGAAAGCTGAAAAGATTGACAGTGAATTTTTTTACTTATATAGCAAAGACTAATTTGTATTTTACGCTGTTTCAGCAGTCTTTGACTGTTTTCTTCAAAATCACTGGCTCAGTGGCACCATATGGAGCATGTTGAACTTAAGATACCAAGAATGTGTCCAAGATATATCTCACTCCAGTGTGTTAAAACATTCCACCCTGCAGCTGTCATTATATGAATATAATTCATACCCTAAAGTTTAAAGAAAAACAGTGTAGCTTACTATGCTTACAAAAATATAAGATTTTTTTTTTTGGTTCCAAGTAACGGTCAGTAAATGGAGAACAGTTAATCATAAATATTGCTTTCTTAAATATTTAAAATATTAACTGATCATGAACTGGTTTAATTTTGCATGATATTTATGACTGAAAAAAAATATGCAAAAGAATTACTAAAAAAAACTAGCGAAGGGACTAGTTATCTAGACTTAGCATAGCCCATCACTGCTTCTTTCTTTTCCATTGACTGCATTTCTTTAAAAATTGATATATGAGCTTACAGGGCAAAAACCTCAGCCGCATTTTTGGTAATGGCACTGAGCAAGTGTATGATCATTGTTATGACATTTCACATCTCTCTGGTCATTACTTCTCCAGTCTTTTATTTGTTCCCCCTGTTTAAAATGCAAGTTTCTCAGGAAAGGACACGCTTCTTACTCTTTTGTACAGTGTATAGTACTCCAAACACCTTCTATAAAGTTAACTGCTGTAATAATAAGGGTAGGAGAGAGGCAAGAAAAAAGAACTCATGACGGTTTCTTAGAAAAGCTGTCTTGGGATGGACACATTACTCAAATGGTCAGTGTGCAACCTAGTAATGCAAGTTGCCTTAGAAAAGGATCCACAAAACCATTTTAACATGCCAACCCATCATATATTCTGTATATGACATGTTTCAGAGGAAAACTATTTTAGCGATTTAAAAAATTTTATTGATACAATCTTTCATATGCCTTTGTCTGTAAAGTCAGGAAGTTGTATGAGGCTCAGGGGAAAATGTTTTAGAAACCTTCTAAGGTTATCCCATAATAGCTTATTGATAAATGGTAAACTCATATGTAAGGCTTAATATACTGGAGGCCTTCAAGGGCAGGCAGTAAGTTCTGTGTGTCTTGCTAGCAAGCTGGGGATCTCCCCTCTACAATATTGTCAATCGTCCATTTACAGCCATCCAAGGACCACAGATATTGATACAGGCCTTATGTCTCTAGCCAATATAATATTAGGGAGGCATTTCATATTTGCAGGGAGATTACTGGTAGCAGGAACATGGAAAGGGGTTTCAAGGGGTGGTTTATTGCAGAAAGATGGCTAGTTGGGGTAGTTCAAAGCATAGAAGCTGGCTCTGTTGAGAGAGAACAGTAACTATGCTTGGTAGTAAATCTGAAAGACATAGAAAAAAAGAATAGGCAAGGAAATGTTATGAAAAGGTAAGCATCATAGCTTGTTATGATCTTGATTTAAATTAGTAACATGGTTTGGACAGAGTAGTATAGGCAAAATTAGTTACATTTCAAACAGTTTACAGGATGAGTTGGATATATTTCAAACCTACTTTGGGGAATTTTACCTACATTAATTTTAATTTTTCTTACTCATTACCCTGAACAAGGATTTATTGCAAGAGGTCTTATTAACAGATGAAAAAAACAGTAGCACAGAAAAGTTGTTCCATTCTAATTAAAAAAAATCATTCAAACACTTTCCACATGTTGTATAAATTGTAAAACGAGAGAGTTCTAATTATCTGGCTAATCTTTTCTTTAAAGAAATATCTTTGTTCAAGGACCACAGGACTGGCCATAAAGGATCAGATCATCAATCTATCTAGTCCAGGACCTTGTCTTTAGAAAACTGTTAGGAGGAAAACCGAATGAAGCTGGAATTTTACATAACAGTCCAGTTTCCTTTAAACTCTCATTAAAGAGTTGGCTCTTAGCCTGCAAAATAAGGGTTAAAGGATATTAACTGTGGATAGCTATATTGTCTAGTTATCCAATTCTCCCCAACTAACACTCAAAATCATGACTGTATCATTGAATGTATAGATTTTGAAATAGAAAATATAGGGGGTTTCCTTTCTGTTTCTGATACTATTCTAAAAATTGTTACCTTGAACAATGGCCACAAGAAAGAATGTCTGCAAAATTCAGCATCTTCCTGGTGTGACAGCATTACTCTTCAACCTATTACATATTCTCTCACTCTAGATCTATCCAAATGCCATCCAAAGTAACCAACTTTTGCTCCTTTATGTTGCAGTATTCTATACAGTGCACTTTTAAATTCCAAATAATAAGAGAGAGAAACTCTTATTTAAGAATAGTAGAGGTGAAGTTTGGTTAAAAAGATAATTGACATTTAACTTCCTAAAAAAATCAACTCCAATGGAAGAGGTGCAAAATGAATAGTTATGCTTCAAATAAAGTCTGTTACAAGGAAGACACTCTCTTGCAAAATACTTAATATCTTTACCATAAATGAAAAGATAACTTTGTGATGTCTTACATTGTCAATTCCATACTAGCTTAGAAATTATCCCAAGAACACAGACAAAGATGTTGTTAACATACTAAACACTCTGATCTTGATTTTTTAACTTGCTCTACCTGAAATATATATACATACACCACTCATCCTGGAGCACAAACTTTGTGTTTGAAATATGAAAGAAACTCATCTGCAAGTAGAGTTAATATGGACTCCTGAAACTTACGGTTTCCATAGTGCACTCTACATAATCAGTCCACCTCCCACCAGTGCTGCCCTTTAGAGTACTCATACATGTGTCCACTGACTCTCAGATAATGCATGTTCAGAGATGGGCCACAATTGGCCAGCATAAGACTATGTACTTCTCCAGTTCTTTTCCCCAGTTTAGATTCTGTAAGAAATGAATTTGGTTCCAGATGATGAGTGTTCTTTTTTGAGCAGTTAGATTCAGTAGTTTGACTCATTATCGTAATTCGCATATAGCAAGATGCAGCTCCATCCAAATCTGGCATTTACTTTGATGTTCAAATCAAATGCATAGCGATTGGCAGCTATACGTGCAGAATTTAAATTGACTGATCCATTTATCTGAAACTGGTATGTGTCCAACACCACTCACAGATGTATCTACTGGTCTAGTAGAAATTCTGAGAGGAAAAAGCCTAGCTGCTCCAAAATGACATGTATATTAAACATTGTGTGTGTTAAGACCACCTGACTGCCCATCCACACAGGTCAAACATGTTTCAAAAAAAATTAAGAAAACGCTTCAGGTGAACTAATGGTGATAAAGATACCATGAAATTTCAGATATTTTTTCCTGTTGCAGGAAGGTCCTCCTTTCAGCGCAATCAGAACTTCCCCAACAACACAATTTATGGCTATAACTTAATTTTTCATGAAAATTCCAGATCTTCTAAAAAGAAAGAATGCCACATACCCTGGAGAAGTCAATGGTCTGACTAGACAAGATAAAAATGCCGTGGTCTCTCAAGAGGAATTCCAGAGCAGAAACACACTTTGTTAAGAGAGATCCTGAAGAGGGTCTAATCTATGAGGTCTCTGCCCTGCCAGGAACCAAAGACCACTAATAGCCTGTCCTCTCAGAATTACAAAATTAGTATCCTTCAGAAGGACAGCCACAGAGAAAGAAAAGTAAGCATGCTGTTGACTGGCAACTCCCGACTGGCTTAGACTCAAAGGACTAAAAAGTCACTATGAAGAAACAGAATTTCTCAATAAAAACAATGAGTTTCCCCTGAATTAAGACCCATCAATCTTCAGCATCAGAAAAAATTAAATAAAACTCCTAACTCTGGAAATATCTGGGACATCCTCAAATAGCCCACTCAACTAGCAGGGCTGTACCTTGATAAGAGCAGGACATCTTGAAAAGTATCACTAAGAACAGATTAGTTGGGGATCCCAAGGGTCTTCCATTGGAATGTGTACTACTTTCCCATTGCTGTAAAGTGACTTTCTTAAATGCTAGGAGTTTTTGTTTATTGACGAGGTCAGCCCATGACCTTCTGGAGCGGAGAGAACCAGCAGGCTCCAAGCTCTAAGACTTGGACCAGAAGCAGATGCTGATGGCCATTTCCTTTGTAAGGGTGGCGAGGAAGTCCTGCTCCTTAGCTGGGGTTGAGAAGAAGAAACTCTGCTTGTGAAACTGCTTCCTCCAAATGAAATAACGTGAGGATGATGAATACAATTGTTTACTGAATATCAAATTCAGAGAAGGAGGTCCCACTCAACACAGCTAGAAACATCATCAAGAAACAGATGCGTATATTCCAAAATTTCTACTGTCCCAGCCATTAGACAGCTACAATTCTTTCCTTCAGAGACATGCTTTCACCTGCAAACTACCTCAGCATGGAAGGCAAACTGATTAGCAGATAATTTCTGTGGAGAATTAAAAAAAAAAAGTGTAACGACTAGGAGAGATGAGTTTTGTTAACTTAGATCAAATCCTATAGCAAAGCAATTTCCCCACATGGCTTCCCTGGGAGGTCCATATTTAAACAAACAGTACTGTAAGTCAGAATATGACCACTAAACCACAAAATATAGCTTAAGGCGACACTTTAATGCGGCTGCAAAATTATCACCCAAAGGCTGTTGTAAATGGGGTGGCTTATGTTTATAAATAAGGTAAGGGTTTAGAGATCAATTAATCCCTTTGGAAAAACCACGGATGCTTTTATGTATCTTTCAGCTATTTAAGGTACGCTGCAATGGTATTTTTTTTACTCCTTTTCCAAGCTCCTTTCCTGTCTTTTTGACAACTTTTTGAAAAATTATTTAGAAATTAAAAAAATAGATTTGCAACCCTTACATATATTTATGACCCACTGTATATGCTTCATAATATAGTGCACATTTAGATTTCCTTTGAATGCCATTTATAGGAGGGAAAAATTACACTTTAATTGTATAATTAATAAATTTAATGAATGAAAGTGTCCAGTATTATCAATTCTAATGTTTTAACTCTACATTCAATTAAAAATTGAAATATAGATTCTAATCAATAACAGTTTAGCAGAAGTCAGTTCTAACTACCTTCAATGTACATATACGTGCACAAAGGAAAAATCTCTTTGCATTGTTTACTCATACATGCCACGTTTTCCGTAGTCTTAAGGACACATCTGTGGGATACATTTATTTCTATCAAATCTATAAACAGTAGGAATCCCAGTAACAGGAGATTACGTAACTGGTTGGAAAGAAGAGAGGGTTCAGATGCCTAGTTTTGCTCTTTGTTCAAGAGAGTCAGAAAAATAAAACTACTTAATAGATTTGTACTCAGATGTGAAACTCTTTTGACAGTATAAAAATATTATTTGAGCTATATAAGCAGAGTGAAAGAAGGTGTTGATAGAGAAAGATAAGAAAAGAAACAAGGTTGAAATTGTAGTTTTGAAAAAACAGTGCTATGTAATAGTACAGAAAAATGTTAACATAACAAAGATATTGCCAGTTCTATTCCAAAACCCCAAACAATGTTTTCAGGATCATTTCCTTGTAAAACAGTTCTAAAAACAAAAATCAAAAGCCATTTTAATGCAGTTTCAACTTACTTTTGTACTACATGTTTTCATTTTGTATGGTTGTTTTTAAGAAACTTCAGTATTAAAATAATTACAAAAACATGTTCACTCATACAGACTGAAAAACAAATCTGCTTTTAGTCTCTGCATTTATTACATTACATTGCATATTATCTTGATAAACTGAGGTTAGAGCAGCCTTCAGACCTCTCTACAGGACATGACCACTGGGTTTTGAACATCATGGACTTAGTACTGGCTCCTTAACTATCCTTCCCTTCCCTTCTCTTTCATGTACCCTTTGTTCATACTAAAATTTATAAACACAGTGAGCATCAGTACATACTCCTTACACAAATACAAGCTCTTTTATACAAAAAAAGTCTGTCCAGGAACTTCACAGCTAACACCAGAACTTATGCATGCATAAAAACATTCAACATATATATCTATGTTGAATATATATAACTTAAGTCAGGATTAAAAAGGATATTGCTGTAAATATTTTACTACAGAAATAAAATCTTTAAGTCTGACAATGTCCATAACCGTGTTTATTTGCTAGATTGCTTGGGAGACCACTGGTTAGATAAGATGAAACAGAGAGGTTATCAGGCTTTCTCTTTCAAAGTCCTCTGTACCACCGTGTATTACCTCCTCATCTATCCAGATCTAGTGGCTGTGTTGCTGGGGAGTTGGACCAACTTGGTGATTCAACAATAATCTAGCTCACAGAAATTACTCTTGCTGTGTACATAAAATTGCTAAATCTGATTAAAGGGGACAGATGAGACTGTGGTAAGGGCAGGTGAGAGAGGTCCGCATTAGCTCACATTTAGATGTTATCCATGGGGACAACATGGCACTGCAGCCTTACAGTTCACTGTAAGGACTGTAATAGCAGGAGAATCCCCAGTGTATGTTGGCATAAAAGGTGTTAGCATGACCTAACAATGCTCTAAATCAAAAACTGGCTACATCTGGCCCAAATAGGGCTTGAAATGTGGAGTCTATTTAATAGACCTTAGCTGGATTGCTAAACAAAACCTTTACTGAAACCTATGCATTTTACCTCCATCATTATCTGCAAATATCTGTGAAACTTAATTGTTCCGGATTTAAACCGATTTAAAGAATTTTTTGTGAACATTTCTGTCTTCATTCTTCTAGTTCTTATCAACTGTATAACTTAATTTGATTGATGCCCTTATTTTTGCAGCTTTTACGTTATATATTTGTATTATCTTACATGTTACATGTTTTAGCCTTGGTACTGATTTTTGCAAATGCATATGTAGTTCACTTTTTAAAAGGCTTTCAGAAACTTGTATTAATATTACACTGAAAACTGAAAGGTGAGTTCTTTAGGTTTTTTCTTCCAGTCAGGTGAGTTTTGTTCTAAACATCCAGCAGCTGACATTTCAGGACACTAAGTGAAGAAAAAAGTTCGAACTTGAGTTTGCTTGTTCCTGGCTCTGCTCTTGCTGCATGACCTTGGGCAAATAACCTCTCAATTGTCCACCTGTATAATAGAGACAAGACTCCACACCCACCTTATTGGTTTAATCTGAGCTTTAATGTTTATGAAGTGTTATGAGATGCTCTGGGAAATGCTACAAAGTGAAAAGGGTTATCAATCATCATCAGGAAAACAGAAGCTGCTGAAATACAGTGAAATCTGCTTTCCCTCCTCACAGGACATGTTTTGTCTTGTGCTGTGTTCTAACCAGTATTTGTAATCTTAAAAGTATCTCAGCACTGCATAGCATAAGAAAGGATAAATACCCCCAAGCATTCTGAAAGACTACCAGAAAATATTTTTAGTTTGACAAAGTGGAGCCTGTGGTAGAGTATATGCTTCTCTTCTAAATACCTGCTTGTTTTCCATAACAGGAAAAAAGAAAACCATTTTTGAGATAGGATTTCTAAATTGCTTAAATAGCTAGACATTAGCTGAAAGCAGCACTGAATATCAATTTAAATACTTGGCTCTCAATTTTTCTTTCATTCATAATGTACTAGGTAAACTATACTAAAATAATTACTTGCTTATTACTCATGAATTTCAGTGCAGCAGCTGAGACAATGTAGATAAATAAGATGATTAATTGAAACAGAATGAATCACAACAAAATATGTTGTTGTATAAGGTATGAGTAACTCCACAGTGATTCATATCATTTCAGATAACAGGGCTTTTATCAAAGACGGCTGCAAAGTTGGGAAATGATTTAAAAGCATTTCATCTTAGAGAGCCACTGCAGTTCACAAGGGAGGGGAGGGGGAAAATAGGTAAAAAAAAAAAAAAAAAAAGAGAGAGGGAGAAGCAGATTCAATGTCTGCAGCTGAAATAGCCTTGGGCTGTTTCAGCATCCTTCCCACAGCACATCTTTACCACATACCATTGACATTATCAACCCCCCCTTGTGCTAGAGTCCCTCTCATTTGTCAGTTGGCCACAATGTATTAGATATTTCAGTACCGAGAAAGTTAATTCTATGAGTTAAGCTGCAATATTACAATGCCATAACTTTCCTATAATTGAAAACACAAGACCTGCTCCAGGAAATAAGTGTCAAAACTCTACAAAGATATAAAAGAAAAATAGTATTTATTTTTTCCTCCATTCAAAATGACAATTTTTAATTCCCAGGCTCCCTCCAAAGACTTTGCAGCAATCTTAAATGTAGGATTTATAAAAAGAAATTGCTATCTGTTTACTGCAGTTTAGAAAAGCAAACACCAGCAGCAGCTGACCTTAAAAACCCGTACTTGTTAAAATAGAAGAGAAGATGAGATGTCTCCTTACAAAATTTTTTCCCATGTGTATTTAATAAACTGGGTCAGAATATCTGAGTAGGATTTTTAACTGAGCCGTGGACTCCCTGTAGGGCCCTGTGCAAACCTGCATCTCCCGCTCAGCCACGGAAGGAAGGTAATTACCCTCACCTGTGGGGCAAGTGGCTGAGAAATTCGGAAAGCGTAAGGAAAAGGCAAACACTGGCATGGAAATGGAAATGCAAACCACTGACGCCCAACTTAATTTCACTGAAGATGATGAATGTTTCTGAAAACTTAATTCAAAACGGATAAAGATGTAGAAGCTGAAGGTAAAGGCTGAACTCAGAAGGAAGACAGCTTGCAAACAACCAAGACTGAAAATCAGCCCTCAGTATGGACAGATCCAGTAAGCTCAAAAGAAAGAACCAAGGTCTCTTCAGAGCTCTTCGCATAACATACATGCAAGTTAGCAGTACAGCAAAATGTGCTCCTGCAAGACACTCTGTTTCAAATATAATAAAAAATAATTTTCAATGCTTACTTGAAAAGGCTTCAAACAGAAACAACAATTTGGTGATATTTATGGCATGACCAGCCATCTTTTGCTATGTTCCTTCCTTCCTGGCCTCATCTCATACAGAAGAACAGACTGAAATGTTTGTCTCCCTTTCATTATTTATTGAAAGTCAAACTCTATTTCCCTTCTGCCACAGACCCAATAACAGCTGCCATCTGATTTTCTCCTGTCTCTTACCTCTTAATCATTTCCTCAGAATCAGACAAGTCACCAGTGTGAAAGGACATTGAGGCGGTGTGGAAAAGTATCCGCTAGGTCTATAAGCAGTAGCAATGACTTTGGTGTAAATTCAGATCAACTCAGATATGCCATTATGAATGCACACCAGCTTAAAAAGCATCACCACGAGGCTCATTTATCTTACAAAAATGATTATGTCACATTCAAAATTCTTGTGAGCTGTGGGCAGATTCCCAAGACTGCAGGTATCAAGTCTGGCCCCAGGTGATAATCCAGCAGAGGAAATTTGCAGGCAGGACTGAAGGTTGCCCACAGTGTCCTATCTTAATGTAATATATCACAGCATGTGGAGTGAAAGTTGTTTACAAACACAGGTATAGGTTACACAAGGGGAATAGACTGATTTGTTTGGAAACTGTCATTTAGGTGTAAAACCTAGTGTGTTGAACAGCTTTATGCCAGAAAACTTAGCAGCATGTCCATTCGCTCCCCTGGTTAAAATAAGCACAAAACTATGGACTGACAGCCAGTTCAAAATCAGTAGCATGTTAACCACTGTTACCAGTTTTAGATATACTGGTTTTCCTTGCCATTAGAGAGAATTTTCCATGTCATTAAGGACACCTGCCTTTACAAAGGCTTACAAAGGTTCTTACAGGCTGTGTCCAAACTGCATATATTTGTAGGGGTGTTTATGTTAATATTTGATACCTCACTTGAAAAATATTTTAAATTAAGGAGACAATGTACCATTTTGGTATAACTGTAAGATGAAATGATGACAAGACCCGTTTGATACCTTACTGCATACAAAGGCACACATCTTTTTAAAGCTCAGGATTCAGAACTGCAGAACCACCACTAAAGCTACTGTCATTGCTTTTTAAGATATAGAAAGCTTGCACAGAACCTTCTTTCTTTTCAGCACGTTTGCTGTCACACCAGCATCAATTTCCCGATGAGCTTGCAGAAGCATCTGTCTTTGCAGAACTTCAGCTTACAATCCTGTAATTAATTTGTTCAGAGACTGCATGCTTAGAAGTAACAGCTCTTTACACTAGAGAAGAAGAGGATCTAATTTCCAAGAATAATTGTTATATTAGTTTTCTTTATTATATTCGTGCTTCAGAAAAATCCATGATTTCTCTTCTAAGTAACCTCCTCAACTTCTACTGATCGCTGTACATTTCATACTGCAAGCTATATTGCTTGGTTACGGTTTTTGTTGTAAAGCAATAGATGAGGAGCTCAGCATGTCTGTAAACCTAAAGTTTCTAAATTCTAGAATTTCTCAGCCATGTCCTGCCTACACGAAGATTTTTACCACATCAATACCTTAATAAATATTCCTCTGAGTCATGAATGACTGCCATATGCAGGCATGAATCGTGACAGCTTTGTAGTGTCCCTTGAATTGTGAAGACCTCCACAGAAGAGAAACTGCTATCCAGCTGCACGTCCCAAAATATACAGACTGTTCCCCCCAGAAGTACTTCCTTCCCCGATGAAATGCCATTGTAATTTTGGGGAGACTGGAAACTGAGTTAAGATTCCCGTACCCGTTGTTGACTTCAATGGTCAGGTGTATCAGAGACATCAAGCTTTAGCCCTAACTGGGCAAGTGGAAAGAGCTCTGGGAAAGAAATATATGCAAATTTAGGCTCCTTTACTTGCCTAGTATCATTGCTGTGTAGGAAACATTCCACAACTCTGTGCAGAAATCTAATTTTAAAAGCTTTCACTCCTTTGACCATTCTGTTACTGAAAGTTACTTTGAGTTGTAAAATACATATTCTAAGGTGAGCTTTTACAGACAAATTAAGCAGCAACTTGTGACAAAGCAGTTATCATCAGGAGATAATTGACCTTATTTGAGAGTTAAGCATCCTGAGGCAAAGTAGAGTGTGCTTAATCCTGGCAGGTTAATTATCCAGTGATTATGGTAGCTTGGAAGGTATTATTGCTGAGAACCATTTGCAAAATGACACTATTAAAAAAACCTTAATTTAATAAAAATTAAAAGCAATGACAATAATCAAGTTATCCAGTCATGTACTGCTTGATAATGACTGCAGAATGGCCCTAAGTGGCTAGAAGCAATGAACATATAATTATTCCTATTCCGAATGTTCTGTACTAAATTTATTATATGAAGTACAGTTAATAAGTATCAAAAATCCAGGAAAGGATGTTTGGCTACTTATAAAAGGGATTGAAACAAATGATCAAACCGCCAGTGGTCACTGAGTTAATGCTGAAACTGATACATGTACATAGTTGTCATCACAGCATTCAGCGTCTCCACAGCAGTTGTTTGCTGGCATTTACATTCTAAACTAGAACATTTATTCTGAGAGGTTTATAACTTGCCCATTTTAATTACCATCTGCCTGAAACTTGAAACAACCAATCTCCATTCAGATGCAAATTTTGAAGTAGAAGATGTAATTTAAAATCACTTTGCCAATTGTTTTTAGTTTAGGAATGGCAGCAATTTGGAATTTTGCTGCTCTTGGATGTTTTTGTATTACTCAAAAAATAAAGAGCCCAGTGCTTAACAATAAAATTGTATTGGTCTGTAATGTGGAGTGAAGATAAATATAGGAAAGAATAAAATTGTGTCTGAGAGTATTGTTTGTACTAATAAAGTAACAACCACACCACTCAGCATGCCTTGCTTATATGTTAACTTATGCTCTTTCAGTATTTAGCTGAACTAGCAAAGATGATGGAAAAAGTAGCAAAAAGCAAAAGGAAATCACAGTAAAATGGCAAAAATATGGTTTTGGCTAGCTGAAGTGGTTCACTGCCTATCAGTGCATACATAAACACAAAAAAACCATCCTGAATGTACTTGTAGATGAAGTAAAAATGGGAGAAAACCCCCACAAAACAAATGAGGAAGCTACTAGAAGGCAGAACATGTCAGAATGAACTTCTCTTGAGTTTCGCAACTACTCTTTACCACAAACCATTATGCAGAGAGCAGAAATACTGACAATCACAAGATACAGCAGCTACTAAAATCTACAAGGACACTAGGCCAAGAGTGTGGTTTCAAGTCACACAGAAAGACAGGAGAACAGACCACTGCAAATAGCATTGCAACCACTCAAAGCAGCAATGGGCAGCTTACGTAGCAGAAAGCAGAGACTAAGAAATGCCCAGGGTTTCAACTGAGAGTATAAGTAACAAAGCATAAGAGGCTGGTACTCTGAACTATATGTATGTCGTACTGCCAAGTTTAAGGATGATCACCTAAGTTTAAATAGTATCTTTTACCTTGAAAGACACCAAAATGCTTCAGAAATTATACACAGAAAATGCAGAGTCTTTCAGCTTTAATACACACAACAGTCTTATACGATATTTTATGACAGCAGGTGAATACCACAGCAAACTGAAATGGAATGTTGCCAGTGGACTATAAAGCTTGCAAATATACAAAAAGTAACAACCTATGTTCTACCTTCTGAAAAACAGCACCCAATGAGCCACTGTGATGTGAATTCTCCTAATAGGTCAATGTGGCAATATTTACATAAAAGACCACAAGTTTCTATGAAGCCCTTCCACCCAAACATTGGCTAGACTTGGTATTACTCTGTAAAATCTGACAGTATTTTTTGGTTGAGATTATACCACTATTAAATCAAAATATCCAGTAGCACCTTTCTGAGGACTGTATTGTGAAACACCGAATAAAGGTAACAATTGCCAATAGCAGCGAAGTGTCTGGAAAATATGTCTGTATCATTAACTACAGTTAAAGAGGGTTTTCTTTCAAACCCTGCATCTAAAAAACTTTGCAATTTTCTTAATTTTATTTACTCTTTTAATTCCTATATCTGTAACAATGCTAGCCCCTCATGTGGACAATAGTGTAAAAAATTGACTTGTGCCAGTGCAACTCCCTGTGTCACAATCAGGAATAACCACTGACAGGAGCAAGGTGCTTTTCCCTAATTTTTCTGTACTAACGTAGTTTTCTTGAGAGATAACACTTCATTTAGGTGTGTCACACTTTCCAATGTTCTTTTTAACCTTTTTCTGCTGAGCAAACTAATAAATATTTAAGGCACTTTCTGAAGTGGAAGAAAATAAAAAAGTGATAGTACTACAGTGAGAGAATCCTGAATTCATTTGGTCTATTACCATGGCCTTCCAGGCAGAATTTCATGCAATTTGTTTGCCAACTGTTGCACAGCAAAGATAAGCCTTCCTTAGCTGGACTGCCAGACCATCTACTGTAAAATCAATGAGAACCTTCTAAACCAACTAACCATTTCTTAGTTTCCTCTTCTCACTTCTCCCCAAGAGTCATCTTCATCACAGAAAATGCTATTAATAGCAGCAGCATGGGTATGGAAAGAAGTTACTGAACCTCAGCAGCTCTGCAGTAGCCTTTCATATGTTTTGTTCCAGCAGAGAATTAAACTCTGGGTGAGTACATCATGCACATGGACAGTTGCAACAAAGCAGCCAATGTGCTGGGTATTTCCTCTTTTAGCTAGAGTAACTTGTTCACGTGTCTCTACACTAGAATGAGCACATTGTAAAACTCTAACAGGTCAAGTGACATCTTTGGCATCTTCCGAAATATCAGTGTCTTCTGACCGTGGATTTAATTTTCTAGTGACACTTCACACGGTCATTCTGTCTCTACAAATAACACAGACTCAGAGACACAAACAGCTAGGTGCAAGAGATATAAATACTTCTATTACTTTCGTAAGACTCACCATCTCATTTCCAAAAAGGACATCCACGTAAGGCATGACTTTCATCATAGGCTCTTTGTAGAACTGGCTAATAAATGGTGCAGAAAGATTCAAGGTGAAGATCTTGTTGTTCGCAGAAGCCTGAGCAGCCACTTTTAATACTGCTTCTGGTGACACTGTCAGGAAGAACCCCTGCAAGCATCCAAACAAATCAGTGTATGTTACTAATTTCATATTAGGAAGCATGTGAAGTACGCTGCTTCTAGGTCTCCCCACACCCACCCTTGTCATACACCTGCACAGATAAAAACAACTGGAAAATACTGCCTTTCCATTAAGGTATTATGTATATGCCTACAGTCACAGCACTCCAAAATTAAACATAACTCTCTACCTCTGCATTCCATGTAGTACACCTTCCCATGGCAGCTAAAACTAATGTTCATATTTTAAAAGGCGATACATTATAATTCTAAACGCCCCTTTTTTAGCAATAGAGTCAATCAGACTGTGCTGCTTAATTCCAAAGTCCGGTACGACGGTTCTATACACAGCTAGGATATTAATGAAATCCCTTGCCTGAAAAATTATTACCTTATTTATAACAAATATGTTGAGTATGCTGTCACTGTAGTACCTGTTACTGTTTTGCAGAAAAAAACTCGGGATTTTCACACATGTATTTATTTTCTTCTTTATTCTGAACATGAACATTCAAGTGAGTATCAGTTGTGAAACAAAATAAACAGAACTCATCCAGAAATAGCTCTATGTCTACTAAACTGTGAATGCTGATTCCAACCCTGTATGAAGAACAGCTCGAGGCTGCCATTTTGAACTGAGCATTGCAGATGGTTACCTCAGCTGCATGTCTTCCAGCAGTTGTGTAAAGATGCCCTACAGTTTCAGCAATCTACACATTAGACAAACGCTTAGTCTTTACACTAATTAAACAAATTTTGTATGATTCATTTTTATAATCCTAAAAGCGATTTTACTAACTGTTGTCAAAACTCAGCGAGTAATAGCAATTTTCAAGCAAGAGCAGCAAGTGCTAAATTTAAGGCCAGAGATAATGTCTAAGGCACAGTAAACAAAAAACTTTGAGAGGAGTCTGATAAATAAAACACCATCAGTCCTATCTGTAACATCACTACCATGACACTCTAAAAGGTATAATAGTGAAATAGTCTTATTTCCCGGTTTTTATCCATATTATTATGTCTTTGAATAACAAGATATCTGTATTTTTATCCTGCATACTTTAGCTAACAGATCATCTTAGGCACACTACTCTCTGGAAAAAAATAATGTAACAAAGAGTCTGCAGACTTTAAAGACTACTTAGAAAGTCTTCCTATTTATTTTTCCTTACTCCATGCTGTCCATTCCAGCTAAACCATGATTGGTTTCAAAATTTGGGCATGATTCAGTATATGACAACAAAAGTCCAAAGGGTGCAAGAATGCTTTGCATCTTGTGGAGTTACTCAGCACCTTGAACTATTGGAAGCCCATAAACATCCAAGCTTCCTTGCTAATTTTACATTCCGAAGAATTAAAATGAACAGTTCATATAACATCTTGTCTCCATAGCAATCTCTACCATCTTTCAGTTTTTCATTTAATGAACAAGAGTTGGATTTTTAGAAAACAGTTCCAAACACAAAATAAAAACCCTTCAAGGGTAACATGTTGCCAGCTGTGGATAAATCACAGATTGCTACACAGTGGACTACGCAAATAGTAACCTGGTCAAATAATTAGGCTTCTTACCAACGTTAGGCTGAACACTTCATCTGAACTGAAATACATCTGATTGTAATTTAAGGTACAGAACACTATCCCCATGAGATCTAACTCAGGCCTGCATCCAACTCTCTTTTCCTTGGAAAGGCAACATAAAAGTACTGAGATTCAGATAGGAGAGCTTGCTTTTCAGATCTTGCAAAGGCCAAGAACTCTCAAGGGCTACAGCTCTGTATTCTGGGTTTCCTAAAAATCACTTCTGCCATGTAATCACATTCTTCCGAAAGTTTTTTATATTTTTATTTAAATAACTGGTTGATATTAAAATATCTAGAAATTTGTGTGTATGACAACTCCTGTTAAAACTTTGCCAAGTATAACATTTCTTTGGAAAAACAAATTCTAGCAATAAAACCAAAAGTTGTAGCGGTACAATTCACACAATGGAATTAACGAAGTAGGAAGAAAATGTATAAAATCTCAACTGAACAGGTTTGGGTTTAAAGAAACCTAATTAGACCCCTTCTCCTTAAGTATTTACATTGAGTTTGTCTCCATTTTTACTGGAATCCCAATTACAGCTGTGACCAGTACAGCTACAGGAACCCAGCTTCCTAAGTTTGAGTTACAACTAGATAAGCCACAGACCACACTATTGCACCATGCTACAATTCTGAACAGGAATGAACTACACTAAACCAAACAGGTTTTCTTATACTTCACTGGGATTCACAATGAACCACAGCCTGAATGCTCTTGCAGCTGTCACTGCTTTTTGTCCAGACAGATGTATACAAAGGGATGTCTAAGTCAACTATCACTCTAAGAATTAACCGTTAGCCAACATTAGCTTTGAGTGTGAGAGTAAGCAAGTGTATCTTGGTATCACTGGTGTAAAAGATTTTGTATTTTGCTAGTAAGAAGTTCTATGCCCACAAACAAGAAGGTTCAGAGGCCTCTGAGAAGATACTCTATACCAACCTACAAACCTCAGCCTACTTCCGAGAGTTTTGGGAACCTTTTTACCCTCAAAACGCAAAGGTACCTTTAAACAACTATGAGGAAAATATCTGTAGTCAAAAGATGAGACGTTTAGTGAACATACAGAAATTCCAAGAGCCTGGGAAACTTAGGTTGCATTTATATATGAAATGAAATTACTGTGTGGGTATCCATCTTTGTGAAACAATGTTGTATATACATGGACATATGACAATTAGTCAGTGCAGTCAAAGAAAGTGAAAGGCAGCAATATTGTACTAAGAAAACCTATTAAACGTTAAAGGCCATCAGACATACTAGCAGCATGCAGCGTTCCTTTGGTGTGCACTGACTGTGACATACCAGATGCTACTGTTTCATATGTGCCACTATTTTCTGCTGCTCAAAGCGTAATGAGCCTCTTTTCTATGCCAGGAGAAAGGTACCATTGCACCACAAGCCAGAGAGCAAGGCTGAAATAATACATACACCAGGAAAATGGGATGACTGAATTATTTACATTCGTGTTTGTATGTACACACACACAAAATGTGATACTTTTCTTATGCACTGTAAGCAGTCCTGTTTAAATACAGTCTTTTGGTGGAGAAAGACATCTTCTTTGTGGGAGAAAGAGAAACAGAAACGAAGAAATAAGAAAAACACATTAGTGTATTGCAGACACATGCCTATGGGCGACACAGTAACTTGTTTGTAACTTAAAAGCTTTTAAAATTCAATATTAAGATGCACATGACAGACAAGGTCAAGAGAGAATATAATATTAATCTCATTTTCACAATACTCAGGAATCCTTTGATGCACTTTTAAAATATGCCAAGGTACTGTGAGTACAGCATAGTTTTTTACATATAGAGACAATAAAAATGAGGATTGATTTCAAACATACTACCCACTAAAATGCATTTTCCCCTCTCTTCTTTCTGGCTCTTCCTCTTCTCCTTGCCACTCCCATTTGCAGAGTGGGTTACATGAAAATAACTATCATATGAGTGACAGGATTTTGAACCATGGTATTCTGAGCTGATTTTGAAATGCCATTTAGTAACAATGTAAAATCAATAAATTGCAAGTGTGAATCAAAATATTTAACTTTCAGAAACACAGAAACAACAGTCTGCTGCCATTTAAGACAAATTATATTCTGCCAACATGAAAGGAACACATCATTTAATCCAGAATTATTTTATAGCAAGCATTTACATAAAAAAGCAATTATGATGACATCACACTCTCATCCATCTAAAGGGTGGAATTTTTCAGGCACATACAAAGTTTGACAGTTACGTAGCGACAGTCCTAATAAATATTGTGATTCAGTAAAGCCCTACAGAAATCACCTAACTTGAAGAACGCTGGCAGTTCCAGTAAAAGAGTGAGGCTGCCAAGGTGCCAAAAGAACTTGCTCTGTTAAATGACAGACATAACCAAGTCAGAGCTTTTGGCCCTGGTTAGGTTTCCTATATTCTGTACACAAAGAGAACTTCAAGCCACATACTTGGGCAGAAGAGGCTTTCCTCAGCTCTGCTCTGCCATCAGTCTCATCTGCTGCAGTCTAGCAGAAATATCAGGGCTTGGAAGGAGTGAACCTGCAACACATGGCAGTTCTTGGGATGAAGAATGAACCACTAGGTAACTGATCCAGACAGAAGAACTTACACAAGGCTTCCATTCCAGGTGCCCTTACAACCAGAAGAGACAGACTTTCATCTTCCAGCCTCTGAATTGCACGGGGCACAGACTGCATGCAGTCCATGTCCCACCCACTGTGAGACAAGGTAGTGAAATCATCTTCCTTAAGAACAAGAACCAGAAGGAATCTTCCCGCAAAGTTAGAGCTAAAGCTCTTCATCTGTCTTTGTACTTATGCGAGTTTAAAAGAATAGGGAACAATTTAAAAACTATCTTTAACACTGAAATATCTGAGCACAATACCTGGAATGTGAAACACTGTCAAGTTAGCAGACTTACTGACCCCTTATCACTTCCTCTGAGTATTGAGCAACTTGCAACCTGTTCCTGCTTGAAATTATTTGTTAAATTATTTTCCTGAGAGATGACAGAATAGTATCAAATGATAAGAGATAGTAAAATACTCATGATGTGGAAAAAACCTCCAGAAGTAATTAACAAAATCCCACAAATTAAATAATCATGACCTTTATTGCTTGTGCTTCATGTCCTTTTCTATTTTCCCTAGGAAGGACAAAAGCTGTATATAACTATCCACTTGGGAAACGTTCAGTCTGTAGATTAGTAAAATAACGAACATTATAATAATCTATGTACCTGTTCTTCATGTAATATGTCATTCAGGAACTTAGAAAATACCTACACACTATCAATTGCATTTTGGAACTATATTTTATCTTCTAGTGATCAGCAAGTGGTTACTTAATGAAACAAAATGCACTGCTTTTCGTCCAGTTCCTACTGGAGACAGTTGTTTCAAATCAGAAAGCAAGGACAGCAAGAATGCAACAATTTCTCTGAGTAATTGCTTTGGCTTGTTCGTGTATGCATTGTTTATTTTTATGAAAGTATTGCTTTATAACTGGAAAATGACTAAGCTGTAAACTATTGTTTTATCATTCTGAGTGGCCAGAGTTTCTGGTTTTGATAAAAGCCAAGTTTCAAACAGTTTTCAGTAACATAGGAAAAAACCCCTAACTGTCAGTAAACGTGCTTATATTGACCGTGACATTTTCCTCTATGATGGTGCCAACATGTCAGAACGAGAGGATTGCTTTCAGACTTGAACGGTTTCTTTGTTGCTGAAGTGAACTCTGATTGCTGCCATAGTAGTATCTCTCAGATAACAACAGTAGCAGAAAAACTCCAATATTTGACACTGTATGTTAAAGAAAATAATTATTTTATACATATATTAGCAATTTCTTTCTAGTTTTAAACAATTTGGAAATCTTTTTCGATTCTGATTGCTATAGATTAAATTGGGGAACTCCAGGAACTTCTTCCAAGCCCTATTTAGGACAAAACAATTTTGTGACTTCACTTATGGGATGTGTTCTCACCGAGTGTAGAGATGAGAACTTCAGCGATGAGGTGGAGGTATACACACATGTGCAGGACAGCAGTAATATACATAGTTTTGGTGTAGGAAAATGTCATCCCAAATAAAAAAAATCTCCTATTTCCCTGGAAACTACAAGGTTAGTTAAGCTCATTTTAGCAAGATGAATTAAGATCTTAAGATGACAGTTTGACATAGCTCCCTAAAGTCTGCCCCTCTGTGAGGAAGCAAAAAAGCTCTGTATTCTCTCTGAAGTTCAGCATACAGTTTTACATGAGTTTATTAAGCTCAGGGAGGGAGATGTCTATTTTTATTTATATGGAATTTATAACAAAATTTTTGAGGAAGTATTAAACTTCATCTCGGAGAGAGGAGACTAGAGGTTTTATTACTTTGATTAAGTAATTCAACATTTTTTGCCTCTGTTTACCCACTTATAAAATGGCTATAATGATAAATACACCTCCATTGGCAGAACCAGTGGGAGGTTTAATTACTTAACATTACTGAAATGACTGAAATTCTGTGCTGAAAGGTATTACAAAGTACAGGGGTTTACCATCAATAAAATATAACCAGCAAATGAAACAAGCTATGATAAGAAACAAACCACTTTTCTTCTTTCCTTCTAGTATCCCAAAAAACACTTTTCTACACTTTTTCTTCATTGAAAACCAATTTAAACCTTTCTGATAAAGCAATGCATCTTAAAATCTTTGTTAAATTGTTGATTAGAGAAATGGTTTCTTTCATCCTCCTAAAATAACTCTTCATAAAAAACAGGTTTGCCTAACCCATCTATTAATATGAGCATGATGTTGTGTTTAGACCAAAAAGTGGACTCAGTCATACCAATTATTGTTTAAATAAAGTCTAGAAATTAGCAATTATATTAGTTATGATGTTTGGAGCAATGAGAGAATTGATTTTCAATCTTTAATTTCCACAATTTTGAGCACAATCCCAGGGTCCCTGTCCTGGCAAATAAGCATTTCAGAAAGTAAAGTAAAAGGTATGGTTAATTTAGGCCCTTGATGATTGTGAAACATTTGCTTTTTTGTGTATGGCTAGTTACATTAATATAATTTGGCATCTCATTAATTATGTAAACATCAACCATATGTTGAATTCATTCAAGTTTGGTGTGTACATAATATTTACAGTGTATTAGCAAATTGAGAGAATCTATGTAACTACAAATGCATAGAGAATTTCTAATTCTCTAGACAGTTAATCCTCAGTTTGAAAGCTCTATAGGCAAACATTTAAAACAAGTCTATTCTGTGCTTATCGAAATAGCCTTGAACAAGAAGAGAACAAATACGAGTAACTTTTTAATTATAAGTGTTTATAACAGCACATTGGTTTATTACATAAACACAGATAAAACACTTAAAGACTGAAACAAGGACTGACCATTGACATATTAGTAGATAATCACCACTGACTGACTGGGTGTCAAAAGATCTTGTAAAACTGCAGGTTATTAGATATGGTTGTACAAAGTCTTGTGCATAACCATTCAAAGCTTGCATGTCAGTACTGCTTGCTTAAGATTCTTGTCTTTAATATTCCATGGCCTGAAAATAATAACAATTCTTCTGCTATGTGTATGCAAGAGGCTTTTTGGTTATGTGACCACACACACAAATATTGTGACTTTTAGAGTGGAGGGGCAAACTAATTTGGGGTTCCCCTGCTCTCAAAAAAAAGGAAAAAAAAAATCCTCACCAACCTCTTCCTCCATGCTAGTACATACTGCTATACCTGTGCCCTCAGAGTGTCAGGATTTCCAGGTGATGCAGAGGGATGTGAATGTTCCGTAACATAAACAAACACAGGAATGAGTCCAATGGCATGAAAAATAAGTCAAATGCAGCATAACTTCTATGCCTTATGGATTTCCCTGTCAACAACATGGTCATGCTATGAAAGGTTTCACTTAAATTCAGCTTAGGAAACAGATATAAGCTATAATAAAACATAGGTATGTTTTTCCCTAAGCAGTCTCATACTGAAACACTTAAGCAGAAACCTTTCTTCCTTCCCCACAACTACCTTTGAGATCTTGTAAATTATAAGAACATAGCAGCACAGGGATTAAATATTAATCAAAGTCATTACCATCATCGTTAGAACATATTTCAAGAGCCCCAAAGAAAGAGCATATTATTTCACTAATAAAGATTGTATCATCAGAAAGACTACACTGATACTATAGCATGGTAGGTATGAAGAGGAAAAAAGAAACGATCAAGAGGTAACACAAAACACTTCTGAAGCTTATTGCACTATTCAAATGCTAACTCATCCTTTATCGGAGTCTCTTTAAGTAAAGCAGACTCACCTTGGGCAAAACACGGCTCTACATAGAACCACAGAAGCATACAGTGCATTTACAAAATGTAATTTTGTTGTGGAAAAAGCTCACAACAACCAACCATGGATCCAAACTCCATAAATTATACTGGTGAAACACCAGAGCAGCTCTAAAGCTTCAGTGGAGACCTGAGTTCATCTGGTATGCAATAGGGCTACCCAAAGCGCAGCTGGTGCACCTGAAACTAGCCTTGTTCACAGGATGACTTATTCTTCGCATTTAAGTAATGACAAGTTTTATGGAATAATAGGACTTATGCTATTTGCAAATTAAGGTGTAAAAGATTAATAAAACAAATACCCATTCCCGCTCCCCAAGGTATATACTAGCTGATTTTAAACAGCCTACTTATCCTTATGATATATTTAATTTAATGTATAAGCACCACTATTGCATAAATTTAAGTGCATAGTAAAATAACATGCTCAGAAGAACTAAAAAAGTCATTGGCAAAATAATAAAGGATGTATTTCTTTCAATTTCTGGCTTACCAAGTTTAAAAGTAAGTGCGTTAACATTTCCTTTTAAATATCACTCTTCTCACAACTCTAGCCCCAGAACCACAATTCAAAAAAAACTTTTTTCAGAGCAAATACGACATTTACTATGAGCATGCAATTAGGTCCTAATTGTTGAATTAATCACCACATCAGGGTTTACAATAAAACATTTATTGCTCACACTTCCACATATTAAAATTAATTATTTAAAAGAACATTAAAGTTATTGCTTGCCCTTTTAATTTTCATTATATAAAGACTGTTGCAT
Source organism: Rhynochetos jubatus (assembly GCA_027574665.1). Lineage (NCBI taxonomy): Eukaryota > Metazoa > Chordata > Aves > Eurypygiformes > Rhynochetidae > Rhynochetos > Rhynochetos jubatus. The sequence continues at coordinate 17,115,499 of CM050655.1, forward strand.
GACTTAGTTTCTGAACACACAAATAAATGAGGTTCAGGATCTATGCTAATTATAATAATTATTGATATAGTTGAAATATGGACAGTTGCTAAACTCTAAACAAAGATATTTTACCTCACATTAATTTGAGTAATAATTACTGTCTGTAGAACACTTTGAATGGCCATGTAAGTGCTTCGCATTTATTGTAATCTGAATGAGTACTTTCTTCAGATTCAAAGGAGGGGTGGAATTCCTCTAATTATTGGCTTTTTAGAGCCAAATAATACTTACATTAAGGTCCTGTTTCTAAAGAACTCATGAGCTCACACCTCAGAAACCCACTTTTAATAGCTGGACCACTACTGTAACCAGGGAGAGAAGTGTTAGTCTTTTACTCTCAGATCTTATAACCTGAGGGGAAACTTCTTTCCTAAGACACCATTTTCTGTAGTGTCGTATTATTCTGGGAGTAGTGGCTTCAATTTGCACTGCTATTCAAGATGCTGGAATACTCTTAAGTTTTAATATTCTACCAAATATTTTCCATACTTCTCTACTGGAAAATGACACCACTCCTGTCACATTATTTGCCCACCTTCACAGAAAATCGGACTACAGATACAGGAAATAGGACTGAGCAAACATTTTTTCTATTTAATTAAAGTGGGTAATATTTCTAAAAATAGTTTTAGGTCAATAAAAGACCAAGTTAGGCGGCCAGCCTATGGCAGAAAACCCTTCTTGTGGCAGAATACCTTGGAGTTTCCAAGTAAAATGACATTGAAAACAGGAAGCCCCTGAACCTTAGTGAGCAAATACCTGTTTGGTCCCTAAGAATGTGTGGCCTGTGATGATGCCCCCTCAGCCACCTCAGAAGTATAATGCACTCGTGCAGCTTCTCGGTCTTCACAAGTGGGTATCCAGTTTCAACGGGGTACAGGTCCCTTTTGTTACTGTGTGTTTAGTACTAGACGTCCACATGATGCACAGATTCTGACAGGAACACTTGCAACTCACAGGTATTTCATTGAAAACACTAGTGTCTGACAACATGGAATTCAGGAAATGCTGAACAAGGCTGTTCACATGTATACCTCGTGACGCAATTTTTGATGGTAGGATTACATGCTACTGATCTTAATAATACTCATACCCTTTTTCTGCAGCAATAGAAACATATGGACAATATTTTCTTCCTAATGTATGACAGAAGAATGGATTTCATAAATGATCATGTAAATTTGAATTTATAGTTCCAAATTAATTTACAGATTAAGAATAACAAAGTGGAATACAAATAACAATTAAGAAAATCACTGCTACCTGGTAATTAGCAACTTCCTTGGACCTATTTAAGCTTCCCAAACTGTTATTTTATGGAAACAAAGTTACATTCAAGGAGATATTTCCAACATGGAAATTCTACTTTTGGAAGACAGGCCCAACCCCTTGAAGAAATGTCTCTCCTGTTTGTTAGTGCCCAAATTAGTTTGCCTGGTTTAATTAAATCTGCTTATTCTTGAAATGTTGATGTGTACAGGGGAAAAAAAAAAAAGAGATTTGAGTTAATGTTTTCAAAGAAATGTATTTGAAATTGTATAATTCAAACAAACTGTTTATGACACTCACGTCAGTTTTACAACGTTTGATGAAATTTCATGCAGAAAAAGAATTTTCACAATAGGGGTGCAACGTGCATATCCTTAGAAATATTAAAATGACTGAACGTAAAGCAACGGTGTAAACTTTGAATTTGCTCTAACAAACCTCTGGTGGTCCATTCCAACCTGAATTATTCTAGAAGTCTATGATATACTCGATCTGTGTGCATGGATAAAAAGTACGGACAAAGCATAGAGCGTCCAATATTCTGTCAGCTTTTAAGACAGTATTTCAGAGGAGAGCATCCCAGGTACTGCACATACATCTAACAATCATGTAAGAAAGTAGCTATTTTACCCTGAAATAAACGTCACAAAATGTATATACACTTTGCCAATGAACCATGCAAATGCATTAGGAGTAGAATACCACCTTAGAGGCCAAGGTCCTCCTGCGGCCCCTCAACTTCACATGGAGCTTCCCTAAATTCCAAATGATGAAGTTAATGTGATCTTAATAATGCCTACAGCCCTTTATGTAGACAGTCCTTTGGACACAAATGAGCTCTGCTCCAACAATATTATTTATGGAAAAAAATGTTCCTTGCTCTTTTTTGCCCTTTACTTGAATTCCTGCCCAACCAATCTGTGTTCCTGAAAACACAGAGAATAAGAAAAATAGATACTAAAGCTATCATAATGTGTTTAACAGTGTTGTGTGCTAATTTATACGCTATAACCATGATATTCTAGATTTGAATATCAATTAGTAGCTTTGATATATTGGACACATATAGGTAAAGACAAATTAAAATGCACTCCTTTTTAAATTTGCGTTTAAGCTCATGTTTTAGTGCTTTTATATGAAAAGGAATTTGGGATCTCTCAAAATCACCTCCTCAGTTCTGAGTGTTCAAATCCATTCCTTATGCTAAGGAAACATAATTACTACTTTTTAAACAGTCAAACTAGAACATTTTGGAACTGTATAATAAATAACCTCAATTTAGGAAATGAAAATTATTGGTCCATGTTGAAGTAAAATGCAGAATGTATTCCTCAAACCAAACATGGAAAGTCTCTGGTTTTGATATATTTTAATGTACCTGTATTAATGACATGCCTTAATTTATAGGAAAGCCCAATGATTCAGCATTTATTGGAGCTTCCTCTCTCTTCAAAACAGCTAGCTATGGAAATGAAGGATTTTGTCTTCACTCCTGGCCCTGCAATGCTTCCTCATCAACATCTACAGTCTACCCCAGTCAGGAGTTTTGTAAGAAACCAAACACTGCTACAAATAACAGGAAAAGATAGAGATGATGGTACCTCCAAACCAGAGTTCAGAAGCCACGGATAATCATTTTACAGTTCTCCAACTTTCTGATACTTAGAGCTCTAATTTTCTTCAGGAAGGGCAGTGGAGACACACCTCCTATGAAAACTTGTCCTGGAGAGCTGTATCTATATGATGTTACTTAGAACATCTGCACAACGAAATTAAGGTTAAGAAGCTTCCTTCCAAAACAGATGTTTGAATACTGCTATAAATCACAGGACAACATATTCCCCTCTTCAATAGTCACGTTTATCCATATTAATAATTGCTGTTAATCAAATGGTTAAGTAGTTGGTAATGACATGAACAACAAAAAAAAATTTATTTGACAAGATTCCACCCTCATTCCAATCTCTACCAAAGCGTCAAATGTAATTATAAATTTTCCCCAAAGATGTCAGATTCTTATGTTAATCTTTGCACAATCTGACATTGTCATTCTTCAACTTTTATAGATGCGAACAGTTATCACTTTGTTTGTATGTCACTACAGACAACATAATCAATAGTTTTCATATCTTTCTGTTCATAGTTTTTGTTAAAATGAATTCTGTGAGTGCTGCTTACTTTTGTTCCACTATGAAACTTGTTACTGCCTGAACAGAGAGTACTTAATCTCAACAATAAACATTATTATGTATGATAAAGCAGTCAGGAAAAAAAAGGTTCAGCATTTTTTTCCAGTCCTCATTTTAACATACTCTGTCCTTATCAAATTAGTATCTAACAACAGTGACACGAAAGCAACACAATGGATGGCTTTGTTCACTTCACATGCACTAATTTAAAGCACAAACTGCCTTTTACTCCTTTTTATGTCTGTATTTCTGTAGTAAAGAAAACTTATTCCATGAAACTCGAAAAAAATTTATAACTGGAAATAACTGGTTTATAAAAGATTACCACTCCTCATCAATAATTTAATCAGAATCCACAAACACATGGATTGCTCGTTTACTGTTTCCATGCCCAAATAGCCCAGGCGGGCTGGTGAGGCATTCTTTCTGACTTGTCACTCAGGTGAAAGTACCACACAGCACATTCAGTTCTTTCCTCAGTTCCACAGAAAAACTCCTCCAGCTCTGAGCACCATCAGCACAGTTGCTCCACACCAGAAACAGACACTGATATTTTCATAAAAGTTGCACATGACACTTGCTGAAAAGTTGTTTATTGTAGGATAGTGGCTCCTGTGAAGGTAAACTTGATCCTTAATGTGCCTACCCGTATACCTATTCTCTATGGATGCTATGAAGTGCCAAGACTTTAAAAAAAGATATTTTTTTAAATCAGTCACCAGGGCACAAAACTGAAATGGAAGAGGAGAATAAATTTCTTTCTGGCATAAGCTTTGCATTAGCTTTTACAAATGAGCACCACTACGCCAACAGTGAAACCGGTCCTGATTTTGTAATGTTTGCTGAACTTGAGTCTAGAAATTGACTTTCTTGACAGACAGTCTGATGGGAAGTTTCCCTTCTGGGCACCAAAAGACAAAATTTTCTATTTCTGCTCCAATAGAAAGAATTTATTCTGAATATGATGATTTAACTTAGGTTTAAGCTCCAGCTTGACCAAACAAGTACTTGAGACACTTAATACCCAACAAAGAGCATCAAGATTTTCTACTGCCAGCACCCAACTGATTTCTTTCCGTGAGAACTGGAACCAGTTGAGTCTGCTTCCTCGAAACCTTCCTAGCTTAAATTTCATATACATTATCATAGGAGAATATGTTTATGTTACCTAAGTGCTAGGTGTAGCCAGTAGTAATTGCTGTTACTTACTAGTGAGTGCAGTCCTGGCCTTATCTAGAAGCAGAGAAATTACACGACTCCTCCTTGAATGAGAGGCTCAGACCTGTGAAGCTATGCACGTAACTTTGTAAATGCAACAGTGCTTAAGTCTACTGCACATCCATAAGCTCTGAGTAATAATACTGAAAAACCAGATGTCAGAGAATGGGTTGCAGCACAGCAGTGCTTTGGCATACACCTAAGAAACAGTCTGAGGTGTCTCTGACCCTATCTACTCCTCAGATATTGCATTCAGATGTGCAGGAGTTGCAGAAGTCTTCCTGTGAAGTTGCTTTTATGGCATCTACTCTCCACAATGATGACTGCTTAGATGTCACGTACCCTGCCATATCCCTGTCCACTCTCATCTCAGAGCAAAGGAACTTCAGAATATTCACTGTGAATAATAGTCCTTGGAAAATATTCAACAATTGCAAGACAGTATGATACATTTTATAATTTAGATATTTAATAGCACTGATGACTAGCAATTTTCCACAATTACCATCATAATCATTCTATGTTCTGAGAAGAGGATACAGATGACAAGGAGCTGTTTGAAAAATTAAACTTTTATAAAACACCTTCTGAATGTCTGGCATTTTGATACAGTAATACTTGGTCTGCTTTTCTGAGCGCCTGTTACAAATTTGTATTTGCCTTTGGATATTCTTCCGATGGCAAAAGGATCTGTTTTGAGGAGATTTGTACCTTGGTTTTACTACAGTGAATTATGGATCTATTCAGAGATCATGCTCTCCCAAATGAACATCCAAGCCTGTTAAACAGTCTGCCAACATACTGCGAAGATCTGGGAAATGGCACACCCTCACAAATGCCAGATGTAATTCTGCCCACAAGAAAAGTCAGATGGATTCCTCCAATAAATTCCTACTTCTTTTGTCTGCCTCTTGGTTGATATATGATACCACTGCAGATGTATCCAATTTTAGTGAAATTTGTCCCATCAGCTCCATTCTAAAAGGAGAATTTTCAAATTTACGCTGAGTTTGTGCACATTTTGAGACAAGTTGTTCCTAAGCTGAAACCCAAACCATAAGTTTTATTTGATTTAATTCAACAAGGTCCATATCTGGTCAGACAATCTTCTGTTTGTGATTGTAAAAGACAGCTATATTTCACTTAAAGAGCTTGGATATTTGGACTCATATTTCAGTAAATTTTTCAGTTAGCTCTGAAACTGGAATTATTATGTCCACTTTGGCCAAGTCTGAAATTCATCATAACAAGCAGTGGAGTTTAAACACCAAAACCTCCCACAGGACTACATGCAAGACAAAAAGATCTCATCACAGCTACCTCTTCAAATCCTAGCAGAAGCTTTGCTAAAGAACTGAACCATAAGAATAACATTCTTTAGTGTTTATGGGTTTATATCACATAAAAAGCTTTTCCTAAACGAGTAGCTAATAATGTGCTTCGAAGTATGGAGATACTGGTAAACCTGTACTTAAAGATGTGTCTTAATTCGTCCATTCTGAAGACATACCTAATGTTAAAAATTATATGGGAAACACAGCTGAAAGCCAACACAGTTGTCTACAGTCTTTGCTGAATCTGATATTAATAAAATTTTGAACTATTCTGAAAATCTCATGCCCTGAAAATCATCACACAGTAGAAAAGTATCCACTAGAAAGTTAAAAAAAAAAGTAGCAATTTAAAGTAATTTTTAAAAAGCCTTTTGAGTGAATACTTGCTATGTATTTCAGCACAATTTACAAGTACTTATATACACTGAGAGAACAACTGCAGTTGCTACACATTCAAGATTTTCCGAAGAGGACATACTGAGAAGGCTAGGTCAAAATTTCTTGAATTGTGAAGTATTAAGACTTGACACTGAGCTAATATTGAATGATCTTACACTGAATTACTCACACGTTTAGACTGATGAAAGAAGTTCATTTAAATAAAACCACAAAACAAAATACAGGTATACAAACATGGTGTTTGTTCTGCACTCCTACATGTACAGAGAACTAAGCTTCTAATTCAACTTTTTCTGTAGTATTACTACCTTGTAGAAAAGAGGGTGTTTTGTTCCTAAAAATGGCATTTTGGGCATTATGCCCAAATTACCTCTGATTCTGAAGATATTGGCCAACAGTCATCCTCCCGCTCCCAGTCATTCATTTTGTTCCTAGTGTTTGTAGAGACTGATAATCTAGAACGTCCTTTGTGGTAAGATTTTTGTATTTCACTTTTTTCTTCTCAACTGAGGATATTATACAGAGTGTAAAAGTTAGCGATGCTCACTGGGACATACTTTTTGGCTTGGAGATACAGAAGGGAAAAACACTGTGTGAGAAACAGGGAGATAAATTTTAACACAAGTGTGAAAAGGAATTGGGGTAACTATTTTTGTCAATGTGGTGTCACAGCTGGCCCTGTGATAGATGAGTCTGAGTCTGCATATGAAATGAATATACGCGAAAAACTTTTATTAACAGGAAGAATTAATTACTTCAAGATGATAACATACCTTGGATCTAAATCAGATGCTGCTCAAGGGCACACTGGGGATAACTAAGTATTGTTATATGAGTGACTTTCTCGCATGAGAAAAATACAGTAAAGTTCTATGCATTTCAGTTCTTGCACAAAACTATCCAAAAGCACATTGGGGCTTACCACAGAAACAGAAAACCTCTAAAAGGGGCCTTTAAAGTTGGCAAAATCAGCAAATTTAATCTATCCACTTTCTTTTGACCTTTAAACCTGACCTGAAAAAAGTGTTCAGCAACATAAATTTGATCTGTAAAGGCCTGCTGCAGATCTCATTTTCTGCTGTTTTTCCATTAGGCATTTATGGGACTTGCTGGTGTTACAGGGGACTAGTAAAATGTCGAAGTAATCCTGCAGTTCCTGTGTATGAATTCAGCTTTTCCCTATGAGATGATAATTTTTTTTTCCCCTGCCAAGGCTTTTTCAGATACTGGAGTGTAAGACTAATACCATAGGTGTGATGTTATTTTTTTTTCATTTGGTAACATTAACCAGATCTAGCAGTTCAAGTGTTGAAACAAAAGAATTCTTTTCTGAGCCAATAAGGTGGCTTGGTGCACATCTGCACTAATTGAAATCACAGCATGGCTTTTCAGGATAGGAATTGTATCCAAAGCATACAGAGGATTTGAAGATCTCGGTTGTGTGTTTGTGCATTCTCTCAAGTGCAGAGGAAACCAGCTGCTTCCATTTATGAACTGTGCTGATATATGTGCCTCAATGTACCAATGACATAACGTACAACTTAGCAAGCTAAGGATTTGTCAACTGTTTTAGCAAGGAAAAGGAAAGGATAGGTATAGATGGCAGGATGATGGAAAAGAATTTATAATTTTCAGGCAGAAAATTCTATAATTTATGCTATAATTCACGAGGATTAGTTAGATGATAAAAATATGATAAAAATAACAGGTTATTAAATCATCCTGCCCTTTCATCCACTGATAATGGCTCTTGATTCTTTCCAAGTTCTCCTCTCCTATCTTTTTGGCTACTGCACTGTTGTTCCACAATATGACCATCAATCTCCAACTCAAACTCACTTTCCACACCTTTTATACTACAGCACATCTTTGATGCAATTTTGCATCACAAAGGCATAAGCAAAGTCTCTGAAAACTTCTTCCCAACTCTGAAAGCCTAAGTACCTGTTTTTTCCTCATAAATCATCCTATAGTATAATTGACCATGTTCTTCTTTCTGAAGTGTTCTATCTTGACTTTCATTACTTTTCCCTTTTTTGATGCTCTTACCTCTCTAACAATTCCTTCAGCACTTCTTTTGGAAGATCCTCCTCAGTGTCATCCTCCTCATGGTTCTACAGGTTGGCTTAAGACATTTTTACACTACTTCTAGCCCATGTCTGGATAACCTCATCACCAAACACCTACATAAGCTGATGGTGGAAGGACCTTTCTCTCTTCTCCTCTCTCTCTGTTCCAGTCCTGACTTATTCTGTCCAAGCTGAGACCCACACTTTCAAACCACATTCTCAATTCAAATCTTTCTCATGACTTCAATTCTTCTAACAGTTTCTGCATAACACTTCCTTTACTTTTTAGTCACACAGCTTAAACTGAACAGGCATCACTTTATTCCAACTGACCTTGAAAAAAAAATAATTTCCAGTCCATATCTAATCAGATCACTTTCTATTCATCTCCTTTTTGACTACATGAAATATTTGCCACTTGGCTCCTCTTCCAGGCTTAAACTATGAGCACTCACCACTTACTATTACACTTTCGAAACCCTTAGCTGTCTGCTTTCATCCCATTCTGTCCCACTAGCAGGTGAAGTGCTTCCCATAAGTATCTCCTTTTCCACGGCCACTATAAAAGTCCTAGTGCTGGAGATTCTGGGATACTCAGACCAGTATCACCGCTGTGTTCTTATTTCTTTGTGCATTCCCTGCTGCACACTCTGCAACAGGAAAAAGTTGTTTGTGTGTCAGGTTATGGAGAAGGTACCAGGGCCAGAGAGGAGACAGAGAGGGGGTTTTGTCTGTGCTTTTATTTCACGTGCTCTCACATAATACTGAACAAAGTCAGTCCTGCCCACACCCTGCAATTATAGTAAAACAACAGAAGAAATGGAGAGGGGATACTTCTAATACTTTCATTAAACAACAAAAATAAAACTAATCATTACTGATTGATAATTTGATCCTGGAATATCATAAATACATTTCCATTCAGAAATTAAATACTGCACAGAAGAAGGATGTATAACAAAGACAATTAGGATACTGACATTCTCACAAGAGAAGTAAAATTTGGTTCAATGACTGAATTTCAGTGTCAGCACAAGAAAATTTAGATTGCAGCCACATACAATCATAAGTGTTCCTCTGAAAAAAAAATTCATATAATTAAAGGTGCTAGTCTCCACATCAAATTCCACTTTGGATGTGGTTAAATTCCAGCTTGGTTAAGTATTTCCTGTCTATTCAATTTCATCCTGTAGATCCAGCTGCACATAGTTATTCCACACTTCCTGTCCTAAACTATCACATAATGCCGTTGTGAGTCATTGAGCAGCTTCATTCTTTTTGAGTCTATATGATGTATCAATTATGTCACCTCGAAGGTGCTTTGAGACTGTCTGAGAAGTTACCAGAGATGTCAGGTTATAGCACAAACTTTAAAAAAAACACCAACTTTTAAATTTAATGTAAGTCAACTAAGAATTGGTAGACTTCTGCAAATTATGCAGAGTCCACCAAAAAATAAAAGCCAAATAAAAATTAATTCCAGAACACAGTTTTCTGAAAAGTTACTCTAATTTCCCCATAAATAGGCTGCAGTTTCTATGGTGGCATTAGAAAAAAAACCCTAAAAACCTGATAAATGTAATTTTCTATATCTCCTCTCTTACACTTGTTTGCTTTGAATAAAAAGTAGGTGACAAACCCAGAAGTAAGTCCTGTCAATCACTCTGTAATACCCTAGCACTCTAACAGCTCACAAAGGACCAGAGAAACTGACTCCTCAAACAACACCTGGTCTAAAAGCCTTAAAAGCATTTAAAAACACCGATCAATATATAAAGCTGAACCATACATAATCCCCAAAGGGAACGGAGTCACTGTTATTCTACAGAGGTAGAAATAGAAGTCCTTGACTGTCAGAAGACTTCTTGCCAGTTCCCACAGACTTGGTAAACCTAGGTTGTTGTTATTTACATTTTTTAATTTGGGATTCAGTCAAATAATCCACTATCAATTGTTCATAGTACTCCTTTATTCCCTGAGTTAATAATGACAACTAAGGCCTCTGTGAACTGAACTCAGAAACCAGGATTCTTTTGACAAGCAGTGGCATAAGCCACCCTTTAAAATCTTCTGTTATTGCATGCTGGGGAAAAAAACAGTGCTCTAACCATGAAAAGGTAACAGTTAACACTCGAGACCATGACCAACGACTGGTGTTTCTAAGTGTTACCCCTGGGTGTCTCCAACCCACAGTACTTCCCGGTCACAGGCGCTGAGTCTACGCATGAAGCAAGAAAAACGTTTTTGGAGGACAAGAACGTATTGTCAGTGTTTGTAAGCAAAGCAATAATATATTTAAATGAACGATGAGTGAAACATTCATCCACACAGGAGCTGTCCTGTAACTTTTGTCATCTACAGCCTGAATAACCACTAGGAGAATTTCCATGAAGATGGCCCCAATTCCCATCACTTTAAATCCCCATTCTGATTTTAATCTGGGCATTAGGCACAAACCTGTGAGGTATGTGCAGGCCACTAGGGAAGTTCAGGCCAAGCATATAGGGAAGTGATGTCCGTTCCTGTACTGAAGCTGCATCAGCCCAGCCTCTGTGTTACAGCCGTGGGTGGATGGACTCACCATTACCGCTGATGCAACTTCAGCAAAAAAACCTCGACTGCAGCGCAGTGATGAGTGAATTGCTATACCAGCATCTGTCAGCTGCCTCAACGCCCCCTCTCCAAAGGCTGCCAGCGCTTTCACAGTGAAGTCCTCAGTGTACATCGCCTCTAGCCACACAGCCTGCCGACTGGCACATGGTTCTCGTGGGAAAGTAAAATTGGCATGGGTGGAACTTCAGCAGAATGCTTCCTCCTGACACTGCTTGTTTATTAAAAGAAATAAAGCCTTCATAGTGTATATATACAACCAATTATGAATTTAGCTCTAGTTGAGGCAGGCCCCTGGACATCACCGTAAGAATTCTTCACTGAATTTTTACATAAATGAAGACTAGTTGGTAGCTACTTTTTTTCCCTTGTTAACCAACAGATAGGAGCAGTGACCTCTTCTTATTCTAGTTTCAGCCTGCAAAACTTACACACAATCCATCTTCACAGCATTGCCATTTTCTCAAGAAACATAGTTATAAGTTGCTTTCTTTGACATTGTTAACATACCTAGATGTCATCATTCAAGTGGGTTTGAACCAAATTTATGTTCCTTAACAAGACGATGCTGCTGTCTCTCAAGAACAAGATACACACACAAAATAAACATATGCTGCCTACGATGCCATGTTTCACAAGGCATCAAAGGGACAGGCCCATATCCTACCAATACCAGGGACAACACATTAGTAAGACAAATTGCATTCATGGTATAGAGCATTTAATGTGTGCAAAGACCTGTTACAATTCCTTCAGCTTGTTCCAAACTAATGACCCACAATAGTTTAAGACCTATTGGTTTTACAGTGCAGATCAATGCTTATATACAGCGGACAGCTTCCCTGACTCTCCTTATACAAATTACAAGTTGCTCTGGAAAAATGGTAACAAGTAAATGTAATTTCTCTTTCATTTACTCTTCTGTAGACCCCAATACTTGATTACCAATAAAGTTTCTCCGCTCTTGAGTGAGGGGAAATAAAAGAGCTTAATAAGATCAAAGTTGCAAACATGTAAATACATGGAAATGAATCCACAAATGTAAAAAAAAAAAAAAAGCCACCTGGACACACAGAGGCACAATCAGGGAAAGAGTAGTTAAGCTATTTTCACATTCAACCTCAAATCGCTTTTACTGTAACACACACATAATGCTTACATCAGTGTACCTTGAAATAAAGTTTACTTTATTCTTTCTAAATGTATTTGCTGATGTAGGGAAACATGACCAAACAATGAGTCTCCATCTTAGCAGTGGAAATAAACAAAAGATATTTGCTTTTTTATTAAAATAACATGTGAAAGATGTATTGGAGATTGAACTTCCTTTTGGAAACTTCAGCTGCCCTGGGACACAATACAGCCGATAATATTTCTTACTAAGAATATCCATAATAGTTTTGGAAAGGTCTGAAAATAAAATCTAAAATATGCATGAAATATATGTTTTTCGTGAGGTTTTTCCCCCGGTCTTTTCCTCATGAACTCTAAGATGCTAATTTTACTGGTTTAATATTTATTTCAACTCAGTTAGTCTTTTCACCCTTTGCCTTGTAGAACTTAGGAGAAAAAGGTTGAAAAGTTAAAGAAAGGGGGAATTTATCTAATTAAAATGAAATCTTTTAATGATGTTATGAAACCACTCAGAGCAATGTTTTAGATTTGCTCCTGCTGTTGTTTGAAGCCGTGGTGTTAAAAATGCCCTGGTTAGAGTTACAGACTCTTCTAAAAAACTGTGAGGAATTTATGTAGGATTTAAAACAGACACATGCTTTTAAAGTCGAGAACCTTCAAATACTACAGCTAATCCACACAATAATTCAACAACCAACCCTTGCTCAAATTTCTAACAGATACCATATGCAACCTGTAATAAAAACTGCATCAAGGTATTTCAAGCAATGGGATAATTTCATTTTCCACTTAAGAGCCCTATTTACTTTTAATTAACAAACTATTATAAGAGGCATGAAAAATATTCGACCATTTTGCATATAATGCTTATACTGAAATGTGTCCTGAAGATACTTTACTGTCTAACGAGACCAGGTTAGTAATTAGATGTATTATGATAAAATTAGCTACTGCTTATCTAAATACACTTGACAACCATATGCCACAATGCTACTTTCTGCATCTAGTCTTTACCTCTTCTCTAACTACAAAGAAAGACAGGACAAAGTGACCCATCTGGTTCAGAAGTAGCATAGGTCAAAAAGCAAGAAGAAGGGCAATCTCCAGAGTTCTATGCCATGTATCTTGTTATGGAAAATGATGCTTTGACAATATAGAAACAAAACATAAGGATACAGCGAATTTAATGGTATAGTCTTTACATTTTTCTACCCATTTTTCCATTCTAATAACCCTTCTCTCAACATCCTCTTCTTCCCTGAGGATTACACGTCTTCTGGATATGGACTTCCTCACAGAAATAACGGTGGTAATAAAACTGGACTCAAATTCTTGTATTTAAAAAAAAGCACTTCATACAAATAATAGGATGTAATTCCTCTTTTGACTGCCCCTTTGGTTAAGCAATATATTTAGTTGGCTAAATAATTAGGCCATTTCTAAATGTGAAGATTTTTCAAATGTGAATCTCATTAACCTAAGTAAAGAAGGTATTTCATGGGAAATTATTTTTTTAATATCTCTTCAAGGAGATGATACTACACTCAATAAAACTGTGTCATCTTGCTAACACTCAGCTTGTCTGGTATAGGTCCTGAATGATTTACTCCTGTACTCTGTTCCAAATTACAGATTCAGTAGCTCCTGAATACTAGCAGTCTTTACCAGAATTCTCAGGATTCGTATTAAAATGCTTTACATGGTAGAAGTAAAAATGTGACAGTGTAAATATTAAAAAAAGTTCTATAAGCCCTCCTGTTATGTCAAATGAAAATTTTCTTCAAATGAACGAATTGCTCAATATCATGATGGGAAGATGATGCTTTTGAGTAAAGAGGTTCAACTTCAGATCAGTGAAGTCCACAACTGGTGACAGTCACAAGCTTTCAGGATACCACTGAAGAAACACCCTTCCCCCATTTCCTTAAATATTTAAGGCATATGTGACCACTGTCATATACAGGGTATCTGGCTAGATGGATTTTTGCCCTGATGTATTACGGCACATTGTTTTGCAGACATGGGCAGTTGGAAAGGTTTTAATGAAACCTTGGGTATAGTAGCTTTTTACTCTATGAACAGATTATAATTCAACAGTGTATCTATTTAATAAACACAGCATGCACTAAACAAAATATTTAAACTCTTCCACAAAATAACAAGAGCTTAGCAGTAATTCCTAAAGAGAAAATAACAAGATGATGATACAACCCCAGATAGCAAAAAAATCCTGCCTTGTCCACCCTGAGGTAATCCTAGTATTTTTCAACAACATAGATTGCCACCCCTGAGAGCATGGGAAAAAAGAAAGTAAACAAAACGAGCAAATAAACATGACAAAAAAGAATTTACCCTGATTAAATCACTTCATTCCATGGCCAGATTTTGGGAGCTCACTCTTTCTACTTCTGACCTGCCACATTCAACAATTCACACAGCTTTTTTGGACTGTAGAGTATCATCTCCCCTGTACTAACACTTCCACAAACTTCCTAGTGTTCCTAGTGGGAGCATGATCACATCTTCACAAGTCTGGTGTTTACACCTAACATATCTTAACCAAATTATTTGGCACGTGGTGCTGTACTTTCGCTGTGACTTTCCAATGAGTTCACTGATTTCAGGTTGGCATGAATCCATTCTGAAATGGTGACTACTGGTAGAAGCAGGAAAGCATGCTATGCTGTCATAAACTTATACAGACATATTTCTGTGTGATACAGTTAAATGGATTAATTTAGATTTATAGTAGTTTGTATTGTATTTAATTTTGATTTATAGTTTTTTATAGGGAGATGTATGCTTATGATTTGGGCCAACTGTCTTCAAGAACAGTCAAAAATCAAGAGTTGAGTAGATTACGTTAGTGGAGCACTGAGCCTAAGTTAATTAATAAGTGCAACTCAGCAAAAAGGTACAGCCTCAGTGCTGTATAGAATATGGCTGTTGGACACATCAGAATACGGCATAATAAACTTGCACCTGCTTGGAGTACAAAGAATGAAGGTGTGTCTGCTTTCTTGGGCAGATATTCCTTTTTGTTCACTGGAGATTATGGATAATGGACGATAATCACACATTTTGCTTTTTTGACTATTATGCACTCAGTTTCCCCACCCCCTAACACCCTCTGCAATCAAAGAATCTTTCTCAAGTTGCAGAATGCAAAGCTTCCAAGATGAGGAAATGCACAATCAGAATCATCCCACATAACCTTAATTCTGTTCTTTTTGCATATTCAATATTATAATCATTATCACATGTCAAAGCTTTCCTAGGTCTTTGTGTGAAACAACCACTTACTTCACAGGATCACTTCCTAATTTAGTGTAGAAAATTAAGCAGTTTGGGAAATTTTGTACGTAGTTTCTGTTGCAATTTTGGGGTATAAAATGCAAATAACTTTTTGCATAATTTCAAACATCATCAGCTATAGTTATTTTACCTTTATGAATGTTATTGCTCCCTTTATCAAATGTATGATCTCTCAGTATTCCATTAAATCCTTGAAAGGTGAAGCTGCCTCAAATCTTAGCATATGCTCATCTCTCAGCAAAAAATTCCCACATTTGCTGTCACCCAGGCATCGTTAGAATCTTAGAGTTGTTTAACTTATTTTCACCACAGAACTTGATCTTTATTCTGGAGCTCACTGACTACATATTTACCTGTGTAACAGCTACAAGAAGTTCCAAGTAAACAACCTCGGACTATTCACTCCAAAACAACAAAACACACCCCTCCCACTTTTCCACAAAGGGATGTTCCATCTCTATGTGACCATTACTTTCTTGGTTTTACCAAACAAATCCCATTTTCTTTTCAAGGAAACTAAATTCCTTACGTAGGTGTCAGAAGAAGTTCAATAACTCCCTCTTTGCGTGAGACTGTGCAATGAGATATCTTGTATTTCGAACTTGGAAGATACTACTTGAATTTCTGTATAAGTAGCAAAAGACACCATTAACCTGCATAGCCTTTCTGACTTTTCTATTATTTGAAGATGGAACCCCTTTAATATGGCCTGTTACATAAATTAAAAAACTTCTGAGCCTCTGTTAAATGCCTTCTGGATTAAATAATACTGCTGTAATACATGCAAAATCCTAAAATATCTCTGGAACAGCCTAGCGAGAAAAAAGCTCTCTGAACAAAAATTATTCAAAACAAAATGCACAAATCAACCTCCACCCCAGCACTGGGTTACTTTTGTACCTTAAATGACATAACTGTATTTAGAAAGTTTCCGTAACTACTGTTAAAGTTCACCAAGCTACAACATCTATGTATTACAAGAAAGAGAATTACTTTTCAGAGTCCAAAATAGAATTAACAATTTCTTATTCTTACAAATGGAACATTTCAATTAAAGTATTTCTAAATTCTTGCTTAATTCTAAGTTTGAAGGCTGTGTTTTTAATGTATATATAACCTACCCAATAAAACGGTGCTTTGTCTTTCTTCTGAAGCTGTTTTATGAACAGACGAAGCAAAAATGATCATAAAATGGTGAAGTAATTTCTGAAAGCAAAATTATTGACTTCAAGTGAAATGCTTTCTAAAGGTTTTTAATTGCCCTAAATCTGTGAAAAACTGCCCAGGAGATCAACAAATTCATATCAATGAACTGCATTATACCATTGAAGAGAACCCTTGGCCTCAAGCCAGGGAGAGCAAATAGAAAGGACCATTTTCACTTGGCTGCAAATTATCAAAAAGCTAAGAGAAAGCTATGGAGTTAAAGTGACATGTTTGTATGGTGGGAAAAAGATCAAATATTGATCGTCCAAGCTGAGGTAATTAGAGCGGTTGTCAAGGAGATGGGATGCATGTCGTTAGCCCTACAGAAATGCATCTTTGTTTTATATTGAGTGAATTAGCTGTTCAGCAGTTGGCAGTGATTTTTTCCTTTCTTTCTTCAAAAGGCTATACACCATTCAGTAGTAACATATTCCTGTGATTCAATTTAAAAAAAATAAACATACAAAGACACTTGAAAAGCTTATTCTAAATATTGAAAGTTTTTCTAAATAGACTTTTATGGATATTTTGTAAAATGGAGTCGTAAAACACGCATCTTTCTATGCTTTAAGGCTTACACCACTGTAAAACACCAGACTGTAAATGGAGAGAAAGACACATGGCATGGAGCTGATGTGCCTGCTGTTCTATTAAAACTCTTCGGCCTCACCCTGGGTAGTAAGTCCTTTCAGATTAATGTTGGTCCACTGGGGACTGGAAGATCACACCATTATGGACACCACAGAGACCCATCTGCTGGAGCTGGTGCCACTTATGCATTTCATTCAGCAGCTAACTGCTGCCGCTTCCTGAACAGTCCAGCCTGCAGTGCTGAGATCTCATGGTGTGGCCCCCCTCTCCTCTAGCAGCAAGAGCTGAGAAGACCTTAGGCTGACAGCGGCATCTTCTGCTGGGGCTCAGCAATCTTCCTGGGACACTGAGCAAACACCTGAACAGAACATGGCATCTTCTAGAAATATGTGACCATGCAATATTACCAGATTCCCCAGAAAGACCAAGCCACTAACAGTTTCATTTCTGCAAACCTGATATGCTTCAGTCATAAAATCTACCTGTATCAACAAGCAAAACCATTACTGATAGGACACGTAACCTTTGTGACAACTAGGAATGTGGGGACTGTATGTGTCTCAAGTCTAATCTCCTCACACAAAGACATGGTGTTTCAGATAGCCTTTTTTTCAATATCTTTACCTACTAGATTAATGGCAAAAAACCATCTCACCCCCAAAACCCCCATCAGTTCCCCACATGATAACATAAAGGTGAGATGTAAAAGACCTCAGTCCACAATCATAAAAAGCCCCCAGGAAAAACAACCCATCTGATACCTAAGAACTCGTACCAGGAACTCAATTTCCTATCTCAGGAATGCCCCTGCAGAGTCATACAGCTATTCAAGTGGTTTTATACTTCTAATTATAAGACTGTTCTCAGTTGTGTATAGTTTTGTCCAACTTCCCATTTGGCCCAAAATTTGTCAGCACTAGCTGTATTCTTTAAGCTCAGATAATCATCTTTCCAGGAAATTTTAAGCAGAGGAAATGAAAGGAAGACAAGCAGTAGCTCTGACTTGAATTCAGTTCTCCACAGAGGGACAAACATGGGAGGACTATGCTTCAGCCTAATGTGCTCCTAAATTGTTTTTTAAAATAGTAAAGCCTTAGAGAAATTAATTTTGATCAAGTCCAGAAATTATTTTTCCAAAGAGAAAATCACCTCTACAGTGCTATCCTTCAGACATTTCTCTCACAAAAATCTGGTCTGGAAACTGCCTAAAGAGAGAGTACAGCAAACAGCCACCTCTCAGCAGGACACTGAGCAGAGCCTTGTTTTCTTACCTTGATGATCCCAGATTTTTTTTTTTTTAATACTTATCACCATTTTAAAGCATTAATGATAGATTTTTTTTCTTATAGAACATTTCCATACTGTTTCAAAAATTTGATTTTTTTTTATAAAGCAAAATCAAAACACAGCTGCTCAATCCACCAATAAAAATCCTCAGCATATTAAAATACGTAATGAAAAAGCCTGTCTTTACTGCTCTGCTGCGTGTTTAGTTTATTCCAGGTAATTCAATAAAAAGTACTAGCTTTAAAAAAAAACAGACCAGTACTGGAGTTGATAATCTTTCTCAAGTCTCTGTTCCTTTTAAGTAGACCTGCACAGAATGCATGAATCTTCTGCTTCCTTTGGTCATTTACTTTTCCCTATGCAAAAGGTGATTCCAGGAATCCTTATTTGCTGGAAAAGAAACTCACTATAACCCCTTAGTCTGAATACTTCTTATGAAAGACAAACAAAGAAAAAACCTGAGCCAAGTACAATGTTCCATCAGTCTAGATGGCATCTGGCTCCATAACATGGCAATAAAGACCCTCTAAGCAATTAGATCTGAGACTGAGGGACTAGCAGCCACCCGTTTACATATTCTCTCTGAAATACTTAAGTATCTCTCTCACATTTGCATTCCTGTCATAACCAAACTAAGAAAACAGTCTTTTTCACTCTTTCTGCCATTACAATT
This sequence comes from Rhynochetos jubatus, assembly GCA_027574665.1. Lineage (NCBI taxonomy): Eukaryota > Metazoa > Chordata > Aves > Eurypygiformes > Rhynochetidae > Rhynochetos > Rhynochetos jubatus. The sequence goes on from CM050655.1 coordinate 17,134,835, forward strand.
TAGTAAAAAACACCATGGTATCAAAGTAAAATCTATCCTTCAGATTATGAAAAATTGTCCAGACCGTTACAGACTTATATTCTGTTACTGCATACAGGAAGTAGAGATATATCTCTCATTTATCACTAGAGTAACAACTTCTCAAATTCCTCTTATCAGCACCCCAAATTTGATATACCATGAAAACTGAAAGAAAAACAACTCAAAACACCAAGCAAACTACTAACTCAGTCACCAGCAAGGACAGCTCTGATATTTCATGTTCTTATATCATGTACATGGTCACTACTTGTCCTATATAACAGTGCAATGACTCAGGGCAGTCTTGTCCTGCTAAGACAGTATTTTTATGTAGGATACTATAAGGTGGTAGCTATCCTTAAGAAAAGACATCAACATTGTCCAGCAGGTGCCATGTAGTGGTAAAAGACCCATATCACAAAGAATACTGTATGGACACTTTTAGCTAAATGTTGAAAGACACTGAATTTTTAATGTTAAGATACTGCATAGTTACTATATTACCATGTTCATCAATAATTAAAGAATACTTGTCAGAACACATGAATAAGACACATGATTTCAAATATATTCATCCATTATGTTTGTTTACTGGCTTAATCCAAAACCTGATCATATTTACTTATTAGTGAAGGTAAGAGTTTCAATTGCACAGTAATACCACACATTGCATTTGGCATAATCAGACCTTTAGATCTGCACAGTATTCCACATTTCAGTACCAATACCGAAATTATGATTTCTCTTACAACATAAGCCAATTTTTGGCCAACAGAAGTGTTGTTTCATTAACAAGCAGTTCTTTTACTCACTACAGGCACATGGCAGTTGGCCTCTGAATCGGAACAAGAAAAGGGCAGAATTTTCCTCTTCATGTCCAGCTCACAATGGTAGACCTTTAATCTTATGTGTTAAAAACTGCATCAAGCTTGCAAATCTCTCAAGAAAGAAAGCTCCGCAATGGGTGCTATTGCAATCTGCTTAATAGCAAGGACAGTTCAACAGCTGCAGAAGAGAAATCATAAGATGGCATGCACTGCCCTTTAGTGGCTGTTGAAATCCTTACCCATAAAGCATGCAACTGCTAGTTTATCACAGGTTGGAGCACATCTTACTTTGCTTTTCTGGGAAAATCTCAATATATTTTCCACAAAGCTAAAGGTAACAGTATCCCTCAATAGCATGAAAACTATGTCTCATTTAAACATAACAATACTTCGTCAGGAAAGGAGTTTTGGGGGATATGTTGTCTACACGTGCCATGGTTTCTGATCATACTGCAGAGCAGGATAAGAAAGAAATAGCTTGAGAAGACAGGAAAAGAGAAAAGTGGAAATTAAAGAGAAGAGCAAACTCTTTTGTTCATATTCATAACACTGAACAGGCTTTTAAGGATTTTTTAAGAAGAACCTATTCAAGGTTGGCATGTAAGAATCTAAGAACTACTGAAACTACCATTGGTGACCATCAGTATTACCACGATGGTAATACAAGTAGCTTTGAATACTGAACCCTTCAAGTTTTATTTCAATTTACTGAAATTTTCAGTTAGGTAACTTCGTATTTGTTTTCCCTCTCATGCCTTTAGAAGGCCAGTGATAATTGCTATCTGAATTTAACAGAATACGTTAATGCTTCAGTATTCTTCCACAGTTCCTTCTTCTACCACTCACAGTTCCAAGATCACAGCTACTGAAGAAAACAGCAGCATGAACTCCCAAAGACCTGATCTACGCTGACTTTAATATAGTCTACAGGCCAATGGTTGTCCTTGAATTCCTTAGGTTACTGTGAAAAATTGGAAGTTTTAATAGAAGTTTAAAGCTCATTTGAGGGAAACAGTGCCATTTCTAGGCTAGTGATAGTGTGAAGTGAATTGGGTGTAATTTTAAGGTCTGCTATGGATTAGCTGGCCATTCGTGACTTGTCTTCTACGTGTTCGCAATATTTCAAAAGTGTACTGAAGAGTTCTAACAGAAGGGTTATATTTATTATTATTACTTTACTGATATATCATGCATAGCAGATTTTCAGCATCTGAAAACAGGGCTTTGGTATTAGTTATCCAACAAATTCATCTTTAGGACTGCAGAATTTGTGTCTAAAGTCTCTCATTAGCCTTGCACGTGATAAATGAATGAATGCCACCCTCTATTTTCCTCAAAGCTGCGATGAAATAATTTTTACTTTGCAAATCCCAGACACACATTCAGAATTACAGAAGATGGCCTATAGGCCCTGGAAATGCTGAAATTAGCACCAGTTCTAAACTTAAAATATGTTTCAGATACAGAACATGAACCTGCTACATTTTCCTGGTGATTCTTGTATTTTGATAATGACCACTTTATCTCAGTACATTTCCTCTGCCTTTATCTTACCAGTAAAAACACTCAGCATTTCACAGAAGAACACAAAGAAAGGCGATGAAAATACAAGTGTATCACATGCGATTTTCCAGTCGAAGAAGAGAAGACTGGAGAAGGAATGTGTGTGTCAGATTCTAAGTTACTGCTAGACAGTAAGTATTTTATTATTATATTATTAGGATGGCACACCGTTAAAAATATTGACACTTGAAAAAAAATTCCTATTATTTCTTATTGCGTAAAAAGGAGCCGATCAGCACGCAAAGTCTTTGCAAAAACATTTCTTCCTCGCTCAGTGACCATGTGGACTGTGACACAAATTCACAGTCCCAATTAGGGACTTGTCACCTGATTCTGTATCTCAAAACATCTACCCAGATTCTTATTGCATAGTGATTTTGTCATTTAGAGTACAGAATGACCTTCCATGGTATTTTTTATAAATTTGGTAAAAACTTATATTCACTGGGAATCCAGCGACAACTGAAAATGGTGGTAACTGTACCAGTTCACAGTCACATGTCCTGCCAGGAAAAGAACAAGTAAAAGTCTTCAAATTAATCTTGCATCCTGTCTGTGACTGGAACACCAGAAAAAGTTTTAACTTCAGTATGTTAAAAATTCTGTTCTAAACCTACATTGCCACCATGCCTTTCTTAGGTATCTAACGTATGCTTTCAAAATGAAAGGCAGCTTTAGACTATTTTCCTAAAGGAAGAAGATGCATCTCTTGTTTACAAATAAAACCCCCTAGATTTTTACAAAACTTGGATTTTCTCTAGTTCTCTCCTGACCTAAAAAAGCCTTTTAGATGTTACAGAGAAGGGACCGAGACTTTGTTAACAGCACAGCTTTATTCAAAGATGGAATGGAAGCTTGGTTGCTTTTTCCTCTTTTAACATCTTCAAAAAGATAATTAGGAGAAGCAGCATAGTGGGACATGGAACAATCTTCCATGCATTAACAGGCCCCTAACCGTCAGGTAAGGTAAGAAGATAAGATAGCATGGCTAATTAGTCTTTTAAAAAGATGCACCTGGAAAACCATTATTACTTAAAATAATATTTGTACTTTTAAAAAAAGTTATACGTTCAGTTAGTTCAACTATTTTCTCAGAGGCAGCATAGCAAGGCTGGATTCATCCTGTTTAAATTCTGCGAAACCCTGCGTTCACTGCGTCCTATTGTGTAAGGCACTTGTGAAACAGAGGCAGTCAGCTGGGAATACCAGGCAGAAGGTCTTTGGCAGAACTTAATTAATGAATCTGGGCCATGATGTCCGGTGGAGAACTTGGAGCATCTAAAGAATACCAGGGAGTTAAAATTATATAAGCTTTAAGTTATTATGGGCTGCTTTCCAAAAAGCATGACTTCCAATACTTGAGCATGCAAGCCAGATTTCAATTCTGGCTCTCTCTCACAATGTTGTAATGGTTTAATTCAGTTGAACTAGAGATTCTCATCTGCTATTAAGAACAAGAGCTAGAACAATATAAGTGTTTTATAAACTGCAGCAAAATTAATTTGCAATTGATTAGACAAAGTAAAATCAATCGTGTCCTGCAGCAATTCTGCATCTGTGTTGGCTTTCCGCAAGTTCTGTTGGCTGCTGAAAAAAACCCAGCATTGATAAAATATGCATTCTTTTGTTAATAACATGTATATTACCATGATTGTTATCATCTTTATCTACAGTATATGTTAAGGTTAATTGTGTGACCAGGAAACAAAGTTTGCATTTACTTTATTAGTACTTTAAAGCCTGAGAATGCCAAATCTAACCTTCCCTAGACTAAATGTATCCTATGATAAAAATGAATGTTTTCTCATGTCTGAAAAATCATTTTACTACTGCAATAGTACTCCTACTATAATAAAGAAAAATTTGAAATTACAGGAAAAACAGATCATGACCTATATAATGTAACTACAAGCCTGGTATCTTTAGAAAAAGTAAAGTTTGAGACTGTGAAAGATCCTAGACAGAACAGAAAGACAGATATATCCGTGCATACCTGGGCACATGCACGTAATACTTCTATACTCTTGCTTATAGTTCCTGAACTTAACATCTATCATACAATCATCTCCTCTTTGAAGCACTGTCCAATGAACACATCTTCATCTTGGGACAGCAAAGCAGAATTTTGATTTTTAATGTTACATATCATTGGATTAATACAGAACATTTTCTTGGAAGATGCCCCTAATTTCTTCAGAAATATAATCCATCATTTCCTTTCTGAGCACACCACAATCATAACAGGGACCAATGGGACCCATGGTTATATCATATATAAAACTACTAGTGAATAAAAACGGCAACACTTGGCTGAAGCAGTTGTCCCTGGGGCAAAGCGTCAACAACAAGGCAAATAAGGCGAATACTTTGTGCTTATAACAGAAGCTGAGAAGATTTCACAAGTATTACTGAATTAAACCAAACAGCAAGCTTCCAAGCCAAGGTTCTGTAAAAAGTCTGAATGGCACAGCCAGGGATCAAGGCCTTTTTCATGGCTTCAGACAATCTTTATGTCAAAGACAAGCTTTCTCTCATTCCCTTTCTTCCTCCTAATAGTCCTGGATAGAACAGTTACATTTTGCATTTAAGAGGAGACTCATATTAATTACTTGCTTCCTGTTTTGTCACCTTTCTCATCTTTCTCACAATCTGTCACTGAATATTCAGTCATATTAAAAGTATCAGTATCGCACCAGTACTGTTCTGTGAGAACTTTGTATATACACTGAGAAATGCAGTGAAATATTCTCTTTTTGGTAAAAGTGGATCATAAACTTTACTATTAAAAAGTGACAGCCATCCTGAAGAGGAAACATTTTATTTAAATTTTTAGAGCTCTCATACATCATAATTGGTTTGTGCAAAGTACATTACTTCATGGCATAATTTAGAAAACTGGGGCTTAGAACTGTAAAAATGGTCTATGTTTCTAGCCCTCACAGTTCCAGTGATAACCTCAAAATTAAGCACTGTTAAACAGTGCAGTAGTGATCTCCTAAGTCAGCACAGAGCCTTGGCTCTGCTCAGAAAACTTCCATCTTCACTGAGAGCTGACTGAAATGTCGTTACTTCAGCTAATGTCATTCCTGATCCTTTCAGAAGGAGGACGTAGAGAATGAGCTTGAATTTAAAGAACATGTGTGAAATAGAGATGATTCTTGTTCACTTTGGGAGGTTTTGTTCCTACCAACAAAACCAACACCTTATTATTTCTCAATTTGCTTATTAAGTGATATTAACACAGCACTTTTATTCTAGAAAAGCATTCCAACAAGGAACAATAAAGTTCACTAATTCCATGAATATCCACATCTATCCACAAAGTAACTTAATGACAATTTATGGAGGAAGAGAAACAAACTGCAATATCCTTTTGCATTCCATGACCACTGTGTGCCTTGATTTCCCTGAACAGTCCTGACAGGGCCATGCCTAGACAGCCTTTTCATTACAGTTATGATGATACATGGGAAGAGCTGCAGCTAGTTCAGACAGACAAGCTATCAACATGAAAGCCCGTCTGTTACAACAGTGGCAACGACAGCAAAGCTTTCTTGAATGTTGGGATGTTGTTAGCATCCAGAAACAGAAGGCCGATAAACAGAAGCTCTTCTACTTCAGCCAGCATTATTTTTTCATAGGGAAACCTAAAAGGGTACTAATAAATTAAGCTTTTTAGTGATGAGGTAGGAGGTACAGTAGAAACAAGTGTGGGTGAAACATCTTTCTATGGCTTTTTCAATTACATGGCACTTTCTGTTATCTACTATACAAAGCGAGTCCCCAGATATTAACTGAAAATGACTGAAGAGCATGTATTGTAAAAAACTTGAGTAGGAACGCAACTGCTTGACAGTCTTAGAAAACTGAATAAGAAAAAATGTAGAAAGGACCAGATTTTTTTTTTTTTTCCTTTTAAACAAAGTAGTGGCCACTCAAGTCATCTGCTTCTAAAGGATGAAGAATGTAATTTATACTTCTAAGAAACTGCAGTTTTTTCAATTGCATTTTAGTAGCTTAAGCCACTAAACCAGTTCCTTATGTGTATAACAATAATGGTCTGACTTTGCTGTGGTTAAATAAGACTTTGTCCAAGCTTCAATGGGACAGAAACAGACTGTAAGGCTTATTTTAGATAATAATTTTTAACATGAAGATAAAATGCACGTAGCTTTTATCTATTCTCTTAAGGAACTGTACCTAAATAGACAACATTTTGGCCAATACACATCAGGATTACTTTCTTCTTATTCCTTCAGAAACATACTAAATTGCAAAAAGAATATAGTAACGTACTTAGGAGCAAACAGTATTATCTACCTTTGCTGTTTCTGAATCTGTTTTACATTATCTTCCCTAACCTGAAAATGCACAGGAGGAATTACAGAATAGAATTTTCTCATGCAAATACACAAAAAAGTGGGAAAGCTTCTCCTCATGCTCAACTACAAGTTTCATTCATTCTTAGACTGAGTGAAAGGAGCAGGTTACAATGACACAGTTAACAATTCATTTTAGTCAATTTAATGATAATTACCCTGCAATCATCACTTATTTCCAAACATGTAAATGCTTGCTTTAGTTATGGAATTAATCATAAAACACATAAGGTATTTAATATTGTAATTAAGTATAGATTTATTAATGACACATAACACTTGTAACTAATTAATGCACACAGTTAATCATTAAGTATCCTGCTAAGTGCTTATTAGGGTGTCTCTATCCATGGACTGCTGATATTTCCCTTTGTCATCTGCCTGATACCTTCACATTTCAAGACAGCAAGGAACACAAAGGAAGGCAAGACCTTTGAGTAAATTATTTTGTGTCAGGAATATTACTTCAAATTTCATTGTGCTGCTGCTTTACAATTAGAAAATGACACAACAGCTTCTGTAAGCATTCTGGAACGCTTACAATCTTATAATTGAAAATCTCAAAAGCAGGAAGTTCTGCTGGACCCAGATAACTCTCACTTTGTTTTAGAATATATGTAGTTTTTCTTTTAATAGGAATTTGCATACAAAAGTAGTTCTTAATGATGAAGCCTTTTATTAATTAAGGAAATTTCCTCTGCACAGGAAATGTGCACTACCTCAAGAAACTGAAAGTTTCCAGCTCATCTACACTTGACATATATGGAATTTAGGGTGGTTGTGCATCCTGTGCAGATGGGCTGCTGTTTTTTATTAATATGGTTTTATTCTTTATTCATGTTGCACTAAGCTCAAAGTCTCTGAAGTAGATCATGACTTTATTATAGTACAGGTGATCTATACATAAAGGCAGAATCAATTCCTACCCTAAAATACTAATATTAGAAAAAAATGCAAGTGAATGAGATGAGGCACAAGCCAAGTAATTAAAATCACAAACCTCCTATTAGTTACCTGCTATTTTTATATCCTCTATATATTCTCTATTGCCTTTCCATTTCCTCCTCAGCCACTGTAAATAACGATTATGTCTCTTTTGCCATCTCATGTTTTAGTTACAAGGAAAAAGCAAAAAAGAAACATACTCAGTGAATCAGAACTGCTCAGCTTACATTGTATAGCATTCCTCCCATGGGTAGCTGCACAATCTCCCACAGGTTTGTAGTGGCTCCAGCTACCTCCTCCCGTTCAGAAGGGAGTGAAGGCTACTGTCATGTATGCTGTCATCGGTCATTCCAAACTATGGAGTTGTCAGCTGTTGCTCTGGTGTCTTCTGCATACAGTCCTACCCAAAGAATGTTTTTCTGCCTTACCCCGTGAGGCACATCCTCCCTCCTAAAGTTGTTAGGGGTTATACTTCTTTCTTATACAACGGGTTTTCTGAATGGTTTAGAAGCGACAGCTTCAGCACCATTAATATTTTCAGTGTGATTTTACATTTAAAGTTGAAAATGCATCCTCTGTATTGCTTGCTTCCTCACCTTTCTCCCTCTGATCCCTGTCTGCAAGTCTCTTTCTGCCTTTGTTATTAAATAATTAGCCAACACATACAGAACAGTACGAATGTCTGGAAACAGAGTTCAAGAACTGGGAACAGAAAAATACCCCAGCATAATTGGATACATACATTGGCTCTGAAACCTGCAACAATGACGGGGCTTTTTTAAAACAAGTTTTTCTGTACAGCCATGTACAGAAAGTAACAAGTGTTGTCACAAGTTAATTTCACTAGTTAGGGAGATCTTCACTAATCTGATTTCTAACCGATGGATCACATATTCTTTATCAACTGCAGAAGACTGGATTCTAACCCATCAGGATGATTTTATCTTATTTATGAAATTAAAACTTCAATAAGGTTTCCACACGTTTCAATTAAATCAGTGCTATGTTTTTATGAGAAAGCTGAATGAGATGTAGCTGCTTAGCATGTTTAGGCAAGTGGCTTTTTTTTTTAATTAATTAAATTTCCAAGGATATGTTCCATAGCCTATAATATTTTTAATACTTTGTCATGAAGGGGGGCTTCCGCTACTGCAAATGCAGGAATAAATCTTAGTGATATTAATGTGTAATTTATATGACAGTAGCTACATGATAGATGTCCAGGGCATCTGAGATCAAAACACTGAATCAGTCGTGAGCACATGCATGTCATTATCTTAAGAGAAACAGTATGCTCCTTTCCTACTTCTGAAGAAATGATTCAAACTTCAATCAAACAATGTAAAATTTTACTTGAGAATAATTAAACTGCTTTTTCACTACGAGAGAAAACAAGCATTGTGAATATCTATCACACATTAATTTCTATGGCATTGGGTTTTCTAGTATGTTGGGGTTTTTTTATTTTAAAAAGGCCATCATCATGAGCAAAGGCTAACAGATGGCTAAAGACTGTGTTCACATTGTCCAAAGAAGTTTGCCTTGACCTGAAACCTTGCAGAAATAAATACATATACACTTATCTCCCCCTTAGAAAACAGGCATAAATAATGTGAGCAGTGCAACACAAGCACACATACAATAATAAAGGCACTGTAGATAAAAACTTTCTAATAGAAAACAGTGAATGTGTGAAGCGTAAGAGATTTTTTAATTTTTAAAGGAAGAAATGCATACTTGTGGGACTAGCACACTGATCTCCAACCGTCTGCAATGTCCCCACCCAAACCCAACTTAAGATAGCATCACACCTGTAACAGGCACTCCTCAAGACTCTGCCATGCCCACATGACTTGGAATCCCTCAGTTGAGGTAGGACAATAAAGGAACTAGTTACATGGCTGATGGTCAAGGATGTTAGGACTGATAAAAATTGTAAGCCAGCAAATAATGACAGCTTCATATATACAGGCAATTAGACCAGAGAAACACACTTTAAAACATGTCTTACTCACTGTTTTGGAGATGCTGTCTCACTTTGAGCTATTATAGATATCTTTCAAAACAACATGTGTAAAGGCAAGCCATGGGCAGATGCTCACCCAGGGCATCTTGACTTCTATTCTTGCAAACTTCTTAAAGTGAATCCAGGGTATCCCAAATACTTTTTAATTCAATAACAACTGTGGTGCAATGAAAGAAGAATGCTAGTAATAATACAGGAAAATAAATGATTTTTTGCATAACCCACTCAAAGCTGAGTGATACGTTGCCATCATAGTGAAACATCTGAAGTTCATTTCAGATTTTAGCTTTCCTGTGCTAAAGATTTTTCCAATCATTTTTTTTGGCAATAGCTGATGGGCAATACATACTGCAAGAATTAGTGTTACTAATTGTACTTACTCTGCAAAAATATGCTTCAACTGAAGCTCTGCTGGATGGGATAACTGGGCTCACATAAAGGTCAGTTTGCAACTCTCCATTTGTTCTTATATAAGCTGCTGGTTTATATTTTCCCACTTAAGCTGAGCATCAAGCATTCACATCTGCACTATACTGCCAGAACTTGTCCTTCCCACAGCTCTGACTCAGCAAACTTATTACTTCTATCAAAACCAAAAGGCAAAAGTAGCAAATGGAAAAAAAGGAGCAGCACAGGTGCTCCTATCAGCTCTACACTCAAAAAAGGTCTCTGTGTTAAAACAGCAATTCTTTATAAATTCTGGAAACCAAGCCACTCTTCCAATACTGAGCATAAGAATAGCTACACTTGTTCAGTTGAAGGTCTATCCAGTCCAGGATCCTTCAATAATGGCTATGAATGGACACACATAGGGAAAACTAAGACGGTGGCATGCATTTATCACTTTCCACACGTAATCTTTCAGCCTCCAGCTGCTACCACCTTAAAAAATTTCCTAAGCATGCTGTAGTTTGTCTTACAAGGCAGTACTCAGTGAATCCATCTTGCAAGAACTTGTCTTGGAAGTGAATATTTTGCATCCACAACCATCTTCAGCAAGATGTGCCATATGTCTGTCTTCTACTAGGTTCACTAAGTAACAGTTAAGCCTTCACCTTGGAAGAGACAGTGAACAGTTGATCCTAATCTATCCTCTCACACTGCTACTGATTTTTTCAGCTTCTGTAGTTTCCTCCTTTCAGCTGTTTCTTTCCCAAGCAAGAGTCCTTCTTCATACAGGTCATTCTTTGCCTTTGCTTATATTAATGTCTTTCTCTGAACTTTTTTCCAGTTCTACTACAGCCTTTTGGAATTGACAGAACCAGAGCTCTAAGTAGCATCCAAGGTGTGGATTTATTTGATGACTTAATGATGTTCTATCTTTGTGCCTTGTTCTCTAGTCCTTGTTTTATAACTCCTAACATTTGGGTTGAGTTTTGTTTTGTTTGTGGTCCAGCCAGCCAGATGAAAACTATTCCAAGTGCCCTCTGCTTCCCCCACACCAAATATAACATGGGTGCTGGACCTCTGTGCGGTTTTGCTGTGAAGATTGCTCATATTGTATTGCATTCCTTGCTAACGTAGACATAGCTGTATTACTTGGATAACCCTTGCCACATGTTTGTTGAGTCATTCAAACACCACAAGTTGGATATGACTTTGCAGAAGCCATACTGATTTCTCTCAAGTGGACTTTATTTAGCCAGGCATCCATTAACTCCATTTTATTAGAATAACTACTAAAATTTGCCTAGTAAAATCCTCTAGCTTACATGCCTGTAATTCCCTAGAAACTTCAGGGATTGCTTGAGCAACAGGATTATTGCTAATAATTAAACCAAAATATTTAAAATTTTGCTAGGGAAAATATTAGTTTAGAGATTTCTTTGTGTATGATTAGAATCCTCAGACAATGTTTTCTAGAAGACAAACATATTCCTTTTTTCAAAGAAAGGAAATAATAGAGAAGTTTGTGTCTTGGCCTTAGATAAGGTGGTAATAGATACAGTTGCCAATCAAACCAGCAGAAAATATTTGTATACCTTAAGCATTATTTCCCTTTCAAACTTCTGCCCCTCAGAATTACTTTTAAATTTTTTTTTAAAGCAGGCATATGACTGAATGAATACAAGTATTTGCTACAGATGCGAGCAGAGTCACATATACTTCTTCTACATCAACATTCAGGAAGGGAACAATTTTCTCTGTTCTTCAGCTACCAAACTACATATTAAGCTTGTATTTTCTGGTAGAAGGATAAAATACAATTGCATCATCTCTGCCACAAAGCTGCAGCTTGAAGGCATGTGGTATTTATTAAACACATTCAAAGCTACTGAGAAAGTCAGAAGCAAACATATCTGACAAGGGTAACATTTATCAATTATCAATACTTAAGGAAAAAAATACCTAAAGGCTTATTTAACAACAGTTCTGAAAAATCAATTCAGTAGTTCACGGAAGGTCTATTTCCAAAAAATACTGCCTTACTCATGAAATATTTGTTGCTAAAATTGCCCAGCAGTTCCATGCTACTCATGAACATTCATGGTTGGAGTGTCTGAATAAGCCTGGTTCAGTCAGAGAGCTGGCTGCATACAGGAGTGACATGGCTGTACTAGTTCTCTGCTGCAACATAAGCATCCACCTGCTTCCATGTGTCTTACTGGATGAGATGTTTTGTGCACACCAACTGTTATCATAGGACTTTTATTTCCATTAAGCTCTCAATGAAGGTTCTTGCAATCTAATTTTACATCTGTTTTGTGTTAGTCACATTTGCAATTACCCAGGTTACCCCCACCTCCTCATTACTCCTCATTACATTATTATAATTGAGAGTTGACTAATTGAAACCATAGGTGCAGTTTTAGAGCAAGACATACTTTTCCTGGAATACACACACAACTCCCCCTTTCCTTCCTCCAAGGAAACTACAGGGAACTCACAGCCAACACTTTTCAGTAGAAAGTTTTAAAATATTGTTCATATGCAGCATATCTACTGATAAGAAGAGGAATCATCACTTTCCTTCCCTTCACCTCCCTATTACCCAAAAGACAGAAATTTTAAAAACAGACTAAAGATGTAACACCATCTCAGGAAGGCATCATACAGGAGATACAACGGAGAAGGGATGTCTACCTTTGCACCTCACATAATTTTTCACTTTCCCAGGGGATGGGTGAGAGCATTTCAACATATGCCAGAGCAGTGCTAATTGCTTCTCTAACGCATGGTGGTTACCTTCTTTCAACAGCTGTTCTACAGCATAGAAAAGAGTTGAAAGTGCTCCATCCTTTCAGGCCCAGATGCTCTCACCCCCTCCCCCAGCAGACTTCCAGGCTGCAGTTTGGGAAAGCCATGGGGGAAAATGGCTCAAGGGGCTTGTTACATTGTCTTTGAAGCTGAAGATCTACTGCAGAATGAATGCACGTACTACAGACCTGCCCTAAGAGACACTCACTGCATAAATAAAGGAAATTCCGATTTTGTAAGTAATTAAAGAAAAACCAACAAACCCCCCACCCCCCACCCCCCCCACCGAACAAATTATATGTAATTTTAATCTCATTATTCCAAATAGCAAAAGGAAAAATTATAATAAACATATTTATTTGAAATATTTCAAATTTAAATTTCTGTGCGTATACCAGCACTCAGCTACTAAAACACCGTCTATTCACATTTAAATAACAAGGTATTTTTCAAACTAAGTAGTACATTAATGTCTTGGAAGTCCAAAACAATAATGTACAAGCATAATGGCAATAGAAGTGGAGGTAAATAAATATGCCTTGCATATATCCTTTTTTCTTTATTAAAAATGTAAACGTGATGTAGACAGTCTTAGGCCACAATGACTTGCACACTTTCATTATCAGCAGTGCTAGGGCAAGTAATTCCTAACCTCCACCTTCCTCAATTACTCATTAATATCCCTATACCACTGCCAGTTTTATGGGAGAACTGTTTGTGGGGTTGCTAGGAGATCAGCTAAAAAAAAACCCAACATTTTTTATCCCTTTCACTCGGCTCAGTTCCCTGCTTCAATTCAGAGTGCAGCCCAATGGATTATAATACTAGACAAGTGAAGACATGAAGCAAGGACAGGGAGAACATGCTTGGCTACACTACCCTGCACAAGACATGTACAGACATCCTTGCCTGAAATTTTCGAAACATTGCTGTCTTATTTATCTTTATATTATCTGTCATGGAAACATAGTAAGCACTTCTTAAAAGTAATGAATTTGCACATAGTTATACAACCACACTGAACCATTTAGCAATTTATTTTCCAAGTGACAAAATGAATGAGGGCAGAATCCACAGCTTAAGGCCTGAAGGTGTAAGAGAATTAGGTCAGGTGAGCCCAGACATTTTTCTGGAGCAAACCATCTATTGCATTTGGTGCCAGGCACAGAGGCAAAGCAAGTACACATTGCACTGCTATGCCCTCATCCTGGCTCGGCCTCACGATGATTGCACGTCCTTTTGAGCTAGCAGACTTTCAAGCTAAGCAGATCCTCAGGACAACTCCAGCCTCCCTACCTGAGCTCTGGTCCTTCACACCAGCCACAGGATCGGGCTCTGCTGTCCCTGAAAGTGATTCAGACTCAGAATGACGTTTCCTCCTATGTCTGCTTCTTAACAGTGTTTCTTTCAAGTGTGAAGTCATTCTTGGGGATTCCTGCAACCTTGAGTATTTATGGCTTGTTTGGCCTGTGCATCCCTAGTTTTTTCTACGCTGTCAGAAATGTGTTTCAGCTGCCATCCTACAGAGCTGCCTTAGGCATGCTCCTGCCTGCTGGCTGGACAAATTCAAGTTCCTACCTCCCCAGGCAAAGCGAAGGCAATGCTTCACAAGAGGTCAGTGAGGAAAAAATGCATCACTTCCTAGTCCTCAGCAGCTTACATACCAAAACCTATTCATCACACATGAAGTAAAAGTTACTGTTATGTTAACATTCACAAGACCACTGATACAGTTTATCCATAGCTCTAAAGTGACAGCAAGCAAATATGAAGATGAATGCTAACTTGGGGAGATGACACCTGAATACAGACACTGGAACTGGAGTGGGTGTTGTGGTTTAGCCCCAGTCAGCAATCAAGCACCACACAGCTGCTCGCTCATCCCCCACTCCCCCAGTGGGATGAGGGAGAGAATGAGAGGAAAAAGATGAGAATTTGTGGGTTGGGATAAGAACAGTTTAATAGTTAAAAATAAATGAAATTAAGTAAATATATTAACAATATTAATAACATGTAGTGAATACAATAATAATGAAAATACTACTACTACTAATGATAATACATAAAGACAAGGAAAACAGCAATGGGAAAAACTATACAACCACTCACCACCCACTGATTGATACCCATCCAGTCCCTAAGCAGTGAGAGCCAGAGCCAGGGAGCATGATAGAGCCTGAGAGTGCCCCGAGAGCACCCCCCAGCCAACTCCCCTCACAACTTCTATACTGAGCATGGCATCTTATGTTATGAAATATCCTTTTGGTCAGTTTGGGGTAGCTGTCCCAGCAGTGTCTCCTCCCAGCTTGTAAAGAACAAGCTGGGAACACAGATGCAGTATGAGAAACTGAAAAAGTCACTGACTTAATATAAACATTGCTTGGCAACAACTGAAAACATCAGTATATCATCAATATTCTTCTGGCACAAATCCAAAACATAGCCTCATACTAAACCCATTAGTGTGTTATCAACATTCTTCTCAGCACAAATCCAAAACATAGCCTCATACTAGCTACTATGAAGAAAATTAACTCTATCCCAACCACAACCAGCACAGTGGGGAAGAAACACACTGTGAGATTTCTTATAGTTTCCATAGTCTGAAACAGATTTGCTTATGTAGTTTGTACAGGTGCACACTTGGGATACAGTCAAAGCTCTTAAGTTGGCACTAGTTTTTATGGACAAATTTATCTTCAAACGATCTCTTTACAACATAAATACTAACAAAATCTTAAGCACTTTAGAAAGCAGTGTTACAAAAAATGAATAAGGTATAAAATGTTGTACATTTCTAGGTAAATGCTTTAAGCACTGTTAGAAACATAAATGTGACATCATTTCAGCCACTAAAAGAAGTGTGAAACTTGTTCTCATCTACAGTATTTGAGTGCTATTACGTAATATATTTTGGAACGTAATTAAAATGAAGCAGATGAGATTAACTGCATCCACAGGCACCACTGAAGCCATAAAGAAAACAGCAGCATCAGCCAGAGCTCTAAAACTATTTTATAATTCTGACATTAGCACTATCATGTACTTATGACATACTTGCCCACTATATTATTATTTTACAAGTAGTTTTCCCAGTTCCCCCAGGTACTGGTAGCTTTCCAGATAAATTAACTTCTAATATGTTATAGGAACATAGTTATTTCGGGTCAACATTTTCAATATGAACTCATTGTCTTCATGAAGCAAAGAAATATTATAATCCATTAATATCTCTTTCAACAAAAAGGATGAAATCTTCCCTGGTTAGGCTGATAAACACTTTGGTGTCAAAACTAAGCCTCTTTATCATGATAACCCAGAGTAATGGTCTGCTGCTCGAGGCACTTTATCTACTTTACAGATGAAAAATCAGTTCTACTTTCATGGAATTAGATTAATGCCATAACAGGAAATACTTCTGGGGCTGAACTTGCTTCATGCCTTCAAAGCTGGCTGTAAATTTAAAATGCTTCCTGAACTCAAAAGATAAGACAGGAGAGAAGGAAAAAGAAAAACAGTGGAGTGACCCTCTTTCTGAAGAAAAATATTGCTTCCTGAAAAAGCTGTCGAAAGCTACTTGCTAAGGGCATTGTGCTCCAGAAGGCCCAGGGCAAGTCTGGTTTAGTTGAACATGAGGATTCTGGGTATATATCAGACACTTGCCATAAATCTGTCCCTTCCGTAATCCTCTCTGATAAACTTTTCTTTTTTTAGTCATCTTAC
Organism: Rhynochetos jubatus; assembly: GCA_027574665.1. NCBI lineage: Eukaryota > Metazoa > Chordata > Aves > Eurypygiformes > Rhynochetidae > Rhynochetos > Rhynochetos jubatus. The sequence continues at coordinate 17,151,517 of CM050655.1, forward strand.
TTGGCAAAAGCCAAAGTAATAACTTTGTTAGCTTTTAGCAAATACAAAACAGCTTGCTATTTTATGTACAATATTTTTCAAGGATTACAGTTTTGCCAATTTTGAAAAATGCTGACCCCAAGCCTTAAAATTGAATTTCAGCTCTGAAAATGGACAATAAGCTGCAAATTCACTAACACCTTTCTATATAAATAACCTTACAATAAAAGATGTAAGGCATTCTTAATAGTAATTTCACATTTATAGTAACAGAATCGTAAGTCCCACACAAAATATTACCATAAAGGCAGACTTTAGGGAATTCTGTGTTAAGTTTGTCAGGATAGGAAAAGTTTTCTTTAGTTCCCTTTTCCAGCAAATGGTAAGTACTAAGGAGTCACTTTTTTTTTTAAGTGGTATACATTTAAATGCATGGAATATCATATCACACCACTAAAAACCCAGGATCAAATATCTCAGTAGATTTTACAATTAAATACTGAGTAACAATACCATTTACATACTCAGAACTTTGAGTCAGAGAATCTGAAAAGGTTAATATATGTGATTTCCACCCATTTGCCTTTTGATTAGATCAACACTTGTGCCCACTTAAGACAACATTTTTATGGATCATGTAATCCCTTTTGCCTTTTATGTTTGTTGCACTCAGTACATTCCTGCAGTTGGAGAAAAAAAGCACTTGCTGTCTTGCCTCCCTGTTCAAACTTCACCTCTCTAATATTACTAGTCCAAAGATGCATGGGTTCAAGCATTTATTCCTGTGCCAAGGCACTCTTTACTTGATCATGAAGCAAAACTGTTACTTTGAAACAGTAAACACGAAAGGAAGTTTATTGCCCAGCACAAATTAAAACCAGCAGAAAAGGGATGGCCATCTATCTTCTTGTAAGCCTTCAGGTTCAGGCTTCCAGGCTACATGTCAAGAGCTGCACACTATTTCTGAATGAAAACTTTACTCCTAGGTTTAAACAGGTAAATAAACAGCCCATCCACAAATCACCATCAGTCTTCAAAGATCACACCAGATCCACAAGATGCACACCCTGCAGCTCTCTGCTCCCTACTCATCTCTAAGCACCAATTTAATCAGTAGGAATAACTGCAGAGGTTTGCTAAAGATGAGTGGGAGGTGAGAGAACGCTGTGAAAAGGGCACATAAGTAATGCAACCAACTGAATTTTATGACAGAATTGTGTAAAGCATGCATTTACACATTTTTGAGAGATCAGCTTGAAGCTGAAACACGCACACTGTTGTTTAAATGTTCAGGAAGACTGTAACAAACCAGATGCTTTCTTTTCTTAGCTTGTAGATTTTAACTGAGCTTCTCGCACATTACGATTGGATACATTATTCTGATAGTTTTTTTCTGCAATACAGGACTGAAATAAACCAGTGCCACAGCAGGATCTACCATCTAGACAACAATTCCACCTCTGACCTTACACGATGCTCAAAAGTCCAGGAAAGGGAAAGAAAAAAACCCTCCAAAAAATCTATTTTAAGATTGCCTTACTATGAATTGTACCCTAAATGACCATTATTTTCCCCCATAAGAAATCCACGCATAATAGACAGTTCTCGAGATATTTTTTGAACAGTTGCAATATTGCTACCAGTATTCTTTTTTCTTGTAAGTTGTCAGGATCAAGTGCTTTTTCCTGAACACCTTACGCTTTGGCAGAAACATACTGCAATTTCAGGACAAATAAGCTTAGCACCAGGGAAATGCAGTATTTCAGACTAGCCTTTCTCAAGACAGTACTTTTAAAAACTACATTTCAATTCATGTACTAAAATTGTCCTGTGCACCAACTGCCCTGTAAGGAATTGTAGGTGCATGAGACCAGTTAATGCAGCAATAGGACTACTTGCTTCTAGGATACAGCAATCCTGCTAAACAACACATCACCGGCATTTAAATCCTTTAACAGCTATACCGATTGAAGATGGTTAGACAGACAGGACTAGAGCTCTAGTTCTGTATATGTTTTTCCTGACAATGTTTTACTCCTAAGACACACAGCAAACACAGGATTCAAAGGGAAAATGTAGTATTACACCTGCATATTTATCTGGGCAGCCTTAGGGAGCAGAATATAACCTTGTCCACTAACTTCTAAAGAAGTATTTTATACTGATGTATTATTTAATACGAGCATCAACCTCACCATATAGTTAAATTAAGACAAATTAACAGTGTTTTCTTCTATGAAGTGACAAATACATGAAAAAAAATCCCTGCTGCTATTATAAAAAGACAATTAGAATATTACAGTAACAAAAAAAAAAAAGGAAAGCAAGAAATACGAACTAACTGGTAAACTAATTTTCTTTGGTAGGTTTATTAATGGGGTTTGGGTTCTTTTGAGGTATGGATTTGTTTTGTTTTATGGAAGACATGCTGAATCTCAGACCTTGCATTTTCTACAAATAATTACGTTATCTTCGGTGATGGGATTGGTGACAAGCAGTGTTCCTACAATGCCAGCACTCCAGAAGTGTCAAGTTTCCACAGAACGCTCTACAAAGTTACAGATCGCACTGCACCCCATCTCTACTTCCACAACACTTCCTTGCACACACAGACATCTGCTAGTTTCTCTTTCTGCAGCACAGATATTGTCATTGCTGCTATGGGCTGAAGACCACACATGATAAAACTGACACTACACAGGCCATAGGTCATTTGAAGGAAGAACCATTTGGATCTTCTGTATGGAAAACTATGAATGAAAGACACCGCAGTGCTTACAGGCACATTTCAATAATCCATTCATTTGCTTTATCATTGTTAAAAGCATCATTATGAAAGAATTAAGCTCCTTTGTGAAGTGGATCCATCATGTAGAAACTTCAGTGGGAGATTAAAACCTTATCAATTATTCACATGTGAAGGAAATTTTTATAAATTAACATTGCTCTTGTCAGAATGTTGTTATATTTGCATGTGTTTAAGAAAATGTTGCCTTCTCCCGCCTACACTCCCTAGAAATAGAGCAAACATTTCAGTCTTTTCATTTAAAAAAGCCACAGAAACACTGCTCTCCTAAACTCCAAACCCTCAATTTAATAAAGGGAAGCATTTAAAGTCTGAGTAGAAGCTCTATCTTTTACTTCTTCTATCTTTCACTGTGAAGTTTATTACTTCAGTTATTGTAATACATCAAGTCTAGAGTAAGACAAGATCCATAAGCAGAACATGTGATTGCGACAGGCACCAGCTGTAACGCTCATTCATCTACTGGTGTCCGTATTTGTTACAAAAGAGGTGGAAGACTTCACTTGAGTGAGCTCAAACAATCCTTTTCTGTCCCACATGGATACCACATCAACATCCACTTTTGTGAGAGACTAGTCTTCCAGAAAATATTTGTTTTAAAAGAAGAGAACTGGAATACTCAATTTGTTTGGTATATTTAAAGAAAATATTCTTCAGATTTTCCCCTGAGAACATACACTTGGTATTTATAAACAGGCTTGTTGTATTACGAACAATGATTCAGAGGAAAAACAATTCTTGAGGTGGCCACATTGTTACTGCTAACCATTAGCCCCTTTTATGGTTGGATTTTATTTTACATTTCAGTGTTAAATTCAAAGTATGGACATTATTCTTTGGACTGTTTTCCTGTGGGTAGTAACCTACAAGGGAAGGAGAAGACTGTCAGCTGATGCGTTTTGCCACAGCAGAAACCATTATGACACAATATACAATAAAACTCAAGCAAGAACAGCTCAGTTCCTGCTAATGTAACCACTCTGAACGCGGTTGCCGACAAGCTCCACGGCAAGACTTGCAATTCTTTGCCACATATAATCATGTGCCCCAGAAGGACTGATTAGCTTTAACATAACTGCTTAGAAAACACACGGGATAGTGATTTAGCTTACCGATTTATCTAACCCTGGGATGAGCCCCAGGACCCACTCTGTCACACACAAACAACAGTAATGCCAGGGCATGCACTGAAGTGCTATTTTGCACATTGCGTGTCCACCCTCACTCGAGACAGGCAAACTTCAGCACGTCAACTTGAGTTCAGAAAACCTGACCTGGCTGTGTAAATGTGTATGATTGTCCTTGCACAGTAACACAGGGTCCTCTCAGCCAGCACTATCAATCTGAGTGCAAAAATCCTACATTAAAATTTATTACTACCAGGTTGTGTGTGTAAAGTTACTACCAGGTTATACTGACAAATGTATTCCTGTAATTCAAGAACAGACATAAAGAAGGTGGGAATTTTTTTGGGAGGAGGCAAAAACAGATTAGTGGACCTGTTCAGAAAAACTTCTATGAAAGGATCTCAGAGAAGCCAGTCAGGGTAAAACACCTGGACTACTTTACTGTGGTGCCACTAAGACCATATCCAAAGAAAATGAAATTAAATTAGATGGTATCTGAAGGCACACATGCTTTTCCGAAGCCTGGGCAGAAATACAGCCCATTCACACTTCACAAAAGCCATCCTCCTACTATTTAAGGCACTGCTGCATGCCCACGATGTCCTCCTCCCCTTTCCGCTATTTTCTTTTTAAAGGATTTGTCGATTACTTTGTTACATTTATCTATAAAACTAAACTTATAAATCATAAGCATTCTGCATAACAACCATAGGAGTATTTGCTGCTGTGAAAACATGGAGTGATTTGTGAGGTTGATTTTACATTCTCATTTTGAGCAAAGCTACAGGCAATTACCAGGGTTAGGTGTAGGAGGGCATCACTGCTGTACAAAGGTATATGGTGATAAAAGTATTTTCACGTTATTACTGATTTCTTGCAAATCACCGACTGTTCTGGCATTAAGCCATGTGTAGCAGCCCACATTTTATAATTATTAAGTTTTGTTTTGCTGGTTTGGTTTGTGGTTTTTTGGTGTTTTTTGTTTTTTGGTTTTTTTCTTGTAATTTACTGCTACAGGATATACAATAATCTCAGTTTTTGCAAAGCAGAACAAGTTTACATTCTTGAGAGAAAGTATACACACCTATATATGAAACTCGTCATTAGCTGCTAGATAATGTGAAACAAAACCACAAAACAACAATTTTTTTTTTCCTTTAAAAAGCTTTGCATGCCAATTAAAAAATGGGGTAAAACACTTTAAGCAACATAAATTTTCCTTTTTTTGGTGTAGGATTTTCAATTTCACAAAACCTATTTAGATATCACTTATAAAATAGTGATATGCTTTCTGGGAAGCATGGAGTCTTTCTTCAGCTTGCTTTCTTCTTCACCAGCAGCACCAAACCAGACATACAGACTCAGGCCTCAAGACAGGTACTATTCTCACATGCTGTGAACTGTTTCACTCCTTTTGTCTTTATCCTCCCCAAATCTACACTGATTTTATTTCTTATTTCTTTTAAATCTCCAATTGTCCATCACTAGAATATTTATACAATTTTATCCCAGGACTTCCACAGCCATTCAAACGAGTAAAGACAGGTTTTCTGGTTTAATATCAGGGGCTTGAACTAGGAAAAAAATGACACTCCCTCAAGGTTTACCTAGTTGAGAAAAACTCATTGCTCAGCAACTATACAAAATAGGAAATAATTCTGAATACATTACAATCATACATCCTCATCTGCAATACAGCGTTCAGCTCTTGGGAGCCAGACTGCAGGCAGACCCAGTGCTCGAAAAGAGAGCAAGAAAACAGGGACTGTGAAATTTAGAGCCAGGATGCCACAAACACGTGAAAAACATATATTACTCATAAAATGAAGAGATATTATGTTTAATATGAGTTTAAAAAAGGAAGGATAAAGTTATTAAGAGAAAATAGAAATCTATGCACACAGGCTGTATTTGGGGTTGTTCACAATGGAAAATAAATATACGGTAAGCCAGATTGTAATACGGTATGTACTCCATGGCAACTTCTGGAAAGGTTATACTTGGAGCTTATCCATGGTTTTAGTATGAAAGTACATCTTGCAGCACCTTCAGTGTGGCGTGCATTCAGAGTATTCATGTAATAGCAGAGCAACTGCCATGCTATAAACTCACACTCACCCACTACCTCCCAGATTCTGCAGGCAAACCTTAAGACTCTAAAGCCTTTGCGCACATTAGCCTACTCCACTTCGAAAGGTAGATGCATTTCCTTACCACCTACCCGCATCAATGAGATCCATACGGGGTCAGCCTGGCATTCTACACTCACATTAACGTTCACTCCGTGTCAACCACCTCCTGTGAAGGCCCCCTTTCTAGAACAAATACCTAGCTTCTAGCATCAAGAAGGACACAGGGAACAATTGCTTAGTGTTACTCATACTATGGGGACTAAGGGACAAGAAATAAAGCTACCAGACACTAAATTCAAAACAAAAACTATACTTCATACATATGGAAGTGTATGACTTGTTATTCCAGGACATCACAAAAGCAAAAGTTTAAAAAAAAAAAAAAAAAAAAATTGATTTTACATTTACTTGGGAAAAACTCACAAACCTCAAGAGCTCTTGCACAACATGCTACCACTTTTACCTGAGGAAGACCTTGAGCTACAGATCACTGAAAGCTGAGAGAGTATTTTGTGCACATTTCCCTGAAACATGGCCATGATCTCTTATTTTTCCCTTAGCACTTGTCTTACTCTATCAGCTCGTTCTCTCAAGAGTTGTAAATGTTGCTCTTATTTTGTCCCACAGTTTTATTTCTCATTTATATTTCTCTTTTTATTCTGTTGAAGAAAATATTTTACTGATAATAAACAGTATCTACGTACCAGTTTTGTATATGTTTAAATATCTAATGAGAGTGAGATAAGAGGAAGGAAAAATAAGTTTATTTAATCAATATCACTGCAGGTGGAGGGCGGTGATTCTCCTCCTCTGCTCTGCTCTCCTCTCATGAGACCCCACTTGGAGTGCGTCATCCAGCTGTAGAGTCCTCAGCATAAGAAGGATATTGACTAGCTAGAGTGAGTCCAGAGGAGTGAGTCCACCAAGATGCTCAGAGGGCTGGAACACCTATTCTATGAAGAAAGGCCAAGAGAAATGGGCTTGTTCAGCCTGGAAAAGAGAAAGGCTCCAGGGAGACCTTATTGCAGCCTTCCAGTATCTGAAGGGTGTCTACAAGGAAGCCTGTAGCAACAGGACAAGGGGTAACAGGTTTAAACTGAGAGAGGGTAGATTTAGATTAGATATAAGAAATAAATTCTTCATGGAGAGAATGGTGAGGCACTGGAGCAGGTTGCACAGAGAAGCTGTGGATGCCCTATCTCTGGAAGGGTTCAATCCAGGCTCGATGAGGCTTTGAGCAACCTGGTCTAGTGGAAGGTGTCCCTGCCGATGTTTTTGGACTTAAAAGGAAAATCCATGATAATAACTTTGTCCAACCCATGCCTAAATAGCTGTATGGAACTACCTCCATATAACTTTGGAGAGCACCTTAAACTATCAAGATCAACCAGAGCACAAAGTACTCCTAAACAAAGCATTGCCCAAAGTAGTTCAACTCCCATTCAGCTAAAATCAACTGTCAATACTCCTGCTATGTCACAGCTGGAGCAGCATGGCCATCTCTGAAAGCAGACTTATCCAACTGCTGTCAAGCCAGTTGTAAACAGCTGCACATGCATGCAGTATTAGCTCTGAAAGTGCTAATAAATGTTGCTCATTTCATAGCAAGCAGTTTTATTCATTTCTCTCACGTACACCATTCCTGGGAGAATTCACTTAAATTCCCTAAATCTAAATCCATTTTGACAAAGCAGCAACTTGCAAGTGTGCTTGATTTAGGATTTGACATGCTAGTACCTGAAAAACTATTTTCTGAAATGAAATTACCTTTTGTGTTTTGGTTTTTTTTTTTAGGACTAGCTTGAAGTCAGATGACAGCTATCTTTTTATTAAGAGGAATGCACTGTAACTAACATTCAGATTAAAAATTCAAATACCAGTTACGAACATATGACACACCATTTAATGAAATCTTAAGAAAATTGATAAGTAAGTATACAGTATAGTCAACATAAAGCATAAAATATTTAGTCAAAATTTACCAGGTGGTCTTAATAGCAAATAACAATATCTTCTAAACATCTGTGATGTATGTAACAAAAATATGAGCAAAATTGGAGAAAAATTACTATTAGATGTACTGCTAAATTTGAACCACCTACCGTACGCACTCACATTAGCGCAAGGTAAATCAACCACTGCTACTCTGGGTCTCTTAATAGCCAACAGTCACTGAACTTCAACCACATGCCGAGAGAAAATTATTTATTTGCTTTATTGTTCTTAACACTACTCTTTCAGGAAAACCACACTGTAACGCAAATGGAGTATCCCACATCCTAACAAAGTATCTTAAATCTGTTGAATAAAACCACAAGCAGTATTACCTACAGTACACTAAACTCCTTTGTAACACACTCTTTGCCCATTCTCTCATTTAATTTCCTTCCATATTGTAAAAAAAAAAAGGCACACCTCCTACGCATGACTTATGTTACTGCTTTTCAGGCAATTTATGAGGTCCATGACTCAGCTTTAAATGTCCATGTGACTGTGGGCTACCAAATCCTGCAGCTCATCAGCAGGAGAGAGTCTGAGAATGATAAGACGAATTTTTGTATTTTACATCAAATTACAGTAAGCAACAGAAATCTTTCACGTGGCAACAAGCAAATTAAACTATAAAAGGCAAAGTATAGAGAACATCATCATGGAGAAGACTGAGGTCTAAGGAGATTAAAAAAGAAAAGAATCTCTCTCTGGAAACTAAACCAACTGCCTTTGTAACATTAAGTCCTCTGCTTCCATACATTTGAAATCCAGGATTTTATCGCCAACATGGCAGTAATCTTTTTAATTTGGCAAGTTAGAGGGAACAAAGATGACAGAAGAATGAAATCCAATTTTTCTTACCCATTATTACCAAAATATCAGAGAGTAATTGGGGTGAAGGATCTGTGGAGCTCCATTATTCCAAACATTATGCCAACCAAGGCTATACAAAATAAAACAAAGGCACATCAGCCATATGTGTGTCCTTTCATAATGAATTTCAGATGAAACTCCAGCCCTTGATATCAGACATTAGAAGATAAAGAGCATTTAAAAAATAAGCAAATGATAAAGTTCAATATAGAAAACAGTGTACTGAGAAATTTTAGGAAAGCTGTCTTCTCATCAGAGGTTTTGGTAATAAACTATATGGCCATTACAAAGCAAAATTAGTCACTAATAATAATCTTTGTCATCTGGGTAGAACTGGGTATTTTATTACAATATATTCCCAAAGATATGTGGCTCTTGTGGCAATAAACACTACTGACATGGAAGATGAACCCACAACATTTCACAGGATTTCTAAAAGCTTTTAATTCATTTTAAACAACTGAGTTCAGTCTGAGAACGGCTTTTACGCCTGCTCTAAAACTTCTTACTCATTTGTCATATCAGGCAAATACTAACTCCTTCTAATTTGCACAGGCCTTATTTTTGAGCCACCATCCATTCCAGGGCAATCATCATTTCTGAGTATTTTAGGCAAACTTATCAGTGAAGGCAAACAGACCTCCAAAGCAAATATTACTCATGCAGAATTTACAGCTAACATGCTTTACGCATTTCGTCAAAGCTTCCATATTTAGCCAGAGCTCTTCAACTTGAAGGGACTATAAACACATTCCAGATTTAGCCCAAAAATCTGTACAGGATTGTCTCTAAGATTTTGCCTAATTCACAATGCAAAGTTTTAGTTTATTGATGTCATAATAAGCAATTAATCTTACTTCAATTAAAATAATTAAGGCACATATGCAAAACATAAGAGTACACATAATGTAACTGATTTCTTTTTAATTTAACTGTGGGCTACTGCTGCCTTCTAGAATAGATGACTCACTGCAACACTGATTTTCTTGCCAGTGCGTATATCAACAAATCAAGGTTCTTATAATCTCAATCCTCATTTTCTTGTACTAAAACCAGAAATGGATTTCCATTGGACGTTCTGAATTGGCAAAAACCAAGAACATACATATGCTACCTCAAGGGCACACACGCTCAATAACATTTAGACTTTTTTGGTTTTGTTTTTCTTTAAGAGTCTTCCTGCTACCAGTGGAAGCAGCTTCCATGAGTTCCAAAAAACTGATCCAATGTTAGGTCGTATCTATTTACAATAAAATGTAGGTGACTAACTTTTAGCATTACACCATATATGGTACTAATAAGAATGAAAAGACAAGATGATGTTTGAACACAGTTCTTTGAGAAAACTCTTACTGGCTATAACAATACTGCTCAATTATTGTTAGGAAGAGAAGAAAATGACTTTCCAGATCCCAACCCATGTATCAGCTGCACATGCACACTTGTGTTATGAGCAGAAAGGAGGAAGCAAGAGCAAAGTCTAAGGTTTGCAACTTTTTAATCTAACTGGGATGGAATGAGGAGAATGGGGGCAAATTCAGAGCTCTTTCTTCCTGACAATATGTCACTCAGCACCCAAATATCCCATACTGTGTCAAATGGTATGAATTGTTCTCCCAAATGGGGAAACCAAAGGAGGCAAGAATGACTTTGACTCCAGGTTAAAAACGTATCGACCAGGATTCAATTATAGCATTTTAGCCATTTACAATCTTCAGTTTAGAAAATGGAATTCATGTCCCGGGCGGCATGCTAGGTGTTGCTTTCTACATGTCAAAGTCTAAATCCATCCTTGATTTTTCTACTTACTTCCATATTATTACACTGCACAGTCAGAATTAAAAATTTTGCCTTCCAGGCAGATATTAACTGTTGAGTCGCTTTCTAGTTGGTAACACAGGCTTAAGACAATTACGGCTTAACAAAATCTATTTCCAAATCTAAAACCAATAGCTTGAACACCATGGAAAACAAATCAAATGCTCTGCCATGGTTCACAAGTGTGTTAGCTGTACTCTATTGTATTAACTTTATCACAACTTTCTGAAAATAAAACATCAAAGTATATGTATTCTTTTCATGCAAAAGAGTAACAGATGCCATGTTATACCATGCTCAGGAGCATTTTCTCCCAGCATCGAAAGATTTATACTTTTCTTTTTCACCTTTAACACTTTTGTCTTGCTTTTCATTATTGTTCACATTTTTCTTCTCTCACTAGGTCAAAAATCAAGAATGAGAGGTGCAAGCCGTGAATCTTTTGAACTTAAAAGCTGCAATAGTAAATTATCAGCTCAAAGGTCTTCCTAGTCCAGAACTGCATCCAAACAGCAGCCACAAGTGGATGTCTAGACAAGAATAAAACAAGAGAGGCACATACAATACTCTTTCAGCTGCCAACTATTTTCAGTTTAGAGGATTTCCTAGAGATGTGCTGTTGCAGGAAGACTCAAGTACTCTTCTGATACTCTTCCCTGTCAGGTTATTGGTGACATGACTGCTGGTAATACAAAAATTAGCAGATGCAATCAGATCATCTATTCATTGGCAAGTGAACCTCCAGAGTTATAGCAGTCACGTTCCTCCGCTACATGGTTTCTACATAGAATTTTAAAGTATTTTTGCTGCTGACTTCCAACCTATGATGTCATTTCATCAACACAACAGCCAGTAATCACTTATTTTGAAAACAAAACTGAATCTAAAACCAGACTATTCTAGCCAACAGGTATCTTCAAAACACAGCAGCATACCTGTAATTCTACATCGTCCAAACCAGGATATTTGGTTAGGGAGCATGACTGATACTTAATATAAAATTGATATACTAGATCAACCGAGTGAAGCAGAGAATATGCCTCCAATTACAGGGGGGTTTAATACCTTTTTTTGCTATTTATATATCAAATGATAAAATTGAATGTTTTCTGTTGTTTCTTTTACCACTGTACAACACTTGATGCTAACTCTGCAATTGGGCAGATTGACTATGTGGACATTTTTGCTCAAGAGAAAGATAACATTTGTTTTCAATGTTACTGACATAATTTTATCATCATAGTGATAAAACTAAAAACTTACTAAATTCATAATTGAAGGTTTGGGGGCATTTTAACAGAAAAAAAGTTCAATGTTTTCAAAATAATTAGAGCCTTATCTAGTGTATTTACTATACAAATGTTCAAACATTTGATTCTGCTGCAATACAAACCCCACAATATTCTGTAGAGAAGGCCATCCTAAAAAATTTTATCATTTTCTCTTCCCCTTCCATGAATTACATTTTACACTCCTGCTGTTACGGAGAAATGCATTAAAGGCAGGTCACATGATTTCCCTCATGTCAACAAATGATGGCTCAATTAGGCAGATAAGAATCTACAGCCCTCAGCAGAAATTCTCTTCAGCCCATTCTCAGCAGTATAAAGAAGCACTTAGGGACAGCACTAGTTCTGGGGAATGAATGCTTGCTATCCTTTATACACACGCTCATTGAATATTTCTCTTTTTCTTCAAAGAAAATTGGATCCTTCATGTGGTTGAAAGTTTTCCACCACTTAGTTTGTAAATTTTTTTTTTTTCCTACATTCAGCTACAGTTCATGAATAAAATCAATAAAATAGTGAGGAATTTTAATTTTAGCATATTGCTCTACTAATTCTAAATCCTCTCTTGGAAATAAAATATCCAACAAATTAAATTAATAAAAAGTCTACGCTTTGACTCCAGACCTCAAAGGACATGGATAAGTTCATATTTAAGGATGAGATTCATTCTTACCTTACTTTGCTGTGATCAAGTGCCTTAGGAACTCCATATACAGAAAGTGCCAAAGATAGCAAGCCCAGCTACAAATGCCAGTATTCTCCTGGGTGCTCTCAATGGATGATAAGGTTGTTTCTGCTTCATTCCAATTACTCACATCATCTTCCACGCTCACTACCTGCCATTGTTTTGACGAATTTCAAAATTTAACCCTACCATGAAGAGAAATCTATTAAAACCACTGTGCTCTCTCGCTTCAACTTATGCAGAGAGACCAAGACAAATTCAGTACCTCCCTTCTTTCTCACATTTCTTCCATTTGTCTCATTCTTTAGGATTTTATGACTATTCCTAATGCTTAGCCTTTACTTTTCACAAAACACCTCAATGTTGTTCGGCACCAATTATACTCCATATGGTCTTAAAAAGACATGTTCAGAGGCATATGCTGAGGCATATTTCATGCTAAATACTGTTAACTGCTGCTCCCCACCATTTTCAAATTTGCAGGAAAGTATTGTTATATTGCATCTGGCAACAGCATAGTTGGCAAAAAACCATTAGAAGCAACCTCATTTTGCAAATCAACTTCAGTAACTTCAGCATAAAAAGTGGTAACAAGACAGATCTTCTCATCTACAGATCTTCAAGGGCTAGGCATTATTAGCCACAGGAAATCTTGTGATTTAGAAAGGGCTTTGGAATATCTAATACTCAGACAAGGCCTGAGTATTCTGATACTTATGGTGAGTATTATGGCCAGGTATTTATAAAATGATTTTGCCTGCGCAGCTACATTATTTAGAAAGATGAAAAAAACCGCATTGTCCTTAACCACCATAATACTGCCAATATAAACTTTAGTGCAGGTATGATTAGTCTGGGAAGGTGAGAGCACTTCCACTGGTATAGCAGGTGTTACAAACTGTCTCCACATTAGGCTGCTTATGCCCAAGAAATGTAAATCCCCAGGGAGGATTTTCCACAGCAGCTGCATCAGCAAAATCCTTCTGCTGGGGACAAAATGCAAGTGTCCTTAGCTTTTGTTTAAGTCAAACTTTTAACAGGATTGGTAATAGTATTGTTACCTTGTTCACATAGCTAAAATGATGTTCCATTGGTCAAGCCCTACCTGCCACTGTGATGGTGTGGATATACCCTACAAAGAAACAGTGTCTACCTCTATTTCTCCAATTTAGAAATTTCTTCTAAAACAGATTCACTACTTACTCAAAGAATTTAGTATTTCCTTAAACATTCTATCCTTAATTAAAGGAAAAGAAAAAAAGGGAGGATCTTCTTTTGACCAAACCAGACAGTCTGATGCACATTTACCAAGCAGGTGACCCAGCGCACTGCTGATTGACCATTAGTCCCACAACTAGATGGACTAAAGCCACAGCACAAAACCTGCTCAGCCCTGTCTTTAGGACACTGTTCTATTAGTTCAAAAGAAACCCAAAACTGCCATGAAGCTCTCAAACAGAGCAGATGGCCCCTGAGAAAGAGGAAAGGTCCTTTCCTCTGTTGCACTAAGGCCAATCCAGGATATGCCTTACGTCATGTAGTGTCTTTCAAATGAATTTCCAGAGCGTGCTTTAGGAAGCAGTCAATTATTTTTCCAAACCAGATAACAAACAAGGCTAGCTGGACTTAGCTCTTCTGCCTCCTAAAGGGCTTAAAGAATCTATCAGAAGTTGTCAAAACCCCAATCTGCAAGGCTTACTCTTAACGTGTTTAGCATGATATCACTGAAACCCTCTGCAGAAGCATTTTTGCGAAGTATTTTTTAATGATAATTAATTCAGTATGATTTTACTACTATGCTCAGTACTGAGGTGAGATGAATATGATGTTATTTTACTCTGCTTTACTCTCTTTTCATAGAATCTTTAGGTTGGAAAAGACCTTTAAGATCAAGTTCAACCATTAATTGAATCGTTGGACCACTAAACCATGTCCCTAAGCACCTTGTCCACTCGTTGCTCAAATATCTCCAGGAATGGTGACTCCACCACCTCCCTGGGCAGCCCCTTCCAATGCCCGACAACCTTTTCAGAGAACAAATTTTTCCTAATACCAAATCTAAACCTCCACTGAAGTAACTTGAGGCCATTTGCTTGTGTCCTAACGCTTGTTCTATGGGAGAAGAGACCAACACCCACCTCTCTGCAACCTTCTTTCAGGTAGTTGTAGAGAGCAATAAGGTCTCCCCTGAGCCTCCTCTTCTCCAGGCTAAACCACCCCAGCTCCCTCAGCCACTCCTCACAGGACTTGTGCTCCAGACCCCTCACCAGCTTCATTGCCCTGCTCTGGACACGCTCCAGCACCTCAGTATCTTTCTTGTAGGTGAGGAATCCACAGCTGAACCAGGATTTGGCGTGCGGCCTCACCAGTGCCAGTACAGGGGGACAGTCACTTTCCTAGTCCTGCTGGCCACACTGTTCCTGATGCAGGCCAGGATGACACTGGCATTCTGGGCACACTGTTGGCTCATATTCAGCCAGCTGCTGACCAACACCCCCAGGTCTTTTTCTGCTGGGCAGCTTGCCAGCCACTTGTCTCCAGGCCTGTGGCATTGCATGGGGTTCTTGTTGCCCAAGTGCAGGACCTGGCACTTGGCCTTGTTGGACCTCATACAGTTGGCCTCTGCCCATCAATCCAGCCTGTCCAGATCCCTCTACGGAGCCTTCCTACCCTCAAGCAGATCAATGCTCCTGCCCACCTTGGTGTTGTCTGCAAACTTACTGAGGGTGCACTTGATCCCCTCAACCAGGACACTGATAAAGATATTAAACAGAACTGGCCCCAGTACTGAACTCTGAGGAACACCACTTGTGACCAGCCACCAATTGGATTTAACTCCATTCCCCACAACTCTTTGGGTCTGGCCATCCAGCCAGTTTCTCACGCAGTGAAGACTATGCCCATCAAGCCCCAAGCAGCCACCCGAAGTGGCTTTTTCACTCTAAGTGCACAACTGGTAGCACAGCCTAGCACACAAATTTACTTGACACAGATTTTTAGGATATTGATTAGCTATGCCGTAAGAACATTTTTACTTTTTATTATAATTGTTAGTTGCAGTATCAAAAAGTAGCCTTCAGGTTTCTATCCTGTATGCAACCCCTGCTACTATTTCAGAATACCTGTAGTCTACATTGTAGATCAATGTCATGCTGTGCAGTTCAGTTTTTGAGGAGCAGGTATGAATATGTACACATATTTTAACATTCCATAATTTTAGTGCAAAAGTTACTGCCTTTTAAAGAGCAAGCACAAATGTGATCCATTTTAGAGTGCTCATTTCAAAGCAAACCATTAATCATAACTTTTTGCAAAAGAAAAGTGTTTTGTATTTAAACAACTGTACTGTCCCTATTACACACATAAACGATAAATGAAACTAATTTCAACTTCAGACCAAGCAGTCAGCTACCATAAATACCTTAACTCGGCTCTCAAGTTACACACATACACATAGTTTTTGCTGTTAAAAAAATTAACCTTATGCATGCAAAACAGAGCACAATTGCTGCAGTATTATATGCTGGGTTTAAAGCGGCAGTTCACAGACATGAAGACTACATACTCCAGGGTTATGCAGACTGTGACATCTCCACGTGCTAATGAGATCAACTCCTTTGGAAGAAAGGTAGAACCCCAAATTTCAATCAACTGTACAGAGTGGTGACTACCAATTTACTTACAAATTTTAGTAGTCAGCATCCAAAATAAGAAAGATACCTCAAACTAGAAAAATGCACACATTTCAAGTTTCAGTCTTTAGAACAGTCTTAAATTAGTGGTTCTTTTTAAACCTTATCAAAGAAGTACTGAAACAAAACATAATTCAAGAGAGAAACTCTGTTTCAGTCAGAGCTTCTGATTTGCTGGTTTTAGTCTTGAGATTTTGCTCCAACAAAGTTGACATGGTAACAGACAAAATTCTTGTGCTCTCATAAAGAGAGCATCTAATAAAGACTGACATGCAAGAGGACCTGCAGTAAAATTTTCCCTTCAAATTGCCTCACCTCACCCCTTTTTAATTTACATTTAAATAGTGTGTTAAGTCTGCCCAGACTTTACATATGATTTGACACTCAGTGTCCCTACAGGCAGAGGCATCCGGGAGCAGAGGTCTCTGCAGTGGTCTGTGGGCGGCACACTGGGTCCCTGTCCCTGGTGGCAGAGCTGGCCCTGGTGAACGCCTCTTCTCACTGCTCCCCAGTCTGCTACAAAGCCTGACTCAGCCTTTGCAGACAAGTAGCTTGCAACCGAGAGACTGATTTAGTATTTCAACAGATTTACAAATTCTACTAATAAAATAAAAGCATCCCCTTCCCCTCTTCTCTCCCTCCCCCAAAAAGCAATATAGTTTTAAAAGGGCAATGCAATCACAACCATTATGTCAATGAAAATTACATGCTGGGTTTATCTCTGTAGGTATCTGTCAAATACAAAGCACACACATCATCTTTGGAGTAATAATGATGTTTTATCATTTTAATTACAAACACTTTGAAAAAAATCCCTAAAGTGTACCAATTGGGGTGGTCTGAATTAAGAGTAGCCTGATAGCCCAAGGGTAGCAAAAATAGATTGAGCTACCAAATTTCATAGTAGTTATAGCAGCTGTCTTCTTGCCTCAGGGAACCTGGGTATTTAACAAAGCAGACAGCTTGGCATTGGCATCTGATTAGTAATGTGGGTATTGCTGGACAGAACACGCGCGGTTCCATTGTTTCACTATTTGATTAGGAATTTGGAGAGCTAGAGCATCATTTAGCTTTTACAGTTAGCTTCTGTATGCTCACTTGCAGGTACTGTAAAAGGATATTTTCTCACTTATCACTTGCTGCAAGTAGGGAATATTGCCTTGAACATGATCGATGAAACATGACAGGATTTAAATGTCAGGGTCAGTTGCCTCCCCAGTTCTGTGCCAAAATTTTGCTGAACTGACTGCATAAGTTTTTCTAATTGGGGAGAAAAGTGAGTAAGGTGAAAACCTGTTCTTCCCTTACCACAGGATACAAATTATTTGGAATTTAAAATCATTTTAAAACATCATTTATTCCAGTTTAACTTTACAGGGGAAAATTTCTCTTCACAAAAGAAGTCCCAGAGGAAAAATCCAACTGTTGAGGTTTCTGGGAGAGGGGGATTTATTTTTATTTTTCTAATCCCACAGCAACCTGACAGTTTGGATAACCACTGGGGGTTAGAGAATCTCAGGTTCAAACACAATCTGTTTAATGGTAAAAATCTTAGTTAACATGCTGTATCTAAAAAGGCTTGATCTCAGGGAATAACCTTAGCACAAACAACAATATTACTCTGAGGTTTGCGTTTGAACCTCATACATCCAAAAAGACCCCCCACATGGCTCTTCCCTCTTTCGTTCTTTAAGTATACATCACAAATTATTGGTGCTTGTTGGCAGAGTTCAAATCACTGAACTTATTGCAAATAGTCTACTTCAGCTAGAAGTACATTCTTTTACTCTATCAAATCCATCTGAGGTAATAAGACTTGATGTTTTATTCAACAGAGCTGAGGAAAATTGTTGCACAATAGGTTAATTCAAAATGGCAGCATAGAAAATGCATCTGTCAGTGGGGATCAAATTACAGGGCAAGCTCCTCTCAATGCTTAGAAAAACAAGTCTGCAGTTCTACAGATTATGTGCATGTGTGTGTTTAAAGGGGTGGGAAAGGAGCTAAATATCTGAGCTAACCTCCAATTAAAGTCAATCATAAAAACAGCCAATTTAATGAGTACGGATTTCTTTGGGTAATTATAACACCAACCACTTTTTTTCTCCCTCTCTTTTAAATCTGTAATTCTGCCTTCTTGTTATTGCTTGCTTTGTCATTAATCGCCTCAGGAACTTGATTTCCTAGCAACAGACTCTGCCACCAAACATTTGGCTCCTGTTCAACATTTTCTTTGTGAAAAATGGCACTGCTATTGCCGCCTGGCTGTTGCAGCTAGACTGGCTGTGTAAGTGCTCTAATAATGCATTCTTCTAAAAACCACCCAGAAATCACATGGTAAAAGGAGCGATGACTGAGTTTCACTAATTACTGTGCTGACGAAGTGTATCTGCAATTTAAAGGCTACTGGGGTAGGAGGAGAATGACAGGAAATGTCTATATTCTTCACATAAATAAATATAATTAATAACATAGAGGTGAACATTTAGAAATAAGTATTTTTTTGGTGTTAGAGTCTCATTAATTTTCTATTACAGGAGAAAAAAAGAAGGTACAACCTTTCTTAAAAGTTGATGATGCATTTTTCTGCATAAAGTACAAAGCATTCAGTATCAAAGAATGATATCTTGAGGATCAAACTTTGCAAAAAAAAAAAAATCTGAAAAAAAAAGTTTCAAATTCACTTTTCCTCATAAGTTACTTGAGAAAACACTGGCAAAACTGCCTGTGCATGAGAAGTTATATACCTGAAATGGTAGCATAATGCACACCACATCCTAAATACATCACAGAACGAGGGTAACACATGCTGGTGCCAGTTTAGACAAAGCGTTTCTTTCACATTTCTATCAAAGAAATAAAGCTGTGAATTACTGTATTTATGAGGAAGTATTTTTCCCATATTTGTTTTGGAAGCCTTTTTTTTCTTCCCGGTTAGATACACAATCTATCATCTCCACACAACAAACACGTCACACTTCAGCTGTAACTTCCAGAAAACATAATCCCTCAAGATGGTGGGTTTCAGGAAGGCAACATTATCTCAGGCCAGCAACAAAGGCCACAACTAACTCTTGCCAGCTGCAGATTCTTCTGTACGGTTAAGACATTCAGGACGGGGTTTTTCTGGCCATAAAACCTATTCATTATTGTGAGAAATAGTTTCACATGTCAAATGGCATACATTCTGATGCCAGAGTACTATGGCAAAAGTTATCAAAGGAAAAAAAGCTATTGTGGAGTTATTCTGCCACATATCTTTTTTAGGGGATGCTTCGATTCCTGCCAGTGTCTACATCTCTCGTTTCCCATGATGCACACACAGACCTAGCACACCTCAAAGAAAAAAACCTATCACAATCCATTGTAAATTATCATACTTATCATAGCAGGAAATTACAATAAAAATGCCTTCATTGCATATGTCTCTGAAAGGAGGAGACAGCACAAAAGAAATTTCATTTATACTTACATTGTTATAATAATCAGCATTTTTTCTCAAGTGGAATAGCCAAACCCCATGTAAAATACTGTAAAATGTTATTTAAGCTTTGCTACACATTGCTGACATCAAGCTTATGTTTTGACAGATTCATGTTGAAACCAGATAATTCCACCATCAAGCCCACTACACCACCACAGTATCTCTCTGCTTAGACAAGCACTTAGGCATTAAGAGGAAATAAATATAAAAATACCACAGTATTTGTTGAAGCATACCAGGGTGGTTGGAGCTTTAAAAACTTCTCCTCCAGCAGAGAGGTATGTTACACTGGGTTCATTATGACATGCTGCAACCCCTGATATTTCCCACTTGAAATTCAGCCTAAAACCAGAATACCTGGTCTTCGATCAGAACTGTCATTAACATAAAAATAAACTACACTTGCCATTAACTTTGTCAACACAAAGGAGATCCTGAAGGTGGTGAATGTAATTTAACTGTGGGCTGACAAATCTAAGCAGATCAGAAAATTTTATACTTTGTGTGTTTACAACTGAAGGGCAACACCACTGAAAAATCTTTTTACTTGCTGCGTGGAAGTAGGAGAAGGGAATGGATTACACTTCCATGGATTGTGAAATAGCAACAGCCCCTGAAAAGCTGACTGAGAGCGTTATCTTCTCTGAATAAAAGGTTGTATGGAAATACCAAAAGTGAGCAACCCAAAATTCAGCTGCATAGAAAAGTCTTAGAGCTACAAAATGCTGTATTGGTCCGCTACTCTACCTACAACTGGTAGCACAGGAGCTGAAGCTTTCAGGCACTGTAAATTCAAAAAGCAAGGTGAGATCATAATTCATCAATTATGGTGTAAAAACGGTCTCACATCTGTTTAATGAAGACACATAAACATGAGCATCAGCAGTGCTGTACCTATATGAAACAGCTAGGCAAGGAGTCCACGTAGATACTGATGAGAAAAGCATTGAGAGACATCGTAACACCAGCTTTTTAAGCACACAAACTATAGCCACCAAATACAATTTCAAACACGGTCCCTAAGCAACAATCTACTATTTTCCTGTAACCAGCAAAGAGACAAGCTAAGTCCTAAGCTAAGACTCAAATTACTACAGACTGGGAACCCAACTGCAGTCAACACTGCTATTTCATATGCTTAGTACAGGAAAGTATTTAAGGAAAAATTACAAAATAAAACAAAAAACTCCAAACAAACAAATAAAAAATAAACAGCAACAAAAAAGTGCAAGGCTGAAGCACAGAAGGAACTTTGAAGAACACATTTATCACATCAGCACCAAGATGATACTAGCATCAAATGACAGTATCACCCACCTAATGCCTCCAACTGCAAACATTAAATGAATGCAGGTGTTGGACTGAAGAACAAATTGAGTAAAGCTAAATAACTGGCAGAAATAAGGATGGATAACTGGAAGAAGAGAAAACACGTATCTGGGAAGCACCACATTTGTGGCAATAATGTTCAAATACAGGCAGTAAGTTAAAATCCAGCTGTCTGTATAATCAAGCAGTATCAGTTGTCACTGAGTTAAGATATTACAAGGTTGAGTGCAGCTTTTAATGAAGGGAAGCATTTTCTCTTTTTCCATTTTCTTCCCATTATGGAAGGACAAGTGAAAAATTCCTTATTCGCATACAGCAACACAGAGGTGCTCACTGGAGTCAAATGACAACTAAAATTCTCCTCAGTTTTTCAGCTCTCCTAAGTAACTCTTACCAGCAGATGATTATTTTAATCAAATAGACTGACAGTAAAAATAACTTTGCATTCCAGGCCTTCATAAGATATGAAAATTAACAGCTACATATCATCAGCTGCATTAAAAATGTTAACATGTTTGTGTGCAGTGTCAGAGAAACTCAGTACCAGCAACTCCAGTAGATTTCAGTTGGCACTAAAGACTTGGAGATTTCAAAAAAACCCAATCTTAAAAAAACCCCAACAAAACCGCAACACAAAACCCACACCCCGATACATGTTGCAGAATTCTTAGAGACGCCTACATAAATACAGTACTACCACCAGTTTATTAAATGCCTCTGAAAATAAGAATAACAACATCCCCAAATATGGCGTTTTATCACCTGTTTGTAAGATGCAACTCTAACGCGTAACAATTCTAAAATGCAAGTCCTGACAGAAAGCACAGATTCACAGAAAGAAAGAAAGAAAGAAAGGAAGGAAAAAGTAAAAATTCATCTCCCTTCCCCCCTAAAAAACACCTCCCACAATTTAAAATTATTTTCATGTCAGGTTGCATCCCATTCACAATATCAGAGACAGAATGACAGTGTTTAGTGTTATCGTAACTCTCAACTTATTCTGAAATAAGGGAAATGTCTGAGGAGGAGACATTTTCTAGCCCTGGTAGGAACCAAATAAAATCCCTCACAGTGAATTCTAATCGGACATAAGCGGCACAGTCTGCTGATCCACAGCAAAATGAGTATGACAGACTGGCAGATATGATGTCAATGGTAGAAATTACTGCAAGTATACGAATTATATCTGGAGAAGGGGAAGAAATTGCATAGAGTTTGACAGTACATGTAATCTATCTTAAATGAGATAAAGTAGAGTAATTTTACAGGATTAAAATACACCTTTAAAGTTTACCATCTTTGAGAAGCTGGGGCAACCTCTGCAGTTTGTCTCTATCTGTGATTTACAGGGTCCTATTCTCTGCTAGTCTTTCTCCAATTTGTCTGCCGGATCTGATTACCAGATGGCTAAAATAAATGTATTGTGTTCATTCATGGCAACAGAAGTTGTCTTTAAGGGTTCTGTCGCGGCTTCACTATCTTTTCCTTTGTACCTACTCCTCCCTCTGTGAACTGATTAGATTTCAGAGCTAAGTTTCATCTGAGGGCCATTCTGCTGAATGCTGCATTAAAAAGCATATTATCTATTCTAGGAAGCACATACAGATGACCACAGGATATCACAGGTCTGTCCTGAAGCAACAACTGCCCTACTCTGCCAAGAAAATAGATCTTGGGACACAGATTTCCAGAGTAAGTCACTAACACACATTCTAATGCAACCCCAGAAATGGGTGACAGTTGGACAGAAAGAGGGAAATGAAAAGCAACATATGCACAGTGCAAAGCCAAGAAAGATAACAAGACTAAAGGGAAGACAGACAACAGTAGACAAATTAATGACTCTGAGAGCTACCTTATACCTCAGGAATGGTAATTGTTCACTACATGGTTTAGTTTAATCTGGTAAACCGCTACAAACCTCCAAGTGAAGAAGCTAAATGAAAGAAAAGGGCATGAATGCATTGTAGCATGAGGGAACACGTACAGCTCTACACACTGTCTCCTTTCCTTAAATAAAGTTACACGTGCAATCTGTAAACCAAAGTGATAACGCTGTCCTAGAAATCTTTTAGATGAACCCATCCTTGAGTGCTTTTGCTACAGGTGTGAACCAGGCTCTTGACCCAACAGATCTGCTCCTGCAATCAGGTATTTCCCTAATCTGAAACCCATTTTGCAAATATCTAATACAATTTATCAGCACTTCAGTGTTACTTATTTATCCGTTAACATATGCGCACCTTGGGTTTTACTTTCAGTTTAGTACAATGCTTCTCTGTCTCTTAGTCAAAGCTTGGATGCCACAGAACTGGCACCTGAAGAAGAGCTATTAAATATATATGAAAATCAGTGTAGTGAATCACCTAGTCAAAATTTAAGTGATCAGACTGACTGAACACAGAAGGGTGGCTTCGGAACTAAAACAAGATGAAGGCTGTTTCTTAAAAAAAAAACAAACATGTTTTTCACCACATAAAATGTTTTCCACTTTTCCTGAAGCATCTTCACTAAGTTTAATTTTTCTAAATTGTATATTGGAAGCTTCAGTTGCAATTATATATAAGCACAGTAAAATTTAAAAAAAAGTAGTGAGTATAGCTCTTGGTAAGATTTGTCATTATTCTCCTTGATTTAAACTATATTCTTAGCCCTTCAATACTGTTTTAGCCAATAGCGGTAATTCTTAAGCATGGCATTTGGAACAGACTGAGGTATAATTATTGGGAAATAAAAAACTCAGAACACTTGAAAAACAGAAATAAAAAGTGAGTAGACAATACACCTACGTATTATTTTTTAATCACAGCACAAACGTGGTTGTAGCGGAGGGATGTATTTTCTTTGTATACCGAGAAGTTTAGTAATTTTTGACAGTTATAAAGGGGCAGTCTTGGCCATACACAAGAATCAATAACAACCATGTAAAGCCTACAGCAGTGCACACTAACAGGCTGTAGGAGACATTAACACTAGCTAAAAGAAATAACTGTATTTTCAATGAACTTGTTCCTCCTGGATAATCAATTTTTTACACTTCTTACCAGCTGTTCCCACATAGCTCAGGTAGCGGAATGGAAGCAGCTGTCATACAGAATCCATATATTACATGCATGTTATGAGGTTTTAATCTGTCATAGATGTTTTATGTTTGCTAATTCTGATCAGTCATATCAACTTGAGAGCAAGATGGAAACAAATTCAGCCCTTCTATTTAGGCAAGACGTAATCTACACAAATACACTAATCTGGCTCGATTCATCCTGGATGGTAAGAAAAGAATACTAATTGTGAATCTACTAATGCCCTGTCCTCAAAACCCCTTTATTCCAGGAGTAAGGTTTCATCATTAAAATCAGTTTGCCCCACCGCCCACATTCAAGAGATTTGTCACAATCATTGTTTCTGAAATATATTGAGTTATAAGGTGCCGTAGTAATTACTATGGAATAAATAGCAATTAAGATTGTTCACACAAATAAGCTCAAACTGTTTGCAGTGAATAATTATGCTAATAGTGTTTTTCTACATAATTTGTGCATCCTTCACAACAATTTACTAGAAAATGTGAAACGTAAATTTGATGCACTACTACAAAAGCTCTGAAAATATGTTTAGTTCTTATGTTTTTTTCCCCCACTAATTTAAGAAAGCACACAACTAAAACATACTTCTACACTTGCACATTTAAATTCAAACAACTCAAACAATGCTGAAATCGAAGCAGTCATTTTCTTTTGCTGCATTCCTACAAAATCATCCTAAACAGACATGCTCATTGCTCAAACCTCACGAAGTTGTAACACAAATCTTAGCAATATGAAAGAAGCTGTACTTACAGCTATATAATAAACTTTGGCCTTTTCCACCAACTTCCAGTTCTTCTCCAAATCAAGATGCTTTTCCTTCTTATAGCAATTAGCAGCAGCAAGGTTAGCTACAAGAGACCTGAAAGTGATTAAAAACCAGGAATTAGGTCCCCTTTAAATAACACTACTGCATATTTCTCACAAAGAAAATTTCTCGAAGATAATCAAAGATGCTAAGGAACTTAAAAGCAGTTAACAAAGAGAACCATAAACCACACAACTTTATATACTATTTCATAATATTAAAATAATGTGTTTTAAATCCTGTAATAAATACAATTTAGATTTAAACCATGTATTAGATAATGTATTTCAAATCCAGCTACATAGTTTATGTAACCTATCACTGTGATACGGTTCACGTGCCATCATTTGCTAAGAATCAACCTTTGTTGCATTTTGTGAACAACTCCTTCTGTGTGGTATAGCATCTGCAGATTTGCATTAAAACTCTTCCAGTACATAACACCTAAAGGAAAGTACCTACTCCAGTTTACCTTCTGAAATCTATTTTCCCTCACTAGAGCCAAAGAGCTGATGGATATGTGTATCTTGCCTTTATAATTTTCCAATGAACAGTTACATTATTTTAAAAAGGGTTTTTTTCTCCTCCCCCCCGTCCCCCCCCCCCCCGTTAGGTTCATATTTTCCTTCAGCAAATGAAGAAGGGTCACATTGCTACTTCTAGATGATGAACTGTTAAAAAAACTTTGGCTTAGCTGCGTATTACTGGAAAACTACCAAAACCTCATTTATACTTCATTCTTTCCTAACCAGTTAGAACACATGCCATGGGACACAACTTTCATTAGCAACAACAAATACACTTTTATCATATTTGTTACATTCTATTTTAAATCTTCCCCCACGCAATTCAGCCTTATGAAACACACAGAACTTAAAGATGTTCTCCTAAAACCAGGTCATAAAAAGATGGCTATGCACTAGCTCTCTACACTGGCTATGATAAGCAAATCCTTCTGTTCAATTTTATTATGCGAATGTTATTAACATTCAATATTTAGAAAGGGGAACTTGGGGAAGCAGACATTTCCATGCTGGCATACAGAGTTTTAAATTTAATTTTCAAAATTTATAGTCATAGGATGCACCTTTAACATTAACACATCACTGTGTTGTGATTTTCAAGTGCATTAACCGGATAAATAATGTGTAATGACACAAACAACATATGGCTATTGAAACCTTCTGCCTTCTCCTATGTGCACACAATTGATGTTGTATGTATCATCCTTTACTGTATAAATCCTACGACAACCCAGAGACAATGGGTCAGAATAAACTGCTAATCTGCTTCTGCCTTCAGACTGAGTACCATGTACAGGCGTTAGGTGGTAAGTAAAGTAGGAATTCTTGAAAATATTTTCCACTTCCAAACAGCATCTTTCCACCATCACCATTTCTCTTACTCCAATAAAAAACAAAAGCCCAAAAGAATCTCTTATGATGGCAGCAACCAAGTCTCCCTGTAAACTTCTTGAAGCACTCATCACTGACAATGCCTGTAAATTAAACAGGTCAAATATATAAAAATTAAAACAAAAGAATACTAGCTTTTTCTGAGTGCTATCAAAATACACAGCGCAGTTCTGGGTCTTTTCATCCCAGGAATACTCTTGGGGGTTATGTCTTTAATTCTAAAGCCTAAAGGCAAGGAGAACTAATGTGAATTTGGAAAGTTTAAAAAAATAATAATTTATAAAAAAATAGACCCATCCTCTGTAGCAGTACAAATAGCAGGGCAAGACGTTTCGTTCTTGATGAATATTATAATTTCATTGACAAGAAATCCACTGGAGAATCAAGTAAATCCAAGAAAGACATGCATAACCGTGGTAATTTTCTGTAAACCAAATCAAAAAGCAAATTCAATCTTTCAGTTTTAGCAAACTTTAAATATCCATCAAGAACCTAGCTGGAAAAAATCTTGTCTGCCTACATATGTTGCTAAGTGAAAAGCAATTAAACTAAGCAAGGACTCTTTCTGTGTCTCCTTTCACTTACCACATGCCCCTGAAACTGTAAACCTCACTCTCTGCGGCTACATCCAACCACAGAGATGCTCCGCACATGATGTGTAATAAAAGATTGTTACACTGAAGACAAAGCACCAAGCTTTTCCAAATTATAACTCTAAGTCTAACAGCACTAAGTTCAACATGTGGGACCCAGAGAAGGTAGATGTTTTTTCACTGAAATACAGTAATTGGAGACAGAGTGCTTCAAATCAAACAGTTTAATGGAGACTGTGCATGTGGGTGTTTCTGAGCAGAATGCACAAATCAAAGCTACGGATTATGACGGAGTGAAGGTACTAGTTTAGAGTTTAATCATGTGTTAGGATTTTCTTGAAAAGCTCTGAGAAAACAAAGCATATTAGTGTTGCTAAGCTAGAGAATTCAGAGCAGTAATCACGAATTAACTCAGAACACTTTCCTGCAAAAAGCTAAACAGACTGAGCAGAAACAAGAAACATTCACATCAGGGCATCTGCAACATAAATATACACAGTCAGTTACTGGGAAAACCAGGAGTGCTATTAGCCAGCTTCTCCAAAAGAGACAAGAAGGCTGAATTACCTGAAGAAGGAAGTTAGCACCTACCTCAATCGGGACAAGAGTTATGAATAAACAAAGTTATCAGCTGGGGCCAGTTTGAAGTGATCCTTACAAATATAGAAAATGCTGAAAACCATGAAACAATCAGGGGATAATGAAAAAGTGAGAATAAACTTGCTCTCACTCGAAGAGGAGGTGTTTGTACAATAAAGCCTTTAGTAGCAAGCATCTGCTTTTTTTTTTTTTATCTCTCAAGGAGGGAAAGTCTGTCATACTCCCTGCACACTCCCAAGCATGCTCTAAATCAGAAACTGCGATGGAACCACTGTCTCTAGTATTTAGGCAAAAATGTTACAGAAGCACTTGCAGAAATTTTGAATAACTTTTCTTAAACTTTCAAATTCCATTGCGATGCATGGCAAAAGATGCACAAACTTTTCCTGAATTCATGATGTATGTCTGACAGCCTTGACTTCAGTTTCCCATCCTGTCATCTAAGAAACGGTGATTGCTACAGGATGCATACACAGAGACTATGTGGCTGAAGAAAGAGAGAATCACAGAGCAGAAACATCTTTATTGCTTGTCTTCTCTTTGAAAAACTGAATGTGGATCGTGGAGATGAAAGGGGAAGTCTGTAGGCATAATTAACGTCAAAACTCCAGGTGAAGATGAATGAACTTCCGTCCTTCACTGAGTATGTACATTCATTCCTGAGACTAAGACATTATGTATGACATTAAACTGGGAGGAATGGGTTGATAAGCTGGAGGACAGGGCTGTCTGTCATTCAGTGGATCTATGACAGTCTGGAGACTGGCAGAAAACTTGAAGGCAAATGCAAAGTCATGCAACTAGGATGGAATAACTCCCCTGAAACCATACAGGCTGAAAGTTGACAGGATACAACACAGCTTTGCAGAAAAGGACCTGGAGGTGGTGATGAACCAGGCTTGCAACATGAGTCAGCAGTGCACCTGCACACAGGTTAATCACATTCTGGTCCGTATGAGCAAGCATGCAGCCAGCAGGACAAATGAAGTTATATCTTCGGAACAGAGGAAAGACACCAAAACCTCTGTTGTGGTGTCCAGATCTCATCTGGAGTGGTGTCCAGCTTTGAGCTTTCTATTACAAGAAAGACACTGACATAATGCACTGAGTCCAGGAGTGAGACAGCAAGATTATTAGAGGGTTGGAACACTTCAAAAATTAAGAAAGGTTTGGCTGGGCCTAAGGAAGAGGTACCTAAGGGAGATCTTCCTGCTATCTTCAAATATCTAATGAAAGTTTGCAGAGAAGATGGAGCCAGAGTATTCTTGGACACAAGAAGGAACAGACACAAGCTGGAAGAAGGAAAATTGCAACTGGGTATCATCAAAAGAATTTCTCCTATGAAGAGTGGTCAAACAAGATTGCCCAGACAGGTTGGGCAACCTCCATCCTTGGAGATATTCAAAACCCATCTGGACATGGCCCTGAAAAAGCTGACCTAACGTTGAAGTTGTCCCTGCTTTCTGCAGGGGTGTGGGCCAGATGTCCAACTATAATTGTTCTAGGGTTCTAGGTGTTACATGGAAAATTCTCCCTCCTCTGACTCTCAGTGCAGGTCACGTTGCTGCCTATTGCCTTTTCTAATTCTACCCAAAAGTCACCAACTTCTCAGGAAGTTTGGTGTGGATTTTAATTATGGGACTGCTATCTTATCTTAATAAATTCTAAATCCTGGTACTGCTCTGAAAGGCAAAGAGCAGTTCCTCAGGATCAATGGCACTGAACGCCACAGAGGGAACTGAAAAAGGACAACAACAGATATTTTCCTCTTATTCGGAGCCAGAAAGAAAATTTTGACAGTATAACTGATTCAATTTTCATTATCGCTTCAATATCTAGTATCAGAAAACTTAGATATTTGCAGAAATTAGGAAGGGTTGGTGTGTGCTGGTAATATCTCAAGATCAAGGTGCATATGACTGACTGTTTTTGAAACATTTAAAAAAATCGTGATGAGGTAATCAGCAAAGAAGTAGTACATAAGTTCAAGTGGTGTGTGTGGAGAAAGAAAGAAAAAAGCAAAGACCATATTCAAGATAAATGCCTGTTGTCCTCATTATCTCTTTCTGATATTCTCATTTTTATAAATTTTATTACAATACCCAAAATAAACCAGTTTGTAAACAGATTCTTTCTCGTGGGATGCTCTGAAAGCATACAAAATACCACAAAGAGCATTGTTTATAGTCTACAAATACAAGAAAGGTTGAATAGTTTTGCCATAATACAACTGTTGCTTTCTAAAAGTATATTGATATCGCCCAGCCCCAAACTATAAGCAAGGAAGTCCTGAGTTGTTACAAACCAGTGGTAATACTTTAGTTATTATTCAGATTGCAATTTTTGAAGGCCCAATATTCTAAACAAATTAGGCTTCACACACTACGCCAATTGCATTTCTATCTTAGGAAAATACCAAAGGTCCCTGACCTGTTGTCACTAGTGATGCAGGCAGCACAGGTTCCTGTTGGTTCTTCACTCTGTTCATAGTAATGGGCATCCACATGAGCTTCCTCAGCCTTCTTCTTTAAGATCTCTCCAAATTTGTCTTTGCCAATGCACCCAAAGAAAGTTGCAGCTTTGTAAGGGCTCTGAATCATCCACTGCAGATTGACGGGGGGTGGGGGGGGCAGAGAAAAGCAAACAAAGTTAGTACATCTGGTATACCCTTTTTTCCCCCATTTTTTTCTCTCTACTCGCCATATTTAATTCTGTGCCTACAGAGCACTGTGAAATACAGAACACTTCTATGCCTGCAGTAAAAAACATCTGGTACATCAAGGAAGGGAAGGTCAGCGAAGAATATAAAAAATTTACCCATAACGATTGCACTGAGTGTTTAATACCTAATGTAAAATTTAAATACATGCAGTTCACTATCAAATAAAGTGGATTGGTATGTTTTTACAAGGTATTTCAAAAGAAGTTCCCTTGCTCAAAGGAGATGCCCCTATACTTAAATTTAATCAAGCAGTACTATCTTTGAAGAAAATTTGTAGGAAAGAAAAGACAAAAGAAACAAACAAAAACCACCTCACAAAATGCAGAGACAGCACATACAGAAAACAGTATGTTTGAGAAACCTAAGAAGAATCATGGTGCAACATTCATAACATATATAAAAAACCAATGGTATTGAAAATAACCATTTGTGTCTACCATTTAATTATATGCAAAAAGGAAAATGCTCCCCATTTACATCGTTAACCACACATGAAAATATCTATCTCCAACTTTATTAAGAGCAGTTCTGTCACTTGAATTGTAAAGAAAGAGCATAGCTGCACAGCACTGCTAATGTGCCAGGTTATTTCATAAAGCTCCTCTTTTATTAATACAAAATATGTATCATTCAACTGTAAATGCAACTCCATTTTGTACTAAGTTAAAAAATAGTATTTAGTAGCAATGTAAAATCAAGAGTGAACTAAAAAAATAAATGTGAGGAAACAATCATAAGCAGTACTCTGCTGGTGGTGAGTCAACCAACTGAAGCCATTACAGTTCACTATAATTACAGTCAGAAAGCTTATCCACTCAATCTATAGTGCGAATTAAAGGCTACATCAATTCACTTCTATACTAAAACCCTACTCATAATTGTTTCCTAATCAAGATCTAAATAAACAATAATGTCTCCATTACAACGCAGTATTAATGGTAGCTGTGGGTTGTAGAAATGTCAAACAACTGAGTTGCAAGTACATGCTTAGTCATATCTTTATTACTTCCAGCTCGGGGGGGGGGGGGGGGAGGGGGGGGGGGTGCGGGGTGGGGAGAGAATCATGTAAAAGTCTTCATTAATAAGGCAAAGGTGGACAGAAGTTGCAAGGCCTCTTTCCTGCAACAATTTCATATATATTAAGTTTAAGGACAAAAAAAGATTGTATTGTCAGATGGTGGCAGCGTTCAATCTCTCATTCATGAAGTGCCCACTACATACGCTTTGTTCATCTATTCCATATCATTTTAAATTATATAAATTAAGAAACCCTCAACAAGAGAATCATTTACGATATCCCTGTATGTTACATACATTTGCACATAGATAATACCTGTTTGAGTGCTCATTTAGGATGTCTTAGGAACAGTAATCTTTTATATTTGAAGGCACAGTTAAATAGAACAGATTATTTAACAAGTCCACAGATGTTGTGTCCTACTGTAAGCAAATATGGAACCAATTTCCACACCAATAAGAACAGAAGTACCTGAAGCCTTGTGTCCCCTGTTGAAAAGCATGCCTTCCTCTCACAAATAACAAGAATTAAAAGAGATCACTATGAACAGCATTTATCAAAGCATCAAATCCCAACAATTCTTAAAAAAACCTAAGACTTCAAACTGCACCTTAGGCTTACAATATTTTATCAAATGACATAACTTTTCTATCCTTTACACATAAAGTCTGACAACATTTGGAGCAGTAGTAAGTAATATTTCACATACAACTCTGAAAAAAGTATTTCTGTTCAAGTATCACAGTTTTGGCTATTGGCAGCAGCTCAGTTTGAATTCAGATGTGATACATGCCATATATAACTGTCAGAATCCTTACTTTAAATGTAAGTACAGTTATTCTTGAGAATCAGAAGTCATAATCTAGGATTTTTTGAGATTAACTTCTTCCATAAGCAGTGGTTCTTCTCATATTCATGATTATTTGCAACACAGATATTACATGGTGGGGGAATATTCCCACTATATAGATATTCTTTTCATTTGAGCATCTGAGCTAAGTTAAGCAACACCAAAGCAGAGGGGAAAGTAGTTCAGCACTGTTTTAGGAAAGATCCTCTCATCACAGATCTGCAGTTACAAATACTCCCAAGCTTCTTGGAATTATCTCCACCTATGCCCACAATAATGGTGGAGAGTTGTTGCTCCTTGCAGAACTCATCCAAACTGTTCCTTCCTTTCCTCAGCTAAAAGGCTACATATTAGTAAAGGCAAAAACTAGGCATTGCATTACAAACTTGATAAAACTGAACTACAGGAGGATCTCTGTGGTATATCACTGAAGCTGCACCCAGTGGAAAGAGTCACGGCAGTTTTTGCATAGGTGTGAAAAAACAAGAGCCAAAATAACATCTTCAAGGTTACTCAAGGACTCTGGAGCGCTCTTTATAAAATTTGATCCTGGACTGGAGTTTAATTTTCAATAAACAGATACAGAAAAAAGACTTCTATGGGCTACTTCAAACACAGTTATTGTTGCTATTAGTAACGTTTTGGCTAAAACACTCTAAATGGGAATGGGGGTCAGGCATCACAATACATTTATCCCCGTGAAACAGTCATGCAGCATTATATTCAATACCAGTTGAAGGCCAATAACAAACTGCACACATCAATGCCAGGTATATGCTTATATAAACTGCAAATTCATTTCATAGATTTATGAAGAATACAAGATTTAATTGAATGAAAAAGACTCTAGACAGAAAAGGAAAATGACCCAGCTCAGCAGGCACTAGCATAATGAGTTAATTATCTAGGGTTTGGCTAGGCAGTGAGGCAGCTATTAACTAACTGTACTGACAGTCTGGTCAGGAGAGGCTGGCACCTGGCCACACCATGAATCCTCACCATCACCCAAGGGAATCTAAGGCTGTTAATGGCCCAAAGACAGAACTGTCAAAATTAGGAACTTATCATGAAGGAACAAGACAGCCTCAGGAACAGGATACCACAAAGGAAACTCAGTCTAGAGTGGTTTATGAAATCTAAAGTGTTTCTCCATCCTAAGGTTTTCTACTGTCAACACAGCTTGGACATCAGGACACACAACAACACACCCATACCTTTTTAGTTAGGATAAGCATCTGTGACAGAGGAAGGACCACAGGAAATAAACACCTTTCAGATGTTCACTTGAGTTAAACAGACTGCATTGTCCTTACATTTTTGTTGTATGCACCCTGATAAACTAAAAGCAAATATTAACTTTTTAAAAACAATATTTCTTGTCTCTAGCGTAACAGTCTTAAAACCAGACTGATTTCAAAATAAGCATACTCTAATATCAGACTACCCTACCCGTACAGCCATATTATTCCTTATGATCAAATACTCAACCTAGCACTTCCAAATGAGGCCAGCATCCTGGCCACTCAAGGATACACTAGAGGGTGACAGAACACTTCACTCCTTATTTTCATAAGGCTAACTTGGGGTCACAGTAGTAGGAGTATCTGTTAAGTGGTTTTTTTCACAATCAGAGTTTACAGGGCGAACTCTTTGGCATGCTTTAGCTGTCAGAGAAGCCTAAGAACCCTTGTGTTCCAGGACGTGGGTAGCAATTGCAGAGAACGGCATCGTTTTTTCTTGCAATATGTTGAGAACGCCAAGAAAACTTCGTAACAAGTAAAACTTCTGAAGACTCAATTGTGACTTTGTGAGACTGCTTGAAGTTAACTATGTCCCACTCTTTCGCATCCTCAGGCTTGAAGATGTGGTACACCTATCTCCTACTTCTGATTAGAAAATGGCTTTGGAAACAACCTTTCCTCTGAGAAAGGAAAAAAACAGCACTTCTTCTGACACTAGGAGGGCCTTGACTTTGATTGGCTACTCAATGCTGTCTTTTGAGAACAATATTCAAGATGAGATGACAGAGTTACCTGAATGGTTCCTTACACTCAAAAAAATAAAAAAAAGTCCCTTCATACTATGTGAAAGACTATCAGTGGTTTTATAGAATTAAAGAAAGGGAGAGAACTGAGTTATATGATTTGTATTTCCCAAGTTCATCCTTTTTAGCTTGCGAATGACATACTTCTGCCACAGGGTCAGAGTCCAGCATTCCATATCACAACACTTGATCTGCATTCAAAGCTTTTCTTTGCTATTCCTGCAAAGTTCACTGTAGAGGAGGAGCTCTACTTTAAAGGCAAAAAGCAGTAAAACTAAATAGTTGATCTAAGTTCCCTCACTATGTCCAATTGCAAAGATACATCCACTGTGGAGAGAAATTTTGCTACTGCTGGGTCTCAGTACACAATCCTGTAAGACTTTAAATGAAGCATCATACTGATGCAGCTTAAGACAGCTTTATAGCCCTCTGACTAAAACAAAGATACTTCAGAAATTATTTCATTTTATTCCGATTCTATGCTTTGCTATAAGTGCCGTTAACTGGACAACATTGATAATCAGAACAAGGAGGCTGAGGAAGACACTATCAGCCCACACTGTTCTCCATCTGAACTCCTTAGCTCCAGAATTCTTTTTTAAAGCTGCAGCCAGTAGTGCATTTCCACATCTGTCAGTTGTCTTAAACTAACAATGCCAAAGCATACAAAGCTTTGCTTAGCCTGACATACCTTCTGCACATAGGAGTTCTCAGTTGTAGAACTGAATTCTAAATGCCTAGGAACTGAAAACACAACAGGAAGCATTATGCCCCTTCACAGCGAAGGATCTTCAGAACTCATTAACACTGAATACAGACATCTGAAGTGCATCTGAAATGAGTTATTTGAAGCTGGACTCTTCCCTGCATGATCTGTCAAATCTGATCTTATTTTAAATCACAGCTCAGAGAGGAGAGGACTCCA
Organism: Rhynochetos jubatus; assembly: GCA_027574665.1. Lineage (NCBI taxonomy): Eukaryota > Metazoa > Chordata > Aves > Eurypygiformes > Rhynochetidae > Rhynochetos > Rhynochetos jubatus. The sequence goes on from CM050655.1 coordinate 17,186,784, forward strand.
AAGATCTAAAATTAGCTAAGACTTAACATGCTTGCAAAAATCTAAACTAAACAATGTTAGCAAACTACTCACGAAGCATTCTTTTTAGTAAATCAGAACAGAAATTACTTCTTTTTATACAGGGCTATTTAGAGTATCTTATTTTTATACTCTGAATTTTAGAATGAGTCCATACACTTTTCAGAAGGTTTCGCCAGTCTGTTGTACTCCTAGGACATGTCCGATCACCAATTATATACACAGTCCATTAAAAAGTCCTTACAAGCATTTTTAGGAATATTCTAGATACTAAAAGAAAATAGGTCACACCTCATTTTAGAAAACCAGTTCACTTGAGAAAAAGTGGGATCAAAAACTAAATCGTTTTCTTGATGTTAAAAATGCAAAAACCTGACAAGATGCAAAACAATCCTAAAAAAAGACATTAGTGTCACTGTTCCAAGTGAGCTCACTTATTTCTTCTGAATGATGTGATACACCTCAAGCATGACTGGAATGCAATATTCTGTTACCATTAAACACACTATACAATTTTAAATCCCTACTGTGGTGGGTTAACCCCAGCCAGCAGCTAAGCCCCCACCCAGTCACTGTCTCAATCCTCCCTCCTGGGGAATGAGGGAGAGAATTGCAACATTAAAACAAACAAACAAACAAACAACAAAACAAAACCCAACTCCAACCACAAACTAACAAACACCCACAAACAAACAAAACCCCCAAACAAACAAACCAAACCAAACAAACCCAAACCAAAACTGTATGGGTCAAACGTATGGGTCAAGATGAAATGATGCAAAGGCAATCATGGCAATCATTCACTACCTCCCACCAGCAGCTGGATGCCCAGCCAGACTCTGAGCTGCGGCTACCTTGGAAAAACTCTCTCTCAACCCCTGCCTACAACAGCTTTACTGCTGACCATATTCCACACGGCCTGGACTACCTCTTTGGTCAGCTGGGGGTCAGCTGTCTTGGCCATGTCCCTTCCGAACCCCTTTCCCACCAAGCAGCCTACTTGCTGGGGCAGCAGAGTGAAAAAAAAGAGGAGCCCTTGATGCTGTGCAAGCACTGTTCAGCAATAGCTAAGACATTGTTGTGTTAAACAATGCTGTTTTGATGACAAACCTAAACCACAGCACCATACAGGCTGCTATAAGGAAAATTAACTCCATCCCAAGCAGATTCAGAATACCTACTCCAGAATCATTGCTATGAGAATACAGCATCAAGACCTTGGAAACTGATGAGATACTACAGTTTCGTTCCAACACCTCTGCAATCTTTTTTTCCCCTCCTTTTTTTTTTTTCATTGATCAACACTTAAAAGATTGCATCAGCTACTGTCACATAGTGGCCATGAAAGAAAAAATTGGGAAAGGAAAAAACAAGCTTATCTTTATAAAAGCAGGCCTGCTAAAAGGAGCCCCATGTCCTGTACAGTAATTCTTCTATCATTAGCTGAAGCTGCCAAATCTTGCATGAGGAAGTGATATTGTTAAAATGCATGACAACACCCTCAAGCGACTTCCAGTCAAATGAGATATAAGTGATAATATTTTTTGAAGGAAAATACTAGCTAAAGCCTCGCACTGAAAGCAATATCTAAATCTTATCAGGATTAGGTTCAACATGTACTATCCAAATCTCTGCATGGGTCTATCTATTAGTTTTAGTGTGGTGTCACAAGTTGCATTCGCTAGAGCTTTTCAAATTAAGATGTCTATCAAAACGTTAATCATCCAGAAGCAGTACTTCATGCACTTCTACATTTAAAAACACAAAGCTAAGAAAGTGCCTCTTAACTAAATCTTTAATACAAATAACTATTTTCAGTGCTGCCATTCTTTTGTGTTCCATTTCCTATTCTTTCCCTTTTACCCTTCATCTGCTTGTTCACTGGTTTATCTTTAGTATAGTTTGTAAGCTTCTTGCTGTACCAGGAAACACAAGCGTATTTTCTGTAATTAAACATGTAGTAGCCATATTCCAAAGTTTCAATGTGGCCAAAAGCTAGCTCTCTGTTTCATTGTTGCCCTTAAGTACTGGCCAGTCTAGGAACCTAATTCCAACATTCCTTACTCCATCACCCTCATACTGTATTTATAATACTACAGTTCTGCCTCAAATACCTTAAGTGCTGCAGCCTCTCTTCTGAAGTTCAATCTGTGTTATCTGAGGCCAAAGGCAGAATATGTCTCCTGCAAGACCTCACATGGCACATAATTGAGACCACAGCTGGCCTTGTGTCCTTTCCCCATTTGAAGGGCAGAATCTGAGACATCAACCAACTCCTCCTTGTTTGATCTGATGTGTCACTCCCTTTCCCTTTCCACAATACTAATGCAGTCCCTTCTCAAAACCAGGTAAAAGATGATACACCTACAAAACAGGGCTGGTCATGCCAGTTCTTCATCACTCAGATGACAGTTACACAAAAGGTATCACAACAATAAATCCAGGTTTACTTGGGACTGTTCCACAGCTGTTAGAGTGTACACAACTATTTATTTATTAAGAAAATTTGCTAATATGACAAAGCTATTCAGTACAAGAACTCAAAGATACTCACTTCCTTGTTGAACAGTGTGTGTGAAACACGACAAAGTGGCAAATAAAGTACAACACAAAGAAATGTCCTGTTGCTCTGTGGCTAGAAGCTGTGGTGTTAAGCTGTTAATGGAAGCATATTAACAACTTGAAAATGGAACATCATACTTGGGCTCAGTAAGACAGACTCATTGGGCAACTGTACACTACTGTTAATCATGCCTCAGCCCCCTCTGTCTGTAAAGAATTAGCACTCCATAGACATAGAGGGAAGACTGATAAACATTTTAAAAATGCCTTAAAATCCTACCGTGTAAAACACTGTATATGTGTTTAAGTAGTAACCCATAAGTGAAGTTGATATTGTTGCAAAGCGACATTTGAGGACAATTCACATATGTATTTGCATATCTATAACCTTAAAACAAATCTTCCTTTTCAGAAGGCATGCATATGCCACTCTCACTCCCCTTCTAGATGATGTGCAGTCTCAATGAGTACACCCACACTCAGACCGAGAGCAAAAAATCCACAAGGGAAGAGACTTCTTTCATTGTCTGGCAGCACAGAATTCATAAAGCACAAACTGTAAACAGCTGCCTATCAGCTTCTATCAGCAATAGTATCAAAAACAGATGGCAAAGGTCAAGTCAAAGTTTATTGACAATGATGAACTTTGACAACCTCTATTAAATTACTTCTTCCTTTAAGGTGTATGTGATCAAAGCAGCAGAGAGATTTTCACTCAGTCACATAACAAGCTATTTGTTGAGATTGAAACATCTGGTCAATATCTTCTAACACTGCAATTTCATGCACAGTTAGCAATAGGGTACGTTTCTTCTCTTCTTCTTACAGGGTCCATAAGGGTGGCACATATGGCCGATCATTTCATTCAGAAAAGGTTTCAATTCTAGGCATTACATACAATTGTCTCTATGCTTTATAGTATTTTAAGTCTACCTACCATCATTTTCCATCATCACTGCTGTCTGCTCTACTCTTTGCGATAAAAGCCCACAAACATGACAGAGCACTTAAAGCTTAACAGCTTTTGACTACTGGAGTTAGAAAGCAGTTAAGGCTAGGGAATTTTTAAAGTGGCAGGTCTTCATATATCTGTTGTCAAGAATTCCCAGTGCATTAAACTATTTAACCAAGCTCAAGTAACACAGTTCATAATTTTTGTTGTAACAGCAATTGCTTCATTCTGGAGGCATTCCTGAGCAATTAGAGATCACCCTTTTAACTATTTTATAAATTATGATATATTTTACAAACATAACACATACAATATATATTTCAAGTGAACATGTGATATAATTATAAGAATTTGATGAATCATTTCTGAATCCAAAATAGCAAGGCAACACAAAATGTTATCTATCCCAAATGCTGAAAAATGCTGGCCTTTAAAATTATGCATCTATGTTGCCACAGCAACAAGTAGTGGATAATGTGAAATGTACTTCACCCTTCTGTTTCTAAATCCCAGTCTTTTTGGTCAAAAGAGAGAGTGAGGCTAGTTGCAAACATGCCTACAGGAAGTACATGTCAAAGAATTTTCTGTTACTGTTAAGTAACCTCTTTTTTTCATCAGTTCACGGTTGATTTCCACATCTCATTCCCACACTGGCTGTCTTCAAGTAGTATCCAAACCTTAAAAGTTTACCTTCCAGTTGTAGGAAGACATTGACTCTAAAATTCCTCAACATAATTATCACGCCCAGATGCTGCACCAAAGGCATAGCAGGGGTGGGCAGGGAAGGGAGAAAGTAGATAATCTCCATGTGGGAAAATCTACAAAACACTTGAACAGAGACATCCCTCAGAGATGTCACTGAATATGCCTGGGCTTTTCTGGAGAGTGCACTGCCTTTCCGCACTAAGGCATTTACTCAGTAATATCTCATTGTTCTGAAGAAATGGGATATGTAACCTAGATTTTAAGACTTTAGAATTGTCCACTAGAAACTGATGGATTTCATATAAATGTCAAGATACGGCTTACAGGTAAGGGAACGGGCTAACAGGTTGTAAACATGAGCCTAAATAAGAGCCTGTCACACCATGCCACACAGGCAGACAATCAAGTCAGGAAAGCAACTAATTAGCTGTCACTTGGCACTAACAGCATCCATGCACAAATTAAGTAGTTAGCCAGATTCTAACTGTTCTTTGATAGGAGTGTGAAGGAGGAAATGTTCCAGGAGCTCCCAACAAGTTCAGAAGAGATGGGATTAGCACTATTAAATAGCGATCTTTTTTTCAAAGAAACTCACAACAACCCCCCAAGTCACAAATGGTGTCAATTCAGCCTAAACTTCATTGTGTACGTACAGCAAGGCTTATAAAATTGTGGCAGAGCATTGCACCTAGGATAAGTTTATTTCTTCCAGACTTAATAAAGAAGTTTCTCCAGAAAATATTAGAACAGAAGCAGAGGGAAAAACCCCAAACCAATCTGGTGTCTCTCCTGTAACTTCAAGGCTTTCTCTCACTAGACTAGGAACCCTGTGAACAAAGAAGATACAACTTTGGAAAGGTGTTACTAGGCTTTGAGTAGACCCCACTAGGCACTAATATTTCAGGACTGGACTCTCCTAAGTGTTATCTCATATACTGCATCCAGTTTCACACTTAAATGTGCCTCCTCTAAGACTCAATATGAATGATCCCTCTTTCCAAGGAAGAAAAATGTGACCGAACTGAGAAATAACTACCTTAGGTCAGGCAAGTCTCAGAAAAGATTCTGGATTTCTCATGGGTCACTTTCAACCATACTGAGTTGGAAATGACCTATGTCCAAAGACTGTGACAGGCACACAGACCAGGCTGAGATTCGAGAGGAATATTGGATCCACAGTGTGCATGTGAACAATGATTTGAAGAACTCTTACGTCCTCTCACAAAATAACAGAAGTAATTGTCACAGTATTCACAACAGAAAGCACTAACTTCCTTAGCATGATCATGTTCTGAAAACAAATCCATTATGTTTATTGCTATGTGTACAAATGCTGGTGCCTCACTTTAACAGTTCAGAAAGGAACAAGAAACTTTGGATATATACTTTCACATGTCTAAATTATTCCAGAACCAGTAAGATTTAAAATCAGTACAGAATACTAGCTGCACAAGAAGCACTTAGTTCTTACTGTTTCTTGGTTACTGACATCAAGAAGTCTGAACAAATGGCTGTCGCATATCACACTCTATTTGGTCAGCTTTTCTGCAGAGGAGGTTCAACAGGTCTCGAAAATGTCAGTCCCTCTGCACGTATCCTGGAATCCCCCTGCTCATCCACAGAAAGCTGGAGGCAGTCAGAGCACTCGTGCAACACTGCCCATGCAAACACCAGCCACCTGCACCGCACATCGGCAGGAAGCAGGAGTACTGCGCTGGGCACGCGCTGAGCGTGCTGCATGGCTCCTGCTCCCTTCTCTCCAGGACTTCCAAGGTGGAAATTTTGTAGCCCAATGCAGTCTCATCTGTAATGCCTTTAGATTTAATGCAGTGAGGCAACAAGCAATACCTTTGTCAAAATAATTTAAGGCGGCTTCTATTTGACACAAACTGTAAAAATAGTCCATTCTGACCCCCAAGATATCAAACCAAAGAACAAAATACAATTATTATAGATTTTGATTACTTTTCAACTGATGTACTCCTTCCATCATGTTAGATTTTATATTTGATTGTAACGAATTTCAACTTTTTTTTTCTGTTTAACAAAATGTGTTACAGAATTCACATATAATGATGTGCAGCTGAAAGCAGCTCTTGGCACTACCTGAATTTCTTGGCACATAGCTCAAAGGCTCTAGTAAGTTCAAGTTCTCACAGAACACGTAATTTAGTCACCAACTCCTGTACTTCTGAAAAAGTACTGCAAATTGCTCTTAAATCTGTTTTTTCCTGAATTCAATCACAGCTAAGACACACAACACTTGACTTCCATGACCAGCTCCACCTCAGCACTAACTCCGAGGCCTAATTCGGCAGGACTGGAAGGTAAGGGAAACTTTACATATAATAGAAAGCTGGTTTTGATTCAAAAGAGACAACTCTTTCAGTGTTTGCTTCCAAAATCACAGAATCAGACCTGATGAACTTTCTCTTATCATTTTTACAACATGAAATATTTTTTTTAAACTCTCAAATCAAAATTAACAGAAAGAAGAAATACATGCACAAAACACTAAGGATGTCGTTGCTGACAACTGTACAGCCTGATGCAATTAATATTCTTTGAGCAAAGTGTATTGTGAAGGTAATGATTTCCTAGAAAACTCTCTGAGAAGCTGGAAATCCCAGACCCAGTTGTGATCCCAGTGAATCCAGTTTTACAATGACATAGATTTATTCACCTCAATTGAGTTGTGCATGATTCATGGAGATGAAAATAAAGTCAAATCCATACCAGTTATGACCTTCTACGTATTACCTTTTCATTATTTTTTTTTTTACCTGAAGGACTATCTGCAAGTCTGTGTGTATAGCTTCATTATTTCAATGTTCTAAAGAAACAACCCAATATCATCTTCTACAATGCATGTATCGACCACTATTAAACTGTAAAAGTTAAGATGAGAAGATCTACGTCAAGGATTGACATTCAGAGCAGGAGACACTTAAAGAGTACCAGTTGAAGAGTCTAAAGTAAAATAAGTAAACAATATCTCATCTGCATTAAAACATGTGCAACAATAAAGTACCAAATTTTGAAAACCATAATTTTATGAAATAGACTATAGAGTATTCTGTCTCTCCTTTTTTCCCCATGAACATGGCAAAACAAGAATACATAATAACTGTTAATTCCTGTAAGGAAACTATAGGGATTTCTTTTTAAAAATAATAAATAGAATTTCAATTAAAAATATTTTCATTACAGTCACCATCCTAAAATATTCAAGTTGCAGAAACAAGTCCCTAAGCATCTTACTTGTGTATTCAGATTTGCTAAGATCAAGTAAATTGCCTGTCAAATCATTCAAATACCATAAACCACTAAGTGACCACAAGTGACCTCTACAAAAATTTTATTTAGTGATAGGCATTTCAGTTCATTCTTATGATCCTAATGGTAACAAAGTATTTTAAATACGGTCAAAAAGAGCATCTCTGAACATGGGCTTATCTTCTATCTCCCAAATTCACAAATTTAGGGTTGTCTCGCTTACTTTTATCTGTATTTTGGAATGCTTGCTATTGATGAAGATTGTACCGTAAGGGTGAAATTCCAACTCACAACGAAATTTCAAAATGCAAGAGTTAGAACAGCTACCACTGAAGAAAGGAGGGAAAAAAAAAAAAGAAGCAGAGAAACATCCAGAAGGAGCTGCCTTCCAAAACATACTCTAAGACCTTTTTGTTCCTACTAGCATCATAACCAAGAACAATTAAAAAAAAAGTATAAAATTCAGTCTTGTGGCCAAAATGTGGTGTGATACCACACCAAAATGTGGTGTGGCCTGTGCATGTCATAGAGGATAGTCTATTAAATGAGGGAGAAATCTTCAGCTGATGCACTGGGAATACAGTAACTATTGTTATAAAGTTGGGGGTTTTTTGCTCATGGGCAATTCTAAATATCCAGATTATCTGCTCTTCTTTATAATAAATCTGTCATAAAATATCTCCCTCTGAGCACATATAATGGTCCATTTACTTTTTAAAGAAATATTTTTATTTATACTTTAGAGAAGAAGATGATGTAAAGCAGCCTAAGTAATAATGTATTTCAACAATCTCTTGTTTTCTGCTCAGGGGCATTTACTGCTTTCAGCAGCATCAGGCAAGCCAACAACCCTGAATCCTGCTTGCACTGGCTGCAGGATATGCTAATTGTGAACCCTGAGGATCCAGCATCTTCAACAGCATGTACTTAATCTGAAACATGAACTGCATACGTGCTAATTAATTTGGATCTAAAATTATCATATTACTTTGGTATTTTGTATAATTATTTTCTATAGAGCACAAAACCCATCAAACTGAAAGTACACAAGAATAAATGTATTTAACGTAACATCTAAGGAAAAGTAAAATAAAGTGTTTTCAAACAGTAAGCATCATGGGATTATTTTCCTTCCCAGAAAGATAGAAACTGCAACATAATTTTAAGGATTCTTTCTGGAGTTTTGGATACTGTCATTATTGTTAGCTGTTCTATAAATGTTAATTACATCATGACACGATTTCCTATGGATAACAACTTGTAATTCCATCTAGTTATTCTCTAAAGAGGCAGAGGAACACAGTAGATTAGGAGGCTGTCATGATGATAAAATGACATCGAATGCAAATTTGTATTTGTAATATAGCATGCAAGATTTGGAAATGCTACTTAAAACAGAAGCAGCAAACTAGCTTCAGGCACTGGATGTATGCTTCAGGCAGCGAACGTACAACAAAATGCTAATACGTTAGAATATCTGAAGCAGCAAAAAAATAAAAAGATTTCACGCAAACCTCATTAAGAGTAGAATTTGTCAATAAATAACTAAAGTATAAGGACAAGTATCAATATTAAAACACTGACCAGTTATAACTGGTATAACACCATTTCTCCTGATGTAAAAGCTAACAAGTAATGATATAGAAAGTTAACTCATTAGCAATTATTTGTAATTTTCCAGAATAAATTCCTAAGCTTTGCAGATACTTTTAACTTAAAAGCCAGTTTTCTGCTCATACTTATATTGATGGAACCTGACTGATATCAATGGGATTATACCAGTATGGATTAAACAGAGAATTTGGTCCTATTATCTTAATTCTGATAAAATTGTTAGTTGTTATACACAGTATATGACTATTCAAAACTAGGTCCTCAGATTACAAATACATTGCTGTATTAGTGGGCTGTGAGGACATTCCTTAGTAACTGTAAAGTAATTTGAAACTGAACAGACCAGATCAATGGCAGACACTGTGATGAAAGTACTGATAAGCATATGATCTTAAAGCCAGCATCATCACTTTTTATTCCTAAGGAAACACACTATTCTTTTACCAGTTTAGATACAAAAACTACTTGTATAAAACCAAAGCAATTTAATATTAAAAAGAGCAAGCTGAAATTAAGTTAGAATATCCAGGTGTTGACAAAAATTATTTCTGCAGATCCTTTATTTTAACAATGTTGAAAGCATTCATCCCTTTATTAACATGACATAACCCACACTCTGGAAAATGCTGTAGAGATTTCATGTTACCCAATTTTTTTAAATTTATTTTTTATTTTAATTAAAAATAGGTTTGACTTTTTTGTTAATATTCTTAATAATGTACCAATGTGATTTCTCTTATTTTAAGACAGTCTAAAACAGGACTGGACAAATTGTTACTGAAGGCTAAAAGCAGCCTACAACAGGCTGGTAGCAGCAGGCCACCTTTCTAGATATCCTTTATAACGATATAGATATCCTTTATAACGATATAGATATCCTTTATAACGTATATATTCCCATATTCACACGTTATTGTACCCCATATCAATGTACAGGGGTTGGACTGTGGATACATCAGGAACAGTGTGGCCAGCAGGATTAGGGCAGTGACCTGTACTGGGCACTGGTGAGGCCACACCTTGAATCTTGTGTTCTGTTTTGGGCCCCTCACCAACAAGAAAGGCAAAGTTGGAAATGAAACCAAATCCAATTCAGGTTGACATCGTCAGTAGCTGCTGCTATTCCACCACCTCGCTGAAAAACAACAGAAAGTTACAAAGGAAACTAGTATTACCAGCTTACAGCTAAGCTTTGTTAACAGAACAGCCTGTCATGCCTGGTGTGTCTAAACTTCGATTCATCAATTCTTCAGGTTGCTCACTCAAAGAGAAGAAATTATTGCCATAGTGAGGATTCCTTCTAGATTTAGCAATACTAAAAGCTCACCCTTTAGCTGCAACGATGTTGATGAGTTGCCTCTAAAACTGAGCCCCAGCACCAGCACACAATCTAATAGAGCTTATTACGCACAAGCCAAAATAAACACTTTATTTTCCAAAAGGTATTTCCTAAAATCCCAGTCTAACCCAGAATTTTAACATCTTGGAAAGTTTATGGTGACAGATGTAGGAAAACGATGTTGTTACAGACATTCCTGCAATTAAATATGACTTATAGTATAACCATGTCAATTTTTTCTGTTAAAAAAAAAAGTCGTTTTCCTTCAGTAAAAGCCAAAAGTAGCATTCTTAAGTCAGGGAACTGTATCTAATTTCCTTGCTAATCCATTACCTATTCTAACAATTGTTAAAGTTCGAACAAAAGATAGCAGTGTTAAAAACGAGAGCTAGAAATACATCAAAACAGTTATCTTGGACTGTTCTGGAATGAGGTTTTAAAAAGACAACTCTGCAGTTCTTTAGGTTGCATGTTCGGAAGCTAACAATGAAGGAGGCTATAAGAATATTTTGAACCCTGACCTTACCAGAGATCATGCACGTAGCAAACTCTAGGTGTTAAGATAACCTCCCCCCCCAAAATAAAATCCCCAAAAAATCCTCAACAAAAGCAAACGCACAATACAGATACAGAGGTTGAAGCTTATTCCTCAAATGCTTTAGAACCCTTAAAACACAGAACAAAATAAAACATACCAAAAAAAAAAAAAATAAGGAAGAAAACAAACACAAAAGCTTTCTTAACTTTAGTTATTAAACTGTCAGTCCACACCACTGCCAGTTTGTACAGGGGTATGGATTTATTTTAGGATTAGCAGACTGCATTTCTGTACACTGAAAAAGAACTAAAACAGAGAAAAGAAAATTCAGAGACAATTGTAAAGGACAGCAATGAATTCTGACAACAGGCAGTGTGCACTGATGGATCCCACTTAGAGAGTATTAATAACTTCTATCAGGTATATAGAAATCAGCCGATTTATGGAATTCAGAGGTTAATGCTGCACATGAAATTTCTATTAAGAGAAAAATCCAATGTTTTGGCAAGATGTAAACTACCTTAAAATAAGGAAGCAATTATAGCTATACTACACATGACTGAGCATTATACAGTCATTCAATGTTTTATTTTGTCACTTTAACGGCTTAAATACATCTCAAGATGTACCTTCTTTATTATAACACACAGCTATTGCAGAACAAACTCTTTATGGCAGGAGAGTACTTTCTGCTCACTTAGAAACATGTCACCGGAAGACAACGTTCACTCAGCTCATCTCCCCAGTGAAAATTCTACGTTTCTGTCTGGGAGAGTACGTGACCCAAAAACTTCCTACTGTAGCTACTTGGAAAACAATCACAAATTGTCCTCCCTTGAACAACCTATTATTCCAAGACAAGGTCTCCTTGAACTGTACTAACGAAATGAATGTACCTGGAAGAAAACCCAGCTGTTTTTACTAGTACACGGGTAACATTTTTTCAGTCAATCACAATAGATTGTTTCCAGGTATGCATATAAAACTTTGGTGCTTCCATCAGACTACACAAAAAACATTGTCTTCAGCATACCCCTAGGAACTTCAATGAAAGGTGAGAGTCAATAAGCAATTACGAAGCAATTTTCTATTTGTATGTTTTGTACTGAACTCCAGTGAAAGCCTAAAATGTGGTGCAGAAAAGACAGCAGGCAACAAACCACCATAATGTTTCCTTCATTATACTGTGTCCTGGCCAAAAGAAAAAAGGTTCTGCTTACTCAAAATTGGCTAAATAAATAATAAAATAAGTCGCCTAAACCAAGCAATAAGTACTACATATGTAACCAGTATTACCTGTACTATTTATTGTGTTCTGAAGACAATATCTATCACAAGCATCAGTAAAGACGGGATTGCACTTTGTATTTGGAAAACAAAACTACTTCTTCCAAATACGCAGTTTGAGATCCGGATCGTTCAGTAGAACCTTCTACATGCATACTAACGGGAGCTCTGGTTATCTGCACTCTTCCGCACAAACTACAGGTTGATACACCATATTGTGTAAAAAAACCCCAACATCACTATGTACAAGCCCAGGTTTTTTGAGGTCATCACAGCTGCACTCAAGAGGGCATCCACAATATTTTCAGACACTACTTAAAGTAATAGATGCACGGTGGGAAGTAAAGGAGGTTACAAAATTTTCAGAAGAACCAAAACAAGTAGATCAGCTTATGTTCCATAGTCAGGCCTACAATAGAGCCAAAGGAGAAAGCTAAAGAACTCCGACTACCCAAAACTATCTGACTCAACATACAGAGAACAGGAAAAATGAACACGCACCATTAACACCCAACGGAGCAACAGAAGGGGTTTCAATACATAATGCAGTGGTTCTCTTAACTGAAGGTCTCAAACTATTTCAGTGAGTAACTCTTTGTTAGGTTATTATAATCATGTTAGATGCCAAAATGGCTGGGAGAAACAAGTCAGATTTTCCTTTATAAGCAAACTTCAACGAAGCTCTCATTTCAGCTTATTTAATTGCACAAATAAAACATGCTCCTTTTACCTCTCTCAGAATCATGAATGAAATTTTGCTTTTTGGCATGCTATACATTCACCACAATCATACAGCAAGTATCCAAAAATCAACTGATCTAATAGCTCTGCTTTGGCAAATCAATAGGTTTCCGAACAGTACAAAGTATACTAGTACATCACTCAACTACCGTTTTTCCTTTAAGACACTGATCACATTTCAGTAACCAACGAACCAAACACAACTCAGTTAGTTCCTTTACTACATTAAGAAGTTACTCTTCTCTTGACATCCAGGCGTAACTCCCATTAATGTTAATGGGACTTGTGCATGTTTATCACAGTGACAAACCTTTTTTAGATACACAGTATAGAGTCTGCAGGCAAAAGTGAAGATCCCTTGATAATATACTGTGCTTCCTCCCTCCAACACAGAAAAGCTTCAGAAGCTGGAGTATATAGTTACACCAAAGATAACTCTAAGTGGGGAAGAGTCACCGTAACTGCTAGGAACTCCTGTTTGCTTGTTTTGAACAACTCTGTCTTGGGGGTCATATGTAAAAACACCAAAGAGTAGAAATTTGTCTTAACTTTGAATGTGTTAAAGTGCAACTTGTAACTTCAAAGAATACAAAAAAAATCCAAAGGCAGGACAAAAGTTCCAGGTGGGTGGATCTGCATTCTGAGGAACAAATCAACAGTGCAATGTACACACACAGTAACATCTTGGGAAAGAGGTGGAAGTGGTGTTGGAGGAAGAAGCCACAATGGTCTAAAATATGAAAAGAACATGGAGTAGAGAAGTTATAATGTTCTACACACTAAAATAATCACATTCAAAAGTTACCCACTGAATTTAACTTGGCTAACACAAGCTTATCTGCAGCTATCCCATTTTTAATCTACAATTTATGCTGTCTTTTTGGAATTTATTATTTCTTCAATCTAGAATCCTGGGCAGAGTAAAACAAAGTTATACAGAAGGTGAAAAACTGTGGCTTTAGATTTCTTGAATTTAAGTTTCCATAATAAATGAGACCTAATATGTTTTTAAATACTTCATAAATACTGATACCCATGTTCAATTCTACAGCTACAGTTTGTATAATCTCAACTCAAGTTATTTTTAAAACAATGAATACAAGACTGGATTCTTTCAGCTACAAAAGAAAAGTTTCTTTGAAAGACTGCCAAAAACACTTTTATAGCTGATATGCAGCTGACACATTAACCTGCTAAATGTTTGTGGAAGTACTAATGACTAAGCAAGGGATATCAAAGACAGTGAATGAAAGAACAAACAGCTGCCAGTACTTAGCATTCCATTCTGCTATCATAGCTAATATGATTGGCAAAGGAAGTTACACCTACTTTATAATAATAATATCACATTTGGCAAAGACTTCTCGATGGCAGTATTCCAGCACTCAATTTTACAAAAGGTGTTGTATGATTCATTAGAAACATCAAAATAAAATATATTACTACTGTAACTGCAATTCTGCAGGAAATTATAAAAATAATGCATCCAGATCAGCAGTCTGCTAACATATATAATTGGTATTACTTTCACACTGATATACTTTTACCATCATAAGATTGTGATGCAGTTGAAAGCATTCAGTTAAATATGTATGAATGTCTAATTGCCTTGGTGATGAACATTTCACTGAAGAGTGGCTTTTCAATACCATGATAGTGTAAGAGTCCAATATTAAAAAAAACATTCTACATTAGTAATGATAGGAAATAGTAAAAAAATCCATTTGCTATACTAAAAAAGCATGGAAATTAACATTTAAGAGCTACTTACAGCTTTGAAAATCCCCCAAAAGATCCTAAATTGCATAAAAAGCCAATAAAAGTTGGAGTATTGAACTTAATTTTACTATTGGTCCAGTAATTATTCTACTATACTCAGTGTAAAATGGAACCCTACATGTTTATGATGATCGATATTTATAACTTACATTAATTTTTACCCAGTATGCTAATCTTTATTCTACTTTTGCTTATACCTTCAGTATTTAACAGTTTTCAAGTAGTTGTTCTAAACTGTTACAATAAGGTGATTTAAAAAAAAAAATCCTTATTTCAGAATAGGTAGAATGTAGAGACCAGGATAGTACAAATGCTATAAAATGATCACTCTCAAATAATACAAGGAGTTTGGTTTTGGCAGGTAAACACATACACAAAACACGGTTCATATACAAAAGTATTTTTAAAAATTAGTTTAAATGGTTAAAAATATTACTTTAAACATCTGAAAACACTATTTTAACATGCTGTCACAAAGTTCACAAAATAATACATCCCTAAATCTTTCTTTAGGGAATTTGTAACATGAATGAGCATTCGGAAATAGTCTTCAGTGTTTTCGTCTGACTTATAAACAGAACCACAATATCATAAATATTTAAGTAAATGAATAAACAAACTAAAATTCCCAGGGCAAAAAATTATTTGTTTCATGTATTTAATCCTCAATACCTTCCTGTTAGGAAAAGTCTAGGGAAGTGTTACCCACAAAAGCACTATCATCCCAATGTGCTTAATTAGCTCTTGACTGGGACCAGACAGGAGAGTAATAATGAGCTACATATATTTATTCTGCTGAAGTGTTTGTACAACACATGTTTACTAATGTAAAAATTGATAAAATGTTAATTCATATTCAAACACAAGGCACTAAAGGAAACTGTAGACAGCTTTACTCCATGTTGAACACAACCCAGGAAACAAGTCAATCCCTCTTTTAATTAAGAAAAATGGCCAGGTTCCCTCTTGGATAAGGAAAAAGCATAGGCAGTTCACAGCAAAGGATTTTATTTGGTGTCCATGGAAGACTTTGCAGGGAACACTAACACTAATAATCGCTCATCTTCATGGAAAAATTTGGCTAAGAGAAATCTGATGTGCAGGCCTATGCAATGCAATGAGGGATTGTCAGCAGCTCCCCATCATTCATCCTATTCTACTGTCATCTTAGCTGCACACTCCCATGTGCCTACCCCATGCCAGCTCCAGCAAGGTCTTCCTGGGCTTCTCCCAGAGAAGCAGCAACCACTTTACGGATATGTACATAATATGGGTTCATAATACTATGTCCAACAGCTGCCTACAGTTTCCTTTCATATTAGTTTTCACCTACACTTCACATGCTTTGTTTTCCACCTTTATTCCAACACTGCAGCACAGCATTATAAGCCTTTTAGTTAGCAAAGCACAACATTTTGAGCAGTTACTTTATAATAAGCATTTTAAAATAAAAGCCATCTTCACCTGCCCTGCCAACTTCTTGACCACGATCCCAAACTCTGAAAAATCAGAGTATTTTCTGAGATAATTTCTGTAACTAATATTTTTTTCCTTAAAATTTCATGTAATCACAGAATGGTTTGGGTTGGAAGGGACCTTAAAGATCATCTAGTTCCAACATCCCTTCTATGGGCAGGGACACCTTCAACCAGACCAGGTGGCTCAAAGCCTCGCCCAGCCTGGCCTTGAAGACAGCCAGGGATGGGGCATCCACAGATTCTCTGGGCAACCTGTTCCAGGGCTTCACCACCCCCTTGCCTTGTCACTACAGACCCTTGTAAAAAGCACACACACACACACAGAGCTTCCTTGTAGGCCCCTTCAGGTACTGGAAGGCTGCAATAAGGTCTGCTCAGAGCCTTCTCTTCTCCAGGCTGAACAAGCTCAATTCTCTCAGCCTGTCCTCATACTTACTTCTTGTAAGTAAATCAGTCAAGATTTTACAGCACACACTACCAAGTATTTATCTCTGCACTAAGGAAACTTTGCAAGTGTTTGTTTCCACAACAGATAAATAACAATTCATTACAGGATAAAAATTATGTTCCAGATCAAAAACCTGAAAAAATAGCAGAATTCTACTAAGGAAAACAAAGTCTCTCTCATTTCATCAAAACTAGTACAAATTTACATAGTTGATGAAGTAAGGGCATGGAAAATATGCACAGAGTTTTCAACACAGCTATTGGAAATACAATCAAGTACCTTAAGTATCATCTCTTACAGAAAATGTCTGCTTCAGAGACTTAGGGCTTTTTGCCCACAGGTATTAATTGGCATCTATAAAAAAATGATAGCATACAATTGACTGACTACTAAACACCACGTACTGCAAACATGGGGAGCAAGGAATAGTTCTTACATATAAGAAAAGGCAAAACCTGTCTAGATAACGGAAGATGTGCAATGTGATCTCAGCATTATGCAAGATTACAGGCATTCTTCTTGAATAGTTGAATGAAACATATGGAGGTAGAAGTGGAAAAATGGTACATGGCATTCCTAAGGGTAGATTATGCCAGACAAAACTGACATTTTTCTTTGATATTTAATATATCTGGACTTGACTGAAGTATTTGATTTAATGCTGTAGAGGAAAGTATTAATGAAGCTGCAGAAATGGAAATTGGTAGTATGCAAATCCCAGGAAAGTAATAAGTAGTGATGCCTGGCAATGGGTTGTGCTGAAATAGGGATCATCAGGCTTCAAGAAAGTTAATGCTGGAGCTCCTCCAGGATCAACCCTAGGCCAGATCTTACAAAACACTAATGACAGATGCCACAGAAGAGTGCTAATGAGATTTGCTTACAAAGAAGCTCAATAAAGAGGAAAAGCATAAACCCTTCTAGAGGAACCCAATGACTTTGAGAACTATTCAAGTGTGAAAACAGAAATGGTATGAAATGCCTTACCATGAAATGCAAGGCTGCATATTCAATGCCAAATAAGTTTTGGGTTCTTTTTTTTTTAAATACAAAGGTAGGAGCTTATTTGTTGGAGAAAGACCTAGACGTACTAACTGACCATAACCTGACTTAGACAACCTGAGATGCCTTAAAAGACACTTTTTTTTAATTAAAAAAAAATCCAATATAGACAGTGAAATATTAAGTAAGAAACCTTGTTATGACCACAAACAGAACACCTTTTGCAGTCTAATCCATTTTCAGAATAGAAAAATAATAATTGAACACTAAGATAATAGGAATGAAGAGAGTATAAAGGGATCCTAAATCAGTTCAGCTTTGTATGGTTTAATAAAACAACAGGTGACAAATATTGTATACATTAGACTATACAACTTTCTTCAATGAGATTACTAGCTCAGCGCATGAGGTAAGAGCAATGGGTGTTGTTTATCTTGACTTCAGCTTGGCTTTTGACGTTTTGTCTTACAACATTCTCAAAAGATGAAGTATGGCCTACACAAACACACAATGAAGTAGACTGAAAACCATCTGAACTGTTGGGCTCAAAGGGTTGCGATCAGCCCAGTAAATCCAGCTGGAGACTGGTGGTGTACCCCAGGGACTGATACTGAGGACAATACTTCTTCCTTAATGACGGGACAGATTTCACGCTTTGCATACTCACAGACAATACAGAACTATGAGGAGTGGTTGATAGACCAGATGGCTATGGGGACTTCGACAGGCTGGAGAAATGTGCCAACAGAAATCTCATTAAGTTCAACAAAGATAACTGGAAAGCCTTGCACCTGGGTAGGAACAGCCCAGGTTGGGTGGAAAGCAGGTTTGGGGGGGAAAAAAACCAAAACGCAAAAAAACCCCAAAACAAACAAACAAAAAAAAAACCACCCAAAACTTATTCCTCGTGGAAGAGCCAAACATGACCCAGCAATGCACCCTTGCAAGGAAGACTACTAACAGCATCCTAAGGCTACATTAGGAATAACACTGACAGCAGGTCAAGGGAGGTGATTGCTCCGCTCTCCTCAGTGGGACATGCTGGACCAAGTCCAGTGAAGGGCCACTAAGATGATTAGCACATCTGTCATGAGTAGAAACTGAGAGAGCTGAGACTGTTAAACCAGGAGAAGGTTCAGTGGAGGTCTTACCAAGATGTATGAATATGTGATGGGAGGGAGCAAGGAAGACAGTGAAGCTCTTCACAGTGGTGCCCAGTGACAGAATGAGAGGCAACAGGCACAAATTGAAATACAAGCAATCCCATTTAAGCATAAGGGAAACACTTTTATACTGTGAGGGTGGACAAAGCTGGCACAGGTTTCCCAGAGAGGCTGTATTTCCAATCTAGCCTTGGAGACACTCAAAACCTGCCAGTCCTCAGCAACCTGCCTGAGTTGACCCTGCTTTGAGAAGAGGGCTTGGACTGGAGGACCCTTCCAACATCAGCAATGTTGCAATTCTGTGTAAACACCAAAATGGATACTTGAAGGAGAATCTTGACACAAACATGGAAGCAAATTAGCCAGAAAAAACACAGGACAGAAATTACCATACATTTTACTTTGGAACAGCTTTACAGAAAAAGCAGATGAGGGTAGAAAACCAATCTGATGGGTCTAAGATGAGGATGACAAATTTGTGAATGGGAGAACAAGACATAATTGGCTGTAGTATCTAGACAACTTCAGGTCTTTCCTTTCAAAGAGAAAGATAACTTCATACCTCACATCTGCAGCTACCGTGAAATAACACATCACTGAATTAAGCATTCATTTTTACCATCTCCAGAGATGTATAACAATCTTTCAGCAGCCCCAACTTCAGTGAATCCTGTCCTGTATTAAACGACTATGAGTTTTACATTTAAATAGCATGCCAAGTTCTGTTTAACCAAAATTAACCAGAAGATTTGAACTAATTAGTATCTCCAAACCAAAGAGCAAATTGTACATAATCTGTGTCTCACATGACATCTTTGATGTTAACAGAGAATGACAGGATCTCAGTCTGACAACTGGCAAAGCCTACAGAAGCCATATTACTATTAAGTGCTCATATTAACTCAGTATTAAGTAGCTTTGACTGGGGCCACTCAAGTAACTTAGCCCATACCTTTTTTACCTTAGAAATATTTTAACTAACATACCTTGAGAAGAAGTGAAATTGTTAATAACTTCTACTGGCTTGAAAGAAACCAAAACCAACCAACCCCCACCTCCCCAAACAACAAAATGAACAAACCCACCAAAATACCAAAGTCCAAAATTTCCATTGGGATTTTTCAAATGTCTGCATTTAGTTAGATTTCTGCAATTGAAGATAAAACCCTGAACTAATAAGCTTCTTGACCTCTGGGTCTCAAAATCACTGTATGCAAGAAGTCTATCTTTTATCTATTTTACTCCAAAGCAACTTCAGTGCCCTACCAACCATGGCATATCACGTAACTTCTGAGCAACTGATTTCATGGCAACAAGCAATAAAACAAACTAGTAAATAAACACTCAAAACATCAATAGGGGTTTCATTTTATTCTTTATGTCTAGCAGATTACCAAGTTATTAATCTAGTGTATGACTGCAATAAAGGATGCACCAAAGAATTTGTTGCATGGAATAATAACTGCTAGTCATTACAAAACATGTTTCATGATCAAGAAAACAAAGTTCTACATAGCACAATTTAAAATTCTATGTTTTCTACAAAAATACATTCCAATACAGTAGTGTAAGGAGTTATCCTGCCTTCTTACTTGGCCATTTTAAACTGCTACCACTAGATTTCTAAACCGCAGCTGTCCACACAACACACGAAATTGCACTGTCATTCTTTTGAAACAGCAGGATTTTCTTACACGTGGTTTAAAAATCTGACCTATGTTGGAATTCAACATATGATCTTTGTTGGCTTTTAGAAGTCACCTTACTTCAAGCAGTGTAAACATACTATTACAAAGTTAAGTAAGAATTTGAAGTTACTACTTTAGCACAGTGTCCTCCTAGCGAGCTTCTACTACCCCTTGTCATCTTACAAAGTGAAAACACCACACAAAAAAATCCCATTTCCCAATCCTCCTAACACTTACGGATTCTGTTTCATCTGATCCATAGTAACCGATCCATTTCTGAAATGCCTGCTGTGGCATCTCCATTCTTACTGTATCTGAATTTAAAACTTCGATAAATCACTTAAAAAAAAATGCTGAAGTATCTACCATAACGTGTATTTCCAAGGAGAATAAATGGATACTCTAGTTACAGATGATGCGTTATTTATTCTTGCTAAATCAGAGCAGTACTTCTGCCAAATACTTCATTTGATAACATCCTGCACGGAAATACGTCAAAAAAGCAAATATATAATAGATATAAGCCAAAACCCACTGCAAGTGAGAGAAAAAAAAAAAAAGGACCTTGGGGAAAAAGCTATATTTAACTGCTAAGAAGCCATGGTACAACTATATTTCACTTGAACTGATAACATCAGAAACATCTTTTTTGACAACTAACATTTAGAAACTGTCAGTTCGTGTGTCTAGCAATCTTTCATCTCTGTAACAATTCTTTGTAGCCACAATTTCGATCGTCGAAAGGAAGCAACTTCACTTTTAAGAATGTTTTTCTTCACTAGAAATAGTTTCTGTCAGCATTTCTTCAGTGTCAATAAAGACTCATGAAAATTTTCAAGCCTACGTGCCTAAATCACTGAAGTTAGGTATTAAATATACTGGTTTCCACCACTCAAAAAAGGTTCTCAAATCATTTTGGCTACAATCTACTGTGAATCTAAATTCTTTTTTACTTAGTGAAAGAACTGAAAGCAGCATGCCCAATAAAACTGTAGTTTAATAATTTTCTGTAACATCAGGTAACTACAGGCAGAAATAATACTGAAAAACCATTTCTTCTTTAAGGACCTTCAGAGTTAGTTCCTATTCTGGCAACGCACAGTGTTAAAACGACAGTGTCTCTTTTAGTAGCCCCGTGGGCTCTCTACTCTTCACATTCTAGTGTTCAGTACAAAGTTAAGAGAGACATATGATACTTGGCTCACTTCAGTTCCTTCTACACTGCAAGTATATAAATAAGCTACTTCTTATCATCCATTCTCTTCACTTCCAATGTTTAAGACAAAAGTACTTAAAAATAAAATGAAGACATTAAAAATAATGCACTTAATCACTTTGATCTGTAACACGGCCCTCCTAGAAGATAGAAAATTAGACAGCTTTTTTGTATGCATAAAGAGATAAAGCAATATTTTTTTAATGGGGACATGAAAAACAGTGTTTGGGAAAATGGAAGAAATAAGATTTACCCTGACCTGTATGCAATGTTCTCAAATAATACGTAATTTTATTGCTTCTGAAAACGTTAGTTAAGAAACAAAATTGATAAAAAGCAAGTAAAAACTGCATGCCACTGTCATAGTTTTTTACTGAATTACCAATAAACACACACACTGAGAAAGATTGGTGTTGAAAAATTACTGCCTGCTAAAATGGATTTAGTACAAACCAGAACGTGCAGTATAAAAGAAAATTGATCACTACTTACAGAGTGCTATAAATGAACACAGTGCTTTACAGATAAACATTAACAGGGTTCCTTCCCCTTAAGAGCGTATAATTGAACTCAAGTGGGATACTCTGAATGACAATTAAGGTTTGTGAAAATGAGCAGAGGCATTGTTATTGCAAAGATGAATATAGAAAGAAACAACAGAGACTTGCATACTCCCTGCTTGATTTCCTGCAAAAGCTGTAATTCACACACTGCTATTGTTCTGATGGCTGTATGGATCTGTTCAAAGGAAAGATTACATACCTGTAATTTAAAAGGTGGCAATTGAGCATTAGAACTATCAGATTTGATATTCCTTTTATTAGTACAGAACACTTAGAGAAAAGATAAGAATTCTATAATTGATGTGGTTCACTGCTTAGATTTTTCATCTCAGGACAAATGCACATATTTATACCATGCATTTTGTTCAGCTTCTGGTTGTGGTGGAACACACTGAAAGCTGTCTGACATAGCCAAGAAGCTCAGTACGGATGAGATGACAAATGACCACTGCCTGTGTGGACTACACCACAAATGCAATACACAAAAACCAGAAAAGAAACAATCAGAAAGAAATGAAGAAGTAAAGAACTGAAAAAGTATTGTCAAAAGACGATGTTAGTATAGTTCTCTCAAAGGTCCTCAGGCAGTTCACAGATTAATGCACAGAATGGAACTATGTGTGAAACTTTGAAAGTAAACCATAACAGGATAGGGGGGATATTTCTCTGTTACTGGCAGCATCATAAATTTAACAAAACCGAGAGCCAGGTGAGAGAGGTAATAAGCACCCTAAAAGACACGCTAGGAACATTTGCATGCAGATGCTGCAGCTGAGAAAAATCACACCAGGTACTTTTTATAGCTTTAGGAACTTAAAGCTACTCCCTATTCCAACATCTGTTCAGAATGCATCTGGACACAAAGAACAGAGAAGATGATCAGAGATTTTCTAATAAATTACATAAGGGATAAAGTCAAAGATTTCTTGAAGAGTTACACACTAGACTGGGAAGAAAACCTGGAGGGAGAAAACAGCCTGCTTATTAATATGCCTGATCACACGTGAAGAAAACCCCCAAAATACTTTAAGATACGAGAGAAGCCTTGTAAAGCATAGATAAATGTACCACCACCAAACCAATAACCCAGGCCTGAGCAATGAGGTAGTCAAGTTGCTTGAGAAATACTTGAATAAAAGCTAGGTTTGGGTATTTTGGGAGGTTGTTGGGTTTTGGGTTGTTTTTTGGTTTTCCTTGTTTTTTGTTTGTTTGTTCGGGTTTTTTTGGGCAAACAGGAAGAACACTTCAAGTAATTAAGCAAAAAGTAAATACTGACAAATCAACAGTAAATACTACCTCTTTTCTGGTCAAATACATTTAATTTACAAGCTAATGTTTAGGTACCCACAGAGACAAGAGAGATATACAACCATCTGAACATTTTTCAGCTAATTAATAACAATATTAATTCAGAATATTAATAAATATTCTTAGCCACACATTAAGATGGTAAGTTTCAAATGTTATTCTTTGACACACGGGGGGAAAAAACACTTATTTTTAAACATCCTCATTTCTTGCCTGTGAGACCTGAAATATGGTGTCCACCCACATAGAACAATATCACAGCATACAAGAACAATCCAAACACCGAAAAGGAAACAAACAGAACACTGCTGTGAGATCATGCAAAAATCTGCAGTGTTGTCACTTAGGACACAGAAGGCAAAAAATTAAGGTGACAATTATGTAAACAGTTATAAAACTTAGTTAATATACCTCTTGTTAACTGTTTATAAAACTTCACATGACAAATTAACTCTTCCCCCTACTTTACAAAAGAAAAATATTGCAAATATTTTGGCTGAAAATGGAAAACATATTTATGAAGAGAAACAACAAAAATTCATCGACAGTTAGCTTTGAGATAAATAAAAATCCAAATAGTATTCCATATTTCATCTGTCAGAAAAAAGGAACACCTGAAAGGGGTTGCAAGGCACAAACACAAACCCCTAAGATTAGACAGCTAAGGTTTTTACAGCGTACCTTCATAAGCATTTATTCTGTGACAGCTCATCTGTTTCTATGAGAGATTCTGGTTTTGCAACAAGGAATTCAACATCCTGAGATGCATATTTAACTACACAGATGGGCAAAATAAAGCCGTAAAGCAGGAGCAAATCTGCATTATTGAAAAATGAGACTATAAATAAAGAGTAATGCTCAACTTTTGCAACATCATAACACTCAGTTAAACATCAAATCTCATTAGTGCTGTGCTTTAAGCATTTTCATCTAAAATAGATCCTAAAGTAATAAAAAGTTGAGGAAAAGTTGGAGTGCTATTTTAAAAGGATTTTCAATAATCCAGATTATACATAACAGAAAGTAGACGTTCTAAGAAGGAGCTTAGAGGTGCTATTATACCAGTACTATTATTCATTTACTTCGGAGTGAAAACCACATTTTTTGGTGTATGATTCCAGATTGGCTAATCTCATCATAGAATTTCAACCATGACTTGAATTAATTCCTTCAAAGTTCAACTGCAGTATACCTCTTAAAAAAAAAAAAAAAAAAAAAAATTAAGCAGGTATGAACAAGTTAAGTTTTTATGAAAAGTGGCAAGCTGGTAGAACTTTAACCATTTGGGGATTAAAAAACAGAATCATATAATCTTTTAGGTTGGGAAAGACCTTTAAGATCAAGTTCAACCACTACCCTAGCACTGCCAAGTCCACCACTAAATCATGTCCTTTAGCACCTTGTCCACATGTTGCTTAAATACCTTCAGGAATAGTCACAGAATCACGGAACCACTAAGGTTGGAAAAGACCTGTAAGATCATCCAGTTCAACCGTCAACACAACACTACCATGCCCACTAGACCATGTCCTCAAGCACCATGTCTACACATTCCTTGAACAACTCCAAGGACTGGAGGTGGTGACTCCACCACCTCCCTGGGCAGCCCCTTCCAATGCCCGACAACCTTTTCAGAGAACAAATTTTTCCTAATACCAAATCTAAACCTCCACTGGAGCAACTTGAGGCCATTGCTTTTGTCCTAACGCTTGTTCTATGGGAGAAGAGACCAACACCCACCTCTCTGCAACCTCCTTTCAGGTAGTTGTAGAAAGCAGTAAGGTCTCCCCTGAGCCTCCTCTTCTCCAGGCTAAACCACCCCAGCTCCCTCAGCCACTCCTCATAGCACTTGTGCTCTAGACCCCTCACCAGCTTTGTTGCCCTTCTCTGGACATGCTCCAGCACCTCAGTGTCCTTCTTGTAGGTGAGGGGCCCATAACTGAGCACAGTATTCAAGATGCGGCCTCACCAGTGACAAGTACAGGGGGACAATCCCTTCCCAAGTCCTGCTGACCACACTGTTCCTGATGCAGGCCAGGATGACACTGGCTTTCTTGGCCACCTGGGCACACTGCTGGCTCATATTCAGCTGCTATCGACCTACACCCCCAGGTCCTTTTCCGACAGGCAGCTTTCCAGCCACTCGTCCCCAAGCCTGCAGCATGCCATGTGGTTGTTGTGGCCCAAGTGCAGGACCCGGCACTTGGCCTTGTTGAACCTCATACGGTTGCCCTGGGCCCATCGTTCCAGCCTGTCCAAATCCTTCTGTGGAACCTTCCTTCCCTCGGACAGATCAACACTCCCGCCCACCTTGGTGTTGTCTGCAGACTTACTGAGGGTGCATTCAATCCCCTTGTCCAGGCCACTGATAAAGACATTAAACAGAACTGGTCCCAATACTCAACAGCAATGAAAGTAATGCTGGCATTTGCAATGTTTTTGTAGTCTATTGCTGTTTAGCTTAGAAAAGAATATGTGAGCAAGTTGTCACTGAGTTTTACGCAGAATAATTGATCAGAACGCAATACTTTTGCTAGAAGCAAATTGCTGAGACAAAGTGCATTGAAATTAACCACTGAAAACTATATATAAATATATATTTAGAAAAATGTGCACTGAAAATGTTATTTCCTTATGCTATTTAAATATGTAATAAAAGCAGGCTAAACATTTTAGCTTCATTCATAGAATCTGTTTTACAACATGTTACATTAAGTGAATATAAATCTAATTCTTAATTGTAGCAGATGTAAAATTAGTGAAAGCTCATCCTTCACTTATTACAGGACTGCCCTCATGTTCATAAATACTAGCTTCAAGTGACAGTTATACTATGCAAAATTCTCAGTTGTAAGAGTCCTGATAGAAGCCTCACTGTTTTTATTGGGCAATAAAATGCAAGTCACTCTAGTGGAACCTTTAGAAGAAATTTCGTTAATATGTCATTAACACTACCTCATAAACTAAATTGTTGGTTTGAAAAGGGTACAAGGAAAACTGCACACATTTCCTGCTGGACAATTTACACCTAAGACCGCAGTTATTTCTGACAGTAATAAAATTCATCAATCCTTTTAAATCTGAGATATTTCAGAAAGTAACATTTCAAACTGAAAGGCAAAACTAACAGAAGCAGAAGTCATTTCATCCTGAAAACTTAAAAGGCATTGATGCTAGCAAACTATGATTGTTTCTAAATCTGAGAACACACAGTGGAAGGAACCCAGTATCAGGTCAGTAATATTACACTGTGAGAGTATGCAAATAGAAATAAGCAGAGTTTAATGACAGTCCAAAATAGTGGAGAAAAGTTCAAATCTAAACAGCCTCCTGCCAAGTTTAGATCAGCTTCATGATTTTTTTCCAGTTGCATCATGCCCAGAACAACTCTTGCAAGCCTAAGTGGCAGCTGGAGAGTCTTTGCCTGTTCCAGATAATCTCCTGAGACACTGGGGAGTGTACAATGAAGTATTTATAAATTCTCTGGAATCACAATGGACTCTGAACCATGCATCCCTAAGTGTACCTCGGAAAGCAATCCCAATCTCCTATGGTTTAAGTGGGATACTAGTTAAGACAATGGTCTCACTGTCTGAATATGGAAAGTGTAGCACATCCATGTCAATTTAAGAACAATTTTCTCAAGATAAAAATATTCTTTTAAAATAGCTACACAAATCATGTATATCTACATTTAATTGGAAGTAAATAACTTTAAAAAATAAATCAATGCAGAGCACTTCAATATCTTTAGCAGTTGCACTTGTATACTACTCAGAAAACTGATTTCTG
The DNA here is from genome assembly GCA_027574665.1 of Rhynochetos jubatus. Taxonomy (NCBI): domain Eukaryota; kingdom Metazoa; phylum Chordata; class Aves; order Eurypygiformes; family Rhynochetidae; genus Rhynochetos; species Rhynochetos jubatus. The sequence goes on from CM050655.1 coordinate 17,214,253, forward strand.
AATGTCAAAAAACAGATTATTTTGTTATTTTCTCCCCAAATATATTGGTCATACTTTTATCTGTACAATGCCTGATTAATATAGGTAAGAAATATGATTTAAAGAGTTTTTCACTTACATGCTACAAGAAAAGGACTGGAAATACATAAATTATCGTGGTTTGGGTTGTTTGTTTTTTTCTTTTTTTAAGTATTTTACAGTATGATTTTGCTGCTGTTCTAATACCAAAACCACTGTATGGGATAGACTTCTCAGAAAATTTAATTTCTAGAATTAATGTCATGCTCAACTTTGGACAAATACCAAATTTCACCATACTAGCTGGATTATTGATGATACTACTATCTATAGGCCTGTATCTTTTCTAACTTTACCGTCTTTTCTCACCTGAAGCTTAACACAATACTGTGGTAATAAGATTTTCCATCAACATACCTGCCAGTACACATTGTATTGTTATCTTATGCACAGTTATAATACTTTTAGATCGAAAAATACACTTATTTTCCCCTACTAACTGCAATTATTTCCTCCTTTTTCATTCTTTCCCAACAATTTTTCAAGTTATCTTTGTAACTGTTAAAATGAAATGGGAAATGTATTTTTGAGAAATTTTAAATGTTTTAAATTAAAAAACAGCCAACTCTCAATAGCTTTCAGCTTAATTAAAAAAAAACACTTTAAAACAAGTCATTTGTAACATTTTTATATACACATGGAGAGACAGGAACACAGAAAAAACAGCCCCCTCCATGCATGCACATAGACAGAAAGGAGGACAGAAGCTCCATTTGGACTTCTAATTTCCAATTTTTAAGGCAACTCCATTATGTCTTGAACGATTTACTGAATGCAAGACTCCACTCAATATAATGAGTCTGATATGTCATTTGTTACGTATATTTCCTTGGTTTATGCTGATTGTGAACCATTTAAGCAGAGTCTGTATTCCTGTTAATGTGCAGGTCTTAAGTTTGTAGTGTGGTTATTTTAGTACACTATGCCATGACCACGATAGCTTAATGATTTTACATCATTTTCCCAGCTGGATACCACAGACTTTTTGCCTCCTTCATAAAAAAGTATATTGCATACCCATTTTATGCACACTGATAAATGTGCATTAAATCTGGAAGTCTTCCTTTATTTGTTAATATTAAGTTTAATATATGGAAAAAATATCCATGAATAACTACGTGATTGCTGAAAACAAACATAGTAACAAAACAACTTCAAGGTGATGCAGACAGTGTTCCATTCAAAGTATATCTTCACATTTTTATGGCCCAGATCCCACCATTTTGCAGTACTTGCTGCTAATACAGCTGGTTACAGTAACTTAAAATATCTTACAATTAAGAAACTATTAAATATTGGGACATGTTAATAACTCTCTCTTATTACCACATTAGAAATCATTATTGTCACCACACAGTATAATGTAATGCTGGATTAATATAGTGGAAAATTGCTAATCATATAATAACATTTCAATGTTTTTACTACATTAGCAAAACTGATTAAGAATAAAGTGCAAATAATAAATAAGACAATTTTACAAGCAAGGAGAAAATTACAAGCAAAATGACAGCACTGAGAATGCTGCTCTACTCGATAATATAAATATCAATTATGTTATGCTTCTGGCTAGAATTTAAAATACTTCAGAGTTGCTGATACACAGCACTTTTGGAAATCAGATCTATTTTTCTATGCTTAAATGAAACTAAAAATTGTTATGGATTTTTATAATTGCAATAGCATTTGCAACCAAACGGGAAGTATGTTAAAGGTTGGAAACCCCCTACAATTTTAACTTCTGTTAAACTGTACACATTTTGAAGCACTACATTATAGTAAGAAAGCTAGCAGATAATTTCAAATTTCAGTTAGAAAATAACTGTATAATTTTATAATCCCCTGTAGCACATTTAGGTATTACACTTTTGACATACTATGCATGAGATGGAAAATACCAACATGATCCAATTTCTGTTAACATCCAAGTGGTTTTTATCTGAGGACTTTCAAGCTTCCACAAACACTACTTTTAATTTAAAACATCTTTTTTGCAGCATGCAAGATCCAAAAAGCATGATGAAATATGAGATTACAATACAAAAGCCTTTTATCAGGCTACATTTTGCATACTCTTACAAAATATGAAAGAATTATTCTAAGTGGATTCATTAGTTAGATATTCTAAACAGTGTATATCACTTCAAAAACAGTTAACAGCATATATTCAAGATGCTTCAGTAATTTCTTTTGATATAAATAACACAAAACAGAATTGTTAACACAATTTTTACTAATTCTAGCAAGTCTAATGCAAGCTTGCAGACTTGCAAAATGAGTTTGAACTAATCTGAATTAAACTAATCTGACAAGTATAAACATAACTAACAAATAAAGATAATGACAGAAGAATGCTTTAGACCTTTATTCCTTTCAGTAAAGATGTTTTTAAAATACTGAAAAGAAGATTGCAAAATGTATTCTTTTCTAACTTGCGGACAATACTGCTCAGTTAATGAAAATGAAATGTTGCTATCTCCTTGCTTACAGACTCTCTCTGCTAGATTTATATTACAATACTAATTAGGTACGTTTACAGCACTATACCATACTTCTTGATGCAACTCAGTCTCAGAGTCCAGATAAGTTTTTGGCACTCAGTTACTGTTCAAAGCAAACAAGTTCCACAGAATGCCAATATTCATTGCGTATTGTTCCCCATTGTTAAGGAACTCTCTCTTCTCACTTGGCTTTAATTTAGAGAAGAAAGTAGAACATGAATGCTGTAGATTAGGAATTTAAGTCTATTAAAGATTTCTCATTAAAAAAAGTACTGGCTCCCTGAAACTATGGCATAGTGCAGAAAGGTATCTTTATTTGACAAGACCTCTGTTGGGGAAGATGGCTTATGATGAAAATGAATTTCCTCATCAGAGAGACAGACCTATGCACACCCAAGAGTTTTGTTGCAGAGCACCTAATTAGGGTGTTGAGAAATGGCAAAGCATGTTCTGAGTACAGGTTTTGTGTATGCCAGTGACTGCATGGACTACGTCAGTATTCCTGGGATTGACTATTGCTTATCCACATACCAATTTCTTTCTTACCCTGTCAAATTCACCTCAGTTGGTAAAGACTCCTGAAAACGTTAGCTCTTGAAATCTTTAACTATTCCATAGGAAGGGTATGTGCTGACAAAGGCATAGCTGAGAGTGTGAAGAGTCACAAAATACCAGTGAAACTTCATTTTATGACAGAGGAAAAATAAAAGCTTCTCCATATTTTCTTCTTCCAATCCATACAGATACCAGTCATCTTCTAGTAAACAGCACCAGTAGGTACTTCAAAGTCTGAATACATTTATGATTCTTACCCCCAGGTGAGGAAGTACTGTGTTTTATACTGATAGAAAACCCTGAGAAATACAGAGGAAGGACTAATGGACAAACAACTCTGAAAAATCAAACCCTGTATTTTTCAGTTACTAGTTCCCAACTTTGAAGTTCCATTCATGCAATGCCTAAATTCACAAGACTGAAATACATACAAAGCTACCAAAAAAATGCCCAAGAAGGGCTTCTGAAATAAACCTAACTTCAAATTTTGTTGCTATTAGATGATATCTAAAATTTTATGTTCCAGTTCATTTTCAGAATGAGATATTTAAACACTCATCTATCTTGCATTTCAGTTTCATCACAATGCTGGTTCAACTCTTAATTAAGAAAAACCCTAAAGCCACAAAACTGAAAAGATTTTCCCTAACATACATCATGTCAAGTTATACTACTAGCAGAAGAGTACTATCTGCTGACTGGGACTCATCGCTTCCTTCGTGAAAGACTGAAATAATGAAATTAAACCAGTATCTGATCAAGGTGGCTTGCATTTTGGCATGGGTTTTATAATTTATGGAGTTTTAGCTGAAGGACAATCCCAAAACAATGTTTTTGCGAAGAATGGGGTGATTGACAAGAACGAGGGAAGGCTTGATAACAGGTGCATAACAACTCATTCTTACAACACATGTGTAAACCAATCATTTTCTATTTATTCACAAAAACACCCACTTAAAGTATCTACATAATAAAATTCTTTGCATCCTGAAAAATAATTTTCATTTTGTATTATTTCAGTCCCAGCAGAAATTTAAGAGTTTCTGCAGATGCCGACTTGCTGTAATTCAAAAGCACTGCCTCAAATCCAGCTGACCTATGTAAACTCCAAAATACCACTGCTTTTAAATTAGAGATTTAATAGATCCCTAAATGATTTTGTTGTACAGAAGACTGAGTTTTCAACTTACTCATACAAAGAAAATAGGATACCAAAAAAACCCCAACTCAGAACAGGTACTAAAGGCATGAGTTTATCAACACAAGCAAAGGTATCCTAGCTAGAAGCCTCACCTTTATTGTGTGGTGTGTAGGTAATGCACCCCATACCACGTACAAGATCGATCACAGATGTGAAACTGTTACAACACCTAGACACAACACACTAGACTGAGGACAGCACATAGGTCCTCACTGAAAATCCCTAACAGGTGTTCTCAAGATGTTTTATTTTACTTTGTATTAAAGAAACACCAACAGTTTTGAAAGTCAAGATAGCAATAGATTTGAATAAACCACACAACTGTTTTGTTCCATTACCTAAGAAACCTTAATCTATGAGTACACATGAGTTAGGCTGCTACTGTGATTGAATAATTATGCTCTAGTAACACAAATGAAGTCAGTCGATGGTGTCATGCTTGCTTAAGTAAGGAGAATGCCAAGCCCAAGCACATTTTTGAGAAACTTTGCAGTATTGCGGACCAATCCAAACTGTAAATCTTATTTTTCTCCATGGAGTTGCTGGAAGTGCTTGAAAGAAAGGTTATTTCTACAGTAAAAGCTCACTTTTCTCATCTAGTATTTCCCCTCCCACCATCACCCTGATCAGAAATTGAAGGGTGCACATGCAACTTGATTTCCTGAGAGACAAGTACAGAATGAGACTAAAAAAGGTGAAAGAAAAAGTACGTAAAATACAACTGCCTGATGGCATTCTACCAGAGACACTGCATTTCCCCAGGAACAACTATTTTTGCCTTCTAGCCCAACTGTAGATTTCAAAAAATGCTACAGATACAAAAAAAGAATTCTTTTTTCCCCTCAGTTGTCTTTCACAGTCTTGTCTGAACTCTTTACTATGTTTATCTTGATTTATGCTTAAATTTGTAGTTATTTTGCTACATAGAAAGCAAGAAATGAAATGGCCATTATCATAAATAACTACTGAAAAGGTATCAACATTCATGATGGGAAGACTAAAAAAAAAAAAAAAAAATATCACAGAAGTCTGGGATTCAAAACAGAGTGATAAGAAGTTGAAGCAAATAAATGCAAAGGTGTAATAGTGGGTTATCATTTTTGCATACTGCTTCCTCCTATTAGGCCATTATTTGTGAAAGCAAAAGAGCACACTGCTGCTTTTTGCATCTCAACACTTCTTAATATATTTCCTTCCCCCAAATTAAACCCTGAACATAACTAGAAGCAGTAATTATGCTAGCAGTTACATATACATACATGTGCTTTGGTTCAACTCCAAGTTCACTGGTCACCACCACTGCAGGTTTTGCACTAAAAGTTTCTAATGTATAGCACCTATCTTCTCCTTTCAGACACCCCTACAACTTCAGAGAAGTTACCTGTTTCATATAATATACTTTATATAATCTACAGATCCAGGCCAAAAGATGCCACTGACTGACTGATTTAGAAGAGCAAAATTCCAGAAAGTGCCTTTATCAATGAAGACTATGCATGCACTGTCACTCAGGAGCAGTAATTTCCATCAGATACTGATACACTACAATAGGATAGCAAAGGAGAAGGAATCAGAAAGTATTTGTCTCATTGTTACTTCTCATACAATTCTGAACAAAGGCCATGGGCCAAAGCAAGGCAAGAAACTAACTTAGACCCCTCAGACTTGTGCCAACTGGGTAACTCAGAGTTCCCCTCTGGTAGAGTGCTGCATGTGAAAATAATCTCTCTTCCCAAGTCAAGTATTTATGACAGCATGTTACTATGGTATACCCCTACAAACTAAAGCGGTCAATGCAAATCACACATTCTTTCATCTATCCTGGATTTATTGTCACCACTGAAAGTTTACAGGTGATTCAGAAGGCAGTAAGGTCTGAGGTCACTAATTTCCCTTGGAAGAAAATCTCTGTGGGCTGATCAACAGGAAAAAAATCTAGGCCACGTTCTGAAATGATATAAAATGCTCATAAAATATATTGCTTTACATTGACTTGACTCATTTGTCCTCTGTTAGGATGTGTAAGTTAGAGTTCATACCTATAAATTACTTTCTTCTATCTCTGAATTTGACTATTTCTTTCCAGATTTTGCAGCTGTTATTTTTAATAGCTCCCCTGTTTCTGAAGAAGACAGCCGTTGTGAGAGAGATCTTTACTGCTAAAGGAGACACAGTCCCGTAGGTAGTGCAGTCAGCTTTGATATTTAGTACCATGAAACTGGGCCCAGTTTCTGTATGTAATGGAGAGCAAATGCTGTTATGAACTAAAGCTTTTAGATCAACCTTAAGTTACCATATTCTGGACCAGACAGCGTTATTTTAAGCCTTAGGTATTTTCCAGGTACACGATTGTTAGAGCAAACAAGCATGCAAGTCCCAAAGGTAGGATCTGTATCTGTCAGAATAACAGCACAGACCTTAGTCAATAAAAAACAACTTTTAAAAGCTCTCTCCTAGGCTGAAGAAGATAAGCTGCACAGCATTTTTAATAAAGTGCAATATTTTAGGCACCTGTTCTAGCAAAGGTTTCATCTTTCTGTTGGTATCACTTCTACACTAAGTTCAGTCCCAATATATTACTTTCCATTTATGTTCAGATTCCTCAGAAGCTTTTAGATGATGCTCCCTGCGCTAACTTAAAGGAAACATACAATTATTTAATGTCTGCATACTGGCAAGATTTGATAACCCCCTGGGGTTTTATATGAATTCTAACTACCATGGAGAAGACAGTCGAGGTCTGAAAGACACCATACAAGACAGCTCATGCAACCATGATGTCAATCCCCATAGTACATAGTTACCAAACTTAGTTTGGTATCGCTGCTGACAGTAGCGACAACATTTGGATCCCTGAGCTGTGAGGCAAATAAAGAATAACAGGACTGTGGAAAAGCTGTCTCCACCTCTTCTTCCATCACTCCTCTGATTACACTCCTGATACTAGCTCAGTTAAAATGAATGCTTACTCACATCCAAAGTCAACCTAATGGCCGAGTGAAACAGATCTACAACAATGGCCAATATAGGCACTTTTTGCAATTGTCCTTTAATCTGTTGCTGAAACAAATTCCTCATAATTGAAAAGCTATCATATCAAGAAAAAGATACAGAAGCATCAAATGCTTTTCTTTTTAGTTTTCCTTTATATTTAAATGATACTTTGCAATTATATGTTATAAAAAACCGGCACTGCTGGCGTCCTTAAGAGATATGCAATTGTCTACAATTCAAGCATGATCCTATAGGACACGCAACACCCTATGTCCTACCGCAACACACTTAAACATACTCCAAAAACAAAGCAATAAAGCAACAGTTTGGAATGAACTATAATGTACTTCTCCCATAAGAACAGTAAGTCATGAGATCTGACAGCGCAAGCAGCACATGGCAAATACTGTATTAGTGAAATACCAAGTACTATTCAAAGACCCAACAGGTCTTCCCTAAGCAGACTGTCAAAATAAAAAAGAAAGGTTCTAGTGTATGACATCCTGGCACTGTACTCTGGGTCCCTCTGTTAGGAGACGAGGGGTATTTCTACTTTCCAGACAATAACCTGGAGCACCTCAGAAACAGGGAAGCTCCCTTCTTAATTTCAGCATAGGGAAAACAGAAAGGAACAGCAACAAGAAAGCTGGAGAACAAGGGAAGAATACAAACTCCTAAGAGGTACAGTGAGTTGTATTAGAGAGAAAATCCAAAGTAAACACTTGCAGAGACCTGGGGTGAAGAGGAAATTGCAGTTTGTCTAATGTCAGAAGCCATGTGAAGTTCTCAAACTAGCAAGCAAAACCACAAAAAATGCCCTATAAGGAATTGAACAGGGTGTGATTTGTTTTTAAACTTTTGTATTTTATCTGCCTCACCCATATAATTTTAAATCACAGCTCCAGAACAGGGAACATTTGGTGTTTTTCACATGCTCACAAAAAAAAGGCAAAGAAGGGAATTGTGGAAAGTGGAAGAGGTCATTTCTTGTAAAGCCAGACACACCATAAAAAAGAAATTCTACATCAGTGGTCAGAGAGCAGTTCAGAGCATGAGTTAAAGCTTTTGTGTCTTTGGTTGAACACGATTGATTTTTTGGTGGTCAAAATCCTGCTTTCAGGACTGGCACTGTTCAACACCATGTTGGCAACATGAACAGTGGGACTGAGCGCACCTTCAGCAAGTCTGTCGATGACATCAAGCTGTGTGGTGCAGATGACATGCTGGAGGGAAGGGATGCCATCCAGAGGGACCTTGACAGGCTGGAGGGGTGGGTGCTTTTATGATGTAGAAGAAAAACCAAGAACCCAAAATGCTATGTAACTCCATTATGTTGCAATTAAAAAGTAGTTCTGATACATGTTCTTGCTTGCTTGACTTGGAACATATTCAACTACTATTTTTTATAAAGCATGCCATCCATTCTCCATTTTGTAAGTGAAGCTGCTTTGGAATTTAATTATTAACCTTTAAATTAATTCTAAAATTTCACTTGCCCACAATATTTAACAACTGAAACCTGGATGTCAAGCCTGTGCTGCCTCACCAACTGCTGCATCCAGCTTCTTTTATTTGTGAAAAATATTAGCACTATTGGCATAGGGGTCTCCTGGACAGGTAGCTTCATATGACCAGGTCACAGTTACCTTTTCTTTTAAGTAATTTATTTCTCAAGATCTTTAAACCTTTTAACTGTATTCAGAGTTAGTTAAAATATGATCCAAAATCTGTCATACATAGAAGCTCACTTTTTATCTGCGTACATATTCTATATATGTACAGCTCAGATTTTAAAACAGAAACCTGCTTTATTTTTAGTAGGACAGCTTTGAGTCATCTAGTCTAAAATTCTAGCACTGTTAGATTATCACAGAAAATCACACTTAGTCTACTTCACAGCAGCATTCCTAGCATAAAGCTCAAATTTACATTATATATGTAAATTTAAAAACTGTCATTGCTACTGTTTTTTTAAAAATCATGTTAGTTCTGGAAAAAAATTGTATTTGTCATACCTAAAGCCATTAACCATCTATACCAGAAACAGGGCAGCAGAAAAAGAATTTCCTTTCATTCCTGCTGACTTGCCCTTATTTTGTGACCCACCAGACCTAGCTCATACTAGATCATGCTCTGGAACCCACAGCATATTATAAAAAAAACAAGGCATGCAGTTTCTTATGGGACTACTCCAGAGCATTTGGAATGTAGATAAATCTTCATCAACAGTGATGGCAAAACTTGATTAAGTGCCCAGTTTAGAGGGTCATGGACTAACTTGTAATAAAAAAAAAAAACCAAAACAGAAAAACACTACTTTTTTTTTGTTCATTAAAAATGGTTCTGAAGAAACAATGTAACTAAATATATAAATAATCAGACAAATGCTTATGACAAATTATTTGAGAATAATTCCTCTGACTTTGGTAGATGTGCTTTTCTTCACTTTTATATATTAAGATTCCCTCAAAAGAATGAGGTCCACTTCCTTTTGCCCTCTGGAACTGGTTCCTTCTGAAACAGGAACAAAATGTGAAGCTGTCATGTCTGAGATGCAAGCTTTCAGTTCGAAGACTCCAAACCAAAGACCTATCTCCTATGCGCAACTAACATTGGACAAGAGAAAACGCAATAAAATTGCAAAACCATTTTCAGAAACAAATTTTTCATGCATTGTAAAGCATGGAACTTAAAAATGCAATTAATTATATAATAATACAGTTTGGTGTTAAGGTATAATTTTAACAAATGTATTCCTGCAGTACCAATTTCTTTGCATTTTGAATATTTCAATTAAGTTTTGAAAATAATATTTGAAAAACCTTCAGTGACTTAAATAGGCTGTCCTTAAACTTCTAGATGTGGTTAATCAGCCACATTACTATTTTAATATCACTTATTAAAAAAAAGGGGCAGGGGTTATAAGCAGCAGTATTGAGCAACAGTTCACAGCAATTTTAAAAGGTAATACTTGTCACCATGTTTGAAGTCATCTGCATTTCACATAAGACAACCATCAGTAAAATGAATTTGGTGATCCAAATTCTTCAGTTACTGTAATTAGACTTATGCTGAAGTTTGACTACCTTGCAACTATCATTAGCTGTATTCATAAACAGAAGATGCTATCACCTGAGATGAAACTCCTCTCTCACAAGAGGACAAGGGCTCTTACAGACACGGCTGGACACCACTGATAATGATCCAGACAGATTTCTGTAATGTATATCCACTAGAGAAGAGCTGATTTTCCAGACACTCATCTAGGTGCAGAGCTCTGACTTTTGAGTAGGAACACATTTCCATAGGAGAGCTTAGTGGTGTTTAATCAGCAGGCTACCAATTCCCTTTCCCAGGAACCCTTGCCCTCACTGTGGGAACAATTCAATCGCACATGCCATATGTACTGAGCTACCACAGCCGACAGCCTGGTAAATTAAAATAAACCAGCACTATTTTCTCTTAGTATTTCAGCCTGCAGGTTGCAGCTATTCAGCAGGTGTTAGAGAATAAGCTGACCTATCCTGAGTTCATAGGTAAGAATGGCTGAGGTCATAAAAAAGTTAGCTTTTTTGATCAGTCGCAACCAATGCGGGTCTTGAAAAACTTGAACAATTATTAATAACAATGTTAAACATTTATGTCAACAAGTTTCCTTCATTAAGAACGATCTACTGTAGACTATGGAATTAAGCTACAGTCACACAGAATTTCTTTCACGTAAGATGCATGCAAAAGGCAGAAAATCCCAGCTCGTCTCAGAGTCCAAGTGAGCTCTGAAATTGTCTTTAAAATAAAATTCCTCATTTCATTTATGGACTAAGAATAGGAGATCACTGTGGCGTCAGGTTGTATTTTTTAAAAGACAAAGTAAACAGCTTAATTTATCCTCCAGCACATTTGCACCAGTAAAATGACAGTGAAAAAAAGACTTGTGTTCTCAGGGTTTTCAAATATATCCCAATGCATTAATGCTACCGTTGACAGAACAAGAGTAAATCATTTTCTTGAATTTGTTTATTTGTCAGACCATAACATCATGAAAAAACTCAGTATAATTGCGTGTAGTCATTTAATTTTACTAGGAGATCTAAGCTTAACTCTTCTTTCACAGAGTAGTATGTGATACAAAGTATATCTTTTATTAGCAAATACTATTTAATTCTAAGATATCCACATCTAACTCCTAAGGATGCATTAGTAAATTGGAGTGGTCTTCTCATCAGGAAAATGGAAAACATAAAACTGTGTGTAGAAGCAAACGAGTTAACTTGTTTTACTTCCTAGAGCAAATGTATAGTGATTTGGGAAAAAGAAATGTACGGATACTTGAAACAGTGTTCAGCTAGTGCCCTTACTGCGCCATGTGTGAGGATGGGGGAAGAGACTGAGGTAGGCACTGTGAATAGCACCGGAAAGGGCACAGAATCTAGCTAATACGCATACAGGACCCTTCCTTCACTCACAAATGAAAACCACCTCCGAGTTAAAAGCCGAACACAAGCACAGCATATGAAGTGAATACAAAACGGTCAGCTTTCAGTGCTTTGACTTACGAGGTACAACATAACAAGAAACTAAGTGGAACTGTTGCATATGTGTTTGTGCTTTATCAAATTCAGAGCATAGAGGAGGCACATTTTTCCTTTAAGGTCCTGTAGCCATTTTGCACAGAACCCCAGCAATATGGAGTAAATATTCTGGTAAATATTCTCCTATGGCTTTTTAAGATGATAACAGGCCAGATCCATCCAAATACTATTCTGCAGCAAAAATAACTAAACTGTGAAACTCAATGCATATCAATGAAGTCAAATTTTAGAAAGTTCTTTTTTAAAGAAGACTAGACATATACACCATTAACAAGAATACCTATGGGCCAGCTCTAACAGGTCAGTTTGTAAGTCAACTACTGATGGAGTAGTCCTAGGATAAGACATCCTTACTTGTACTTCAATGCATTATCCCATATCCTTTCTGTGATGGGAATAGCACATAATACTAGTCACTGCAAGGGCCAGGGAAACAGTCTGCTGATATGATTAGTAAGGTAATATTACGTGTTCCCTTGAAATCATGCTCAGGTTGCTAAAAAGTTTAGAAGCGCACTATTGTACCTCCTGATAAACCAACCAAATTACCAGTCCTTATCCTTAAAAAGACTAGGTATATTCCTAAATTAAATTTCTATTCTGATAAACCATTATTATCTCCATCATATACATAAGAAAGAGTACGGGATACTCATTTACTATATGGCTACAATGCAAGTTAGCAGCCAAGTCAAATTCAGAACTCAAAAATACAAAAGCAGACATATATCAACTTGGATTGAGCACAAATTATTGAAAGAGAGAAAAGAATAGTTTTAGGCAACAAACCTGTGAATATATATAATAAATGTGCAAGAAAGTTACACTAATACCTATTGCTGAGGAAAGCACTAGGTCTCCAGGAATTGTGTATTATAAAACCTGCACAGAGTTCTTAGCTAACAGCAAGATTTTCAGCATCCTTGTTTGGGGAGGGGCAGGGAAACACAGTTTCAACAGGCAGTATTCTAGATATGTGCAAGAGATCCCTGTAACTTGGCATTACAGATTTCTAGGGCAATTAACTCCCCACTGTATCACATCACTTAACATTAATTAATTGCTAAAGATGTAGTTATGTAACTTATTGAGCTGCTAAGGATAAAACAGCTCCTGAGCTCCCACGACTTGAGTGGCATGCCAAATTAATATCAGCGAAGCACAGGGATTTACCCTCTCTTCTGAGATTGCCAAATCAAGCAGTCATTCTCCTTCCAGTGTCAACTAATGGAAGCAAGTCAAGCAAATGTCAGTCAACTGTTAGAGTGCCACCAGCCCACTGCTGCATGGACAGCCTCACGGAGTGTAAGGTTCTGAGAAAGTACAGTTGCCACTCCACATACAAACAGGTTGGAGGGTTCACAGCATGGCACCCTTGAAACTAGGACCCCTACATGTGGTTCACTGATACTTCCAGGTGTTTATTTTTCAGGATAAATCCCCGCTTGCACCAATTATTGTGTAACATAGAAACATCTTTATTTTCAGGTAAGCATAAATTAGGGAATGTGCTAATTAACTTCACTCATATATAGCATGGCTTACAAGTTAGAGATGGCATTGGCGCAGGGGAAAACAAAACCAAAACACAGTGAAGTTTCAGTCCACTCACTTGCCCAGACATTATCTTAGGGAGAAAGCCCAAATGCCTGTGTTGCTTTTGAAAACACTGACAGTTTTTACAGCTCCAAAACACGGGGCTAACAGCTACATAGACATAGAAGCTGAGTCAAGCAGCAGGCAGCTGAATTGCACTCCCAGGAAGAGCCAACTGCTACCATTTATACAGTGCCTTCTGATTCCATGTGGATGACTGATATTTGATTACTCTGGAATATGGAAACAGTTTTAATCATTTAAATAAATTACAATTTTGGATGGATGAACAGAGGCTGCATATGCACTCTGAAACTCACTCAAACACACTGAGAAGGAGAGAGTTTCAAGGTTCTGTCTGTATGGATTTATGGGGAATGTTTCTGTACAACTCTTTCTACTGGTTTTCTAAAGTGACTTTGGATGTCACATATTTCAAAGACATTCTTCCCACAATCCTCTTGATGTTGCTGGCCAGGGAGAAGAAGTAGTAAGTGGATACGGTCCTGGTGCACCAAACAGGCAAGTCCATGGGACCAGCAGCCAGTCACTCAATTCCATGCCAAAGTGATGCACATAAGGACATTTGTCTTGCAATACTTAACAGTTACCATCTGTCTCGTAACAAAGAATGTTGTAGACTGACGACAGTGTAACTGAAAATGCCTCATTTTCAAGAGGACAAATTTAGGGACTTGGCATTGCAAAATCTGAAAAATTGCCACAGGCTCTTTGAAGTTTCATTTTCTGACCATCCCAGTATTTGTTGAAACTACATTTCCAGGCCTATGAATGTACACAGAGAGTTGTACACTGCTATTCCTGCTATGCAGCCAGTACCTGTGTGCAGAAAAAAAGCCTTGCTATCAGTAACCTTGAAAAATTGGGTCGTCCAGCCCACTGCTGCATCATTTACTGTCACCATCTGACCCAGAACCACAGAAACAACATACGGACTTCCTTCACTAGCACAAAAAAGCTGGAGAAGTACCCAGCCTTCTACTCTGGGGAAAATTTGCTTAGATTTTGCAGTTTGTCATAATGATAAAGTGGTTTTCTTGCTGGTTTGCACCATTTCAGGTAGCTCTGAATAAGACTTTTAAATTGGTCTTAGGTACAGCAGAGTAAAAGTTCTGGCAATCTTCTCTAAGGAAGCTCAAATATGACTGAATTTGATACCTGTACCAATCAGCTTAGGCATTACACCAGTTTCCCAAGCTGCATGTTGTAATTCTGGAGTAGAAAGGCTGTCTTTTCTGTCAGAAGCACAGGCACATCATTGTGGTGTTTGACACAGGCTAGTATGTAAACATACATGAATGACAGACTGCACTTGAGAGAATAAATAACTCGGGAAACTGATGTCACAGGCATCTGACAGTGTCCATCGTGACACTATCAACAGGACACTATCTTTGCAATAGTGGGAACAGACATTGTCGTATTTCCACAGAGACACGCTTAAATGACTATTTTTGTCAGCACTGAGGCATGTTTTGTTATTCTTTCACCAAGTACAAGTCTCACTCATTAGGACTGGACACAGCACTGGGGATAGATGTTTAAGAGATGCAGTTTTAAGAGATTCTTATTTATACCTTTCTAAATCTTATACATCCTAAGTCTTTCTCTGTTTTATCTCCTTTTATGTTGAATAGGTTTGAGAAGCAGGTACGTGCACTTGCAGGACAGCACAAGGTGCCAGCACTGTCGCTGACAGGAAGCCAAGCTGGTGGAATGCAACAAAAGTGTGGCACAGCAGAAACACCCAGGAGCTGGCATTGAAGGAAACACATAGGATTGTTTTCTGGCAGAGAAGGTGAGGCTATACCCGTAAGTTTATTAAACCGTACCAAACAAAATGCTTTAGAGAGCTTTTTCATACTACTCCTTGACAGCTTGGATTGAGCTATTGAAAATATTGGAAACACATGTTCACTGGAGTCACCAAGCCCATCTGAGTAATGGGGGGATGTAATGAAGCTGCTTACGGAATATCAAGCCAAAACTAACTCTGAGGAATTTAAGATTCTGACCCAAAATGGTTCAGAACGCACAGAGCCTACCTCTCTTGGAAAAAAATTACCTATTTCCTTTTGGTCAACAGAAAGATACAGAGCTAAACGTTCTCTGCTTCACTAATTTAGAGGAAAAAATTGTTTAGGGAATTGACTTGCACATTCTGGGAGTGTTATTCCAGAAACAGTTTTTCAAGAATGGTATTTGCAGCACAAGTGAATTTAAGCACACAATAAGCAGAACAGAGACCATTTCTAGTTGATGGCATGAGAGATTCCATGAAACAACAATAGATCCTGCAAAGTTGTATCAAAAAATTGGGAGTATGCTTCAGGTCGCCTCCCTGATAACTTTTCCATTACCTGTCTCCCACTTACGCATATTCAATACATTTTGAGGCCTGCTCCTGAGCCAAACCTTTCTTCCTGCTAATTAATTACTCCACACTTTCTTACAGTCTAATCGATTGTACTGAAGTAATCAAAAAAAATTTTACAAGTGAGGAAAATATTAAATTTGTTATATGCCTGTTAGAATAATAGGAAAGGAAGAAGGAAATCACTAAATGACTGAACACTGAAGAGCTAATGTGTGATGGACTGCAGATTACATAAAATATGTTTAGCCAAGGGTACTACTTTGCAAATACATACGAACTTAATTTTAAAAGCCTGGAACCGGTTGCCATGAAGCTGGTTGTATGCTTACCAGATTACTGCTTATATTCTTTAAAAAATGCAGTTCTGCCTGCATCAATAATTTCATCAATAATTTTTTAATTTTACAGACTATTTTTGGATTAAGCATGACATGACCAAGTAGATACAAATGTTTAATAAATGCAAGGTTTGGCTAATTACTCACATAGCAAATAGTAAAAATTTACTACACATTTGAGCCTTCAGCACATACCGCTTTTATAAACAAGCACGAATCTGTTCATTTTTCAAAGTTAAATTCTCAAATTTGTCAGTTTATTAGAATGCTAAAAAGCACCATCACTTTAGATTAACAGATCAAGTTCATCATCACTGAAGAATAAACACTGGAATGAAATTACAAGGCCTTGAAATATACGTTGATACTGGGAAAGTGTCATAATTCCCTGGCATACAGAAGGACAGAAGGACTCAACTGCTCAACATAATTTAGCATCCTATTTTCTCACTGTTATCCTACATTTGATAAGTTATTCAAACCAACACAATATTAAGAGTAATACACACATAGTCTAGTTTAAACCCAAGCTTTTTTAATGTTTCCAGTAACAGTATGTAGGGTTTTTGCAAAAACAATGCACAACCACAAAAACCCAAAAGCTTACGATTAGATAGCAAGAGGTAATGCGGAAAAAAATGGGGAGTCTTAACGGTTTTCTGTGTATTATAAAAACATTATTGTGAAGTTCCAAGAGTATCTATACAAAAGCTTCCTAAGAATTTGAACTTACACCTTCCCCTTACCTGTCAGTCCTACAAATTCAACCTGAACTGTGTCAAGCTACACTCTTCCTAGTTCATGTGGCATCACTAGTAATAAAACTTGCGTAATGACAATTTCACAATTCTTCTGAGGGTGAATAAACAATGGAATATGGTGTTCTCTAACTTCTAAGTTAGATCCACAGCAGTAGCAGAACAGGTCAAATACAAATAAGCTGTTAAAAAATTGAGCATAAACAAAGAGCAGGCATTCTGAGGATGAAGAATGTGGCACTCTTTGTATACACTTCCACAAAAATAAGAACAAAAATGTGCTATTTGTTGCCAAGGTTGTGTTGTTGAAAATCCAAGTTATAAAATTCTATCAAGTTAAACTTGAAATCCAGCACTTGATTTAGAAAGATAAAAATTCAAATACTACTTCTTCTAGTTCTAACCTCAGCACTTCAAAGTCAAAATAAACACTGATAATAATCATGCAAATATGGCCTGGTCAGCAATACTTGCCCTGCCTGCACAGGCAAGCTATCTGGTTTAGATACTTTAAAGTCACAAGCCCTATTAAAAGATTTGGATTTTTTTTTCCCTCCTTCTAGATCAATGTCTGTTGTTAGACAGGCAGAGTCTTAATTAAAATTACAGAAGGAAGCCGAGAAGTAGTAAAATACTGTCTGCACAAATCTGAATTTAGTTCGTTGGCAGAACTCTAAAACAATACATTATTTATGAACTGCATGCAGTTACATGTATGCATATTTTATAGATTTAATATAATGGTTCCAATCATTTGGAGGCATTGCAAGAGCTCAGATTAAAGCAAGATGTCACATATCATATTAGATATAAAGCCAAAATTTAATGAGACAAGTAAAGGTCAGAGAAGCACACTGCAGTTTCAATTTGATACCCCCACGCTCCTCATTGTTCTTAAGCATGCATCATAACTTCAACTTTAAACACAAAGCAAAAGCAAAGGTTAGTATAAAAGGATAATTCTAATGCTAAGATCACTAAAGCAAACAGAGAAGTTAAACTTAAGTTTCTATTCCAGAAACTAAATTATTACAGTTTGGTTCATCATCTCTAGTCCTCATTTTCCAAAGTACTTATCAAGCTATTTTCAGTGAATGATACCTGATTAAATAAAGCTTGATCCACAACCCCAGTGGGTTAAGAAAAAAAATCCCAGCAACTGTGTCTAATAGTAACATGCACCTCTCTAAGAGTATTGCCTGCATTTTTACTAATAATCTGGATTCCAACCCTTTTCTGCATTGTACTGCAGTCAGGAAAGCCCTTTATCTTTCCTCTTCCCCTCTCCCCATTCTTTACATTCTGTCTCTATTTTTCCACTCAGTACTGAAGTCTTAAACAAAAGGATATTTATTTCAATAAGATTTTTCCTTAAGACCTTAGCAGTACACTCGATCTGTTCTGGTTAGACATTTTTTCTTTTCCAGGTGAAAAGAATTTACACCCAAGAAAGATCAAAGTGGATGAGGAAAAGCAGACTGGTAAGGAAGCAACAAGGACAGGACAGTGAGGGATGCAGAATTAGAGCAATATTGGGATTTTTAGAGTGGTTTTGTCTTTCCAGATCACTTATTTCCTATCCTCCCTGTCTTTTCACTTCCACGGTTTTCTGTCTCCACTTTCTTCAATTCTTTCTGTCTTTATTCCTCTTCTAACATGAATTAGTATTTCCAAGACATAATTTGCTATTAATTTAAACTCATTAAGGAATGACTAAACTATCATCTCATTTATTTTATCTTTTCCATTTTTATGCCTGTTACTGTCAGTTCTGGATTAAATCAATCACTTCCCACCCCTCCCCCATTCATAATATGATTTAGGTCCAAGCCAAAATAATTTTGACTTCTTCACTCTTCCCCAGATCAGTATATCTTCAAACAACTTTAATAACCTAGGGAACTTAAACACAAACATCTTATCTCACTGGCTTTAGCACTGCTCTTCATTACTTTAGTATTTCTCTTGCTACTGCCTTTCACCATTTTCAGGTATTTAAAAAAAATAAAAATAAATTGTATTTCTAAAAACGCTTATATAATACACTGTTGAAAAGTAAGAGTTCGGTATTTCTGGGTTTCTGCCCCTATATAATTTATATTCCATCATCTCTATTATTTCAACAGTCTTCTGTATTTCCTCTGCAACAGAAAAATTTTCACTTACTCCTTCCTCTTCTTTTATAGAGACTTCCCACTAACATTCATTTTGGCTCTGCTTCCACATTTTATTTTGCAAAATATCCATCTTCTCCATTGTACATTAGAAGCACTTGTACAAAAAAAAAAAAGAATCCTTTCTGTTGTTCCCAATACGTCCAGACCTTTTCCATTTCTAACCCTGTTGAAACACTCTGTCCACATAATGCCCACTTTGGACAGTCAACATTCAGCTTTTTGATCCTCATAATGCTCTCCAATACTCGCTCACTCCTGCAACATGCCACATACTCTACTTCTGCTCTGTTGCAAGACGATAGTGAAAAAATAACAAGATACCTTTTAGCACCTTGCCTGCCAAATCCTTCCTTCAAGGCTGCACTTAGATCTTTCCTTTCTGTTATAATGCTAGGGAAAAAAAATAATCTAATTCGATTCTTCACAGCTTGAATGCATTTCTGGTTAATTCTTTGCAAACTTTTAAAATCTTCATTTCCACTATAGTTGATGCTGCCTTAAATTTTAGTTCCAACTCCATGATTTAAACTTCATTTTCTTCCCAGTTTTCTTCATAATTCAGAGCTTCTTCCTATTGCCTCTTTCTGTGATTATCATCTCAAATTTCTCACACATGATAAATACACTATTTCTAAGACTCACCACCTCTTTTTTTATTAAGAAGTTGGCTTACCCTTTTCAGGAACAGAGTCTCTTTCTTGAGTAGATCTCACTATCTTTACAGATACGGAAAAAATATCCAAAATATAGCAGCAGATAGAACAAGTGATGATCCCCATATACACCATATAAGCAAGCATATGAGGGTTTCATTTTTCCTTTATAACCACATTATATACTGCAAGTTTCCCCACCCATTTTGCCTTTGGGTATTTTTGTTTCAACAGTGTTGCTTTTCTGACCCTTAAAGAAGCAGACTGTCTGAAACAAGCACTTCAATGACCCTATTTGAGTTGCTACTTAAATTCTTCCTTTTCTTATTCCAATAATTTTATTAATTGCTCTCAAATTTTCCTACTATACTCACTAACACATTTCTGCTCAGAAATGAACTTTTAAGAAAGCAGCTGCCAGACTTCAGAGGCCACTTGCTCATTTCAAACCCTTCTACTCAGTTGTATTCTGTTGCAGTCAGGCTTTTAAGGATGCTTTTCTTCACATGCCATTATCTCTCATTTTTTAATCAGCTGAAACAAACTTTTCTAGGTTATATGTCTCACTTTTAGCATACTTTTCCAAGCATATCCCATAAAGTAACACAAGTGGTAAAATCAAAAAAGGCTGTATTCATGATTTCTTCCCCATAGGCCTTCTCACAGAGAATCCACATTCTCTTAAGAGTGTGGCTACCTCAGAGCTCTGAACTTGTCAAACACCAGTCAGGCTTCCTGAATCCGTCTTTGCTCTCTCCCATGCCTTCCAACACATGAATACATATCTAAGTTGTTCAGATCTAAGATTACTTACACACTCATTCTCTCCAATATGCCACTGAATATTGTTGCACAAATTCTTGTAGAATCTCTAGTTTAATTTTTGGTTTTCATTTAAACTATTTTTTCTATCTTCACAATTTTTTTTCTTCTTCTAAGCTTACAGAATTAAAGATTCTTTCAAGATTTCCAGAATTCTCTTTTCTCTCTTTCTCACCCTCCATCCCTCTTTTTAAAGCCTCTTAGTTATGTTATTCATGCATAACTGTTTGAAATTTCCATCATATTTGAAACAAAAACTAGGAGACAACAACACTTCTGGAGACAAATACAAATCCAGATGGCAACTGGAGCTGAATGAGGCTCCCAACTCAGCGCCAAGGTAAAAGAAAAGTTCACTGACAAAACTCGATCAGTGTAAGAAGGGAGCATTGACATGGAAACCCCTACGTTTCACTGATTTAAATTTCGCCTACTTCATTGACTCTAAAAAAAAAAAAAAAAAACCCAAACAACAAACCAACCCCAAACCACACCACAGAAGCACTCTGAGATCTGTCTGCATATAAAAAAAAATCACTTTCAGAATCACAAAGATTTATATACAATAAAACACATGCAACTTAGATTTCTGTGCTGTGAAATATTTTTATCACAAACATTTTCAAGACACTTGGGGCTTCAGAAAATGAAAACTTTAGGAAAGAAGCAACAATTATTTTGTACAAAGGAGCAGTTATTATTACTATAATGAATTTTTCCTTTTTATTGGCAGGGGCAACCTTTGTTAAATTATAACTTAATTTCTTCCAAATGTGCATCTAATGCTATCTGGCAGGAAGTTTTAATTATATAGGAAGTCTAGAAGTTAGTAAGCCAGGATCATTAACAATAAGTTTATAAATACTTTTTGTTTATTTTTATTCATAGGATTTATGCATCTATGACAATCTAAGACTATACACAAAGGTATATGCTCATGAGTATTGTGACAAAAGGCATACTTTAATTATAGAAAAGCTAATATACCTGAAACCAAATTCAGCATCACTGTTATTCCTCATACCCATACCTAGAAGCATTATTCCTATTTAAGAGAGTTTTACATTTCAATCTTTTATGGACAAACTTCCAAGTTCTTACAGGATAAATGCTGATAGAATCACAAAATGACGCAGGCTAGAAGGGATGTCTGCAGGTCTCTAGTCCAACCCACCACTCAAAGCAAGGTCAGACTCAAATTTAGATCTGGTTGCCTAAGGTCTCATCATGGTAAGTTATCAAAATCTTCAAGCACGGAGATTCAGCAACCTTCTCTGGTTAACCATTCTCATTGTGACTTTTTTCACCTCACTGGAAAATTCTTAACTGCAGCTAGGGACCTTGTCCTTGCCTCTTAGCCTTCCATCGCACACCTTTGCCAAAAGCTTGACTCAACCTTCCTTAAAACCCTCCCTTCCACTCCTAGGTACATTCTAGTTGTAATTATAACCTTAACAGAAAGTGTGTGAGAAGAATAAAAAGCACAACATCAAAATCAATCATTCCAAAAAATATAAGCAGTCTAAGCAACAGAATAACAAGCACCCACTCAGTAGTGCTCGTGAGAAACACAGACAATACAGAGCACTTCAACTTATAAATACTTCTTTAAGGAACAACAAACCTGGGCCACTTTAACGGAATTTTGAGTAGAACCACCAGCATGATACTCTACTTTAAACTTTTTCACAAGTTCTTCAAATCTGTTAAAAAAAAGAAATGAGGAATTAAGAAGTTAAATGCTACAATTTTTGAATATTTTTTTCAAAAGACAACGCAAAGATTAGAAGTAGATAACATCACATTATTTGAAAACAAGAAATTCAGATACATTAGCTGTTACAAATGGTGTAAGCTAGGAACTTCTATTTAAATTTTGTCCAAATTAGAAGGCGAAGCGTGGCATCAACTGGAATCCTTTACCTTTAAGTTGCAAGTGAAGTAAATAACCTAAAAAACCCCCATTGTCTGAAGCGTAACCTTGCTCGCAATTAATTGTTAGATTGATAAAATACATGCTTGAAGAAAAATTATATAAATGAAGACATTCACATAATTATTCTACCTCGTTAAAGCTCGAAACAGAATGTAAAATTAAGTGAGAAGACTGAGATCTGGTGTCTATTTCAAAATTAACTTGACCCAAACAACAGTGCCATGTTTTAAGTTTTCATACGAAATAGTACATTTTGACAGGTGAAGAACTTCTGAACAAATCTACCAGCATGTGAGAAAATCTGATCAGAGAAAAGCCAAGTGTCTCCAGATGAGCTTTCAAATCCTTCAAGTCATACTACTATGAAAATATAGCATTCTCTGGGAACATTCAGTAGTATATTATTAGGTTTCAACCTTAAAACAAGCATTTAAAACTTTCAACCAAAATATCTACCCTCATATTTCAGATCAAACTTTAGGGTTAAGACCCAGAGAGAGTTCTATAAGACACTTTTCCTTGTCTAGGATATATTTTGCATCTCTGATCACAGCACACCACAGTTTAAGACCCAGCCTTCTTGCTAGTCACAGGCTACAGGTAAGGGAAGCATCACAGAAAAGGGAACTAGAATGAGGGAGCTGTGGAGACTGCAGGGAGGCTGCACAAAGACTACATCATGCCTTTAAGTTCTAAGCACACTTCAAAATGAGCAGATTGAGCAGCAGGATTAACCACCTCCAAATACATTAGACTCAGAAGGAAGCGCTCCTGCAGGCAAGTTCAAATGTTGACTGTAAAATTTGTTTGCACATTTGAGGTTCAAAATGACCTCTAGGTCAACCCTAATTAATAGCTTAGATTTGCCCTTAAGGTCTATTACCTTTAGATGTTTAACAAATGAAGCTTGCCCAGTTAGATGCATTTCAACATATCTGATTGCATTCACCTTCAGCATCTTTTAAAACAGTGACACATCTTTATTTCAGTATTAATTTTTCACTGTGCCTATCTGCCAACCCTACCCTTCCTCTCCTCCTCACAACCCCAATCTCTTTATAGCATGTGAACAATGGCTTTGCAGACAGATTTGTGAAATGACCTGTTTGTTTAAAAGGTTTTCAGTTTGCATACCATGTTACTAATATGAGTATTTTCACAGTTCTTGCCATTTAAATGTTTGAATAATAACCTAGTCACCCTAGCAAACTACCGATGGGCAGACAATTAGCAAGAACCAAGAACTAAATTACTACATATGCTTTTCACAGTTATCCACACTGCTAATTATCCACCAATTGTATGTCAAGCAAGTGAGGCCTCAAATGGTAGCAAGTAGCTGAGAGTGGGGAAAAAAATAACTAGAAACAACAGGTCTCCTAACAATTGCTTCTCAAAGACATACGAACTCTCATGAACCAATTAAGAATTTTGGCAATATTTTTTCTTTCATTTAATTGAAATATTTCCTTCTCAGTCATTTTGAATGTGTACAGCCCAAATCCCATGGTTATTTTTGTATTCTGTATATGTATAAGCATGCCAATTAATATTTTAATTCCTTTACCTAAAGACATCTAAAGTTTCTGCGTCCATATTATTAAGGGGATGTTAAATGTTCCTGTACTGTAGTTGATCGCCTATGTTAGCAGCTCTAAATCTAGATGATTATGTATTTAAATAACTTATCTTGTAGTTTGAATGAGTAAAAAGGTGGTATCTGAATTTACAGGGGAAAAAAAATGGAAACAGCTTTAAAATACTGTCTGTATGATGACGATTTCAAGGTGACAACTATGTAATCTAAGAAATAACCTGTACAAATTATTTTACAATTACTTTAAAAAGTAAGACAAACAATGGTGAGTGTCTTCCGCTACTGCAGATCAAACACTGAAACACCTAACTCCCTTCCTTCAAACTAAGATAGTAAACTCATCACCTCTAAAGGTCGGTAATATAAAATAGAACAAGAGTTCATACAAATGCAAGGAAAGTAATTTTTGCTGGTCACACATCAAAAGGATAATATAAATTGTGCTATTTTAATCCAAAAGAGCCTGATAACCAGGTTGTATCAAGAATGACCTCAAAATTAAGAATGCCAACAGCTTCTTAGCTTAATAAGATGAACAGTTAGATGGACATATTTCAAAATGTCAGCAGATGGCACAGGCAGCGTGGGAACACTGACTTTGTCACCGTCTGCTGTATGTCTGACCTGCAAAGAGAAGACTCTGTCATTCCAGCATGCCTCAGAAACATGGTATTTGCTTTTCTAAAACTCTCCATTTGAAGGAAGGAAGTTCAACTACAGAAACTGCTCTGAGGCCCAGGAACGCTAAACAGAGCTTCTGTGTGTGCTTCAGGTCTAAGCTGTTATCACACTTAGGATAACTCAAGAAAATTAGAACCTTATGAGCAAGACTGAATAATATTTTTGTTTCATGTTCTGCAATTGTTGGTCTTTGAGTATTTCTTAAGGCGGTGCTATAACTGAGAACTGTGACCCTTCTCCTGACCTAGCAATATACCATTACCTTAAGTAACAGAATAATAAATCCCACAGTCAGCACCATATAGAGGGGCCCCTATTTTTGGTACCATGAATTTGCTCACCACATTAAAGCGTATTTTAACAAAAATGAGCATGCATTTGCAGCAGCGTATGTTTTCAGCTGTGATACTGCTGATCAACTCTAGCACTGACCAAAGAGGATATGTTAATGTTTTGCTCAATTATACTAAAGGCAATAGCACTTCTCTCAGATGCGCTTCCCTCACATCCCTTTTTTAAAATAAGGTTTTCAACTTGATACAGAAAGGTGATCCTTTTCAGTAGCTTCACTTTTGACAGTATTAATGGCTATTAAAAAAAGTATATTTATAAAGGAATATAAACAAGAACAAGAGTAAAATATTAATTTTTAAAACAAAACACACCTCCACACATTACAGGAGGTGGAGGCCTACTTTTAGGAGGCAAAGACTCCTCTTGGATATGCTTTACATTACCTGAAACTGCAGACAGCTATTAGAATTCTACCCCTGTAAGTACCACTGCTGACAATTTCACCACCCTGAGCATCACTATCTTCTCTGTGTCCTCTTTCCAAACAATGTTTAAACCTTACACTACTCCTTCTCACAGCACCTCTTCAAAAGCACTATTCCTCATGCTATACAGATAAATGCACCCACCTTAATATCCAATCCCTTCAGACTGCTGCAATGATCATGTGTGTCAGCTATTCCTCTGACCAGCCCACCTCTCCCCACAACCCTCCTCTAGCCCCTTCCCAGTCATTTCAAGCAGAAGCCACTTCTCCACATTTTCAAGGCCCTGCAAAGCGTTACAGCACTACCACATCCTCGATTTGGTACGCTGAGATTTACAACAGCCTCCGGGCACAAAGCAGTCAACAAAAACACCTTTTCTCTCACTACCCCATGATATCATCCAATGCCCAGTTACTAGAATTTTCTATGACTATTAGCAAATCTACTTTAGATCTTCCTTCAAAGTATCCTTCACCATAATATCTAAAAGAAAGAAAAAAAGGTCATCAGTAAGGCTGTGTGATTTCCCGAGGCTATTCTCCATCCTAATAGCTGGCAGTCCTCTCTTGGATCAATACCCATCCCTCGTAACTCACGTTATACACAAAGTCTGAGGCTTTTTGGAGCTGGGACTATCATCTTCTTCTATGTTATACAGCAACAAATACAGTCATGTTTGGCTCACTATGGTTTCAAAACTAATCTGACAACAAAAATAAGCACATAAAACATCCCCTACAGCTGAAGGCAGACACCACAGGGCAATGGAGCTACAGTAAGGAAAACTAAAGCAATTCAAGTAATGCTGTTGAGGTTTTGGACACAAGTTATTTTAGACTACAAAGTAAGTCTTTTTGAAGAGCAAAATAGCCATAAAACACTAACATTTAGCTGTCTTGTGCAGAGAGAACACCAGGAAAAAATTGTGATGCATATGTCAGAAGCTACTTATCTGCAAGAGGTAGAGAAAAGTAACCTCTTGTTTTTCAGCAGGGTATGTTGCCCTGGATATCTTTCGATGTATCTGCTTATTACCTAAGATGTACCCAATAGCATACATCAGCAGGGAGCTACATTAGAGAGAGAAAAAAAAAAAAAGAAAAAACCAATCAGCTGCCAAAACCAGCTGGAAAGGAATGAAAAATAATTTTTGCCCTTTTTGCCTTTGAAAGCCAGATAATGACAGCCTGAATGTAAGACAAAAAGCTTCTCATTTTGAATAATAAAAATACAATATTTCCAGTGGATCATATATTTTTGTTTCCTGTTAGAAACCTTCAAAAACATCATTAAGGTGGAAAACTCTAAAATGATCAATAAGAGTTTGCAAGTTGCACATAAGTTTGTAACTTCTTTTTCTCTGGAAGTTAAATTGGGGCTGGAGAGGCAGCCTCTGTTATCTCTAGAGAGGAAGGCAGACTAGGACTTGGTGACTTTTCAAGTTGTAGCGTGAATTTTAATTAGATTCTAATTAAAAATCGTAATTAATGGTGATTCTGACACCTTTCCCAGACATATACTTTTAGTTGCAAGTAGTGATAAAGAGATGGCAATAGCTTAAAAGTTCAGCTGTGAGAACGAGACTAATACATTGACAGTTAGATGTTTGATCCTTTTAATTGCAATTTTTAAAATCTACTTAAGTCTTCAAATTTAGTAACCTGTGTCAGAGTGTCTATGAATCACTCCATAAATTAAAGATAAAAAATGTGTGAGAGCATGAGCATCATATTATACAACCTGTTTTAATAATACTAGAAGATCAGTAAAACTACAAAAACGTACCAAACATTATTTCAACTTTTTAAGAAAAGCCTGAAGGAATACATCAACACAAACAACTAAATAATGCCAAACCTGCATGCTGATTGTTTTGCACAGCATGGCAGAAGTAGTTATGCATACATCTGGACAAGCCTGTCGTCTGTCACATTCTCAGTTTCATCACAGCCTGGGCCCGTGCCAGCATGAGACAGGCAGCCACACCGCCAGGCAGATGGGGCACATGTTGTACAAAGACAGCCTTCCTGGTCAGTGTTAGCAGGCAAGCTGAAGACCTCATAATTTGATCCTAAGTAAAACCTAATTAAAATTTAAGGAAAAGGTCTAATCTTGACTTTCAAACATTATAATTAAACCACAAGGTCTTATTTTTAAACAGAGTTAAGAGGGAGAATACTTTAGGACAAATACTGTGGGTGAAAAGAAAAATAATTTATCTTTTAACTCTAAAGAGTGTACCTAATTTCTTTAAATTAAACAACTTTGTGTTCAAAGTTCAAACCCTAGAAAGGGTAGTTATATAGATGAACTATTTCATCCCTAGTCTGACATATAACCAATTAAGATAGAGATGCAGATAGAATTGGTTGTTCTTACTTAAAATTGAACCTGAAAGAGCAAAAATACTGCCTTTCAGAAATGAGGTACAATCACAGAGGTACATGAGAAAACTTTATAACAGCTGCTTGGCAATGACTAACTTTACCCAGAGCTAGTTCTCCTTATTAGTTTGGCACAGAATTAAAGAGCTGAGGAAAGGCCAGGGGAGTAGAGGGGAAGAATGAAACATGCTAAAAAGGAAGTATTGGAGACAGGTTAGCACCATGGACATATAACGACAGAAAGCTCAATGTGTTAGGAATATGATTGCCACAACTGAATATAGCAGATGATCATATTTTTCTCCTTTATTTACTGAAGTTCAGGAAACAGTGACGCTTCATGAGTATTTACTGCTGCAAACTAGAATTTCACACAAAGTATTTTCCTAATCACCTCATCCAAACAAACAGCAAATGAAAAAAGCCAGTAATTCCAACCAGGTTAGGATTATGAGTACCAAATGTTAATATATGAAAGAAGAAAAAAAAATGCATAGGCAAATTGCAAGATTCATAGCTTTGAAATATTTTACCACAAATGTTAGCGACGTTGAAAAAAATGCACTTAAATGTCAGTTTGATAAAAGCCAAAAGAACATTTTCCACATGTGTTTGCATTTAGGCATATTGAAACAAGATGGAAAAAGTAACAGTCATTCAAATGTAAGGTTAAAACATCAGCTCTTAAGGATCATGATTTAAAGGCATTCTCAAAGTAATTTTTTTTTTCTTTTCCCAGCAAAGAGTCAGGCAAATTTATGCAAGTGTTCTTGAAAAGCCCCCCTTATTCCAGATTATCTGGATATCTTCCTCCTCCACAATATCTCCAAAATGTACATGATCACACTCAGAAGCATCAGTCACCACAAGGCAAGTTTTGCTGTTGACATTCTGAAATGCTGTAGGAAAATGAAAAGAAGAACTATACCACTAGATTATTAAAAGATTATATTTCTGATTCTGTCACTAAACACTATACATATGTACATTATATATACACAGAGTACCTACATGAACCTTAAAATGTGTATTGTACATGATTACTGTAGGTCAAGATGACTAAACTTTCTCTCCATTAAATTTCTAATCAAAACATTTCAAAATATTTCATCTGAGGACAGATAATCAGAAATACTATTAGAGAATTTCTGTCAGTTCAGTAATTCACTGCAAGTTTATGCTTCCCTCCCACAGTCTACTTGGAAGAAAATCTTCCAAAAGATCAGCCAAAACTTCGTGGATACATCTAGGGATTTGCACCATAGCATTTCTTGCAAAACACCATAGCCAGAAATAGCTCCCTGCCCTTATGCATAGCCAATAAGGATCAAAAGACATTGCAGGCAGGGAAAAGTATGTAGCATTTACCTTCTTCATCCTTGGATGTGCCAAAGTATGTTCTGGAGCACTAAGGAACAAGGTCATTTCCTTTGTTATTTCTCAGCAGTATTACAAAAACATTTACACTTGCTCCTGATGTTCCCAGTACACATTCGGCAGCTTATAGACGAGAACACTACTTCCAAAACAACGTGCCATTTTCTGTTTGTTACTCCTACATAGCACAGGAAGAACACATGCTTTCTGAGACCTACCAGTAAATTTTTGTGTACAATTTTTCTTGCTAACCTACCAGTGAAAGGGCAAGTTGTTTATTGTGTTAGAAAGTAGCATAGTTCCTTTTAACATCAATATCTTTGTCCATCCTACAATAAAAATGCAAGAACAGAAGTAACACTGGTTTTGAAAATAAGACTAGATTCACAAAATTAAAATCAAATTAGAGATCATAATCCTAATTATGCAACGATCATATGAGACTGCACTAGATGCTTCCCACTTGGCACAGCAGAGACCAGGTGTTAACTGTCAATAAACCTTTAGTGAATGCTAATTGAAACTGCTGTTTCACAGGCATCAGCTTACTCCAGCTCACATCAAAGTGAAAATTTGTTTAACTTAAAAAGAATATTTGCCAAGAATATTTTAATATTAAAAGTACTCAGTCATCAAGAGATCTTAGACCTTATCTTTGCCTCAATTTAGCTTATCTAAAGCTGTAGTACAAATCATATTAAACTGCCTTTAAAGAGCTGACAAAAAAAACCGTGTACACTCACACTGGGCAGAGAGAAATATTTTAGTATTGTAACTACCCAACTTGAACTTTTATCTACAGATACATTAAAACAGTACAATATAAAAGTTACTGAAGTCACAGAGTTTGGCTTCCATTCAGAGTCAATATTAGAAAGTTTTGCAGAGTTGTTCCCAAACCAAATTACTAAATATTTTTTTCCATACACAACCAAGATGAAGAAGCATTTTATCTGAGAAGTATTCTCTATTATCATGAAGTCCAGAACAATGGTGACAGTTGGTAACCACAGTCTAAATCAATTCTTTGTTCTTTACAATAATATAAATAGTTTTCCACAAAAACTTCCATGCTACTGCAGTTAAATTGATTCTGGTAGTTACACCAGCTTATTTACAGGTTCCTCAAGGGTTCTGACCACAACATTATTGTCTCCAATGGAGACACGTGCCAAATTTCTATGATGTAAAATATTAATCTTGACTAACCCAGTCTAAGCCCTGTGGGTTATTTAGAAGCAGCTCTCACTGGTAATATCAGCATCATTAAACTTAATTGGTTTAAAGCATTTTGTACCGTGACCACAGCAATATAGGAAGATGGGTTAAACCAGTGTAGGTTTAAGGGTCAACAGGTGCTAATAGTGCAAAAATATTTATCTGAATGAGATAAAAAGTTTTCATTTCAATATGCCATTGTTGATTGAAAAAAGCAAGCCCTAACAGCTAAATAATCAATGAAGACTAAAATTATTAGCTCTAAAGGAAACATCCTCTTGCCACCAAAACAGAAAGGCCACTTCAAACTTGAAATATGCTTTACAAGAGGAAGATTTGTAAACAAAAGAAGGTAAACATAAATTGTAAGTGGCATTGTACTAACAAACGTGACAGTCTTGACACTGATGCTATTCTTTAAATAATTCCCTTTACAGAATAGGGTTTGGGGGTCTTTTTTCCCCATCTTTCATACAGTTTTCCCTAAATCTTTGCATAGGTTTTTTATTAATTAATTGTTTGCACTACTGAATTCTGGAATGTCAATAGCACAAAAATGAAGCAACCAGATGAACAGCTTTAATTACAGTTACATTAAGTTTTTTACTTGAGTGGTAATATTTTCAGCTGCAAAACAAAGCCTCCCTTGTTGTATCAGCACAAATCCTTCATACCTTGAGTGAAGGGGTCAAAGGAGAGTCTATGAATTGCCCACAGAAAGAAAAAAAAAATATAGTCTTCAGTAGGGACCAAAATAAAGATGTTGGATAATCCTTAAAAATAATAGACTGAATTTTGATAAATTTGGAGGTGTCTCAAGGATGCAAGCTTTATACAGAGCATATGTAGTTAGAAATCTTTCCAGAAGATTCCTAGAACTGGATGACATATTCAGATTTCAGGAAGTGAACATTGTTATGAATAAGGAAGCAACTACATATTCTTCTCTATCTGTAAAAGGTGACTGTCTTCAATTAACCTTCTTTCTCAGAAATGTTTAACTATTATACCATTACTAGGCTCTCCATCAGTCTTCCAGTTTTTGAGATTTTCCTATACATCATAATGCAATAATAACAGTAAGTGCATGCTTATTCTTACAGGGAGACGACAAGCCTCCATTTCAACATATTTTGTATTTAATGCTTTAGTTGCTTGACAGAATATCTGTGTTGGATTTGTCAGGAAAGAGCTCCTTTGCTCCACAGTGCTAACGGCTGGCCCAGAGCAGCCAAGGGAGTGTTTCATTCCATGGTACGTCAGGCGCAGTTTCATTCGTTAGTGGGCTGGGGCATTGACTGGCTTTTGTCCTGGTTGGGTTGTCACCCTGGGGCTCTGGGGGTTCACAGGCTCTGACTCTCCCTTCTCTCGGGACCTGATTGTGTATCAGTTGATGGGTGGTGAGCAACTGTATCATATGCTCTATTTTCTATCATTTTCATTACTTAGTAGTAGTAGTATTGTTAGTATTAGTAGTATCACTATAATTTTCAGTTATATTCAATTATTACATAGTTCTTATCTCAACTTTGAGGTTCCTTGTCTTTTCCTCCGACTCTCCTCCTCCACTGGGGGGGGGGGGGGGTGTGCATGCACACACGCACGACTGTGTAGTACTTAATTGCTAGATAAGGTTAAACCATGACAATATCTCCTGCAGAGATTAGCCTATTATTATTTGCTACAGACCCTCTCTGAATGCAAGAAGCCCATTTTCTCCAGATGACTCATTAACAAGCACGACAGAATGAAGTGTTCCAGCCTGAAATGCCAATAGCTAAAAATAACTCATCCCACAGCCTGTGACAATTCAGTCCATCTCCTCCCTCCACAGGCACAATCTCAGAGGGTCACCTTCTGGGGGAAAAAATTAGCATATGCAATGATGCCAGGGGGAAGGAGGAGGGCAGGGGGAAGAAGGGACGGAACACAGGGACAGAATGACACCACCCAGAAATCACTAATTACAGAAAAGCTGTAAGGGAATAGTATTGCATAAATCATTTTTGAAAAGCAATGTTGCGAGCAGCACTAAAAGGCTAATACCATAGCAGAATAACAATTCATGGATTGAAAGGGAAAATTCAAATATTTGATCCAAATATGACAACATTGAGAGGTTCCTTTTGATAAATTGGTCATTTTGACTTGCCCTGTCTGTGTACACCCTGCCACTACAACACCAACAAGACATGTTTAGCGATGCCCTGTGTCAGCCTTCATGCTATTTTTAAACAGCTTATGGTCAGCTGTTAAGTTTCACAGAATCACACCAGCTCTTTTCCTGGACAGTATTTCTAAAAAGCAGCACTTCATCACTGGAGCTGTGCATGAAATAATTTCTCCCCTCCCATGAAGGAATGCAGGAGGAAGAAACCTACCTTCTTACCCTCAGTCCTGCAAAAACTACGAAGAAAAAAAAAAGTCTTTATGAAGTACAGAAATAAATAATTGCCCAGGAAATGTGGGAACTCAGCAGCTCCAGATCACTGAAGGTTAATTTCTATGTCTAGAAAGCTGTTGGAACAAAACACCAGGGCATAAGCACCTGGTAGCTATCTGTCACACAGTAACCATTAATTTGATAGCAAAATTTTCTTTAGAAATCAATATGCATTTCCTTCAACAGAAGCAACTGGCCTAGCATGGAACACAGGAAAAGTATACAAAAATCTCAATTTTAAAAACGTTCCTTGTATTTTTCTCATATGACATTCTCATAAGCCAACTCAGGAAACAGGAAATAAAACTAAGTATTCTTAAGTTGTTACACCAGTTACTCAAAAGCATCAACTGAAACTGTAATTTTCTGTATAATCAAATTACATCTCAGGCTTGGCCCAGATGTGATTAACCTGTTCTGTTCTGCAGTCAATCACCTGAACAGATGCAATTAAAAAAATCAAACACTCCTCTCAATGTTCCAAATACAATTAACATTAAAAAAAAAAACAAAACCTCTTTAAAACTAAAAACTAGTGAGGATGAGCACTGATGATATGAAAATTTAAGGAACAAAGGCCAAACAGGAAGTGATTGGGATTAGGCCTCAGTATCACTGGGGTTGGGGGTGGTGGGAGGGTGGAATAGAGGGGTGGAAGGGGTCTGAAAGTAAGGGACCATAAAAAACATGTAAAAATCAGTCAGGAACCTAACTCCAGCTGAGGGAGTTGTGGGAGCAGGAGGGCATATATTTATCTAGAACACAGTAAGGATGACTAATGTTAGATGCAAGGAAAATGTACTCTTCACTCAACAGTAATGAAGACCCCAAAGCCAAGTCCAATTTCGGTAACCTACTTTGAGATGAAAAGCAGTCTGGGGAATTAATTGGAAGGCAAGTAGAATAAGAGGTATTGAAATAAGATGTATAAGGAAAGATTGAAGAAATTGAGTTTACTCAAGAAAAGAGATGTCTAGAAACAAGATGGAGAGTTGAATAATGACTCTTACAAAGAAATCAAACAACATTTCTTCATATCCTCTGCAGGCAGGAAGAAATGAGATTAACTAAGACTTAAACCATACATTACAGAAAACTAACTACATGTATTGAGACACCCTAGATAGAGGTGGGACAATCACTTTCATATTTTAAGAACAGTTAAACAAACTGAGATATTCCAGCTACATATGGTTAGCTTTGTGCTAATACAAGGGACTTGAGGCTCATACTAGCCCTCTGTGTCTATAATTAAAAGTAGAAGAGAAAGCTGAATGACATTTCCTCCGTTTCTTATCTCTAGGTTGAATACCCCTTTCATCTTCTACATGTAACACAAAAGTTCCCACAGGAGAGAAATCAAGATACAAGGAGATTACAAAGGAGCTCACCACACTCTTTTAGAAAAAAAACAAAAGCCAAAAACTCATTTCAAACATAAAAGTAAAAAAAAAAAGGCCTCCCTCCAAATCCTTTCTGAAATCAGAGAAGACCAAAAAGGGACGTTCAAAACACACATATTCAATTCACCCTGACTCTAACTAAGAATGACCAGTGGTAGTAAGAAAATTAAACTTTACACATGAAACATGCCTGAAAGTTTTCTGTCAAAGAGCTATTACTTGTATGAAGCCATATACAAGTCAGCAGGAATAGAAATACATCTGATCAAAGAACAAATTCAACTGAAGCAACTTGCAGTGTTTTCCCTTTTTGTATGCCATGTTATTCTTTGAGTACAAAACTCTGACCAAGGTGGATTAAGAGTAACAAACCATTTTTACATCTTTTATTTCAATCCCTAAAGATTTTGGCTTTTAAAAAAAATACATTCTGAGCAGGTTATTATAGAAGTCACAGTGAAATAATAAATTCAGAATTAGAGTTTTCAGTTTTAATAAATAGTTTGATATCATGGTGAACTCTTTAATTTGTTTGCTTGAACAGGGTCTTTTCCTAGTGGGTAGGAACAAAGCAGCTTTGAATTATAAACAATGCCCTGCAGTCAGTACAACTCATGAGGTAATAATTTACAGTTTCATCTGTGATCAGTTAAACTGTATGTGAAATCTTAAACATCTTTTAAAAAAGCACCACAAATAGCTCAATAAGGTATTTTTTCAACAGTGCTTTAACAAAAACCATACAATATTAACTACTATTGTCAAAACAGAGCCAAATGCAAGTTGTGTTTAAAGTCTGCATTCTAGTAACCAAACAATACCAAGATGTTATCCTTCAATAATATCTAGGGAGGTGATCCAGAAGTAACAAATATGGTCTCCAAAACTCTTTTACTCTGATTTTTAACTCATACAAGAATAATAAGAAAAACAAACATCATCATAAAAACAAAAAAGTATCAAAAATGTATGCAAGCGTACATTTACAGAAAATATATATAGCAAAATAAATACTTTTTTTGCTACAGTGTATATATTTATATAACAACAGGTGGCAGTTTAACTGGTCTAGAATCAGAGTTATTGTCAGCTTGCTCTCTTATGTCCCTGATCTCTTCTTCCTCTGATTTGAGTGACCATGTTGTGGCTTTGTGCCATACTCGAAGGCACGACTCAATCTGCAGAACTCGCTTGCTAGAGAGACAATTTAGCAGTGATACGTAATTGTGGTCAACTGTGAATACTGGGAACATCTGGAACATTCCTACTCTTTTTTAAAACATATTTATATTGCTAATATGCATTTATTTCTAACAGCTAACTTTTCCTAGTTGTTGAATCAACTTTCCATAATTGAAGACTGTGTCCATTTCACAAAGATTTGTTAAAGATTTTTAGTAATATGTTCTCATTCATTACAGAGGCAAATTACAATGTTAAGCTTGAAATAGAAGTCCATTATGAACAATGTACATCAACATGAAATACTTCAAAACATAAGGAAACTTTTGCAGCAGTCATCATAGTGTAAAAATAGCTAACTTGCTTCACACGTTTAGAAATACTTCTTTGGAAAATATATGACTTGAAGCCATCAGTCACAAAGAGAGTTTTCACAACAGTTTTTTACTTTCCAAGAGAACTAGGAACATAAGTACATACACTCTTCTACTGCATAAACATAGATGGTAGGGAGTTAGCATAGATCATGACATAACTGTTGCCTTTATATCACACAAATCTCAACTCCTGCTGTGGAAATGACATATCACTTTTCAGTGGCTTGGAATCAGAGCTACTGGAATGCTGTACAGAATATCCTCACACACAGTAGCACATACCTATTCATGCTTTTTTTAAAAAATGAACTCCTGAAACAGTTATATTCTGTGAACATACGTATACCATTATAAATTATTACCTCATAAATAACATACAGTAATTTGATTTTCAGTCATGAGGTTTTTTGTCCACTTGTAATTGTATTCTCCTTTACTGATTAGTAGCATAGTTAAAATCATTCGTTAAAATACAATGCAACATGTTTTGAGACACTAGGTAATTCTACACAATTACTAGGTGCCTCACAATTCAAATATTAAATATATGTAACTGCAACAAAACAAGGAAAGAAATGAACTTCCAACATATGTCAGTTAACTTCCATTTCCTGGATTTAAGACTATGGATTTCTTGATTGACTGATATATTCTAGTGTGGCAAGAATTGAACTTTAGGTAAAATTGTTAAAGTTTCAAATTACACCCCAACACAAAATGGGTTTATCCCAAAAGAGCTATGCAAAATGTATGAAACTGTATTCACGAGGCAGAAAATCCGTATATTAAGATTGCTCAAGTTACAGATCAAACACCTTCAAGTGGGGGAAAAACTGGAAATATGACTGGCTCATTCCTATGTTTGCTGCTTTCTATTTCATCTCCCTATTCAGAGCTTGTGGCCCTACACCTATGTACACCACTTACGAAAACAGAATTATTCTCAGCACTATTTTGCAACATACGTTTCTATACTGAAGCACCTGTAGTCAAGTATAAACAAATGTATCTTCATAGGATCCCACTGAGATTAAAGGTATAATTATCCTCTTCTGTGTGAACAGAGGTAAAACAAATACTAATTTTTAGTGCTCAACTTGTTATGCTTAGGACCTGGTTTTCTCTGTATCCAGGTTTATCTAGTACCTATTATGTTCAAAGGATAACTTCCATTCATGTGCTTACAGTTGTATGTACCCAGAACATTAAGATCACAAGTCAAACACTTGGAAAAAAAGAAATCACCTGAGAGCGTTACAAAATTTACCCAGAAGACTGGAGTACAATTATGCAGGAGATTATTCAAGTCTACCATAGAGGAACCCCGTCTTCACTTTCCACTCACTCTTCTGTTTCATCTTCACATATCCCACCTTGCACAGTGTAGGATGCTCTACACACAAGGGCATCTTTCCATTACACAGTCACCTTTCTTTTAATTTTGTGCCCTCAACAGTTCTACAAAAAAACCAGTGTAGGGCTGCCAAAGACCACTGGCTTAGAGATGCATGTTTGTTATCGAGACTACAGAACTTAAGGCAATCACACGGTTGACAATTACTGTCACCTTAGCAGAGATGGCGATAACTGCCTGGATAAATGTTGGTCAGTTTTAACTTAAAACAAGGCAGATTATATCAATTTTCTGAGATAATTATTAGGCACATCCACACTAAAAATAATCCCAAAATACTTACTTAAAAGTAAGTTTGTTTCATGAACAGTCATCACATTTTGATCAGAACTGATATTTGACTGCACATTTGTTAGCTTTACTGGCACAAAGGACACGTATTTCCAAGATGTAAATACAAGCTATCACTGGACAAAGACACACCCTGAAGACAGGAAAAGAAGGGTACATTATCCAAATAAGTTTCAAAGACTTTTTTTCCCTCCTCAGTTCAGTTTCAGAGCCTACAACAGAGAAGTCAAACTTGGCTGGCAAGGATTATTAAGCTAAATCAAACCTTTACAAATTACCAAGCTCTAAAAGGCTGCCTTGCCAATTTCCTGGAAAAGTGAACTAAAGCTGCCGTTCACCTTCTGAACACACAATTTTTTTAATATACTTTGTAGGTCGAGGACCAAAATGTGACAGCAATGGCAATGAACATAGACATTTTTGTGTTTCTGACTGTTCAGGTACAAAAAAACAATGACCAGGATTTTTTTTTTTTTTTTTTTGCTTTCTCAGTTCCTTTTCTTTGTACAGATGCATGTTATCCAAAACAATAAGCCTCAGGATAGTGACTATTTTCCATGTGTTCTCTTATTCCTGTTTTCCAGTAATGGTTTCCAAAATTTTTTTCACAGTCTAATTGCCAGAAAAAATGCAGGAGGACAAAGATATCTCAAAACTTCTCATCCTTTCCTCTGAGCAATAACATTTAACTTCATTTATTATTCAATTTAGTTTCTACCTGGTATCCTATTTTATGAAATACCTGTTCAAGTCCCTTATTCCCCTTCAACCCTTTTTTTAGTTATACTAAACTACTGCTAAGAGGAACTGGGGTTTTTAAGGGAGCTCATCTGCAGACCTTCCCTCGTTTTGTTTGCTGGGCTGTCTCTTTCTTTAGTGTTTTGAAGAATTTTCTATTTATCTTTATTTGAGAGCACTTCTCCAAACTATATTAGCTTTGTGGGGCATCTGTATTTTTCAAGGGAACTTCACCCCTCAACTCACAAACTTTCGGAGTCTCCAGGTGGCAGATTTCAGTCATTTCTAAGCCACATAAAGGCAAAGGGAAAACAGAGGATGGAAACCGTTTTGGCACATGTGGCTACATAACAGCTCACCAAAACAACAGCCACGCTGGTCAGAGCGGCAGAGAAGTTTGAATTCTACGAAGACTTACCTATCGGTAAAGCTGTCTGACCAGAATGACATCTACATTCTATGATTCTACTTGGCCACTAGCTTTTACTTCTCTACCACCAACAGCATTGCAACTTTTGGCAAATTTAATTTACAGCTAATCATTTAAATAACATTAGAAGTGAGACAATTGCCTATATTAGATAATTAGGTATAGCATTCAGAACAGCCACCATGATCTGCTTAAATGTATTATATTATCAGTGGTTTCAGCTCATAACAGTAATCTGCTCACAAAGAGAGAACTAGTTTCATTTATGTTTCCCCAAGGAAAAATGAAATCTTTTGTAACACATTGTTGATAAGAAAGTATTTATGTACACTGTCTGGCATCATGACTTCCTTTCTTTCCCCCTATTTGAATGCACCAATTTTTTGGTTAATACAGTAAATCTGTTGTATTAAATCTGAACCTGATTAATGATGCACTGTATCAAGCTAAGTAGAATTAAATTAGTGTATAATTGATTAGTGTGTAATTGGAGCAGAGCTGTAGATTTACCAACTTTAATTAGGATGGCTTATTACAGATAATTTACGTTATCATAATATAAAACAGAAAATAGAAGTACTTGGTTCATCAAAAAGCTTAACTTAAGATCAGGTGGCCAGCCTCATAGATTAGAAAGGCATACAAACTAATACCTTGCAAAGTTCTTTAAGACAAGTAAATCATAACAAGCTAAGTCCTTTAAAGAAAGGCAAATTGCTGATTAACCTTTTACCCTGGATTTCCTAAGCAATTAGACTGTTTATACTAATTTACTATAATAGACTATTCTAATAGAAGAGGGTAAATCTACAACACTGCTACAATTAAACATCAAATCCTTTTAGTCAGTAGGCTATATTGCCAGACAAAGCAGAAAGATGATTACTGCTCGAAAAAACAAACACATCTTGAAGATTCAAGTTCACAAAGCATATGCATTTACTACAACAGCAGCAACTCAGCTACCAGACCTCATCCATATTTTCTTAATACTCCTTTAGATACTCCAGTCTAGACGAAGGGAAGAACTACACAGTTCCCCTGCGTTGCTCCCCTGAGTACACTGCTACAGTAATTATGTTCATTATCTTGCATGCTAACAACAAAGATATAATAATCTACCAGTGAATAATTCATACATTGTCAGGTCCCTCTATGATGTTCATTACTAATGGCACTACTTACAGTGCAAGTTAGAAAGCAATTTTTCAGAAGATGCTTTTACTGCATAAACAAAATCTGAGTCAAGTAGTTTTTACCCTCTAATCCATTAATGAATTTATCAACCAGTAGAAACATTTTTTAAGAAATATACCATTCTTATGTATTTATATGAGTACCAAGCATGGGAAGTAATCCAGCCAGTTACCAGTGGGCAACTTCACAGATAAACCTTAAAATTTTTCATTGTAAATTAACCACAAAAGAGTCAAAAAGGTTTAACAATCATTGGTCCTCCTCACACCCCACTTCCCAATGCTTGCTTTACTCATTACCAAGATTAAAACATCTTTCCACTAGTTTTATCTAAATACTTGTTGTCTTTCTCACAGACTATAAACAAACATTATGTTTAAGCAAGCACTTTAATATAACTGACCTACTTGTCTACTATAATCAATAATTACAGTATTTCTCTATTATTTTAACTAAATTCAGTATCTCTATACCTAAGATTTTGCCTCCTATTTTCACTATTACAATTTCTTTTCATTACATCTGCCGAATTTAGCTTGGAAAAGTTAAACTGAGTTTATTTCAGTCCATTTCAAAAATTGTTTCAGGTTTAGAACTGCCATAACTTGTCTAACAACCCACACATATTACTCGATTCTCTGAATCAATGTACTTAGCTTCAATAACTTCAAAACAGTAAGGTATAACCCCCCCCCCTTCCATTTTTTTTTCCTCTCCCCCTGCTCTCCTCAAACTCTCTGTTGGTCCCTCCTCAACACTTTCATAGACTGAGTTTACCTAATTTAGACACTTGTTTAATCACACAGCTTAGCACCAGCATTGCTCTCTGCATACACAAGCTAAGACTGACAAAATTCAGTAGTAATAATCACAATTGATCATCATGTTCTGTTTTTCTTTTTGTATGCTTATTATGAGCACTTTCAGCAAATCCATTCACACTAAATAAACACAAAATCAGTTTTCTGTTTAACATAATCATGAATAACTATCCAGTTTCATTAGCTCATGTAACAAACATTATTTTGGCAAAATGAAACACCAAAATGAAGAGACTGATAAGAAGTTAATTGAAAACATATGCATGACCAGTACCCTTCAGCATCCAAAAAAAAATGTTTAGAAGTATTAATTGGCTCTGCAGCTCCCCTCACACATTTCCTATGCTGTGTCATTCTGTGCCCCATGAAAGCTCCAGTCTCAGTAAGGCACAGCGTCAATGTTAGCGTGAGTCCCCTATAAGAAACTGGACCTTCACAAACCCAGGTCTGTTCTTCACAGTATTAAGATTGTAAGACAAAGCTCGGTACTAAGATGTTCAAATTCAGATGTACATAGAAATATTTAAAGTTTAACAGGACTCTCTGGATCAGAGGTCACAACTTACAGGCATGAACGAATACATTTTTTGTTCTTATTATATGAGGAAACAGAAATAAGTGCCTCAAGCCGCTAGAAATAACATAATAGCATTTGTCAATG
Organism: Rhynochetos jubatus; assembly: GCA_027574665.1. Lineage (NCBI taxonomy): Eukaryota > Metazoa > Chordata > Aves > Eurypygiformes > Rhynochetidae > Rhynochetos > Rhynochetos jubatus. The sequence continues at coordinate 17,255,848 of CM050655.1, forward strand.
TCATATATAGACTTGGCAGCCTGCTATTTACATTGCTTCAAGACTGCTATGCTCCGAGTTTGTGCAAATTCACTTAGTTTGATTCAAAACACAAACAGTGCATATTTCAACATGGCCTAACTGTATTTGCTGGCTCCATAAAACTAGCCACAGAAGTAACGGTTTACCCGGAATAGTCCTGCCAGTTGCAAAGGTTTAGAAACAAAAGCAGAGTTCAAATTTTAGTTTCACACGCTTCCCCCAACTGTTGTTTCTCAGGGTAACTTCAGTATCTGACACCTTTCAAACGTTACAGTATACTGAACTCAATTTTCCTCATCAGAATCCTGTGAATATATTATGCTAGCATATCATCTCACTCACTGCAGTTGGAAAAACCTTATATTTAGAAGATTTTATTAAATAGGCACAACACTTGCCCACTGACTCTTCAAAGCACACTAAAAAGGGAAACCAAAGAAACGCAATTGTTAAAAACGTGACAGTACATGGAGACACATTTTAACAAGAAAACAAGAAATATTCACCCATGTTTGATTTTCAGTGGGTTACACCAAAATGATTCCCTGAACTAACTGTGAGAGGCTTCTTACTTCTTTCCCAGCACTGCCACCTCTCCATTATCTACTTTATTATACGAGTACTCATGCTCCAGTTGGTCTCTAAATAAATCATCCTCCCATAAGTAAGAGAAACTAGTTCCATTCTGAAATTATGAAATTTAGATCAATTTTATGGCACTTTAAATCAATGTAACTAATGGTCCAATTTCAAATCAATTTGATGCATGTAATTTACAATAAGCATGCACGTCCTTCTTCTGAAAGGCTAACAAATGAATTTTACAATGACCTCACCATGATTACCATAGGAATTTAAACAAGTTCACTCAGAGACAAGGTTTTGGGTTTTGGGTTTTTTTTTTTTAATGAAAAGGAAAAAGGCTGAAAAAACTGAAGCACATGCCTCCACCTCCAAAACCCACAAGCAGCACATAAAAGGTCAAAGTGCTGTTCTTCACCACAGTGATCCAAACGTGCTACCAACCCCTCTCATCCACAGAAGAAGGTCAGTTTTTTCATGCTTGGTCTCCTGACAATTAAGATACATGTTGGTACGTCTTCCTGAAGTTTAAGAATATAACTGATTTCTCTCTCACTTAGTGACACAATAACAATACTCACCAGAAATTCAAGCTCACTGGTAACTGAAGATGTGGTAGACATATTACACACATACCCACAAAAAAGCCAAACAAACAAAAAAAAAAACCCCAATACCCCAACCATTTCAGGCAGAGGAATACAGTAATCCAAAAAGTTTTAAATCCTATACACTAAACAATCAGGCCTCAGTCCTGGTTAACTTCAGCTCAAGCTGAAGTTAAAAACAGAAGTCACACAACCAAGCCCAAAGGAGGAGGTTAGCGGTCTTATCAGTACAAGAAATCTGAAAATGAATTAACAGGCCTCAAAGTAAATAAAAAATAAAAACTAAACCTTAGAGAAGACAGGAGATGCATCATCTAACAACTTCCTTCTCCCTCTGTTAAAACTCACGTCACTTTCTAATGTATGTCAAGAGTTCACAGGGCTGTAATTCCAGAAAATAAGTCTGCTACTTTCACTCACAACTTGGGTGGTACAAACACAGAACTACTGCATTTGCTTCCTTTGCTATTCCTACCAACAATTTTTCCCACATTCTGCTGTTATTTAATACTTGCAAACTTAGTTTTACTTAGTCGATTTTGCAAGCAGCATTTACTCTGAAATCTACATAGTGCAAATAAAATTAAAAATACAAATGATAAAAAAAACCCTGCAGTGATATTAAAGTCTCTATAAAAACAGTTTGTCCTACTGCTGCTGTGGCACATCAGCCCGAATTCTGCATTACATCTGCTCTTTTTAAAAATATGTTCTGCAAAGGCAGTTGGTTTTTTTCCAAGAAGCTTTAGTGATAGGCAGCTTTTCATGTCAATTATTCTAGGCAGCAAAACATCACTAAATGGCAAAAATGGAAATACAAAACAATACAAGAATACAGGGACCGCTTGACTTAAAATACAATCCCCTCCACAGCTGTAGGCAACCACAGATAATCCAGGCAGGCCACAGAATGTACACTTTACACTCCAAAATCAACACTAGGATACCTTCCTGCTAATGTTAGCCTGAATCGTATCCTAACATACAAGGGTAGCCATAGATCGGGGCAGGGGGGGAGGGAATAAATAAGTCAATGATCAACAAAAAAGAAAATTGCAGCAAAATATGCTATTAAAAATGTCTTACATTTCTGCAATATTAAGAAATTTATTAGATGACCTAGGGGACTCCACCATGCCCCAGAACCCACAAGAAAGTGAAAACAGACCTGCACGCGAGAAGTTCTTGTGTATCTCATTGCACATCCAGTGAACCCTTTATACCACTTCAGTTCATGAATAAAACGTGTCTGGCAGGCACAGAATATATTCGAATGTCACTAGAAGGATAGCGCACTTAGCCTCGAATCGTGGTGCACTAGTATCACCACTACAGTTACCTCCAAGTTTAAGAGACATTTATGCGAAACCAAGTTACTCACACGAAGAGAAAGTCTTTCCTAGTTACTGCATGCAGGCAGGCAAAATCCTAAAGGATTGGTGGAATCCAAGAAAAAACAGAATTCAAACATAACATTGAACATCAACTAACACAGTATGTGCCACAAGTTGTCCCCATAGACTGATAAGCTGATATTGTTCACTTTCAAGAGGTAAGAGGTACTCCCCCAATGGTACCTTTAAGACTACAACTAGAACTTTTTTTGAACTGCCAAAAGGGGAGCAGCAACCAGCTATTACTACTCTAGACTCCAGTTTATGAAGTGGAAACTTTTTGTAAAATCTTAACTGTTTGGAAACATCCCAAAACGAACAAGCATTACTAGCACCCAGTACATGTACTCTAGTCCACTCCTGATTTTTCCCTTATCTTTAAATCCCACATTGGTGGTCCTTCTTTTCCAAGAACAGAGTGGTAAACCATATCTTCACTTATTTATTCTTCAATAAAGAAGATAAAGAAGATAAAAGCTTCCTATAAACACTAACCACTATGAGCTTAGTGGCAGCAGTCCCATATTTGAAAGGTTTAACAACGCCATCATAACTATGCAGATAGCTCGATGGATAGTGCATTGCCACAAAAAGTCCTGGGTCTAAAAATAATTGCACCCTCCTATATGCAGAGCCAGTAGTAGAACCAGACAATTGGCTGGTTTTAGGAGTAGGCATGCACTGCTTCAAATATTTCAGGGCACCTGTCAGACTAGCTCTTGTCTACAGCCATAGCCAGAGTTCACACCCGTTGGGGCAGATAAGGTACGCTCCTGGAGCTTGCTTTCTTTTTTGTCTGGCCCCAAAAGAATTCAGTTCATGTGCTCAGAGATCACTCTACAAAGGGAAGTCAAATGCATTAGGTGAGAACAGTTAGAAGATTCAGTTTAAAAGCAGAGGAAATCCAAATTAGATATTAACATAAATGCATCCATGGAACACAGTAGTTCAATCTGCCCAGACTGCATCCAGATTAGCTAAGGGTCTTTTCCTCAAAGGCTAATTACCTGCTGTGTTTTTAGGATTATACACAACATCCATCTTCCCAACTACTATTCCTGTATGTAAATCCAGTGAGTCAGTTTAATTAAGCACTCTTCATTTATGTATTAACACTGACTGGCTTATTTCATCTACAGTCTGGTTAAACCAAAAAAGTGGTATTTACATGAACAGAACAGGGCTAATTTCTAGAGCTGTCATAACTGACTATATCACAGGTAGTATTATATCTCAGACAATCACAATACTTAATCTCTTCTCCCTAACACACAGACATAATCATGCCTTTCCACCGCAAAAGTACACAGAGAAAAGGCTCTAGCAGGGACTACCCCCATGGTACATTACTTGGAGTAAACGAGTTGCCACTCTACCAGCACCAGGAAGGGTTAGAGTAACAGCACTTTGCATCCTTTCAGGGCAAGCTTAACAGCCTCATTTCAAGCCTACATTCGCATGATGAAAGAGCAGGAAGAAAAAGAAAAGTCTACAAAACTAATGCTTCATTCTGCTAAGAGAAACAGGAACACTGAGCTCAATTTGGAATGCAGTAAATACACTCCTTGGACTAACAGAAATTTGCATATCAACATATAATATACTAATAATAGCCATTTTAGATTGTTTAGATATACATATAGTACTTAGTTGTAAACATTTCTTCAATATAAACACCAGTTTGAAGTCTGTACTTAATATGATCAAATGTTCTTAATTAACATCAAAGTTCATCCAATTCAACCAAGTTGTTTTAAATAACGCCAAGTATTCAGAGACAAGTCATGATGTAATATGAGAAATTTACATACTGTGTTCCTTCTTGCTGTGGCTTTGGGGGTTTAATGCAAAATTTAACATCTGCATATGCTTTCCCCTGCCCCAGTTTATTAAAGGCTTAACAAGAAAAAAATTATTTGTTTCATAATCAAGATACTGCTTGCAGGATTTTCATTCCTTCATCCAACTAGCTTACCCATTTCAGCATGCTTCACTTCAGATCAGTTTTCATGTCTTAGGATCCCAGATGGGTTTAATCTTGGTTTCCTTCTCTCCTATACTAAAACACTCTTTCCAACACTGTGCATTTTCTCCCTATCAAGATAGTTGTAGGATGCTGTCAAGTCTGGGACAACCTGCCCAATGCTGAAGTTTTTTACACCAGAAGAAGACGACAGCGTATGAGGCAAGCAGTTCCTGGCAGAAGCCCAAGGTTTTCACTCTCCTCTTCAACCTGTGCATGTTTCTCCCCATGGTGAAAGGCACAGCTCCCACAGGCAGAAGCCAGTCATATGCCATGAACAAAATGGGCTAAGTCCAGCACTCTGTCTTTCAGAGAGAGTGGAACAGTATAACAAATGAAAGCCCACTTACAGATTTAACTCAACCATGATACAGAGAAATGAAGAACAATCCACCAGATATTAAAAAAACTAAGACATTGGAGGAGTGGTATAAGAGGCCAGTTGTCCCTCTCCTTAAAATGCACCTATTAAGGATTCTTACTCTTACAAGATAGAGTTTGAATAGTAACCCAGGACACGAGGGAGAAGAAAGAGGTAAGACTGGGCACTAATGCCTAACCCTGAACTGCAACTGTTTTAAAAAATACAATGGATCTAAAAAAAAAAAAAAAAGACATACTTGGGAAAGAAAGGTTAAAATAAATTGAAAACTGAAAAAAGTTGGAGAAGGGACTCCTAATAATCAAAGAAGATTTATAAGTCTACACTAAGAAGATACTGGACCCCAGAACATGAGGCCTGAACAGATGGTATCTTTAAAGCATTCTCTTTATTTATCAAATGAAGCTGGATGCTCCGAAACAATATCTGTTTTATGCAAACTATCACGACTACTGTACATTATAAATTTAAAAAAAGACATATGCTACTACTACATCTTGGTTGTTGAACACCCTATCTATATTCACAGTCACACTGACTAAAACATGAGTTTGTGATGTGTTACCTCATTACAGTCAGAAAATGAATCTCTAGTAATAAGAACTTAAGTGAGACAGACCTACAACACGTTGAACATGAGAACTCCATGTGGGAATAAATATAGGATTTCATACTTCTTCAAACAAGTGATAATTCTGCTTAACTATTTCATACAAAAGCCAGAGGGCATGGTAGAAGTCACAGAATAGAACATAATTACTCTTTCACATGCAGACCCAATTATCAAGAAGAAAAATCCTGGAAAACCGAGGTGTATCTGGAATCATGTACCTAGCTACAGTGATTCATATATTTCATACCAGTTACTGAAATTTTGTATGGACAGTTCATTTTCAGTTCTACTACAACCTGAAGAATCTGAAAAAAATCTTGAAGTACATAATGTCAGCTCTTTTCTCCCTCTGTTAAGTGACAAATTATTTTATAGTCACCATACAAAAAGATGTAAATCAAAGTATGATCAATGAAATAAAATTTATTAATCAAATTTCTTTAATAATTCACACAGACATGACCTGGCCAATAAACACTCCACAGAAGGCTTCCCCATCTTCGATCACAAGAACACAGTTTCTTGCAGGTATCTGACCTTGTAGATGATATCAGTTTGTTCCAGGGAGGTGGACAACAAGAAGAAACCAAAGAGTTTATTTCCACTTTTTTATTTCTGAAACACATCATCATCAGGTATTCAAAAAATTAAGAAATAAAAGAAGTCATCCAGCATACATTGCTGTGTCTTTAGATGGAATGAGAACAACATTAGTTAAGATCTTTTTAAGCATTTTAGGTCTTTCTGAGTGTCAAGGGATTTTAATAAACTTAAGTGGAGAGTAAAAATTTGAAAAAAATAAGTGCCTTCAGCTATCCATTTGCTTGTACAAGGCGGGAAGAGTTAAAGTCTAGTAAAAATATTTAAACATTTCTACCAGCTGCCATGCAGAGAACTGACTAATAACAAAGTGGATTTCAACTAGAATTAAATCTCTTCATCTTCTCTAGCTTCAGTGCAAGAGAAATGGATCTGTTCATTCATTATCCTTTTAGATTATGGCTTTGACATACTTAGCCTAATACTTTGGATCTCTTTTCAGCTTCTACAACCCCCAACGTACCTATACATAGATAGCCTGTTTCAAGTAAGTACATCCCATAGTCTTCAGCCCAACAGACAATTCAGGTATAAGATCAATACCACTTATCACTGTTGTAAAAACCCTCACATGAAGCTCCACAGTATGCTGGACAAATTCCAGTCCAGCTGCTGCACTTCAGTTTCCATCAGGGATTTGCTGAACCTTCTCTTGCTTCCCACTTCACACCAAGGACATCCAGTTAGAGCCAACAGTACCTCACCATGTCCCCAAGCCTCTGAATAGCTTGCAAGACTCCTCTCATAAACAGTTTGCTTGCCCTTCAGGCCAGCTCCTCACACTCTAACTTCATCCTGCCTCATCCCAACCACTGTTGTAGACCTCTAGGAAGAGAATCTCTCAGAATCTAGGAAGAGTTCTCTCAGAGAACTCAAGATACATGGCATCGTTTTGTATGCGTACATACTTACTGTTATCTCAAAGGTTGCCATCAACAATGTCTGTGCTAGATAGAGCTAGCGCTTATAACAGCAAGTAAAATAAACACAGTGAACGAGTTAATGGGTTGAGACAGAAAGGAGAAAAATGAACATTATGCATATGAAACAATTGCACCAAAAAAAGTGGACTGAAATATGTGCCTGTTAGAACAGAAATTTTGGAACAGGGGAACAACTGAAAGAAATTTAAAAAAAACCCAAAGCATAGTTACTTTTATCTTAGAAAAGTACAAGCAGTAAAATGAAAGTTAGGACTCTAGGACATATATAGCATACATAGCATAAACAAAGGTCTTCCAGGTGCAGATGGAGCAAGCAAACATCATCTGATTTCAGTAAGTAATGAGTATATCCAACAAGTAGCCTCTTGAAGGATATATTGGCTGAACGTAAAACTGCTTCTTGATCAGAAAAATAAGGAATTCTGGTTCCTTAAGAAAGCATATTCTATTGTTCTTACCCCAACAGCCTTACTTCTGTCATGTTCCTGAAGTCCCACCACAATACCCTCATAACCTCCCACCTCCCTCCAACCTAGCTGTTTGGCTGGTGAAAAGGGAGGACATGCTGATGTGGGGTTCCCTGCATCATGGTTGACTGGGTAGTAGCACCCAACTAGGCATAATGGTGCTGGGAGCAAATCATGTCTGAGTCCTACCCACCTTTCCCTCCAAGGGACTCTCTTTTTCATCAAGCCACTAACTCCATTGAAACCTGAACCAACTTATCCTCCACATTTTTCCTGCCCTGTCCAATATGGTTATGATAGTGCTCACTGAGCTTAAGCACTGTTAGAAGACAGATACAGGACAGACCAGTTGGTAAGACAGGCTACAAACACACAAGATGATCTCTTGTGAGAGCCTCATCATTTCTTCTGAAGTCAGGACTGACAACAGCAATAGTTTTCTTAGGTTCTAGGAATATTCTTTTTCCTTCTTCTCCCAGGCCTCTTAAAAAATTCACGCCAATTGCTCTGGACAGATTCAAACGTGTGAAAGAAAATGAAAGGGGAAGAGAAAGCAAGCACAAAAATAATCTTTTTAACCGGCTTATAGGAAAATTGGAATACATTTTTGATTGTTCATAGCATATTCAAAGATGAATTTCAAAAATTTATAAAGCCATTTTCACTCTCAAATCTCTACCTTATCAAACTGCTATCTTTACAAGATTGCACACCTTCTCAAGTACTTATTTACTTCTTGAAATGCAAATTTTTAAGAAGAATTCATTTTCTGCCCCCTCAAAAAAAAAACATGAAGGGCTTTCAGAAGCTGATTTACTTTCTCATTTGTACGAGGTAATGCAGTATATTTGCATAAAACAGTCAAAACTTTTTTTTTGGTAATGTAATAGGTAGCTAACTATGTAACCCCTGCCGTTTTAAAAGACAGTCCCCTTGTTAGGAAACCGTTCAAAGTGATAATTTCCGTAACTCAGCATCTCTTTCTGGATAATTAGATGTATTATGAATATGCAGATTTCAGAGCGCTCATTGGCTTAAATATGTCCCACTCCTCAAGAACATCACCTTCCATAAAAACAACTGTATTGCCAAGCAGCAGGCTGCCATCCAAACTCGTATTAAACATTCATCTGCAAAGCTCGAATACAGATCACACCAGACAGAATTACCTTTGCCCAACCTTTGTGAAGAAGGACTATTTCTCTACTGGTACTGTGACCTGTATGCATAAGATTTTCTTGCAGCAGATCTTTACAAAGTCTTTGGGGAGGACAGGGGTGGAGATTTCATGCCATCTACATTATCACAGAATCCAAGTTAAATAACATAACGACAGCACCATCCAGTGGCAAGATCTTCCCTTCAGGAAGTTCATCACTCACATCACTTACAGTGATCCTGCTGGAACAACTGTAAAACAGCTAAGTAGGGTACTTCTACTTCTAATCACAGTTTTTTGAGCAGCCAGGGTACCGAGAACATTTGGTGGGAAATGCAGTACTAGCAAAGACTCTGAAAAGAACAACTGCACATATAAGTAATTGTGCAAAACCAACACTGAACTGCAAGTATCAAATATAAGATTCTCAACTTTTAGTATTCACGAGACCTGCACTGCAAGTTTATTCCAATGGTGAAATCCTAGTAATATATTCAATTAAGGCTGAAAATCCTGAACTAGGAAGCTCCTTATTGCTTCTTTACAAAATGATTCAGTGTCTTCTTAGTATATACTTAAAAAAGCAAACAAACAAAAAACCACTGCCCCCTCCAAAAAGAAACTAAACAACTGTTCTCTGTATATTTCAGGCCTGCTCATTCCCCTTTAATTTTTTTTTTTTTTAGTTCACTGTCAGTCAAGTTTCTCCCTTCTATTCCTTTGGTTTATGTCTTATTTCCTCAGAAAATAGAATATTTTATGGTTTTGAGTACCAGACTGGTGATGCCTACTCATGGTAGGCCCCTGTGGCAGAACCAACAGAGATCACCAAAAAAAGGCTGCTGGCTGTACAGTAATTGCCATCTGCAATAAGCAAGGAGACAGGAATTGAGAAAGAAAGAGTTGGTTATAAAGACATTTGCAGGGTGTTTTTCTCTGAGTTGAGACAATAAATAGAGTCACACAGTTTAATAGTTCAGCATCCAACCCTTGACACAGTCACATCCTTCCAACTTAGGAAAGGCTCCCATAAATTGTGTCAGCCACTAACATATGTATTTGGACAACCACGACAGCATGATTTCCTCTTCGTTGTAAAGTGGGATGTTCACACACTGGGAAGTTTTAAAGAAAGCTGCTGTTTCAAAACATTCCCATAGCTGCTGTTGGGATTATAACCCAAAATCTGGGGGGTTTGGGTGGGTTTTTTGTTTTGTTTTGTTTTTTTAGATTCAGAAATCTGGGCAGGGCTGCACCAACAGAAGGGAATAGTAGATTTATTCACTGTTGCATACAGACATTTTGCACTGTTGCTGAATGATACAAATGTTAGCTGAAGAAATTACCTATTTTAGAAGAGTTATTTGAGTTCAGAGGCAAATTAGAATAGCCCACCTTGGCTTTCACCAATTCTGTACAGAAACTTGCCACTACAATTTAAAAGTACACTGTTAAATACTGTAGTTGCATATCTTGTTTAAATATTCATTTTCAACTTAAAGCACTCAACACATTTTTGCACTAATATTGAATATCCCAAAATACTCTTTCCAATACAGTGCAAGACTGTGATTCTACCTTCCTATCTTTATTAGTCCAAAGACCTGCACATATCCTGCTGATCTATATCTAGAACAAGCAGGATAGGAGAATGCGTGTGTTTTGTTTATGCAGATATTAGAAATTAAAAACCAAAATGAATACGCTTATATTTTACACTGTCTGCAGCTCTATTGTTACTCCCCTCACAGTCAGAGCCAGCTACATCAGTTAAAGAGACAAGGCGAGGCCAGGACATATGTACTGGGGGCAGGGTGCTTAAGATGCTTAACTGGCACAGGGAGTTTATCTCCATCACCTCCCACACGCTCCTGCACCAGCCTGCATAATGTATATTGGTTTCAGCTGCTCAGCAGAGACACTGGCATCTGCAGCTGCAACTGCACCAGCTGCCTCATGTGAGCAGAAGGTAGCACTGAATCCCTTGCAGCAGCTGCACTCCATCTGTGATCGCTGGTTTGGGGACAGAAGCTGCCATGTGTGGCAGTTGCTGTTGCCACTTCTTGTAAAGCAAGGTCATCTGATCATACAGTCAGTTCGGTACTAGGGCAAGAGACCCCCTTCAGAATAAGCAGATGGCTCCGTGGTTAAGGCACACAGCTTCTGATTTTGCAGCGAGTTTCCCATGCAATTTGAAGCCAGCTACATTCCCTGTTTGCTTTGGCCACAAATCCATAAAATTACAATCTTATCTAACAGAACGCTGCAAGAACAAATCAATTTAAATGGCTGAGACACCCATATACAATGATTACTGAACTTTCTAAGTATGTAGATCAGAAGATGAGATATTTCCTGGCAAATCCTCAATGCTATTCATGATCAGTAAGAAAGCAAATCAGCTTTACACTAAAACACAAACTTATCTCCCTGCCAACGTAAAACCACATACCCATACCAGACATGCACACTTGCACTGCTAAGAGGGGCTTCTAGATGCCCTGATTAAATCAGACAGTCAACTTTCAGTGACCTCTTCCATCACACTACTAAAATGGCTTAAGTCTCTATTTTCCTCAGACTAGGGGCTACTCTGCCTGCTCTACATCTTGGCCTGCAGGGGTGCATAGGTGCACAGAACCTTACCCTAGCAAATAGATATGCCCATTCCCTTTGCCTATGACCCTGTCCTGCCAAACCTGCACTGTGCTGGCTCCCCAGTTAGATTGGGGGAAAAAGGCAATGGTTCTCAATTTCCATGAATTCTCTAATCCCTATTTGCTGCCCTTTCTCTACCAGTTTAGTTGACTTATGGGCATTAGTTCTGTTTCATCCTGCAAGCCCTCTGCCACCTCACACTCTCTCAGTGGGATCTGATGCAAAGGAAAACTTCTGTAATGAAACAGAACTGACAAATTTTGTACCCTGATTTCTTGTAACAGGAAGGTTCATCCATAAAACCTACTTCAACAGTACAAACAACTGTTGTTCATAAATAAGTTATATACAACTTTGATGACCCCGATTTGAAAATGATGACAAACTGCCTTCAAGTCAAAGTCTCCTGCTTACCCATAGGCAAAGAACAATCCACTCCCAAGACCATCACAATTACCGGCCATTCAATTCTCTGAAGCAACATTAGAAATTTGAGTCAAAGAAACACTTCCAAGAATTAAACATACAAAAATATTTCGTTGGTCTTTTATGTTGTGTATCTAGAGGACTTCTGAGAGTCAATTATCTGAATTTTTCAAGTACCTGCTTTTCCTTCATTCATTTCAGGGGAAGGGGAGGGAAGAAGTCAATCGTATTTGAACAGAGCTGGAAGACTGCATCCCTTTCTTGGCAACACACTTCATGAAGTACCCAAAACAACTGGAGGGAGGCCAGAGGATAGCAGTGGAATCAGGAAGAAGTTGAGGTGATGTGTGCTGCATCCTGCATTCTCCAGTCTACAGATGAAAAGGACAGGCTTGAGAACATAAAAAAGCACCAGTAGGAAGGGAAAAATCTGCTCTGATTCAGTGGAGATGAGGACAGCTGACAGAACTGAACTGTATTCAGAGCAGATTAAAACCTAGATTTAGTGTGAGGAGGGGAACTTTTCAGTGGGAATGAAGCGGCACACCAATACGGATTATTGCTGTGTCTCCACATGACATCTTACTATTTCCGAAGACCTTTAGAGGAGACTAGACAAATATCTGCCAACAACAACAAAGATGCATCTCTAGCTGGATTAGGTAATGAAACAAAATGATCTCTTGAGGTCTCTTTCTAAAGTTGTACTAAATTATTTTCACACAAGCCATTTAATCTGCTCTGATAAATGATCAGCTCCTCTAAAACAGCAGAATCCACTTTACCAAGTGCTAATTGGTACTCTTGGGGTTAAGCTTAACCCAGAAATGTCTGAATGGGCAACAGACTTCTCTATTGTTTCAGTGGCTGATAAACTATACATCTTATTGTGTGGGTTGGTGGTTTCTTTTGGGGTTTTTTTGTTTTGTTTTGAGGTTTGGGGGGGGGGGGGGGTGGGGGCGGGGCAGCACTTACATCTGTAAATGAAAATACTTTTAAAGCTAAATTCGCGAAGACAGTGATGTTGCATTAGCAGCTTTGGAAACTGAATAGCTGATGTGATCATGCCTTTTTTTTATAACGGTGTAACAACCAAGACATCAGTTAAATTTATAAGGAAATTCAGTTCTAAACTATCTCACTGAAAAAGACCTTAAATGAAAAAATTGGAGTCCCACCACAGGAGAAATATATACCACATTATTCACTGGAAAGCACAGAAACATCCAATAACAACAGGACTACACCACAACACAGCTCATTACCTGATCACTTAGGGAAAATGCTGGCATTATATCCTGACTATGTATCTTATGGAATTATGAAGAAACAATAAATTACATACTTTATACTTTTAAACAGAACACACACACAGAGGTGCCATCAAGTCCACAAAAACCTGAAGCTATTAAAAAAAACAAGTGAAAGATGTCTGCATTTTAATTTTCAGTTATAGCATATTTTGTTAAAGCAGATTTTTTCATTAAAATGCAAAAATATTGAAAGCTGAAATTCTCAACCTACTCTTAGGACTATGCAAAAATATGAGTTTAACATAATAATGAATATCTTTGCTTTCTTTTGCATTGACCAGCTTTCAGGTAATCATACCAGCAGCAAAACTGAGGCGATGATTTCAAAAGAGATAACTGAACTATCATTGTGGGTTTTGCAACTTTGCCTATTATAACATCATCTGTTAACACAGTAAGCAAAATACTACGTTTGTGGACTGTGTTACCAAAACCAACCACAAGCAGTTTGCTTGCTGTACACAGGTGCATCTTACCTCAAGTTCAAACTGTGCATGTACATGATATACAACAAAATACATATTTCTTACTTGCACTGTTTTTAAATAGTGTCCATGAAAGTAGCAAGCCTGCTCATTTCAAGTTTAGAAGTCTTTAAAAAAAAGACAACAGTGCACTACCAAGTACCTTGAAGTGGTTAAAAGCTTTAGACATTTCACATCTTCCCCTGTAGCCTTCAGTAGACGGCCTTAAAGCTAGTTACTACCTAAGGCACCACCTTGTGGCAAACCAGTACTGACTGCATGGCCCTGTTCTGCGGCTTTCAAACCTTGCCACAATTTCAACAGCCTCACTGCGTGTTTCATTAGAATCTGAACATAAATGGAATTAAGAAAGGACCTGCCAAAACAACGTTTTCTGAAGATTCTCCAGGTACTCACACACACACTACATTTATGAAATTAATGAAATTTCATAAAATGCTCAGGCAGTTAATTAACTACTTTTCTACACCTAGTGCTGTCTCCAGAGGACCATGAGCTAAATACAACACGTAACTAGTACCGTAAGAAAAAATAATAAAAATCCCATGTTAAATTAAACTCATTCTCTCTCTCAGAATACTTCAAGCTGCAAGATATAAGGCAAGAGCCTGATGGCTCAAAACCATCCCACAGTAGTGGGTTTTTTTATATACTCTTTCTATGAGACACTAAGACAAACGGCGTATCCTCCAAGTTAGTAAAAGGACGAATTAGTCACTTCTAAATTGTAGAAAATCTCATTTGGTGCTACACTGCATAACACGAAAATTAATACTCTAAAGACAGATTTTATCCAATTCTAAATTGTGTGCTTCTGCATCTTTGCACAGAAACCCTTCCAGCTACCTTAACTAAGACATCGCTACCAATATTGCACGCTCTGCAGCTTAAGACTGCATCTTACTGTAAGTATGAACCCCAGGCTCTACCTGAGAGAAATCAATACAGTGACAGAGATATGCAGCACTATGGAAAAACTAGTCTGCACCTTGAAAACTCAGTCTTCAAAGCCATCAGTGGTTGCAGTCATGTCACTACTGTATGTGCACTGCACTTGGTGCACACCTGGAGTCAATGCAAAACACAGTTAACACCATTTTTCAAACCATTCTTTAGTTTGTTGTAAAGTAAGAAAAGTGTCAAGTGAAGTGGTGAGGGAAAAGTCTCCTTATGAACAATCATGCCTCACTCACTGCCCAAACAGCATTTATTGAAACATGAACCCCAGAGGGACAAAGGGGGCAACTGTTTTGGGCTCTCTGTGAAGGCACTGCCACGAACACTGGGTGAGTGGCAAGCCGAAACCCTCCACAGGAGTTCAGAATATGTGAACCTTCTAACTGCGGGCATTCAATGCAGTGCTGTGGGCTATCTGCCCAGGCTGTGCTTGAGGGCGATTTCAGGAACAGGCTGCAAAAGGAGAAAATTATTCCCTTGCTTTAAACCAAGAATGTAGAGTACATACTAAGTAACAGTAACTCCTACCAGAGAGAGCAACAGAGTAACTCATCTCATTAGCTCACTCTTCTCACTAGGAGAGCCAGGCAGGTCCATAAATACATCTGTTCCTGCATAAATTCTAAGAAATCGTTATGAAAGATCAATTTAACTCAATAACCACTACTGTGGGAGCTCCTGAAAGCTCTCAAATTTGAGCTGGAATTATAGTTTGGAATATTCTAAAACATCTTTCCCTTGGAGGATCTTGTGATCTCTCAGATGTACCACTTAAAATGTGTTAGTGATAATCAAAGTAGAGGACACATGTACTTGAAAAAACACCTCTTGAAACTAAGAGAAGAAAAAGTAGTATACAAGATTAAGTCTTATAGGAGCAAGGCCACAGAACAATAATAAATCTGACACTAGGAACTTCCATGACTTGATTTAAGCAAATGAAGTTTCAGTCCTCTAGCAGCTGTTTTTAGACATTTTGTTTATGGGTTCGCATGTGTCACACACAAAACACGTTGGATTCTTCATTGACTTTCACATCTATTCTTCTCTTTCCCCTCCAGTTCTCCTCCTTCCTACTACCATGGAAATGTTGTATCACAGAGTCTCAAATAAGCAATTCAGGCTAAAAAACCAAGCTTTTTCTCAAAACCAGAGCCACCTTCTTATCTGTCAACCATAGCTATTACCAGAAGCTTTCTTTGATTTTATAGCAAATCACCACTGTGTCACAGAAGAATGAATCCACACTAATTTCCAAGAACTGCTTAATAATAAAGAAGATTCTAACAGAGCCTATAAAGCTATGGAGCAAATTTTTTCTTTAATATACTACATACACAAAATAATGTAAACAAAGGCAAAAGGCATAATTACAATGCTGCACTGATACATCACCACAATTTAAAAATATTGATCCAATACGTTTACTACCCTGTATAAATAACCTACAGATTACTTAATTATATTGTATAATTTCATTTTGCATCCCACTATTGATGTTATGAAGTAACACTTGTAATTTTTAATTTTAAGCAGATGTAAACACAGCCTCTAGCAAAGAAGAAAAAAAAGGCATTTCAGCTATAATTTGATTCTCATTTTTTTGAAATTTTACCCTGGCTTGTCTGTTACCAAGAATTTCATAAAATTATCTGCATAACTCTAATTTGTATCGGTGTTGTAGTCAACATAATTAGGTGGGAGAGGTAGGCAGGCAGAGAACTAAAGGGAAAAACAGAGGGAGGAATCCGTAATAGTGATTTTGTAGCTAACCATAAATCTTTTTTTTTTTTTGTACACTTGAGTCAAGCCTTTATATATACCACAGAAGTGGTAAAACAAATCGAGAGGAATCAAACTGCAATTTAAATTAATTTCTGCAGAGGGAGCCAACAACCCAAGGAACGGGATTAACAAAACGCATTCCACATCAGCACAGTTCTTCCCAACCATCAAGCTCTTTCATTACGTTTACGTGTTTTTCAAATACCCACAGCGCATCATTGATTCTTACTGCACAGAGTCCCCAAGCATTTAATGAACGTTTACTTAAAGTGCGTGATTACAGATCATAGAACAAGCAGTGTCATTATACAACAGAACCTGTATTTGCTTTGGGAGAAGGTGGCACATTAAGAGACTGATCATTCTAATTTACTATTTATTCATTTTAAAAAGTAGTTTAGAAATTTCCATTCGTAGCAATTCTAAAAATATTATATTTTGTAAAAATGAATATCGATTCCACTGTAGACATTTTTATTGAAGTTTTCATACAAACCTCTACACCAGGAAACAGGCCAGTGTGATAGCTTGATCTAAAAAAAGGTGAGGTGGAAATCTAGAATAAAGTTGTGTAAAGATGAGAGTTGGTAAGCTTTTTCATAAAGCTGGGCACCTTGATATTGCCCTAAGTTTTCCACATTATTTTGTTGCCAAACCACATTTCATATTACATACTAATCCACTCAAGTGTAATTACAAGTGAGGTATATTATATAAAGGAACTCAGCAGCTTTGACAGACGTCTGTGACAGGTTCATGCATCACCCCAACTATACAAATCATCTATGTTGTCAGCATATGTTGAGTAGGCCAACAAAAGATTTAAGCTTAGTAGTTCTGATATGTTCGTATCTCTTCCCTCAAAAAACCAATTTTCTACCCTCTTCTTGGGGGTCAACAGGGTGGATAAAAAAGGCATTTTAGAAAGACTACACACCAACAGGATACTGAATCCTAAATGCAAATATATGCCAGGACTTTTGAAAGTGCTACTGAAGATAAACTGCACCCTCTAGTGGTACAAAATACTGTAGCTTGGTTGTTTCCAACAGCATTAGTCAGTAAGTTGCATCCCTTTATGTCCCCAGCATTCATGCCCCTCTCACTGCATGTTGAACCAACAATGAGGTAAGGTTTGGGGTTCAGACTCTCAGCTTTTGCACTTAAGTATTGTGACAGATCGTGATTTACCTCAGTAATCCCCCCAAATACAAGGAAACTCCACTACAACATTCCCACGAGAGGTTCAAATCCCTTTTGCATCTTCTAGCTTTCTAACATAACCTAACTACTTCTAAAACCCTACTGTAAATTTCTATACTCTTTCCCAAGCATCCTACAGGCCCTCTATAATCTCAAACAGCCCTACTATTCCTCCAAGATTCATCCTTCCACTACTCACTGATATGCATCTTAGCTAAGCAAAACCAGAACACAAAAATCCCAGATGCTACAGGTAATTCAAAACTGTATCAGTCACCCAAATAACTCTTCTCAAGCTTCAGAGTCCCTCTCTCATTCAGTTTCACTAAGAAAAAGTATTCATATAGCAAGTATGCAGCTAAGAACGAAATACCTAAATAAATTCCTCTCAGCAAACCTGCAGCAGAGCAACACATCTGCCCTCCCTTCTGACTGCAACACATCCAGCAGCTGACAGAAGAGAAAGGAAGCTTTTATTTATCTTCCTCTTTCTCACTTCATGGCCTTCATCTCTCTAAGAAGACATATTCTGAAAGCAGAGGTGGCTGTGGGACACAAAATACCTGACACATTTCCTACTTTCTCCTTCAACTAACTCCCAAAGAAGTTCTGTTCTGTCATGACCAAATCTGCTTAAACAAAATAGTTTATGAAATTGTACAGCCAGCAGTCAAAGCTGTATTAAAACAAGTGTCCTGAAGCACTGATTACAGACTCAGTGGTACCCCTAAACTCCAAACAATGCTTTTAAGACTCAATTAATACATTTTAGTTACCTATACATACAAACTAGGCAAGCTACCAAGATTTTGCTACAGTACATGTTTTAGTACAAGAGAATATTACTAAAAAACTCCAACACTGCTGACAACATTGCAGTGAAAATGGATTCTGCACTGGGTAAATTGTTTCTACTTACCAAGACAACTTAGATCACACCCCATCACTTGCTGCAGCTATCTTAGATTTATTCTCCTCAAAAACTTTTGATGTGGAACCATAGTAAAAAAAAAAAAAAAAATCAGTCTAGGTAACACAAGCACACTCACACCAGACTATACTTGGTTAACATGACCCTCAGTTAAAGTCATTCAGTCCAATTCTGAGATTTAAAAACAGTAGCAACTCTTGTAAACGGCCTATAAAAGGATCAGGAGAAATATCTCCTTTTTGTTTTATTTTTGAGTTCATAATTATTTATTATTCTCAGAAGGGGAAAGACATGCAACACTAAGGCCTCACCAACCTTAGTATGTCCAAGTTTCCCCAGCAGTCTTGTATGATGGAATTCTTTTTTCCTGTCCTCAAAGTTACACGGGATTAGTTGGGTTGGGGGAGGTGGGAAAAATCTCCAGGACATGTCTTCAGCCACAAATGCATGCTTACCTTTTAAAACACCTCTGCAGACTGAACCAACTACTGTTCCCCCCTTCTTTGTTACTCTCACTGCAGAGTAACAAACCAGCACACAAACTCACCAGTGAAAACTAGTATGATGGCTCATCTGGTTCACTACAGCATTGCCATGCCTGGCTTCATCATCAGTTAAGATGGTTAGAAGTAATCTGCTAATTTTACATGGAAGCAGGCTAAGGGCATTCCACTCCCTGGCTAAGCTGCAGGACCGTAACCTCCACCTGTGTGCATTCAGGGGTTGATTGGGGATGGGAGGGTAGATATTTCCAGCTGAATTCTGAAAAGCATGTATATATGCACCAACGTACAACTTTAGGGCTTACAAATTCTTTTAATAGGTTTACACTAACAAACTCCCCCAATTTTAAAAGGCTCCTATAGTTGAAGTGAATTGGAAGCAGAGGGGAGGAGAGTGGGAAAAAGGTGATCTTTACCTTAGCTCTTAAAATAGTAAAGTACGATGCCATGTCTATAAACCAACTCCACTGTCTTAGCGGCTGTACTTATCTCTCTAGATAACTAAGATTCAAGGACAACAGGATCAAGTCAAGTCAGAGTGCAGCTGGCCCAATTACCTTTGAGGATAAGGCATTCAACACTTTATGAAACTTACATTTTTATGGAGAACAGCTCCACGGAAGTGATCTCTAGAAGTGAAGGACATCGGCCAGTCAGAGAAAACATTGTGATACTATCAGATGAAGAAGGCCAGAATAAGTCATCCTCACTGGGTAAGTCAACATAAAAGCTGGTGACAATTGGAAGACCGGAAGATAAAGTCTCTTAAGCAGGGGGATTTGGGCACTGAACAGGAATACGAAGAGTCTCACTTTGGTTGTATTTAACTTTAAAAGATAAGGACAGGTTCAGGAGAATACCTTAGTTACAAGGGCATTGAACCTGAAAATAAGTTCATAACCAAATCAGTGACAATTACCCTAGTGGTAAATTGTCTTGCACCATTCCCTAGATTTGGCATTTCTTTTAAATATAAAAGCCTATCTAACTGTCAGAAAAGGAGAGTTAAGTACCTAAACTCACTGTAAGTTAGATCAGAGAATTTAGCTTGAAGGAGTGAAAGTGCTCTGAGGATCAACACTGTTTAATCTGTTCTGCACCGTACAGTTAATGTGGTCCCTGAAGAAGAGTACATACACAGCGTATCAAAAAAGTTCCAAAGGTCTTTCCTGAAACAACATGACACTGACCTACAAGAGTTTTTCCCCCGTCAAGTATCCAGCGACACTCAAGATGTCAAGGTCAATGGCAAAAGCACGTTCAAACTCTTTCATTGGAACCAACACCACATAAATCACCTCAGTAGCTACTGTAGTGATAACAATGAAAAACCAAGGAAAGGTTTCTGTTGCAGCTGATTGACATAATTTTTTTTTTACTCAATTTTCTTTATTTAAAGGAGTTCAACCCTCCATTTAAGAAGTGACTATGCTGTAAGCATATCAGTAACCAATATGCAATTAAGTAATATGCAACCTACTTAAAATAAAAAGCTGAAACCGGATTTTAGGATGTTGAAATTACTTCAAATGAAATACCTCACATCAAATGGTTCAGTTTAATCAGTATCTATTGTGCAAATAAAGCTTGTGTACACAGTACAACTTGTACTGTGCAAAATATAAACCTGTATGTCATTTAACTTGTGTTTAACCCCTCAACATTCTAATACTTTTAATATTTCTAGCTTCCATCTTTTTAAATGGTCTAACACATCGAATGGGTTAATCGTAATTATGCTGTCCATAAGTGCTCTGTCATTAGAGAGAGTGCTCTACATAAAACCAATCTTATCTACCGCGCAAAGACAACTGCTGATGTCTGTCTTGTGCCTGGAGCTCAGGCAGTTTGTGTGTCCCAGGTACATTACCATGATGTACAAATCTGAGTTAAACATCTTATTCCATCCTCTGAAAGAACACGGAAATTTTATTTGGCTAGTAATTCAATCACTAAGGCTTTTAGAAAATAATTGGTTTTCCAAAGAAATAAAATCTTCCTTACCAGAACACATTTTTACTGTTTGAAATCTATGACCTTACCAAGAAACATTCTAACACTGGAAAACCTGACAGCTATAGATTTTAATCCATCTGAAACAATTATTTGATCTTGCACATGGATAAATTGCTTAAGCCTTTTGGGGGTACCATGAAGTAATGCAAAATAATGCTAGTGTAATAATGGAAAGAGATAATCATGTGCAAGAACTGAAAGTTTAAAATAGAGAAGAAAATAAAGGGGTTTTGCTTATATCTAAGCATGCAGATGCACACAGAAGGGACCGAATGCCCCACTACCTCTATCCTGAAAGGAAGAAATGTAAAAGCAAACCTAAAAATCTGTATCTTGTTTGGAAATACAAATTTTACATCAATATTCCTCTAGTCATCATGAAGACACTGATTAAAATTATGTAAGGGCTGACAAGGGAATAATTTTCTACAGTCTTCCATACCAACTCTCTTAAAAAAAAAAAGGCAGTTACATAATACAGATTTGAGGGATGGCATAGAGGACATTCCCATAGGACATTTTTGAGGCAGCTCACAGAAAACAGCGAGTGAATGAGGCAAGAAGAAAACCGGAGTTCATACACTGAGTATAGATCTTCAGCCACTGGTATTAGTGTGCAAGAATTACCAACACCAGTAATAAAGTAGACAATTACTTCACATAATGAAGAGCTTTAAGAATAAGATAACTTTTTAACTGAATTCTGAAATAAAAAAGTATTGTAGTATTGCCTTTATGTAAACTGTGTGCTTACACATACAAGCAAGCAGGAATGTTCCAATTGTGCCATCTTTCATCAAGTGAGCGCTTTTCTCTCGTTTCATACACTAACCCTTTACTGAACTAACCAGTCATCACAGAAAGCATACCGAGCTCTGCTAAGTCCCCTCCACTTTCAAAACATGTATATAGTTCAAGAGTCAATAACTTGTAAAACATCTGTATCTGTTTTAAAAGATAATTGGGTAAGGGAAAAAACAACAAAACACCACAACACAAAAACACACCAAACAATCCAAAGGTTTCAAAAACAGGCATACAAACCCAGAATTCCCCTCACCCATATCTACCTAATATGCAGGCAATATCTACCAGCCTTCTAACTCTGCATTTTCCAAATATATATATACATGTCTATGCACAGTACCCAGTATTTGCTTTCAACTCAATTGTAGAGCTTCTGTATTTCAGTAGCTGGTGTGTCAAAATTAAAAAAAAAAAAAAAAAGGTTATTTTGCCTGAAAACAGAAAACAATATAAAATCTGAATAAATCTGAACTTCAAGCTTCTTTGGTTTGGGCATTTCGTTAATGAAGGAACAAAATAATTTAATATGCTGCTACTGCAGCGTTTGATTAGGCATCCTATGGCTATTTCTACTGCAAGACAAAAGAACGATCTGTTTAACAATGGATCAGATTCTTTCCCCAAAACCAAGAGTTTTACTGTACAAAATCATATTAGCCAAAATAAGCAAAATTTCAATATAACTGACACTGGTGACTCTTGGCTAGCATTCCACACTACAGCCCAATTGCACTAATGATAATTTGAAAAGGTAGGAATGGATATCACAGGAGTAGGCAAATTAAAGTAATGAGTGAACACACTGAAGCTGGGACCAAAAAATTTCTTCCTGTTAATTTCTGCCTCATTAAACAAACATTTCACTTACACATACCATACTTGAGGCAGTAGCTGTTAGTGTAACCACTGTAATACATAAAGTATCAACTAGGATAAACACCGAGGTATTGAAATTGCATGTGCAGCAACTGCAGTTAGTAAAGAATTTTTAAAATAAAGCAGTGAAAAAAATTCTGTAACATCTTTTTTTGAAACAATTTTCAGACAAGCTATGTAATTTACAGCAGATAATACTGAAGTGCAGAAGCTATTTATGCAAACACAGAATTTTTGCTTCAGGTCTTGAATAATATATGTATGTACACTAAAAGGTAAATTCATAACATGCATGTTTATCACCATAAAAGAGCTTACAGTTCTTTGTGCTTCTCCTCTGCCAAAATTTGGTCGTTCGGCTTCAGCCCATACCTTGAAAACAAACCACAAAACACAAAGCAGTTACTCCTCTGAGAATATAGCCATAAAATGTAGTTTTAATTTCAAAGTGGCAAATTATTAAACTGTGTAATATTTATTGATTCAGGTACCTCAGGTATTGTAGAAACAGCAGAAAAGTTCTCTAAAAAAATCATTACAAGTTTATTATAGTAAAATTAACATCACACAAAACTTTTGCTTTATATCACAGTTTCAAACTGTATCAGATACTTTGGCTTGCTATATATCAAAATCATTGCACTCCATAGCAT
The DNA here is from genome assembly GCA_027574665.1 of Rhynochetos jubatus. Taxonomy (NCBI): domain Eukaryota; kingdom Metazoa; phylum Chordata; class Aves; order Eurypygiformes; family Rhynochetidae; genus Rhynochetos; species Rhynochetos jubatus. The sequence goes on from CM050655.1 coordinate 17,279,254, forward strand.
AAAGTGTACACTGATCATATGGATCTGACGAAACATGCCACTGAGGAACACGGACAATGTGAACACTAAAACTGGCTGTAGTGTTTCCCCCTATACAAAATAAATCTATTGTAATCCATACCAAAAACATTCCATAGAAAAAAATACACTTAAACAACAGGTTATTTAGAAAAATTTCTGCAGTTCACACAGGCAACCTCTGATGAAAGTGAGAGCTTGAGAGAAAAACCTTCTCTATTAGCTTAACCTAATAGGCAGTTTAACAGTCTGTTGCCTACACTGTCTAAATCAGGGGGGAAAAGGAACTCGGTGTCCCCCAGCTCAGGCTACTACTAGTCGTGCTGCAGGCTGCACTGTCACTCACTTTGGAAAACCTTTAATAAATGACCTCACTTCTGTTCTGCCTCAGAGAAAAATCTTTTGCTATCTTAAAGTATTCCACAAATTTAACTGCTATGGGGTTTGCTTTTTTGGGTTCAGGGTTTTTTTGTTGTTGTTTGATTGGTTTGTAAGACAGTCATACATGATCTGAGCAGTTAAAAGCCAAGTGTCCATTCACTAATTCTGCAAACAGCTAAGTGCTCACCCTGCACCAGGCAAAAGGTTCAAACTGTCCCTTTGCCCTCTGTTCTTGTTCCTTGCTCCAGTCAACTGCAGACCCATAAATTACTCTTCCTGAGGAAAGGTTCTGGTCACCGATCAACTACAGTCAAGCTACCTTGCAAACTGATTTTTGTTTCAAATAGACAAAATTTGTGTTTCTCTATTCCTTATAGCATTTTCTGATGATACTCCCCGAAACTTTTTTTTTTCAGCATGCATTTAAAATGCAAGCATCAACCCCGGACACATTCTCAAGCTCACGACTGCTGCATTCAAACATACAAGACACCAACTGACTGACCCATTTTTTCTTGTTCACATATGCAGAGACTGCCTTCGGTTATTTGCCATAATATCACGCTGACTTGCACCCATTTATCCACTTTGCTGCTTAATCCTTCATGCAGTCACCTCTAATCAGGATACAGTGGGGTCCATGCACATTCTCCTTATAAATGCAGGGTTCGCATTAGACTCCTACAACAAGCAGACTATGCTGTAACACACTGTTCAGTAACTGATTCAGGTCAATAGGTTTAATTGCTGAGTCTTCTTCAGAGTTCACCATCCTATCACTCTTTACGCCACAACTTCTAACTGTTGCCATCTTATTTACCTCCAAATCAGTGTTCTCTGTGGTGAACAGTATCTGGCTCTTCTGTAATGAAAAAGAGTCTAGCCCAATGCCAGTCTCTTCACGATGCTGCTACACCTCCCTGATCTCTCCCTTTGTCATGTCTTAAGCATTTTATTGATAGCAAATACTTACATATCAGAGAAAAAGCAAAAAGCTACCATGAAATTCTAAAGCAACATCTTTCAGAAGTCAAAGGACACTAACTCTTCTTATGCAACTTGCAATCTTACTTAAAATGAAATTAGGTCATTTGTTAAAAGGATCTGCCTGTCATAGACAGACTGACCCCTGGTTAATATGCAATCCATTTTGTAAATGGAGATAATTTTGCCCATTAAAAAGATATGCCCACATAAAGTCCCAACCATTCTTCACGAAAAATAACACTGCATGCTTTTCCTCTGACCAGAAATCAGACTACTTGCGCTAGAACTGAATAGAGTTTTTATGTACTGAGGGTACAGAAATTATACTTGTACTTGAGCTTTTCAAAGCCTCCAGATTCCTTGTCCCTTCATGTTTTTTTTAAAACCATAATTTAACCCTTACAGTTATTCAGAGGAAAAAAACCAAAATCCTTCACTACTTTCTCAGAGCAGTAAGTCAGCTACAACAAAAGCCATGTAACGTCACGGGAATGCTGTTTAACAGATGTGTGATTTTCGTCTGGGGTATGTCACTGGCATACCACAGAGGGGTGTGGGAGGGACACAGTTGCTTCCCCTAAGGCTTGCAGAATGATTCTTTTGGCAAACCTTAGCTTACCTAATCTTTTTCATCATGAAAATGGCATTTTTCTCATATTCTACCTTGACCCCTAAAGACATTGCTTTGATAGCAACTTGTGAAAGAAGGCTTCCCACCAAGGGACATGCTTGTAGAGTTCAAAGTTTTGTTAGTACTTCATGCATTAAGACAGGATGCATATTGTATTTCATACAGAGCTGCTGAAGTATTTCATAAATTTGACTGTGCAAATAGCACAGTGAACAGCTTACATAATTTTTCCCAACATGTGTTTCATAGGCAAGATTGATAAGCACCAGTTGGCTCTTCCTAAGTGATGAAGGTTAGATTTGGGAGAATTTCTCTGAAAAAACATTTTAGGAGCCAAGAATACTGCAGAACAACATACTGTATGTGTATGATCCATTTACAAGCCTGGTATTAAACTACTAAGTAGAAGAGAAGCACATATGCTACAGAAGTCAAAGGAACTGGACAGACTACAACTTTGCTTTTTCCTACTGTCTGCCATGTGAAATTCCAAGTTCAACACACCTTTGAATGCTAAATAATGATTAGTTTTTTCATCTATCCAGTACCAAACTGTGATACAGTTTGTATTGGGTTTGCATGGCAAGGTTTTAGTAGCGGGGGGGCTACAGGGGTGGCTCCTGTGAGAAGCTGCCCCTATGTTTTGCAGGGCCAACGTCAGCCAGCTCCAAGACGGACCTGTTGCTGTCCAAGGCGCAGCCCAGCCACAACAGTGGTAACGCCTCTTGGGATAACGTGTTTAAGGCAGGAAAAAACTATACCAGAAGAGAAGAATTTAATTTACTGGAAGAGTAGCCAGGTTCCAGCCCGCCCTTCCAAACTGCAGCTGCACGCAATCATAAAGTTGAACAGCAGAAGCGCCCCAACTGCAGCGATTATCGCACCACACAGACACATATTTCCCTGAAACTGGTGCAGCTGCCTGCCCACATACAGCCCCCCCCAGCCTCCGAGCATCACAGCTGATGGCTTCTGGCAGTCTCACAGGCTGATTGTACCTTGGGTAAAATTTCCACTTTTGGAAGACAGCAGCTTTCTCCCCAAACTCAGATCCTTACGGAATTTCTTAAGCCACGTCGTGTTCTAACCTTTAGATACCATCGTATCACAGTCACTCCTACATACCGATTCTGACCCAAGCTCACGTGACCTAGCTGCAGACCGGAGATAACAGAGATCATTCTACTATCACCTGTCCTCTCATTGCAGTTTAAATGACAAGTTTCACACTGCTTCACATGTCAGTGTGGAGATAGTTTTTTTAAACAGTGTTCTTTCCTACCTGGTTACGCAAAGGCATGCTTAGGCATTTAACTTAGCAAGACCAATGAGGAAGCTAATCTCCCTGTATTTCATCAAGAATCAAAGACCCAACTCACACTTCAGAAAAGCATCTCTCAGTCCTCTGACTGCAAGGGGGCACACATAGTGATGCAGGATGTCTAAATTAGCCTGCTGAGCAAGGCCATTTGAGTGCCTCCCATTGGTCCCTAACTCCGTAACTTCAGAACAAACTGGGGATATATTTCAACAGGGAGAATCTTGAAATAATTTAATTTTAATTATCAAGGATGTTTTAAACTTTCCAAGACAAAGCTATCCTGAACTTCTCAATCTTTTTCCCTCATTTATTCAGTGTAACCAATAATTCTACCATAGCTCTGGTCTGTTGTTTTCTTTCTTCCTTCCTAATTGTTATGTTTCCAGAATCTAATTTTACATACATGCAGATACATATACAATATCAAACTTAGCCCCCTAAAACATTATAAATTCACAACTACACTAATCCTGAATATTTCCCCTTTCCACAAGCCTGAAAATAAAGTAGCACAGACCCAGACTAAAAGATTATTGCAGGCATCCTGAGGACAGGTATTATACAGAGCCAGAATGGTGTTAAAGAAATTAGACTGTAAATACAGCTAAATATCCTCTACCAAAAATTGCCAAGACCACTTGGAAGACTTTTACTGTGTATAACAGCTACACGTACAACTCTGACCAACACATTCTATTTGGTTATAGCGCTACCAAAAACCCCAGTGAAGGCAGCATACTCTTCTCCTCTTGCATGTATATGACCTTCCCTAGCATACACTTGTAAGTTTATTATCTCAATTTCATTTTTTGCAGAAATGTAACATTTAAGTGTCTGCTTTTCAATTTTAAGCATACTAAAACCTGTAAATTCAGCTCTGACTTATGCAATGCCTTTTAAAGATCCTTCTGAAATAGTAATCCTACCACTCCACGCTTTTTTTATTTCCCAGCTCTTAACGTAGGAGTATGAAAATTTATGTGCTTGGACTTGTAGTCAGCACTTTTACAATAATGCTTTTAATGTAACAAAGAGCCATAAGGCATGGTTCCCTTCAGGCAGCATCCAATATTACAAAGCCTTAACCAAATTAAAAAGAAAACACAGCCTACGCTAAATAGGTACTGGCAAAAAACTCCAGATGAATATCAAGTTCAGATCTGCTCTGCGAACAAGAGTGTCCTGAAAAGCTGGTAAAACTCACCTGTCCTAAGGCCCAAAATGAAAATCAGTGATGAGCAAACAGGTTTAAAAAATGGCAGTATATCTTCATCGCTTCAAAATTAATTCACCTTTCAAAATTTTTAACTTGAATCCACCAACCTAAGCAAAAAACTTCTATGGAAACAATAGCTAAAAACTGCACAGATATCAGACTAAAAATCAGTACAGCCATACACACTGCTGCTTGGGCCAGAAGAGCCTCAACAAAACCTGTCCTGCACACTACACAGAAACAAAGGCATACACGAGGCTGTATACAGATCAGAATAATATTTTCATCACTGTTTTCCAGAATACTTGTGAAGGAACTAGAAGCGAGAGATAAAAAGAATTGTTTTGCATTAACCACCAATGGAAGTAGTCAGCATGAAAAACCCAAAACATTAAACTAGTTCAGTAATACAAAATTGTGACAGTAAAGCACTCTAGGAAGCTCCAAGCACACCTGTGCAGATATTCCTCTGCCCAGTTTGACGTACAAATAGATATGAACTTTCCGCCACAATACATGGCTCTGACTAACCTGCTCCCCTTTAAATGCACTTGGGCTTTGCCAGGCCATAAGCTTGTTGTACTTGACAGACTGTGCTGCAGTTACTCTTTTAAGTATTTCCCCAATCGATTAAAAAAATGGAGTGTTTGAAAGGGTAGATTTCCAACACGTTCTTTGAACTTCGCAAAAAAATAGTCATAAAAGAGAACAGAGTGTGATTTTTCTGTCTGAGACCTAACGCATGTTGGTTGTATTAACTGGACAAGACAAGCAGAATTTATCCTATCGTAGGCTATGCTACATCAATAAAAGACAAGACCTTCTAAGGCAGAGCTCTGCAGAAGCATTTCTTCATAGATTTTTGAGAAAGCCATTAAGAAACATTAAGGACTTCAATATAGTTTTCCTGTATTTCAGATTAATTTCAAGAATGTTCCATAAGAATGATTCAGCAGTTATGTTGCTTCAACTTTCAAGTGGTGTTAAGGCTATTTTCACTGTTCTAAAAAAGAAATACAATCCTTTTTCTTGTGTGGAGTTTTGGTTTGTTTTTTTTTTAATAATTTATCTTGTAAAAACTGGGACAACCAGCCTGTGGGACACTGGTGCTCACATGTCCTTTTTCTGACTGCAACGACTGTTTTTTACCAGATGCAGCTAACACATCCCACAAGATCTTCCAGGTCAGAAACACAGCCATGTGCCAACCTGCTGCAACAGTGCATCCTCATGAGCGTTTACAGACCAATGCACACAGCAAGCCCAACAGAAGCTCCCAAAATATTTCTAACACATCAGATTTATGGGGGATGGGTATAGGTCAGCCTGTTTTTCAACTTCCATCTGCAATTTATCAGACAGAATGAGTAATGCTGCCGTAACTGCCAGCTCCATCGCTTCTGACTTGATCTATACAGAGATCAAAAGGCAATAAGCAAACAGCTTTTCCTAGAGTAGGAGTAAAATACTACTTAGAGCAAGGCAGTACTTCTGCATTTTTCACAAGGTTACAGTTGCTTAGGTATTTCATTTAAGTCTAAAGTAGCCTTACTCTTCTGATTAGCCTATTATTCTTTTTCACGTACACAAATATGGAGCATAAGTACCATGACTTGTGTTTGTTTGGATCATTACTTTAAGCTTGTTAGGCCAGATTCTAGGGGCTGTGCACTTTTTAAATCAAGATGAAAACAAAAAACCACAACCTAAACCACACCTTATGTATAAATTCAACAGCCAAGTTCATCATTGACCAGATGCAAGCAGCTAAACCAAAATTCAAGTTTTGTCTAACTCGCACATACATACACCCTAGTCCAAATATTTGTTTTAAGACATTCTTTCCCACATTAAAAAAAAAAAAATAATCAAACAGTAAAGGGCTTTGATTCATATCCTGAAAGTCTGTCTCTTGCCTGACTCGCACTGTTTTTATTCCACCCGTTTAATGCACTGGTTATTTCATTTTTTCCATAAATTCCTCTGTTGCTTTGCTAGTCTCCCAGCTTTCACCATCTGAAAGACATCACAGTCCCATTCCCTCAATATTTCTCTCCTCTTTAGCTTCTCTCGTATTCCATAACAGGGCAGCTGGTCCCACCTACCTTTTCACACTCATTCTTGGCCTCAAATTGACAGCAAAATGTTTCACATTCATGTCTGGTTTTAACAAGAGCCGACCACCAGTCACTGTCACTCTAGGATGACCTTGTACAGGTTAGTCAATTTTAGAAAAAATCCTGACTAGATACTGTTTTGTTGCCAAATACAAAATGCCAGTCCAGAATCTCTTCCTTGAATAACTGAAAGATGAAAAAGGGATTGTATGACAGCAATACAGTTCCCATGGAATCCCCATATGGATTACATGAAATCCATACAATCCCTATGGAAGCCTGCTTCCAGAAAAAAAAGTAAGTTTTGCAGTAATCCACTTACACCAACAAAAGAGGAAACTGCCCAAAAGACTTTTCAGGCATTCCTTTAGGAAAGTATTAGGGCTGTGAGAGAACACACATCTCGGATGGACTTCCACAGGGATCAGTGCTACGCCCGACACCATGCCACACACGTATGAGCGATCTACAGTTAAATGCAGTAGCTTAACTGAAGAAATCCATAGATGCCAGCAGACTGGCAAGGGCATGTAGAGACAACAGAATATTCTAAACATTCCAGCAGACAGTATGATGAACCTTTTTAAACACAGAAACCTCAAAATACAGACAGATGCGGAGATAAGTAGGTAAATAAAAAGACTGAAAACATGGGAAGGGATAAAGGCATCTCACAGAGTAGTAACTTGCAGAGGAGGGAAAACAGGTGTCAACAACTAATTCAACATGACCTTCCAACTTATGTCAAGCGTTGAAGACATCAATGAACTACTTGAATATGTCAACAGGAAAGAGCAGACAAACCCACAAACATTTAGCTTGGGAAGAAGTGTAGGTAAGAGTAAGGCACACACTAGTGGTAAAGGGCAAAAGACATGAAAAAGTAGCAATCAAAGGTTAAGATACCTCCATCTGAAGACTGTTGAAAATAAATTACTTCACAGCTATCAGTGACAAAGAATCAAGTCCAGCTAGGGAAAGAGCATGTAGCACTGTCCTGGCAGAGAATTACACTGTTCAACAAAACAAAGGCATCTGCTTAAGGAAAAGTTTAAGTGCAACTCCAAACACAGATCTTGGACATTTCAGTAATAAAAAATTTACAAATTGAACACTACTATGGGACTAAAAATATCAGGGCTGAGAGAATGAAGGACAGTCTTAGAGAGCCCATCTCTACCCAGTTATTAGTACCCAGTTCCTGTGTACTGGTATGACTGGAGTCTTATTTGGCTGCATACCATCTTATGTAACTCTGTTTTTCTGAAAACCTTCAAATTTCTGAGTGAAAGGGATCACTAAAACATTAGCAGAAAGATTTTTTTTTTACCACAATACTACTTAAGAAAACGAAAGAGGGATTTAAATTTCAATACAGATTTAACTTAAAATTACACTCCTGAAACCTAAAAGAAATAGTTACTGATGCCGTAAGTTAGAAGCATTGCTTCCCCAATTTCTTGCATACATGTGATGACTAAATAGCAACATAACTAGGTATAGTTTTTCTGACATTCCCCACACACACCTTGATCAACATTTTCCTAAATAGTTGTTTCTAAATTATTCAGTGTAATAAGATAGACTCCCCACTGATAATATGGTTGGAAATCAGGACTTTAATCAGCTGCTAATATTGTAAGACAGATTTAAAGGGCTTTTTAAATTGAAGTCAAAACAATAATAGGTTTAAATGATTAAAAGGGATTAAGAAAGCCAGGAAAGTTCAAAGCCTGTTAATCACCAGACTGTGGAAAACTATGATCATTTAATAGGGTCAGCTCTATCACTCTGGACTTAAGCATATAGTAATGGCCTTGTCCAAACAGGTTTCTTAACTGTAAACTAGTAAGCTAAAAATTTAAGCCACCTAAACACTTCTGGTATACAGCTTAAGTGTTTTTCTCAATAATTTTTGAAATATCTGTCTGCAAGTACCTTTTAAAAAGCTGTACACATACTGTACTTTTTTTTTTTTTAGAAACTGCTCTGAATTCTATACTCATTACACTGACAGAAATATACTGGGTTGACCTTTAGTAACTTCATCAAGGAATATAATATTAATTCAATCTGTGTAGAACTATAGGCAGCTCCACTTGTAGACTGAACTTTTCAACACTTTTAATATTACTCCTTTGAGCCTTCTATATTTAAACCATTCCTTTAGTCATACCAGTTATTTCGCATTGTGTTCTCAAATCATAACCTAATCTTTACGTATCCATTTTCTTTAACCAGAAAGAGTTTGTTGTTGGATTCATTTTGATTATCTAAACAAATGAGCTTTAACAATCTTGTATTAACATTTCATTTGCATAAAAACTTACCAAAAAAACCCCAAAGTAACATGTAAATAACCCAAGCAGTAATGAACTGAAGGGTTCCTGTTCTCTTCCTAGTTATCCACTATTACTTGCTATTATCAATTTAAAATTTTGTTGTCTTAAAAATGCTAAGAAGTGATCTTTTCATCATTTGTAGTGACACAGAGAAAAAGACTACCATATTCAATGCAAAACGCATTGCTCCATTTAGAAATCATAGGGAAACTGTCTTCCACAACCAGTTAAAACTTGCTTATTTATTTAAAAACACAGAGTAAGATGAATTACATTTTCCTGTTAGACATCTTCATAGATGTCTTTCTGTTTGTGACAGGCTAGGCAAAAGTATCAATTCTGTGACTATTACTGCAACCTAAATGAGCCTTTGTGGTGCCTAAAATCTAGACCTCTTCTATCACCTGTCTCTGCACCTGAGCACTTGTTACAGAACAGTTCAGCACACAGAAGTTTAAATAAGGAACTGTCAGGGAATTCATGTGCCTTAATTTGCCTTCTCTAAAAATGATTTAACACTGACTAGAGCAAACAGCGAGCTACGGACAAGTGTTGCAGCTACTGTGAAATTCCTGCCATGCTGAAAGAACTTCTCCAAGCCACTAAAGGCATTAGCTTTATTGGAAAAAAGCAGCATATGGAAAATGGCAGAGAAGGCTTCTTTACTGCACTGAAAATTTTAATCTCGCCATAAAAAAAATGAAGTAGCAATACCAAGATGGAGATTCAGGGAAGAGCCCTTGAGAGAGAAACTTCTTGCTCTGCTACCACTAGAGTAGGAGAACAGCAATTACTGCTTCTGGAAAAACTGCTCCTCCCTTTCGCCTCTAGCCATAGCCACTGTTTGGTATCTTAACCCTTCACCCACAGTGGTAGCAGCAACATCAAGCCCTGACATCCAAGGATCTAGCAGAAGAAAAAGACAGTTGGACAATTCCTGCCATTTACGGCCATTTACGGTTTGGCTGAGTAACAGTTTTGACACAGGGCTGATTGTAGAAAAAGGGGTTTCAAGCATTTTTCATTCTGTGAATCAGCAGAAATTTGAAATTCAATATCCTCTTACTCTGTAAAGTTGCCAGGCTTCTTTTATTAACTTTTTACCCCAATTTACATACAAAACTTGAAACGTCCTGACTTTCCAAAACAAGTCAGCTACACCTCAGATGGTCGTGGCTAAAGCAGGAATCTGGTGCTTACAAAACAATAAAAAGTTAGCAATTACTAAAGCAACTTACTCATCTTAATTAGGTACTGGAACAGTGGAATCTGTTGATACAACTCCACAGTTTGCCTTAGCTCATACACACCAGCCCTAGCACAAAAGCTGCTAAAGCATGAAGTCCAGGGTTTTGCACAGGCTCACTTTTGCAAAGGGGGCAAGATTAGCTTCCAAGTAAATAAGATAGCCAATTCCCAGCCCACAATCCTCTGAAATGTCATCTCCAACAACTCCAAGCTTGAAGATGACTGTACCCTTCCCGAGTAGAGTGATAACATAATTTTACAGTGATCTTCATCACCTGTCTTCCTACCAATGGGAAGTTCCTGCTGCCTAAAAAAAATAAAACTCAGCCTCAACACTACAATAAATAGACTCAACAATACAAAGATTGAAAAAAGGACCATGGTAATATTTGTATTTCTGTAACTTCTTGGTACTGTTCACTTGTTACAGCTTGTTGTATTGGGCAGAATGCTCCTCTTCACTCTGTCATGTGCATCACAGATTCTTGCACTGAAAGTTAATCACTTTTGCTGTCACTTCACAACAAAGAAAAAATGCAAGGAAAAAAATCATCACTGAAGCAAGCTGGAAAAATAATCACCCAAAATTGTTTAGCCATAGCTCCCTAGTCTTCATCTGATAATAAGACAGACCTAAACCCACAAGTAGAACTGAACAACCAAGATAACTTTTTATATTAAAATTCATTCATGAAGCTTGCAATGACAGAGCTTTGCTGAGTGCAATTTTTGAGTTGTCCTAAAAGATACAGCAGTTTCATAGGAGTTAGCACAGGTTCAAAATAAGAGTCCAATGGCATAGGAGGAGACAGAGGACAAGCATCCACACCAGTGAGTGACAAACTCATAACTGAATCTCATAATAACTTGGAAGAAAAGCAGAACACACAGTACTTTCAGTGAAATATTCTATTATCCTATTAGAGGGAGGAATCAAGAGTTAGTGAAATGAAAGACCTTTGTCCCCAGCTCTGCATTTAATCTGAACTTACTAGAGAACTGCAGGCTTCAGGATATCCTGAAGTCTACAACACAGACTTGGTCTCCAGTAACTTGGAGTACTGATGGTTCCGCCCTGACAAAAATAAAGCAAAATAGCACTCAAACAGCTGGTTTACCCTTCTCCAGCCGTTGACTAATGGAAAACAAGAACACCAGTAATTAAGAGGAAGACATGCTGCCACCGCCCTCTCCCTGTGGCTACAGCAGACACCACAGGTCCAACCCTCCAGGAAGGAACATGACAAGGAGAGGCAAAGCACAGGGCAGGTCTGGACATGGTTATGTGACGCAGAGCACAAGCATAGTATCAGGGATTGACGATGGCATAAGCACCTCATCACTTAGGTTACAGTTAACAGTAACACTGATGTGGCATTTGCACATTGTTCAGGAATAGCAAGTTACTCAAAAGAAATGTTCAAAATCAGTATTTAATTTCAAGGTAAGGACACAACCTCTTTCACCTTGATGCACCTACCTTGGGAAGAAGAAGCTCTACTGAGATAGCAAACTGCCTGACCTGAATGAAGCAAAACCGATCAAGTACTAATGAGCATTATCATTTGCTTCAATATCTAATTTTATAAAAAACTTAAGTTTTCTAAAAGCTTAAGGTATTCCAGCCACTTCAAAAATGCTCTCATTAAAAAGCTATCTTTTCTAAAAGTTAAAGTCAATATCATCTACAGTAAAAAACTGAGAATGAGACAAATAATTGTTAATTTTTGACTGGACTTTTCTGAGTTAAACCGTTTCACTACTGTAAGTAAAAAAACCTAGCCTTTCCTATGCTGTTGGAAATTTTGGGTTGGAGAAGCAGGATGGGAATAGAAAACAGTCTTAAAATCGCATCTTACTACCCTGTAATTAAAAAGAATGCCTGAAACCATACCCTGAACATGATTCACAATTTTTATCCCCGGTATCCTAAATAAAATTCAATCTTGTAATTTCACAATCAGGAAACTATAGTGAAAAAAATTTCATCTTAGAAACAGCAAATACCACTTTCAAAGAGAAAGTTTTACCATCTAGTTTTGGATTGACTCCAGTTCTCTACTGAGAAACCCAGCTTTTTCCATCAAAGACATCTTCGGCATGGGTCTTCTCATTTAATATTATTGCCTAGTTAAAACCAGAGACACTTACTTAATTCATAGAGCTCTTCCACTTCAAGTTCCTTATTTGCACTGAGGAGGCAAGTGGATTCCAGTATTTCATCATTTGCCTTGTAATGCAACTCCCAAAAGTTTAGTTAAACCAATTTTTACTTGGGAGTGAAGGGAAAATACAGATAGGCTCTCTCTGTGTGTGTCAGTCTGTCATGTGTCTCAAGGTTATTCTAAAGAAAACTATTAATCCAACAACTAGACATGTTCTATTGACATGTAGCAAATTAGCAAGTTTTCTGAAGAAATGGAAGACTAACAAAGTGAAGTTATGATTTGCAGGTTATTACTGAGAAAACATTTATGAAAGTGAAAACACACACTAACAAGATAAGAAGTGGAATATTTCCTATTCATGAACAAGTTACATCCTGTTTTACAGGTAAATGAGTAGTTATTACAAGCTCTTCAAAGCATCACTGCTCTTTGTGCAGAACTCATCACTGCATAGGGTAGATTTTTTTCAATAGCCTTTTCCAAATGAAGCTTAACTAGAAATCTTTCATTTGAACTACACATTCAACTAAATGCACCAGGAAAATTTATCAAGCTTGTAGAAAGCTCTAATTATCTTATCACTAACGCTGCCAAATTTATAGACATGTTAGTAGTGAGAGGACCTTTAAGACAGCCAGCATTATCCTAAGTTTTTGCAAGCAAACAGTGAAGTTTTTATACTTTACCAGCAGTCAGATGATGCAATTTGGCTAAACAGTTTCAACAATGTTCTACGTTCAGACCCTGCGATAAGCTAAATTGACTTCTACAGATACAACTCAAAACACAAGGTCATAATAAAACCCTCTGCTCTTCAGCTTCTCTGCCAAATGAGCCACTGCAACAGAGATATTTCACAAATATTATTGAAACAATGTACCATTATACAGCTAACTACCTTAAAAAAGCACACAGACAAAAAATCCAACAGTTGAATTTTTCAGGGACAAGTTTTAAATGTATTACCACATAGTTTCCATACATTCAGCACTGTACCAACAGAACAGTCCCCAACTCAAAGCAATACAAAAACCAGTTAACCTGTCCCAGAGGGTTGATGAAGCACACAAAGTCAAAGTAAACACATTAGTGAAACTCAAAAACCTGTAAACTTGGGGGGTGTTTCCCCGCACTTAAATCTGGCAGCAAAGTCCATATCTGTAGCCTGTGCATTCTTTGATCCTGCAACCTCCAAGTACAGAATCACCCCTTGCCTTCCTCAGTCTTCAAGCTCACTCCAAAACGTGTGTTTGGGGAAGGGCTTGTTTCGCACTGAAGCTTTAGGACTGCGCTGAAACCTGAGTTTCGTGAAAGAATGACTTCTGATTGTGAAAAATCTGTTTAGACCCTCAGACACTTTGAGAGTTAACTGCGTGAGCCGTGTTTTGGGTTGGTTTTTTTTTTTTTTGCTATGGGAAGTTAAAAAGACTTCTGTTAGATACCAACAGAGGTAACAAACTGAAAGTGTTGAGAAAAACACATGACAGAATGGCTGACACCACAGCTATACAGACCAACCTCAATCTAGTGCAAATAAGCAGATGTTTTTCATTTCGGCTGCTTCTCAAACCTTTTCCTAATCTATAATCCAAATCCTCACAGCAGTGGAAAAAAAGATCAAATACGTACATCTTCTTCACTTCCATCCCAGCAACAACTAAAACAGCCTTAAACAACAAAGTTTAATTTACCAGATGTCAGTATTACTCTATTACTAAAGTTTGTGCTTAATTAATCCATCACCCTCTAACAGTGATGCCTGCAGTGAAGAAAGCTGAGAATGACCAAGCATCTTGGGCCCTCCAGTGACGACCCAACCACTCTCAATGCTGCAGACAAGTTCGTAGCACACTGCAGGACGACCCATACCTACGCTTAGCAAATTACAGATCAAAATAACAGCAATTCTCCCTTCAGCATGATGATATTTGCTTTTCATACATTAACGATCACCACCACTCCAAAACACACACACACTTCAAAGAGCCTACTCATTCCTCCTCTCCCATTTCTTCAAACCTCTTTTTCCAGTGAAGAGTAAAAAGAACATAAATCCATTTCTTGGTTTACAGATAGTTTGTATTACAACAGTGTCAGAGACAAGACAGGGAAGAAAACTAAAGAACTAAGGAGAAGATGATGCAGGGCATGAATGCTATTAAAAACTATAGATCTTTGCTCAGCACCTTCAATGAGCTTTTGCAAAGATTGCCAAAGATCCTGATTTTAAGGAGGAAAAAAAAACCAAACACCCACACAAGGAGAAAAAGACTTGGCTGCTTTGCCAAAAAATAAGTAAATCAAATAGCAACTTGTAATCCTGGACAGTGATGCTGACGAAATCATCGGTCTGGAGATGACAAATATAATGGTATTTGGCATTCAGACTAGTAAACATCACTCACCTCATGAGATCACAGCTCTAGTCGAGAGCCCAGAAAATAGAATGAAATAAAGCAATAAGCATCCTTAACCCTGAAGTGAGGAATAGCACATATATCATAATTTCCCCTATATCTCCACTCCTTTTTAAGAGCATGGGCTGAAAAATATTTACATGTTCATACAGGTGTTAGCAATTACAGATATTTTCCTCTCCTTCCTACTGGCTAATTAGGGGAGATACAAGGTTTTCACGTATTTCGAAGTTCCCAGACCAGCACAGTAATTCTGTCAACATGAATTTGTCCATGATGATACTCTCCACCTCCTCAATTCATACAGTCACAGACCCCAAACATTGGACAACAGCAAGAGAAGGTTTGTCCATCCTGTGAACACATGCTTCTCAATCACTGGATGTGCACCTCAGGCAACAAATAATGCCCAGATCTCTACAGCCTAGAAATTAACCATAGTTAGGTAAACGTCACAAAATAAATATTTGCAAAACAGAGTGCTCTAGGGGAAGCAATGAAAAACATTCCTTCTCCTAACTTTTAACAGCAGGACACTGGAATATTTACAGGAGTCAGCAGTACTGAATTTCTGTGGAGTCTTAAAACATCATTGTCATGTTAATCAGAATTTCTTTGCCTGCTTTGTTAGAGTTTAATACACGTAGCATAGATTAAGTTATTCTTAAATGCCTGTAACAGATTTAGTAGGTAAAGGAATCATTCCTGTTTAAAAGTCACAGGCAGAACCAAGTACACCAAAAGCTTTAATGAATACCTGCTAGCAAAGTTACTTTCACAGATTAACATAGCTATAGTTAGCAATTCACCCACAAAGCATCAATCCTTTCTCTATTCTTTCCCCTCCCACTCATTAAACATGCCCACCCAGTTGTAGAGGTCAGACACCAACTCCAGAGTTACTCAGTCATTGCCAAGAAGCCAAGAGCTGGCACTACATGGCTAGAGACAGATGCACGTCTTGTTTGACAAGAGAAAACAGAGAGACTAGGCTGGTACGATTGACAGTTTCTGTGTCAAATGCTTCACAGCCCTGAAATATCTCTGTTCTTGCACCTCCCTGCAGCATTTGAATAGATAACTTTATTCTAGCAGTTGTTCTACAGCTAGGTTTGCTATTTTACCTCCCTTCACTGGCTGAGGAAGCGTGGGATTTGATTCCCGTTCCAGGGAGCATTGCAAAAGGTAGTTGGACTGAGAGTAGAAATATGCTTGTGTGTGTTAAATGGTCTACTATGCATACACTCACAAATAGGGAGCTAGAAATAAAATCAAGTATGTGTCAATAAGGTAGACAAGCTTCTCTGTTTTCGGGTTATTACCAGAGCTATCACACTGTCAGCAGGTCCCCTGTGAAACTGTTGTTGGAGCACTGCTTACTGCTTTAAATAATGCAATGCTCCACAAAGGCATTTTGGCAGTGAAGAAATGCTCACAGAGCATATGCTGTTCCAGGAGATGCTTTAACTCATCTGACAGGACTCAGAGTACATAAGACTTCTAATTTTTAAATTAAATTCTGCAGAGGATATACAGTCCAGTGAAGAACACAATGCACACACTGGCAGGATTTCACTGCTGCAATACAGATACCACCACCATAGCATTCCCATTAATAACTAGAAGAACGACTAGCGAAGAAAAATTAACACTTAAACAATAAGAACATAATTGTGAGCACTCTGAAAGATGAAATCAACTTACTGTTCACTTGAAAACAAGAGGGAAAAGTGGCTAAAACAACTGGAAGAAACTGAGCTCATGCAGAAGTATTTAAAAGAGCAACTATATTTTACACCTTTGGAAGAGACACTTCCCTAAGCTGATGAGAGAACGAGTAAGCTTAATGCCACCAGCAAGAAACAAACAGCAATTCAGCAATATGGTTATATGGATGGTGGCATAACAACTACGCTTAAGCAAGATAACAGACCGCAGAAGTGGTCCTGTTCTTGACTGATAAATTGGAATATTAAAAAAGGTACACTTGCACAACTTCTCTTGGTGAGTTACAGATAGGGCTTATTTGCCCCAAAGTCATCACTGAAGAAAAGAGCACTGTGTATCAAGAGTTGCACACAGAAATTCATACAAGAGCTACCTACATCTTACTGACATTGATGCCTGCTTCCAGTTAAAGAGTCAAAGACTAGAATAAATAATTGATAGAAAGCAACACCAAAAACATGTGAAAACACTGAGTTTCTCACTGACACCACCACAGCTTCATACGGCTAGAACAATCAAATGACTGATCCAATGTTGTCTTCTTTCAACATAAGGCCAGAATCCCAGAGATCAGCGCAAACTTAGCATTACAGAAGGAGGTAGTCCTGCATTTATTTACAGGCATCATTCTGGAACCAAAACTGACATTAAACAAGAAAGAAAAAAGAAACTGAGACTTACTTGTCAAGGAAGTCCTTGTCCACAACTGCACAGATATCAAGCAGAGGATTTCCCATTCCAAACAGGACATTTTCACTGTAAGAGAATCAATTATTTCAAGTTAGCTTAGCATTAGTTTATTGTTCCTAGTATAGTATGAAGACATATTTTACCAGAGGGAAAAATTTTTCTTGCATACGGGTAAGGAACAAAAAGATATACACTTTGCGCAACGCAGCAGTCATATGAATACTTAGCACGTTGAGTCAAATTTGAGTGAAGTATCATTCTAAAATCTTCTTCTTTGATCAAGTAGTCAAGAATATATAAAGCTATATATTCTGTTAAACTATCATTCACTCAAATAAAGCATTAGAGCTGCATGCCACATCCTGTCATTTTAAAGGACTGCATTCAGGTTGTAATACCAGATTTTAGACAGGGGGAGCATCAGACCAGGTTATAAGAATTTCACTGAACAGACTTAGCTGCTGGCTTTACTCTGCTGCTGACCAATAATTACTAATTTAAATCTGTTTTAATAAACTGAAATTCTGCATTTTCAGCCTTCTTAAACGGCATAGCTGTCTACTGTTAAGAATGCATGTACTTTTTCATCAATTTTAAATTCATTACCATGACTTCTGCCACATGAGAACAAGACAGAGATACTGTAACAGCTGAAAGACCTAGCTTGAACTTTTTTTTTATTATTATTCATTCAGAAACCATGTGTCACATTTTCTTGAATAGCACGTACGTGGGTGATAATGCAGTAATACCAAAGGATTAGATACGTGGCCTAGTGTCAAATAAGAGTGACAGCTGTTCTCCAAGGCTGCCTAAAACCACATCCAAACCCATCACATTCCTTGCTAAAACAACACCTGTCACCTCCAACTGGCAAGGCAAGCCCTTGCTCTAGACACCAAAGGTAGCTTCTGCATGACCCCAAATATGCCTCCCTCTTCACTATGTCTCCATCAGTATTTGCAGAGAAAGCATATTCCCTGTCTCTCCATACCCCAGGAAGTACTACTGTAACACTGCCGTTGAAGTTCATTTGCAGTTTATCCAAAGCTGCTTAACAGTGTCAGCAGAACCTCAAAGAAAGTGAGTTTACAATTTTTCTGGCCCATTTAGAGCAAGAGAAATGTTTTAGAGACTCAACATCAGCCTACTAAATGATAGGCTTCATTAATTTCTACTCAGCAGGATAAGAAAAAAATAATACAAAACAAGCAGAAAGGGGACAATATAGAACAATCTCATGAACTGTGTGCAAAAGAGGTTGGCTTTCATAGCAGTTGTTAGTTATTTCCTCTAGCAACTGCTATGAGAAGCCCTTATCTGACAAGTATTTGTCAGACTGGAAGCTACTTGCCAAAGTAGCTTCTACTACAAAGTAGTAGTACAGTCAAAGTTCTTCCTCTTTAGTATGCCCCACTAACCTCCACGTAATGCTAAATTCTGAAGTCCAGAAATGAAGCGGAAAACATGATTCATATCCCTGATATTGAGACACAGCAAACTATGTTTTAAGTATCCTACTTTTCGTTGTAGCTTTAAACACAGGTCTTTACAGCACATTTCACTGTGACACGTGGAAGATGCTACTTTGTGAAGACAGAGCCAGGAATCCAGCTCACTCCTGAGACAGGTAACATCTGCTTAGTAAAAACCTGTAAGACTCACTAAATACTTTTGTTGTTGTGGACAGAAGTATTGATTGTTCTAAATAGCATACCCGTAAGTTATACCTAGCTAGAAGAAGAGAGACAGATGAGCGTTAAGAAGACATAAGGATAAAGGGTATCGCATCTGGAGCCCCAAGACAGGACATTCCATTTTAAAAACAAAGTATTACATCAGCAGTACTGCAGGACAACAAATGAACAGATCAGAATTCTAAAAGCGTTTAATACTGATTTGTCCCAAACTGTATGCTCCTGTACATGATTTAGCTGACTGTCACATCCTGTGAAACTCTACACATCAATAATTTTATACTCACACTTAAAAGAAAAATGGATAACTTCTATAGAAGACAAGTACGGGCACTTAAGTGCATGGTGTGCCAGAAACAGCAGCTGTACCTCAGAAACTCAGCTGACGTGTTGAGGTTACTACATATGAAGTAGTTACTCTGGTCAACAGAAAAGCAAAGTGGAATCTACCAAACATGGAGCAAATTAAGGGCATATAATTGACTATAATATGACAATTGACATATAATATATGAAGAATACATGCACTTTTTAAACTCAACTAAGAATAATATGTTTGTTCAAATCTAAAACTTGTTTGGACACAGAAACACACTCTTAACAGGCAAACCGCAGCAACAACGGCAGCTGAATTCAGAGAATGGATGTACACCACATTTGCATTCTAAACTCTTTGAGAAAAAGCAACATATTAGCATTAGTTTGTTCTTTAACTCATAAGTCCAAAGAACGTAATTCATTAAACATTAATAAATCTTCACCTGTTAATTATGACATTTTGTTTGGAAATTGCCAAGATCATTGATTTTTCACAAATAGACAGTGTTTCACATACTACTCTTACCACAAGTTGCAGAAGAGGTGAAACCAAACCAGATGAACAGAAAAAGCCTAACCAAACAACAACAACAAAACACGCCCGCCCATATCAGTATTGAGCTACCCTTCAACCTCTTCTAAAAAAAATTCAACAAAATTAACAGTGACAGAATGACCTGGAAAGCTGTGTCCAGTATCACGGTTATACATTACTAATGCTCTGTGGCTGCAGGCATTTTAAAAACTACAGTCCTGTCTCAGGCTGGCTGCTGAACATTAGCGGTACTGCGTCTAACTGTCACCTAATATTGTTATCACCCCATGCTGCTGTGCACTTCAGCAGAACAACATCAAAATATCAGTGAAAGTATATTATTAGTTACTGGCACAGAGACAGAGGAATATTTTGAACCTTTGGATACTAGTATGACTTGCTTAAACAAAAAAAGATATTCTATTATTTCTTAAAAACAACTTTACTTTTTTTTTTTCTTGTTAATTGCCGCAAAAAAGTCTTTATGTATATAACAGTAACTAATAGTAAAGGAAGCCACATTGAAAATTTCACCTTTTTTACTGCTCTATAACAGTCTCATACTGCTGTGCAGCTGTAACATATCAAATTCTTACCCTAGGACACTTTACAGTTAGAAAGCCTTAATAAAATAGGATTGGGACACCTGGGAGTCCCAGCTGCATAGCAGCCTGCTGTTAGCCCAGCCTTCCACTGGCAAATATAAGATACAGGTTTGTAAGATCTAAAACATTAATATTTCTATAGGGTTTGATTATGCCCTTAAAAATAAGGCCAAACAAGGCATGTTCTAAGCCTGTCCTCAGCATACCCATTTCAGAACAAAGGAGTGTGGTCAACCCCATATAACAGTAGATTTGAATGTAGTAAAAATCGTTTACACATGCAGTGAAAACAAAACAGCAATAATACCAGATTCATGGCATCTGAATAGCTATAAGCTCTCAAATAAGAGCATCCTTCTCTCATGACACTTATCTATGCAACATAAGTGAGTAAGGTGATATCTACTGTTAACTGTAGCTTGTCTGACACTAGAAGTACCTCAGGACTATTATTCTATGATTCTAGAGTTCAGACAATTTCCCTTGCATCAGCTGTCAATGAACAGACCTTAAACATACAAGTAGTGTGTAGGACTGCTCATATGCTTTCCTTACTTAGGTCTTAAGTAAAGGCAGTATTTGGCTACAGTTATATGTTTACATACTGACTTAGCGGATCTCCAGTGAAGATTTCATTCATTATCAAAATTTCAGTTTTCTAGAGTGACACACTCCCAGGTTCCATGTCAGAAGCCCAGACTAAAAGCCTTGGCCTTATGTAAGCAAGGCTGCCGCAGAAAAAAACCCTCAACTGCTCCACCGCCACCCAGCTCCTCAGGCAGCTGCACTCACTCCACACGCTCCAACAGCGAGATACTACCACGCTGTCAAAGTTACCGTCAGAAACGGTGTGGATCCGATACACGGAGTTTTTAGGGTGGAGAGAGGAGACGGGAGAGCTGCCTTCGCTGGGCACTGAACCTGGAGCCTGTAACTTCAGGCATTTCTTCAGCAGCTGAAGGGGTGATCACGGGAAGTACATGATGGAGGTGACCAGTTCACCACACCACCTCGTCTTAAGGCGAAGTGTTTTAGGAAGCAAAACTGGTCACAACAATTCCTTTCGCAGGGTATTAAGGGTCTGTCATTCTTCGGCTATCGCCGACAGGACCGCGGTGCCAGCAGACCGCTGAGAGCCCAGCCTGTCATTAGCACGCTGCTTCTCATTATTTGGGGCTCGTTTACGATTAGGTTCCGCTCAGGGCACGCTACAGCGATGCTTCAAGGCTCAAACGCGGCCGCCGGCGCCCCATGACATCCGTCCAACCCCCCGCGGCGGGACCCCGCGGAAGGCGGCCGCCCGCGCTCAGGCGCTACCTTTGACAGCGGCACCGCCGCAGACCGACGCCGCGCGGAACCCCCGGCCGCGCCCCGGCCGCCGCCCCGCCGTTCGCCTCCGGGAGCCCGGCGCATCGCTGCTCGGGGCTCTCGCCCGGGCTGGCCGGGCCGGCAGCTCCCGGCGCTCGCCAGAAATAAGCTCCGCGCGCCCAGGGAGCGGGTGACCCCCACCCCGCTGGGCTGAGCGGCCGGGGCAACGCGCGCGGCTCCCCCGCCTCAGCGCGGGGCGGGCAGCGGCAAGGCCAACCGGCGAAGCCGCGCTACCCCACCGCCTACAACTACACGGGTGCCCGCGAGCAAGAGCGCATCAGCGCCCGCTGCCCCTTCCCCCGGGGCGTTGGGCAGGGCTGCCGAAGCCGCGCCGGGGCTCAGCGTTACCTGAGGGTGGGCATAGCTGGCTGGCTGGCCGCCCGCGGCGGAGCCCCGCTGGCAGCGGCGTCGCCTCTCCACCCAGCGCCCGCCGGCAGCTGCTGCCGCCGCGCCTCCCGCCCCGCGCGTCGCGCGCCCCGGCCGCGACTAAACCCGCCGGCCGCGCCTCAGCCGACCCACCCGCGCGCCACTGCCCCGCCCCGCCCGCCCGCGCGTCCCACCATTGGCTGGGCGGCCGGCGGGGGCGGGCTCAGGCCCTCCGCGGCGGCATGGCGCGAGGAGCCCCGGGAGGCGGCGGCGGTGGCCTCGGGGCGCCGGCGACCGGCCCCGCGCCCCGGTTCGGAAATGCACGGTACCGAGCGGCGCCGCCCGCCCACCGCACCGGACTCCCTGGCCGCCATCTTTGGTACGGGCAGAGAGCACGCGCCGCCCACACACGCCTCCTCCCTCCTCCTGTCACCTCCCTGCCCCAGCCCGCGGAGACAATTACGGTCGGCAGCGCTAATTAAAAAGAAAAAAACAAGTTTAATCGAGGTAGCGAAGAGGTGCGGAGTTCCCGCCGTACTGCCCACAGTAAAGATGGCCAGCCGAGCCCCTGGCACCGCTGTCCCGGGACCGCGGGAACTGCTGAGCTCCCAGGGAGACCCCCAACCCCCACTGGGCCGGGGCCGCTCCCCCGGCCCGCGGCCCCACTCCCGCCGGCCCGCTGCCTCTCCAGCGCCACTCGTCCTCCCCGGCTGCTGACCGCCGCCTCCCCCGACGCGCGGTTCTTCCACGCTCGGCCAGAACGCGTTTTCACTCATTTTATTGATGCGTGGGGTCAGACCTTAACACCGCCTCGGGGGTCCTCCCGCGACGCCTTTCTTCTGGGCCACTGCCGCCGCCAGGCATCGGCGCCCACGAAGGCCACGTCCCGCGCGGCCGGGCGCCGCGGCCGGGCTGGCTGGCCGCGCGGAAGCGGGCTCTCCTTTATTTTATTCCCGGGTCGCTGGAGCGCCTGGCAGCCACCTGTGGTACACAGCTGCCACGCGTTATTCCGGCTTTCCAACATGCCAGGGGGCAAGAGCGAAGACACGCGCGAGCCGCAGGCCTGTTCGCGCCGTGAGCGGGGATGAAAGGGTAGCCCTCCATTGCCTAACCTGGGTCTTGGCCGCCTGACGTCCAAGCACAGCTGCCGCAGCAGAAAGGAAAAGCATCCGTCAAGCCAGGTTCCTACTGCTCGCTCTCCGTTTGGCTGTCAGTTACCGCTACCCCGTGAAAGCTGCTGCTACCTTGTGCAGACCCGGCATTTGTTTTGTTAACTTACCACTGGGATTTTCAACTCTGATAAAATGCAATTACTGTATTTGGATATATAATGGCTGTATCCTCTGATTCATGCTGAACAACAGATTATTCCTAGTTTAACAATTTCAGTGCCATTTCATAGCCAAACCTCTGTTTTGTAACTGAAAATACGGGGAGGGGGAATCCCATCACAGGCAAAGATAACAACAGCAGTAACACAGTAACACCGCTTGGTCTTGTTGGTCCCATCAGTGTATTTTAAACAATAAATCATTTAAAGAAGTCAAGATTCCCTCATAAATAATTTCCTGGCTTTAACAAGCACGTAAGAAGATGGAAAGTGGATATAATATAGATGATGTAAATGCAATCTGTAACACGCAACTGCAGATTATGAATATTAAGCTACAGAACCCAAATGAGGTACCATCAAATGTTTCTACATTTTTACCAGTTTGGCAAGATCAGATTAAAAGGGTGTTTTTCTAAAAAATTAAACATCCTTTCATGAAATAGCACGTGTGACCCCTCAACAGCATTTGTCTGTAGCACTTTATAAACTTCCAGCTGTTCCCAAGTGGCCTATCATCTTGCTCGTGTTATCACATACTCGCAGGTTCTACCGTTGCTGATGTCTTCAAGGCACCCACCTACCACTGTGGGTTGTTTGGTCATTTGCCAGGGAACTTGTAGACATCCTGGTATGAAGGTGGAGCAACAGAAACCAGGGTATTCCTGGAAAAATGGTCCTTTATCACTTATGGTCATTCATAGATTAACTTTATGATGCTTCTGCCACAAAGTCAACACATAGTCACAAGCAGGGCAGCCATCCTCAAATTGCTCAGCCTCCCTGACACCTTCTAAACTCGCTCTGCTGCGCTGTGCCTTCCCATGTTTTGGCTTCACAAATCGCCAAGAGAAATATGGAATTCACAGCTTTTGTATCTAAAAATACGTCATACCTGACAGGGTCTAGCCACAATTTCTGCTTCTGTACTATACAGTAAGGAAGAGATCTTCATGACCAGATGAGCTCCTCTACGTATGACCCACAGCTATTCCTGAGGCGATGTAACTAAAACACTTCTTTTTAAGCACGGTACGAGTTACAAGTGAACAGCACCCCTACCTAACAACAGGTAAGCATGTGAGAACTGTTAAAATTGCACTTTATTGAAGTAAACCATGAAACTATACAATTCATACATTTGGAACTTGTGTATCCAAGATACAGGCAATCTAAGCCTCAGCCTTGGACTAGCGTGTTATGTTTTACACCACAAATACTTGGTATAAATCGTCCCGTTTACATAAAGAGTTTTCCATTCACCCCCGTATTTCACTCAATTTCTTCCAAGTACAAAACTAAGGTTAATCTTAGACACGCTGCCCACTCTTCTATCTTTGCATGACAGAAGGACGATCTTTTACATAACAGCCTCAGCAGACACCATAAAACGGGACTAGCAAGCAGAAAGTCCACAAACTCTTTCAGGAACAGCATTTTGCAGAGCTTGCAGGTATTTTCTAGTAGAACAGTGGCTGTTTTGAAAACTCTTCTATAGAGAGAATTTCATATTTTGCAATATAAAATAAGATGTATTTTTATGTTGTATGGACCTACTAGCAAAGTATTAAAAAGATTTTTAAATTATGATTTTAAAATTCCATAGCATAATCCCATTTCTTTTAATGCAGTTTCACAGACAATACAGCTGTAAGAGCAAAGGGAAGTCTATAAATCTGCTAAGCCTCCATCAAACTTCAGACAGCTATAGTTTTTTTTCTATCTTACTCTAGTCAGATAGCCTAGCCCTTGAGACAGTTACAGCTGCTTTGTACCACTGAACATACAAGGGAAAAAAAAACAACCCACAAAAATCTTTCACTGTAAATGAAATCGCGAGGTAGCATAAAAGCAGCAAGCAGCTTTATGTTACAACATCCTTCAAACCTGGAACAGCTTTGACTGTGGTCAAACAATCATTACAGAAATGATTACAGTTCAAGGTGGAAAAAATCCTTTTCTCATCACTAAATTCTGAATAACACTCAGACTACTCTCTCCATCACACAAAATGCTTTGATAATTATTATATAAATAATTTTAGTATGTACATTGAAATTATTTAAGACAATTTATGTAAATAGAAAATGAACAGCCTTGAGAAAACATAGTGTTCACATTGTATCTGCAAGTTCAATTTACTTTTTTCCAGAAGATAAGGTTTTCCAACACACTGCCAGCAAATACTGATTAATGACCTTTAGATAGCAACCCATTCCCCACTTCTGAAACTGAGTTTTGTGAAATATTTGTGTAACTACTCAACTTCAGTATCACAACCTTGAATCACAAGCCAGAGTTTGCTTCCAACATTTCCACATCAAACATACCTCAGCAATAATAGAGTAAGCCAAGGTCTTGTCCTACAGAAAGCGCATTTCACACTACTGCATTGACACCATATTCAACTACCTCTGCATTCGCTCACGTCTCCTTTCCAGGCATCTTCCTTGTCTGTTTATGGGTAATATTAGTAGATCCAATAGATGAGTAATACTTACAAGCTGTTTAATTAGCTGAAAAAGAAGGAACTCACAAATCTCGGAAACATTTACAGGAACTTCAAGATTCATGATGAAATAGACATATTTGCACTGGCTCTCCTCCCGCAGGTAATCAAGCGTGCAAGCACCTCTAGGGACAAGACTAGTCCTGTTGACTTCAGGGAGGCAGCACACAAAGTCAGACGCACACTTTTCTGCAGGCTATTTGTACAGCCTATTATGCCTAAGCTGTGGCAGTTCCTCAGCATGACTCTTCTGCAGGTGGGCTGCAGGTAACGTCAGCAACCACAGAAAGAGACAAGCCGTGCTCATGGTCCAGAGCAGAAAGAGCCTTCCCACGACCTCCTCTTTCCTCAGGTTACACAGCAAGGAATTACTTTAATTAAAAGGATGAAAACACCGTATCAAGCTTCTCCAATACAAGAACAAAAAACTGTGGAAATACGATACAGACTGTGAAAAATCCCACAGGATTACATCAAAGGCCAGGTGAAGACACGTGTCAATCTAAAGAGTAATTTGAGAGCTACAGATCTGAACAGTGATCTGAACAAGCGCCTGAACTGAAAGAGCGAGGTGTTTTCCATACTGCAAGTCATCCCGGTTCTGGATATATTTCTCCCAACATAACCGCGAAGGGAAGCTTGCTGCTAATGCATCCTAAATAAAGCAAAATTAGTGAAGTCTGTTGCTAAAGTCTTCAAAAGTATTTGCTTGTCTGCTTTCTACAGAGGTCTAAATATGCATCTGAAGAAAAAGTCTATTGCTTTTCTTCTCCTGGGAGCAAACACGGCAAGGTGCTAGAGTCTCAGATCTTTCTATAAACTGCGAGGCCATTATGAGTACTGACATGGAAGAAGTTACCCATATTTGCAGATATGAGAAATGGGAAAGTGAAAAAAGCATAAGACATGAAGAAAGAAACTGAAATTAATACAAATGGAAAATGAGGTAAAATTTAAAAAAAAAACCAGCCAGAGGTAATAAAAGAGAAAGACAAACTATTTACTAAATCCTAACTGAAAGCTTTGTCACAGCTAATGTAAAATATTCAGAATCTTCTTTTATTTCTAGAGAGCTGATGAAGAAATAAGCTAAATTAAAAGTCAGCTTATTAAGAAAATTAAAAATGCATGAAATCAGCAATATTTTTTACAGTCACCAGTATCAAGCTGTCTAATATCTAGTGGAACGGTAATGACAAAGGACTGCTTTTGGTAAGAATTACCCACAGAGCATCTCATAATTTATTCTGAAAAGGAAGAGATGTCTAATAGTAACAGAGGAAGCGGCATATTGTACTTTGTACTTTTAGAATAAAGTATTTGTCAGATTCAATGCTTACATTGTCTTCATGTAGATAAACTGATTTGTGCAAACAGCCAGCCACGTCACGACTATTCAGTCAATACCGCAGCTGCAGAACAGCCAGAAGGCCATAATGCAGCAGAGGGGACTTCACGGCACAGGATTTCACAACTTGGTTCATTTTTCTCTTCTGCACGCGTTCATGTTTCTACACAGACGTGTACATATAAGCTCAACCATTTCTACAGAGAACGTCCACATTCTTTCATAACTGCACCAGGCTGTTAACAGAATCTGCTTGCGGCTTTCAGACTTCCAAGATAAAACCACACCAAATATAAAAGGACACAAATCCTTAGTAATTCTCTTTTCAAGTAATGTCTCATGATGTTTCTAGTAAGTTGATGCTACCACTCAGCGACAAGCCATTTACAGTTTTGCAAGCCTATTTTCTGTCCAAACAGTACAGTTTACACACACAATGATATTTTATTTCACACAGCAGAGACAGAGTCAGAAGCCTGAAACAACAAAATACGCATTAATGGCCTTGCCTAAAGCCCGTTGGTTTTAGCGGGGATTTGCGCCCGTCAATAAAGACAATGCAAAACCTGCCGCCCTGCAGATTAATGTCAGCACAACGCATTGTTCAGCTGGGAGCGCTAGTTTGGGCCCGGGGCTTTGTGCTCTGCTCGCTGGGTGGCAAAAGCCGGTCATCCCATATTGCTTTCAAACAACTTTAGCTGAACCTGGTCAGCTTTGCCTACCTCATGAGGGAGCAATATTTGCCTTCCTTTGCCTGTAACAATCAAAAGGAACTGACAAAAAAAAAAAAGCATCCTTGAAACCTCCCTGATGCCACTTTGAAAAAAAATTATGAAAAACCAGAAAGGGGAAGGAAACATTTGTTATTGTTGACAAGGTACAGCTTATATTACAGAGTGGAAATCAACTTTATATTTTTTTAATATTAAAATAGTTTTTGTGTTAGCCACAGGGAAGATTGAGGTTCATACTGTGTGGGAGAATAAGTAAGGTACAAGACCATCCTTGTCAAATCTATTATTAGACGTGGTCTTCTGAAGAGGGTGGAGAGTCTCAGATCTAGATGTCACAAACAAGGAACTCTCCTCTAATTCTTGGTATAGCAAATATGAAGCTATTACCCTCCAAAATTTTCAAGGGATTTTTCACTTCTTTACTAACCTGTAGGTTAACTGTCTCCAATACTCCCACGCATACGTAGCAGTGCTTTGCACTCACAATCAAATCTCGTTACTAATACAACCAAGTCAGGAAACCTCAACCATTCGAGTACCTTCCGTACTGGCTTTTAACGCGGGACAAAGTCCCACAGCAGCACTCGGCCAACCACGCTCTTGCCGCGACATTCAGATTAGCGCAGAGCTCTGCCAAATGTAGCCCAACCTCATCTGCTTCACCAGTCCAACCTGCCGCCCACAGCACACATTAACTTTATTCGATCACTGGTTAATTATGGCATTTCTCTTCTTATGAAACAGAGCTGGAGCCTAGGTTACACTTCATATTGAAACAACGTGAAACAGAATTAGAATACACAAGTTCTAACAACGTTCCTCGTGCGTTATCTATCATACCATACAAAAGCGTCATTTTCAGTTTAATCAGTTACTATCAAAGCACGTCACCGTGGCCTTTCGTTCCGTTATAAAAGTCCTTTACGTTTTCAATTTAGCACTATTTTCAAAAATTAGGCCTGAAGCAGGTAAAATGCACTTCCCTCTACTAAGCCTTATGTTTGTGTTCAGAAACATTGCAACTCCCATTTTCTTGTCCCGCCTTGCTTTAAGGCCCAGGGAAACAACTGCTGCCTTTTAATTACAACCTTACCCTGCTGCCTGCCATTTATTTGCTTTTAGAGCTCAGTTACATTTTTACTCTTCCACTGTCTGCAACTGAGCTTGTCAACTATTATTAGACTTGAAAAGTCACTCAGCTGCCAAAGGAGCAAGTACCCTGACTTTGACAGATTTAACAGGATTAGTTCTTTCCGTAAGGCCATCAGTACCGAAAGGGACTGTTCTCATCTCGGTACTAAAATACATCTCCGTTCTACTATATTTGAGCAAGTTATTAGTTATCGCCAAGGTAATTTTGGACCTCTCAAGCCTTGTCATTAATCCTCTTCATATACTGAATACTTGGAAGGAGATCAGCTCTCTTACAGTTATATTCATGTGAATAACCCCTAGAAAACAGACCACAAACTGCACCAACAAAAACTCCGCTCTAGCTCTCTCAAGTACCCGTTTTCACTGTGCTTCCTGCTTGGAGAAAGCAATTTTTCTGCTCTGGCATTTAAAAATGAACCGTTTGTTTCTGTGCAGGCCATCAGTCGGAGGTGGTTCTGTCAGTGATATTACACATGATCATACAAGTGAGGAAGCGTAGCAAATGGCACGGATTATTCCAATATGAAAACACTTTAAAATATTCCACATGCCCTGAAGAAGACGTATCTGTTAACGAGGACTTAGATAACGGCATTCCTGGCTGACGGGGTCAGAGACCCCCTCGAGGGCATTAATCGGGGCTTTCAGGGGATGTTTTCAAAGACGACGACGAAGCGGGGGGGACAGCCCCAGCTGCGTTCGCAGTGCCGGCGGCTGTGGCTGCAGGCAGCGCTCGGCCCCACCGCACGACCCCACCCACCCGGCCCCGCAGCTGCGCCCCTGCGCGACCCGGCCCCGCGGCAGAGCGAGGGCCCCGCGCTTCCCGCGGCTCGGCCCGCCGGGGCTGGGCAACCGGCACCGGGAGCACGGGCGCCGCGGCAGCGTAACGGGACGGCCCCGCCGCCCGCCTCCACGTGTGCCCGGCGCCGCCGTGAGGGGAGCGCGGTCCCGCGGCGGGGCCGCCCGCACCGCGCCGCGCCCAGCCCGGCGCCCCCGGCGCGGCGGGACCCTCCCGGTGTGGCCGTGGCCGCGCACCGCGGCGGCACGTGTCTCGTCCCCCAGCGGGGGAGGCACCGGCGGCACGCGGCGACCCTCCGGCATCCGCTCGGGCTTCTTCATGCAGAGCCCTTCCCGCGGCCCCGCCGCCCGTTACCTCAGCTGCTTTGGCTCCAGCTTGAGCTTCTTGGCTTGCGGCTCCCCCGCTGCCATCTTCGCGCTGGGCGGCGTGCGGCGCGCTCCGCTCGCCTCGGCCCGCCCGCCGGCCCCGGCCCGCCCCGCCGACCGCGCCGGCACCGCCACCGGGGGGCGGGGGCGGCGGGCCGGGCGCCTGTGCTGGCCGCCTGACGGGGAGGGGAGGCTGCGCCGCCCGCCGCTCCTGCCCGGGGTGCGCCGCCCGCTCGGGCGGCTTCGGTGCCCGGAGGCAGCTCCTGTCGCCTGCCCGAGGCCGAGGGGCGCCGGCGGGCGGCTGGCGGCGGCAGCGAGGCCGGCGGGGCTGTGGGGGGGAGCCCGTTATTCGCCGCTCAGCGCAGGCAGCGCCCCGGCCGCCCGCGCCTTCGCCGGGGGGCGGCCCCGCACGCTGCCGGGCCTCGCCGCCATCTTGGCCGCTGCCCCGGGAGCGGGACGGGGCGAGCGGGCCGCACCGGGCCGGGGGAGGTACGTGGGGCCGGGGGTACGGAGGGCGCGGACCGCTGAGGGAGGAGGCCGCACCGAGGGGCGTTGGTGTCCGTGATCGGGAGAAGCGGTGGCTGTCGCGGCGGGGCGGGCCTCGGCGGCCGCCGTGGAACCCCGCCCGGGGGGAGCCGCTGTGGCTCGGCCCCGCGCGCAGCCAGTGGGTGGCTGGAGCCGGACAGGGGTCACATCTCCTCAGCGCTGCCAGCAGGAGGCTGCCCCGCGCACCCCAGACTTCCCGCTTTGTCCGCGTCCATTTCCGTTGTTCGCTACCCCCTTCAATACGGAATTGTGTCCGTGTTTGAACGAAACCCTCCATTTTCCGGGCACAGCCGCGGCTGTGCGGGGTCGTGGCGTGAGGCCGGGCTGGCCTGCCCCCTGCCCGGGGTCCGCGCGGGTCAGCGCCCCGGTCCCAGGCGGTCCGCACAGCTTACTCCCGAGGGATGAGCAGGAGGGGTTGTGCACAGGGAGGTAATTCAGTTTAGTTTTCGGGGGAGGTGGCACAGGGCCTGCAGGAGGGATGATGTGGGAACTGCCGTTCAAGGCTACATACACAGCCTGCAGCAAAGTCACCCCGGGAGGGGCTGCGGGGATAGCACCCAGGTCACCTGCATCTTTCTTCAGCAGCATTGCTGCAAACGTGGTGGTTTTGGTCAGGCTGTACTTAATTAGCAAGAGGCCCTGTGACTGTACATGTGCATCATATACCCTGGAAATGAATCCGCGATCATCCACCACACCATTGCACATCGCTCCTGCCCTGTGCAGTCCCTAGCAGGGTAATTGCGTAGAGGTTCTCGCTGCTTTTGTTTCAGTGCTGATCTGCGTTGAAGTAGCACTGCACTTACCATCTTTTCAGTATAAGGAGTGATTTGGACCCAGCAGATGTTGATCAGACTGGAGGAATAGCTTCACCATCAAATGTGGCTATTGAGTAAACAACCAGGCAAAAAAATCACACTTGAATAATGAAAATTCATGTTCATAGAAGGCAGACGGCAGTAAGGGAGAGGAAAAGCTATTTTGGAAAAAAAGCACAAGCAAATTAAATTACTCACGCAAGAGGTAAAAGGATGGAAGCAGTGTTTTACAAAAGCACTGACAGTGCCAACGGTGAGTGATTCAGCTGGCAGTTCCCAACAGGTTTAAATTGTATATAGCTTCTCTTTTATTAAAAAAATCTGAACGGTATTTCACTGTAAGTATCTAGGATTTCATCTGTGGTGTGTTGGGTGACAAGCTAATTCAAGAACACAAGCAAACCTGATTTTAGAAGGAAAAAAACTGAACAGGACAAGCAGATTCTTGCCCGTCTGTGTGAACATACCTGAATATTCCTTGCAGTTGGCAAACTAAACATTAAGACCACTCTACACCCTCTAATGCTTATTTTGCTGTCCTTGTCCAGAAATTATATTTTCTGTTGCGCAAAATAGCTATGCACCATCTAAACGAGTTACTCTTTCAATCAAAGCTCTCATTACAAGCAGTTCTGCGTTAAGAATCTTAAATAGAATCCTTGTCGTGAGGATTCATGAAACAGAAATTGAAGTCCTTGAGGTGGAGAGGTCTGAACAGCAGCTAAGAAGTGGCAGCTGTACTTCATGGCTGTAATAATGGGAAGAACCTAAATTAAACCTTTTACAAATGTTAAGTTCCTTCCTCTTTTATTTCCCCCCAACTTACAGCTTCCCATATAGCTTTCAAAGCTTAATTAATACCCAGAAAATAAGTGAAGTCTTTTTGATGCATATCTAACATAATGCGTGAGAGGCTGCTTTTAACAGGAATTTCTTAAAAGATTCTTTAAGACTTAGTCTTCGGGAGACTGTAAAGAGTGCTGCTCTGCTCTCTTACGGAAGAGAAGGGAGGTTAAAAAGGTTATATGCCTTCTTTCTACCCTCTGCGTTTGGCCTGGTTGTGGCAGAGTGCACACACACTAGTAAGGGCTGTCATTTACAGCAGGATTCCGGTGATACTTGTTGGCTCTGATCTAGTATTTCAGTAGTGCATGGCTCTTTGGCACTGTGCTTGTCCTGGAACCTCGAGTGCCTCTTAAAATAGAGCCTGTGAACAAGAGCAGCATTAAGCTGGTAGCACTGTTGCTCCGGCCTGGCTGGCTTACTGGAGCAGTCAATTAGGAGAGCATGATGGAAAACATCTTCCCAAAGAACTACAGCCATGAGGCTTTTATATCCTTTGGTTGAATCCTGCTGCCTTGCCCCTTCAGAGTTCTCCATGATTTGACTGGAATGTGAGCCTAATTATCAGTCTGTTCCTGAAAATCCTGGTGACAGTAAATCTGTTGCAAGATACCTTACCTGTGTCCATTTGATCCTCTTCATCTATTCAGTGCTGATTTCAGAGGGTGAATTTCTAACGTGGTCCCTTCGTAGTCCTAAAGTGTCTGATTCGGATGTAAATTGTGTTAGAAATGTTCCATCTTCAGTTTTAGCAATGAATTTTTAATTGTTTTGGTGGGGGTGTGTTTTCTGAGAAACTCCTGCTTTTCAGCTTTTACAGTGAAGCTTTCTGTTCTTGCAGGCCCCAAAGGGAACTGCAGTTATTCAGGATCTAATATTGTTCGATTATTCAGGATCTAATATTGTTCTGCTGGCAAGAGATGGAACTATCTTGCCAGCAATTAGATTTATACTGGAACTAAATTGAACAGAGGAGCCATGCAAATGTATTATTGGAAAGCTCATCAGTCAGGAGATGAAATGCTGCACAAATTCTTTTGCAGGCTGTGATTGTTGTTGGTAAAAGCACAGAGGAAGTTGGAAATGTTGTTATGGATACCAAACACTGATTTAGGACAACTTCAGATTATTCTCAAACGATTACTTCCTTTTAAAAACAACTCTGGAAAGTTACTCCCAGGGTTTTAAATAAGAGTTAAGATAAATAAATGTATACTGAGCATCTGGGAAGCCAAGTGTTTAGTCTTTGATAGGGATGATCTTGCTGGTAAAATATGCACCAGACTAGTTGTACAGACACAAGCACTTTGTGGTCTTGAGTTAGAGTTGACTTGATTATGGGAGTTTTGCTTGACTAACAGAGGGACACCAGACAGTTCTTAAGGAGGGTTGCAAGGAAGCTTTACTTTAATGTGCAGATACTTAAGCTGTGGCCATCTTATATGTAAAAAGACGAATGATGCTTGAGCAGCAGCAGTAATATATGCGAATAATGATAGGAGCCTTACAAAGGCTGTGAAACTACAGAACATTCACATTTTTGTAAGATCTGAGACCTCCAGGTGTATCAGTTTCGGTCACAACTTCTAATGTGTGAGGGTTGGTCCAGCCACTTATTACATATATTCAGAGCTGCCGTGTTAGCTGTCTTGAAAATGTCACTCAAGTATTCAAAAGGACTTCCCTTCATTAGGTTTGCTGTTATAAGAGCCGGTGAATGGGTTGGGGAGGCGGGGAGCAAAGGTCTAGTTTTGCCACACCTGCGACACATTTGTGACACACATCTTGAATGTACAAGGAAAAGCTGAACTACCAACCAGCTGGTTGTGGCAAAAATACTAGCTTTAAAATAGAAATAGAACTGCCTGTCTTAGCTTATTTGTTTCTCCAGATTACTTGAAGCATTTGATTACTTTCCGTTTGCTTGTCACTAGAAGTTTATTTCCACAAATACGAAACAGAGGCTCAGACAGTCTGCCCCCACCAATCCTTCCACCCTTCAGAGCAGCTACTCGAATGCAGGGGATGTGGAAGCTGTGGAACACTTCCCTAGTGCCGGTCCCATTTTGAGCCGTTTTCTGTAGTTATTGCTAGCTCTGAAGGGCATTGCAGAGGTCAGTGATAAATTCCTCACTTCCTGGTTTTCAGAGCTTTGCCTGGAGCTCAGCTCAGTGTTATGGAAAAGCAGCTGGTAGCAGTGTTTCTGCTTTAATTATATTTTAGAGTACTAAATTGTAGCTAAGGACAGGCACGTGCAATCAGTCCTTTTCCCATGCTCGCAGCTTCTCCCTCTTGCCAATGAGCTCTGCTTTTGTCTTGGGAGCCTGCTGTCACTTCAGTCCAGATGTTTCTCTGCCAACAGATTGAAAAAACAGTAACATTGCAAAATCCAGATTTAGTCAAAAGAAAAGATACAGACTTGGAAACAGCGTGTTGAAGGCGCCTTAGTTCAAATATTTAGTTCTTCTGTGAGGACTTCAAATTCTGGTAGGATGGAAGTGACTGCAGAGAGTCACGCAGAGTTCCGTGTGTCAGAGCAAGGATGGGAGGTCTGTGAGAAGCTGCAAAACCTCTGCTGGGCTGCTTGTTGCTGCAATGCCTGTAAGATGCCTTTCAGTCAGGCAGTAGTATGGAAGGCTGTAAGCCTGCTAAAAATGAGCTTGAATGGCTTGCTCTAGATTAAGATGTAAATAATAATTCACGTATGTCTTCAGTCTTCTTCTTAGGCTGGCCTAAGAGCAGAGAGGTTGGAGGCATGGCCTTTGGAAATAGCCCTAGGGGCATGCCTTGCACAGAGAGTGGTTTCACGCTGCCCTCTCAAAGTGGTGGTTGTGTATGCTGCAGCACAGGTACTCTTGTGGTTCCTAAATTTTGGTGGTGCGCTTTTGCTACTGTTTTTTTTTTTAAACTAAGGAACTTTGATTCAAGACCTTTACCCTCAAAGTGTTGCAGCTTTTCACATGCTTTGCTATTTGGCCACAAACATTAACTTGACCTATTGGTGTGAGGAATCTTACTGTTACTAGATTGATTGCTTATGTTCAGCATTTTTTAATCTTTCCTGTCTTTGCAAATCTAATGTTCTAAGGAGACGGAAGAAGGCAGGGTACTGAGAAATGAATTCAGGGGTGTCTACGCGTCTGAAGTGAAATCTGGCACTCAAAAATTTGAGTAGCAGGGAAATTTTCAGTATCGGGAGCACTGTAAGTAACTTTTGTTAAATAATAGCTTATATAAGATATTTTTGTAGCACTACCAGTTGTAAGATATCCATCTTTAATTTGCTGGTGCTAGTTGTTTGACAGTGTGTGGGATAAATCAAATGACTTAGTCTTATGTATAATAGGCTGATGTCCCTGCTGGTATCAGAGCTTCTTTACTATAGTCAGCTCGGGCAGAGGGAAACATCCAAACTGCCGACTGACTGATAGGGCAGGGCTTGTGCCTGTGGGTCTGACCTGCTCTGCACTTAAGCTGCAAGGAGAGCTTCTCCTGAGCGCAGCAAATTAGCATACTGCTGTAACTTGGGAAGGAGGAAAGGAGTATGTGATGGGTTTTGAAGGGAACTTTTATGTTAGAAGCAAAATAATTACGTGTCATGGGAGATCCTGTAGTCCATCTTCCTAATGATATCTTTCTGCTGGGATTTTACTGCTCGATTTCCACAGATAGTGCAAGGCCAAGCATGGTCCCCCGGATCAGTTTGCTACTCCGTTTCACCACGGGGCCACACAGACTTGTACGAACACAGCCGGTACCTGGGCAGCTTGGGGCAGATGAGTAAACAGGGGCAGTGGTTCAATGCTGCTGCCCTTTCTGACTACCCAAGCCCTCCCTCAGTCGCATCCCAAGTCATGGTCCAATAACCTGAGTGGTACTTAGGGCAAAAGAAGAGGCCCTATAACACAGCCAGGAGCTTGCTCTGTATAGGCAATGGTTATGTTGGCCTGCTGCACTGCTGTGCTTCTGAAAAATAGATCGTGACAAACGCTATCGTTTCTGATCAATAGCATCTGCATGAACTGTAACAGGAGGACAACTGCTAAGTCTTAAACACCCTGTCACTTGTGTCTGATACACCTTGTCAGAGTATCACCCGGAGCTGCCTGCAGATCACCCCAGCTTCTCCACAGTGGGCTCTAGACCAAGTCCTCTGGAAATGAAGCAGAACTGGTGCTGCTTGTACTGAAACTCTGCTAGGCAGCTTTGTGTGCATTTACTAGCAATTGAGTTTTATATTTGTTAACAGATATGCTATTGTGTCCATATTACAATGTACAGAGAACTATTCTAAGCTTTATAGCTGATCACCTTCATATGTTTGGGCTGCCTTGGTGTGGAACAATACTGACATTCAGTGGTTGATTATTCTCGCCACCGTTGTGTGACTGTCCAGGAGATTTTGGAGGGTTTTAATGTTCAGCACTGGCTAAATTCAGAATATGTTTAGTTAACCTGGATTAAAGCAACTGTGTCAAGGCTCCTTTATAAGAATGCTGTGCTCACACTATTAAAATTGTCTGTTTTTTTAACAAACTGAATTAGAGACGAATTTGGTCCGGGAGAGAGACAGCGGAAACACACAAGAACACTGTGACTTTGTTTCCTGTCCCTCTTAAGCAAATTGGCAATTGCAGTTTCCAAAAGAACTTCCTCTTACATACCCTATTGGCTTAGTTGGATTTTTCTGTCCACGTTTTGTTGACTATTGGTCTTTCTGTGTCTACCACCAAAGACAGTGTGCTCTTAGCAGGAGGTGGCCAAGACCTGGCAAGGCCCCAGTGACGATGAGCACATTGCTGTCATGCATGTGAAGGAGCAGCTGGAGTAGAGAATTTGAACAGCTGGGTCTTGGCTCCTTTCCCACATCTGCTGGCTTAAGTGGAGGGAAGTAGCATGCTAACTACCTTCTTTAGTAGTCCTTTTTCACCTTCTCTGGTGCACTTTGGAAGACGTTTTGTCGAGATCTGCAGGGCCAGATAATTTTTCAGTGTTCAGGTGTGTCAGGAGGTCAGTGTAGTACTCTGAGCAGTTTAGATTCAGACACAGCAACAAAAGTTCACTGTGGATGAAGCTAAGTGCTTATTCCAGTATTTTGGAATGAGACTTAATCGTAGAGTGTTTAGACTCCTTAATATATCTGTGGGACTGGGCTTCTAGATTCTTCTGTCTTCGCATTTGTGTGCCAGAGTGAACATTAGCAAAGGAGTAAATTTTATCTGCATTTTGTGGGACGATCCTGGCCAAACAACCTAAGATTAATGAAAACCATGACAGGTTTTTGATAGATGTGTTTGGCTTCTCTTGGACATGCAGGGTTGATGGTGGTCTTCCTGTTCAAAGTGTGGATGCTCAGTAACTGGTCTCTTTCCAGTCATGCTTGAATTCCTCCAAAGGCTAAATAAACTTCAATTCAGGATATCTCTGTTGCCATCATCTGCCCATTTCCACCACCTCCTTTATACCAGCTGTAGCACTCTGGCAGCGTAATAAGTTGCATCAGGAAGCTGATCTGACCAGAAACTCCCTTTTCTGGGTCAGTTTATGGCTGGACAAGTTTCCTGATATAGGTAATTGCAGAGCCACAGACATGCTGAAATCAATACCTAGAAAGCAAAAGGGATGAATAGCCAGTGGCAGGGGCAGCTTCTTCAACTACAAAATGAATTTATGCAGGATATAATACCAGGTAAACTATATCATGAGGAGCCAGTGCTTGGTTTACGATTTGATTGTTTTGTTTTCTGAGTTTAAACTTGGGCCTTATTTTGGTCAGAGGATGGTTCTGCTGCAGGTCAGCTGTCTGATGTAAAGGCTAAAGACATAAACTGAAGTCTGATAGCATTTTTCTCTTCTGTAGATGTGGAGAAAATAGTTTATTCACCTCACTTGAATCGACAACTTAGTTCACTTAATATCTCATTGGAAGTTGAGAAATAGACTGGGAATTAGTTTTTAAAAAAAGGCAGATAAGCTTCTTGTCCCATGAATAAAATGAAGGATCAGTGGCTGAGGCATTATTATTTGTAAATCTTTAAAGATACAAGAAAAAAGTTACATTCCTTATCTACAGTTCATACTCCCCTTTTTCATGAGTGAGTTAGTTTTTAAGTGTAACATTTTATGTAAACATATTTCATGTGTCAAGCACATTTGTGGCAATTTTATTCATTAAACCAGATTTAAACTCCTGATTTTGTGTACTTTTAATGAATTCCAGCTCTTTATCCAAGTGCAGCTGGGCATAGATCATAAGACTAATCAGGCAGCAAAAAAAACCCACCTTTCTAGTTCGATAGCTGAAAGCTGACAAGCTGAAGAGCTATATCTTTAAGACAGTGCAATTCGTAGTTATGTTTGTAAACGTTACGCAAACACCTCTGCCATAGGAAGCTTTATGTATAGGTTACCCTTGTGTACTGCCAAACTTGTTTAAGTGAGTGCCAACTCATGAGAGTCGGCTTTGCTCTAAGAACTAAATTACAAGTACCAAATAGGGATGAGCGTGGAAATCAAGGGTGCTAGCTTCTTGCTTACGTTGTGATATATGTTAGAAACTTCATCCACAGTGAAATATTTTGTGGTGGAACATACCTCTAAATGGAGAAAACGCCATTTAGAGAAAAGCAGCAAAGCACATCTTTTTCTTAAACTCACAGTGCGTGTTAGTAAAGAATACCCATTGTAAGAGAGGGGATCTGGGAGAAGAAAGAATGTCAATCCTCATATCATTTTGTTTATTTTAACTTCTTCGAATGTTTCCAACAGACAATGATCCACAGCCTGTTTCTTATAAACTGTTCTGGTGATATATTCTTGGAGAAGCACTGGAAGAGCGTTGTGAGCCAGTCTGTGTGCGATTATTTCTTTGAAGCTCAGGAGAAAGCAATCGATGTTGAGAATGTGCCTCCTGTCATCTCAACGCCACATCACTACCTCATCAGCATCTATCGGGATAAAATCTTCTTTGTGTCTGTCATACAGACAGAAGTGCCACCACTCTTTGTAATTGAATTTCTACACCGAGTAGCAGATACTTTCCAGGTCTGTCACTATTAAAAAAATTTTAAATTTGTATAACTCCAAGGGAATTTTTGTATAAGCTGCTTCTAAAGAAAGGTAATAAACCCTCCTGTCAGTGACTTTCCCCTTTGCAATTGTTAAGTCAAGCGCTGGTTTATAGGGTACAAAGGAAAAGAAGGTGTAATTTTGTGTATTGATTTGATTTATAGATGCCAGTGCATATGCGCTAAAACCCAAATCCCTTTTTGCAACTGCTGTCTTTTCTCTGTAAGATTTTGAACAGTTCATGTAGTATAGATGAGCAAGAAGGAGCATGCAGTCATGATGCACTCTGTAGCGAGGAAAGACATGCAAAGCTTGAGTCAGTTTTCAACCTGTTTCATTTCAGATACTGTAAATAGAGGAACCTCTGTGTAGATTGGGCATTGCCAAATGATAGTCTTCTCATTTCACAAGTCTTCTAACTGAAGATGTGCTAATGTTCACAGGTGGGAGAACCTTTGAGACATATATAACATAAACCAGATTACATCGATTTCACTGTTCACACTGCCTTTATTTCTAATTAGGTGATAGAAGTTGCTAGTCAGTTCAGGCACTAAATTCCTTGATATACTGGAGGGTTTCTGTAAGGAAAAAAAACCACCACCAAACAAACTTCTGCAAAGCATTTTAACAGGAATAAAAATCCTCTTCTTTGTAATCTCTGATTTGTTTAGGATTACTTCGGCGAATGTTCTGAGACTGCAATTAAGGACAATGTAGTTATTGTGTACGAACTTCTGGAAGAAATGTTAGACAATGGCTTTCCACTGGCAACAGAATCGAACATATTGAAGGAGCTGATTAAGCCTCCCACAATTTTGCGCTCCGTTGTCAACTCCATCACAGGTATGAAAATAAATAATTTTCAGCGGTGACTGGCTGCTGGAAAACAAAGCCCCATCGTGCTTCATAGCTAAAAAATCGAATCGTATTGGTGTGGATCTGTAAGGTGAGGTCACTGTCCTTCCACTTCTCACATTTAAGAGTTGAATAAGCAGCTTCCTTCTTATTTGCAGTTTATGCCTCGCCCCTTTGATATCCCCAGTGGCACGATCTGGTCCAGCCACAGCTGCTGAAGTCCCTCAGGAACAGCAGTTCCCAGCACAGACAGCGCATACTGGAGACAGGTGCTCTGAGATTGGTACAGAGCTAGCCCCAAGCCTTGAGTAACTGAGGGGCATCAGAGAAGGTTATGCACTTTATAAGAAATCATTTCAGAAAGGTGTATATACAGATGTCTAATAAATCTTTGCTGGCTGGGAACAGATACCATGAAGGGAAGCAGCTAGCCTGTCCTTGGCCTCCTTCCCACCTCCACCACTGTCAGCATCCATCCGGTTCGGTGCTGGTTTCAGCCTGGTGTAAATGGGTACGTCTTGCGCTGGCAGACCCAAACGTCTGTCAGCTGAGGTGGTGGAATCCGCTTGTCTGACAAGCTGGTGCAAGGGAGGCACACCATGAGGGGTCGCACGGGGTCAGAGATACGTGGGATGTCGGCCTGTACGTTGTGTCAGAGACGGGTAGTGGGTGGACTGCAGGGCCACGCACAGGTAGTGCTCAGGGGAGCTGATCTTTGAGGTAGCACATGTGGTTTAATCTTTGAGTAGAAATCTCATCAGTGTTAATTTCTGGTTTTTTGGTCGGTTTGGTGGGGTTTTTTAAATATGGTTTTGGATGATAGCAGTTATATGTAGGAAAAATATCTATGAACTAGATGCATTGCTGTAAGGGAAATTAAGACTGCTGAAGCCAAAGGTTGCAGCATCAAATCCTCTTGTTTTATCTAAAGCCTTATTAGAATTCCCTAGGAGCCTAAAGCGCCTGCCCAGGGTGGCCTGCATCTTGTCACTGTCAACAGCTCAGCTCTGAGCGGGTGGGAAACTGCAGCCCGAGAGCCCTCCCACCTGCCTGGCCTGCCAGCCCAG
Organism: Rhynochetos jubatus; assembly: GCA_027574665.1. Taxonomy (NCBI): domain Eukaryota; kingdom Metazoa; phylum Chordata; class Aves; order Eurypygiformes; family Rhynochetidae; genus Rhynochetos; species Rhynochetos jubatus. Next base: position 17,320,847 of record CM050655.1, read on the forward strand.
CAGTTATTGCGAGTTATTTTACTAGCTCAAAAGAGTGAGAACTTGTGTTTTCTGCCTGCTAGGAGAGGGCCTGCCCAGCAGCTTGTGCAGAAATGGTAACCACCGGCCGCCAGCCTCTCAGGGAAGCTGTCTCACGCCACGGGACACACTACCGCATTCATTGTGCTAAAGGGCACCAGCAGCCGTGAGCTGTGGCCCTGTCCTGAGACCTGCTGCTAGCAGAGGGAGTTCTTTCCACTATATTTGGATTCCAAAATCAACCTAAGTCCCTGAAGTGATAAGATTATTTTTTTCCCCCCTTTTTAAAGAACCATCTGTTTATTTTTTAAGTAGATAGCTCAGGAAGCCTTTACACCAGGTAGTGTTAAGAAGCAGGAGCCGAGGGTGACAGCAAGGCAGGCAGGAGCAGTGGCATCGGTGTTAAGGAGCCCACAAGTTGAGCTAACAGGTCAAGGTCAGGATTGGGATCAGATGATAACAGGGTCATCTACAGGTCACTGTCTGACAGGAAAGTCTGTCATGATGAGACAGGTCTAGCCAGAAAGTCAGGTCTATGGGCTGATTCGGCCTCTGGATCGATTTGGCCAAGGGGGCAGGAGCCTTCCCTAAGGCTTCTTCCTGGTCCTTCCTAACAACTCTGATCAGTAAATCGGCCCTGCAGTCAGCCAGCTAAAACTCTCAGGAGAAAGGGGAAGCAGTGCTTAAGGCTATCACAAGGAGCTGTAATGTCTTGCATTGTAGTGATGAAATCCTCGCAGGATCTAGCCCCACATCTGCTCCCGCTCAAACCTCCTGCTGACTTGTGCCTTGTATTTTACTGTGCAAAGTGTAGTCTGAAAACTGTGCCTGGACATACTGTGAAAGGGCATCCGCATCGCCTAAGGGATGAAATTTTAGTGGTCCAGGTTCTAGTCTGCAGTTCTTGGGAGCAAATCTTGCTTTGATTCTTAATTTTGGCAGTTGAAACATTCGTCTTGTAATTAATTACTGATTTTGAGTTCCTTTTCATTTTTAAGGCAGTAGTAATGTGGGTGACACACTTCCCACCGGACAGTTGTCCAACATTCCTTGGCGCAGAGCAGGGGTAAAATACACAAACAACGAAGCCTATTTTGATGTCATTGAAGAAATTGATGCGATTATAGACAAATCAGGTATGATGCCTTGCAAACTCACGTTTGTTTGCTTAATGTGTTTACGCTTACCTGCTGATGTTTAGAGACAATACAGTCCCACTGCGTTTTTGCCTGTATTTTATGTACATAAATCTCTATCTTAAATAGAAATACAGTGTTAAATATGTCCAAATGTATTCGGTTCATCTTAAAATAGCAATGTGCTCTAGGCTGCCTCAAGAACATCCACAAGAAATATTCTGTATTTAGATGTTTTCTGTTTGTATATCGATTATCTCTTAAGAGATATAAATGGAAAAAAATGGTTGAAGTTTTAAATGTGATGAGAAAACTTACCTTCCATTGTTCCTGCCAACAGTTCACTGTAGTCCTCATAGGCACTCCGTTGTGAGCAAGCCAAAAGCTTTCGTTAGCTTTCTTCTGATTGCTAGACAAAATTTGGTGCAAAAGAGCTGGACAGTATTGTTTTCCATATATATAAACTGGACACAGATATTCTGAAGCATGATAATCCTCTTGTCTTTTCTGTAAATGAAACATGCTGTCTTCAAATACAAAAATCTTTAATCTGAGATTTATTTAACTCTGAGGAGGAATCAGATAACTTTTGTGTAAATGTTGCTAGTGCCAGGAAGTAGAAAAAATCGATCCAAAAAAGAAAACTGCTATGCTGTGGACAGGAACCTGCTGATTTGCTAATTACTGGGGCCATCGGTTAGTAAAGCTGAAGATTGCATGACACTGGTTTGTGTTGGTGTAGTGCAGGGAGCAAATCTCTGATTTCTTCATTTGGAGCTGCTGTAGCTGTAGTCTATGCTGTTTTGGTTCCACACACTTTGGCCACCGTTGAACTGGGTAGTCATAAACAGCTACTGTGCAGCTCTTACTCTCACCATCTTCAAACTAAAAGAAGGTGGCAGTCACAGTCAGAACTCCCTGATGGCTCTATGACTCTTCTGGCTCAGTAAGATTCCCAAGAGTAGTGTCAGTGCTTAGTCTGAGGAGTTATAACCAAGACCATGTTTGTATTCCTGTGTGTATTTCAAGCCCAGTCAGTGTCCACAGAGTGTTTAAATTTCCTACTGAGGATCCACTGCAGTAGTCATAGCTGCTCTTTTCTGCTCTGATGCCTTGGGGACTAGCAAGGCAAGCATCTTCCCAACCATCACTAGGACTAAGTAGTAGATGGGGTTACTCCCCTAGAACAGGGATATGGTTAACTGCTTTCATCTGAAACAGGATCCCTTCTTTTCTGGCAAAGTATTAACTCACAGTTCCTCTTTCCCCTTGAACAGATCAGCAATAGTTTCTATATAGCTTCTAAAATAACCTTTGCTTGTAGGGCTAATTAGTCCAGAGTCCTGCTCATGCCTTTCTGTCCTTATAGGGCATTTAAGGAAATGAGCTTTTCCTGGGTAAGATGTTTGGTAGTCTTGCTTCGGGGTTGTTTGGGGTTGGTTTTTTTTGTTGTTGTTTATTTGGGGTTTTTTTCTGTAGATTTATTTAACATCAGGATGAATATGTAATCCCACTGTTAAACACGCCATGCTTGTGAAGGCCGAGGTTATCTGGAGCTTTACAGCACAAACTTCCTGTGTTCTCATGTGCCTCAACTTCCCTGCACCACTATACAACTCGCTAGGTCTCTGGAGACAGGGCACAGGGATGAAGGAAGATTCAGAGCTTGCATATTCTGACATTCTCATGTGCTCGTTGCTGGCAACCAGCTCAAGCACATCCAGTACAAGCCCTGTGTAACAGCTGGCACCAGTCTAACTAGCTGACTGGGACACGCTGTTTGCTCTGGCTCGCGTATGTTAGCGAGCTGCCCAGGCCACAGGTAACGGGAATGACCTTTTCTGTCCCTGTTTGGCGTGTTCTTTAGTGTTGTGCAAATGTCATCTGTGCCCTCTAGCTGCACTTCGCAGCGTTTCTTGGGCCCTTGATAGCAACATTATGTCCTGTCTTTTTTTTTCCCCACAGGTTCCACAGTCTTTGCAGAGATCCAAGGTGTTATTGATTCATGTATTAAGCTCTCAGGAATGCCAGATCTTTCTCTTTCTTTCATGGTAAATTTAGCATATATTTGGGAATTAGAATTGCTCAGGATTTATTTCTTTTCATGATCAGAGTTAACCGATTTGAAGAGCGCAATCACTACTTCACGTGTTACACATACAAAAAATATTGTAACAAGTTTTGCATTATTTTGTGGAAGTTGCTCAGTAGTTGGCATGGCTTTTGTCTGTACGTAAAATACACGGACAGGAATCCGTCCTGCTCGGGAATGATACTTACAGTCTAAGAAATGGGAATTGTGTAGGGTTTAGTAGCAGGTTCAAACTGCTGATACTTGATGAGATTTCACTTAACCACTTGCAGAACCCACGGCTGCTGGATGATGTCAGCTTCCACCCATGTATTCGGTTCAAACGCTGGGAATCTGAGAGAGTCCTTTCGTTTATTCCTCCAGATGGGAACTTCAGACTGATCTCCTACCGTGTCAGTTCACAGAAGTAAGTTTCCCTTTGACACCCTGGTTTCTCAGATACACCATCTAGCACTTTGCATCTAACTGCAAGTTTCTCCTTCTCAGGGGGGAAATTTGCATGGTTGAGAAATGCGTGTTCTCAGGTTTTGTATCAGCTCGTGCTCTGTCCCCACTGAAACAAGAAAACAGTTTTTCAGTGAGCTGCTGATACTCAGCAGTCATTTTTCAGTGGGATAGACCACACGTGACCGTAATGTAGGGCTATTCATACCCGGTAATCGTTGTTGCTGCTAGATGCTTTGTGGCTAAGTCTCTGTGTGCACAGAGGACTGTGATCTTCATAAAAAGAATAAAGCAAAAAAAGTCTAAACTGCAGATATTGCAAACTAAGTCTGATTTGACTGGTGGCCGTTTTGAGAATTGGCTCAGTGGGATTACTTCAGAAAATAAACAGATGGAGGGAAAGAGGCTAGGACAAGTGATTTGGAAGAAAATCTTTTTGTCCTGTGATTTCTCTGCTAATAACATCACTTCAGCAATAACGTCAAAGAGCTGAGTATCACTTTTCACTTGTGGAACAAACTGGTTGTAATTGAATACCTGCCAGAAACACAAGAACTATTTATGAGAAAGAGCTTTATTTTCTCAAGCAGAGAAATAGTCAATAGGATCCCCTGGGAAACAGCCCTCAGGGACACGGGAGCAGAACAGAGCTGGCAGATCTTTAAGCACAAGAGCTCTTGATCCCCAGGTGTGAGAAATCAGGAAAGGAAGGCAAAGGACCCGCATGGATGAGTGGAGACCTGCCGGGCAAACTAAAGGGCAAGAAGGAAATGCACAGGCAGCAGAAGCAGGAACAGGTATCCTGGGAAGGGTATAGAGATACTGCCTAGTTGTGTAGGGATGGGGTCAGGAAGGCTACGGCACAGCTGAACTTGGCAAGGGATGCAGGGAATAAAGAATTCTACAGGTAGGTCAGCCAGAAATGGAAGGTCAAAGAAAGTGCACCCTCCCCCCACCAATGAACAAGACTGGTAACAACGGATGAGGAGAAGGCTGAGATACTCAACGACTACTTTGCCTCAGCCTTCACTGGCAACCTCTCTTCCCACACCTCTCCAGCAAATGGACCGCAGGACAGTGACTGGGGTGCAAAGTCCCTCCCACTGAAACGAACTCAGGTTCGGGACCACCTGAGGAACCTAAACATACATAAGCCTATGGGACCTGACGAGATGCTTCCCAGAGTCCTGAGGGAATTGGCTGATGTAATTGCCAAGTCACTCTCCAAGATACTTGAAAAGTCATGGCAGTCAGGTGAAGTCCCCAGTGACTGGAGAACGGAAACATTGCACCCACTTTTAAAAAGGGTAGAAAGGAGGGCCCTGGCAACTACTGACCTGCCAGCCTCACCTCTGTGCCTGGGAAGATCATGGAACAGATCCTTCTAGAAGCTATGCTAAGACACTTGGAGGGCAGGGAGGTGATTTGGGACAGCCAGCATGGCTTCACCTAGGGCAAGTCCTGCCTGACCAACCCAGTGGCCTTCTATGATGGAGTGACTGCATCAGTAGACAAGGGGAGAGCTACAGATGTTGTTTATCTGGACTTCTGTAAGGCCTTTGACATGGTCCCCTACAACATCCTTCTCTCTAAATGGGAGAGATGTGGATTTGATGGGTGGACTGTTCGGTGGACGAGGAATCAGTTGGATGGTCATATCCAGAGGGTAGTGGTCAACAGCTCAAGGTCCAGATGGAGATCTGGACTTGTCCAGTGGCAAATGGTGTCCCTCAGGGTCGGTACTGGGACTAGTACTGCTTGATATCTTCACTGATGACAGACGGTGGGATTGAGTGCCTCCTCAGCAGGTGTGCAGTTGACACGCTGGAGGGAAGGGATGCCATCCAGAGGGACCTGGACAGGCTGGAGAGGTGGGACAATGCCAACCTCATGGAGTTCAACAAGGCCAAGTGCAAGGTCCTGCGCCTGGGTCAGGGCAATCCCGAACAAGTACAGGCTGGGCCGAGAGTGGATCAAGAGCAGCCTGAGGAGAAGGACTTGGGGGTACTGGTGAATGAAAAGCTGGACGTGAGCCAGCAGTGTGCTCACAGCCTAGAAAGCCAACCGTATCCTGGGCTGTATCCAGAGAAGCCAGGGAGGGGATTCTCCCACTCTACTCTGCTCTCGTGGGACCCCACCTTGAGTAGTACTACGTTCAACTCTGGAGCCCTCAGCACAGGAAAGACATGGACCTGTTGGAGCAGGTCTAGAGGAGGCCACAAAGATGATCAGAGGACCGGAGCACCTCTCATACAAAGACATGCTGAGACAGTTGGGGTTGTTCAGCCTGGAGAAGGCTCCGGGGAGACCTTATAGCACCTTCCATTACTTAAAGGGGGCTACAAGAAAGATGGGGACAAACTTTTTAGCACGGCCTGTTGTGATAGGACAAGTTGTAATGGTTTTAAACTGAGAGAGGGTAGATTCAGACTAGATATTAGGAAGATTTTTACAACAAGGTTGGTGAAACACTGGAACAGGTTGCCCAGAGAGGTTGTGGATGCCCCATCCCTGGAAATACTCAGGGTCAGGTTGGACAGAGCTCAGAGCAACCTGACCAAGTGGAGGGTGTCCCTGCCCATGGCAGAGGGGTTGGAACTAGATGACCTTCAAGGTCGCTTCCAACCCAAACCATTCTGTGATTCTAAGTAGCCAAGATGCATTCAGCTACCGTCTTCTCTTTTCAGCTTGGTGGCAATTCCCGTATATGTGAAGCACATGATCAGTTTTAAGGAAAATAGTTCTTCGGGAAGATTTGATGTTACCATTGGACCCAAACAGAACATGGGGAAAACAGTAGAAGGAGTTGTTATGACAGTTCACATGCCAAAGGCCGTGCTTAACATGAACCTCACCGCTACACAAGGCAGCTATACATTTGACCCAGTTACTAAAGTAAGTCTTCCGGTTTTATTTATTTAAATATCTAAGAGAACATTAGAACAAGTCATACATATTGCAGAGCACTGGAGCAGCGTTCCACACTTAGCAGAAAACTTCCCCTTCAGCATACGTTTATGAATTAAAATCTTACTTTTAAAATTTCCTTTTTCAGACTTAGATACACACCACTTGTGATTTTACCAGTCTCTTTCCCTTTCCTTCCTCTCTTTTTCCCTTCTCCTTCACCCCCTGATATTTTTCTTTACTATTTAGCCATACTTCGCTGGTGGTTTCAGCTGCAGTATATCTAGCTATCTATGTTCTTTAAAATATACTTATCTGGAGAAAATGCAGTAGATGTGGAAATGGGTAGCCAGAAAAGCAGGGAGCAGGAGGTGAGAAAAAAAAACCTCTTCCCGAAGATCTGCCTGAAGACACACAGGAAGGAAGACAAAAGAGTCTGAAAAACTGTATCTTGGGAGTCCTGCTTTCTTGCCTCTGAGATGGGGTTTGAGACCTAAATTTCCTAAAGCCCCAGAAGGTTTTTAGCGCCCAGAAGCCATTTTGCTGGTTCTAACACCCTGCTCTGAGCTTTCTGCCGCCCTTGGAATATCTCAGTCAGCAGTTGGTTTGAATTTTAAGTGAAATCTCTCCAAATGACTTTTTTTTTTTAAAAAGAACTGACCTTAATCTCTTAAACGCAGCAATAAAAACTGTGCTGGTTACTCTCCTTGCTTCGTGGTTCTAGCTGACCCAGTCTGACAACAGGAGCAATCAGCATGACTAAGGGAACCGGAAGCATGAAGTGCACAGACCACCGAAGGGGTGCTGACAGGGCAAAAGAAATGCTGGGAGAGCACGGGCACCGTACCTGGAGGAGCCCTAACCATGCCATCTCCCCGCCCATGCGACAGTTCTCAGGGCTGCCAGGCTCCCTCAGCCGGCACACTAAACGCTTGACATGAACTCGACCTCCGATGTTGTTTCCTAGAAAGCTACTGCTTCTCTTTCTTTCCTGCCAAGGTGTTAACATGGGACGTTGGGAAAATTACCCCTCAGAAGCTACCCAACCTGAAGGGCATAGTGAACCTGCAGTCTGGAGCCCCCAAGCCGGAGGAGAATCCAAGTTTAAACATCCAGTTTAAGATACAACAGCTTGCAATTTCAGGTGAGCGGGTGGGTTTATGGGAAATTGGTACTGAGGGAATGAGTAGCAGTAGGAAATGAAGTGGGAAACTGTTAATCTTGTAATTGGAGATGCTGATCTGAAGTCACTTTGATCCAAAAAGTAAAGCCTGATTTACCCAAACCTGGCAGTTACCCTTGCTGGGAATTGTGAATTCCCAGTTGTTTTGCCCAAGAAAGACCGTGAGAAGTGTACAGAAGAATAGATTTTTCTTTGTGGACTTGTGCATTAAACATGCAAATTTATCCTTTTAGTGAAGAGTGAGGGATGATGATTTAGCGTGCTGCTCTTGACTTGCGTTAGCCTCGTACCGCTAATGCCCTTTCTAGGGGTCAAAACACTCCATTAATTTTAAAGAATGCCCTTCTTAGTCTTTCCTTCTGGAGCTGGTTCATTTTTCATCCTCAGAAAACCCACGTCAAATCAGAATGAAGTGTGGAGGGTAAGTGCAAAAGTAAATTTAAAGCAAACAAGGCCTCGGTCTGCAAACACTTGCATTGTGTGAGTTTTCCATGTGTAAAACGCTTCTGCCAGCAAGCTTTGCGGGATTTAAGAGGCAAACAGAGCGAAGGCTCACCTTTGGAAAGGAGGAGGATGACCGAAGGCAGTAGATGAGAACTGGCAGTAGTACGTGTAATTAATACCTTTCTGGGTAGGTACTGGGCTGTGGGCCTTTTGCTTCCTACGCTACGTTGCTGAGTAAGTAACGGTTACTCCTCATCTCAAGTTGTTAGTCCTAGAACAGAGTCCTGCAGTTTCCTCTTAAACGTGCAACCCACTGGTTGAAATCTAGCAAGGCTTAGGGGTTCCGATGGCTGGATGCCAGGGATAATGGACCTGTGAGAGAGCAGGGGACAACCTGAAGCTGTCACGTACTGGACGGCTAGTGGGGTTCCTCAGTTAAGAGCAGAGGGACCGTTGGTCCTTGCGATTAGGGTTCGGAGGGACAAGATTTCTAAAACTTTTGGAAACAAGTTCAGCGTCCAGTCGCTGTGGAAGAGCTCATGAGTTCAGCCCTTGGAAGGAGGATGGTGTCTCACTGAGCAGAAGGGAGGAAAGCTGTTGCCCGGCCAGGGCAGCTGTGATTAGGTGACAAGAGGGGCCTTCACTGCTTCAGACTGGATGAACTTGTGAAAGGAAGGAGTTAGCTTCCTAACGCATCTTGACACGCTTCAGGAAAGCGGGACTTTTAAACAGGCTGACGCGATTTCTAGCATTCTGCTTTTAACTCCGTCCGTGGTTTTGTCTTTTTCAGGACTGAAAGTGAATCGCCTAGACATGTATGGCGAAAAATACAAGCCTTTTAAAGGTGTTAAATACATAACAAAAGCCGGAAAATTCCAAGTCAGGACATGAGAAGATGCTCTACTTCCAAGAGGAAATTCCCCTTAAACAAAACTTGACTGCTTAGTGACTTATGTTGCTATTAATTAGGTGCCAATTAATTAACAGACACTGATTAGTTTGGGATCAAAGCATCTGTGCACAGCAGCTCTTAAGATGAAAGCATAGTTTAGTTTTTCTTAATATAGCTTTAAAATAAGGTACTTGTTTTCTAATACACCTTCACTCTTTTTTTACGGAAGTGTTGTGCTGGTGAGTAGTTTGATAGAGGTGATCCACAAAACGTCGCGAACGCTACACTGCCAGTCAGATACCAAAGCCCAGAGGCCAAGCACATGACAAGGGCCAGACAGGCCCCTGGAAAAGTCTTGTGGTGGCACGTTTTGCTGCTGCAGCCACCTGCAAAGAAAGCGCAGCTATTCTCACAGCCCGCTGCAAGACGGCGTTCCACACAGCATCACGCACCCCCTTCAGACCCACAGCAGCAGTGAGAGGGGCAGGGCTCCCACAGGGGCCTGGGACATAGCACACGTCACTCCTGAGAAAGAGCTTCTGATGAAGAAAAAAATAATTTCCTTGTTGTTTACAAGAAATGGCCTTTCTTAAGAAGCATTTGCCTTAATCAGCTTTCATTTGTGCCATCTGCAGATGAGCTGATAAAAATAACATTCTGCATTAAATCTGGGAGGTGATTGTTGCTTCAGTAATCCACTTTCTTTCCATTCAATCTCATCGTTGCCATCATTTTTTTTAAGAATACAGTTGCAGAGAGTAAGATCTATTTTTTATGTGAAGCCTTTGCTTTGATTTCGGTGTTCCACTTGTTCGAAGCGGATGCCACCAGACTTGTGCCACGTGTACATGGGAGCGTAGCTTTTTAGGTAGCACAATAGAAGCGTCAAGTGTATTTAATGGTTGTGTGCTTTAATGTTATGAAATAAAGGGAACTGTGCTGCAAACGCATCTTCTCTTGTGCCACCCTCACGCTGTCGTAAGCTATTCATGGTGCTCTTAGGCAGAAGACATCTGATACGCAATTAAACGATGATGATTTGCTACGTCCTCACTGCGTTTGATCACCGTGCAGCTATTTCAGGTTTAGAGAGGGAATGTAGGAGCATGGCAGGTACGGTCCCTTTCATATTTCTTGTTTTTAAATGGCAGGCAATTAATGTTTAGATTATGACATGCCAAAGCACAGGGGTGATGATGCGAAGCTGACCAAACTTTCCCTTCCAGCCCAGAATAAATATATGACCTTTGTAAAGTAACACGTGCTGCACAGTACCCGTCAGGTTTCCAGCAGCTTTGTTTCCCCAACCTGTTGGGTTCCCCAGTTGATGAAGAGGCACTAACTCTGCTTCAGATGAACAGGAACCGCAGTCATTCAGTACTCAGATTTTCACATACTTGGACAAAAGCATGATTCGGTCTGAAAAAAAAGGGGAAAGCTATCTGAACCTTGGCAGCAAGGATAGAAACAGCATATATTCGCCAGTGTTACCTTTGGTGATATCACTAGGGTAAACTTGGCCACAACCCGTTTGAATTTCTGACATCTCAGTAGATCAGTGCAGATAAACCAGCACTTTTAAGAACCAGCACCCAGGAGAAAGCCGTCCGTTTGTGCAGACCTAACACTGGGTATTGAAGGCTGCCGACCTCTACTCTGCCTTTTTCAACTGGAGAAACATCCATCCATTCATTACTCACCTACAGTTCCGCCCCCCGTCTCGGCAGATGGCATCCTTCCGTTCGGGTGTTTTACTGGAAGCCGGCCGTGCTGATGTGACTGACAACGTCCCAGGCTGAAGCCTGGGTAGCTAGAGCTGCTCTCTGCATCAGCTGCCTGGAAATGCCGCAAGATCTCCCTTCAGAACGGACACCATCGCTGACAGAGAACATCGTGTACTATCAGAACAGGTTGGCCTCAACACCAGCACGTTGCGGAACAGGCCCTGCCAAGCTTCCCTAGGTCGGGCTCCGCGGAAGCACGAAGCGTCCGTCCCTGGAAGGGCTTTGCTCCGTATTTCCCAGCACGGCCACCACAAGGCACTGCCAACCAGAATGCCACTCACCCCACAGGAAACCACCCCGAGCAGGACGATGGCTTTCGTCGGAAGTGGTGGCTGTCGTGCGAGGCTTACACCTTGTGCTGCGGGTGTGCTGGCTCCTGCCATTTCTCCCAACAGGCAACAACCGCAGAATCCGCGGGAGCGGGGCTGTGCTCATATTCTCCCTGCTGAAAAAAGCACCTGTATGAACAGTACCAGCTTAAGCGACGGGAGGATGTCCGTGTTGAGCTAGTACTGCCACCTTCCCTAGGTGTCCAGCGCTGGGAGTGCCGACCAAGGCGGACCTCATCCTCTCAGATACCGAGAGAGCTGAGCAAACAGTATGAAACCTGCATTTTACCCGTTACTGCTAAACCCCAGAATGCCGCCTGACACTGTGGGACTGTGTTGGCTCCTACAGCACCAATAAACGTTGGTTCCACCAAGTCAGAACATCATGCGTGCTGGTAGAAATTTTTAGTGAGAAAAAGAGTTTATAAGGGGTTCTTGCTGTGAAGGAGGGAGAGAAACAGGACAGTGATTCCATGCTACTCACTCTCGCGTTCCGTTTCTGAAGTAAACTTCAGATGAAGGAGGCGTTGGCCAGAGTAGCAGTTCTCCCCGCTCGTGATCAGGCACCTCCCAGTTCAGGTGTTCAGAACCTTGTTCCGTGCTACTGGAACAGATGACCATCAGGCCTCTGGAAAAAATCCCACTTTCTCCCAGTGGACCACAGCTTCCAGTAAATTCTTAAATTACTACTTTTACAGGCACAAAAGACAAACCAACTGGCTGTAATCTGCTCCTGTTTGAGGAGCTTGGCACTTTTTTCTGTTCGGAATGCGCAGAAGCAGCTGTCCTGCTTTGGTGTTTCTGCTGCTGTAGCTCCCTGCTGTTAGGCTGTTACCCGCCACCCGTCACCACCAGCACTCACAAGCTGACATTTGTACAAATGCATTTTTATTGTTTTAAGAGAACCAAAAAAGGTTGAGAACATTAGACTATACAATACATTTTGGTTTATAAACAAAGGTTTATAGTGGTAAAACGTTTTAAGTGACATTCATGGTCTTTTTTCAAATTTCTGCTGCATTTCAGGTCCAAAGACCAATAGTGTTCAAAAAAAGCAGGAATTGCATAAGGTGGACAAGTATCTTAGCTTCTACAAAACTTACAGCAAACATTCTGGAAGAATATCAAAGGCAACCATGATTCGTAACTCTCCTGCAAACATTCCTCAACAAACACAAAGTGATCTTTGGCATAAACAATTATGTATTAAAGGCATTAGTAATATTGCATTAATATCATCAGTCAAGCAACTAAACAGTGATGCTAAAACAAAAATCTCGCAGAGAGGCCTCACTGCGGGGGGGAGGAGACGTGAGGAGCATTAAAAGTAGTAAAGGAAGACTATTTAGAAAATCCCTTAAAAATGAGCCCTACCTATTCAGTGTTATTTCCTGTTAAATAGAAACGACTACATTAGAATTATGTTAAAGACCTGGTATAAACCAACCAAACGCAAGACATTCAGCTTAAGGCTCCGGCACCCCTTCCTTCCTCTTCCTATGGCAGGGAACTGCAGGAGGAGACCGCTGCGGCAGGCTCCCAGGTACCACGTGTTTCGTAGCACCCGGCCACGAGGCGGGAATTGCAGGCAAACACATGCCTTCTCTCGCTAAGGTCAGTTCGAGGCAGATGCACTATAATCACTTCAACTTCCCTTTTTAGACAACAGTGCAATAGAGGGGGCAGGGTCCAGCTGTAGGACAGCTGTTGCAGAGGGGTGAAGGACAGCTGGCTACATCGTGTGTCTCTTCGAGCCGTTAAGACTGGGCATTTTTTCCACAAGGGCACTTCCATTAAAGGTGGATTGATCCTGCAGCGGTTTTCAGCAAAGTAAGAGCATCGTGAGGTCGGTGCTGATCTGGGCAGAATTCTGCAAGCGTTCCTTGCAAACGCACAGAGACTCGTTCTCAAGGAGTTGTTCTCCTTTCTCTCAATTGCAAAAGAGACTATGGAGCAGTGATATATGTACATAAAAATTACGGAGGGGTGAAAGCATCCCAAGTCTATGTTCATAATAGAGTGGGGGGATTTGGTGGGGGTTTATTGTTGTGGGGCTTGGGGGAGGGGAGGGTGTTTGTTTTCTTTCTGGAAGATACAGTAACACTTTGTTCAATTCACTATTACTAGAACTCAAAAAAAAAAGATTCTGAGCCTCCAAACGTTAAAAGCAGTAAGGCCATCCTGGTACGTTTAGCGTGAGGAACCACCGCCTGCTGGTAGCCGTCAGACCGCCTGAGAAGGGCTTCACGTCCCTGCTGGGCTTGGGTTGCAAAAAGCTTTGGACTGCTGGAAACAAGGGCAGTGAGGCACAAGGTCTTTTTTCATCGAGTATCTCTTAATTTCCACCTTGAGTGGCTGCAATAACAGTACATGGAGGGAAGAGGGGGAAAAGACAGAAACACAGTAATTGCATGTGCTCATTTGGGTTTCAGAAGGAACGAGCCAGCACGTGGCATTTTCTGGTGCCGAACACGCAGGCTCAAGCTTCAGCAGTGTGCAAACATCCACCGCCAAGCAGCTGGGTACAGCACAAGAGTTCTGGAATGCCCACCTACCGGGTGACGGGAGGGTGACACAGACAGCTCCAGTTTTTGTTAGTACTGATGCCAGGCAAAAAGCAAAATAACCCACCATTTCGGACGTGGAATTTTAACCATCAATTTACCACTCTTGTGCTGTCCCACCCCTCCTCCCCCCTTTTAGTTGAAGCCCCCACACCCTCCATGGTTTCGGCAGGGATTAAAACCAGCCAGCTAAAATCCTGTCGAAAAGTTGAGTGTTTCTGTATCAATGACTGGCCCTACGACACTGCCAAGGAACCACGAGTGTCCGAGACCCAACACAGGCTGAGAGTGAGGTCCATGCTTTGTATCATCACACGGGAACTACTGGAATACGCAGTGCATAAATGAAATGTGCTTCTGGAGTACTGAATTCATCAACAGACTCTTCAAAGGCAAATAATAATAATAATAATTAAAAAAAAAAGGATAAAAACTGTCTACTCTTGGAAGCAATTTTGAGGTGTTTGACGTCAAACGCGTCCCGCAGACATCTGAAATGCATTCTCACGTAATTCATACCCTTAGAATGGGGCATTCGCAGAAGCTAATCTTCAGCTCACATACACAGCACCTTTTGCTGTTAATATCTCTCTTCTGTTTCCGAAAAAAGGCCTTTTATGTTACAGAAAACAGCACGGATGCGGCGAGCGTTTACTGATACCACGGGGTCTTTCTGACCCAGCGAAGAGTGAACCCAGCATCTGTTCTTATCTTAATGGACGCCGCTTCGGCTTCTCTCACGGTTTCCTTCACAGACTGCATGAGGTTCTGGGCGTTATGAACCAACATCTCGGTTGCCTGGCGAGAAAAGGAGAAGTGTCCGGCGCGTCAGTGAAGGGCACGGGAACCCGTTGCGCACCAGGGCTTCCCAGCGCCGCCGGAACCGAGGGCAAAGCACGTGAAACAACGAGCCTCGGCCAACCCGCACCTTACCCTGACTCAGGACAAGGCGTTCCCGTTCCTCACCCTATGTCTGTGCAAAATCTGACCCCGCGACGGGAGCCTGGAGGCAGGATACCCCCCACGGCCGCGCCCGCCGGTGCCGCGCCAGCACCGGCGCTGTCACGAGCAGCCAGCAGGGGGCGCCGGCCACGCGGCCACGTCACCCCGCCGGCGGCTGGGCCCGTCCCCTCAGCGCCGCCGTGGCTGCTGGACCGGGACACGGGGGCTCGTTCCAAGGGAAACCCCAACCGGGGCAGCTCGTGGGCTTGGGAAGGATGGCCGTTCCTCTGCTGCTGTAGCTTTGGGGCCAGGAGCCGAGGTGCCGCACTAAAATGCCCTTCACCAAGCAGCTGAGGCAAACTCCCACACCCTGAGTGCCCCCAGCGCTTCCGACGCTACTCGCCAGGAACTTCTTCCCCCTAAACCTGATCGGCACCCCCACGCTACCACCAGTTTTTACACCTCTTACCTGTTCCGACTCTTCGTCGCTGATATTGGTTCTGCCCAGCATGGTAGCCTTGACGGTGGAGAGGATTTTCAGTTGTGTGCTGATGGTGGGGATGCGCTCACACACCTGAGGGACGGGATAAAACACACCTCGCGTTGTAAGCTGCGCCAGCACATCACCTACGGCTTTGCCAGGTAAGCTGTCCTTGGTTTACTGCTGTACGAGGAATAAGCGTAGAGGGGACCTCACAACCTTCGAGACTTCTGACAAATAGCGGTAGGATACCTGAATCTTGTTTGACTTGCTCTGGGAATTTTGGAGGTGGAACCAACACTTTTCCTTTCCTCCAGATACCCCTCAAGTATCTGCTTGGTTAGGAACAGGATGAAACATAGCTGAGACTGAAAAACTAAGGAGCGTTATATTTCTGCTACTATTCCTCGATGCAAACTCATGAGTAGGTGAAATAGGAAGCAGCGCAGGTTTAGGGCAGATCTGTGTTCATAGCACAGCGGTTTTCACAGCCTCTTTGGACACTAGCATCTTCCACTCACCCGTAAACAAATCCTGACCATACGTGGCCGTGGGATCTAAAACCAGACGCAGAACTTGACAAAACTTGACAAGCCAAGGAAAGATACACGCAATGTACTGCCACAACCCCCGTGCTCACTCACACTAAAGAGAACAAGAAAAAAACCAATATTTGAGGCATTTACAAGTTGTTACCTGCAAGAGGTTTGTTCTAATGCGCTTGTCCGTGCACTGCTTCGCCACCTCTTTGGCTAATCGGGTGACTTCATCCGACGCCTTCGCAATATCCTTTGCGCACTGGATAAGGGCACGCTTGTTTCCGCTCCCTCCTCTCACCAGGCGCGACATCTCTGCCATGAGCAGTGCCATTCGTTTAGCGGCAGCAATGATGTCGTTACCCTGAAGAGAACAACGCGAGTGAGTGTTCGTGCCAGGACAGAAGCTCCACAGAGGTCACGACTGAAAGGCTCTCTGCATTTTGGTAGCAACCCTTTCAAGAAGTTAAGGATGGAAGAACCACGTGTGAACACAGAGGAGGTTTCTTCAAGGAACAGGGAAGATCTGTACTAATTATGTGTTTCTGACATTTTTCTTCCTAACACTCAGGAAAAAAGTTTGCTTCAAAACTGGAAAAGAAGTGGTAAAGTGTTAGTTCGTCCATGGGATGGCAGTTACTGCTCTGCTGGCTAGGCTTTAAGATAAAGCATGTTAGAAGCATTTGAAATTCCAGATTTTCCCAGAAAAGGCTTTTATTTTTTCATTCTAAAAAGTGTGCTAAATAGCTTGGTTAAACCAAATAGCACTAATTGAATCGTGTCGTTAAAACAGTTGAGCATAACCTTTTCAGTGGCATCGGAAAATGAAGTTGTTAAAGCATCAGCCATGCTGCTGCGATGCTAAAGGGTAAGTGGAAGAGAATCTGTAAGACACAACCTTTGTCACAGGTAATGTGGAAACGAGAGGCAACTTGGTTTTTAAGTTATTCCTTGAACATAAATCTTCCTTTTTTGACAAAATCTCCCCCTTTAAAATAAAGCTTCCAGGAGAGAATAACATGATCGTTCAACGGAAAATGTAGTGGTGTTTCTTGCGTTAAAATCCAGATTTCTTGTACATCAAAATTACAGTCACAGAAATGCTTCTGAGAAATATTTGAAACGTGAATTAAGTATGATCAAGTCAAAACCATTTCTTAAACACTGTTCCAGAGAGAAACCTAGTGCAAGAAGAGGCAGACCTAGATGGTCAGTTGTTAGTAGTCCGTTAGTATCCTTAGATTCACCTCTGTAGAAAGTCGTTAGACAAAAGTGAACTATTTGGAGCCACGAAGCATTCCTATTGTGTGGAGGAAATATTAGCAGAGTGACTTTAAGTATCAGCGCACTCTTTCCTCGGCATACTTCCACAGTTAATGACCCACGAAGTTCCGAGCAAAGAGTACACAGCGAGAGCCCAACTAGGCAAATGTACTCCCTATCGCTGTGCGCGTACTTCCATGATCCCTACTAGCGAATTCAGGAAGACATCCCAGATGCTTTACAGATAGAGGCGACAGGAAACGCTCCACTACTCGTTCCCGTGACCTAACAGCTAAACAGTTTGCTAGTATAACCACAGCCAGTTAGGATGCACACGACACAAAGCGTTTCCACGTTTTCACGGAGGAGGATCAAGATATTAGGACCAGTGTCATTTACGAAGCCCTCTAACAAGTTATCCAAGCATCAGAATCTGAAAAGGACAAGAACATTTTTAAAGCCCTTCTTATTAAAACGGTTTAGTGTATCCATCTGTGTGAAGACATACACACACATAGACATACGCACACCCCTCCAACCTCTCTTGGTTACGGGACGCCAACCTTCTTTTTCGCAGCATGCTCTAAAAAGTGACCCGTCTTGCAAACACTTGTGCTCAGACAGAGGACACGGGCTACTTGTGAACGCCTGAACCTGGCGTTAGGTGTCCACTGGTGGCACGTGAACGCAGCCCCCGTTCAGCTAACAGCATTCAGTGCAGCTGCTCCAACAAACGGCTCTCTCAAGACCAGCATTTGCAATGCAGCCAAGTGCAAGCCAGCAGTCAGTCCTCCTGACAAACACTGCCAGACAAAGCCATTCCTGGCTGGAAGGTATTTTAATCGATGGCATCAGTGGAGGCAAAGCACAATGGGCCCGTTAAATGACTTCTTGAGTGCTGTATACTCTGCCGTATCTGGAAGTCATTAAGAAACCATTATCCGTGGCTTCCCAGGTAGCCCAAATGAATGGAATAAAAGAACCGGGTGAGGGGGGGGAAGACAACCCCTATTGCAGTCTGAACACTGCCTAACAAAGAGGAAGGGCAGATGCAAAGGGAGAGGCAGCCTTTGAATATTAATAAAGTGACCCAATCAAGCTTCAACCCACACGGACAAACAGGACCAGCAAACTTGTGAAGCCACTCTCAGTCCTTAAGATGAAGTGCAGACACGCTTATTCATTCAGAACGGCAGGGCCCAGCAGGGATCAAGAGTGATGCAAATGTGTCAGCGTTCCAAATGGCTGGATGCACACGGATCAGTCCCCGGGGAGACTCGGGAGTACCTTACTAGACCACTTGGTTGCTTCCCGGTGTAGAGACTGAGCAGCAGCCAGAATGGGCTGGTTAACGGGCTGATTGGTTGGCATTAACAGCAGCTCAGGCTCGTAATCATCTTCAATGTCAGAGGGGAGAGTGAATTCAACATCTGCATCATCCTCCTCATCTACATCTACACCAGCCTCAGCCGCTTCATTAATCACAGTCACATCAGGCTTTGCAGGTGGCAGCAAGGGTGGAGAAACGGGACAGTTAGTACAAGAAGCAGAATTTGGTAGAAGAGCATGAACTGAGCTGTTTTAGTGACCAGCTCATCCGCTTGGTCTCCCAGGATCTGACAAGGCAGCTCTAGGATCAGGTGAGAGGGAGGAGGGGAAGGAACACAAGATTAGCAGAAGGAAACAAACATTTCACCTGTGAACCAAAGTTACCCAAAATATTAAGTAGTTACAATTCAAAGATGCAGAAGCAGTTTCCACCTGAGCATGCAGCTTCTACAGGCAGAAGCTGACTGGCAGAACATTTTGCTGGCATGACAATGGAAATGAATGGATTTTCTGTTTCAATGAAAGCCATTTGGAGGGCACAGAAGCAGGCACGGCAGCTGATGACTGCAGTGTCTGTACAGATAGAAAGCTTTGTATGGAAGCCCGTTCATATATGTGATAAGAAGAGATAGCAGCAGGATCACAGAAAAACCACTGACACTGCTTGCTGTGGAGTAAAAAACACACAGGTGGGATGGGAGACAGGGTAGAAGTGAGTACCGCAGGTAACATGAAATAGAACAAAACGGGTTCTGAAGAGGTGATACTGCATGTTATGATTGCTGTGGATATTACAGTTCTTAAAAATGACAAACAGAATTAGTAGCATAAGAGGATTATGAAGCATACGATACTGTTTTGCCACAATGTTGTACCCATTACCTTCAAAAAAACTCCCAAAACACCACATATCCTATTGTGTGAGGGTAGACGACAAGAGGTAAGTAGTGTAAGAGTACGGGCATTTACAATAGAGCAGTGTTTCAATACAGCGACATTCCACAAGTTTACTAAAGGTACTTCTTTGACCGAAGTCAAGTATGAGAAAAGTGAAACCACCCTTATCAAAAACTCTGCATTTTCAACCATGCTTTGCTTAAGATACAGCCTTTTATACAAAAGCATCTGCTTTCAGACTTAAAAATGTTTTTAAAACCTCTTCCCTCAAAACATACTGTCAGAATAACTGTGCTCTCATTGCTAAAACGGGACCACGATGGAAGAATTAGAAGGAGGCTGACTTACGGGCTGGTTGGTCTCAAAGAAACTGCAATTAAAATAGCGTTTGACAATCTAAAGACACTAAGCCTGGAGCTCTTCCATAGCCAGCAGAGTTTGAATGTCTGCTGCTTGGCTTCAATGAATAAATATTCTAACAGTTGACTATTGAATTTAGAAACGTATGCGGTATATAAAGGTAATTTACCATGTATATATAGTAATGCACATTTTTTTTACCTACTGTGTGTTGTTAAGTTACCCATCTGAGGACTCAAACATCCAAACACTTCTGAAGCTGAAATTAAGGTTTTTTGCCTCAAAACAATCTTCTGAGATGATTAACACATTCCACTACTATCCCTTTAGCAATATAAATACGTATTTGGTATATCCAGCAATATGGGGAAAATAGAGCTTTGCACTGGATGGAAGAGACACTCCAGCAGATCTGCAGGCCTTCTGTATTTTATCTGAACTTCCAATACAGATGTCCCTTAAGCACGAAGCCCTGAAGCTGATTGTCTAAGCTACTCGAGTTTGTCTTCTCATTCACCATCTAATACGGTGCAGAAAAACCCCAGACATTTTAAAAACCAAACCTGAGCTTTAATTTATAGCTGCAGAAGCCTAATTCTCAGAAGCTCTCACTCAGTTGCTGCCAGAGGAAAAATGTAGCTCTTTGCGGGGAGGGGAGGCAAAACATTTTTATGAGCATTTTCAAGGCCAACGAGCTCACACTGCTTTGTCATAGCACAGTAATGCTAAGAAAATGAAGGATTTTGGTCCTGATACCAAGTGTGACTCACTAAAAAAAAACAACCACCAAAGGAGGTGAGGCCATCTATATACAGTACTTTTTCCAATCATAAAAGCACCAGATGAACTGCAAAGTAACAGGCAGCTCCTTCCAGAATTAAGACAAATCAGCTCACGATTCCTGCAGCTGGCATCTGCAACATCCATACGGACTTTTCAAAGTCACTTAAATATAGCCATCAGCTTGTCAGCCTAGAAAGGCACAAGCTTTAGTGGCTCTCTAGGCAACACTAGCATCAAGGATCACAAACAGCCCAGCACACAAGGCCTATTTGTGTTCAGAGGTATGTTAATGAAGCATTCTAGCAATTCTGAGTGTTACAGCAGTTGACCCTAGTTCACTCCAAACTTGAAAGGGTTGCAATTCCTCCCACGGCAGTGTTTTTACTGTTTGTTCTATAAAAGACTTCCTGTCATTGAGACATCTGACTTTGGCTCAAACACACTGATCCGAAATAAATAAATAAAGATACCTTTAGCACAAGGCATGTGTAACAACTTCTTACCTTGCTGGACCATTTCCGGGCCTCGTCGTGCAGCTGCCTAGCAGCCATCATCATGGGCTGATTAATCGCTTCTCCTGCTTTCTGCTCCGGGAACTCTTCATCCTTTTCTTCAGGTGGTGGTGGCCTGGGTGGGGGCACCTCACCTTCTGGAAGTGGTGGTTTGGGAGGAGCAAGCTCATCAGTCAGCTAAGAAAGGCAGAGAGCTCATTCAGTGCAATGAAACAGCGCACAGACCAAGTCAAGGACGGTGCCACAGCAAGACACGATTGCGTGAGCCCATGCCTTTTGCAGTTTGTCCAGGGCACCCTGGTAAAGGAGATACCGTGTTTTAATCTCTTCTTCTGAAAGCTGGATTGGCATTTTTTGGAGACTTAAGGCTGGTTGTATGCATGGCGGGTCAGACAATGCGTTTTATTTCTAAGGAATAACAATATACGCAAGTAATTCCAGCGTGCAATCCACGCGTTGTCAGCGACACGTGTGGACTGAATTACAAACGATGCTGCACTTACATGAAGCTGCTCAAGGTCAGGAGGAGGAGGGGGAAAATCTGGTTCCTGAGGCTGGAAGGCTTCTCTGACTTTGGCCACAGCTCCCAGAATTCTATATCCAGAATCCAAGAAACTCTTCTGCAAACCTGAACAAAAAAATCCCATCACCAGTTTGATAGCATTCTGTAATCTACAGAACTGCAACACTACCCCAAAATATTAATTCTGTAACATACTGTGCAGAGTACACTTCTATCTGTGAAAAAAAGAATGTTTAAAATCTACAGACTGTTTATGGTGGATGTACACGTTTAACACATTAGTGTCGCATGCAACATGCATAACATAGCCCAGGCCGAGTAACAGCCACTGTCAACAGCCAAAAGAGCTTCTACAACAACGTAAGTTACGTAGTATTTCTTATATAGAAGCAGTACTACTGATAGCTAGTAACAAATACTTCTAATAAAGATTATGAAATCACACAATAAACTAGAATGCCAAATCCTTCTGCCCTGAATAGGCCAAAGGTCTTGGAATGCATTTTAAAAGAGCAGGATTCAGCAGTTAGTGGTGTGGCCTTGATTTCACCGTTCTGGAATTTAAGCGTACACAAAACTTGCATAAAAGGGGAAACAGAGCTGTATGGGACAAAAGGAGCCCCACTTCACATCACCTTCAGCCAGTAACAAAAACCACGTGCAATCAGATCACAGAATCCTTACCAGGATCAGAAATGTTTCCTGCCACAGCTTTAGCGTCCATTACCATTGGTGATATGGTTTTGCTTAGCTCGTCAGAGGCTGCTTTAACAGCCTCCCGGAATTTAGGGTCCTCCGAATTTTCAACCTCCCGTTTTGCTACCAGCAGGATGCGGTTTGCCCGTCGAGCGATGCTGGTGGCGCCAGCCACCAGCATCTGAGGTTGAATGTTGGCCATGGCAACTTTACATTTATCAAGATCTTTCTTAATAGCCTCTTCTGACGCATCCAACAGAGATTTTGTATCGATGGCTTCATCCACCAACCCTAGAATGAGGGTGAAGCACATTAATGGTCTAGTTTCATCTGTGGAAAGGGGTATTTGGTATTCCAGAGACTGTTCACAACCAGAGAAGTAACTATCTCCAAATGGGGGGGTGGGGCGGGGCAGAAGGGGACATGGAAATCAGACCAAAAGCATTACTGCAGTGGTATTTCTGATGACGTGGTGCCACTATCACAGTAACTGTGGTCAAGCTTGCTCCTACTAATGACATCCCAGGCTCTTACTCATGTACCACAGAACGGCTTGAGCCACGAACTGGCTGACACAGTATAGGCACCAGAGATTCCTTCCTCCCACCACATTTCCTGAAGCAAATTCAGTACTCTTTGTACCTCTCCCATTCATTCAAAAGGAAATATCCATCTGGCTGTGCTTTTACTTAAGGGGGATATATATGACAAGGAAATAAACGCCCACAATTCCATTATGGAGGTGGAGAACAAGGTAGTGCAGAGTCAGGAGATTGGCAGACCAGTGCGAATGCTCTGCGCTTCGGAAGGACTGAACCATTTGTCTCAGCAAGATTCAGTAGGTCAGTAGCTTTATTCACTGCTTTCATCGAGCTGTTACATCATTTTGAACACGTTTTCTTACCCACACTAAATTAGCTGTCCTCTTTCAACATGCCAACATTACGCAGACAAAACCCTCAGGTTGCTGGAGTGATATACCGCTGGAACAGCAATCCCAACACAAAGCAATGGCATTCCGGTTTTCCCACAGCAGAACTTAAGCTGAATTTGCTCCCCAGCAGCTCAAAATCAAGCCATGTGAAGCAAGTTGTTTTGTTTATGCTGTAACACGGACATATTTCTGGAGCCAGAGAGCACGTTCCCACCTAATTTATTTTTAATCAGTCCCGACACTTATACGTTTCATCAGTCCAGAGAGAATGGCGGGAAATCTACAGCAGCCAGTTAGCCACAAGTATTGTTTTCAACAAAAATTCCAACTTCACCTGTCATTTTTTCTACATTATCAATCCATTGGTTTTTCATGGTCTCAAAATGTTCATATGCAGCTTGATTTCCAGGATTTCTCAGGAGGATACGAGCAGCTGATACTACCTGCCAACAGCAAACATGTTTCATTATGCAAGTGGCAGTGTATGACATCATCACACATTCTTGAGCACGCATTTTTTCAGGACTGTGTAGCGCCTCATTTGGAACACCAGTTCATTAACTGGAGGTTCACGTCTAGCCACCTGAAGATTTACCGTGCTTCTGGAATTTGCCGACACAAACAGTTTTTTCCTGGAATTTGAACCACACGCTAATATATCTTAAAAACACTTTGTGAAAGCACTAGTGCAATACTTATTACGCTACCAGAATTTTAGATGGAAGCTGAATTCGGGAAGTAACAAGCCCCAAAGCAATTTTGTTCCAAGGACAAGTCACTAATGCTCCTGCCCAAGCTGGAGAGTAAGACATGTCATTTAACCAGTTTTTGCTACTCGGTGTCACATGCACAAATACTTGCCATTCCCCTTTAAAGAGGGCCAGCACCATGTCCCTTGCTTTAACACCTTTCCCTGAGAACAGAAGCCTAAAGAAAATTCCACAGAAGTCGCCCCCCGGTATTTTAACAGCCCTTCAAGAGTAAGGAAGCAAACCTGTGGGGTAAGTTCCCTTGCCGATTTCACTGTCGCCTGAATGCCCTCCACAGTAGTTTTATTTGCGGTTCCAACTGCAGCTGCTTTTTCTGCCGTAGCTCCCAGCCTAGCAGCGTGGTTTTCAAAGTTCGCTGCTCTTTCATCAAACACCTAGTTGTCCGAAGAGCAAAACGATTAAAAAAGCCTAACTCCCCTAATAGAATAGACCATTTCTTCAGAGTGTCAAAGCAGAGACACCTTCATAACATCCAAACTTCCTTCATCTCCTGACAAGATCCAAGAGGACACAAAAGCTTTGAAGCAGTTTTATTCTTTCATCTTCACATTACCAGACCTTCTTCTTTATTAACTTATTTGGGCAACAGAGGATACTACCACGCCTTATAGCTTTGAGGTAGCCTGATAGCTACTGCTGTAACAAATACTGTGTTAAAACTATTTCAGCTCCTAGAAATTTATCTTCAAACCCATAATTCAAAAGTAACTATGTCTGGAAGATAAATATGGGGGTGTTACCCTTAAATCTGAAGCGTCACATTGGAAAAAAATTCTCTCCTTCCACCGTCCTTAGTTACTCAAGGCACAGAATAACAAAAAGCTAGCCCGTCATGAAGCTAAATTCCCCAAGGCCTTGGGAATCATTTGGTCATGTTCAAATCAACTAGCCAAACAGCACTGCCAGACCGAGTTTCAGATACTTCATATGCAGCCAGTAGCTTGGAAGTACAGGAAACGTTATCCAGGAAGAGCACAGGTTAGATCCGTTGAAAAGTCTTGGCATGAATCTGACTAGTTTTAACCAGCTCATATAACATTCAGATATACAGTCCACTAACTAGTGTATCAGTGGTTTCTGCACAAGAACTTTTGGCATGCTGAAGACAACACGGTGCAAACACCGCCAGGAGAAATCTTTGCAATTTACTGAAGTCGGGAACCATAGAGTTTCTAGGGATATGCAGCACAATCCGCAACCTCCAAGAGTCCAGAGAGATTTGCATGGCAGTCATTATGCTGTCAGAATTAATAAGCATGTAGCACAAGCTTGAGAAAAGAAACACCAATTCATTTTCCAAAATAGCAATCCAGGCATAATTCAACACTAACTGAAGCTTCACACGGGAAAAAGACCACCTGGGTATACTTGCCTCATCTCTGTTGGGAGCATCGGAGGGAGCAGTGGCTGCTACCGCTAACAATTTAATAGGTGTTGTGGTGTCACTGAAAACATCAGAAACCTCCTGAGTCATTGCCTCTTGCATCCGAGTTTTAAGATCCTTCAAAAAAAAAAAAATAAAAGGAATATCATTAGCATATGATATAGGAATATTAAGTTTGTAGGGATTCAAATCCCATAAAACCTCTTCCTGAAAAAAAAAAGCAACCCACAGCAGCCATTAAGATAAAATGATCTTAAAATCATGATCAATTAATCAGTTTTTACATAATGTGAAATACAAGCAGCTTACATACCACTCCCTGAAGCAGCATCAGAAGCTATGAACAGCATGATTTGAGGCTTTGCCCCTCACATCTGCAGTTCTAGTATACTGTTTTATTTTAAAAGGAGTCCTTGATTTTACTTCTAAACTGTTCATTTGGAATTAATCCCTACGGGATGATGTGAACGCCTTTGTAGAAAGTTTACTTTAAGCACCTCTGCTAAACAACAGGTGTTTTGATGCGCTTTTGGTTTTATGGCTGCCTCCCACACACAGATGCTTTATCAGAGGAGTGCCAATACTTGAGCATACCATGTGTTTCACTGCACAAGAGCAGGTTTTTACCTTCAGTGAGTCCTGCAGCTGAGCAGCAATCGCCCTGGCCTGAGGCGATTCTCCTTCCCCTCTTGCTGCCAGGTCAGCTAGCTGAGCCGCCAGTTGGTCTACACGGTCACACTTGGCAAGCAGGTCTTGACGATAAGGTCCCATCATGACATTGGCCAAACGACGGCCTTCTGCAACCAGACCCCGAATCGCTGCCTGGCCTACAGCGGGAGAGGTCACGTTGCGTTAGCAGCGGAACAAAAAGCTGGAAGCATACATCAGATGCACCACAAAGCAAGGGACACTTCACAATCCCCGCGTTCTTAGAACACCTTTCTAGCTACTGCAGAGCATCTTCTGCACTTCAAGACTGAGTAATTGCAGTTCAAACCCACAGAAGAATTCAGCTCTCACCCGTTTCCTTTCGGTTATTACAGCAACCGTGGCTAGGGATGCATCCCTGGGCTAGGGCGGTCTGACAGAAGAGAACCCCTCCAGCCGTCAGGTACCGCTATATAACTCAGCTGCTGACTCCACCAGAAAGCACTTGCAAATTCAAGTGCTGCAATTCATCTCCAGGAAGAGGGGGAGAAAAGCCAAGTAGAAAATATAAATGAAAAAGCAGAATACCCTCTCCCAGGATTCCAGAAATCATGGATAAGAAGTGTCAGGTGGCTAGGATGGTTTGCAGTTATACTCCTCCTTATAAGGCGTGTTTCCACTCATCACTACCAGTTGCACTGCTCAGACGTAACTGCACTGCTTAGACCTAACTGCGATGGAAAAACTACTGAATCCAGTTTTCAAGCTCATCCACATACTTGCAATAGCAAACAAGGAACTTCAGAAATTGTTTACAACAAGCTCTCAGTAGAGCAACTCCTGAACCATAATTATATGCTCGCTGATAGCATGCCTGCATTCTCAGCTCACCTTTCTCTTTGATTAAGTAGCACTGTCCTCAGATAACCCAGAAACCATACAAGAAGTGATATTTTCAAGGCAGGTTTATGAGTGTTTTCCTCTGCTCTGATGAACTGACTTAGTCAATTTGCTGGAGTAGGTATAAGTTCAAATTTGAGATACTCTACTTGCATAATAAGAGCAAGGAGCAGTCTGAAGTTTGTTCTACAGCACACAGTCTCCTGTTCTTTGCCACAGCTCTTCTTTCCAGATGACAAAGAGAATCAGGGGCCAGCTTGATTCAACAGTATGGTAGCCAGGACGTGGCTATAAATCTCCAGCCACAAACTGCAGGACCCCAGTAAAGATTGCACACGTTCTCAGCATCTCAGGAGCGGCAGTGTCAGTCATAAAAATAACTAACAAGTTTAGCCATAGAACTGCCGGGGGGAAGAGCACACAGAAACACTCACCTACTCCCCGATCAGCAACAGTAGGATTGTCTATCCACCTTTGAGCTTGCTCAATCTTGCCCTCCAAATGGACAGCTGCTTTAACAGGCCTCGTATTTGCTACAGCCCTGTTAGTTTTGGACTGTAAATTCTGAAGTGACGTAGCTATTTGCTTAGCCAAGGCACGGGCCTCAGGAGAGTCACCTTTCCCACTACGGATTAAAAAAAAAGTACCATCATATAAAGATCATTTACAGCTAGTCACAAATTCATCTTTTTAAATTAGGTTAAATTTGACGAGAGTTCTCAGAGCAAATACTGCAGATCTGTCATCCATAAACCCCACCTCACACTTCTGCTGCGGTGCCTGGATGTTACCTATGTTCGGCGCAGCACGGAGCTGGGGGAAGGCACGTACTGTCAGTGGTAACACTGATGTAGGACTTTGATTTCCCATACCCGTGGCTGTCTCATGAGCAACTGCAATAACGCCACACAGATCACAGCAGCAGAAAGGCAGGCAGCAGCAGAGCCAAGGCTCTGTATAACTTGAGAAAAGGTAGCACATTAAGGTCTGCAGCAACTAAATCGCAATAAAAACTTGACTAAAGTGTCTAGCTAATGAAGAGAGATAAATATTTATCTCCATATTGCAACTGGCCAGAGATCACAGTTTATACAAGAACTGCTTCTCCACTTCCATTCTCAAGCCTCCTCTCCATAACTGATTCAGAAATACCCTTTCTGAAAGCTCTATCTTTCATGTAGTTTGCAGTTACGGCTTAGAGCACTGACACTGATCGAAGCGGTAGGTACTCCACCTTGCCATTTAGTAAACTGCTTAGCAAAATACAGCAGTGACATTTGTCTGTGTAAACAAATGTCACATTATGTCATTCCTTCAAAGTGTTTTGACAGCACGAAGGAGCTCACTTTTGGATTCAGGTTGCCCATTAAATATTCCATAAGCAGTACAAAGAAAATGTTTTCTAGGTAATACAACTCCAATTACGCTTGCTTTTTTTGTGTTTTTTTTTAAGGAAGATACTGCAAGTTGGGCTTTGGGACAGAAATCATTAGGCTTAAGCAGAAAAAAGGATACCCTGTTTTATAAATTAAACTTTTTAAAGGATGTTAAAACATTAGCTCCCCTCAGGCACTGAACAATTCTTCACATGGAATTTTTACTAAAAAACAGGATAGAAACTGAGAAGCATAATATGTCCGTTCTGATTTCTTGGAGTAAAATATATTTCCCAGTTAATCATCAATGTTCTGATTGTGTTCAGCACTTAGAACTGCAAATGCAAGTCATTCAAATAACCTCATGGTGATAAAGCTAATACGTACTGTCGCCGCAGATCTGACAGCTTGGCTGTCAAAGCAGAGATTTCCCCCAAGGAACGAAGGATATCATCCCTTTCTTTAGGCTCCTCGCATAATTCTGCCACTTTCCTTGCTTCAGCCATAATTCCCCGAATATGTTCTTCCCCTTCACTGCCCCCATTAGGATCCGCAAGCCAGTTCTTAATAGAAAGCAGTTGTGTATGAGCGAAGATCAACAGTTATATTATTTCCATAGAGACTTTTAAACAAGAAGAAATACCAATACAGCTTTCAAAACTCTATTGAAGAGAAAATACTTTTCAAAACCCGTTTCTGTTTATGAGATACAATTAAGTTGTCTGGCAGATGTTCTGTTTTGAAAAAGATGTCAAACTAGATGAAACTATCCAAAGATTTTTATACTTTCTCTCTCCCCAACATTTGGCAACAGTATTTTCAGAAGTAAAATTTAACCAGTGGCTTTAGAGACTCATGATCTGGCTTTCTGAAAAAAAATGAAAACAGGTGTTCTTGTGCATAGTGTGATCTTTACAGAGCTCTTCCTAAAAAGTCTCATGACCATGTCATTCTATATATAGAATACTGACATATAGTTTTGTATCTATATATACACACATACACAGATCTAGATAAGATATATATATAAGGTTCATTAATTGATGACCACCATCATCACTGGGTAACAGGCTGACCATAGAGGGAGATTAAGAGTTACAAAAAATAAAGGATAGTCTGAAAGAAAAATAGTTTCATTAACATTGCTTAGGTTTTGTCATTAATATGAAGTTCTAAATCCTGAATTCCACTCCCCAGACCAAGCCCATGGAAAGGGCTCCAGTTTTACCCACAGGTAAATCCGTGCGGTCTGAACCACCTGCACTCTTTAATGAGATCATTTTATGTCCAAATTTAAGGTGTTTCTTCATTTTAATTGCTAAAAATTTCATAAAAGTTATGAAACTTCTGCAATGCTATAAACAATTATTTAAAAAAATGTCACAAGTCATAGCAAGTCACCCTGTAAATTGCTGAACTGAAGATTTTTCTTTGTAAAAGCAAGTATCCCCTGTATGTTCTTCCTAACAATAACTGTGCTGCGTTTAGAAGCAACCACAACTGTTCAGTGTAACAGCTCTAACAGCAGTAATGTAACCACGTTCTGAAGTATTTATTACATCACTAGTGGTACCTGAGCAGCATCAATCTTCTTAGCAATTGCCTGCTTGGAGTTCGTCATGGCCTCCAATTTGCGGGCTGCATTCTCCACTTTTGCAGTGAGCAAATCCAGACCTTGCGACACCTGCTGCGCCTTCTGCATAGCCACGGGCGTAGCACCCTGTCCTCTGCCCCAGACAAAGAGCATGACAGATTTAGCTCAGGAGCCAACAAAGCTCTCGTCTAATGAAGAAGCAACAAAACTGCTTATGAGCATTCCCAGCAATTATTGCAAGTGACACAGTATTTACCTCCCACCACCACCCCCCGGGAAAACAAACGTAACTTGAGGAGGAACACCACAACAAGAAGAGTTGAAGAGCATTATTTTCAGATCGCGGAACATCAGTCACAGCCTGTGGGAGCTATGTCTCACCATACCTACGTGAGGACAGCAAGTCTGCAAGTGACTACAACGTGCCTTAGTCGCCTCAATTATGCTGACAAAGTACAACAAAGGTTACAGGCTAGTGGTAAGACTTCTTGAAAAGGCGAAAAGGATGCTAGCAATTCAGATTTACAGGACTGTAGAAAACCATTTGCTGCACTACCACTGTTAGTTCAAATGCTTAGGAGTTAAAAGTTGGATAGAAAGAGTACTTGAAATACACACCCCTGAGAACATGAGATCTGCATAAACAATCTCATACCCTATTCCAATACAACCTGACTACTGGAAAGCTTTCTGAGCATGTTAACTTCATCAAACCACTACCTTTGAAAAGACCACTCTAAGTGGAAGGACGACAAGCATGCTACTGAGGAGCTGAGGTGTATTGTACAGTCAGGCCAGAGTCTCAAGGTATGTTTCTTTATACCTTATTTCTCACAGCCTGAAAGAGCTAACTCTATGCAAGACATGCACATGAAGTTGAGTAGAATTTACGGGTGACTGATGAACAACTTCAGCTAGTGGTTTAACATGCTAATGAACGCCTAAAAACTCATGTATCTTACAGCCGTAGGGGTATATCCTCTTTGGAGAGCAGACTTAGCAGTAGAGTTGAAAACTTCATTTCTGCTGAGTTTGGAAGAAGGTTGTTTGGCATAAAACAACCCCCAAGTTATCTACTTGAACAATTTTGCTCATCATGTTATACAATTAAGATTTCACATATTAAAACATATTATTACTATCAGAAGAGACTGCAGTGAAAAGGGCCAAACACAGCTCCTGACCTGCTGTCCTGCAGGTGAGGAAGTGACACAACTGTGAGTTCAGAAAAAACTCTTAACGGCACTGGAAGATTGTCCGTTACAAGTCAAAGGCTTACCTAGCTCTGAGGTCAGCCAGTTGGTCAGTCATCTGGCCCAGTGTTTTGCATGTTCCCAGAATCTCTCTGCGTTCTTTGCCTGCACACAGTTCTCCTGCTTTCCCAGCTTCATCAAGGATCTGCCTTATTGCTTGCTCACCAGCATCCCCTAAGACACAGTCAGTTAGTAAACCAAACCAGACAATCCTTGACATGTATGAGTGAACAGCTAGTCTCAGCACATCCCACCACAGTAACTGCATTAGGTTCAGCCGTGAAAATACTTTGATCAAAAACTATGAAATACACACCAAATGTGATAATTATAACAGGACAGTGTTTCTCAAACAGCATAGCACAGCCTATAGTGCATCGTGTGCCATGCGTTTCCAGGCATCTAGTCATTCTGTTATCATTGCTTAATTTGTACAAACCCTTCCTTTCCTGGAATCATAGAATGGTTTGGGTTATTTACAGAATCTGTAATTCAGAGCAAGAAGGGAATGAGCAACATGGGAAGATTCATGTAGCCTTAACTTCAGCCAGTTGCAAATCTGACTTGATTTTGCCCAAGATGCAAGAACAACGTTCCTTTTCCTTGCAACTCGCCCTGATCCCATCCTCCAGCATTATGGACAGCGGAGGCGCCAGTACCCATAAAGTGCTGGTTCCTCCATGAAATGATAATAATGGAATTGGCTCGGAGAAGTCGTACCATAAGGAGCACTCACATGACAAACACTGAGGTTAGTGCAAAGTAACACACCCAGTACAGTCTGATTAGCAGTTAAGTTCTACAGTTAGAATGGAACTCGTAATAGCTTGTTTCATTAATTGTCAGTGTCAGTGACAAGGCTTTGAAAATAAGTTCCTCGAACTGATTGTGGCAAGGGGAATGAGGTCAGAAGTAGTATAAGCAGCAGCTCTACAGATGGTAACAATTCACTTCCTACTTTTACAACTGTATTATTTCAGCTTCAATTTCAGAGGAATTCTTTCAGATAAGGTCTTTCAAAGTCCAAATGGAACAGGCCTCTGTCCAGTTTTATTTGCTTTAAAGATGCATACAAAGGGAATACCTTTATACCAGCAAAAGTGACTGTAGAGTATTTGTGACAGCTTTTCATGTTGAAAATTTTATGTCCAGACTCAAAGAAAAACATGTAAATATTACCATTAGGCAAATCTAAGGTTATAACACATCTGAAAACACAGAAAGGAATTTATGTATTAGCAACCACTGCAGTTAAATACTGTTCAATGCAATTTATGGGTTTTTGCTTGTACTAGCGAAGTGCAAAGAAAAGCATAGATGTTATTATACAGTGTACATTATTGAGACAAGTGAAAAGCAGCAAAGCTTTCCAGGTCATTAGACACAACTTATTCAATTTTCAGTGTCTAAAGAAAGGAATAAATACAGTCCCCTCCGAATGAGCCACTATACATGGGTTATCAATGCTTCAGGGCAATTTTGTCTTACAAAACAGAATCATTCAGACCTTTAAAAATCAAAATACTTCATGCTGGTTTTGTTTGTTTTTAATATTACCTGGAGGTGCATTTGGATCTCTCAGCCAACCTTTTGCCTGGTTCATCTTTGAATCTATTAAAGCTAAAGCTCTTTTCATGGCTTCAGTGTCCTTTACAAAAGAGAAACCACCAAAATCATTCTCAAAAAAAAAAAAATCAAAGCACAAATAATCAAGACAGCCAAAGCAGACAGAAGTTTATAAAGCACAGTCTGCTTACAGAAACACACCCATATAAGCAGCTCAAACCCCGTTTTCAAAGTAGCAGGTCATAGTCACTTCTTTCCAACTAAGACAGACATTTTTGTTCACTCAAAATGCAGAAAATATGCATGCAGTTTTAGTGATTTTTCTATTCCTTTATTTACTAGTGGTTTAATTTCTGAAGTCACAGCCCTAACAAGCAAACACATGGAATTAGTTTGATTTTTTTTTCATTAACATACCCCAGGGCACATAGAAAAGTTGTAACAATGAGATCAGAGCAAACTTATAAAAACCAGACATTGGCCAGTAAATTTTACTACTTACTTCCGTGTAAGAGGTTGTACATTTGCATTTTTCACCTGCTCTGCTGCTTTAAGTCCAACAGCTGCTATTTGCAGAAAAATAGACTGCCAGCTAATTCCTGGAATTCTCAAGTGTGGGGTTTAATGTTGCCGGAGACAAATGCATATTCACATGTGGTTGTTTTAATCTCAGAAATTCTCTGCCAGGAGCATCAGCGACGCTGATTCTTTCACTATTATGCTGCTATTATCCAATACCTCTGACTAGAGGAGATAAACCACCCGGTTCTTATTTCTCTGCATACTCTGTTAATTGTTCATGTGCCCTCTGGCCACTAGAGGCCAGAAGTTTTCTATCTTACCCAAACGGAAAGACTGAAAAGAGTAACCAAGTACCTTAAGTAGAAAGTTGGGGAAACGCCAAAACAGCTTTTTATCACACGTGTCATGGAAGTAATCTGAAATGCATCTAACATCCCATGATTCGTATGGTATTCGAGAAGTGTGGCTCTCACACTAATAACTGAACCGGACTGTCCATGTCCAATTCCTACGAGGAGGAGCCTTACTAGCATCAACGGTCAGCATGTGGTACAATATCCTGACAGCACTAAAGAACTGCCACATTTTTGTGGGCTTCTTCATTCTGTGTGCGGATTCTCAAAGATAGATCACAGTTTGGCATTTAAGCCAGTTTCATTCAGGCGTGTTGCTCTGCCAGCTACGATAAGGTACTATAATAGAATTCAGCAACCAACTTTGCAAAAGGTCATGAAGGAGACTGCTGGACATTTTAAGGGCTCTTGAATCACAGCCCGAGAGTGAGCACCAGAAGCAGAATCATTTTAACCTGGGAGGTCAGTTCTCATATCTAGAAACTGGGTCTCAGAGCTTAGGTCAGGTCCTGTTGGAAAAAACTTCAGAAGGGAAGGGTACACAGGTAGGGGTGGATGGGCACACTCTTCAAAGTCATGTTCTCTACTGCTTGAGAATGGTGCATTTAATATATGGCAACAGACAAGTAAATAATCACTTAAATAGTCAAATGTATATGAAAACGTTACTAGTTTTCACCTACTGCGAAGGTAGGCGTTACACTTTTCTGTTGTTTTATGCGTGGGCTGAAGTTACGATGGTTTGGCATGAACGGTTTACTGCAGGCCTGTCTACCGAGACATAATCTGGAACAAAGAACTGCCTGAATGTTTTAAAAGGCAACAGATGTTGCTTAGTGTGTCCATGAGAGAATAGGTGTGGGATGGCTGACAAAAGGAGAGTGTTCCCAAACTGTCTTTGCCTCTCCCTTTTTACCAACACAGGCTTTTGTGTTTTCTCAGCTGCCTGCATAGCTGCAGTTTCAGCAAAACTTAGAGAAGCCTCTGAATGTGAAGTCTTATATCAGAGGACAAAATCAAGGGTATTTTAGCTTTCACACTCACAATTTTGTAATTGCTAGCACTACCCAAGCAATAATGGGATCCATCTGCCCTATCATATGAAGGCTATAAAACTGGATTGCCTTCCAGCGTAAATCTTGCTATCCTGTGTAGTTCTGCACTCACATTTGCAAACTACCGTCCCCTATCCCTATTTAAAAACACCGGGTGAAATCCTAGTGTAGCAGTCCGTGTTCCAGGACAGCTGCTCCTAACTTCACCTTCACAGCTCAAACGGCCACAGCAAGGAATCCCTCTCAAGGGAGTTCAGCCTGATAAGGAGTTTCCGTTGCAACGAGACAAGTAATTTTCAAGTAGGAAATGCGAACATGCCTTAAACTAAGTTTTTTGCTGCTATGCATTTTTTTCTGCCACGGTTGTGTCTGGTGTCAGATACTTGGCAAGTGACAAAAGCGTAGCGATCCTGCAATGTCTGGACTTCACCACCAGTTCAGGCTATTAAGACGAAGACAAAAGTAGAGCAGCTTGAGCAAGTTGTTTTGTTTTGTTATTCCTGGAGCTGTTTACAGGCCTTGTTCCTTCCTAAACAGCTAAATGTGTTCAAAATTTGGGATTTGCCAGCGGAGTATCAGTTGCAAGCAAGAAAAGAAACACACTGTCCTGCAAAAAGGTTTCATACAGGGTAGTTTTATCAGCAAAAAAGGATTTTTTCCCCTCCTCTCCCCACAGTTCCCCTGTTGGCAAAAGCTATTTCATTAACAAAAGCAGCACTGTTACCTTTTCAGAAGAGATAAGTTAAACAACTAGGACAACATGGCTGAGGGGAAAAGAGCAAGCTGGCTTTTTGCAAATCAGTTCCTAAAGCAAGTGAGCAGGTATTTCCGCCACCTTTATGCATCACTTCCGCCACAACCAAGAATTTTGAGATTATTCATAGAGAAGGTGCTATTGGCACCGCTTTGAAAAGGAGCAAAATAAATCCCACACGATCCCTTCTTGAATATAAACCACAAACTGGCTCAATAAAGTGGCCTAGTCTAGTGCAATCTGCATTTCATTACCAAAGAAGGCAATGTTGAAGGAAATAGGCAAAGCTAGCCTTCTGGCAGAAGGGATAGCTTAGTCACCATCCAGGGTTCACTCCTGCAAGACACTACATACTTCTCTGCTTCCTACAACTTTTAACTCCCTCCAGTTCTGTGGAAATGGAAGATGTTGGAACTGAGTGTTGCTTCAAGCTTATTTTAAAATAAACACTAGGAATATACAAAAGAAAACTAAACTCCTCTGTAAAATGAAAACTTCAAGGAAAAAGGTATTAAGCTATGAATGAAAGATATAAATACAGATTTTTTCTTCAAGATTTCATTAGAGATCAGTATTTCAATTCTAAACCAGCATACGATTAAAAAAAAATCCAGTGTTGGTGCCAGCAGAGATTATTGGAATGCAGTAACAGTAATTAATGTGCATTTCACAGTCTAGAAGGACCAAAAAATAGTTGACCAAAAAGCCTACAACTCTGGCTCTCTATCCCTAGGTAGATTTTGTGATCCTTCAATGCATAAACAATTCAAGATAGAATAATATACATAAACTCCAACATCAACAGTAGGGTGTTCTACACATGTAAAAATTCAAGGCTGTGCCTCCCCCAAAACACCTTACTTTGCTCCAGAAAAGCATGAGGAAAATATCTTTCCCTTGATGCCAGGCACAAAACGCATGCAACAGTAATCTCGAATCAGATTGAAGAGCTCCTCCCTCTCCCTCCCAGAAAAATAATGACTAAGCCAACCCTTAGATATATATGTAAATACAGGAAAAAGTCTGTAATAGAAGGCCATTAGCAAACTAGTTCCTGCTGCTTCATCCCACTGCATTTTTCAACTGAAATTGTTTGTCATAACTGTTTGGTTACTGCCCAGTGTTACAGTTGCAAATCGCCAGCGTACCTTAATTCAAAAAACGATATACAATTAAGTTGAAAACAACTCAGAACTGAATGATACTTTGATTATACTAGTCCACACAACATATTTATGCATTATACATAATGACCAATATTTTCCATTCAGCAATACTACTAATACACCAACTATTCTCTTCATAAAATCCTTTATTAATCTGCCTCCCGAGCAAGAGAAGGAAGAATTTCTTGAGGCTAAATTACCAACATTTTGCAACAGTGATTTTTTTTACCATGAAGATTTCCAAATTTGTGTTGTAAAATAAAACAAAACTGTATTCTTATTTCATCAAATACAGGAATGCGTAAATCCAAAAATAAGGCTTAATTGAAAAAACGCACACACAAAACTGAAGTTGTAGGCCTAGACCTGAAGAACGTGAACCATTTGAACAGAAGGAAGGCTGCTGGTGAAATACTACAGAATGAACAAAGGTCCTGATGTAATAAAGCTTTCTGCATGCTCAGAAAGCTTGTTCCTGCATGACTGGACCCTTTATTTGTAGCTACAGAAACCAGTAACATAAATTAACACAGAAGCATTCAGCAAGAACGTGCTCTAAATCTTGGGCTAACTCGGAACGGCAGTCCCAGTGCAGTTCAGCTTGCAATTACCATTCTCGTGGTGACAGCCAATGCTACACGTAGCTAGAACAGACCTATTAAGATCCTTTTAAAACTGCCAGGTGTTTACATGTGAGTACGGTGTCACAGCTGGCACACAAATAAGAAGTTGCACAGCACACAGTCTGCACACAGCACAAAATCCCACGTACATGCTTTTTTGGGTTTAGTACGAGAGAGGTGTAGGGTGTGGAAGAAAGCTTACCTTCTAAAGGTGAGAAAAGGGTAAGAAACAGGAGAACAAAAACAAAGATGCATAAGGTAGTCATAATAAGGAAGTGATAGTGACAAAATAACTCAAAAGGCAAACTAAGGGTCAGGTGCCAAACAATATAGGCCAAAGTGATTTTAATGCCTAGATTACATCAGTGTTAGATTTTCTGCAAGATTTCATTTGTTAATAAGTCTGGCTTCCGGTCTGTATTTTCTTTAGATATATTTACAGTTAACTTGTTGCTCATAGCACTACCCCTCAAAGGAACCCCTTCAGCAATTTACTTCACGGCACTCAAAAAAATTGGCAGGAATTTCAGTTATGCAGTTACATTTATGTGTAAGCCCACAGTAACCTTTATGTGTAAGCCCACAGTAACACTTTTACAATTCTGTCTGTCAGACCTGCTTTCTGGTCTGCTACACGTTTCACTGTCTTCGGTGAGTACCACTTAAGGGCACCACTTAACCCCAGGTAAGTGGGTGCAGGCACTTGCACAACTTAACATCGCGTTGTAAGGGACCAATACTGTCCGTATGGCACCTGCACAGACATCACACTCATACAAAAAGGCTGTTCAATCTACCATCTATTTCTTTGAGACAAGGCAAGTCCAGCCTAAAACTGGGGCAGGGGGAAAAGGAAGAATTGTTCAAGGAGGGATCCCCAAAAATTGACTAAAATGTCTGAACTTTAGCCCTTCTGCAAGAGGAATGTGACAGCAACCTATCTTTTCCAGCAGTATTGAGGAGGAAAATGTCAGGTAATCTCACGAACGCCTAGCTCCAAGACCAGTTTAATGTATGGAATGATAGCTTTTTACCTAACTATTGTCTGTCAAACATGATTCTGTAGCCACTGAGCCACCTTCAAATGCAACACTCCTTTAGCTTAGCCTATTGAAGAAAGCCAGTTTTGAAAGATACATTAATACAATCATCCCTGAAGATGTTCTTTGACCCTGAAGAGATTGTACGATGCGACTACAAAGTGTTACAAGCCTGTTGCAAAAATATGTATTTCAACAGTCTCAAAATCACAGGTTTACAATGTGTACAATGCAGTAATCAAAACCAGACCTCTATATACAAATGTGGGCGTGAAACATACCTTGCTTGCCCAGGCGTCTTCATCCCAGGAAGTAAGTTGTAACACACGGATTATTTCATTTATCTCGGCACTCATTTTCTCTACTGTGAAATTGCGATTTTTCAATGCCTCTTCTATTCCCTGGGTTTTGGAGTTTTTCGTGGTTACAAAAATCTTCATAGCTGTGAAAATACCATAGATTAGGAAGAGGTACATGCAAGATACGATCACTGCTCAAGGTGACCTCCTATTGCATTAACACGGCGGTAGTACATTTTACTTTCACATGGACCGTTGTATCTCAAAGAGATTGTAGTTGTGATACAAGAAGCGCAGTTACTTGCAATCAGTACAGAAGCAATGTCAAGGCGGTTATTTTTAATAAACACAAGACATTGGAACTCCAGCTCAAACTAGACAGCAATTCAGAGCGATACTAAAAATTCAAGTGGAAAATACCTGAAATAAGTACTGGCAATAGCTCCTTCACTGTATTCATGGAGTTTACCAGCATAACCCTATGTTCCTGATGAGTTAATTCCTGTTGTCTCTCATCAATCATTTTGGCCATCTTTGTCATTCCTAAAGATTAAAGTAATTGAACACAGTCATAAAGAAAGAAATGTAATATTAAGTCTAACTTGCAACAGTTGAGCTTTCTAAACGTGAAGTGCAATGAATTATGACAACTACACTGAAATTTAAAACTTAATTGTTATATTAGCAGCCATTATTTAAAACATCCCAGATGCTTCAGAGAAGCAGATTCAAAACCTAGCCACTATGCAAAGTAGAATGGAATCCTCAAAATTCCCAATTTAAAATCCCAGCAGTAAAATAGAAAAAATACCCAAAATTACTACTTTAGGACCCTAGTTTTTCACATCTAGAAACAGGGTAAAGTATACACCTGTTAAATAAAAACAGGATAACCTACTAACACGCTCTGGGACATAAGAGCTGCAAGTCATTTCATCTCTGAGCTAGTTACTCTTACACAACATATGTATTCTTATTTACATATATAAAGTACTAACTAGATTCCTGCTCTGTTTACATAAGCATTCTTTAGTTCAGTGTAACTTAAATTCCAACATCTGCCTACATTACCACCACAACATCTAGATTTTATAGAATGCGGTTGTTAAATACCTACTACTTTATGCTTGCTGAAACTAAAGCATTTGGAGTAGCCGATGACAGAGATGAAAGGCAGGTTTCCTTTACAACAACGCAGTATTCACCAACCGCTTACTTCCACCGGCGAAAGTGTGAGTTAACACGGTGCAGTCACACGTAGTGAAGGAGCACCAAATAATGAACAAAACGAGTTTTTGTAACAGCTGTGCTTTTGTATAATACTGCAAAACAGCTATTTTGCAACCTCATTAGGATGTTAACATATGATATGTAGTTTATACTACTCCAAGAAAATACTACACACCATCTGTGTGGTACATATTATTTATCAACATCTTGACTCTTACGCATTCTTAAGAGAGAACGTGACTCAAAATAGTCATCATTCACCCTCTAGTTTCCAGCTCTTTCCAACAGACACCTTCAAAGTAACTGCTTTATCATTGTCCAAACACTCAAAACTTGGGTGAGGAAAGTGCCAGGGGTAAAAAAAAGGTAGCAGAAAAAGACTATACTTAATATGTTTACGATAGGTTGTAGCATATCAAACCTGGCCCTAGATTCTTTGTGTATGTCACCAAATCCTCCATAGTCTCTACTACTTCCGCCACGGTCAGATATTCCAATATTCCTTTGCAGACACGGATGATTTTACGGACCTAGAAAAGGAACATTCCATCGTTTATTAAACGAAGCTAAGTTACCCCTGGATTAGAAATGCAAGCCTATTATTAGAACAGAATACGTGTATCGTCTGCTAACATGACATATGGGCAATCACAACGCTCTGGGACACTGATTAAGTTACCCACACAATGACATGACTTAAGAACGCTGTACTGACAGAGACAACACTTAATCAGCATTCCACTACTCAGAAACGCAAAATCCTGCCTCCAGTGTTTTCACTTTGTATGACAAATGAAGGATATCATTGATAAAAGAGGTTATGAGGAACTGCATTTAAGTACGCTGGCACGCTTGAAGGTTTTCATTGTCATTTCACCAACAAAACACATTTAACTTCAATCACAAAGTAAAACTACACAGAAAGCAGACTCCAAGCTTTCAGAGGAAACATTATCCACCATCCAGCTTCGCATATGGATAAAGCATTATCCAGCATTCCAGTGGGAAAGGTAGATCCAACATCTTACACTTTCCAGAAACGTCTGTGAAGACTGTACTGTATTTGCCTCTGGACATCTGCCTCAGCCTCACTTTTTCAGTTCATACCTGATTCCAAAACAGAGTTCTGTGTCGGTTAATCTTCTAACCTCCTGAACCGCATCATTTCTGACACCACCACATCTAGTTCTCATTGAAGAATGAGTTAATTAACATTTAATTACTATCTACCACATGCAGTGTCCAGTCCCGAGAACAGATCATAGCTTCCTCCAAAGCTCATTTCAGTTCTGTCCCAGTGTTAGTTTATCTTGAAGCAAAGTAGGATAGAGACATGACAAGTTTTGTAGTTGTGACAAATCAATCATTCCTGACTAATATTTTTCTTCTGGTTAACATGCAGTTGTCAGAGACTACTTCAGTGAAGCATTAATGCCACAGAAGTCAACAAATCTCCTAAACACTGGAAGCAGGGAGGTTAAAAGCTACTAATTTACTTGTAATTCTGTCCTGTAACACTTCATAGTATCTATCAAATATCACTTAAAATAATGTGTAATCACAAGGGCCGCAGAGAAATCCCACAGGATTCTCCTCCTTTCAGAGGAATGTGCTAACAGTACCACGAGCAGATTAAACGAGAGACAAGGCTGCCCTGTTAGACTACCCAGCACAGCAGGAAAAGTAACACAATTTCACAGATGCACAGATTGTGCCACAGGTAAAATTTAGAATTAGCATCAGCATTTCTGTGAGCTTCACTTCCTCACAGTAGCATGACTTTTGCTATGTAGACATGATTTGACTCCACATTCCCAGAAAGAGGATCGCTGTTTGTAACAAAGAAACAGTTTCAAATGTGAGACACTCAAAACCTTTTTAAGTTTCCTTGCAATTCTAGGGGTTTTTGTGTCCATCTGATGATGGACAAACAGCACTTCTGAGCCACTTTTTGGCTCGTGCAGCAGCCAAAATGTAACAACTGTTACATCTATCTGAACACATCTTCTGGCCAACCAGCCAGACAGTGCACATTTTATTACCTTCCGTGCCCCACGGCCAATTAAATTGCCACAGCTAATGAGCCAGGCAGACATGTTCGGAAGTGGCTTAGGGCTTTTCAGCGAAGGGATACTAAGAACATAAGGATCAGTAATGGGTATGGTGAAGGGAATACAGAAGTATCAACCAGATGTAAGACAGTTGACAGGATCTGGCTTTTTTGAGGAATAATCACAGGCAACGCCTAAACATTATGTCGTACAAAGATGCTCTTAGCAGAACAGAGCAAGAAGCCTAAGCTCCTTGTCACAGAAAGGAATGCAAAATATGCTTCCAATCAAGCTAAAATGATCAAAACCACATTGATCTATCCAGTTTAGATCAGCTAATTCAGTTAGGTGGATATTTGAGTTAATAATACTAGCGTGCAGATACCTATGTCAGTCATGTTGGGATTCCTACCTCCGCTTCATCAAATGTCAGGAGTAAGTCTGACGTTCCAGAGAGAATGCCTCTTGATCCATCAATAAGATAGTCACGAGCTGGTACTGAATAGGGATCTGCTTGCAGCATCTGGGCTGCTCGAACTAGTTTGGTGCAGGCGTTCTCCACTCTGTGGAAAGGCATCAGGCAAAACTTGCTCATTAGTTTCTGTGTGACAGACTTGAGAAAACACTGGATTTGGTTTTAACGTTACTACTTAAAACACTGCCAGCAAACTGACCATTCTACACCTTTATAGGTTAAAAAGCAGCGTATTTACTCTATTTATTTTAACAAGCAAGTAACCAACAATGGTAGGACACAGTTTTTCAGATGTTGTTCAGGGAATGTTTGAAATATCCCACGTACAGCAGTCAATACAGTGCCATCACGGAGAGGGCCCAACACAGCCAAACACTTTTCATTCTTAATGACAAGGGCAGGGGACAAAACAATTATTCTTTTAGGACTTCACAATCAAAGCAATTCCTAACCTTTATCAGCCTTGTATTTGCACTGTGATTCAAAAAGCAATTGCTATGAATAAATATGAAATGATAGCTACACATTAAGACAAAAGAACATAGCATTACGAAAACCAAGACACTGAGCTCTGCTCGTTGAAGCTGCAGTCCAGCTCTTCAGAGTCTATTAACACTCACGACAGAAAGAGCATTTTAAATAGTCACAAGATTTAGTACTAAGGTATGAATTTCAAACACAGCTTGCAATTCTACACCTAAAAACGCCAAAGAGGTTTTGCAAGATATTGCAGTACGTAATTACAGTAACACAGAAGGTCCTGCAATAAGCAAATGAGCCCTGAAGTTAGGTTCCATCAAGCCATTTAACACAACAATTTTAAAATATCAGTAACTGGAACACTGAAAAGCTTTTAAGTTTATTCTGTTGTTGTAATTAGTTCATGACAGCTCAGAGGAATGGCTAACATGAAGTGAAGTCTGAATTTTGCATGCTATTCACGAGGTAGGTACTGGCTACGCTGACCTGACTTCCCTCCGTTCTCTCCGTGCCTTTGACAGAAATGTACGTGCAGTCTACTCCATAGGCTCTATGAGTGCCACGTGCTCATTCATGCAAGTTACACAAGGCTCCAACAAACATCACCCTCCTATTACAGCAATACTGTCTCTTATCGCAACTTTTCCGTGCCTGCCAAATAGCCCATTTTCTACTGACCACTTGGACACACTCTTCTGCCACACTTTTAGTGAAGTAAACTGCAAAGTTTTGCAGTTATCCCATTTCCTTCCCTACATCCCTTGCTAACACAAATGGCAGAACCTAATGGCTACATCTAAACGTAACTATACTAGAAATAAGACCCTCCTCACAGGAGAACGTACCTTTTCCAGAACGTAAAGCTTTCAACTAACTGTTCCCTAGAGTAGATGGAATTAGGCCCGCTGACCTTATCATAACCTGCTCTTTAGCAAGACATCTGCTCAGCACATCAGGTGGCGGTACCGCGTAACTGGAAAGAAAATACAGGACTTCAAGGCGGACAGTGAGAATGGTCCGCTCATTACTATGCAACGTACTCCGCTGTATTATCAAAGTCAACTGACTTCACTGAATTAGATTTCCGTGCTTGATTCTTAAATTTATTCCTTTCAACTCTGCCAAGAAAGGGATTAAACAAATCACCTATTCAGCCAGCTCCAAGCTATAGGCTCAGAAATACTTCATTTC
The DNA here is from genome assembly GCA_027574665.1 of Rhynochetos jubatus. Classification (NCBI taxonomy): domain Eukaryota; kingdom Metazoa; phylum Chordata; class Aves; order Eurypygiformes; family Rhynochetidae; genus Rhynochetos; species Rhynochetos jubatus. The sequence continues at coordinate 17,364,626 of CM050655.1, forward strand.
CTAGAGTTCAATTTCATGGTCATCTGTTTAATACTAATGATTATCTCAAGGCTGGCTTTTTATTTGTAAAGAAAGGAATTCACGTGACTGTGTATTACTCCAGAAGTCACCATGATTATAAAAAAATTAAGTTTCTAAAGATTCAGTTTTCTTTGACAGTTTTTAGGGTTGAATCTCCAAAGTTAAACTTGCATTTTACTTGTACCATGTCTATTTGGTATAAACTTCCTAACGCATTTGAAAGACTTCAGGAGTGTGCACTATGTACAAAAAAGCACAGTGGTATTTAAAAACCAGACACCCTCTATATCCTGCAAAGCATGACAGGAAACAAAAGATCAGAATTTGGGAAAACAAGTGATTAAATTACCTTAAATAAAAGAGAAAACAAAACAACCAGAGATATTCACTGCAATGAACCACCTGTTCTATCACAACAATCAAACATATGCAAAAATTTTTAATAGGAACTCATTGCTATGTTGAATTTTCTAATCCCTGTATTATATTGCAAAGTCAACAAGCCCAGCTTTATAAAAATGTATATTTATTTTTGAGTCATGATTACAGTAAAGCTACAGTAAAGCAGTTTGTGGAGAAAACACAGGTCATGATATTTCTAGCCATACTACTTTTGTAGTCAATCAGCTTGATCCCTGTCAGTGTTTTCTTTATGAAATGTGAGGAAATAAGTTTACCTTATGCTAAACTGCCATTGTGGTTTTCAGGTTTTATCATGACCCTCCCCTCTTCCCAGAGATGCCTGTCCAAAAACGCCAGGCAATGCCTTTGATGCTTGAATAATGCTCGTTTCAATTGCTAATCACTTAAGTTGCAGTGTATTTATGCACTACAGTTTAGATAACTTGCAGTTCTAGAAATACAATTTACAAAAAGTATTTTACATTTGTTAGTACCATTAACAGCATCTACAGCTTGGTTACCGAAATAATGCTAATATGGAATTTAAACACAGACTGATTTTTAATCTCAATGTAAACAAATCACGTGCTACCCTATTTTTTTGGCATAGAGATGACAGCTTTTTCCTTCTTTACAACAGAGGTATAACAAGTAATATGAACACACTGCAAACATCTGATGTAAATTATATGCATTACTCATACTCCCTGGTGATTAAGACAATTAAGATAAAGAACACAGCATTTTCTAAGTCTAGGTCAATCGTTCCAATGTGGTTGATGTCAGTAGCAAGCAAAGAGATGCACGATAGCTTCTCAGCAGCCAAATTATTGTGCTGCACAACCACACTCCCACCAAAAAGATTGACAGATTACCATCGTATTTATTCATTATGAACTTTTTACAGATTACCATCACATATTCATTATCCATGTCAGTCTCAGGCAAGCCAAACCCCAAATCTCTGAAAAGAATAAACATATCACCTCCCTCATCCTCCACAAGTGGCTCCCTCAAGACTGGTGGTCCTCTTGAATGGAGAAAATGCAGACAGGGAAGGCAGCGCTAGCACATGTGCACTATTCCTTAACACATCATCCACGTGCCGCTACAAGTTCTGCTGGAGCACTCCCTCAAAGAGGAATGCCAGTTCCTGAACTAACACTTTAGAAAAAAAGCCTTCCTCTCAGGAAAGAAAAAAACCCAACCCTCAACAACTGTTGCACTTCCTGCAGCCAAATCCTGCCCTTTAATGCAGGAACAGGTTAAGAGTCCCTTGGCAGCTCACCTGTGACCACCACTTGTCCTACAACACAGATGTCAGCAACAATACACTCCATAGTGTTACACGGAACTGTTAACACGTACTAGTTCATTTTGATGCAAACTCCAGATTAACCAAAAAACCCCAAAGGCAATAGATGATCATTCGTAAAGGCCATTGAACATCCCTAACTCAGGTTACTGCATCTAGGATAAGTACTATGTGAAGCAGGTTTCACTACTGTGATGGACAGCTTTGTTTCCCATTTTTCATTATATCACAATTCAAGCAGTCGTGTATTGCTGTGCAAAGAGTTGTTACACCCAGCATGAACTGGTATTACTCAGCAGTGCTTGTATCACATTTCTACAGTAATTTAACTATTTAAGTCTCCACAATCTGCTAAGTGTTGATCAAAGACTGGTTGCAGTACAGCAATTAAGAGAAGCTCTTTTCCTTAATCCCTTACTTGTCTAGGTGAAGAAGATGGAAATTAGCTGAAAACACTGCACATCCTAGAAAACGAGCACATTCAAAATTACATGTTTGTATACAGCTCATCAAGAAGCAAGAAAAGTTTTGGTTTCATTTCAATACAGAAGCACTCCCCTCAAAAGAAAAAAAGCTTTAAAAATCAAGCTCGTCTACATCCAAACAAGATCACACAGTGGGAATGTGGCATAATAAATACTGCAGTGCACTGTATCAAAAGACCATTTAGCTCAGTGTCCTGTCTCCAAAAGTAGCTGCAAGTAGATGCCCGAGGAAGGTTAAGAACAGGATAAGCATTTATCATACTTCCTCTGGCCGCTCCGTCGTCCAACTGTTTTCAGTTCTTGGGATTTCCTGCAGTTTGTCTATTTGAAAACCCACAATGGATTCCTCTAAGTACTTATCTACTGACTTCCAAACCTACACAAATAATTTTAACCGTACATAACTTGCTATACACATAAGTTCCTCCCCATTACTGGTTTATAGGCTATTAGCTTAAAGCACTGCCCCCATCAAGTTCTTGCACAGGAAGAGATGTGCAAGTTTCCATCTTCTCCCTCTAACTCATACTTCTGTAGGCCTTTGTCAGGGCACCAATTCCCTCTGTCACCTTTCCCAGGATGAAGAGTTCCAGCCTACTCAGCTTTGCCTTATACAGAACCAATTCCATACCTTGGATCGTTCTCAAAGTCCTTCTATGAGCTTTTTCCAGTTCTGCTACAGTCTTTCTAAAATTTAGGGACCACAAGTGCATGCAGTATTTAAGACATGGTAGGAAAATATACAGTGACATTTTGGTGTCATTCCTTGCTGATAAACCCAACATTTGCTTTACTTTTTGACCACTACTGAACGTATGTCTGCTCACCCCAACGTATCACGGCTCCAAGACCTCAATCACTATTGGCAATGGTCACAGAGTCAATCATCCTACCTGCAGCTAGACTGGCTGCTCTCCCAGGTGTGCATCATTTCAGACCTTTCAAAATAATTTCATCCACACTTGATATCAACTCACTCAGTTGAATAAGGTCCTGCTCTAATTTCTCAAAGTCATCCATTCATCTTACTACCCTGTGTAATACTTTGGGTCATCATCAAGTACTTTTTGACTCACAGCTCATCCTGGTGGCCAGGGCATTTGTGAACATGGTGGAAAGCACAATCCCAGGAGAAATGCCTGCAGCCCTACTGATTACCTCCCACCATTGTCAGGGTTCACCATGTAAGTTTTTGCTTCTAATTTTCCCTTTTCCCTACAAGAACTTTTCTTATTACCCTCTGGCTACTTCATTTTCTTAGAAGCCTCCAGACTTCGCCAAGAAGTTCAGAAATCAGTATATACTGTATCACCTGCATTATCCTTAACACTGTGCTGTTTCTAAGAACACCAACAGATTCATAAAGCAGAATTTCCCTTCACAGAAACACTGTCAGTTCACCCAAAGCAAACCATGCCTACTTGGGATTTGTTAATCCTCTTCTCTAGGACAGAATTTGTAGTCATTTGCTCCAAAGTTATGCCAGACCTACAGACCTCCTGTTCCCCAGATTCCGCTAGGAAGTTTCTCAGGCAGTAGCATCACCCTGATTGCCATACCAAGTGGGAGACTGGACCTCACTAGTAATTCAGCTCTATCACTCCTGAACTCTTAGGGTAATACCACCTGGTCGTAGGCATTTTTTTATCATGTATTTTGTCAACCTACAATGCAACAAACTAAACCCTTTCTCACTGCCTAACTAAAATTTTGTCTTTAGACATCATCTCTGTTCTCTGTTTTCATAGTTGCTTCAATGCTTTCTTTTTCTGACTGCCTGTTCTGTGTTTGGGAACACAGTAAATTATTCGGTTGTTCTTTACACACTGGACAACAGCAACAGAGCAGTCGCTACATTCAGTAGGTTGTAGGGCAAAGTCACTTCAGTCAAAGTTTGTCTGTGGGCAGTAAGAAGCTTGGTATTCCACAAAAAGTGATATGTGATTTTTAAGACTGAAGGCAGCAAAAGGAGAAAGTCAGTTGTCCGTGACACTGAGCCACAGAATTAAGAGCGTCAGTCACTGCTCTCCAAATGCCTTAGATTTCCAGGCAGTTACAGCATGCATTAGCAGCCTATACTGATAAATTCATGCTTCTCCACCAACCAAATGAATAGAAAAGACTGAGAACACTACAATATCTCTGACACTGTTAAGCAAAACTGCAACAGCACATAGGTAAGTACCACTGTACCCAGTACCACTGGGGGGTTTTATTATTTTTAAAGGGAAAAAAAAGCCTAGATATGAACCTGTGTATATAGAAAGTAACAGGAACAGTCACTGTTAGCAAAAGGGTCATTCCTGACAAAGGTCAGCCTCAGGACCCCAGTGAGCTATTCACATACATTTCTAACCTGTACAGCAGAAATAAGTAACAACGATCTGTCATTAGAATCCATTTCCTATACCTACAATAGAGAATTTAAATGAAATAAAATTAGTTTACTTGATAAATGCTGGTGGCATATCCCTTTTCAAGATCTGGTCTTCTGTTGTCTGCACAGTCTCTTTTCCAACCTGCAGAAAAAGAAGTCAAAATTTAGAATTTCACTATAAAGCCTCAATGAAAACAGATAGCAAAATAACAACAAAAAATACGTATAACAACGAAAATTCCTTCCACTAGGTTTGCTGACGCCGTGTCTGGTTTTGAGACCACCATATACTGTGGTTAGTCTAATGCTTTCCAAGTCATACATTGTTTCCTGCCAGCATCTCTAACTCAATTAACTGCAGGGGGGACAGGCACTTTTCCCTCTTCCTACTCTCCATAGAAACAAGACTTTGTTTCCTACGCTTAGTTGTAAAAACTTAATCACTGTGAACGCTGTAGGCTTCCCTCCTTTCTAAACCCCACAAGTCAGAAATCAAGTTCAAAGTTTTAAAAAAAAATTACCCCCATTTTGCTATTCAGCCTAGTCTATTAGGAAAAGGTAGGTAGCTACTGCGACCACAACGCACAGCCACACCATCCCTTAGGCAAAAATAATTATGCAGAAGCTAATGAACAGAGAGATAGAGCAAGATCTGGAGTTTTCTATACGCTAGCTCTGGTGTTCTACAATAGCAGTCTTTATAATTGGTAGCTGGCGCTCTGGACTGTGAGATCACCAACTTGACAAAATATTTCCAGCTCCTTTGTTCACTGTATTTTCCAGCTGAATAAGCTATTCAGAAAGCCATCACAAAGCAGAAGTCTTTAACCCAGACACTAGTTTGTGTTAAGAGCTGCCAGGCCTACTCAAGCTAGACAAGATAGCCCTGAAAACCCCTGATCAGCTGCTGTTGAAAGACTGCCTGGTTTTTGACAGATGCTGTCCTGTGCCAGTATGCACAGCACTTGCCAAGCCTAGTGCCATACAGCCTTTCAGAACCACCGTTTCCTAGCAAATTTATGCCACTTGCCAAAAAGCGTGTCTTCCTTATTGCAGTCCTTTTCAGAGGGACTTCACAGGAGTGCATCACTTGTAACACTTTATATGGTTCAAACAGAGCCAGCCTAGTCCACACTGGGCCGGGGTGTGTGTGTGTTTGTTTCTTTTTAATGTGTTAGTACTACACAAGTAGTTCCTACAGATGTTTGTAAGTAATGAAGGGAAGAGCAGCGAGGATGATGACTCATAACCGTTACAACAGGTTTCGCTCCTGTGGTCACTGTAGGCTCACTAACAGGCATGTTCCCTCCCAGCACACAGCACTGCAGTGTTGCTTTGTCTCCTCAACTTCATGGCCATGCCTGAGGAGCACAATTATAAACACATCTCATGCCCTGCTTCTCAGGACAGGGTTACATGAGCCAGCAGAGAGTATCCTGGCTTTGCTCTAATTATTTCACACACTAATTATTCCCTACATGTTTCCCATTAGTACACACACACGATCAAGATAACAGAGAAAAAGGGGAGTTTACATAAAGTTGGGATAACAGATTGTTCAGACAGAAAGCTGTCATCAGGTGACAAATGAAGATGAATACTTTATTTCCAGACAATCCCTGGGAGGAAATCCCATTGCCTTCAACTTTACTTCTCTTGCAGCTGGAGTAGTCTGCCTACAGTTCAGTTTATTTTAACAATACATATATCTGAGTGTATACAGTTTTTAGAGAAAACATGAAAAATAAAGCTTACAATGGGGGGGGGGAGGGGCAGCTCCAGGATGAAGATAATTTTCACAATTCTTATGGTTATTTTATATTGAACAGTCAGTAGCAAACAAGACAATTTCTGCTCAAGTTACAAGACACTCTAGTTTTATTAGACCATACAAAAAGCATTTCTTTATTCAGCCTGGAAAGCATAAATGTATCCTTTTATAGAGGAGACTTAAATTCACTGACCGAAGCAGAATTATCAGCTAATTATAGATGTATACACACTTTATTTATACATACACATATATATGGACATTTTTGCTATGACTAGCTAAGAGCTTTAGTCTTAAAGTAACAGGGTGAATCAATACCCACTGTCATTTTCTGTGGAGTATTTTAACCTCAAAGCTTTCCTAAAACAGCCTTTGTCCTAAACGCTAAAAACAGATCATTTCTCTTCCAGGTCCGTCACAAAGCAGAAATACGCATTCCTCCACTGGACTCAGCACTATACAGCACACAAACAGGACACCAGGCTCCAGGTAGTTCCCACAAGACCTCAGTTTAAAAGGTTCCTACCTTTGTGCAAGAATGTACTTTTTAACCCTATTTTAAGCATCAATGCAGTACATATTCCCTGACTCTGTTTAAACATAACAGTTTGTGCTTCAGAGGAACAAATATCTTATTGACATAGCTATTAACTTTTCCATAAGCTGCTTTCTGCATTTGTGGCCGAGGTATAGAGGTGGAATGTAAAGAACAAACATACTTCAAATGCCGTTTAACAAGTCTCAAAACATGAAGCCACATGACTAAAAAACGCAAACCCAGAAGAGTTTTGTGGGGTTTCCTTTTTAGCTTTGTGGTGAGGGGGATTTCTTGTTTTATTTCTTACTTGGTTTTAATAAGATCCGGTTTCTTCAGACTGAATTTTATATGGGCTAAGCAATTCTTGGACACACTGCAGCGTAACACAAGGTAGGACCTTCACTATACTTCACTACCAAGGGAATGAAGACACTTTTCCCCCCTTAAGGTGTAATACCTACACATTCCCCATTCAGGCAGAAGGCATGTCAAGCTTCATGCTAATACAGAACAAGTATCTGGAAGACCTGTGTTTTATTTACATCTACCAGTATACATGTGGAAAAAACCTCACAGGATTCCTACTTAGGAGGTAAGAATATCTGAAACCCAAGGTAATTTTTCCCTAACTGGGAAGCAACAGTCTCCATGGACTAGAAGCTTCTGCTTTGAAGTATACTTAAGCAGTGATTACTCGTGGTTCCAAAGAAACTGCACTGGTTAACGCAGTGAACAGACCGTAACTTCTTGAGCGCTGTACCTGCCCAGGGCAGCACAGAGGAAGGGAAGCTCTCAAGCAAAATTCACCAGGACTGTTCCATAGTTACAACTTCTACCCATCCATATTCATTTCCATACCTTTGGGACATTAGAGGCAAATCAGTTGAATTGAGATTAAGAACACACTACTTCCCTGCTGCTTAACAGCAGTGAACAAGAGGCTGGCACATCTGGAAATTTAAAGGCAGAATGGGACATGCACAAGCCAGAGGGCACATATGGCCACTGAAAGGCCCTCTAGGAATACAGCTGGAAGAGCCAGGGGACAGATTTCTGCTGCTTTTGGTTTTTACCTTGTGTGTAGGTCCCACACGCTCTTATCTGCCACTGATTAGTAGAACACCAGTATGATCTAAGCTTCCTGTTGTGGAGTATTTTCTCCATGGAAAAGCAAGAGGAAGGCTTTCTGCTCAGACTGATATTTTTCATTATAGGTCGTTTTGCAGTGTTGTTGTATCTGCTTTACTGCAGGAGAGACAAGACATGGGCACCCCACAAGGTTCCTTTCCCATCTTCTTAGCCTGCAGGATATACCAAAGAGCACCTGTTCAGTGAGAAGGGGAAAGAGTTTCTGCTTCTGGAATTCTAAGTTTGTTTAAACAGACACCACAAACACAGTAGTACCTAGTTCTCTTAAATTCTAGTGGTTTAAAGTATAAACTGCAAGTAGCATATAGAATAAGGCACACAGCTACACTAGATGAGAGTCTAAAGTTAGTTTGGGTGTAGTTATTTGTTCTTTTAGTTTTGGTGGTGGATGTTGTTTTCTTTTTAAACAAAGGTTCTTCTGAACACTTATATTGACAACACCAATTTGATATTTTGTCATATGCTGGAAATGACATTTTCCTTGCAGCTTATATGATTTCCCCAGTTAAAAAGTAAGACCTTGGAAGAATTTGTTCTTGCAATGTTCCAGAATGTAATTTGAAACATCTGTCATTTTAGCAAGGTCCTCAAGAATATTCCTGTGTCATCCAGTGAACACACACAGCCCTGGCTGAAACACTAGCAGAGCCCAGGTTTCCCCCAAGAACAAGCTACAGTATGAATTTTGCTTAACAAATTGGAGTACCACCCAAAGGGATGTAGTCTGTACACTGTAAATGCACTTTCACCACAAGCCATCTCATGTGAAAATCCAGTTGCTGGTTTACGCATTATTCCGTGTTTCCAAGCTTCCAGGAAGAACAGTGACATGACAATGGGAGTGTTAAATCTCACATCAGGCATTTGTTCCATGTCAGTGCAGTTCCATGAAATTCTCTACAACTGTTCTCAATTTCTTTAGATGCCTATCATGAAAAGTTTAACTTATATATTTGCTCTAATTGCACAGTGATAGCAGTTTCTACAGTCCATATCCATGTCTAGAATTCATCTCAAAACAGAGTTTAAGGAATTAAAACCGGCCTACATTTCAAGACTAGGAACAATCCATCAAGCAGAGCTAGCAGCAAGCTGAAGTTACACCAAATGTGTGCCCAGCTCCTTGCTGGCATAGATGTACATTTCAGTCCAGACAAGAAAGTAGCAGCACAACAGAGGCCAAGAGGAATTCAATCCATGAAAGCATTTTGAATTCAGGTGACAGACTGAGGGGCCCTTACTAAGACATGACCATATACAGAAAATGACTGAAATTAATGGTATCCAGTTTTTTATCCTATAGCTTTCATGGAGTTCATCCCTCCCCACAAAGCTTGTCCATTGTAGGCCTATAAAAAGCACATCCATTATCAAACAGTTCAGAGACAGTTTGTCTCAGTCAGTTTAAAAGTGGCAAGGGCTCAATAACTACTTCAATTGTTCCATTTTCCCTTTGTTAAACTAGTCATTAGAGCCAAGCTACATGGAAAGCTTTTGGGAAGGATCTCTAGCAGCAGAAGAGAAGCACGCAGGACTTAGCCGTTTACTGTGTCTGACAGCAATGAGGGTATTTCAACCGCAACCCACTTTGGTTTTATTTACAGTATCAAGCAGATCCAGTTGTTGGTATTCCAAGCTATTTCGCTCAGCTCTTTCTTAGAAATACAGCTGTTGGAGTGAAAATTGTTTTATCACGCCCTGACTCTTAGCTATCTTAATCCACATGGTAAATGTTAACCGAACAGAATTGCATACATGCTGACCTACCAGCAATGCCTAAAGCTTTGCCAGATACAAGTCACAGTTTTGGGGCATATTGTGAAATTTCTTGGTCACGCCTGAATTTCACAAGTCACTGAGAAATTGTCATCAGATGACAAAGAGCTTCCAGCAGGGACAAAATGCTGCAAACTGCACACAGGAGACAAGCACTGCTGAAGCGCTTCGAAAAAAACATGTAGGAGAACAGGTTTACAGGTAACTCCTCACAAGGTAATCCTACTTATCCACTCAGACTGAAGGGAGTGGGTAATAACAAGTGTACAGTAGTGTAACTTCTTCGATGTCTTGTAGGCTTCCAAGAGAGCCTTTGGAGGAAAGGCAGCTTTGTGTTTTAAAAAAAAAATTTTTTGTCTCCGTTATGCCACTCATCTTGCTTTGAATTACAACTCAGATTGGTAGGTCACTTGCAATTAGCAAGTTTAACACTGTTTTAAGAAGCTCTAAGTTTTTCTACTTATCTGCAGGGGAATAGGCCAAGGCAATTAGAGCCTGAAAAATAAGTCCAAAGAAATGCGCAGCTGAATTCTCTTCCTGCTCCTAGCTAATACCAAACAATGCACATATACCAGTGACATCGGTCAACAGGACCTCTTTTCCTTCAAGCCAGCCATGAACTGTAAGAGACTGCTGAATTGGAGCCTACTTTGCCTTCCCATTAATATGGAAGCTGTAATGCTGGCTCCTGGTGATTACCCTGGAGACCACATTCCGGGCATAGCAAGGTACAATTTCAAAGCCATCTGGCCATAAGTCAAGTAAATTAGAACACTCCAGCCATCTGGTCCCTAACAGGAGCAAACTGACCTACCTGTCTACACTGGTGATTAAGACAAATTCAATTGGCTTGAGGCTAGGGAAATCCTGCTGTCCAAGTAAAATACATAACTATGAAATGAGAACCATATGGAAACCAGAAAAAGACATCATTTGGGTACCAAAATACTTCTATTCATGCTGCTATTGTCTACTAACTGTTACCAATACAGAGCTGAGGCTTGGATTATTTAGCTAATTGTGGGGTGCATGATTTATTGTAAAGGAAAAACAAAAGCACATACTGATTATGTGAGACTTTTTACACAACTATTATAATTCGGAAATTAATTCTTTTATCAGGATCAGAGTTTCTTCTAAACCAGTACTCCCGAGTTAAAGCTACTTTAAGACATTGTAACTCGACTTCAGTCAAGTAACTTAAGTCAACTCTGACCTCTGGGCATATGCAAAAGTCACCTGGAAAAACAAGATGCAGCAATTGTTCTCTACAAGAGATTCACAGCTGCAACTAGCTACTTACAGCTTACAAGGAAGTCAAAGGGAAGTCCCTCATACCAAACAGCATCCAGACTCCAAAAGCTCTTCCAGTTCATGTACTCAGCCCTGTGCATCACTACTCAGTTTCAGAGCACCTCTTACCATAAACCCTGCTGTAGATGTGTTATCTTTCAGTGCAGCACTAATCTGTGCAGACATGTGATATCCCAGAGCTAAATTTGCTCCTTGTTCAGATGCTTGTCTGAACACCAAGCAACTACTAAACACCACGATGCTGCCAGTAGGTTTGTATCACCTTTGACCATCTGCCAACATCTGCATGTTGGACAGCATTTTGACTGACGATGATGTCACCTTCACAAACACACCCATCCCCCCGTTATGAGATGCATCCTGTCCCCCCAGCCTTCCAAGTGTTAGGTCAAGTAGAAGTATCTAGATTACTTAATCTTAAGGCTTTTGAGCTCTGTTAATAACAGTGTAATAACAAGCCTCACCATGGAAATTTCATAAAACATAAGAAAGATTTCTTCCCAGATACAGCAGAGTGGCCTGTAAGAATCTGTGTTCCCAATATAGATGAATTTTGTGCCACACAGAGTCTCTAAACCAACCCAAGCTATAGCTACACATCAGTAGTAACACACTTTCTCCCCAGGATGTTTTTCTTCATCGGAATGACACACTAAGTTGGAGGTGGTATCCGTAACAATATTATTAAATTGGTATTTCACTTATCCACATGTTGGCACAGAAAACATCCCAAGAGCTGAAAACAAGACAGACAGTATGTATTCTGTTACTACTTGTGGTTCAGACGCAGAACAGCAGAGAAATTTCCTCCTCTCAAACTTCTAAGAAGTCTGACTCAATCACATCCAAGGCAAATGTCCACTATAAATGCTTTAATTTCACTTCAAGATTTAGTTAGTTACAAAAATCTGTTATTACTTTTTAGAACCCATTTTATTTTTAGAAAACATTGCTAACTTGACAGGCATCGTTACCTATATTTTAATATACCATGCACTTTAATATAGCACAACTGAAAACATAGGTTGGCTTATTTACCTGCAGCCCCATCAAGCAAGTTTGTGTGTTACAAAAACTGAACAGGTTTAGCACTAAACAACGTACTGAGGCAGAGAAGGAATACATAAGAGATGCTACCTTAATCTGTCTACTTAAGTCAATTTGCAAAAGCAGGAATTGGACAGTTCTGTCCCTCATTGACTTGGTTTCCCTCAAGGGAAACATTAGGATTAAACAAAGTTATCTAAAATCAGCTTTATGATAAAAAGTAAAGTAACATTTTTCACTGAGTTTTTAATGTTACATTAAAAATACCATCGTGTAGTCAGTAACATATGATTGAAGTAACAGAAATTGACATCAGTCACCTTTTGGCATAAGCCCTCCCACAGTAAATGTTTCTTGACCAGCAAGATATGTACTAACACAGTATTTCACAGAGATTATTCACCTTCTGTAGCATATTGGACAATTTGCCTTTTCTAAGTCTCATTTTACTTAACTAACAGTTATTTCTAGTGTACAATAAATTAACCATGTAAATCATTCCTCACATATTGAATGTGATGTGTTAATTAGCTTCAAGCATATCTAGTTCCATTAAACAGAATAAGGACTAGAAACAGTGGGCTGTTTTCTACAGGACAGTGCTCATTTACAGCACCATTAAAAGCCTTAAGTGTGTCAAACTTATTATGTTATTATTTTCCAGCTTGATTTTGCCTTCAGTGCTTGTGACTACTTACACCAGAATTGCAAGGAATTCAGCATGTAGAAGACGACCCACTTACATGCAGAGATATCACAAAGAATTTGCAAACTAATCACAAAGCAGGTACTCAGCAAAAATAACCGATAAAGGATATTAAAACCAAACAAAGAAATATCTGAGTTACCTGAAGTCTTACTCTGCTATTAGTTTTTAATAACACATAGGTGGTCAAGCAACAAACTGCTTTTCACATCCAAAGAAGCTTTAAAAATTAATACTTCCAACAGCATTTGCTATTTATTTCTTGACTTACACTGAAAAAGGAAATTATTCTTTGAAGAGATTAAGTGGTAAGGGCTAATAAACTATGGCATAGCAGCAGATGTTACCAGCGTAGTCACAATCTTCTACTACAGGATGACACAAGCAATAAGTGGTAGAACCTAATTCCTAGTTGTCAGCTAATTTCTCAAAGGAACCATTATGTAGAATGAATTGTTACCTCAGAACAATTACGGTCTTACACGCCATCTTGAGCAGAATCTACTCTTAGCCGCTTTTACAGGCCACATAGAGGCTACTGCTGAGAAGCTACAGGCACCATTTATAACTGTTAAATCCTTTTATAAGTTTAATAGAAATTAATGAAAAAATCCTTTTAAGGGAAATTTAGAGATATAGTTAGTTCACTTGCTACAAGAATGTGGCTGAAAAGAAAAACAGCAGTATTGCTGCAAATCTGACAAAAAGTGTCTCCTGTAAGAGGAAGCTACATTTGTTCCCAGCGTTTTGTCCTACTTAAGTTTGAGGCAACTTCCTCAAAAGCAATGGACCAGAAGTCAACCACTTTTCTGAACCACCATTGAACTACATGAAACAAATACAAGGTTTTGGGCCAGCTAACAAGCAAACTGGAAAACCTGACTGCAGAAAGATACTACCCTGGGTTGTGAAAGCACAACTTAGATCCATCAAGTTGCAAACTCCCCCACAGCTGGCTTCCTCCATCGACACACAGTAGCAAGGTTAGTTGTGAGTATCACCAAAATATTTACAAGTAATAAGCCACAGGCAAGATTTTTTCTTGCAAAGAGCAAACTAAGATCAAGACAACAATGTAAAAACCTGTCATAAAAGACTAAGCACAACTCTGTAGCAGCAAGTAACTATTTCAGGGTTGTAAAATGGCTTCCGTACACCACTACGGTGAGTAACTGGAAAACAGGTCAGACTCCAACTGCCCTTCCTCCCAGACTGCCAGAGCAAAATTGTTATGCAAGACATCAGCTTGCATTTGAGAGATAAAACACTTTATCTCTTCAGCTTGACATCAGTGATTATCATAGTTGAAAACTATAGAATATCAAGTCAGCTGAACAGAAAAATACATTCCTTCCCACTGCATGGGGGTGGGCTCAGCAGGTCTGGCAGCTCAAGTGCCAGTGGAGTCTGGTCAGAGAGCAAAGGAATGCAGGTTTTCTCCAGCATTAACTTGAGAAGTGAAAGAAATGCTATGCTATTACCTTGTCCTTTTCAGAGAAAGGCTGAAGGGAAGCTCAAACCCAGTAAAGTTGACTTCAATTCCCACTCCCCAACCATTGATATTTTGAGAACATCGAACCTGTTACAAGTGTGACAGGATCAGTTGCTACAGTTAAGTCAGTTTGGCAGTGACTAGCCTTTCACAACCGATTTTTTGGGTCATTTTATCAGGGCAAGCTAAACAAGAAGTGATCTTTTCACTACTACCCTGGAGTTCGAGAAAAAGTCCATTTGTTTGTCTCCATTATTCAGCACAACCATTATGCTGTAAAAGCTGCAAAGACAAGCACAGGCAAGGCTTGTCCAAAGTGACTTTTAGTGTAGTCAGTTTCTAACTTGTTCTCTTACCTAAAGTCTCCTAAAAGTTACACAGCAATTTAAGAAAGCGTTTTTACACTCAAGAATAAGTATTGAGTGGTTTTGTAACCAAATCAGCTACTACAGCCCATTTTGCAATTAACAGCTTAACCACGCATTGCCTATGCACAGACAGATATTTCACTCATTTATGACAAGTCCGTATTTACAAAACCTAGCTGAATTTGTGGTCACCAAGAACCAAATCTGCCCAAAACTCTCACAACTTAGGAGTTACCTGGCTGTCACATGTCCTGACTGTCTGTCAGGTGAAGTCAGTTTCTGCTCCTTCCAAGGAAGGATTTGTGCAGGCAAATAGAACAAGGCCTGTATAAAAACCTTTTATTAATGCTTCTTTCCTTAAACACGTTGCAATATGCAGCCTTTCCCAAACTCAGGAGAAGGTTTGAAGTCAGAAGATGCAACTCAGCTGGAATAACTGAAGTTCCAGATGACAGCTTTTAATAGCTTCCCTGCTTGACAAGAAGAATCTTCTGAGTTCTCTGCAGCTGAAGAGTTAATACCTAGAAAATGACTGAGACACTAGAATGGGCAAGGAAGTTGATACAGATTTTCCCAGTTCAGCTGTCATAAACCCCCCCACTTGGATGTACCTACTCCTCACATTTTAAATTCTCAAATAGTTGCTATATAAACAAATAAAAATACAGAGAAGAGTCATTACTGTTTGCCACCACACAGTGATGTCACTAGGGAGACACTTTGACTTCTCCAGTACAGGACAGAACACTCCTCATCAGTTCAGGGGTTACAGAACCACCACCTCCCATACTGCTACTTTGGCACTATACCTGTTACAGAAATTAGTTTCTATAGCTGTTTCCTTGTGCACTCTTCAGCATTTTAGGAGGGACAGGCTTGTCTCTGAAGTTTGCACAGAGACTCAGCTACAAAAATGCAGTTCAAGTTTAATACCATTATACTTCACTATTCCCACAAACAGAAGATAACCATTGAAAAGAACCCATAGTCTGGTACTGCCATCAGTGTGACCATCAGAACAGACTGCTTTTTGTCTTTTCTTTTTATCACCTACTAAAAAGACGTATTGTTGGATAAACACCACCCAAGAATATAAAGTACCCCTGAATATCCTTATGAACTGCAAATGCATCTACATTACAGGACCCTGCTTTTGGTTTTCTCCTACTGCTAAGCTGAGACTGCCTTGACATAATCTGTACCTTTTAGGGCAGCTAAAGAGTTTAGACAAATCAGCAATTTCCATACAAGTTTTACTGTATCCTAACCAAGTGACTGAAAACTGTTACAACTCTCTTCTCTAGAGCAGTAAGACCTGGACAGCTGCAGCATACCCAGACATTTAAAGCTGCATACACAAAGACAGCAGAGCATAAAGCTTGTAAAACTAGCTAAAGCTGTACTTTTCCTCAGTTCTGTTACTCGTCATTTTGTTTATGCACCATATTTACCTGAGGACAGAGATCAGGCATGACAGTCGTTCAGGTCAAAGCTTCTGAGACCATTACAGTTTTATTATGAAAATCACTTCCCCCCACTGCAACGAGAAATACTGGACTTCTCCCACCACACACTCTAGGCTCTAAATACGACCTTCCATTAGTATCCATGAGATGCACTGAAAGTTTGGCACAAAGAAAATGAAAGATCTTTCACATCCTCAGTGAAAGATGATCAGACTACATCCACTATTCTGTGGGTGTAACCACTGATGGAAAATCCAATGCAGTTTCACTACAAAAGGTGTCTTCATTAGGATTCGGAGCCAACAGCAACAAGAGGCTTAAGTTTTCTACAGGAATGGCTTGTTTCTGTTCTCCACTCTTTATTGCATAACACTGGCATGAGTCATCTGTTTCCTACCCTACCCATGAAGTCAGGGTACCGGGAAACTGTTCCAACACATGTTCCCTCAGTGAGAGAAAGCTGAAGATCATCATCATTTAAGAGTCAATATGAGCCGACAGTTTCAGTAATCATGGAAAAAACCTTTGGGACTTAAGAGGGTTGTTTACTTCTTTCCCCTTTCATCAGCAAGTATTGTTATCCATTGATCATGATTTATTATGTAAATTATTCTGAAGCATCAGAACATTATTTGCTTCAGAATGAGAAATTTGTTCCTAAGTGAGTTTTCAGCACATTTTCACATAAAACTTGAGTTCTAGTCCCAGGATAGGGGCAAGTAAGTCACACCTCAGCAGACAAATTATTAGGCAAAGCAAACAAAGGATAGAGCCAGTTTTTCATATTCTTACAAGTGCACTACAGCCCAAAATTACTACAGGGACAAGCTAGACCTACTTGCAAATATTATGCACATAAGAGTTCCTCCACCATCCCCAATTCACTGCTAAGTTCACATTTTAATGAGATGCATATTGGTGAAATATCAGTAACTGAAAAGAAGATCCAGCCTTTATTTTATCAGTTCATTTCTCCAAGCAGCAAGTCATCCTGTATCCAAAGGGTCTTCCGAAATGCACATAGCTGCTATAACCAGTTGTTACTTTCAACTCCAGTTACAGGACATCATTTAGGGTTAATTCTCTTGCCTGATGTTATAAAAATGAAGGAAGATTAAACAAGTAAACATTATGATCAACTATGGTTATAAAGAAGATAACTTACTGTTCAGATTAAGTAAAAACAGTGCTCCCTAGTAAGAGGTCCTACTGCTGCAGTTAGAAATGAATGCCAGGAAGGGTATGATTTTGCAAGCATTAGGAATCATGACCACAAAGGCAAGTCTTGCACCAAGAATTGCTTCTCCCCGTTTGACTGAGAAGAGGTTGAATAGAATTGGTGTCACTAAAGGAAAAAAGAAACACAGCATCACACAGCAGTGTTTAAGTTCCAGTTTGCCAGCCTGACTTGCTTTGAGGAGTAAGAATTGGCAGCCAAAGACTGATATTACTAACAGCAGTTACTTTGTCCTCATATTCAAAGTCAAAAAAATACAAAGCTAGTAAGACTCAGTAAAACAATGCAGTCAGAAACAAGAGCCTAGGAACAACACATATAAGCTGTAGAACAGAAGTAGCAATAAAGCTGGTCTTACCTATATGTGAGGCCACTACCAAAATTAAGCAGTACTCAAGGCAAGGACTGGTCTATTCTCTCCTTTGGAAAATAGATCAGTAAAAAAGTATAATTAGAGTTTTATTTAAGAGTGCTAGCAGATTTAGAGCAAGAAACATATCCTAGCATTTGCAACAACCAGTTAATTATTTCAGGCATTATTTCCAGTAAGAAGCATTAATACTGCATGTTTGTTAACATCTTTAAAACCAATGATTGGGTTTCACCACTTCCCCCTACCCCACACACACCCTCAAAGTCCTGTAAAAGATTTGCTTCATCAGTCCAAATTCCAGCTACATTGGGAAGGGGAAGACACCTGTAAATTACCCTGCTTACGTTCTGAAGCTACACATTTCTAAGTGTAAAATATACTGAAGCATGTCTTATTTGGTTCACTGTTTTATTGAACTCCATAAAGGAATTCCGTGTCTACAGTCCAATATTGCTATGTGGAGAAAAGCAATCTTGTTCCAAAGCACAGTTACATGACACTCCAAATTAACAAATCCGGAACAAGAAGAAGTTGCTAAACATTGGCCCTTAATACAGATTTAACAACTCCTCCCTCACTGGCGTAATACACTTACACAGCAGAAAGCATACGTCAGGTTTTCCAGAGGAGTGCTATACACCGTGTTGTTGGCATATGGAATTTTTCAGTCAAATTGCAACTTTAAGGTTATCCATTCCACAATAATATTTTCAGGTTTTATGCCCAGAAAGCAAGCTGCATGTAATTACTAATGGAGGCATTCACCATCTCTATGCACATTTAAAGGAACAGAGAACAAAAGATTCCTTTACAAGCTGTGGAAAAGACTGGTATAAATTATGTCTCCAAACCTAACAGAACAAAGATTATTCCATTCAAATCAGAAGCTAATTTATCACCTATGTAAAGATAATTCCTAACAGATAAAAGCAAAGAAAGAAGTTTATGATGTGCTTTTGTTATTACTAAATTGCTTTGTCTGATTAATCATTAATCACTTGTCCTTGTCCCTCCCATGCGCACACCCTAATGGGTTTTATCCACTTTCTCAGAGCATATGGCCACAGTTCCCACAATATGGTACATTATCCCTAAAGAAACTGGAGGTACATTGAAGTACAACACTCCACTCCGAAAAAGAAATAAATTTATTATTTTTAAAAAAAAAAAAAACTCTGTTTCCTAATACTAATCACAAGTTTCTACTACACATAGACAAGACCTAGAAACCTTTAACTAAAAGACTTATTCTCTCATGAGATCATCAGGGCTCTTCCAGTACTCTCATTCACTTGTCACTACATTTGAGTTCCGTGGAGTTCAGATGAGCTGCTAAAACAACCCATTTCTTTCAGTTTAAGTATAGTTTAATACAATAAACCAGAGGTGGAGAGGTGCAGATCTATACATATCCCATGGCAACTTATAAAGAAAAAAAAATTCATAAGAGTTACTACAACCCCTTGAGAGATGTCTTTTGTGCTTTGCAAAAAATTCGGCAAGAAAAAAAGCTTACGTTTCGCCTTATCTTCTCCCTCCTTTCCCAAGATACACAAATACTGCAAGATAATTTTTCTCCCAAAACAGAAACACTAAGCTGTCCTCAACAGCTCGCTTCTCTGGTGTGTCCCGAGACACAGGCACACCAGCTACACCAGAAGAGACCTTAGGGATGAATGAGGGAGCTGGTTTCATATGTCTCTCCACAACAGTCAGACCATCTCCTCATTCCAAGTGCTTAGCCATGTATTTGACTGCTGCTGCTGCAATGATGACCAGGCTTTCAGGGCACAGAGCATTTTTTAAACTCATTTAGGAGTGATCTCCAAGATGGTGGTTTGCACGTGTTGGTAGGCAGTTCACAGCCTATCCAGGGAAAATGCACACCTCTTTCTCCACAGCCCTGCAAACCCTGGCAGCTTCTCCTTGGACTGAGGCCCATGATATACACCCAGAACACAGAGATTGATTCAGATGATTCCTGCCTTCTTCATCCACCAAGATGAGATAGGACAGCTGGTACAGCTACACCAAACAACTCCCACAGATGAGGTTTTTTTCCTTTGCTTTGTTTTGAACTGTGTCACTGCTTAAGTACTGTTGCACAGTTCTACCTGTTTTGCAAGTCATCTGTGCTGTGTCAGTTGTGCCCACAAGGGGTGGGCTTCAGCTGGTAAAGAGACTGACCTCACAACTTTCACAAGTGACAGAAGCCTGTGACATGAGTGACCATTTGACCCAGTTCTATAGGGTGTTGTTCTCATCACATACAACCTCCACTTAAGCTTGATCTTACTAAACAGCACTTGTTTCCTCTAACAGCATGGCCAAGCATTATTTTTAAAGGTAACTATCTGGCAAACCATGACTACATGACAGGCTATTTATAAGCCAAGAGACCCTCACTGATGACTAACCTGACCTGCTAGTTGTGGTTAGCAGCCGAGACACAAAAAGACGCCAGCATGGTTTCACAGGCTTCCAAATCTCACTAGGTGAATAACGGCATATCACACCGTCCACCAAAAGTACATTCAAGTAGTGCAATAGTTAACAATTCAGTAGACAATAAAGCAATTTTTCAACATAAGAATAATATAACAGAAGTTGGATGCACGCTGACAGAAAACATATGGATTCAAATACAAAAGGACACACCAATAGCATAAGGATGGAAAGGCAGCAGCTGCACGATCACCTAGACAAGTGCTGGCCTTTTGGCGCAGATCTCCGCTTTGAAAAATCTCAGCCACTTGATTTGTGGCTGTGTCTCACCAATATTTCATTGTGAACATTCCACACCAGTGTCACTTTCCTCAGATGGCTCAGACTCCACCAAAATGGTGGTCGGAGAAACAGAGTAACAGTCAAGCATTTGGTCTCAAGTAAAGCAGATGACATCTTTCAGAGCATTGACCTGGCTCAACAACCCGATCCCTGACAAGCCAACAACTCCTTGAGTTGCTGATCCTGCTCCAGTATTTCAATTACATGTACTTCTTAAGGCCCTTCTCAGGTTCCCCTGTTACCTTAATTCTCATGCACAGAATAACTTCCCAGTGTGTCCAAGTCAGCAGCTCCATCCACACTACTACTGTTGACATTTGGCAAAGCTGCAGCTACGCTGCTTCGAAGCAGTTCTGTCCAAGACAGTGGAGCAAAGTGACTTGAGTGGGTTATGCCTGTACTGACAGAAATCCAACTGCCCATACAGGGCAGTAAGCGAATGGAGTTTGCAACATCCGAGTAGAATTTGCTTTCCCTGTTTGGCAGCAATTTACATTGCTCTGAACATAAATCTCTACTTTGCAGTAGTGAGTTTACAAGCATTTTTCTCATCCATGAAATGAACTTATTTTCTATAATGCATGTGATAGGTTTAAGTTTTTTCACCATCATTAGTCATCTTTTATAGAAATCCCTCTTTTTAAAAGATGGACAGTTTGATTGATGTTTTATTATTAAAAAATACAAAGCCACCATATGGCTAATTTCCTTCTAGCAAAGTTTGACCAGCTACAATTCTGAATTCTATTTCACTGTCAACTAACAGTATGTTTTACAGCCTCCAAATTGTTCCCTGCCTATAGGGCTTAACTATTCCCAACCCCACTACCACCAGCCCCAACCAATTCTCTTGTCTCATGGTGTTACATCTTTAGGAACAAGAAATACCAAACCCCAATCCTCCCTTAACAGGTACACATCCACTCCAAATATCAGCCTATAAAAACATGAAGATCTTCAGTTTAAAAAAGGATTGATTTAGTACATTATTAATCTTGTGATATTAATCTGAAGCCTCTCCCTCAAATTCTTGGCTCCAGTCAAAGGTTATTTTTGTGCTAAAAATCCTCTGCCACTTACCTCTAGATATAAAATTTTTGCATGGGCAACATGCAAATTCACAACCTACCTCCCAGTTAAGATATTTCCACTTGCTTCAAAACAATCTTAGTGTTGTTCTGCAAAAGCTATCCCCTAACAGAATACTCAAGACAAAATAGAATCCAACCATCACATTGTGGGAACTAACACAGAAACACAGAATACCAAGTCTTGGATATTTTCCATGGGAAAGAGACTAACTTGTAAAGATTTAGTTATTTCATTAACTTCAACAATGCCCTGGACTTTCTCTTACCTAGGATTACATCACAGTTAAGTTCTGACAAGGAAGCATCCCTACAGTAGGTGTTGTTGGGTGTACAAACCTTACAGTAAAAAATATGAAACTCAAGGTGGCTTCAGGCAAGCCTTAAAATACAGCAAATCAATTCCTGACAGAAAAATCCAGAAATGCATGCTGAATGGTGAACTGAAGGAAGAGTTCTCATATAGAGGTCTGTAGTCAAGTTGTCTAGGAGAAAGACCCCCTTTTAACTCATCTAATAGTCTTAATTGATGACTTTCCTATTTATCAACCTCTCTTCCATCTTGGATACCGTGTCTTGCATTAACACCACCACAGGAACCAAATAAACTGAAGCTATTGCATGGGGTTCCTTCCTCATCACCATTTTCTCATTTCCTAGCCCATTTCCCCACAGAACACCTCTCCTAGGCCTTGCACAAGAACAGGTCTCAGCACTTCAAACACCTCTACCAGCAGTTACATACAGATGCAACAGTCACATGAGTTGCCCCTTCCAAACTGTGGAGTCCTTACTACCGGCTGGGGAGCTAGCGAATGGTGCTACTGTGTACCACAAATCATCACTGGAAACTCTCTGCTGGTCAGTACTTACCCTCACGTACACTTTGCGATACACTACACAAATAACCCTGAGCAGCCAGCAAGCAACACAAACGCCTAGCACCTACATTACCCTCTTGGTTATACTGACAGTTCCATCCTTGCTGTCATCCATGAAGCCACCACAAGTCCTGCCATTAGATAACCTCTCTGCACAAGTAATGCTGCTCCTGTGAAAAGGTACTTTCACAAATCACCCTTACACCTCAGAACCATGCACTGAAAACATCGCTCCAGATAGGAAACAGAACTTTCATTCTGTATTTTTCCCTAGTCAAAGCTGTATGCTATCAGACCAGGGCATCTTCCTTGTAAGTACTACCTCACATTACACCGCTTCTGTTTGCTCTTTGTGAATTAATACGTTAAAAGTAATTCAACAGTCTTCCCTTTTATCAAGCTAGCAGTCAAGGAAAGAAAACCAGAGCCTTCCAAAACAGTCCATGATGATCTAAGAGCTGGTGTTAACAAGCTGCAGAAAGAAACTAATTCTGTTTCTGCATTTCTCTAGTAAATGTTACTTTATCAGATTAGGTTTCTTTTGAGAAGAAGGGGGCATGGCAACTAGTCACACAACCCAGTGACACCCAGTGAGGCTAGGCTCAGAGAGGAAAGCGTTATTCTGAAGTCTTCCTTTCAAGGAAAAGTATTTCATACGCTCAGCCTTCACATCCCTGCAGCCAATATACCTATTACATCAGTTCATTGCTGCAGACTGATTGTTCTTCATAAAAGCAAGAGTTTCAGCTCGAGTCAGCAAGATGCACAAATATTCTAGACAGTACATGATGCGAAATTCATGGAGTCGTGGGGACCAAGTGTTGTAGTTACACTGTAGTAAACTGCGAAGCCTGGAAGTGGCAAGATACACTACCAACAGCAAGTACTACAGGCTGAAATGTCATAAACAAATCACCTCTATTAGCCATCTTGACACCTTCTTATACCCAGAAACCTCATGATTTCAGTGCAATCATACATCACTGAACAGTGACACAGTTTTAACTGTATGTAGCTATTTCATTTTAAGGTAAAGTTTGCTAGGATGGGATACCGCTTGCTACAAATGAATCAAGAATTTCATGGGATTTAAAGTGAGCCAGTAACAGAGTATCTGTAAATTACCTACACAGAAGTGAAAGGTTACATATTAACAACTAAATTCTTAATGAAATAAACGAGCCTGCAATATCTCAATGTTTTCTACATCAAGCAAGGCACTTCTACCTTGATATTCTTCTGATGCAGCTGGTTATAAAAGTACTCATAGAGCTAAACCATTTCAATGGATTAGTCATTTGCGCTTCTCAGACTGAGATGTCTATACTGCAAACAGTCTTAAAGAGACATGCTATGTAGATCCGCATTCAAGAAGTGGAGAGATTCAAGCCGCTTCTCAGCGCCTTTGGCTTCCCACGAGCAGGCGTTCGAGAAACAACAAACGGCAACTCCGAACTTTGCCAAGAAGCCACAGGTCCGCCCCTCCTCGACTCCCGCGCTGACAGCGAACTGACAGCGTCCGCCAATATAAAAATCGCTATGGAATGCTTTGGGGTTTATTTTAGAATAGGATCACACCAAGTAAGTGTTTTGCCTTTTATAGCGCACACACCTAAAATAGGGGTTTCCAAGACAGCAAGAAACCGCACGGCGTACCCGAGACAGCCGAGAGGCTCCCGGGCGCAGCCCGCGCTGCGCGGGAGGACGGCAGCGCCAGCCGCGGCTCGGGCACTGCGGCGGGCAAAGGCAGGCTGCTCCGCTCGGCCGGGGGCAGCGGCCCGCCGCCACGGCCGGCTCACGGCCCTGCAGCACGGCCCGCCGGGCTCCTTCGCCGGCCGGGGCGGGAACGGCCGCAGGCAGAGGTCCAGAACGCCTCCCGGCTTAATCCCTGCCCGGCCCCTGCCTCGCTGCCGACCCGTTACGGGGCTCGGGCCGGCGGGGCGGGCTCCGCGCCGTGGAGTTGGCCGCGGCGGCCGAAGTTGGAGCCGTGAAGGGGGGGCGCAGAAGGCGGGTCGGCCGGCGCTACTCACCCGCACCAGGTTGCTGACAGCGGCCTGCACGGCCGACACCGGGGCGGTGAGGTCCGGAATGGCCTTGCCGTCCACCTCCCCTTCCTCGTGCATGATGACCAGGTGGGAGATCTGCTGGGCCACCGGCTCCAGGATGCTCTCGATAGTGCGCGTGTGGAAGACGGGCATGGCGGCGGCGGGGTGGGGGGCCGGGGCCCGAACTCCGCACAAACTCCTGGGAAACTCTGTCCCTGCAGGCTGCCGCCCCGCAGAGAAAGCCGCGGCCTCCGCGCAAGCAGGAGAAGGAGGAAGAAAAAGACAGCAAACAGCCCCTCGAAGCTCCCGTGGCCCCTCGGCGGGTTGCGGCAGCCCAGAGAAGCGGCTCCCGGTTCAGGCTCGCGGAAGCGGGACTCGAACTCGCTGCCCTCCCGCCTCCCCCTGGCAGCGCCCAGCCCGTACTGGCACGGCTTCTCAGCCAGGCGGCGGCTTTTCAACCGCTACAGCCTCCCACGGCTGCCCGCCCCCTCGCCCGCCCTCGCCCAATGGTCGCGCCGCGGCCGCCGCTCGCAGTGGCTCAACGCCGCGTCCGTCAACATTCCAGAGCCTCCCTCCACCCCCTGCCTGTCTCCGCGCCACCCGCTTTCCCAACCAGGCCGGGTTGCGCGGGCGCTGGTTTCCCAGCGCTGGGATGACGTCAGGCATCGTGGTGTCCATATAAGGAGATGATTAAGGCCCGGCTGCCGGGATAGTGGGACCGGCGAGCGGCGGGATCTCTACGCCCCGCCCGCCACAGAAGTTTGACCCGCCGGGCGGAGGCAGGATCACCCGGCGGGGTGCGTGTGGCGCGGCGTAGCCGGGAAAGGTTGGCCCAGGGGGAGCTGGAGCTCCTCGCCCGCTCCGGGCGCCTTCCCGCGGGGAGAGCTCCTCACGCCGCCAACGCGACCCGCTTGCCCCGGCGGTGGCTGCCCTCGTCCCGCCCGGGCGCGCGCTCTCCCCACAACCGTCCCGCCCGGGCGCGCGCTCTCCCCACAACCGTCCCGCCCGGGCGCGCGCTCTCCCCACAACCCTCCCGCCCGGGCGCGCGCTCTCCCCACAACCCTCCCGCCCGGGCGCGCGCTCTCCCCACAACCCTCCCGCCCGGGCGCGCGCTCTCCCCACAACCCTCCCGCAGGGCCCGGCACGCCCCGGGCGCGGTCCCCACCGCTTCCGCCCCCCTGAGGAGAAGCGGTGGGAGGCGGCGGGGGCCGCTTCCCGCCCACGCCTCGCCTGAGGTGGGCGGGGGCGCGCCCCCGAGAGCCCATCGGCCTGGTAGCGCTCCGTCGGGAGAGCTGCCGGGCAGCCCGGTACCCTGCGGTGACAGCAGCGGCACAGGCTCGTTTAGATTCCCCTAGGTGAGCAGCGTGGGGCTGAGGGAAGGAACGCAAACCTAGCCGCGGAACTTCCCACATTCCCGGTTTCCCGGGTGCCGGTGGCGGCCCCGCCGGGAGCCAAGTGCCACAGCCTCGTGCGCGGCAGCGAGGGGCGGCCTGCCTTGGGCGGCTCTCCGCCTGCCCCCGAGGGCCCGCTGCCAGCAGCCGCACCGTTACCTCCGAGAGCGCGGTCCCGAGGCCGCCAGCCCCGGTACACCGGGGGCGTGAGCTCCCGCCGGGTTGCCCGCCCTCCGGCGCGCCTGCCCGGTGTCTCCCGTGGCAATAAGGCGTGCGAGCAGGGGGCTGCGGAGCTGCGGGCAGTGCTGCTTCCTCGATAACACGAGCACACGGTTGGATTTGGAAAATTATTACTGGCCTTTAGGTATTTTTCTTTTTGCCCCGGTGCTGCTCTTTTAAGCTGTAAATCGATGTTCCCGGCAGGCTCGCTCTCACCCCTGCGTGTTTCATGGCGAACAGCGTGCGTTCTGTGCAGTGTGTGATCGGCCGGTCCTACCAGCGAGCGCGGGCACGTAGAGCAAGAGCAGTTAAATCAGGCAGGCTTCTGGTGGGCACAAGGGCCCCTCTTCATAGCTTCTAGTGCTGCAGTTGTTGGACCAACAGGGACAGTTCCAAGTTGTAGGCCTAAAGAGCTAAAAACCCCAGATTTTGGGCAGGGTTCGAAATCTTAGCAACACCTTTAGCTCTTATTTTCTCTTTTTATTCTTCTCCTTTCTTTTAGTATCGCCAGAATTGTGTTTACTCGTGTGTATTTATTGAATCTGCAGTGGTAGAATTCAGACAACTGATTTCCATGTTGCACAATCCAGTTTTGTTTGGAAAGACATATACCTGTAGGCTTGATAACAGATAATCAAATTATGTTATTGGCATTCAAAACAAAGTATTAGCCACTCAGCAGTAACGAGTGCATGAAGTCACTTGGACTATGCACCATAAGAGTATTTTATGTTGTTAGCTGTTGGCTGTATAGCGTTGTACTTAGTGTTTCTAGTGTATGCATTCCCAGCAGTGCCTCTTTAGCATGCTGTGGATCAGTAATAACAGGCACACATAAAAATCCTTCTGGATAGTAATGTGCAGCAGCTGGGAATTGCAAAAAGCAATTAGTCCACGTTATGAACTAATGATCTGCTAAATTCTGTTTTGTGGAAGTATGCAAACCTAATCAACCACCTATTTAGTCTTTTGTGGGGCTTGCACATAAGCTGTCTGATTAAAAATAATTGCTTTAAGTCTATACAGAGTTCTGGATCAAACATGCATGTGCATGCATATGTTTTAAAGAAAAAATGTTATCTGATCATTATAAAAGGCTGTCTTGGCTATAATAGGTGTAGTTACTAAACACAGGAAGAAATACAGAAGAATTGAACATTTTTGGTAGCCTGAAACTTTACTCATCTACAGGGCCACAACATTTCTATTTGGGGGTGTATTGGCATTAAGAGTTTGTTTCACTGTTTGGGTTACACTGGTGTAATTTTTGCCCGTGCAAAGACCAATTTTTACTGTCTGTACTATGTGACTGTATTGCAGGCCCATCACTGAAATTCGATGCCTGCTATTACTGTGGCTACCTAATTTTTGCAGCCACATCTGACAAAATTCCATGTGAATAACTGAAATACATGTGGCGCTCAGGGTTTGTTTTTCCTTTTTAAGTACCACATTTACACTGTTTTCTCTTTCTTTTGCAGTATTCAGATGCCGCGTTGAGGTCATACGGATAACAGCTTTGCAGCAGGTACTTTTTTTAAAAAATCAATTTCTTTTGCCCTTTGCACTACTGAATCTGTAATTATACATTCAGTCTGTAATTATACATTAATTGTGCTGCTACCATGAGACTGCTTCTCCGGTTCATGCAGTTCCATTAACGCTCTGGGTCCTAACAGATGGTTACAAAGTAATGATAGATTTGATCACAATATTTTCTGTTTATTGCGCCCAAGGTGGACGTGTTTGAATTCTGTTGTCCTCTTTCAACATGGCATTACACATTCAACTGTGGATTCCCTTGTGAGAAAAAAAGGGGATACTGAACGTCCTTTCCTTCTCACACACTCAGAATTTTAGTATTGTTAAGAAGCAGTATCTATTATTAGCACTACAGTGGTGACTAGCATCTCAAATAACTTCAACAGGTTAGAATGGAAAGATTAGCTTTTAAGACACTCTTTCTATGTCTTTTATTATTTCATAAGAACTCGATTGACTCCAGTTAAACCCAAATCTGCAAAGAACTTCACGTCAGCAGACCCTTCCGCTTATAGAAATCTCCATTGACTTTCAGGCCATGATGTGTCTCTGTCCCAGATGATTGGATAATAAATTCTCCTTTTCTCACACATAGTGAAATCTTTTAATGAAGCAAAGAAATTCTCTCCTTACTTTCACTGAAGTAAATGAGATGTCTGAACACAGAAGTAATAGGCTTTGGTAGAAAAAGGGAGAACATTGTGTGCTTACAAACAATGTAGCTGCAATGGAGCCTGTTCCACGGTATCTTTTGGAGAGTTCTGTATCCCGGGCTCAGGATATGTGGCACTGCAGCTGCAAGTCGCGGGAGCAGTGAGACAGAGCTATTTTCAAAGAGCTTTGTGAACTTGCAGTTGTCGGTAATTATAAGGTGTTTTGCTGGTATTAGTACTTCACTGAAGGTCTGGTGAGCTCTAAGCACTAACCTACATGTTACAGTAGTGATTTTCAGTATTAGGTACCACAGCAGAGCAGGATTCGTTTTCTAGGGTAAATGCACTTGGCTGTGATTAACCACTTTTCCCTGGAATGACCTGATACTGTTCCTTGACTGCACCAACTCCTAAGTTTTCTGAGTAACACCTCATTAGCTGCCTGAGAAAGTTTACAGAAATGCCTTATTCATCTATTGCATAAATTGGATTGCATTGCTGTCTTGATCCCGTGAAGGTTTGACCATATGTTGAAGTTTAAGGACGAGTCTCTTTTATCAGCTTCTGGAGGATTGGAGGCTACTGTTGGTCAGTGGATGTAGACCGTAAGGTCAATGCACTCTGCACTTCGCTCTAACTTTGGGCAATCTAAGGAGTAAGCACTGATTGATTGAGGTTAACAACAACCAAAAAAGGCCTCTTGTCCACTGACTCATCCCCAGTCACTATCTGAGCTAGTTGGGATCTGTCTGTCTAGAACTGGAAAATTTAAATCACAATTGTATCTCATCTCCTGAATGTTTAGTCACCCAACCTGCTTGGTTCCTAGCTGCCCTTCTGTTGGTGTGTTGGGTTGGTAAAACACAGGGCAGCTTAGATCTGCAGAGAATGCTGCTAGCAACTCGCTATCTCCCATGTGTTGGGGAGGAACACAGCTGGGACAGCTGACCCCAACTGACCAAAGGGGCATTCCGTACTGTATACCATACCATATGATGTCATACTCAGCATATAGAGCTGGGGGAAGAGGAAGAAGGGTGGGGGAGGTTTGGAGTGATGTGGTTTTGTTCTCCCAATGAGCCGTTATGTGTGATGGAGCCCTGCTCTCCTGCAGATAGCTGAACACCTGCCTGCCGATGGGAAGTAGTGAAGGAATTCCTTGTTTTGCTTGCATGTACAGCTTTTGCTTTACCTATTAAATTGTCTGTATCTCAACACGTGAGCTTCTTCACTTTTACCCTTCCAATTTTCTGCCTCATCCCACTTGGGGGGAGGGAGCGAGTGGTTGTGTGGTGCTTAGTTGTGGCTGGGGTTAAATCACAACAAATATATGCATGTGTATATATATGAATGCTTATTCTAGAAACTGCTAACTAGGAATGAGGTTCAAAAAACCATATTTTTCCTACTTTTCTTCTGAAAAATTCCAGATGAGAATATAGACCAGGCTGGATGAGGCTTTGAGCAACCTGACCCAGTGGAGGGTGTCCCTGCCCATGGCAGGGGGGTTGGACCTAGGTGATCTTTAAGGTCCCTTCCAACCCAAACCATTCTGTGATTCTATGATATTATCATGTATTTGTAAAGCATGTTTGATAGCACATATGTAGTTAAACTTACACAGTAAATGCAAACAAGAAGTCTTTCTACTCTTGTGGCAACATTGCTATGAACCTACAATAGACTTGGATTTTTCAAAACACAATTGGTAGTTTTCAGGAGCTTTACTCTGTGACTGGACAGATGAGTACCACTGAAAGGAAAAAAGAATCGAGGCTAAAAAAAGGTTTCCCTATATCCCAGCAAGTATCACATGTACTATGGCAGTGTGCTTTTAAATAAAATTTTTAGGCAATGAGAGATGTATACTTGTGTTCTGAGTATGTGTATTCTGGCTCAGAGCTTGTCAATATAAATTATCTGGCAAACAATCTAATTGCTTTACTCACAGTATGTGATCATTTTAACGACCTGAACAGAGACATTGATTTAACCAGAATTAATTTTAGTTAATGTTTATGGTCATGTCTACACATGGACACAGGGAAATTGAGGCACATAAACTGAAGATGTTAAATGTGTTTAAGTTAAGAATATTAAACGTCACGCAGATATTGTCGTTCAGCTTTAAATGGCCTTTCCTGCACTGTGAGTCTTGTCCAAGAGCACGCTTTTCGGGTCAGTAAGACTTGTGGTCAGGCAGTTTGCTGCTAGATGCAACAGAGCTGTTGCATGTGGCAACTGACTTCTTGTATGCTCTTTGTGTATTTCCTTAAAAACTGAAAGGTTAGTTTAAATCACTCTTGTTGATCAGTGTAAGCTTCCCTGGTTTACTCTGCACTGAAACGGACAGATACCTCAGCTGAGATACATACAGCAAGTTCTCAAAGGTTTTTTTCTCTCCCTTGCAAGAACACATCTTGATATTCAGTCAATTCTTGATTAAGTAATTTTGCACGTAATTATGTTCAATTCATTTCCAAGGCCCCCTGTATCCAAACAGGCTATAAGATGACCTATGCAACACTTGCTTTTTTTTTTTTTTGGCTGTTTGTCACTGCCTATTTCAGCTCAGCAGGCTTTTTTTTCCTCCTTGTAATATTAGGTGCTTGTATGTGTCAACTCCTTCTCTAGTAGTTCCTCATATGGAATATTACCACAGCATTAAAGCATGTATGTATTGGTAAGTGTATGATTAGTCTGAAATTTTCTGCTGGTTTGGAGTCTCAGGTTACTTACATCCCTACTGCAGAATGAACAGGCTCAGGGGTTTCTGCAATTCTGTGTACATTCCAGTTCACCACAAAGCCAAAGCCTTTGGACTGGCCAAGACTTCTGTAAAGCCACGGGTTAAAATTAAATTATGCTATATTTAGTAACAATGAACTCTTTGAATATATGCATGTATGTAGTCACTTTTCCACTGGATAGTCTTGAAGATCTTTAACTCTTTCATAGATTCTTTATGGCTTAAATAATTATCTTATTTAGCATGCATAATACAGATTTGTCACTTTGTTTTAGTAGATATAGGAGTTTATTGCTATCAGCGAGTACTAAATGGCCAGATTATGCAATACTTAAAAAGTAAATTGCTAGATAGCACCAAATTTCTGTATGTATAAACTCCTTCCATATAGAATGGAAATATAAATCCACAGAATAAATCACATTGACATACTTCTGAGTTTCTTATCTGTGCCATATGCACTAATTCATCTTGACTAACTCTTCTAGTGTCCCAGTCCTCAGAGGAGCTTGAAATAATTACAATAAAGAAAGAAAATTAACCTAATACAAAAATACTTCCTTCTTCCTGCCCTGAGATCCTGAACCTAGAGTTATTTTCACATAATTGGACCTTGTTCTTGCTGAAAATTCAGTAGGACTCATTGTAAGTTTGCTCTACGAATGTCCATCTTTTGTTCTCTGTTCCTCATAAAAATGCAGTGGTGTCACAGAAAGGACAGTGTGTATTCACCACTGTGCCACTCAAAGGTTTAAAGATCATTAGGATTGTAGTGAGTGTTTCATCCTGCTGCAAAGGGAAGAATCCAGAACTACACTGATCCATGCCACACTTCTGGGCTTGAAATACTGTCCTCATGACGTGCTATGTCCATAAGATGTATTCTAGAATCTTTTCGAAGTGTACTAAAAACATGATCATCTCTCTCTTAGTCTCCTCAATAGCTAGATCCATAGCTATTAAGAAACAAATTGTGAATGTCTTACACACAGAGAAGATCCCTGTGCTTTGCCCTGCTTTCCTGTAGGGATCAAGTGCTAGTGGACTGAATTTTTGCCCCACTACACAGGTGAGTTTACCCACTTGAGTGTTCAGAGATAGGAATGAGAGGTTCATAAACCCTGTCATGAAAGTGCTTGGCTATAAACTACTAGTTTTGCTTAAATATTTACATTTCTATTTAAGGTATTATGTTCCAAATGATATCGTGTGTTCAGCCCACTGACAAAAACATAACACTTGATTAATAAAACTTTTAACATTTTTTGAAACTAGCAGATGTTTGGGTTCTGCTGTCTTGGAGCTGCTGGAAGATGAGAAGCGAAAACTAAGGGATACTAAGTTTCCTGCAGAAGCCCTAACATTTCAGGGGTGAAATTAAATTCCTGTTTAGGTTTTGGACTCTGTGTATAGAACAATGCCCCCAGTGCCAGGCAACAATACTTTCCATGTGAGTGTGTCACTCTTTACTGTTGCGTACTGTGTCAGCATTGCCTATGAAATGTGCTACACAGTGGCAAAGCGGGTGTAAACTGCTGCCAAATGAGGGTTGACAGCCTCAGCAATGTCACACGGTGCTGAGCATACTGCACTGGTGAAACATTTTCTCCTGAGACAAACTTTTTGCATTCGTTACGGTTTTCCTCGCAAAGCAGTTAGCCAAGCCTATGCTCACATTTTTCACTCATACTGTATTTGATTTACATCAGCTGAAGGAAATGGTAATGTGCAACAGTGACTCTGGAATTTAAACAGAAACCCACAAGGGATCTCCGTACTGCAGGCCAACTTCCAAATATGGGAGAGGCAGCCGTAGTAGCCTGGGAAGCCATCCCCAGCACAGCAAGGGACCGAATAGTTGGGAGTACACGAGCTTCTTGGAATTTGTTCAGAAAGGTAACTGCTGTGGTGCTTTAGTCAGAATAAAGGAATGAATACAAATACTGTGCTAGCAGAAAGAAGCGTTTTTGAATGCTGTCTGGGGTCTGAACAACATAAGTGCAGCTATTTTTTTCCATTCTGTTTTTCAGTGCACTTACCCCAAATCCAAATGTGTATCCACACTCTGCCAATGGCAATCTATTGGGTTTGCAGATTTATCAGGAAGACTCACAAGAAGAACGCTTGTGAAAAGATTAGTGGGGCTTATTACCAGGTCCACTTGAAATTCTGCCAGAACAGACTCTCTGAACAGAACTAAATTCACCAATGTTTAAACCCCCATTCTACAAATCCTTATTCAAATGCTTAACAAGAGCCTTGTTAATAAGGCTCTTGTAAAATAAGCCTTGCTGTTGAAGCTGTTGCACATTTCCAAGCTTCTGGACTTCTGTAAGTAGCGGCAGCTGTGTGTCAGCCAGGCACATAGAGAAGCAGTGGCCTGCAGGCCAAAGGAGTACAGAGCCAAGCCAGCAAGGGCCAGTCTGACAGAGTAGAGGGCTGCAAAGTGGTTCACATTTCTAGTGAGTCACTGTTTACAGGAACTTTCCAAGTGATACCCTTTTTGGCTGCTTTATAGACAAGGTTTAGGACCTTTGGAGACACCCTGTGAATTGAAATGCCGTTAGAAAAGCCCTCTGATGGAGGTGGGCTTTTCACGACAGAAAATAATTTGTGGGCCGCTTTCCCTTACTCACTGGGAAAGAGCTGTGAGTTTTCTAGAAAAATAGCTCAGGCTAGAACAGCTATGGGAGACATAGGGTGCTGCTTGTACTGGGAGACTTCGTTAAGACGAAGGCGGAGGTAGAATATTCTGGTTTTCTTTTCAAACTGCCAAAGAAGTATCATGTGTTTTCTTAGCAAAGAGATTCGATTGCACTGTTTCAAACTTCTGAAACTGACTTTGCTGTCTGAACAACAACTGAATTTGAATTTCTATAGGGTGGTATATTATGGTGATATATATGAGAGTATATTATGTATATGTCATTAGGCAAAAGCATCAACATTTTTCTCTGCAGGTTCTAAACAACTTCATGTGTGCCTTCAGGCATTTCCTTTACCAGTACCGTCAAAATAAAGATACCATGTGCAGGTTGTAGTGGGAAGGACCCCTCAACTTGAAGTCGCAAGTCTCTCAAATTATGATTGTAATGTTAAAGTTGAGTCAGTGATTCGGGTAACATGCCATCATTGAAAGATTTAGTAGGAGTGCCACTAAATTACACCACTAGCTTTCATAGCTGTCTGAAATAGGAAATGTTGTAACTTTATTAAAGTTGTCTCTGTCTAACTGCAGAAATCTTGCACTTCAGTCTGTAAGACGACATTGCTTTGCCTGCTGTTTGAAGGATGTATTTTAGCCATCAAAAGGTTTAAACCCTAACGCCTGATTTTATTCTGCATTTCACCTCCCATCCCTGGACATGATCATGGAGTCCAAAAAACAGTTTGCAGAGATGTAGAAGACTCTGTCTTGCAGTACATGCTTGAAGTGCTCAGCCTTTAGTTGGAGATTAAAAAAATAAGTATGTGCTATCCACAGCTGTAAAAAGGGTTTCTGAATGTTAAGTGCTTATAACTTCTGTAGTGATATATTTTCACTACATTGTCATAAAAAAGAAGTTATTGATTCTAAAAGTTTATATGGGACAAAGTTCAAAAGTCAAAAATGTTCAAAAGCTATTTGAACAAGTTCACAGTAGATGATCCCATCGGGGTCTCTTAAACATAGAAACACTATTTCAGGTACAAGAAGATCCTCAGCTTTAGATTTTTCAGCTGGATATTTGTACTTTGGGAACTGTTATTTTCTTGCCCCACTTTGTTACTCTTTCATAGACATCTACTGTTGACCACTGCCAGAGCTGGGATACTGTGCTAGGCGACTCACATGGTCTGACTCAGTGCACCTTTATGTCGTTCCTGTAAAATGATTCTGCTCTAACACCTCAGATCAAGAAAGAAGGACCAGAGCTGGTGTCAGGGTAATGAGAAACTTCAGGGTGATGATGTGTGATATGAAAGTAACTTATCTGCTCTTGCTGTTACATCCTCTTTTCTGTGTGACTGAACTTTTCTTCTGCTAGAATTGACCCGTCTCTGTTACAGCAAAGATACATATTGTATAAACACAGCACTGTTCCTATTTAAAAAATCAGCAGTAGTGTGAGGGAAAACAGAACGCGTGCTGCATCACTGTGTCCCGACCTTATGGACAACTGTGGACACAGTGATCCCAGAGGCACAGCTGCGGGTCGGGTCATGGGTGGGCTTGCATCTAGTCATGTGGCAGCAGGGACTGGACAAACCTCCAGCTGCCACACGTGCTTTTAGCACTCAAAACATGAGCTGTAAGGAAAAAAAAAGTACATATATTAAAGATACCACTTTGTGTACTCCCACGCACCTTATTTACATGTTTATGACACACTCTGTGGGATAGAATCCTTGCATCTCCTTCATGTAAGCTGGAAGTAAACTTGTGGCATCTCTCTTTCAAAAAAGAAGTCTGGGAACAACCTCCCATGGCTTCATGCAAACCTATTTTCTTTCCAGTTTCTAACCGTCTCAACAAACATAGCCTAACAATTCCATGTGTCTTTAATTAGGTTTCCATTTCTCTTGGAGACTGGGAGAGAGGGCAGAGAGAACATAATGCAATAGAAACCCAGGGAAAATTAGATCTGAAAAAGAGGTACAGAAAACAGACTCTGAACAAAGGACTGAGACGGGGAGACAATTTCTTTTGGGAAAATCATATAAGCACTTTATAGACAGGACTGCCTTGAGTACTGGAGAGCTTTCCCGAAGGAATTTTATTTTCTCCATGAAACGACAGTAAGCACAGACTTCCTTTTAGCAAAGGAAACATGCCTTCTATATTTTAATTTTAAAGTAATAATGAAGAAGAGGAAAAATATGGGTTTAAACTGAAAAACCCCCCTGTTTTAAGAACTCCTCCCTCCATCTGAGTAGATACAGTTCATACAGCCACAGCACAGACCCCTTTGAGAGATCAGCTTCCTTCAGCTCCCATAGGAAACCAGTACTTTTCTAGCTTTCAGGAAGCGTTAAAAATAATATCACTAAGTGTATTTCCAAATGTGACTGTCAGTAGGCAAGGCCCTACGCTGTGCTTGCTGTTGTCAGGAAAGCTCTGTACAGGCAATGTCTTACTGAGAGCTGGTTGTGGTATTTGACGGCTACAAAGTGTATCACCTCGGCACAGTTGCTTTCCAAACCATGCGGATGAGAGGATCCTGGGGATAACACGCTAGCCTTCACTGTGGGCTCATTCTTTCAGCTGACTGGTTGCAAAATATGGGGCTGACATCAGTTTAAGATCTGAGGTACAAAGAGAATCATGGTTCACAGATTTGCAGGGTGAAAACCCTAAAAGCAAGTACCTTTCAAGTGGTTTCAGAAAGGGCCTCCAGATCTCCCAGCTCTAACAGTGTGGGTACTCCTTTGATTTCATGTTAAATGTCCAATGGCAAGATGAGATAGAAATGTTAATTGTCACATGTTATGGTAGGAAGCAAACCTGCTAGTGCAAGAACAAATGGCACTATATGAGGACTTTCTTACATGGAATGTGAGAGATTATTATGTCCAGAACACCGATTAGCTGGAAACACAGTCTTTAATTGTGGGTGCAAGTAGATAAGGTCAGAGACACTGTATGAGACCATGACCTTTGCATTGAAATCCTGCAGATGATACTGAATTTTGCAACGGTCTACACCACTGTAGAGGGAAGAAGGAAGTGTGAACACTCCATCCTGGCTGCTGCCATTCTGCTCTCTGCTTCGCCCACAAAATGGGAAGGACTGGAGCTGCAACCCAGGCCTGACCTTGGCTTGTATCTATAAGAGAATATTAGGAAAAGAGCAAATAAAACTGAAACTAAAAAAACCCCCAAACAAACAAAAAAACCTCAAAACAACAACAAAACAAACAACCCTACAAAAACCCCCAAACCAAAACCTAACCCAGACCAACCCAATATGCTGAATCTGCATAGCTTAGACTCTGCTCAGGGTCTCTCCAGCCCAGGATTGGAGTTGCAGTAGTTGCATAAAGGCAAGAAGTTGGGAGGCCCAGAAGTAGGACAAGAGGGAGTGTGGACATGCAGGGAGCAAAGAGAGACCTCCCTAGGAAATCCAGGAGCAGCAGAACAACAGGTGCCAGAGGCCAAGGGTTGAGGTGTCTGCTCACAGAAGAGATATGTAAGGAATCTTGCCCAGCACTTGTCCATAGTGTCCCAGGCTTGGTTGTTCTGTGATAACATCTAAAGCTGCCAATATATATTAAAAAAAAAAAAAAAAAGAAAGGAAAGGAGAAAGCAGAAAGCAGATAACAATGACGACATTCGTTTTGAAAGAGTTATTTAGGAAGATTTCAACTCTGGGGCAAGCTGAGCCAAAAAAAAAAAAAATTCCTAAAGAAAGAATAAGGATGAAATAAAAGTACATGCAAACATAAATTGAATTATCTTTAAAATGGTGATAATTGACTACAATCAGTTTTGAGCCTGCAGTAAAATGTGTTAAATATTCTGAAGTTACAGCTTACATTCAGTACATTTGAATGTATGGAGACTGCAGGAGCATTCCAGGGAATTAACCATGGAGCTGATAGTACTGCAGAATGCAAAACTGAGCTTCTTCCCTCCAGATCCAGTATGTGGCTCTTCCACCTCACCCAGAATCAAAGGAGTTTTGATTCTCTCTGCTGCAGTTTCCCCTTCTCTCTGTAGGTTGAACTTCAAGCAGAGAAATAAGGCAGCAGTGCCCCCCTGGCCTGCAAAATTAAAGAGAAGTCTATTGACACCTTGGAAGTATATTTTCGTGCGGTTGCTATAGTCAGAAGATAGTCTTTACAAGAAGAGATAATTTGGCACTACTGCTAACGCTACTGCAAACATTTCCATATGGATGGAATGCTCCAGAGCTTTGTGAAAATCTCTAGGCTGCTTCTCTTTTCTGATTCTCAGCTAGCACCCAATAGGCACGCTGCATTCACACTTCTTAGTATTCCAGAAGCAGACAAAGATACTTTTATTTGATACAAGCAATGGAAAGTGCTTCCTAGTTACATTTCCTAGGAGCACAAAACCACTGACTTTTTGTAGCAAGGTAGCAGTTTTCGCACAGAGCAGACCACTAACCTGTAAAGTCCAATCAGATCGTGGCCAGTTCTGACACATTCTGAGGAAGGTGTGAGAAAACCTGCTTAGGAATTCCCACCCAAGGTAGAAAACTGGGGGGTTTTCACCCCTGTAATGTGGCAGTGAATTTCTCTTGTTACTTGTCTAGTAAACTGAAAGGGCAGTACATGCTGGGCACGAATTTAGATGCGTGCATTCCACTAGATATGAAAACCCCACTGGGGTAGTCTTTTTTACAGGCCGTGTGATTCACGTACTGGCAAAATGACATTCAGAAGTATCTGGACTTACAACACTGCTGAGCTCTCAAAACTCCCATTGTAGTCTGTAAGAAATACAGATAAAACACATAATGATTTGGCATTATCAACAGTGAATAGTCCTATCTTTTTGCTACCAAAAATTACTATTATTAAATAACTGAAAGTATTGTTTAGCAGTTAAATCAAGATATCTGCTCGTAGATTGATTTCCCTATTTTGGGATGTTCTGTTTTCTCTGCAAGTAATTGTATTACTTATATCTATCGGTGTTCTTTAAAAGTTCATTCAGCACTATGTATTTTTCAAAGGATGGGTTAGATATTAGCTAATGTGTAGCACTCTCTTCTGAAGTTGTCATGGAATAAGTCCTTATTTTAGAAAAGAGGGAACAGAGGCTATTTAAAAACATTTTTTTTTTTAATTCTTTAATAGTGCCTGGAAATTGTTAAGTCATATCCTTAGGCTTAGTCTGTGGACGTCTCTTTTTAAGTCATTGGAGAGCACTGTTTCTATGTGCTTCTATTTTATGTGGTTTGACAGGACACAGTAATTATGCAATCAAATGTTGATTGCCTTACTGTTAATGCACTCAGGTGTGTTAAAAGGTGGTCTCAGAGTTAGCTTCCCAGTTTAATGCTATTGTGGGTTTTAGCCAGTGGTCTTGGATTCAGCACTGAATTTGCACCTGAGTACACTGCTGATTCTGGATATTCTAAACTAAATCTTTTAACTTTTCTGTCTCCAGTGATCTACACAGCCAAGAATCCATTCTCTTGAATACTTAACTTTAGGTGTTAGGTTCCAGATAGAGATGATGTGATACTACTTATGTCTTGACAGTCTCTTTTCCTCCACACTTTCATTCTTGAAATGTGTGGTATAGTTATAATTTCCTTGCACAGGGATGATTTAT
The DNA here is from genome assembly GCA_027574665.1 of Rhynochetos jubatus. Taxonomy (NCBI): domain Eukaryota; kingdom Metazoa; phylum Chordata; class Aves; order Eurypygiformes; family Rhynochetidae; genus Rhynochetos; species Rhynochetos jubatus. The sequence goes on from CM050655.1 coordinate 17,404,105, forward strand.
TAATTCTGTGTAAATTCTACTGTTGTAAGACTTCTGCATGTCTCTCCAATGCTTATAGGAATGTTTGAACATGTGAGAGAATACTGAATAGTAGCTACTAGTTGTATATACACACACAAAAAGAATAAAGCAGAGCTTATACCTCAGTCTTTCATAATTTCTACATAAGCTATGATTTGGCCCAAATTCCTTAAGTACTTAGCCCAGCTTTGCAAAATTTTATCCAAGTCCTAAGCATGCAATGAAATGTCTTTGCTGAAATCCTTGTCTCACTAAATTAAGTACAGAAGTCACACATTTTTATAGAGCAAGAAATTTACCCCTGACCTTCAAAGATCTTATGTGACCTGGAAAAAATCCACAAACCTTTTTCCCATTTGAGTAATACCAGATTTAATGCAACAGAATTATACGTTTGGGTACATGCAGGTTATTCTCAAACACATTCAGCCTAGTCTTAAGCTTTTGACAGTCCAGAGGTGTTCCTGGATATTGCAAAGGAAACTGTGAAGAAGGACAGGAGCTGCCCTTGGACTGTGTACATAAACACTCTGAACATTACTTAGTCTGTTTAAAACTAAATCCAACTTCTTGCTGCAAATATATTGCTTCTGCTATATGAGTTGCAGATCCTAGCTTAGCTACAGATGTGGTCAACAGGGTTTGACCACAGTAAGTATTGATATGGTAAAATGAGGCGCAGTCTCTGCTAGCTCGCCCTTTTTGCAGTGAAGTGATTAGCAAACTGCACAGAGGTTGGCATGAATGAGGTGCCTTTTCGAAGAGCCACAAAGGAATAACTAATGTATGGGAGGCTTTATAACTATGATGAAAGCTGGGGAATATCCATTCAGGTGGCAGTGTGGTCGACAAGTTTTAATGACTTCCAGAACATCTTCCAGAGTCTCCAGAGCTTTCAGACGTGCTGGGAGATGACAAGCAGCTCAGATGGGCCCCTGAGACAATTTATTCTAACATCCAGACATCTCAACATTGTTTTTAGTAACAATGGTCTATTATCATTACAAAACTGCTATTAGCATTCTCCTGAGAGGTGAGCATATCCCCTTGGTTATGTTTAAACCCCTGATAGGAAATGCCTCAACTGCGGGTGGGCACGGTGCTGCCCAGTTGCAAACAATTTATGGAGTTGTCACAACATACAGTATACAGCTGTAAACTTTTCTTAACAGAACATTCATCCCCCCTCCCCTAGTAATTCTAGTAAGAGTCTGCCCACTTCATGTGGGACAATATGAATTTTCTGTTTGCTGAGGAACTGAGCATACCAAGTAGCACTCGGAATTGTGGCTAGCAGAAAGACCAGTATTTCCTCTTGCAGTGGAAATTGTATATAGTTACAGTGAAAAAATCAGTAATGCAGTGTAGACTATGATTTTATTTGCATGTTGTCATCTGCAAAGGCACAAAGGCCATGTCTTTAATTGGAATTAGGCCTGCAAGACACTGATGTAGAGGAAAGAACAACCTCCAGTCTTGGAAGAGAGACATCAAACGTGTTTTTCTCAGTCCTGGAGTAATCTCTGCTCATTGTATTTTCTGTCCTTTTTTCTTGTGAGTTTACTTTGTGCAGGAACACCAGAAGCTGGCACTGTGGCTTACACTTTCCATATAGCTGGAACAGGCCAGATAATGCCATAGTTTTCAAATGATTTGCGGTGTTGAAACAACGTGGGCTGTGAACTGAAGTCAGGTTTTTAAAGAGCAACACCCCAAGGTGTGCAACCCATTGTGAATGAGTTCTCAGTTCCAAGTATTCAATATGGAGTAAAAAAAAGAAGTAAAAATTAATTATGTGCATGAAAGCTAATTTAAAATCCCCTTTAAAAACTGGTCACCTTTAATCTGCTCAGAAACACTAGAACAGCTCTTAGCTATCACTGGGAATTCAGTGCCAGGTCACGAGACAGGCTGCCTTCACGCCGTGTATATCATCACTCCCATTTAGCCCATTGGCTAATCGAGTTGTTACTAACTCATAGTCTGAAACAAATTTGCACACCCATCTCTACTTGTTAGGCTATAGCTTTCTCCTGAACCCGACACGGTGGTGTGGAAGAGGCTTTAGAACAAAATACTGGTGCAGACAACTTCCCTCATTCTCCCCACAAGCCCCAGTGTCAGCCAGCTAAGCTTTAAAGGAGTTCCCCTGTGACTGCAGGGTGTTCAGACCCTTAGTGGTGGTTTTTGTTTGAAGGCTGGAGTGTTGCTGTTAGTCTTTTATTTGAGAGGCATACTTTCGTCTGCTTATTATCTGATGAAAAAACCTGCTTTCATTAGATCAGTTGAGGTAATTTCCTAATTCTCACTGACACAGCACTCTACTGACTCTTACTATTACTACTAATAGAGCACTAGTTCTTGAGTTCTCCAATTATCTAATGCCATACAAAGTCTTAAATGAGTATGTCTAATTACCATATCTATTCTGGGGAGAAAAGCTCACAAATGGGGCACTCTAATTCTAAAATCCCAGAAAGTACTGTGAGTCACAACACTTAATTACAACACTACACTTGTTTACATGAGTTTTTAAGTTCTGAGTTACTTTCTGTTCTCCCCATTAAATGTGCTAGTTTGCTGATCTATTTAGTTTGCACTGGGCTAATCTTTATCAGTGGCCAGTACAGGCCTAGGAAGGGATTTATAATTTTCCTTTATTTAATGTCAAATATTTTTGTACGGTGAGTAATGTCTATAATTCTGTTGCAAAGGAAGTTACTGATACTCTGATTGCTTCTGAGACTTAATAACCTCAGAGCTGTTGACTCCTGGAAAATACCTTCAATAGCTTGGGAAATGAGCTTTTCAGAGCCGGATGTTGTAGTACATAACAGTGAACTCCACTTCTGCAGGACTTCCTGGTTTTGGCTGAGGCCTAGATGGTTCTACAGTGCTTCCCTTACTGAGAACCATCAGGGAAGCTGTATCACCCATTCCATTTTTAATTTAAAGATGTGGGTTGGAGCTAATGACTGAATTTACATAAAATCAATATTTCTTTGAAGTTCCAGGTCATTTGATGGTTTAAGACAGTTCATACTTTTTGAAGTACTGTTTTAAAGTCCAGTTTGACTCTGGGAAGGAATTATGAAGTGGCTTTGGAACGCTCTGTGTTTGCACCTTCGTAGCTATCTCAAATCTTATCTGTTTATAAATAATATGCTATTTCTGACAGCTACTGCTGCAAATTCTGATTGGAAAGTGAAAGCCAAGGAGGGTTTTCTTCCTGTTCATTAATTTCTTGTAGTAAAGAGCTCAAGTACCTTAGGAATCTTGCAACTTCTTTGTTTAAAGAATGTCTGTTTGAAGCCTTTGTAGCCATTCACGAGCCAGAATAAAGAGCAATTTCCCAGGGTGGCATAGAATGTGCAGGTACTATAGGAGTAAAACCAGAAGATGCCAATCTTTCTCAACAGTGTTCATAAATCTAGTCTGGAATATTTAAAAAAACCCAACCAACCAACCAAAAAATCCCAAACAACAAAAGCTAAACTAACAAATAAAAATACCTAAACAGATGTGCTTGGGTTTTAACTGACACTTTCAGAAGTAATGAAACTTAGTATAGAGAGAACCAGGTGTCTGTTGCTGGGGAAACTGGCGGTAGAGTATTCAAACACAAACTTAGCCTAGTCTGGCTTGAAGCTATCTGGAGTAGATCATCAGCAATGGGGAGGCTGTTGTAATTTAAATTTCATAGGGCACGGAGTTATTTTACAGGTTCCCTAGATTACTACAATATTTTGAACAACCATTGATTCTAGCAATATGTGGAGACAACTCACCAAATATTCTCTTTCAGATTTCTTGTAAGTGTAGTGCATACTTATTGCAAGCTTTCCTTTCTTCAAGACCCCCAGCTGCTGTAACAACATGATGTACTACAGTTGCCAGAACTGTTCTGTATTTCTGAAATCTGTAAATCCATACGTGTTAGCAGTCATGCACAAAATAGGAGAAGGACTCAAACATACTAAAGCAGATGAAGATTGCTATAGAACAAAATCAAATACACTAACAGCAACGAAAGAAACGTGGTTTTGACTATCAGATGTTTTTTGCTTTAGTGGAAAAAAGAGATTTGGGATCTTGTAGCATCAAATCCTAACTCTTCATCCCACTAAGTGATCTGTGAAATACTTTCCATAATCTAAAATAAGACACAGAGACCGGAAGTATAAAGCTGCTGTTTTACTGTGGGAAACTAAAGGCAGATTCAGAGTTCCCTGAGTAAGGCTTTTTGCATTGTTTATTTGGAAAGGCCTGGATTTGTCTTGTTTCATCAGAGTAAGTCATACAAGAAGAAAATTCATTGAAGTGTGATAGCTACATGGAGAAGAATCCCTTTTCACCCTTCTGTTTCACTTGGCTGTCACTGGCTGTATAACTGGCACATAACGCACATGAACTCTCCTGCCCCTGAGAAAAGCCTTGGGGAAATAGCTGCAAGCGATATTAAAATTTCAGTTTGTTCCTGTTTTTCTTCATCTGTTGACAAAAATATGATGCTTGCATCTCTCTCAGGCTAATCTATTAAAGAAGCTTCACTGGGGTTTGTTGTTGTGCTGACATGCTCTGCCCCTGTGAAAGAGTATATATACACCAGTACTGAATTCTTTCTGAAGTTTTAGTTGCTAATGTTTTTCCCTACAATGTTAAAGACTAGTTTAGGGTCAGGAGTGATCATCAGATAGCAGAGACAGAACAGCCTGTAGTCCCGTTTGGAAAGCTATGCTGTCTTGATACCAGTATCTTTGCCAAAATGTTATAGGCTGGAGCTGTAGTGTCTCTTGTATGTTTATGTGCCACCGCTGCTGTGTGTCGCAGTGCTTGCAGCTTATTTCTGATGTTGGGGGAGAAAACGGGAGGTGGGGAAATGGGGCATCTGTTAACAATGCCTAGGCAAGTATGCCTTGGTTGGTAGAGTGATCAGAGCCCTCAAGGGTAACTCAGGGACAGACTGAATTCTCAAGACTTGGCATCTCACGACCCCTCAGTAGGCCGTAGGTTTTACATGGTGCTAAGAACCTTGTACTGGCTGTGTATGAGCAATGGACATCAGTGGCCCTGCTGTCTATCAAGCTGAGTAAGTGTTGATGAGGTCATACTGCTAGTAACTGTAGGAAACAATATGCATATGAGGAGTGAGGGTTAAGCCCATGTATTGGTGCAGTCTCCACTTTGTCACGGAGAATTGTTACAAGTTCCTGAATTGTTAACAGTTAAAACTGCCCTCCATCTAGTTTCCTGTCTTCCTCACTGAATTATGTACTGCTAAACTATGCTCTGTTTAGTGATTTTCTTGATTCTTGTTGTTGTACACTGCTAGGAAATCTTCTTGCCACTCTCCTAAGATGAATACATACTTCTTCCCACTCTCAAATCCCATTTGATATGGAAACTTTTATGTCAAAACCAAAACATTTTCAATTACCTTTCATAGCAGATCTCACCTAATGAATGGTTATATACTGCTGTGGCTCTTTTTCTGTATACATACATTTAAATTGCCTGCTGTATTATCAGCGCAGGAGCAAGACCTCATCGTGCGATGCTTGTCTGTACTGCACCTTTTTTCTGATTCTTGCGAAACAATATTAGTGTTCAATCAGTGCACAGTTACCCGAAATATTGCAGTTACTTTGTCTGTCTTATCCCTCAATGAGAATGGCCACCTCTGCATTAACCAGAATCACTGCCCTTAATATGTTCCCTGATATATACCTGCCACAATTTTATGACCCCAGTAGCCAAATAATGTTTCAAGTCAGACAAGTGTCAGACAAGTCAGACAAGTGTCAGACAAGAGTCAGACAAGTCAGACTCAGGGAATTTAGAATGTCATAATATGATGCTGAAAAAGACAGAGAATGTTATATTAAACATGTAAATTTAAACAAATGTTATTTCATTTTGATTTAAAAAATGTAAGTTGATAAAAGTTTGAAAAGATGGGCAAGAACTGGGAGCACAGTACAGGGAGCAGTTGATTTTGACTATTGTTTCAGTAGTAAGCCTTATGCTTAATTTGGTATGATGATGTAGTATCATAATGGTTAGGGGACTAGAAGTATCCTTTAATAAATAATGTCCTACTACATATCCATTCCCTTCCCCATCGGGCCTTGAAATCTTTCACAAAACTATTGCAGGTAACTTGAGAATAGCCCGAGAGCAAAACTTGTAATGCAAGAACACATGAGTAAATCCCACAGTGATCAGAAAATGTGACTCTCCCAGTGGTCATTAATACAATCTTGTGACCAGCAGGAGGGAGAACCGTAGCTTAAAGATCACTGAGATGTCCTATATGCTGATGCAAATACTTTCTCATCTTCTAGAATGCAGTCTGCTGCTCCTATTCAGTGTTGTCTTCCTTATAGTGACTTATTTCTTGAGATTACTCTCAGCGTGCCAACATTTCTTTCGGGTAAAATAAAAATCTCAAGAGTCCAGATTTCTGTGGTCTCTTTTCAGCTCTGCCACTGATGTCTGTCTATTATCAGACAGGTCTGAGCCTCCACGGCTGAAACAGGTTTAATATTTACACATCTCAGAGCAATGAGTCACATCTTGATTCTGTCCCGTGAAGCACATCGAGTTCATCATGAAATACAGAGTTATTTCCAGACAGGGCCCCTCTCTGAAAAATGTTAACAGGTGGAAACCCTAGTAGATAAATTAACGTCTGCTCTTCAAGAGCGGGTTATTTTTACCACCAGCCTGAGTTTGGTGAGTGCAAATGTACCATGCAATGATATACAGAGAGCATTTACAACTCAAGTGCTCTGGACCTATCCCTCCCCCATTGTTAAAGCAGAAGAGGCTTGTGTATTCAGAACACTTATACGAGGAGATTATTTGATTTCTAGGCATAGAATTGATGTGATCACACAGACTGAGGGAACTGGATCATGAATAGAGGATATCGAACACCAAGTCCATGGGTGCTTTGGTGGAAAGTACAGAAATGATTTTTCATGAAAATGCAGCTTCTCTTTTTGGGGTTACTGGTCACAGTAATCTTACAGACGTGTGCATCCAGTGTTTTCATGTTTATATATGAGAAGATGTCGAAGGAAAAGGACATTTACTTCCTCCACCCCTTTTTGGCTTGGGGAAATAGTATTAGCTTCTCAGAAAATCTGTGCCTTTTTCCCAGTGTCTAGCTTTGTCTTTTACACTTGGAGACATATGCATGCCCATGAAACTGAAGATTTTTTACGCAGAAAGTCCAGCTGGTAACTGTATGCAATAGTCTTGTCTGCTGGCTGCTCTGCTGAGCAAGAGTGAGACCTGATCACTGGTGGGGTTCCAATGTCTCCCCCCGGGTGGATGGGCAGTGGACCTCCATGCTCCTCCCAGGCCTGTGGCATGTACATTCCTACAGTGTTCCTGACAGAATGGGGTCCAGCTTTATCTGGATCCAGCTGTATGTGGAAGGACTGTGCAACAGAAAGCCCACGACAACAGTGTAAAATGGTAAGTCGCGTTATGTGATAAACAGCTTAAATTTAGGAAAGAAGAATTCAGTAGTGAATCCCCTGAACTCTTCTTCCCACTTACTGAATATATTACATGTTTTTAGAAAATTCTGCATTAGTAATAGTATAAAAATCTGCTTTTATTCATGGATTGCATTGCATAGCTCCAAGTGAAAGAAAGGGAGGTAGTGCTATTCTAGCTGGGTCACTAATGTCACATATTTTAAGAGAACCTCTCTGTGTATTTTAATTTCTTGGTCTTTTCTGAAACACCCAGTATGAACACCAAATAGAGGCATGTTTCTGATGAGTATCTTTTCTCCAGAAACTGGGCTGAGAGCCATAGACTTGCTTCCAGTGAACCACCAAAGCTTCTTTTAATTTGATGACCTAAGTTGCTGTTGAATTTGGATGAACTCAGACAAGTTTATATGTGAAAGTGTCTGTCTTTCACTGCTAATCCTTTGAGCTATTCAGGCCTTTTAAATCCTCTTCTTTTTAGGCTTAAAAAGGCTACATCTCTATCCAGACACTTTCAATGTTCTGCTTTCAGGACTTAAAAACACATTTCAAAGCACTTCCTGTATTTAAGATGATACTGATAACAGCAAAGAAATATTTTTAGCAAAGATGTTTGCAACAACAGACAGCATACAGTATTCTTCTTATTGGCATATAGGTGCGCTTAATTAACTAAAATACATTGCTTGCATATTTTGAAATGGTCTTTCCTAGGAAAAGACATATGAAGCATGTAGTCAGATTATCTGATGTCTTGTTTAAAAAGAAGTCTCCACCAATAAAATATCACAAAATCTCCTTTCAAGGAAGGAATCAGCAAATCATGTTGTGATTTTCAAGGTAATGAGAGATTGGAATACAGGACAAAAGAATGTGCCTTCAGAATACTCATAGAAATCTGCTTTGAGGCAAGGCTAGAAGAAGGTTTCCTGTCATGGGCTTTCATGTGTTGAGCACACTGACACTGCAGCCTTCTTTCCAAACCTGGGCACTTGAAGGGGTCACCACTGTTGTGCTGTCACGCTGGAATGAAGCACAAGTTCCCCTAACTAAGCTACTTCAAGCTCTAAAGTGTCTAAACTTCTGAAAAATTATTTTCCTGTTTATAATTTCATTTTTCCATATGAAGTCAATGACCTAGTGGTTATTATTTCTAGTAAATTCTACAGTTTCAGTGATACTTAGTATCTTCTGAAAAAAGATTCCCCATCTTTTCCTTTAAGCTTATGACTTGAACCAAAATGGTCAATTTTAAGAAAGATAGATGGTAACATAAAATGTTTCTTTTTTTGCTTTTCTTGTTTTCAGTTAAAATCAAGCACATCACAGAACATAATATATGTGTCCATTACATTTTCAACAGCAGAAGTTGCCATCTTTTACTGTACAAATTACAACTTCTAGCTACTCCCGGAAATAGTTCTTAGAATACTCTTTTAAGGTCGTGGAGAGTCAAATGTAATCAATCATCCTGGAAAACAGAGCTGTGCAGACTCAGAGAATCTGAAATTGTCTGAACTTGTCAGCACAGGGAACTCTGTGCTTGCTTAATGTGAAATAAAAATGTTCACAGCTACTATGAACAGTAGGGGATGGAAAATACTTAATTTTTTCTGATCTTCAAAAAGTATTTTAACAGACACTCACATAAGTGCTGTACTCATCTCGTTAGGTGGCATGGCAGTAGCGTCCTAATCTGGTATTAAGTTACTAGACAAGCATATCCCTACCTCTGACCATATATTAAAAAGGCATCAGGAAATGCTGTACGCAAAAAACGGAGAGGCAGTTCAGCCTTCAACAGCATAGGCTTGCATTTTTCTCTGGTAAAAGTCAAGAATTTAAAGAAGTTACTCTTAACCTTTGGGATGCTCCAGAAAGAGCTACACTGAACGTGGACTTGCTTTAGTTTTAAATCCCTTCTCTTACAAGTGCCTCTCCTGCTACAGTACACAAAAGCTGATGCTTGCAAGTCCGAACGCTGCAATGTGCTTTACATCCTGAAACAATCATCTGTGCTAGCTCTCGATTCTGTTGTCAGATGGATGCTAAAAATCTTGACACGTTCCTCACTGTGAAACACAGTATTTCAGATAAAAGAATAGTTCAGTTTAAGGCATGCTAACATGAAAACGAATGTCTGAGGACCAGAGCTTGACCGCCCCAGGGTGTTTTTTAATTCCTGTGCCTTACACCAGAAACTTCAGCAAAATGCTCCGTTCATCACAAAGCCTCCCTTGTAGGGATGAAGAGGGAATGCCCCCACTTCCGTGCACCCTGGGGGGCTCTCTGAAACATCCCTGTGTTGCCTTGCCTTGTTGGCGCCCTGGGAGCAGCCCGACTGAGCGGAACATCGGATTCGTTCCAGGCGCTGCTGGCTGCCAGCACGTTGTAGGACTAACTTGTGAGGAATGTTCCCCTTGGCAGGCAGCCTCCTCCTGGCACCGGTGCCAAATGATATCAACCGTAATTGTTGCTATTTATGATTTTTCTTGTTGTTTATATGAATCACTGCTAAGACAGCTAGGTTATCCCTAATCTTTGAACACCTCATACAGTGGGAAGCCTTAAAGTAGGTAGAGGATAATCTAAATTATTTTGAATTGAATCTACTTTTTTTTTGAGCTGAGAGATAAAAGCATATTCTGCTTGGCCTTGGAGCTCCAAATCCGGGAACATCTGAGTCTTAGGACTCCAGCATTGATACTGTCATGCTATGTGTCCTGGCAGAAGTTTCTTCAACGTTTCTCTTTGTTTTCTTTTTCTTACACTTGTCTCTGTTTTCTGTTAATTTGCTTTTTGTTCAGCTGTTATGAAACTAAGGTAAGCAAGCAGGCCGACATGTAAATAAATATTCCAGCACTGAGAATATCTGTATGCGATGGATCTGACTGTGTGGTAAACCCTGAGCTTCTTTGTGTGTGGATGGAATATATAAATAAAAGTGGTAATTCTGGTTTCGGCTGAAACTAACAAGCAATTAAAAATGTAACAATGGCCCCCTCCTTCTATTTCACTTTTTCTGAATAATCAAAATTTAAATAAGCTAAAGAATATATGAAATTCCTGAACTGGACACTGCTGTAAGTGCCCAGCAGCTCTGATCCAGGTTTGCATTTCCAGCAACTCTGAGCATGCTGACTGTCACAGGCATTCTGGAAAGTGTTGGGTAAAACAGCCATGCATACACAGCAATTCTGGCATGTCCTAGGAGCAGGTGACTCCACTGTGCAAGTACAGTGTCCTGTGAACACAGGCAGCTTTCATCAGGAAATCCCAAGTAGAAATATAGTTGTCTTTTTCTGTGTGTCACTACTAAAGCAGAAATAAAATCCATTTTCTGCAAACAAGAGAACATTGTACGCGGGGTGCTCCTGTGTGGGGTTTTTGGATGCCTACCATTAATAGCACAGGCAAATTAATCTACTCTGGTGCTGTAGAATAACCTTCTGCAGCACACATTGGCTAGTAGAGACTTCCGTGGTAACACTTGAAGGATACATTAAGTTCTAAACAAAGAGGTTTGTAAGTGTTTTCCTCCACTTCTTGTGACTGACTGTGGGATAAAATAGTTTACACCTCTTCTTGTATTTGCACAGTGTGTTTAGTGCCTCTGTAATTATGTTATATAAATAATATTGCTCATTTAAACTTACATAAGGTTGCTGAGTGACAGTAATACTCATGACAGAGTTTGAGTTTTGCATTGCTTTTAGCTACTACTTATGCATTTAATTCTAAATTCATATTTCTTTTTGCAAATGAGAAGCACCTATCAGACATTGCTGTTTATGATGACAAACTTACAACAAATAAAATACAATGCTCTTTAAAGTTCAGGATCTGTATAGTCAGAAGGCAAATTCCATTTGGGGCATGTAGTGCAACTGTGACTGTCCCCAGATAAGTGCATTTTCATTAGGTCACCCTAGGCTACATGAAGAAATGGGTTGTTAGTCAGTGTAACAGACCGACCACAGATGTGAAACATCCGGAGACCCAAGAAAGCAAGGCACCAGGACAACGTTATGCCAACAGTGATCATACAGCTTGTACAGAAATAGAAGGGTTGGTGACTTGGAAACAAGAGGCAGAAGGTTTCAGTTGATTAGGGACACCCAGCCAATGCCAGTGCTTTCTGCTGCCTTCAGGCTGGCGTTGTGTCAGGGCAGGCACAATACTTACCCGGTATAGAAAGACAGGATATTGCTTAGTCCAAGGCACAGAGAGAAGTGAAAAAGTTTTGCGGTACACTCTGTAGGTGAATCACTCAAAGGAAAGCATGTGGTACATTTTTCAGTGTCTCAAACATAAGGCTGAACTCTGGGGAAGCCACTAAGACACTCCGAACGCATACACTGGGCAGCAACATGCACTGTCTGCATCAGCAATAGGGAGTGTGTCACCGTGCGTCCTTGCTCCTGGTATCCAAAGCAGCAGCCTCAGGCTCAGACTGCAAAAGATATACAAGCTCAGTTGTTTGCTGTCCTGACACAGTCACTTAGGTACACACAATTATTTATCATACCGTGTTTACTTTATTCCAAACTTCAGTTAGGGCAGAACTCCGAAAACATGGTTTTGCGAAGGACAGGGAAGATGCTTTATTGTGATGCAGTTGCAGAGTCAAGAATCAAAGGACTCTTTGGTGTATTTTTACCTAGAAATTGTGATACAACTGGGAAATCTTCGTGTTTCATAAAATGAAGTACAGAAACTAGAACCACTCTATTAGGTTTGACGCCACTCCAAAGGAATAGATCTAGACAAACTGGTATGTTAAATAGTAACCAACCACAAACTTGCTTTTGATTGTTCAGATTCTTCTTTCTTTTTTTAATCACAATTCTTAGAAAACAGAATGTAGCCAGGGGAAGGATGGCAAGGAAGTAGTGGTTCCTTTGGTAAATACTACACTGAAATGTTTTTTCTGTCTTTTCTACTAGAGAAAACACTTTCCTAGGACTGAATTTTCCCCCTTCCGCCCCCCAGCCTGTAGTGATATTTCAGTTAAATTGCCATGTATGTTACTTTTCAGCTGTTGTCTGGCCCGCCCAGGAACGTGAGTCTTATGTTTTCCCACTGTTAACAGCTTAGAGCTAAAACTCTTCCATATTATAATTACTGCAGATCTATCAAAGTGCCAACCATCTAATTATGACTAGCTCTGGGGTTTTTAATTGTTACTTTAAATGGTTTGTTTTCTATTAACCTTCCTCTGCCCTGAAGACAGTATTGAGCAGATGGCAAAGTCTTGGCTGTGTGGCATTATGTATGGTCTGTTCAGGTGTGTCTTCTTCCTTTGTAAGAACAGACTTTCTGCTGCCTTAGGCTCTGGATATTCTCTGCTGATGGCTGTGACAGTTTTGAACATGCCAGGAAGGCAGCAGCCAGAGTAATGATTTTGCTCTACTAGTGTATTTCTCAAAAGCCATCCAAATGCCATAGAGATAGATGGCTTTGAAATACATATTTAAGCTTACAAAATCGCAATTAAAGAGCCTATCTGTTATGTCAGAGCAAGAGGGAAGTCTTAGAAATCAATCATAGAAAGGCTGAACTAGCCACAAGCAAATTTTTGGTGCATTGAACTTTCTCACTTCTGCCTTTCGTATGTGTGGAGTTTCTGGTGACCAGACTGTAACAGAACATGACATTCTTTTCTTTTATTCTTTTTTTTTTTTCCTTGAACTAGTCTGTTTTTTATAGAACTCTGACGATACTCCTTTCCTAAGCTTCTTCACTAACATCATATCTCTTTGCATAGTATCTCACAGTATCTGACCTGAAGTCAGTGAGGATGCAAAATTTGAAGATTAGTGATGCCAAAGTATTAGAGGGTTAGAGTTGTATAGAGAAACGTGCAAGCTGGAGGGCTGCTGGAAAGCAAACCAAAAAAAGGTCAAAATTACTAAATATTGTCTACACAAGACTACTGTCTTGTACATGGCTATTCTCATTTTACTATAAAGTTACTTGCATCAGAAGTGCAACTCTTGCATTAGTTATTGTCACAGACCACAGTGTTGCTGCTTGTTTCACAACCAATTAAACACAAGTAAAAAGAAATCGGGCAGGATACAGACTAGCCTGAATTTCTTAGGTTTCTATTAAAAGTCATGTTCAGGATCCTTATTTTGATAAGCACTGCTGAAATTGGGTAGGTTTATTGCAGTGCTGTGGAGCAGGCTTCATTCTGCTGCACTTGCTTGCCATAAATTGTAGCTTTTCTCTAATCTAATGCCTTTGTAATTGTACTGATAATGCTGCTGAGCTGCCAGGGACACTTAGTAAAGAGCAACTCTTGCAGGAGTCTCCACAAATAGGGTGCAGCACATGTGGCTTTATGATCATCAGTAACTAGCAGTTTTAGCAGCCCACCTGACTACATTTTGCTCTTTAGGAATCTATGTTTAAATAGACATGTTTTTTAAATTAATGATATCTTCTTTTCTTGCGCTTGATGATTTAGGAGCTTTCTTCACTATAAGCTCTCAAACTGTAGTCTAGTAGGTAGCAACAGCACTTAAATACAGCATTTTTAGATCCTGGATTACAAGGCACAGGATTCCAACCTGGAACAGTTGGCTGATAAATTACAGTGCACACTAATCAGCATGTCATGGTGAAGGATTTACATGGTCGATAGCAAGTGCCAGCCTGTTATAAAGCTGATGATGAATACATCACTATTTCTGTCTCTTCAACCAGAGCATTATCTGTATAGTAATTTGCTTCAGCACCCACTAAGCTGTAATTTCCTAGTCATCTGAAGAAAGATTCAGTTACCAATAGGGATGTTAATTCTGGGAGGAGAAACCTGAGTGTGCTTGGACATTGTAAGCTGAAAAACTTAAAGATCATGTTCATAGTTCAGCTTCAGGAAGTACATTTTTACCTTAAATAGGAGATATTGGGTTTTTCCATTTGTGAGATGACAAAATAACTCCATGAAGTGACATTGTCTTCCAGATCCTCAGAATCAGGTTGTGATGTGCTCATCTGAGTAGATGCTTCATGCTTGTAAAAGAATCTCTGCTTCCATTTCATAGAAAAAGCCAAGCATCAGACAGCATTTGAGTGTGCATGGCACATGCCCATAAGAGATGTGCCTATACACAGATGTCAAAATAGAGTGGGTGGATAAGGATGGGAAAGATGACTAACAAAAAAAAAATTAGCAGTGAAACAAAGCTGTAGTTTGTTGTCTTTCCTCATGAATTTTGCTGTTCACCAGTGGCTAAGGATTTCTTGCTGTGCAAGGTGTTAGTCCTGGCAAAAGAGAATAGAGTTTCTTTAGCTCTTTAGTTGTTGGATGTTCTCAGAGTACTGGTACATATTATCACCTGTAGAATACAATGCTTTACTTCTGGTTGTAGGAAAAAGGGAGAGCTCTAATATTCAAGTCTGGTTTTATATTTTGTCTGGTAACGAGCCATTGTGTTCTTCAGCCACCCAGCAGTGTAATACTAACTCTGGATGGCTGATGAACAATGCTAGCTCATTTAGCTAAGTTTACAATGACTTTAGCTGATCTGGGTCTTTCTAGGCATCAGTAGAACCCCTTTTAGTTGCTCTGTTGTGGCAGCAGCAGGACCAAATTTCAGATTTAACCCTGCACTGACTGAAGAACAAGTGAGGAGTGGAAGTCTGAAAGGGAGAATGTTTCAGTTTCTGAGAAACTTTCACTGCCTCTCTTAATGATCAGTTAGTTAAAATTGTGTTTGTGCTGGTTCTGAAAATTTCCATATATCCTTCTGTTATGTGCATCTATACTGCTGGTGAGACATAAACTTGGTAAGGAAACGACGAAGCCATATCGTGGCTAGTTGATTGCTGTGGTTAAAGATGGTACTGGGTGGATTTGAATTTACGGAAATATATCACACTGCTGAGCCCATTGTGGCTGGGGCTTTATGGTCAAGGAGGACAATATGTGTCAGTCTGCTGAAGGAAACAGAACGAAGGGAAGTTCTTGAGATATACTGTATTTCTAAAAGGAGTCATAATTGACATTTCAGTTGTCTGACCTTGCCTTCATTTCGAAATCTCTGTTACAATGCATGGGAGTTCCCAGTAAAAGCCACTCCCTGACTGGTGGCTCACATACATTTGTTTTAGATGTTCTGATGTTTTGCTTATGCTGTCTTATGCCCAGATCCATAAGTAAAAGCTACACAATGGTGCTGGAGGAGAGAAAATGAATGTACTTCCATGGAGAAGAATGCTGGCCTCTTACTACTGAAAACTACGTGAATTTTCTTATTTAAGGAATGGGTCACACCACATTGACACAAGTTATTTGCTCAGCTCAGTGGTTCAGCTGTATTGTGTCTCATTTTGAGTATGCATGTGTAGCAATTTCTAATTTGGGGGAAAAAAGCATAACACTCACTTATGTATAGGAAATTATTTATGACATAATGATACTGTGTGACTGGATTTGAACTTCCAGGAGTGCCCTCTGACTTGGAAGCCTACAAATATTTGCAAATGTAATTAATAAAAAATTATTTGGAAGCATAGATAGAGATGAGACAAAGGAGCACTATAAAGCTTTCTTCAAATAAATGTGCCACCTCAACCTTTGTAAGTAGATTCTCCTTAAAGCTGAGTCTTTGGAATTGATGTCAAGTGTCTCATACAGATCTTCAGCAATCCCAAGGGTTTGCTAAAAAATGTTCTTGCATTATTTACCAGTGACTCATTTGTAGCCATCTGCCACTCCTCTTCCTTGAGTAAATATTGGCAAATTGTTGCTGCAAAAACAACAGTCAGCTCTACATCACAGCTTTCTCAGATACTGGCACAATGGCTGTGCCAGGATAAGGCAAAGAGCTTATCTGGAAGCTGTAAAAGGCATTTGGGCCTTTCTCATATAATGACAGAGGAACCCTAAAGCCAGACCATCTTACGATGGGAAAATCAGGACTGAGGTCAAGAAATAACAAAGATCTATCCCTCCATTTTTCCAGAGGACCTGGTCTGTTTTACCTTAGCTAAGAGTGTTCTGGCTTGTAGAACAGAGCAAGGGAAGATTATGGATCTGTGAAATCCATTGGGGTTCTCATCTCTGGGGGAAGCTTTTTCATGCTAGTGATGCCTAACGTTCCTGCTTTCTTCAGGCTGACCAGGAAAGAGAAAAGACCCCTTGTATATATATTACTTTCATGGTGTGACATGCAGTTGTATCTAATTTACTATGCTTTCAGCTCTCCTTCATCTTCATTGCAGAATGGTGAAATCCACTCTGACCTGATGCTGTATGTAGATTATTCAAGAAGTGTCATCTTAGTATAAAACAGCGGCCAGTACTTTTTTCCTAATTCTATGAGTTGGTCTGTTTTATAAAAATGAGCAGAATAACTTTGCTGCATTCTTACTTAGAAATCAGTGATTCAAAACTGTATCTTCATTGATTTGGCACTTAGCAGCTTTCCCAAATAAGACACTACAAGATCCTTAATGGCTGTGCTTTTGAGGCTCAGTAGTGGACTGGCTCCTTCTCTTCGCTTTCAAGGTAACCTTTCATGTTTGCTGCGTTTTTAGAACACTTTGAATATATGCCCGAAACCACCAAAGATGTTCATCCTGCCCCATCTAACTTCAAAGGCTATTTCAGTCACTGTGAGGTTGTTGTAAGAGGATGATTTGTCTAAGAGTCTTCCGTCCCTCTATGCTGGTCGTTAGTCAATGCATACTCAATACTGTGTAATGCAGCATGGAGGTGCCCTGCTAAGTCTGGACAATTCATTGTAAGGGGAAAATAACACAAATTTTGGGAGCTTGAAAGATTCTGCAGGACAGAATTAAGATACGCTGGTCTAGACCTGTGTTCTTGTTATTGTGGTGCAGCGTGTGAAAGTGAAATGCAAGTGCAGCAGTATTATAACCACTCAGATTAGTCTTCTGTTTGCTTAGGATTCCCTGTGGATGATCTTTAAAATACATTGCATCACAAATAGAGTTATACAGAGTTCAAGTATGTTAATATTGTGCAGACTTCTGTATCCCTTCTCTCCCCATGCCATTATCCTGTAAAATCATGGACTTTTCTTTGTGATTCCTGGGATTTTCTCATTTCTTTTGTTGTTTTGTTTTGTATAAGGAAACATGTGAGTCATAATTTCACTTTTTTCTCCGCAACCATGAGGAATACAACTTTTGTAAATGAAAACTTAAATGCCTTGACTCTGGGCTTTAAACAAAACATCAATTATTGTTATAAGTTCTTACATCTTTTGTTATCCCATTTTAGAATGAATTGTATTATTTCTAACAAAACATGCTGTTAAGTACCACTGGTGCTTCCTTTAGTGCTAGAAGCTCACAGAAAACTCTTTAGCTTGGACTGCAGTACAGGATTCTTTTTGACTAGGCTGCTTGTTTAAAACAAGTCTTACCTGTGACCATGAGAGAGATGCTGAGATGAAGGCAGACAAGAACATTGCAGGTTCAAGCTTCGTATCTTTGCATCCAAAGAATGGTAAGTGAAATGGGGAGCTCATTTTAAAGTTATTGTCTATACTTGACACACCAGCCCCAGCCAAGAAACATAATTGCAGTTGATTTAATTGCTATGCCATGATCTTTCCTAGGACGCTAATAAGCATTTAGCGGCTTGGTGACACCAGGATAAAGTTATTTTAGCAAGCACTCCATGGGTTTATTTGTCAGTATCAGGGATGCAGAAGCACCCTTTAGCCTCTTTGTACACAGATGATAGAAAAAAAACCCCACATATTTGCTGCAAATCATCTTCCGACATCCACGTTACCTGTTCTGTAAGCATGCAGGCTTGCATCACAGCCATTTCTCAAAGCTGTATTCTCCTTCTAATTCCACCACGAGCAATGTCAGCCCAAGGAAGAGCTGAAGAGAGCCTTCACAGTGGGAGGTTGCTTTGACTCAGTATTTGCAGCCAGTCATCAAGCAGTGTACTAAAGCTTGTAGTCCCCCATGGAAATGATCACTCATGAAATCTAATTCATCATTTCTTTTGGTTTATATAGCTTTTTCTTGTTTCTTAATTTAAAGAATGCTGATAATGGCTAACTGGGCGTGTCAGAATGGTTTTATATGAACACCTATCTTCACAACCAATATGCCATTTTTTAGTGCATTAACTGCCCTTGCAGATTCCAAGTGGAGACTCATCTCCATGCCCATTTCCTTCATGTTGGAATTACCTGTTGTAATTAGTCTAAATGGTGAAGAGATTTACATCTTCATACACCACTAAGATTATTTTCCCACAGAACATACAAGCAACCAGCTTGGTACAGAATATATGGCATTACAGTATTGTTCACCTGGCTTGGTAGTGCAGCTTTTGCAGAAAATTCAATTAAGGCATCAATTTTAGTCTATGCTGATGATAATGAATTCCCCATTTAACACAAGTTACGCTTTGATGGTTTTTCACGTGTAATTTTAATTAATCAGTATAAGTGCTATCGAAACAATGAATCGGTTTGAGCCATAGAAAATAACTATCTTCTGCTAAGCACTATGCAGGAAAGAGTAACAGCGCTTACCAGACGAATGCATAATTAATGCGGCTTCCCTGAGTTTATGGCTTTCAGCTTTTTTTTGTTTGTATTTTCATTAGTCCTAGGAATGAGTTACAATATGAAGTAAAACTACTAAAAGTGTGACAGTCTAATGTAAAAAGTTAATGCTTAGGTTGTCAAATTACAGTCAATAGAGGATGGAGTTTTGCAAGTATGATTATTTCTCTTGGAGTAATCTTCCAATATGCCTTGCAATGGGAGTCACCACTAAAGCCAAGAACCTACACAAAGTGTAGCCCTTTGCTTCCATCATGGCTTTGAGAAATGTAGGAGACAAATTGTCTGGCTTTTGCATGGTGTGCAAGGGCTTCCACTCTCAGTGCACATCAGGTTCAGAAGCAGAGCTGGGACCACAGGCTCTCGGTCAGTGATGCAGTCATTCTCGGTCATTCCTTCCTTGGTCAGTGATGAATCTCCGTTCGCTGCTTGGAGCAGGGGAAAGCTGCAGCCAAGTTGGTGACTGGTCACCAGTCCACGTGAAGCTGGCAGTGCTGGCTGTTTGCTTCTGGTAGGCTTCACTTGAGTGCAAGCACTATCTAATTAGACATGGAGAGATTTATTGAATTATATTCCCATTGCTTACTCAGTCAATGCTCGGAGCATGAATCTTTTAACAGATACTGATGCTGATTCATGGGACTCTAGCTGATGAGGGAGAAGGTTGTGCATCTGGCATGTTCAAGGTCATGTCATGGATTCACGTGTTTGTGGGAAAATGTTAGGCAGCTGCCCAGAAAATGCGCCTTGCTGCCATGTCTGCTTCTACTGAAACCCCATGAACAAGGCACAGCAAAGAGCTAGAGGAAAATCCTGGCACTGCAAGTACATGAAATTCAGACTCTGTGGCCAAAGTGGGGAAAGTGTATAAACTGAGGTCTAATTGAGTGAGTCATATGCTCAGAGCAATGAGACCTGACAAGTCTAAGTGAGGAAAGCCCCAGAGGGGCTCTTCAGGGAAAGAGTGCTATTGCTACGGCAGTTCAGTTCCTTCTCAGCCTCCTGCTAGAGCTGCAGCCTTCAAACTATGACTTGCAGATGCTTGCGAAATATAAACTGCATAGGAAGTTCATACTTAACGCATTTTGTAGTGTCCTGAATCTCTAGACTGAGAGTTGTCGTTGCAGGCATTTGACCTCACTGAGGTGTATTTCCATTTCACTACAATCTGGACTTCAGGGTAAGAGAAGGTTGCGAGATTCTGCCTCTGGAATGAGTGCGTGGTGCCTGTCAGACTCAGCGGGAGCCGCTGACATCGAGAAGGGCAGGGCTGAATATTTGGTCTTGATCCTGAAAAAAAGATTAAAGTCCTGCTGTTTTATTCATTAGGATATAATCTAGACAAACAGGATTTGCAGAGCTTTTTTGGTTTTGTTTTTGTTGTTGGTTGTTTGTTTTTGTTTTTTTTTTTTAACATGGGACTCTAGCATGCATTTGATTTTTGGTAAAATAGCTGTTTGAAAAATGATGTGCAAAATAGATACCATTTCTGAATTTGGCTCTAGCTGGGGGAAGACACATGCAGAGGAGATAGAAAAGGATGCATAACGGGAAATCTGACCTCATCTTACTCCCTTGCTGGGTGCATGCTCTTTTACACAAGAGAGGCTTGTAAATACTGGATTTTTTAAACATTTAACTTCCATTTTTTAAACATGTTTCTTAAATCACTAATGCATTTGAATAAATATGTTTAGCCATTCCTTTCTGCCTAGCAACTGCCATGGAGTTTGCTTCCCCTGCACTGCTGTTAAAGTAATTACACGCTAATCTATTCTACACCTACCTGAGTTTTGTCAGTTCTGAGTAGTCAAACAGGTCCTACAGCTTAGTTTTATTCCTCTCCTGCCACAGAGGCAGAGAAATAGCCCTGTTGCTAGTCTTGTTCAATGATGAAATTGCTCTTGAGTCCCATTAATATAATGAATCAATATGTTTTCCTGAACTGGCATATATTATGTTCTTAGTCTCTGCTCCCTAGGAACACACTACTATTTAGGGACCAAATCTATCCAGCAAAGTAAAATGAAGTAATTTCCCCTGTCTTTATATCTTTTTTCTAGGAAAGGAGTATTCTAAGCAGCATTTTAAATTATTCAAGACTCTCTAGCCTGTGGAATTCTCAATCTGTTGGAAACAGCTGAAAAATATAAACCACATGCTCCACTGGCTCTGCATACAAGAGTCTGCATTTTAAACCAGAGCTGCTGCATACGCTGCAGCTTGTGCCTCTATCGTTTGGTGTTGACATCTGCATTATGATGAGGGGAATTATTCAAAGCCAAATTATTATTCAGGGTGGTAGTGTGAAACAATGAAAATGAGATTGCTAGAGGGGAAAATATATGCAACAGTTTGTATCATGAGGAAAGAAAAGCGGGTTCATTTGCTGAAGCACTGCTTTCCTCTTTAGCAGAATTTAACCCCTTTACAACAGCTAGAATAAAGCTGTGACATGTTTCATGACAAAATGCATGTGTTTTCTATGTGCTTTTTTAACTGCCATAGTTATATTGTTTATGGACCTACTCTAAAATTGTCCTGTAGGGTGGTAAATACTTGGTTTAGACACAGGTGTACACCTCGTTGGAACAATGGGAATAATTCGCATCAAAAAGTAAAATATGAGAAAAAATCACCAATTTTCCTCTTATTAAGCCATAAACATACTGACACACTGATTTTACTTCTTTGTTGCATATGTAAAAACTTCTCCTTCAACAAATACATTTTGATCTTTCATGAGCTCTAGGGGCTGTGCATTGTGAATATTCTGCCATGTCTAGTATTGCTTAGCTTCATGGATTGGGATATTAATTTCTGTTCCTAAAAACATTATCCTCCTTAGCTAACCAAGACAGTCTGACTTGTGAATAATGAAATACAGTAGTAGAACTAGCGGTTGGTTTCTCCAAGTTTGTGCTGCTTTAGAAGTAGAGTCCCAACGTTCTCCAGCTTCCCAACCATTCAGAGGTCCTAATAAAAGTTTTGGAAAGTCATCCGTGCCTTGTATCCTACCTCTGCAGAGCTTCAAGGAAAGAAAAGAAACATCCATAGATTATAGATTCCTTCCTACACTTCAAAATTATCTACAATAGCCATACAGTAAAGAGCTTCTATGCAAATCTTGGTCAGAAATTTAGGTTTGCATATCCCATCCTGCCCATGAAACAGGCTACTTGAAGCACATCGCTGTTATACAGCCCATTGCCAGAGTAACATTTGCACCCGTTCTTGAAAGGTTTGTGCCAAAGTGTAGCTCCAGCCTAGATTGCTGCTCCTGAGTCTCCCCTCTGTTTCCTTAGATTGCCTATTCAGTTACTTTACAAAGTGGCTTCAGTATCTCAGGTCTGGGCAGGGTGATAGCGTTCCCATTTAATTACTTCTTGAATTGCATGCCATACCAAACACTGGCGTAGGGACACATTTGAATGGTGTGCTAAATAAGCAATAGACGCTTGCCTTTCTCCTTGAAGGCTGTTTGTTTACCTGCAATTTAGCTTCGCTTGCCTGTCTTTTGACTGGTGGCAATAACAGCTTTTACATGTGATTGTAAGGAAACAACAAAGAACTGGAAATAGAAATCTAAGACCTGAGGCAAACTGACTAAGGTTTTTAAGGCTAGCTTTACTTTTAGTAATGTTAGGTTTGTTGATTATTGAGTCTTCATTTAACCAAACAAAAACTCCCGAACTGAGTTGTTTCTATTCCAGCAAGATGATGATTTTATCAACATATATTTGCAACGGGGAAAAGAAATTAAATGTTCCAATTCTCTGATTATTTGAGAAAGCATTAAAAGAAGATGGTAGTTGGTTTGGTTTTTTTTTTTTTTTTTTTTTGATAAAAGACAGTGAAGTACCAGGTTCTTAAAAGAGCTTCTCTTCATGGCACACAGTACCTTTTCTTCTAATGAAATTCAGGAGTATTTCTTATAGTAAGGAAATACATAGTATATCTGCATGATGTGCCTTTTATATGTAAAGGTAGAAATACTTACCCAGCGAACAGAGAAGTGATGCAACTGTTAAACCTGTTTTAGAGATGGAGAAACACAGAAGTAGAAAGACACACAGGTTAGACTAGGTTCCATGCTGAAGAGACCACGAGGGCACTCAAAAAGTACAGGAGAGAAATCCCTGGCTTCTGCAGTGTCTGTAACTACACTTCCACTGATCATCTGATACTGAGGTCTGAGAGCTGAATGATAGCGGAGTAGTGATGTATTTGCCCTGTCTTGGAAAAGATCTGAAGAAGTTATCAGCTATGTAAGTGCAATGAAAAGCACAATAAGCTTTGGTCTCAAAGAGCTGGCAATTCAGTTGTCCATGATGAAAGACACTGATAGATGAATTCACTTATGGGAGACAGTAAGTGTGTGTTTGCACTAAGGTGCAGAATTCTGTTATACATATGCTGGAAGATACCAGCTCCCTGGACCTGGTTCAGTGCCCCAGCGATACATGTTAAATAACTCCCACTGCTGTGGCTTTAATAACCTTCTCACAGACACTGGGAGGCTGCCCTGCAGAGTGGGGCCTGGGCAGTAACGCTAGGAGCTTCTTCAGTAAAGCTCATCTTCCAGCAGGGCTGGGAAATGACGGCTATTTCATCCCCATCTTTTGCACCAGAGAGGCTTTTCCTGCGCAATGCCATCTTGAGTTTATGTAGCGTATGTTAATAGGTCAAATGCATCTTGTAGAGGAATTTAATTACCTGACTGTTATCTTTCATTTGATTTGTAACTGAATGCTTTAGAAAAATTTCTTCTACATGAAACTGTCTTCACATTTTCAGTCAGAATTTATCCATTAAGTAAAAGAAATCTACCTTATTCTTGTCATCTGAACTGCCAATTTTTGCAAAAGATATCAATTCTAGAAATAATTTTAAAAATTACTGAAGATTATGTGTGCTGGGTTCAGTCAGGAAAGGGCTAACTCCCTTTACTCTGGTTGCCAGGGAACTCTGTTGCTGGACACTAAGTGAAAACATTGATAAGGCCTCAGCTGGTGCTGGGGATGGCTTGTACTGAACTCAAGGTCTTTTGTCCGCTTCGGATACTGTAGCTGACCCAGACTGACCAAGGAAGAATTTCATCCCATAGTACGTCATGTTCCGGTCTCTTTGGGTGGGGAAGAGGGTCCGGTAGCCATTACTCTTCCCTTCTCTCTCTCTCCCTTACTCCCTTGCTCGTCTCTCTGGGCACTTGCTAACCCTTCTGCGTTAGCTGCTTTGCCAACTCCTGTGCTGGCTCCTTCGTGTGGGAGCTGGTGGATTGTTTTGAGTTTTCTGGCCGTGTTATCATTGATAAGGTTTGCTCGGAATCTGCTGCGTAGGCTCCCGGGCTCCGGCCTTCAGGCCGTGGCTCTCGGGCTGCGATCGCTCTCGGGCTGTGGGTCTCGGGCTCTCTGGGTCTGATTTTCATCCCTCAACATCTGGGTGTGCATTGGTCAGTGGATGGTGGGAAATTGTATCATATTGTATATATTGTACTATATGTTTCATTTTCTACTATTTTAAGTATTTATTAGTAGTAGTATCTGTATATATTGATTTAGATTTAATTAGTAAATAGTTCTTATCTCAATTTTACGAGCTTCCTTATTTCTTTTTCCTCCGATTCTTCCCCTCCACTGGAGGAGGGGAGGGGGATTCATGAGAGCGGCTTCGTGGTATTTTGCTAGCCGGAGTTAAACCACGACATTATGAAAATGATCTACCTCCTCCTTTAACTTCTGATTCAGTGCTGATTGCCACAGCATAATCTCATTCACTTTCAAAACGTGTTTTCATATGCTTGTGGCAGAAATTACTATAAAAGGAATGAATGACTTGGCATCATTTTAGAATGTAACTGATAGGTAATGAAGATAGTAACCTAGAAATGGGGTACTTTTTGGGTACTGTGCTGTTGTGATAGTCTAAGAGAGTATGTAACAAACCTATTTAAACATTACAAAACCAGTTTCTAAAGGGGGTAGGTAATTTGCAAGAAATGCAGAATATGTCAGGCATTATGACTAATTCATATTTGACATCTGCAGAATGAGATGAAGCAAGTGTTCAGTTTTGATCTGCAAAAGTAGCATTTGCTTTTTAAGATTATTGAGTTCTGTTCGTAACTCAAGGAGAAAATAATCTTTAAAATGCTCTTTAATGGAATGATGACCTAGGTTTTTTTATCTTTGCCATATATTACATAACTCTCTTATACCAGTGCATTAAAAAAAAATGTAAATTTGATACATCAGAGCCTGGAAAAGTCTCTTGACCCTGCAGTGTATGTTTTCCAGTCACAGGTGCTTTAACAGCATCATATTTCCCAGATCCAGAAAAAGGATTCCTAATGTTCAGGCCATGTGCTTCATAAAATTTTGCCACAAATGGTAATACAGATGAAACACCGGTAGCAAAGGGGTGTGCAGACTTATTTGTTCAACATATGCAAGTGCTTTCTGTCTGGATGTTGTGTTAGCCTGGTGTTACACCTACTTTGATATTGTAATGATGTTTTTACTTGCAGAATGGGACAGCTTCTTGAACTGATAAGATTTGGCTTTTTAGCAGTGCACTGATGCCTGACTAGTTTAGATGGATGTAAAACCAGCTGTGTTTGGCAAATGTTCATACACCTTCTGATGGAAGTGCCTTGTCCAAAGTCATTTGACAGTACTTTGCTTCCCAGCCTGAATGTGTCAGGTGTCAGACACAAAGACCCATGAAAAATAAATGATAAAAAGACTTCTGGCTATTACCTGAGTGTGCCTGCGTCACCATCAGAAACAGCCG
Source organism: Rhynochetos jubatus (assembly GCA_027574665.1). Classification (NCBI taxonomy): domain Eukaryota; kingdom Metazoa; phylum Chordata; class Aves; order Eurypygiformes; family Rhynochetidae; genus Rhynochetos; species Rhynochetos jubatus. The sequence goes on from CM050655.1 coordinate 17,429,996, forward strand.
AGGACTGAGTTCCCCAAGCACCTGTAGGAAGTTTTGTGGGTGTTGTCTTCAAATTAAAACTTCCAGCATCCAAAATCCACGAGTTCAAACCGGTTCAAAGCACCCTGCAGTCCGTTGTAACTCAGTACAACAGAGTACTCGCCTCGGTTGGCGTGTAGCATGTCACGGAGTGCCCGGGAGGAAACTGGCCGAGTGTCAGCGCCAGGAAGGCCTCAGTCCACGTTTGGGGTGCCACCTCTAGCCACATCCCCGTCTCCAGCCCAGGAGCAGTAACACTCCGCAGCTCTCAGACCCAAGCACTGAGCTGGCTCAGGCGTGGCCACATGGCCTGAGGTTAATATTTACATCGGAATAGAAAAATTAATATTTTCATAAGTGGCGCTGCAGCCTGGCATCACTGCGGGTGCCTGGGGTGTCCCGGGGGAAAGGCGCCTCCCCCTCCCCGCGGGTTTGGCGTTCCGACACGCACGCCCGGCTCCGGCCTCGCACGCACAGCCGAGCGGGGCTTCCCTGCGCCGCCGCCCCGGGACCCGCCGGTGCGGAGCGCGGGTGCCCCCAGCGGAGCCGCCGCCGCCGCCGCGCGAGGGCGGAGCGGGATGCCCAGCCAATGCTCTGCAGTGGCAGCAGTTGGCGGGCACAGTTTAACGATGGTAGCGCCTTAGAGCGGCTCAGGGGAAGGTGGCTGTCATCACTCCCACTGAAATCAATGGTAACTGGTACTCTCCCTAGGTAAGATTGGGTATCGTGTTTGCTCCTGTTTTACGTGACAGTTTATCTTTGCCTGTGCTATTTTGGTCGAACTCATGCGTTGTCGGAGGGAAACGCTAATGTACTGTACCACGCTTTTGGATTTCTGCTTAAACACTTTCCTTGCTCTTTCAACGCCTTCCTATGAGCGTGACTTAACTGGCCCTTTTTTTGTTGGTTGTTTTTTTTTTTTTCTTCTCCTCGCGAAGGCTTTGTTGTGGCAAGGGACTCTCACAGGGGCAGCACTGTGGCTCTGCTGCCGCCGTGAAGCGTGCTGGCATTGCCTGACACCTGGATGAGTCAGGAAGATGACAGGTTATAAATATCAATAAGGAACCCCAGTCTTGTCTGGCAGGGTCACGGTGAGAAGTGCGGGGTTATATACGGGAATGGCTGAGTACCTACTGCTTATCCCTTGCTCACCTTTTCATAAGTACTGAGGTGGAAGGGGAGCAAAGGTTATGCTATAAATAAAGCCACTTCAGTGTGATTTACGTTCATAGGCTCAGTCAACTGGCAGTGCGTTGGCTGCCAGCGACGGCATCTCCTTTCCTGAGGCTGCTGCCCCATCTAGTGGCAGTTCTATACGTGGGTGCCCGGAGAGGAGACCCGGCGCTCGCTCCTCAGCCTGGGTTATCTATCGACTCCAGGCACATAGCTTAAAACCAGATCTGAATAAAAGCAAGTGCGGCCCATCAAAGTCTGGGTGTATCTAGGCCAATCAATGACAGACATAATTACTTCTCCTTCCGATGTTCATAAAAGTTTTAATAGAGAATAGCAACATTAGAAGGCAGGGAAGCTGCCCCACCTGCCGGGAGCTTTGTAAGGTGTGAGAGTGCTTCCTGTAAAACGAGATGAAGGTGGCTCAAAGAAGTATGACTAAATCTAGAAATGAGAATTCAATTGCTCTTGTAGGCCATTCAGTATATCTTCATTGAGATATGTAGCTACTTCCGGAGAGGTCTTCCAGCATTGCTGCCTCTGGACATTTTCAATGCTGCAATTAATAAATGTTTTTGTTATTATTGCAAGTTTATTGATTTAAAAGACTGCTCACATAGATCAAAGTCAGGTGGCAAACCATTTTTAAGCTTTGTAGTCCAAAGCACTCATAAGCTAGCATCCTCGGCAGGCTGGAATCCCCTGTCTATCCCCTTCTCACCATTTGTCAGCTTGTATGTTTGACAGCTCTGTTGCCTCTGAACAGGCAGTATTTTTCCTGTCCATGTGATTGTTTTCATGCTTCTGGAGCACATATGTTTATTTTAAGATTAGAATTGGACTGTAAAACCAAAAATTGTTCCAACATTTTTAGAGCGAAGCTAGTAGCCTATCTAATTCTCTCCCTCCCTTCCCCCCATGATGTTCTAAAAGCCCCTTTAATGTAGGTTAAAGGCTGGGTCAAGTTGACCATCTAAAAATATTTCTATAGCCTGGTTTCAGCTACAGAATATATTTCTCTGATTTGCCTCCCCACGTAATAAACAAAAGAACTCCTGCATGTTTTAAAACAAGCCTGTTGTAAATAAAGGATACAGTTAATAGAAGACAGAAGAGTCTTTAGTAGTCCAAAAGATTTAATATGCAGAATAAACCTAGTTTCAGTTATTTTAGATGAAATTGGGTTGTTCTGGAAAAAAAGGTTTCAAATTTATCAATTTATGTCTAGTTTGAAATTAAATCAGTCATCGTTTGTTCTTAACGATGACACATAAAATGTGATGTCTGTGATGAAATACACCTGATTCCAAAGGCAAGGCGTCTAAGGGAAATGAAATAGCCAAGCTTAGATTCAGTCTCTCCACTCATCGTCTATAAAACCAAATACGTTAAATATTTCTCTTGAGCCCATTCTTCACATCACAGACTCAATGAAAATTTCTACCCAATGGTTTTGAGGGATTCTTCCACCTCAGTTTCCACCCCCATGCCCCATTTGGCATTTAACACCAAATCAAACACACAAACAAGGATGCCTAGGACATACTCTGTGAAGAATCATAATTGCAATACAACAGCTAAGATCCTTCCAGAAACAAAGCAGAAGCTGTTAACCACATCAGGAGGTAAAAATGTCCTCCCAGTTGAGTGATGGCACTTGAATTCTGTTGCTGATTTGAGTCTGATAGTTTCTCTCATTTTTCTGCATGATTATTAATCAGAATAACTTCCGAGACTAAAAAATTCACTTTTTGAATGGCCGCTACTTAAAGCTGCTTGTTTTCCTGCAGTGTTGGCTTTGGTTCTGGCTAGCAAGTTCTAGGCAAAATACAACTGAGATGGTCAAGGGTACCTGTTCAAGGCATCTCTTCATGAGCCTGGGAATGCTATTAATATAGCACATAAGCTAGTTTTAAAAATAGAAAGTTACCCAACCACACCAATTTGCAGTGTGTCAGACTTTGCAGGTGCATTTGAAGATGAGGAGTTGGAACATTAGTGGAGATTTTTTTATCATGGGTGCTGATGTGCTGTAGTAATGCCAAGTACATGCTGTGATGCTCATGGAACAGCTGCAGTTTCAACAGCTGTAGTGATGTTCTGATTTATATCACTTGGGGATGTGTTGTTTTAACTTGGGCTGAAGTTTTGTGCCACAGCCTAAGAAAATTGAGGGAAGAGTTATTAAGTGGTGCTTGTTAATTACTGCTGCTGAAGTTATGAATATACTGAATTAAGGACATCTGAGCTGTGACTAGCAGAAATACTTCACTTAATTTCTAATAAATGATGAAACTGCCTGTGGATGTTTTTTATTTGTAAATGTGTCCATCTGGTTTTCTGGAATTAAGCTGTTACCAAACAGGCATCTGATCCTAAAACGCATAAGCCCCTGACTGACAAAGTCTGGTGGTTGCCTGTGATTTTCAGCTTCTTTTGTGATTGCTTGCTTATGATAACACCGTGCTTTGGAAGGTTTTATCATACCCAGAGGCCTCCAGCTTGAAACCTACTGAGGTAATTAATGCGTATGATGCCAAGTCACAGCATTACATACAAAACAGTTTCCAGTTATTCAGTAGAGAAATAACGTTTCCAGTATCCAATGGGGGATAATAATTTTACTCTTTTGACAGTTGCACATGTTATTCATTGAAAGTATTTTGTCCAGTGGGACATGGAAGCAATTAATTTGATTCTAGATCTGTCTGGAATATTATTTTGTTAAAAGTCACTGAAAAGTTTGCTCAAAACTTTTTATAGTTATTATTCTACCATTAAGGGTTTTGCCTTTAATTGCCAGTTCAGAAATCCAGACTATTTTCTCTCATAGGAGCCATTTTTTAAAAAAGACAGTTAAATTGTGTAATACTATTTCTAAACTTCCCTGTGGTGTCTTTGTTCTCATGTAGTCATCTCAGTCACTGAGCATGTTCATTTATTTCATAATAAAACAGGGAACCTGAGATTAGATGACTTCTCAAAATCTCTGCCAGTTTCATTGCAAAAGCCCCAAAAAACTGGTTTATCTCTGTCAAAATTCTTCGGAAAAATTCCAATGGAGAAGGTTCAGTGCCGCTCAGTGCCATTTGTTGCTGTGCTTCACTACTCTTACCACTACAGTAATTTCATAATACTTCAGTTCAGTTACCCTTTCTGCAACCAGGCTTACTGCTTCTCAGCCTTTCTCCTGTAGACACAGACGACAGTTTATTCCCTTCTCTGTCACAGCCTTTTCCCTGTTGAAGGAAATGTCCCTTGTAGATTTTGCTTCTCTGGATAAAATAAACCAAATATTTTCAGTCTTTTCTCCTTGTCATGTTCAAGACCATTGATCATTATTGTTGTGCTGTCATCAAGAAGAACAATGCTCAAAACAGGATACAGCTGAGTGTCTGCCTAGTCCCTAGGTTTACAAACAGTGCTCTGATGTATGTGTCAGTATATTCACATTTTTTTACTCAATACTGTTGAGTTAAATCCGGTTTGTGGTCTGCTGTGCCTTCTGGATCTGCTTTAATACCAGTCATCACTCATCTACATTTGCGCGTTTTGTTATTCCTGTTTGTCTTTATTAGCTTGTTCATTTCTGATACCTCTGGTTTGCTAAGTTCACTCTGATTCTGTTTGGATGCTGTTATACTTACAATCCTTCCCAGCTTCAAATATCATTAGTGTATCCCACCAGGCAGATGCAGCCTAAATCTGAATGAGTCAAGCAGTGGGCTGCAGCTATGGAAGGAATTGAGCATACTGCTCGTGTGGGTCTGCATATGTTTTCATGCTTGACCTGTGGGTCTACATCTCATTTTACTGTTCATGAAGTACAAGGCACTTGTTCCATAAATTTCTTGCATTTTCACTTAAAGTTCCATGTCCTTCACTTGCCAAAAGGTTAAACGAGGCAACCCAAATTCTGCTCAGAATACCCATTTGTATAATGCGATGGATTTGGAAGGGGTATGCCAGGCCAAGTTTGAACCCAGATTTGCTTTTTAATGAATATGCATTGTTTCAAGTGTGTCACTTGTTTAACTTTGGCTTGAGATGGAGATATCTGAAACTTCAGATTCCAAGGTTGATGAACACAGAAAGGTTGGATTCTCTTTGCACAGATAAGCTCTGTTCTCATTTGTCCCAAAGCAAGCAGTCTGTGTGTCAGAAGTGAGCCAAAGGCTGGGTGACCAAACAGTCATACTGCTCTTCATTAGTTCAGCTTTCAATATACACAAACAAAATCCTCCCACACATACAGTTCCACATGGAAGTGGTGTGACATATGCAACAAATAGGTGACTATATATAATGTTTCACCATAACTTAGTTTATTTAAACATATATTACATTGAAGCGTTTTGAGTCACATTTTAGTTTCACTTCCATGAAGAACGTATCAGCTATATAAGGTAAAGTGGTCTGTCCATTCAGGATGCGTCACTTCCTTTTAATAGCTGACAGGTTAAACTAGCTTCCTATGCGCTGGACACATCAGATACTGATTTTTCCTCATTGCTTAATAAGTTTCTTCTGTGAAAGTACTGAAGATAAGTAGGGACTTGAGTTCATATTCGCTGTGCTCCTAAGGCTTCTGAGAGTACGATCTCTTCTCTTTGGCTGACGCCCACCTCTCAGCTGTTTCTAAACGCTTGGACTCACATTCTTTCTGCTGTCGACCAGGTATCTGAAATCAAAGAACAGTATGCTTAAGTAAGAGTATGATATCAACATTTGTCTTGCATGTATGTTAGTACCCACCAGATATCTAATGTCTTCCGAAAGCATTCTCTCTAGTATTGCTCTTGTCTTTTTGCAGTGGTGTTTGCCAAGCTCCATGCATGGTTCTCTACTCTGTTTCTCTTCATCCTCACCAGCACTGCAACCTGGATCATCCTTTGCTCACTCTCTGAAAAGAGAGAAAGAAAATGCTTCCTGTGGATTCTGTTGCAGGAAGAGCAAGTTTTGCAAAACAGTATTCTCATCTTCTGCCCTTCTTTGTACCAGGCTCTGATAACTAGGCAGCAAGGTTATATTTAGTTGTGGGGGCAAAGTCGTGCAGAGAACATTGAAAGAGAGTATGTTAAGTATTACAGCAACCAAAGCAGAGATGTATACACACTGTATGTTTGATTAAAGATTTCATTTTTGAGGGGCATTTTATCTAACATAAACTAAAGAAAAAATAAGATTTCACACCCAAACCAGCATCTAAATTTCCTCTGCTCCCAAGACTCTCTCCTTATTCATACTTTCTCCAGAGCTTCCTAGATTTCAGAATGCAAGACACCTAAATGCAAATTTTGTTCATCACTCCTGTTTCATTCTTGCTTATATTCATAATGGTGGGAGTAAGTTGAAATTTAAATTGTATTGACTTTATTCATAGAAAAAGCCCATAGAAATCGAAGATAAATCTGCCATTCATTGCAATGATAATGATATGCAATCACCCTGAAGATATATATATTCTCCACCTGTTGGAAATTTGTTGAGTTTAGTGCTTTGATAAATGTTTAGATGAAAGGAATACTGAAGTGAAAAAACTGTAGCCTCCCAAAGGACATGATTAAAACATATTTTTCGCCAAAACCATTGCTTACTTGGTGCCCAAAGTATTCTCTGTCAATACTGGTCAGGCTGTCCTGTTAGCTACTACCTAGAAAAGCAGCGCCTTCCTTCTCTTTTTGCAGTTTCCTGTCTCACAGTCTCTCACAGATCTCCCACATGTTCTCTAGAAATCAGGCAGTTTTAACTCTCCGCACAAGCTTTAATCGGCAGTCCTCAAACAGCACGCTTTTGCCGAATAACTCTATCACACACAGTGGTAACCTCTACTAATAAATTTCCCTTTGCAGATCCCAGCCACAAATTGTATGGCCAAACAGTTCACAATCCAATGTTGTCATTTCATGTATAAATAGCGCTTGCTGTCCCTGTACGAGACTAGGATGTCAGCACGTTACTCACCGTACATTCACACTGTTGTCAACTCTCCCTCCTCCTGACAAGTCATACCCAGGCAGATCTGTGGGAGAAAGGAAGTACTGTCCCACCCATTTTATAGAAGGGAAATTGAACTATAAAGTCATGTGACTTAACAATAACAGCGGGAAATAGTCCAGATGTTACATGCTTCAGTCTTGAGTCTGAATGACAAGACTTCATTAAGATTTTTATTCCTATCATTCCATCACCAACATGCAAGGTTCATGTACCCACACTACCACAAGCTACAAGACATAGCACGCTTCTTACAAATAACAATGTACTTTTTGGAAAGAATTTAGTTTATGCTTTTCCCCTTGATTTTGAAAAGGATTGCTATAATTGAATTTGTACCTGAGCAACTCTGAATTGACAGTTGCCTTGCTATGCAGTGAAGACATCAATCAGTCTAACAATTAGCTGAGTTTATCTAGGTGTCATGGTTTAGCCCCAGATGGCAACTAGGCACCACTCAGCCATTTACTTACTTACCTCCCCCACCTCAGGTGGTATGGCAGAGAATTGTCAAAAAACTTTTGAGTTGAGCTGCAACAGTTTAATAGGACAGCAGAGGGAGAGGAAATAGTAGTAGTAGTAATAATACTAATAAAAATGCCACTGATAAAGGAATATACAAAAATAAGTGAAGCAACAATTGTTCACCACCCGGCAATTGATAGCCCATCCTTGAGCAGCAGTTCATGCCCCCTGGCCACCTCCAGTTTTATATACTGAGTGTGACGCCATTTGGTATGGAATATCCCTTTGGCCGGTCTGGGTCAGCTGTCCTGGCTATGCCTCCTCCCACTTCTTGTGCACCTCCCCGCTGGCAGAGCATGGGAAGCTGAAAAGTCCTTGACTTAGTATAAGCACTACAAATACTTACCAACAGCTAAAACCATCAGTGTGTTATCAGCTTCATTCTCATACTAAATCCAGAACGCAGCATTATACCAGCTTTTAGGAAGAAAACTAACTCTATCCCCACTGAAACCAGGATACTAGCTCATCTCTATTTGTTTAAAAAAAAAAAAAAAGTTTTTCTCTATTCAGAGTTTTTTTACATTCTTTGGCATGTATAACATGACAAAAAAACCAACCCTAAAAACGTTTGACCAAAATGCTATTATGAGTAAAGTTTTTAAAAGAGCCAATTCTACTCATCTGTAGTCAGAACATTGCTTGTAGGTCACAACAAATTTCTTGCTGAGGACTTTTCCAAAATGTTTCTGAAATCTGTAATCATTCATCATTAAGCAGCTAGTGACTGAAACCGAAAGGTTCGAATGAGAGCTCCGTAAGGAATGATTGCACATAGACATTTGGGGTTTTTTTCTGAATTCTTGAATGAAGTGTAACAAGAAAGTAAATGTTAATATAGTCTGATCTACAAAAAACAGTTAAGTTTTGCTAGCAGTCCTGTAATTTGACCCCAAATTCTCCATTTGTGAAAGGAGATGAGTAACCAACAAAACATACGGGTACTAACTTTTTTTTTTTAATAGACCAAAACATGGCAAGCCAAATTGTTAGACTGAGATCTTTTGATCAGTAACTTTTGGAGTCTTGCTGGCTCACTGTGTTATTCAGTTAGGATGGATAGGAGTGCTAACTCCAGGAATTAGCCTGCTAATTTGTTCTGTGATAGCCATTGCAGTGTAAGAAGTCATTTAGTGCTTGACAGGATGTTGTTATATGTGCAAGTCTCTTTCACAATTACCAGCCACAATATATATGGCATCTTGATGTGGTGATACAAGCGTTTCTCTGTAAATTTGGTATAAACATCATTTATAGCAGTGTGTCCAGTCTGCCTCAGCTTGTAACTTCCTTAAAAGAAACAAAATCAGATGGCACATGCTCTTTTGGATGTTGAAGTGTTCCCTTAACCACTCAAAGGCATTGAACATATTTTCTGCCTTTTTCTTGTCTGCCCAAACAAAAGAACCTATCTTCAGCATGGACTTACTTTGGGTTTAACTGTGATGTTTTGTCCAGAATTAGAAATGCAGTTGGCGTTAAGTATTTCTTTGTTCTTAGTGCTCTCTACTATGAATTCTGCTCTAGCTAAACTTCTTCCTTGAAAAAGAAAATGAAATATAAATAAATCTTGCTATTCAGAAATGATTTCTACTACCCAGGGTTTTGCTTAGCTGTACTCAAGGTTGACTGCACATGCTTCTCTTCAAGCATTAGTGTCCACAAAGAAGTACTGAGGAAAGCTAGAACTATTGCTTTCCTGTTAGCACCTTTCTAGGATATTGCTGCATTGTGTACTTCCATGTGTAGTAGTGTTATAGCTAAGTCAATGAATGAACTTTGGAAATCTAGCTCTTGATCCTACCAAGTGATTTGGAGCTTATTGCAGAGCAGTTCTGGACCACAAGAACTGTATTCCTGCAGGGGGAAGGCTAAGGGGGATGTTTTGCTTCCAAGGTCACCTGATGTTCCAGAACCACTTGAGACTTCCTACTCTGTAGGGCTAGATGGGAGTGCTGAAGCACACAGAGCATGGATGTTTAATCCTCACTGCTGTTGTTCAGCCTATGCTCTCCTTTTTGATAGTGCACACCAATTTATAGTACTCTAGCCCAGAGGTATCAACTTCTAATTGGAAATGCTGTAGTAAGGAGGAAGTTCACACATTTATCTTTTTACCAAGGGATGTTAGAGTTTAGATTACAGCTTAAAAATGGCACTTTTCTGTTGGCATATACCCTTCTCCTTTCAAGGCAGAAAGGACAGACACATAAGAATAACAGGCTTTTTTAATGATATTTTAACATCCATCATACAAACAATAAGTTAAACAGAGTAAAAATAATTAAATAAATTTTGAGGTTCCAGCCCTCATACAAATAATTCGTATCTACAAAACGAAGTTAAAAAACAAAACCAGCATAAGTCTTGTAGCTAAGTGAAGTAGTTTCTGTATAACATCAGTTAAATGGATGGAATTAAAGTACTGACTTCCACAGTATTCAGTGGGTGATAAGTCCTTAAATCCTCTCCTGGGTACATAGGTACATGTAGAGAGGTTGCATAATCAGCCTTCTAAGGCAACACAGACAACTTCAGGTGACCTGGAAGTCCAGTCACATTTCCAAGTTGCCTTCTTGCAGTACAGTTAAGTAATACATCAAGCATTTGTAATGATGATATAGCCACAGCTACCATCCCTAAGATTTTAGTGCATATTGGGTCTATGTCAATGAATGAACCCTGTACACCAAACATCACCTCAGTCTAAGTAGGCTTTGGTCTTTCTTCACACAGTATTAACTAATGCTGATGCAGTTCCTTTCACTTTCTGCTGCAAAGCCTGATCACCCCTCCAAACAGGTTAGGTTTCTAGGACTGGAGTCTTAGCATTGTTCAGAGTAATGAGGAAAGTTTAGACTCAGACCATGGATAAAATGAATACTCAAGTTAAAACTCTACCAACACTTCCAACTAAACACTGGTTCACAAATAAAGTGGACAGATAACTTGATATGCATAGTATCATGCATGGGAATACTCATTTAAATGTTAAATATTTTAGCTTCCCATGGAGTGGTTTTCAGGTAATTCAGAGTAGCTAAAACAATGTATCAACCATCTCTCTGCCTCAGGAACACCGATTTGAGCGGCAGACCACATGAGCACTTAGAAGGAAATGCCATGACATTCAGGACTTCAGTGTCCTGGCATCAGTAGAGGCTTCGTCTTTTTCATTTGAGTCCAGATGCAGGAAAAGGTCACTTTGGTTCAGGGAGAAGACGACTCTTGGCAGTTACTGCATTCATATTGGAGTCAATCCAGTGAAGGTATCGAGTAACTCTTGTGTAAACACCAGGCTTGTTTTTCTTTGCACAGCCATCTCCCCAGCTGACAATCCCATAAAGCATCATCCTGCCATTGTGCTCACAGACCATGGGGCCACCGGAATCTCCCTGACAGTAAGAGAACATACGAGGTCATTTTCTGCAGATGGAGCCTTTGTAACAGGGGGCCTGTAACTTGTTTTTCTAGAGGGAAGCAACCTAAAATGAAACCTATGAGCTTAAGTTTTCATTTCTGAGAACACTGCATAGGTAGAACGGAAGGCTCAGCATCTGCTCTGACTTGATCAGTCCAAGGTAAGGAGTTCTCTAGTTCCCCCCAGCAGGCACAAAGAGAATCCTTATCTTGCACACACACTCCATCCTAAATTCATAATCACAGATACTAGACTACAGATATAAGGTCAAAGCAAACATGTCCAGCTCATCACGGACTAAGTTGTCTCCCTGCCCATAACATACTTTCACACTTAAGAACAATACCTGTTCTTTTTAGTGGCTCAGCTGACCACTCTGCCCAGAGAGGGTACAGGGAAACAGATCTAGGTGAGAAGCCTGGAGGGGCTCAGTGTCCCCCTATAATTTACCTGTTGTTCCTTTGCAGAGCTGTAGTTAACATCAAGTGCAAGCTTAGACAGGAATAGATACTGTATTCCTCTGATGCATATCTGCCAGATATTCCTGAATAGATTGTAAATAAGGCCTTGAGGAATAACAATGGCTAAGATACTACATTTCTTGCTCCTCCAAAGGAGATCTGGAGAGGGTAACACCTAACTCTAGGTTCCATACTTTTGGCCACACTATGGTTCAGCTCCACTGGATGTACTGAATTCCTGCTACCTAAAGTGAGACTTTTCTGACTAGTAGAATGAGAAGATGCCACCAGTGGATCCACATAGTGTACACACATTTAAAACAGTTCATAAGATAAATCAAACCAGTTTTACCTTGCATGCATCAATCATCCATGTGGAATGTCCAGCACAGACCATGTTGTCGGTAACTCTGTTATTGTCATAGTATTTGTATTTGCAGTCTTCCTGTGATATTAAGTTTACAGTGGCTGACATCAGTCTTTGAGCATAGTAAAAGTCATCTGCAAACAAAAGAGTTCTTAATTATTTTCACCATCCAAGACAGATGTAACACCCAAAACCCTACAGCTCTCTAAACACATTTTCAGTACTTAATTTTTCTACTCTTAACCCCGTCACAAGTGAAAAAATTGCCATGTTTTGCATCTTGGCTTATTTTGTAAGGTTGACAAGTGTTAAGAAGCATCAGATGGGAAATGCCACAGACAACTGAAGATGGTAGCAAAAGATCATCTCTGGGATGCACATGGAGTGTACAGAGTAAAAGAAAGGAATTCCTTTAAATCCTTTACAGATCATGATATAAAAACCACGCAGTTGCCACATTGTGGAAGTACAATTTTGCAAAGAGAAGACATTCACTTACAAAAGTCTTGTTTTCCATAGCCAGATATTTCACAGCGGGTGTTGTCTTGTAAGTAAAGGTTCTTCTCTGGCAAGCAGACTGTTCTGACATATTTGGATTCTACTGCACACTGTCCAGATGTTGTTCTTATCCTTATCAAAGCTAAGAATCAAGTCAGAGAAGATAGTTAGATTTGTAAAGCCAGTTTTTCCCCCCTCAAGCTCTCTGAGAATAGGAGTATTGGGTACAGTTAACAGGAACAGTTGCAGTTACATTTAGCTCTGGTTACATATAGTTCCTTGCATTGCTTTTGGAATGACACTGGGTCTTTTTTTTTTTTTTTTAGCAAAACCAGTTATTTCCAAGCAGTAAAATTGACAAACATTCTAGTGTATATTGTACTTCTCATCAGAAAGTCTTATGAAGCTATTCTTTGAGTCTTTCCTGAGCAGCAGTAATTTGGAAGGGGTGGCAGAGTTCTGGGTGTCAAATGCAAGTGTGGCAAGTCTGTTCTGTCCAAGTTGCACAGCCCACTTAGCTAGTTTAGGGATAGGTTTGTGAAAGCCAGAGACACTTACAAAAGGCTGGATTTATTAAGGATAACCTTCAGCTACTGTGGTAGCTGACATGGCATTCCCCTGTTATATCATAAAGCCTACCACTTTTTCAGCATTTACTATACAGTGAGACCTCTGTAGACGTAGATTAAGATGGTAGAAATGGGATGCTGTCACCAGTGTTTGTGAGAAATCTGTGCCTTGTACAGGTCCAGAGGTCAGACAGGCTTATCGTTGACTGTGTGCCAGGTAATCCATTTGACATGTGCCACCAACTGAATCTATACACACAGAAACATCTTGCTCAGTACAGGCGTAGTTCTGAGAAGCACCTATTTCCCATTCAACTTCATTTCATTTCTGATTCTAATAAAAGATGTATGCCACGATTATGTAGCCTTCAGTTATCCTCAGCATTTTAAAGGCTCATATTAGTATAACTTACCAATATCATTCTCATTGCCACCTGTGTCATCTGTGAAGTCAGGGTGAGAGATTATGTCATCAACCATGAATACTTGTTCCTTATCATCAGTAACATTCAGTATGGACTTTCCAAGGAAGACTTTGTAGATGGATTTGTCCTGTTGTTTTTTTGTCCTGAGTGAGAATAAAGAGATACATTAAGACTACCAGTTTCTGAGTGGGGTCAGTTTAGATCCAGTCCCAGTTCCATTTTGTGTTTACTTTAGTGCTGACAGAAAAAGCAAAATTTAGTCAGCTTTGACATTTGGTCCAGCATATTAAATCAGGATGCTTTCCTTTAGTATTTGAAGGGATTAAGATGAACACCCAGGCATTCTGACGTGCACACCCAGCTAGCTGCTACTAATGCCAGGCACTGGTGAGGAGAACCCTCTGCAGGATGCCAGGAGGATAAGCTTTCCGCAGGAAAACACACACACACATGCATAAATGGTTTGTTCAACTCATCACCTTTCTGTACAAGTTTTAAATTAAGGTAAACTTAAACCCTGGCTCCAGTTTAGGCTAAAATTGGTTAAATTGTATAATATACTAAAATGTTAATATCTTGCTAGACTTACACTCCCAAGGGCTTAATGTTTTTGGCTGCTCATCTTTTTTTCCCCTCAATCAAAAGAATGTTCTTACTATGATATATTCTGAAGGGTTACTCAGTGAGCATCACACACAGAAATCAGTTGAAGGAAATTGCAAATAAGGTACAGCAAACTTACGGATTATGAAAACAGTGTGCTGCTGTAAGCACCCAGCAAGGGTCAATGAGGCTGCCGCCGCACAGAAAGTGGTCAGTGCCCCTTATGGTGTGGAAGATGCCAGCTATCCAAGGCTGAGATTCAACCTCTGCCTGACTTCCACCAACAATCTTGAAGTACTTGCTCATGCTCCTTTGACCACATGCAGGCCCTATGAAAAGACAATTTTTGTTCAGGTGTTCTTACGGCTAGGCACCAAACTTGTGCTGTTAAAAAAAAAAAAAGTCAGCTGTCTTGAAACTGAATTTACTTACCACACTTCTCTATGTTGCAGGGTGTTTCTTGAAAGGTGAATCCTTTTTTGGTGTAACACCAGGGCCTGTTCCTTCCATTTGGGTTTCTGGAAGATAAAGGCAGTGGTTCTTTTAATAAAGAAAGCTTTAAAAAGTGAGAGTGTCGTAGAATTCCAACTGTCCTGAAAAGGCCAGAAGTGTTCTGTTGCAAGACTTGCCAGAGAGAATAATTAACAACTCACTATTACAGTTGCACACTGGGAATTTTGCAGTACAATCAGCTTTACTGCTAAGAAAGAACTCTAGATACTTGAGAGACTTACATTCCAAATGCTTTTTAGTCAAAATTCATCTTTGTAATACTGTTGTTTTTTTAAAACATGTACCACTTGAGGTATTTCTGGGGCTGTGACAACAGAAGTCATCCTAGAAGAGTGATGCTGTTCTTACCTGCAGTAGCTGTGTTTGCCCAGTCCGAGCTGCAAAGCATTCCTCAAGTGAGCATGGTAATGACCCCTCCTGATTACAGAGGGAAGGTCCCACGGCAGACATTCATCTTCTGTTGCCATTCCTCTGTAATCTTCCCCATTCTCACTATAGCATACACTGTCAGTGTCTGGGGAAAATAAATACTTCCTTAGCAGCATGTTCTTGCCTTATAATTGTTCTTAGACAGAAATAATCTATATGGGTCCTTCTAATGAGAAGAACATTTATGCATTACACCTGAAAACAGATGATGCAAAATCTGGACTGATTATATATTCCTATTACATTTTTTCCATATGATTCTTGAGCAAATACCTTATGCTTTAAAGCATGCATATTGCTTCTCCAGTAGCTTGTGTACTTCACAACATAATCAGTTCTACTTCTGAACATTCCTAAGCAAGTTCACTTTTAGTCACCCCAAACAAAACTGTCTGTGACGAGGTAGGGACACAACCAACCAACTAGACATCTTGATTTTGACCAATATGTAGTTGTTTCTCTGCACTTACACTGTTAGCATACAGTGCTAAAGGATATCCAGTTGTGTTTATGGGTAATACTTGCACTTAGCCTTTATATTCATGATTTGCCTATCTTCAGATATTTTCACTTAATTCAGTTAGTATTCAGGAAGGTGGGTACTATACCTAGTTCACAGTGAATCCCAGTGTATCCTTCTGGGCATATGCAACGATTAATTCCGCTAAAGAGGTAATAGGAAATGCAGGTTCCTCCATTCAAACAATGGCATTCTGCAAGTAAAAGACATCACTAGTTAGAGGCAAAACTTTTGAATGAAGAAGTGAAATGTAGTTGCAAACTAAGTTTTAGGTGTTTAAGTATGATTAAGGATCTTCCTTCTTGGATGAAGGCATAATTGCAGAATAACAAATTCTTATTAGGTTCAAATAGAACAGGCACATATTTACCCTTGCGCTCAAATCTGCGTTTATATGGCAGCTTGTAGTGCTTCTTGCTATAAACCTAAGGGAAAAGACAAGAATGATTAAGAAAAGTTACCTTTATGTGGTTTAATTATCTTTTGTGCGTCCAAGCTCTGTTCCCTGCTCCATACCTTCAATAGTTTAGTTTCTTGCCTGTAGTTACCAGCAAAACCTGCTCTCTGGAATATACATCTGAATGAAAAGTGGTACTCCACTTGAGTAAACCAGAACAGGGATGTAAAAACCCAACCAAAACCATGGCACAGGAAAAAAAAAAAAAAAAACCCAACACACGACCAAGCTGGTCCACTGCATCAGGTCAAGGTTACAGTTACTGCTGCTTTAAAGACCTAAGCACTTCTTAATGGTGAGTGTCCCCAAAACAGGGAAGGGAACTTGTCCCTCTCCACCTCTCAGCCACCAGGCAGCGCAGCAAAGATACAAAATTTTCCAGCTGCCCCTGTCATTTTGGTGACCTCAGTACTTCATGTTTGCGCCATGGAATAAAAGCCAGTAGATATATGCATCAGTAGATTCTTGCCCTGTACTGCATCTCCTGCCTCTGATTTCCAAGCTGAGTATTTCTTTGTACATAAAATTAAATGAAATAATATTAGGCTTTTCATATACTGTTCCCACAGGTCAAGTGGGCTTATCCGAGCTAAAACAGGTAATGGTAATGCTAGAATTCCCTAATGTCAGTGAATGACTCTGCTGAGCAATATCAACTGTCAAGCTGATGGTCAAAAAAATTCAAATTCATATCTGTTGTTCCTTTTTTAACATCACACTTAAGTCGGGGAGATGGAGATTTAGTTAAGGCCCAATAGTCATCTCCATGAGACCAGTGAGCTCTCAGTACTCAGTGTCCAGGTCTAAATTGCATAAACAGAAAAGTAGAAAAGCTCAATTTCATGGTTATTGCATATGTTCACTATGTGAATGCTAGCAAACATCTTCATGTGGAGCAGAACCAGAATTAAAGCTGAAGGGCTGAAAACCATGTTTCTGGGAGGTATATGTGCAGCAGATATACATGTATATGCTAAAGAGAGCAAAAAGGACAATTCAAGACAAAAGCCTAGTACACTGGCCAAAGCAGAAGTATAATCAAAACTACTATTGCTTCCCAGTGAACCCCCCCATTTATTGCAAAACTTACAGAATCTAGTCCAGTGACTAGTGTGCCCAGAGTTACTGTGAGGAATATGAGTAACTTCATGTTGTTAGTTAACTTCTCACTTTGTTCCTCTTCTCTCTGTATTATTTTGATTCTGAAATTAAGAGGAACTTGGTGTCAGTTTGTAGCTTACATCATCAGCTTTCTTATTCTGAAACCAACTGAGGACAGTACAAACAAGTCACAACACAGTTAACAGAAGAATTAAGCAATTACTTACTGTGGCATATCTGCTTATTATTTCCATAAATTAAATTGGAAGTTATTGTTTGAACCTTTTTTGTACATTTAGCAATACAAGCCGATTTTTTTTTTCAGAGTTCAAATGAAGCAGGGAAAGGGGAATTGGACAAATCCCTACTCTGTTTCTGCAGCAGGGACTAACACAGAAATTGGCAGATGTATTGGCTTGCTGTGCAGTGGTTTGTAACTATTTAACTCATTATTACTGCCTTGTAGCAAAAAGCACTGAACATCCACATCAAGGGTATGAAAGGGAAAGCTCCTTTTTTCATAACCTCCATAGTTGCTGACTGCATCCCACTGCTGCTAGGCACTTACATAAGCCTGGCCACCTCACTGAGCACCTCTGACCGCTGCAAACTCTTCAAAGTCTAGTCTTGATGTTACATCACTTATTCGCACTATTAGAGCGGCTCAGAACATAGTCTATCGTGATTTTTTGTTTGCAGCTGGTGCTGGCAGCCAAGCACGTACAGCAATCTTGCTAAGAATGACTGTTGAACTAGCTTGTAAAAACAATGGGGGAAGACAGCTATTAAGTACCAATACATCTTTCTTAATTACAATACAGGTTATGAGATTTTTTTTCATTATTTGGAAAGTGTTCTCAGTCCTAGAAAACTGGAAAACTTGTTTTTCAAGTAATTTTGTAGGAATCATTGTAACTACATCAGCAAGCAGTGCAATGCAGCAGGAGAGGGCACGCAGAACTGAGCTGGTGCTGAAGACCTGCTCCACGATCAGCTTCAGAGCCTTCTGCACTGGCCCGTTCTAGTTTGGTCCTGCTGATATTTGGAGTGCATCTCTAGTTCAGCTTTATTCAGCAGAAATACAGTGCAAGTACTCTAAAGCCACTCAGTGGCAGGAACTAAACCACAGGGAATAGCTAAGATCACTGAATTCATTTGAAAAACGCTGACATGATCCAAAGCAGGATGCTAATGCAGATCTAGCTTTTCCTGGCGAGCAGGTTTGGTAATGCAAGAAAGCAAGTCGTGCCTCAGGTCCTCGGACGTGCACGCTTTTCAGATTCAGTAGGTATGTTTCCCATTAAAGGCTATTCACATCAGGATAATTATTTTTAGCAAATTTGGCAGCCTGGCAAGTAGTTTGTCACATTGCCATACTTAGTTTCTCAGGCCCAACCTTAGCATCACACACTGCAGTTCTGCTGGTTCCTTGTGACAATCGTGATGTGCTGCAGCATATCGGACAGAGCGTCCACCCCGCTAAAATACAGCGGCACAGGAGACAGGATTCGTTTTAATTCAAAGCGCAGCCCTTTCACTCGCTTTGCCCTATAGCCGGTGCTTGTGTCCTTAGGCCGTAACCCGGTGTTAAAGGCAAGGAACTTACCGGCGCGGAGAAGCGGCGGGTGGCTGTCGGTGGCGGCGGGGAGCAGGCGCGGAGCAGCGACTGGTGGCAGCATAGCGCTGGGCGGCCGCTATAAAGGCCGAGCCGGGGCGGTGCCGGGGCGGTGCCGGTGCTGCTGCCGCCCCGGGGAGGGCCCGCGCCCGCCCCCCGGGACCTGCAAACGCTTCGGCGCTTACCTCGCGGCAAACGCACGCTGCTGGAGTGACTCAAGGGGGAATTTTAAGAACTGCTTTTTAGTTTCGGGGTTGGGGGGGGCGGAGTACGGTCAGGACGACCGACCGACCACTTTCCGAGTCAGATTTCGGGAAGGGGCTCCTCGGCTCCCCCGCCGCAGCCAGCGGTTTCCCAGGGGCGTTTAAAAAACACTGAAGAGAAACGTGAGTGACAGCTGTGACGAGAACGACCTGTGCCGAAACACGGCTAGAGCGGTGCACAAGCACGGTGCATGACATCCGTATGGTGTACCCATAATGGGAGCAGCACAAAGGATTTACTAACCGAGGACGAACCTGGTCCAGGTGCGGGTCAGACACAGCCCTCTGGGAGGGGGTATTGGGCCGGCGTGCCCGAGGCGCTGAATGTGTGCGGGGCTGCCTCCGGTTGAACCGCGGCGTCGGGGGGAGCAGGGTGCGTTTCTCATGCCAGCTGGAGTCTGTTAGGACGCGGGGCTCACAGCAGGGGCTAAAGTCATCTCCTCTAAAGCCTACTTACAGCTCCCTTGGCCCTAAGCAATCTCCTGCTCCTGAGAAATTGGTCATCACTTTCCTATGATGTCCTTCTTCCAAAGAAATGTTCCAAGTGAGGTTATTTCATAAGATGTGGTTGGAGATGTGAACTGACAGACATCTACCTAAGGACGCGGGCCCAGAAAAATAGATGGTCTTTCCTAACCCAGTTAAAGGTGATTTTTCCATTATGCTGTGACATTGTAGCAAAGTAGTGAATAACAGCAATCAAGCATGTAGTATCTGTGGGTATATTTCTAGGTTTTAGCCTCAGGTAGAGTAGGTGACTAAGCTGAGGCAGGTCTCTGTAGGCTGTGTACCTGATGAAGAGCAGTTTCTTCAGAGCCCAGGTTAGAGCAGGAATTGACCTGAATTTTCCTCAAGAGGAATTTTGCATAACTGTAAAATTCAGAGCTTAAGACGACCACCCTTCTATGTTTGACATTTAAGTGGTATGAGTATGGCTTAGTTTTCTTCTTCCCTTCCCACCTTCTATTTGTGTTGTTTGTGATATAACCATGCCTTTATTTGGGTACTGACCGCTTACATTCTCTATTATTTTCAGTTCAGATCTTAAAGCTCACATCAGAACAGACCTTGTGTCTGCTGAAAGCACACTGAATTCACCTCACTGAATGGCAGGAACTGAGTCAAGAGAAACAGCTCAAGCTGGGAGTCCAAAAATAAACATAGCTAAGGGACAAATCTTTCTGAATTTCAGGAGAGACACTTTTCTCTCTCTCTGTGGTGATTGAATATATCCACATCACAAGCAATTAGATTCTCTAAGAAACAGAGCAGAAAATATCAAGGCAGAATCCCATGGCACTCTCTTAGCTTTAGAGGAGTGCCTGTGGCGTAAACTTATCCTAGGAAATAAATTCCCGGGGAGGAGGCAGGGGGAGAATAATCCAGATTTTAAAAGCAGTCTGGAACATGTACTCACTTACTGAATTTTAATACACCAACCTTAGATGTAATAAATGAAGTGGGTCATGGTTTGACTCAGGAGGGAGTGGGAAGGGGCAAGGTGCTGGGAAGAGGAGGGCTTCTTGGGGCTGGACAGCTCCTCTCCTTACTTCCCCATGCTCCCAAGGAAGAGGTGCTAGGCCTTGGTGGCTTCCTCAGCCTCTCTTTCTGGAAAAAGAGTCAACCCTAAACCATGTGGCTTTCCTCTTTCATATTTGTTGTTCCCTGAGAAGTGCCGTGGGAAGTGTGAGCAATGGTCTGCTCCCTGAACCTTTGACCAAGCTGTGTAGATGTCCTCTGTTCCTCATTTCCCACCTAAAACAGGAAAGTTCATACTTGTTTCCCATGTCCAAGAGCCAGAAACTTGTATTGTCTTCACTCTCACACAAGATACAGCAAAACTCAAAACTCTCTTTTTATACCATTTGTCATATACTTAGGTTTTACTGAAATACTGTATTACTTTGTTCTCAGTGATAAGATCTATATAAAAGGCCACCAGGAGAAGTGACCTGGGCTGTGGTGTTGAGCTGGTAACAGTTACTGATCAGAAACTCTGCCATGTTTGCAGTACTGCTTTAGGGCTATCAAATTCCCTTGGTCTGAATATTTGCACCTAGATAGCTGAGTGAATTATAGTTGAATGATTGAACTGAAACTGTGGTTTAGCAGAGAGATATTCAAGCCAGCTGCAAATGAGTTTGCTTTAGTACTGCAAGTAATCTCACAGCAAACAAGGCTGCGTGATTTCTATGAGCATTAAGTGACTCTTAGGGAAGCAGAAATGGATGAGATAATTTCCAGTGCCTGAGTTCACTGAACTGGCTTACGGGTGGCACAACAAGATCTGAAGTGAGGCTGCAGCTGAAATGAACCCTTGGACCCTTCTTGTGCCCTGCCTTAGGGCAGAGACCTTGGAAAAATCTGTAGCTGGGCAGTTCTGGTAAGACTTCCATCTGACCTCAAAACTGGACCTGCCTGCACAGATAGGAAATGCACAGACCCAGGGGGTGGGAGGGGTGAAACAGGACCAGTTTGGCCACTGAGGGACTTTCGATAGCCTCAGGATCAGGGTTTGTTCATTAATGCATGTCTTGAGAGCTTAGAAGGGCCCTGTTACAGGCCTTGTTTTCTCTACAGAGTAAGATCGTGATAGGACAGAGGAAAAAAACGGTCCTTATATCTCAAAATCCAAGTTGGTTGGGAAGAACAGTGAACAAAATGAAATGCCTACTGAAAGACTCTCAGTGGAACTCATGTACACAGTAGACACCTATCAATGACATGCCATGGGGCTTAAGAGAAAACTCTTGTACAGACCCATGAACAAGTTTTGTATTTTGACAGACACTTTCTGCTTTCCACTGTTCGGTTCTTTTTCCTTATACATACCTGTGGTTTTATCACTATGATCTCATATCTGAATTTGGCAGAGGTGTGAGGAGGATGGAAGGGGGGAAGACTTCTGAAGAAAAGAGAGGTGCCACAGGAAGTGGTATGGGTGACATTGTAGGATACACTTTACCTGCTTTGTAGAAGTACAGCATCTAAACAAGAAAATGCAATTCACAAATTGTAAAATCATTCTCTCGTTTACACAGTCAGGGCTGTTAACAATTGGCCTTTATATATTTCTGTTGTTTGTAGCTGGATTATAACACAGACTAAAGGAAATGTGTGCACCTATTAGGAGCTGCGTATGTGACCCAAGTCTGTGAACCCCTTGTAGACATATAGTACTTTTCCCAGAGGTCAGATGCAGTGGATCCAACCCTGAAGAGCTAGTAAGATCAGACCCACAGTTGGGCAGTTCTTGTTTTTTACAGTGATCCTGTGATGTAGTTTCCAGTTACTGATAAAAATCTTGCTGATTCTTTTAATTTATATTTGAAATAACTTGAATGTTTCAGACTGATTGGCCAGCCTGGCTTAGCAAATTTAGAAAAGAAACATTCCATTCCAACAAGATGAGGATACTGACCCTCTTAAAGAAATACAGGGTTCTTATCTCATGATGGTGCTCTGAAACGGATTGTGAGGTTCACGTTGTTTTGCAGAAGTTGCTGGGGTGGAGGTATTATTAATTCTGGTGTTCATTTTCACAGCTAATGATAAAATATTAAAACTAAAGAGAAATACCATCTACCACACATTGGTTCTGGTGGTTCATCGGTAAACCCCAAAAGGATAGAATTCATGGAGAGTTAAGTAACCCTGTAAATATTAGTAAAAAGAACTGCCACAGAAGTGCTGTTCTGTCAGGAAAAAATTCCCTTACTGTGGTACCCTGACACTCTGCACTGGTTTTCTCAGTCAGGGACACTTAGTAGCCTAATTGGAACCTCCACATGCTTAAAATTAAGACAAGCGTGCTTAGAAATCTGCCCTAATGCTGAAATCTGTCTCTGTGAGCAGACACTTTGCAAGCCCCCACTGAAGGTGTTGGAGCTCAGTGCAGGGAGAGCAGTCCCTTCTGCTCAAGGCACTGAAGACTCAGGGCTCAGATACAACTGAGGCTTTGCATTGTCTTAAGTCTGGAGGTTGTGTGGAGCACGTTCTGGTTTGTATCACATATCAATAACACCAGAATTATGTCTGTTTTGCCAACATGAATTCCCATGAAATAGGAAAATCATTTGCAAGTCCTCACTACTCATGTGCCTTAAGCATGGGGAGGTCTAAATTTGCATATGAGCAGTTCTGCGTACCTGAAGCTCTGTCATCTCATACGTGAGAGCGGGGTTCAGCCTCACATTCAGTATTTAATTAGTGATTAAGAATACAAGGGCTAAGAAAACACCTAGATCCTTTTGACATGACTTGTCATCTCCATAATGAAAATAGTTTGTTGGGGTTTTTTTAAAGAAAATATCTTGATACTGTATTAAGTAGCCTCAGTTACGGGTATAGAATATAAAGACTATAACTATCTTTACAACTGCTTTGTGTACTGGAATGTGGCTTCAAAATGAAACAATATTGGGCTACAGTAAATTTTGGATTATGGCAGTAGGGATTTCAAGACAGTCATAAAATGCATTACAAGTTTAAGGGAAATTTTCTAGTATAAAGTTGTTTTAAAATATTTTAGCTTCAACTTCAAAAATGCAGGCGCCTCTCCAGTAAAACATTTTGTATTCTCCCTTTGACATTAGTCAAGTTAATTTTTTTCATCAGTTTACTTCTAGCTCTTGAGATAATAACAGGTATGTCTGAATACACCAATAGATTTTTAAATCTAAACCAATAGATTTCAGATGTTACAATATCACCCTTTATAAAGTTAAAAATATACGGCTTGCTCTTTAATCTTATTCTCTCAAATTACAAGTTGTATGAGTCCCAGGAATTTCCAGAGTAGCTGATTTTAAGTTGAACGTGATTCATAAAAATTCTTGTACTTTAATGACTCTTGATTACTTGTCAGTTGTTTGTGGTTGGAATCTGAAACAAATGGTGATCTCATTTCCTTTAGGTATAATTCAGCTACTCAGGTTTCTTTGTTTATTTAAAATTTTGTTCCTTTTCCTTGCTGCCCACTGTTATTTCTCATCCGTGTTATCTGTGCGGGTAGAAGTAGCAGGGTGTATCAGCTGAAGGCCACCGGGCTCTCTCTGGATGCTTGTTGACACTACTTGTTTTGCAAGCAGCGGGAGCAGTCAGCCTTTATCTCTGAACTGAGCCAGTGTAAGCAAAAACTTGCAAACTTGCTGCAGTCACAAGGAGAAACCAACTGCTCTTGGCTCTGCTGTTCTATTACACTAGGAGAGAATGTGGATGAAGCTTTAAAACAACATAATGCCTCTGAAGGACAGTTTTGTTGGATACTCCGACTGCATTCTTCAAGGCAATGGGCTGTGCTAGTAGTTGACTCTAGGGACAGGCTGAGCACCTTCAGCACCTGTGAAATCCCCTGTCCCTGGGCCCATTTCATTCATGCGTAGAAAGCAGCTACTTGACAAATGTTCTTTTTTTGTATACAATGTTTTGTTGTTTCAGTGAGCTGTCCGGATATGGATATTTTTTTGAACAACAATGATCACATCTGAGGATTTCATCAGCTTAATGTGCACCTGCTTTTAAACTATGTTTTGTATCTTATTTAGCATTTATGAAAATCCATTGATTATGAAAATCGCCAATCTCTTTGACATTTGTTGAAATTGCTCAGTTGACAGAGCTAATATCTGAAGCAAAGATTAATCTGAGCTACAAACGTTTGATCCAGATGCTAAATAGCTTAAAATTATGTTTGCATTTAGGTCTAGGCCTGTCTTTAGTTTCTAGCTGCTGGTAGCACTGGGGGAAACACAGAAAAGACAACTTCTGAGTCTGAAACTAGAAAGCAGAAAGCAAATACACTTTTTTTAGGGATTAAGCTGTGCTTCTTTGGGTGATCTTCAGTTCAGAAGTAGGATATTTTTCAAGGGAATCCTAGGTCTGCCTGAGTTTACTGATCTGGAATAGCACATTGAAATCTAGCACTGGAAATTTACAGAAACGGCTGGCTTGGACTAGTATTTCTGCAGTGCGTCAGTCAATCAGATTCACATTCCACAGGAAAACCAACAAACTGAGAGCGCTTCAGTTGGCAGACTTCTGGAGAAAAAAAAAGATTTGCTAAAAACTGGGAAGAAAGTAAATTTGGGGGGATGAGTTTTGAATGCTGTATTCCAGTGATGGTGTATCCAGGGAAGCATCATACCCTAACCCCCTGTGCAACACAGTCCAGGCAAGAAAATTGCCACTGCTTATCTCCACAAGAGGCTGCCTGGGAAGACCATTTAGGGTTCCACTCCTTCTTCCTCTGTCTTTGGCTTTCCTACTCATGAAGGAAGATAAATGCCTAAACTAACACAAACAGTTCTTACCTATAGGGAAGGAAGTGGTGATTTTACAGGCTGCCTTGCCAAGCGGCACTAATACCATAACTGATGTCTTAGTGGAGAGACAATTAATCGTTCTTGCTCTGGGTAGGATGTGACACTGCCTGCTCTTATCAGTTCGGCCTCCAGGAAGGAAACAGCATGTTGTGTGGGTCTCGCACCTCTCAGGTAGAATCCAGGGGTACAGGATCAGTGTCAGGGAGCCCTGCCTGCCCAGAAGGTAGCAGCTGGGTTGCTGGAGTGGTGAGCTCCCTTGCTGCTCACCCGAGATTTAGATTGCTTGCAGCCATGGCACAGAATTGTGCTACAATCCGTAAAAGCAGGATTTGGTAAACAGCCAGGTGCCATAATGGTGGGCGGCAGTTTAAATTTCTAGAGCATTAGTTCTCTAATAAAAACAAGCTACAGAAAAATAACTCTGTAAACTCAACATTAATGACATTAGTCATGAATTGTTCTATGAAGTACTGAAAATGAATTTACAGTGGACAGAAAAGGATACCAACTGCAGAAGGTTGGGAGTGGAGGGAGCCCATAGGGCAGTACTGCCCAGTATGTCAGGCAGAGATTCAGTACACTTGCAGGTGAACAGCTGTTAAACAATTCAGATGAAAAAGATTTTTAAGGAGAAAAAATAAGTTGCTTCCTGGGTGCTGTTGAACCACAGCATTCTTCCTGCATAAGCTCACAAAGAAACTGTGCTGAGAAGAAAGGGGAAGCAGAATTAACTTGGGTACTCTAATAATAGCATGTATCTTGGATGCTCTAATAATAGTACATATCTTTTCTCCCTCTCCCACTTCTTTGGAGTTTTGTCTGCAGTCAGATTTTTTTTTCTATTTAGCTTCCTGTAACTTAATTCTAGTATAGGCACTGTGCTACTTTCCCTAATCTTTGTTTGCTGATTGTTGTTTTAGGTTTATAGAGTTTAAGTAAATACATCTCTAAAGAAAGCTGTGCTTGCTGTCCTGCAGGAACTTTACACCTATCCTGTCTATGACAGTTGCATCTTTTATTGGTGGACAAAGAAGAGAGGAAAAACAAAAGAAAAAAAGAGACATTACAGAGCCTTCTCATATATGATGAGCACAACAGGAAAAAAACCTTTTAAAACCACTTTTTGCTTGCAAAATAGGCCTTTTTCTCTTCCTTGTGCAAAGTCTTCCGGAGGGAGGTTCTGGCATATAGTGACCTATCATCAGTACCACCAAGGGTATTCATGCCAGAAAGCAGAAATATACTTACTTTCTGTCTCACTGCTCTGTCTCCATGGCATTTCTCGGCAATACTGATCACTTCTGTCATTCCATGAGTTTG
Organism: Rhynochetos jubatus; assembly: GCA_027574665.1. Taxonomy (NCBI): domain Eukaryota; kingdom Metazoa; phylum Chordata; class Aves; order Eurypygiformes; family Rhynochetidae; genus Rhynochetos; species Rhynochetos jubatus. The sequence goes on from CM050655.1 coordinate 17,456,594, forward strand.
GTTAGAACTGTTGGAAATTACAATGTTTTCTTTCTTCTGAAATGTATGTGGGTTTTGAGCAGAATGTCTCAAATTGAGATTAAAGAGTCTTCCTCATTGGGAGGTTTTGAAACAGCTTTGGAGTGCATCTTCCTTTTGTTCCCCAAGAGGGTTCAGTGGTATGCTCACTTGTCTCTACAGACCAAGCAATGAGAGAGGCAGGCATTTACAGGGGAGACAGCAAAGTCACAGTGCAGAGCAGAGTCCTTGCTAATAAACCCGTAAGGCCTAGCAACTTGAGCTGCATGATGGTACTGCTGCAGTCACGATCAGAGAGGCAGGGTGGAAGGTGCCGGAAGGGGGTCGGAGGGGCAGTTTTGTGCCATTTGCCTTTCAGAAACTGCTGTGGTTTATCCAGGAGAAGGATAAGAAAGAAGTGTTATTAAGTAAGTAGTTGTCAGAAATGAAATGAGTACACAGTAGCAAAGGACAGTTGTGCTGGAAAAGGTTGAAAGCCACTCATCCATGGACTTAGTATCAGAGAAGTCAGTAAGTGGACTGTGGAGGCTGGCCACACAGGTTATTCACGAGCAGTCAGCATCCAAAGGGTGAATGCAAGAGGATAGGCCTAGAGGGCATAGGTGATGAGTTGCTCTGAGAGTGAAAAGAAATTATGTATGGTTGACTCAGAGAAGAAGAGGCAGATGATGCAGGATGACTTGATCAAAGATAATTCCATAAGAGAAGCCTTTGCAGAAGCTTTTCTGAGTGTAGACAAGAGAAGTGGAATTGCATTTGTCAAGGCTTCAGGCAGGCAGAAATGTTGCTTTGCTTTCAGTGACACAGAAAGAAGGTGGAAGACAGTGATTTTGGACGCAAACAGAAGAGGAAAGATGGAGATCTTTTATAATTGACTTTGATGTTATGAAAGGCCTTACAAAAGGTGATACCAGAGAAATAAGCAGATTTGTTCTTTGACAGAGTGAGGGAGGTTTATGGTAGAGGTGTAACGTCACCTGCACAGGGATGGTAAATTAGTTTGTGTTTCTAAGTGAGATATAAAATGAAAAAAAAAAAAAGGGGAACTGAAAGAGATCCATTTCAAGGCAAGAATTGTTGAGTTAGAGGAGTACGAATAGAGGCAGGGAAGGAGAGAGCTGTGGAATGTGGCCAGTGATGTGTAAGGGGAGCTCCCAAGTCCAAGAGAACGAGGACAGAGCTCTGCTTCTGGACAGTTCTGGTGAGAATAGCTTCCACTCTGTGTGAAGGACAGAGGAAGATTGGAGAAAGCCTAAACTGGAGTGGGAGGAGAAACTCCACTGTTAAGTTTGTATCTGGTGAGCTCTGAAGTGATCAATGTGTGAAGGAGTGGCAAGCAGTGTAAAGAGTGGGATATTGTTAAGGTAAGACAGACTATAGGAAAGAATTGGATTTTCCCTCCCGGCACCTGGTCATGAACGTTCATGTTGTAGTCCAATAGGAAAGCTTTTGCCAGCCTGTGTGAATTCCCCTAAGATAAATGGAAATTTCTAATACAGTCTGTGTAACACAATTCATTATATGGAACTACTTCTATGAATAAGTGTTACTCAGTGGGAGTAAGGAACACCAGGGCAAATGCAAGGCTACTGTATTATGCTGTACTGAATATTACTGAAAACTAGCTTATGCTGCACTGAATATTATTTAAACATAAACTAGCTTAGGGAGATTGTTGTCTTCCGTTCATTTCAATTGAATAGGTTTGGGTACCAAAATACCTACTAAATTAGAGACCCAAACCCTCTTCAGAAATACTCAGCTATAAGGTCAGTTACTCCATAGCATGTTTATACTGGTGTAACAGAGATCAGCATTTGGCCCACAATAACTCATCACTGTTTTCTTGTATCCTGAGTGGATGTATGTCTGAGTGGAGACCAGTGGTGAGTGATGTTCCTCAGGGGTTGGTATTGGGACTGGTGCTGTTTAACATCTTTGTTGGCGACATGAACGATGGGACTGAGTGCACCCTCAGCAAGTTTGCCAACGACACCAAGCTGTGTGGTGCGGTCAACACACTGGAGGGAAGGGATGCCATCCAGAGGGACTGGGACAGACTGGAGAGGTGGGCCTGTGCCAACAACATTAAGTTCAATGAGACCAAGTGCAGTGTCCTGCACATGGGTCAGGGCAATCCCAAGCACACGTACAGGCTGGACAGAGAAGAGATCAAGAGCAGACTGAGGAGAAGGACTTGGGGGTACTGGTGGACGAAAAGCTGGACATGAGCCGGCAGTGTGCACTGGCAGCCTGGAAAGCCAACCATATCCTGGACTGTATCCAGAGAAGCGTGGCCAGCAGGTCCAGGGAGGTGATTCTCCCCCTCTACTCTGCTCTTGTGAGACCCCACCTGGAGTAATGACTCCAGCTCTGGAGCCCTCAACATAAGGATATCAACCAGTTGGAGTGAGTCCAGAGGAGGCCACGAAGATGCTTAGAGGGCTGGAGCCCCTCTGCTATGAAAAAAGGCCAAGAGAGTTGGGCTTGTTCAGCCTGGAGAAGACTCCAGGGAGACCTTATAGCACCTTCCAGTACCTGAAGGGGTCCTACAGGAATGCTGGGGGGGGCACTTTTTACAAGGGCCTGTAGTGACAGGACAGGAGGTAATGGGTTTAAACTGAAAGCAGGGAGATTTAGATTAAATATCAGGAAAAAATTCTTCCCAGAGAGGGTGGTGAGGCACTGGAACAGGTTTCCCAGAGAAGCTGTGGATGCCCCATCCCTGGAAGTGTTCAAGGCCAGGCTGGATGAGGCTTTGAGCAACCTGGTCTAGTGGAGGGTGTCCCTGCCCATGGCAGGGGGGTTGGAACTGGGTGATCTTTAAGGTCGCTTCCAACCCAAACCATTCTGTGATGCTATGATTCTATCCACACAATTATACAAGAAGCCCACTGTAAAACATATGTTTCAATGAAATAGCTTTTCCTGGAGAGCTACTTAGTTACTCATTGTCTCTTGAGCCTCGTAGATCTCCTGTTTCTGTCTCTTCAGGGCCTCATTCTCATCAGGAAAAGGTGGAGAATGACTCCTGGCTTAGGCCACCCCCTTCACTGTAAAAACTAGAAATTCATGCCTTAAGCAGAAAAGAGCCTGGAATTGACAATCTTTCCTTTCAGGGTAATTACAAGTGTGTGCTGTTACTTCTGGCTCTTTTGTCAAGCTCCTGCTCCTGGAAGATAACTTGATATGAGTCTTCAGGGGGGAAAAGATGTTTCTAGTGCAGGCGCTGAATGTCAGTTGTTCAATGGTTCTACAAAAGCACGAGCTCATGTGCCATAGGACCTGTTAAAATGTTTTTAGGGGTGCTGTCATGGGAAATAAAGACATGTACCTATTTTTTTTTCTGTGTTTCCATGTCTAAATTTGATACGTGTGGAAATTGAGCTCGTCAGAGTGTTGATTTTCATGCTAAATTCCAATAAATACAATGTAGACTACTAGGTCACTTGCTTGCTTTAGTTAGTTTAGGTGATTAATGCTGTTCCTCTGCCTTTCATTCTTCTCACTGTGTGATTCATATTGAAAAAGGCATTTATTTTGTCTTTGACAGTCTGGCGATATATTAGTAGGTGATTTCACAGTAGTGTTCTGTTCCACACAGAGGTCTTTGCTTGATCCTCAGAGCATGTCACTACACTAACATGAGATAATTCCTGAAAGTGAGGTTCATTAAACTGACAGTCCTGCACAGTTTCACAGCTTTCAATTCTGGAGCAAGATAATTTGGCACACTTGGACCTTTGTGTTTCTCTGCATTGCCTTCTATAGGCATGTTTAACATTTTCTCCTTAGCTGTGATAAGTACTGAGAAGACTGATTCCTCAAAATAACGAGAAAATATAGAAAAAGAGGAAAGAGAAAATCATTTAAGGAACATAAGGAAACCACCATCAGAGCATGTGACATTCAAGTCTGTGTGAGCATATATCAAGTATTATAACCTGAGACAGTCTGTGACAGTAGCTTCAGAAGCATGGGCAAACTTTACCCTAAGTATCTTCAAAAAACTATCAAGAATATAAATATAAGCTCTAATGTAGCACAGACACTTCAAAAGACAAAAGAAGTATTATAAGCTATGTTTTGGTTATTAATAAATGACATGGAAATTTCCCAGCAATTTCATAAAAGGGAAAGGAAGAACTGATACCTAAATGCCCAGTGCAACTTTCATGTTATGAGGGGACTTCTTCAGATGTTAGATGGACCATGCCATTAGAGCCAGTAGAGTCTCAGGGGCTGCGACTCATCAGGAGCTCTGAAGCACCTTTGATGTGACAGGTAATTCTCTGACTCTGATAGGAGATTTACCCTTCGAAGCAATAGTAACACTTCTTTTAAAGAAGTCTTTCTAGGAAGAGAAGGAGCCCGAGAGCTGAGCAGCTGGAAGTCAACATCATATTTTCTTTTCTCTTCTTGACAACATAAAAGTGTTTACGGCTTATAAGCACTGCTTCTAAGCAGGTGATTAACAATAGGAGTGTGGCCTTAGCTGATGCTCTATCCCAGTGCCTCAGAATGGTAAATCTTATGCAATGACCAAAGGAAACAGTGAACCCATGAGTTCTTGTATAGTAGTATTGCCATCTCACCTCTGCTGAAACCTGTATTCCACAGCAGGGCAGTCTTCTGTAGCATCATGTTGGGTTGTGGCTATGGGAAATTCCACCATAACACACTTAGAAGCTGTTTGGGTGTATAGGAATATTGTGAATGCTATAGGTATGTTTGGGCTGCCTGTATAAGCTAAAACTGACATCCACTGCGAAAGATTTTGTTCAGATCTTAGTGCCTGGCACATATGCAGCCCACCTTATGTCATCTGAGAGTTTCTGATTTGAATTTTCAAGTTTGCCAGTGATTCTTGTTTTCATCATTCAGGGAGGGGATAAGAGGCGTTGCTTCTCTACCAGCAAAATAATGTTCTAGTTCTTTGTGCACAGAACTTAAGAAGGACATTTGAATGCGTTAGCAGTTCACAGGTAGCCTTGTACAGTTGACTTCTCATACCATTATTCTCCTTTTGGACAAGCTTCTTCAGAAATCTTGTTAATTGAGCCTCCAGAGTAATTAAACCTTTGGTCACTCATAGAATGACGAGTGACTTAGTAGTAATTAAAGCAGATAGTGGATGTGAAATATCGGCTTCTTTAGTAGTCATGCAAGTAGTCAAATGTATTTTAAATAAGCTCTCAAATGAAAATACTTACAGCTGGGCTAACAATGAGAAATCTAAACAGACACATTCATTACTTCTGATTACAGCTTTATTTCATGCATATTTCTAGCGCTTGGCAAACTTTATGATAAGCACAACTTGCCAAAACTTTTGCTAATGGAAACTGTAGCAGGAAAGTCACAAAACTGTAGGACAGTGCCTGGGCTTGGCTGGGTTGCAGAAACAGCTCTGCTGTCCCATGCACAGCTGAAGTGGTTAGCACTGGCATGCAAGCATGACCTCATATACACTCACTGATCCTCACTGGGGATTAACCATTTAGCTACTTGCTTCACCAAGAGGAAGAGACTGCTGTCTCTCTTTTGCATATCATAAGGACAAGTACATTTACCAGCATTATTAACCAGAGGCTTAGCAATGAATTTATGAGCTGGGACAGTCGTGCACATGAAATTATATGTGTAATTTCTGATAATCATACCATGTAAAATTCCCCCACCAGTACTTTTTTTGTTTGTAAAATGTGTAATATTACAGTGACATAAGAGTTGCTTGTTTTGGTTTTGTCTGTTTCTAAAAAAAGTTGTACAGCCTAAGATATGGAAATCCAACTCTCAGAAAGTTTTAGCTATTGTGACTTCCTCATAAGGAAAAATCATCCTCTTCAATAAGATGTCCATTCTGTCCTAGTGAAGTGCTTTGAAGAAGGACACAAAGCAAGAGAAGCATAGACTGCTTTGTGTTTCTTTTTTTAATGTGAAAAACTTAATTTACCTTCCTAAGAAAAATGAATATCTTATAGCACACATGAAATGTTACTGCAGTTGGATAACCTCATTCAAAGTCAGTGGGATGGAATAGTGTATTTTGTTCTAACACTGCACAAACTGTGTTATGCTCTGCGACTTCGTAGTCTTAAGTTGCGAGGTTGATTCTCAGCTAATCAGCCAAGTGCTCCTTCGAAATACTATGGGCAGAAACAGTCCCGCAGGAAGTGGTATTTGTGATTCAGTAAGCGGCACCTTGCCCACTGAGTCAGTGTTGAGCCAGTGTCCAAATGCGTTTCTGAGGTGTGGAATATAAAACTAAAGTCCTGACTGTTTGTGGCCACTGGGAAATTCATTGAACTATTGACGAGAACAGGGATATTAACCACAACATCCCAGATTCCAGACAGGGTTAATTAGGACTTTTCCTTACTTTCTTCACTGGGAGAATAATTCATCTCCTTTCCTCCAAGCTTGTACCTTTTTCCTGTACTTAGCTCATCAGCATCCTCTAGGCATGTTGGAAGGACGAGTGCCACAAGTCGGACGTATAGTCTGTCTTCCTGTGGGGACTGCTGGAAATGCCCAGCTTGGCACCTGCGGTTTTGCAATCCCGTGAGTTACCCACTTGGAGACTGTCTTTCAGACAGACCATCACTGTAACCTGTATGAGCTTTTCCAGCTAGTTCAATTTTGCAACTGAGGGGATGCACGGAGGCATTTGCAGTACATTTCCTCTCAGGACTCCTGACCCAGTATTTGTGCACAGTGACTCAGAACAGCCTTTTCTAAACAAAGTCATAATTTATGTATTGGAATTGAACAAAACTTAGCAAAATTCGAACAGAAGATTCTCTGCACATGTGGTATTTCCTACTGGCTTTTACATGTTCAATGCAGAATTGTTCTCTGTTCAGGTTTTCTGGATTTTTTTGAGGTTTTTTTCATCCCATTGTTATATAGAAAAAAAACCCCAAAATTTATAGTTTAAGGAAAATAAGTTCTCAAAAAGATGTCTGTTGTCTTTCATCCACATACTAATTTATGTGAAGGTTTGTGGCAGCAAGTTTTGGTACCTGGATTTACAAAGTAATGCCAGAAGCTGTTGTGAGAGATCACAGCTTCAAATCCAAAGTTGTCCAACAGGCAGTGTATGTGCTGTGATCCTGCATGTAGCTGATGACATAATACATAGAATTGTAAATATTTTCATGTTTAATTGTTCACAGAAATCTTTTTCCTGATTTTATTTTTTTTCATTATGCTAACATTATTGTTAAATTTATTACTAGCTACATATAAATGGTTTGAATTTTGTAGCAGGAAGATGCTTTTAGGACCACTTAGCTACCCTCTGAAATCTGATTGTAATGGTTCACTGATTTCTGGGGTTATGGAACATAGGAAACATTAGGTAGCTCATTTAGCTGGTGGATGTAAGTGGAGTTTGTCAACATGCAAGTACCTCTGTTAATGTTGAGAATGTATTTAAACATTAGATGCACCATCTTAGCAAGAAGATGCAGTTCATCAAGGGTGCTGCGGTAGCTTCCACAGCAGAGAAAGGGACATAAGCATGAAAAATTCAGTTCTGTAGGCACAAGTCTGGGCACCTGCTGGCACTGGGCTTACAGGTCCAAGCCCCTTTGCTCTTAAAGAAGTAAAACATTCCATCAGAGTGAGGAATTGGATATTACTCAATGTGAGAAACAGTTGCAGGATTTCACTCTGAAATGTGATCAAGAAGTTCTCTTGGTGTCATAGAAGGAATGCACCGATCATGCACCGCACACCACTTAATCCTGGTATCTCCCCTTCCCCTTCCTTTATCTTTCCTCCACCCTCCAAAACAAAATTTTCCACTTGATCACGAAGGAAGTGAGGGAGCCTGGATGCTACGCCAGGAGAGAAAGCTAGAGGAAGGGCTGGGTCACTTAGTCAAGCAAAGGGGAGGAAAAGGAAATGGTCAGTGAAAAATAAGGTTCTAAATACAGGGCTTTGGACTAAGAAATATGTTGAGACACTTCTAAAGAATAGTGGAAAGGGGATAATATAGGCAAAGCGATTTATTTGTATGCAATTAGTAACAGGAACTTTCAAAGTCTGTGGCCTTATGTGAGACCAACTTACAGAGTGCCAGTTCTCACTATGTATTGAATCAGAAATGCCAATAATCATGAAATCCCTGGTATCCCTTCACCCCACTGTCCACCCACATAGTGGCCTGCCTGCAATGAAGCTCACTAGTTGACCATAAGTCCATTTTGATCAGAATCCTTCCTGATGCCTTCATCTGTGATAATCTGCCTTGTTGCAAGACCCTCTGTTGTGGCTTCTCTCTCCCTCTCATACAGGATGATTTAGGCTGTCTACATTCTGACAGTTTAAAAAACATACAGCAACAAAAGGAATTGATTGCATCGTATCCACTGTCCACATTGCATATGTATATTTGAGCCTGTTTATTTAAAAAAACCCTAATAATTGTTGGTCTTTATACTGTGCAAACATACACTAACATATTTCATGTTAGGCTATTGTAAGTTAAGTAGTCTTTAATTCAATTTTTCACATTTTCCTTGTTTTATGTGTTGCTTTTAGGCTATTTCTTCAGTTAGCATATTTTCTGCCTGTAGTTCTGTGAACAACTATAGAAGGCAAGCAACCTGTTTGTGAGCATGTTGGGCTTTGTAGGTGTATTGCTCTCACTTTGTAATGCTGAGAAGACTCACATGGGGCAGAAAATGAAAACCTTTTACAAGTTCTTCAGTCAGGAATGCTGGTGTTTTATATCTGTATTGCCATAGCATGGAAACTCAGAGAGTGATGGTGAGTTGGGCTGGTTGGGAAGAGCTGTGGCATCACAGACAGTGGAGTCCCTCTGCCAGCACTCTGGCTTCCCAACAAATTCTGCTTTTAGGGATTGGCAAACAAGAGCTGAAAAAAAATAGTAACATTGTTATTTTGAGATTTGATGACGACTACATTTTTCCTAGCCTTCGGAGAACTGTGAATATACAGATGTGCTGAAGCACTTACTCATTTCAAGTCATGGGGAAGGGTTAGTAGTTGAAGACTTACTGGAAAGGTCTCACAATGCCAAGTAACTAGGCAGCCCAAATCCCTTATAGCTTCAGCCTTAAGGAGATTTTTTACAGGGTATCAGTGAAAAATCATTGAGCAAACAAAAGGCATTGTCCCTTCCTGTGTTAAGTTTGGTTCATGAATAGGATTTGTTGCCAGTTCCTGCAGCCTGCTATTTCAGAGCCTTCTGGGATCATGAACAGGCAAAACTGTTATGTATCTCATGAAGAATTGAAAGGGCAGGCTTATTTCACCTTGTCCTTGGAACTGCAGGTTGAAGATAAAATGGCTAAGATGAGGCGTTTTTACTGCTTGAGAATTCAAGCATGTGTCAATACTTGCAGGTTTTAAACATTCACTGAGTTTTGCAAGATGAATAGCGGACACCACTCCTTGATGTCTGCTTTCATTGCTTTTACACAGCTCATTTGCTTACAGTGGACTCTGATTTATACATCCTGATCAGCAAGCAAAAAGCAGACGCTGTCTCACCTAACCATGAAAGATAGCCAGGGCACACACAGCTCTGTGGGATAAAGAAGAAGAGAGGCTGAAGGGCAAATATTGAGGGGAAGCATCTTTCGCCCAAAGGTCTTCTTAAATATATCAAGGCAACTTCCCCATTTCCTTCAGATACATAAACAAGAACACCATGTTTAGTGGCTGCAGGAAGTTTTTGGTTTCTTTCACTTCCTGGGAAATTACTTTTCTTCATTCTTTCTTTCCTGTAGCAACAAAGCTCTGCTAACAGATTCTTCCCTAGTGGTTCACCCTGGTAAGAAACAATTGTCAGGTCATTCTCTGAACAAAGTTAATTGGGATTGTTTACAAGTGTAGATAACATCATTGCATTTTCACAGTTCCCTTTCTATCCATGAGATTTCTTTCTGAAGTGATGGCAGTAGGCATAGTCACCAGATGTAGCCCTGTGTCATCTGTATTACATGTCATCTAGCTGAAGATGCTCATACAGGAGCATCTTACCTGACTCTGCCTCACACATTTATTTGCTTTAACTTCTTATCTATAAATGCAGGGGCAAAGTAAATTTTTAAGGTCATAAACAGTCAGGGTGAAGAGTAGGACAGAGACCTGCCTTTTATTCTAGTGCTTGAATTTGAAGTCAAAGGTTTCCCAAACTGCTGCCTGAAGAGGACTGGGTTAATTAGTATAAGTCCTCCTTCTGTTGTTTCCAGCTGCTTCAAAAAAACCCTCAAAACTTTTGACACCTAGCAACGTGGAAATATATACAGCAGCCAAAGAAATGGAAGCCAAGCTCAACCATCTCCCCTCCTCCTCTTCCTCAGACTTCAGGGGAGAAAAAAAGTAATTTTCAGGTCCACTGGGTATATGTACCCGTCAGCAATTATCAGAAGTACCACAGACAGCAATGACAGGGAACATTAATTTTCTTGAAGCTGCTGGAAACAATATCTTTAACATTACAGACATTTATTCATATCACTGCACTTTCCAACTACTTTTTTGAGTTCCTGTGAGTTGCTAGGGAGGTCATGAATGTGAATGAGAGATAGGCATATGGCGGCAGCTACGAAAGAAAGTAAGTGTGGGCAAGCTCCCTACTGAGGTGTGATTCACTTGATCAGGATGTTCCCAAAGAGTTCATAATCCTTTGATTGTCCATGTTTCATGGATAAAAAGTTGGATAATTAGAACAGATGTCATTAGAAGATAAGACAAGTTCATTGTCTCTAATGGAACTTGATACAAATTTAGTTCCTTTTCACTGTCCTTGTTTCAAAATAAAATGTTGGAAATGAAAGTTCAATTTTGACTCTTTCTCTCTATTTTCTCTGATTTGGCAGAATTCAGTTCTGTTTGCAGGTTCCGTTTTTAAATGCTTACAAACATCCAGATTCAAAACGTGGGAACAAAGACTTGATAGTTATGACCTTACAAGAACTAGAAGGTGTCAGACATCCTGAAACCTCTTCAGTTTTGGAGGTGAGCAGGTATTTGAAGGAATGAGTTTCACATTGTGAAATTGTAGTCCACTTCAATACTTTCTACTAGTAAAGTGAATTATTTTGCTTGCACAATAAATACATTTGATTGCTTTCAAGAAAAAAGCATTACTCCTTTAATGGAAATAATTTCAGGAGGGCCTTTAAGAAAACCGATTGTTTTTATGCAGCTGCTTGCCTTGAAAAGTAGCAAAAATGTTCCCCAAAGTATTATTCCAGGAAGACCGAAAGCATGTGCCACAGCTGGTAAAGATGTAAAGAGAAACGGTTCCATGAAGGAAGGCTAGGGCTTTTCTCCCCACTGCACTGGACTGGCAGGATAGGAAATAAACCTCTTGCCAGTGGGATCTCTTCAGGAGGGAAGTGTCTTTTCTTGGAGTTCCAGAGAGAGTAATAAACCAGCTCTCACCTGGAAGTAAGGTGTAGCTGGGTATTGCCATACAAGCAACAATAAATGAAAGAAGTTTATCTTTCTCATGTTCATTCTGGAAGATATCTGATATGCAAGGGTCATGGGTTGAAATGACATCACGTCCTCAGGGGAAGAAATCCTGGCTTACTCCAGAGATATGCAGAGAGAAGGGTTTCTGTAATATGTTTCAAAGTAATCTATGTTAATAGAATAAAAAATTTTTCAAACTCTAAATGAAGGGACTTAATTACCTGGTGTTTCATTAAAAAGAGAGGTGCACAACATTTTCTATTATGGAAACGGTTTTCACCCTTCCAAATGAGCCAATATTTGCAAAAGAATATGGGTCAGGGAATTCTAGAAGCATGAATTTCTCAATAAAATGCCCTGTGTGTTCTCATTGCTAATCTCCAACATCTCAGAACATACCAGTGCATCCTGCTGCCTGACATTGCAAGGGCATTTGTTCACGTAAAATTTGAACCCATTCTTTATAAACAAGAGGGGGCTGTTTAGTTTTGTTTAGTTTTTAAAGATTTGTAATGTATGATAAGCATACCCCAGCGAGCTGGAATAAATTCCCTGTGGAGTTCAAAGTCATTGTTGGTTTATCCTTTAATCTAGAACTGATACCAAGAAGAAGTATGACTGTAAACACAGCTGAAATTAATTAAGATATCTTCTTGGTTAAAAAGGAAAGTAAGGTTTGGGCTGGCTTTTTATGTTTTTGAAATAAAATAGAAGAAAACAAAGCAATTCTTAAAATTCTTTGATTAGTAGCTGAATAACCAAAGTGACCGTTCATATATAGGAAGATTGAGGCAGGTAACCTCCTAATTATTGTGGAAAATATTAAACCAAGCAGGTTTTGGAGGAAACATATGTAGCTGCCACGCACCATGGCCAGCTCTTGCTAGATCTGACACATGTTAAGAAACATGGTTATTTTAGGACAGAACCTGAAAAGAGCTAACAGTAAACCTTCACTTCACAGGATATTTTTTTTTTTGCATGCCTCAATCTAAGATCCCTGCAAACTGTATCTGACACTTCCTGTTTGTGGTAATCCAGATGGGAAGCACATTTGGTGTAGGTGTTCCTAAGGTAGCTTTGTGCTTGCTAAAATAACTACATCTGGTAGAGCTGTGGGGGCTATGTAGTTTTATGTTGGGGCTGGGGTCCCTCTTGGGCATGTGGAGATGAAGCTGCCACAGCTATGCTGGCAGCACTGAAGAGGCATGCTTAAAGATTATTGGGATATGTCTGCACAAGTTGCAGTGCCACTACCTCACCCCGTAGACAGATTGAAAAGTGTGAACCCCACTCAAACCTCTGTTGCAAAGGCATTCAAGTTAAAACCATTTCCAAGTTGGTTTTCTGTGAGCTGTGCTATTCTTACAAATCTGTAGAGCATGTCCTGTTGCTGATCTCCAGTTCTCCAGCGCACCTCTTATGCCAAGGCTCACAAATAGATCTTCTGAGCAGCACTATCCCGCTGTCTGCTGAAGTGCCAACCCAGTGGTGCACTGATCCACTTTCCAGGCATAAAGGTAGTGGGGCAAGCTAAGTTCTCACCTAGCACGTGTGTTTCCTTGTCCTATATAATTTTTGTACCTCAGTTCTGAGATCAGTCAAGCTGTACGTGCCTTCTGCCGTTCTGTTTGCTGAGGAACATGTAACATGTTGGGGAAGTATGTAATAAAATTGCTTGTTGACTTTATAGTACAGGAAGCTTTTCATAAAAACAGTCACCTAGAAGAAGAAAAGCAAAGTAGTATGAGCAAAGTACCTGAGTGATGAGGACTATGAATTAGTCATATTTACTGTAGGATGTCATATTTACAGTAGGATGTGTTCCTTAGATAGGTGTCCGTGGGTGCTGTTCTCTGTGAAATGTATGTGAAAGGTGTTGATGACTTGTTCATTTTCCTCTTACCTCCTGTCCTATGGACAGATGTCTTACCATGTTCAACTGTTTTCCCCAATTATCCCACTGCAGGCAATCTTTCTGGACAGCCCAGAATATTCTTCCACACAGATACCTTTGTACTACCAGAGGCATGGCCTCTGACTGTTAACTTTCATCAACTCCCCCCATCTCTCACTGTTTTTCCTTCCCTTCCCTCCTCAGATTGTTTGCTACTTGTGGCAACCATGTGGTTGTTTATGTAGATTGCTTTTCTGGTCAGCCTGCTGTGCAGAGCTGTCAATGTCACGCTGTTTCACATCACAAGGATGCGGCAAAAAGGAAGGGTATGCTTCTCTCCTAGCTGTATGTTAAATTCTGTTGATTGGGGTATGGATGTGAGTCACCAATTTATTCACAGTAGAGACTGACTACAAAAGTGAGGGAATCACAACTTGCAAACCTAGCAGGCACCTTTCACCCTGTTTTTGTAAGGCCAAGTAAGTATCCTCTAAAAAATTGTGAAAGAATTTCAGGGTTTTTTTAGAGAAAAAAAAGCGTGAAAGTTTGGAACAGTTAAGGTTTCCTATGTGTCTTGGTTTCTATCTATGCCTGAGCATTTCTATCTGACGAGAATTCTGCAGACAATAACCAGTGCAGTTCTGTAAAATAGGTATAGTGAGTAGTCATGCTGCTGTTTTACAACTGCTGAAGGTAGAGGTAGAGCTCAGGAATGACAGAAAAGGCTCATATTACCAGCTGGGCTGAAAATTCAGCAACACCAAATTTTTTGGCAGACTACACAGTCCCCAGATAGCATTTCAGTGAGAAACCAGTATTCACAGATGGACTAAAGAAACTGTCGCATTGTCCACTATCTTAAATTGTCCACACTCTTAAATTATTTAACAGACTCAACCAAAACATGTGATTGAAAGTCTATAAACAGCTTACCTTTTTAACTTTCAGGTGTTACAAAAACAACTCAACCAATTATATTCATGTTACTGCTTATTGTTGCCCATGGGCAGAGGCCCAGGGCTGTGCAATCTGGACAGTTGACAGTAATGTTGAAAAGATACCGTGGCATTACCAGACATTATGTTTGTCATGCTGTTTTCAAAGTAAACTGTTCATGGCATTATAGGAAGAGAGCAGCATTGCATTTTTGTTACAAATGTATGAATGTTACTTAAATAATTCAAAAAATTCCTAGAAAAATGGTAAACAACTTCCACTGTGACAAAGTAGCTCAGTATTGGATTGGTCATTCACCTCATAATTTACAAACAGTGAGTCAAAATTTGTCCCTTGCTACGCCCTCACAGTTCCACTGACGTCACAGTTTGTGACCTTCAAACAGTTGTATTCATAGCTATCAGTGATGCAATTAGGCAATGTAAAGATGGTGGTATTGTATGCTACCTCGATAGAATCCTTAGCTGTAATAGTAAGAGCTCTGATTATAACAATACAATTAGCAGGAGGCAGCAGCACTCAAAGTCACAACCACCATAGTTTTCTGTGGTGCTTTTGGTCAATCCAGGCTCCGTTTATTTATTTTTTCCATGGTGAAGATGGCCAACTATTTTCAGCCCCTTGAGATTAATTGGGAAAAAGGTCATCCAAGTTTCAGCCTGGTTTCCAGTCAATCCATTAAAAATTTCTACCACTAAAAATACCATTAAAAGTAGTATTTTATTTGTCTTTCTCCTTAAGCAAAAATTCAAGTATTTAAATGCTTCCTAGCTAGTAGGTCAGCTCTTATTTTGCCCTTTATAAGAACAAGAGACAAAATAAACCCCATGTCCATAAAACTGGCATACACGGTTTAAACTGGGGGGAGAGACCCCAGCATCCCCTCACCAGACTAGGGAGCATCTTGTTGCTTTGGCTGTTCCCAAGGGTATGTGAGGGATGGAAGGAAAGCCAATGACAGAGACTGGTATAGTTAAGGGGATTTATTGCTCTTGCTGACAGCTGGAGCTGTCATCTCCCACATCCTGATCCTTCCTCTAGAGACAACCGGAAGAGCACATCGGATCACTTGGAGTCATTACTGATTGCCAGTTGTGCCCTAGCAACCATGTGCTCTAGGCAATGCTGGCACCTTCCCATACCAAAACTGACCCCACTCAGAAATGTAACAAGAAGTCTCCATGCAAAGTCTTAAAATTCACCTGAATAGTTAAATATCCATAACACATGGTCCAGACTAAAAACCCCAATAAACATACTATATTTGTGTGGGATACCAGCTGTAGCTTGCAGCTGGTGTTCTGGAGAGAGGATAGTGTGAATAAATGGCTTAGCTGCAGTAGGAGCCACCAAGCGCTTAAATTATCTTGTGTATAGGTCAGTGGGAAAACAGGGTGTAAAGGGTGTAAGTTCCATTCCAGGGCTCTACTTAAGCTATCTTCAGTGAAGCCATCTGAGCATTGAAGTGCTCTGAGGGCAGTGTGTGTGACTGCCTGATGTGTTCGGTTCCATTATCTCCATTTTTAATGGCTCCATAATGATAAATCCCCATGTCTATTATTTCTCTCTTTCAGAGAATATTAAGAAAAATAGCCTCCTGTTCTAGAGACTACAGAGTAGTTTTGGAAAAACTGATAAAGAACAACAGAACCCCTTGAAATTAAGACCTTTCCAGTTGTCAGTATGTCTCTGACTTCCGTATCAGCCTTTTCTAGGAAACTTTAGGTTTATAATTTAAAGTCATAAATATTTGTATTTTCATGTTGTTGCACACTCTTTCATGGCATTTAACATGTTCCAGTTTGTAAATACAAGCTGTTACAGGAATCCTTAATATTACTTATTGGAACAGATTTTTCATGAAGTTTGCAATAAAGTGGCTTGTCAGTCCAAAGTATACAGTTCTCCCACAGCGCTTGGGACATTGCGTCTCCTTGCATGCCTGCTGTCTCTAATGGAGTCAAAGCAGTTCTGGGTCATTCACGGTGGATTAGTTTAATTTGGGTGTGGAGTAATTTTTAAGATTACATAAGGAACTTCAATATATGTGGTCTATATTTAGAATAAAAAGCTAGCCAAACTCATGTGCCATGCTAACAGGTGATTCAAGGCCATAAAGTGTATGGAACTACCCTGAGTACATTACAAGTGATTTTTTTTTTTTTAAATGTGGGTGCTTCATTTCAATGCTTTTAAAGATTCTTGAAGTTTGACGAAAAGTTGACTTAAGTGTCTTAAGCTGACCACCCAAAAACGTATTATTTCTTTTTTTAAGGTAATTTTTGAAAGCTGTTGCAATCTATACATATTTTCTGGGTTTGGTCCTTCAAAAGCTTACAGTATAATAGGGTTTTTTTGTCTTAAGCATTTTATAAATGCATAGAAAGTCATGCTTTCAAAAAATTGACAATTCAACTCTTACACCATTATTTGGTAGGACAGCAAATGAGAAACTCAAGTATGGAAAGTTCAGCTGGCTACATCATGGTCATAAATCTGGAAATAGCAGTACTAGAAAGATTTCCCAAACCATTTCCATCAGCTGCAAACTTAATTCCTATGTATCTCTGTTCTCTTAAAATGAACGTTGCTCATAGATATTTGCCCACCTGATAGATTTCAGATGTCTATTGGAATATTGACAAATTGAGATCTCCAGTCTTAAAGATGTCTATCAGTAAAAGTCATTGCTATGGAATGATATGGTTTTAATTTCTGTGGAGATTTGGGGTTTCCCAGTATATTAACTCAGTTCCCCTGTTTGAGAGGTTAAAGTAAATCAAGAGATGTTTACTTTTCACTGATACATGGTGTTGGTATTCTAGCTGGAATGTTTACTGGCTGCCAAAAGTTTATTTATGTGCTGGTTGTTTTGAGCGCACACTTGAGAAATGAAACTTCAGGCCTTTTTAAAAAATATATGCATACTTAACAGCAGCAATCCCATCTGCTTCTTCCCAGCTTCAGCAGTATTTTATGCCATTATCTGTCAATTCCTATAATTAATGTCTCCACCCGACGAAAAGCTGGACTACTGTTCTTTGAATTAGGATCAATCAGTACTGGTAATTTTATATTTTTCCCTGTCAGACATTTTACAGATTCTGTGTCTTTCAAACAAAATGCTGTTCAATTTAAGTTCAAGTGTCCTAAAAAAAGAGCTCTGTTTGTTAGGGAAAACAGCTTCCTGTGTGGAAAGCAAAGTTCAGCAGCTGGTAATGGCGATAGTGTATCTATCTGATCACTGTGAAATGATGAACAAATCCATAATTTTAACTGTTTGGAATAAGGGCTGCCACAGAATACAGATGTTAGAGTAACCAAAGCCCATGTTTTAAGAAAATTACAAATATATTCATCTTCTGGTTTATGTGTGAGTCAGCAACAAAAAAACCCCAAACTCCTGTAGAATTCTTGCCCCTGAGCTGGCAAGATGGGTAAAGAACTTCTTCCTGCGCACAAATCCCTGTCATTACACCCTTCAACCTTTACAAAGTCCATTTAACAAACATGTCTCACATGCCGCCTATCCAAATGGTTGGAAGGATTTCAGCAATTCTTCTGCTATCAGTCACTTTTTCATTTTGATGTATCTTGCAAGGGAAGGAGAAAAGGCTAAGGATCTGCTAGTCTTCCTCTTGCCCTCAAAGTGGAGATGACAGAAGGCTGCATTTTTCAGGCCTTAAGGGCAGAGCTAGTTTACTGTGTGACTACTAATAGTCAGTATTAAATGAAATCCAAGATGTTTTGCTTTGAGAAGAAAAGATATTTCCCCAGGCACCCAAAAAGGGTAATACAAATATGATTAGGAGTTGTAAACTGAACCATTTTCCTCTGCTCTACATGCACAAAGACTCCTCAAAGTCAGTAGGGAGTAAGAGGGGTATGATGGAAGAAAGCAAGTATGTCCTACTGGGACCTAGCTGGTGCCTGCTAGAAAGAGTAAAGAGGTATGTTTGGAGCCTGTTAGGAGCAAAAATAGGAGTTAAATTTCTGTAAACCCTGCATCATTCTGAAGTCTGGATGAGCATTCAGACATTTTGAACCATGGAAGTTGAGTATTAACTTCAGAATCTTTATGATTTTGTCAGAATAAAGGCAAACATAACATGAAACCTATTATTTTTCTTCACTGGTCAAAACAGTGCTTACTCCCCTTCCACCAAGAACTGCTTGCTTCTGGTACCACTCACAAAAGCACATTTCCCTTTTCTTTCAGTGTCCTGCTGTCCATCATTCTCTGTATATATTTAATGTAAAAGGGTAATGTAGCTAAAATAAAATAAAATAGGAGTGGGTTTAAATGCCCATCTTGTTCTGTATTTGCTGCAGTACCTGTCACTTAGTGGGAAGGGAGTGGCGACATGAACGCGTGCAGTGCACTGACACACACTGCATGCATTGTCCTGCAGTGGAGAACTGCATTCATCCCTGGGAAGATGAAAAGTAGATCCTTTTTGTATCACTATTCCCATTTCCTGACCTTTTCAGTCATTAAAAATCTGTAGAAATTCTGAGTCAGACTTCCACTTCTCTGGAGATGTTAATTTTAATGAGGAAGAGAAAAGAATAGGATATTGTGTTTGCTGTTTGGCTGATAAAGATACCTCTTCTTCCAATGCTGATAAGGATTTCCTTCCTCTGATTAATATCTCTACCAGATGAGAAGCTGGACTAAAATTCTTTGAACCAGGATACTTCAATGCTGGTAATTTTATATTTCTCCCTGTGTTATTTCACAGATCCCACCTATTTCACGCAAAAGGCTGTTCAGAGTGTATGCAGATTATACAGCTAAAGCTAGAAGTTTGGAAAATAAAATTGTCGCCCTTCTTACATTAATCCTTTGTGCTTATTTCAAGTGAGCTCCTAAATGAGCTGGAGTTCAATGAGATTTATCACATAATTTCTCATGTTCTTTGGAAAATTCTTGCTTCTGGCCTTGTTTATTATAGAAAGTTTTATGTGGAATACTTTGCAGATTAAGCACATAGTAATTATGTGAACAAAATAAAATATATTTTCTTAGCCTTCTCCCATTCTAGCATAGTAGTATCTGCAAAAAGACTTCTAGTATAGAAAATCACTAAAAATTCCTACTCACTTCTCATTGGTTGCACTTTGTAACGCAACTGAAAATTTCTTGTCATTTGAAACTTGGCAAAGTTAAAATCTATAAACCTTACAGATGTTTTCCTAGGTTGCACAAAATATTGATCTACTTGCAGCTCTCAGGGGGGAGTAATGAACAGCTGCTCTTCAACTAGTGTGTCTCATTAGCTTTTCTTCACCAGCAACACAGGGTTTATGTACGATAAAACTCCTTGCTTTCTGAGAATCATGCATGCCAATTAAACTTGCAACACTTATTTTACACCTCAGGAAGGGTGTAAGCATCATGAATTCCTGCATTGATTGGAGCTCTGGGTTCTGCCCATGCAACAGACCTGTCTCGTCTCTTTAACTGTATTGAAAG
The DNA here is from genome assembly GCA_027574665.1 of Rhynochetos jubatus. Classification (NCBI taxonomy): domain Eukaryota; kingdom Metazoa; phylum Chordata; class Aves; order Eurypygiformes; family Rhynochetidae; genus Rhynochetos; species Rhynochetos jubatus. The sequence continues at coordinate 17,476,402 of CM050655.1, forward strand.
CCTGTATGCTTTCAGTCTAATCTAGAGGATGATTTGCACAAATAAACAATGCAGAAATAGATCCTGATGGCTGCAGTCACGCAGCTGTGTGAGGTTTATCTACCCAAAAACTTTCAAGGGTCAGATTTTTATTCTTAAATATGTACATTGAAATCTACATTTGTATTTATTATATACAAAAGATGCAGAATTAAGTTGCGAAGTTCAGTAATATGAACTGGGGAAAGAAGAAAAGATGATGTCCGTGCATGAGTTTCTTTTGATGTTTCATAGATGTTTGAATGTATAGTGAGGGTCTGCTGTACCTTATCTTTTAGAACCAGTGTTCCTATTGATGTCAAGAGATATGTAAATCAGATCTTGAAGTGTAACTATTTTACCAATAGACTTCATGACATGCCAGATCAGGATAAGAAAATCAGACATAATCCCCTGCAAGTACAGCTTAGTAAGCAACCTTTCCCATGTTTGTGGGCACAGTGATGATAAAAATCATCAAGGTGGATAGAGGTGTGCCTCTTTTGATAGTACTGGTGCCAGAGCACGGGCTGACTAACTATTTTCCATCCAATTATCAAATAATTCAAAGTCCAAGTTTTGCATGAGTGAAATACTGATTTAGTTGTACCAAACTCAGGGCCTGAAGAATGAGGTAGTACTTATTCCTCATAGGACTTCTTGACATTTCAAATATATAGGAAATAGCACAGCTCTCCTGAAGCATGTTAGTGTATCTACTTAGAAGGACATACTATATTGTCTCTTCTTGGTTGTCACCTTATTTGAACTTGAATCCACAGAAGAATATAGTCCAGATGCTTGAAACCCTATTAGTTGTCTCATTACTCACATGACTTGTTCCTCAGATCCAACACAGAACTAAGCTTTGTTTCCATATTCAGTACTTCTGATGGCAAGGAACAATTTTCAGACATATCTGTCCCTATGCACGTTTACTGGTGGCCACAGCAGCAAAATGATTGCAATAGCATGAGCGAGAGGGCCATCTAACATCAGTCAGATTTTCAACATATTTTTCAAGCTGCTTCCTTTATTTACACTATTGTAAATACGTTTATGCAATCATGACTTCACGCTAAGTCTGTCTTGCTTTACATAACTGTGGGCTGCGTTTCCAAACAAAGTAGGATGTGACTTAAGTATTTTTTAAGACTGAGTATGACTGTCAACCTTGTAAGGTCATCTGTATTCATTTCCTCTGCATAGATACTGCATACCGGACATTGTAGTCTCCCTTCTTCTATTATTTGCACTTTGGTAATGACTTTTAACCACTGGCCAAATTGCATTTTGCCTTTACTTTGAATTTACAGCTCAGATTTTGACTAATACATCCACACTCCTTTATGAACTTTGTGATTTTGTTAAAGGTTTTCCCCATCTGGCCTGCCTTTTCTAGTAACCCACTTCCATGGCATTGAAGCCTGATTTGGCACCTGTGCTGTTTCAAAGAGGCATTGCATTGGTATGACAGGGTGGTATTTGATCCGGTGTCCATGCTTACTCAATTTTAGTTAATTAAATTCTTTTAAAACGAATTGGAGCAAAATAGGGAAGTGTCAAAAAACATTTGCCCCATTCCATTACAAAGAATTATTTCGGCTACATGGTGGGGTTTAAAATCCACTAAAGCCACTCAGGAGTCTTTGACAACTGATACCAGTAAACTGAAATATAAATTATGACAGGCATTAAGAGGGAAGGTATCATTACAAATAATTCAGAAAATGGTTAATGTTGTAAAAAAAAAAAAAAAGAATCATGTGCCACCTTAAGTTTATTGGAAAAGGCAAGCCCGTGTCCGATTTGGTTAGTCTAGTGGCTCACACGGTGGTAGGAAATACAGTTAGGAAATTGAGACAATTACTGTGATTGCAAACCAGCCTTCTGTATCTATCTTCTGTATTAACTCTGGAGGGAGAGAGAGAGAGAGACCTGTCTTGGACTGGCTTTCTCATTGTAATACATATGAAAAGTGATATAACAAGAAGAGGGGTGCCTGATCAAATGAGTAGTTTGGAAAGAAGTAGGGCTGTTAGGAGGTGAGCAGCATCTGAAACCTTTGAATGAACTTTAATATGAAGTACTGGAATGCTAAAAACAATGCTGCTTCTCAATTAAATTTGCTGCTGCTGAAGAGGGTCAGAATTGGTAAGTATTGTTCTTGTGCTGAAAAATATTCCAAGGTTAATTCAGAGTATTGTATACCAAAAAAACGTAACCTCTATTCGCAACTATTATTTGAAATTGTAGCTAAACCAGAGAGAACACTGGAAGATGATGTTCTCAGGGGATGAAAGAATCCAGGTTTTGGAGGGTAAATCTTGCTTCTGTTATTTGAGAGTTCTTTGTGTCCGTAGAATCAGGAATGAATATGAACCAGATGATGTAGTTTAACATGTTAAAATTTTGATTTTAATATCCTGGAGAAGTTAAATAATCATGTGGTAAGAACCAAAAAATATTTAGAATGGAAAAAAAATGAATGGCTTTGTGGATCTCCCGTCTTTCTTCCCCCATACTGGCATAGTTACGGTTATTGATGTGGAACTAAACCGTGATTACACTGGTTTGTTCTGTCATGGAAATAGCCTTCCTCTCAGATTTGGTTTCAGCTGTTGGTTTTTCTGTTAATTGTTCATGTAAAGCTGCATATTTTAGGGACATGTTCAGAGGCTTAGCCTAGCCTAGGAAAGAAAGTAATTCTCCCATAAATTATGACTATATGGAGTATGCTGTCCAGTTGTTCAGTAGTTTTAAAAGCTCAGTATTGATTATACAAGTCTTTCTCGCTTCTGTGTTAAATATAGTGGGATAGTTTGAAGTATCTTGAGTGCAATTCTGGCATTGCTTGATGCAAATTTATGATTATAACAATAAGAATGTAAAGAAAAATGAGTTGAAGAGGACAAATGGTGTTTGTTTAATCAACATTGTAAATACTGTAACACAGAGAAGCACATTTGTTTGTGAGATTTCACTCAAATACTTTTCAGGTATTTGTGAAAATGATATGATATGTTCGTAACACAATGACTACATCTGAAGAAATCAGAACTGACTCATGAAATATTTGCAAACCAAAAGAGCCTTCAGTGTAAACATTACAACCGAACCTATTCACAGTGCAGTGCCTCTTCTACTGGGCTATAATAGACTTCTTGCCGTATGCAAAATCATTGGATTTTCATGGTAGCCATTGATACAGTTAATATTTAAACCACCTTGTGAAATACTTTGTTCTCAGACACAGGTAATACAATGAAAAAACCAGATGTTTCAGACTAAGACTCCATTCAGAAAAACTTGGGAACACACACTCAAAAGTTAAGACATGCTTTTAAAAGTCTGAGACAAATCTGGATTTTATTATTTGAACTTCTGCACAGGTGAAGCAACTTTCCTTTGCCTTTGTCAAATGAACTTGGGTTATACTGAATCTCAAGAGGCACAAATAGTCTACTGGGCTGCATCTGGCATGCTTACAAGTTACCTGCCTTCAGCTTGTTTCAACCAGTTTAGCCAACGGAGTCCTGTGGTTCCTAAATTCTGCTCAGTTCGTTTCTGAGATTGCCCAAGAGCCCTTTTAATGAGTTTTATAAAAGAAAGCCTGGCTTTTTTCCAGGGTATAATGCAGATGTGCTGTAGTTTACTCGGGAATTTAAACAGCTCTCTATGAGTCCATGTCCCCAGTATTGTTCTTGGCACTGTTGTCAGAACTGAGGTTGCTGGGTCTCTCTTCTGTAACCATCTCTGGGTTTCTGTGTTTTATTACTTTGGAGGCCTTGTTTAGAGAACCATTCCTGTTCATCAACTTCTCTATTAATATCCTTACATTTAAGAACATAGCATATGTTTAGAATTTCTTGTATAATCACAAGTTTTGATTGATCTGAAGAGACAAATAAGAAAGTTCATTCAGAGTGGTTATTTCAGATGCAGAAAGGCATGCAAAAGTTGTCACATTACTATACCACTCTTTCGTGTCTTACAACTGTCTTCATCAAATTGAATGAAGGATAACTGTCTTTTCAGACAGATTTTTCTAGGCAGTAGAAGCTCTGTCCACACTGGTGTTCTCTCTTGTCCTGCCAAGCACACAAGAGCTCCCTGACTGCAGGATTTCAGTCCATGTTCCCTATCAGAATCCAAGTTATTGTACTCCTTGTTGCGCTTGCACTGTCTAAAGCTGGTTGCTTAGCAGATGGTGGGAATGTCTCTGTTTCCTTCCCATCTGCAGCCTGGTCTTTGCAGGTTTATAATCAGTAAATGAGGTTCAACTCCTTGATCCCAGTATCCTGAACCCTGAGTCTGGATGAGATTTATATATACACTTTATTTTTTTTGTATTTTGAATCCTCAGTCAGTATAGAAATGGTCCCATAAGGATCTTCATTCTAATAATACTTCCAGCTGTGAAAATGTCTTTAATTTCAGATGTTCTCATGTGGAAAATGTGTTTATTAAATCAAATATCTTACGTTATGCAAGTCATTGGAGTTCTTTTAGCAATTATCGCAGCCATTTTTACTAAATGGAAGACAGTGAGGAGTGGTGCTTTTCCTGGTTTTCAGATCCTTTTGAGACTTCATGACTACTGGAGGCATCTTCCAAATAAAACCAAAATAAAATGCTGCTAAAGTATTGTTAATTCTAAAAGCCATATGCAATTGGAGTAGCTGATATGCATTCCAGCCAATGTACTATTTTTTGATACACTGGCAAGGAAAAGACTGTTTTAAGTATCTTGTAGCATATCTGTTTTAGTGACTTTTCTTGGACAGTCATGGTTTTAACCTTGCAGTATTCCCAGGAAACAGGCATTGTTGAGGCATAGGGAAATTAGGTACAACTGCAGTCATAGTAAATTTAAGAGCTTAACTATTTGCCTGAAGGCAGCGTGTCTCACAGAGGCTTCAGGCTGTGTATTGGATTATAATGCTAGGCAAGGAATTAAATTCTGGAAGGAGTAATGTTTCTTAAAATGATTTGCAGTTAGTGTCAAACACTTCTCCATTTCCATAATAGGCATAAACCAGAGAAATTATTTTTTTTTGTTGGACAGAAGGAAGTCATGTCAAAGATTAAGGAGGAAGAGGATGATTTGCTTGTGGTTCTTTTTCCCATGTTAGTATTTTTATGTTTGTGCATGCCATAACAGGAATTGATAACATTCACATCCTCACGTGGTCTCATGAGAAGTAAATCATATGAGAGGCAGAGTTTGTACATCACTTTTTTAGATTTGTTTTCTTTTATAGTCTTAAGATCAGGAATGATCCATCTACAATACAATGTCCTGTGTTACTCTTTCTTTCATTAAATTATGAAACTAAGCCTATTTGAAAGAACCTTAGGTTCATCTCTATCCAAAAGTAGGGTCACTCTATCTACGATGCTGTTCCACCTGCTTTAAAAAAACTATGATAATGGAGGCAGTGTATCATCATCAATTTATTCTAATGAAAACTCGGATAACAGTTGCTGCAACTAAAATCCATTAGTTCTTGTCCTGTCTGCCATAGGCATTTAAACATTTTATTTCTACACTCCTCATGTACTTTAAGACTGCTTTTGCATCCCCTCTTCTGCCCTTTTCTGTGATTGATGCAGTGTATCTGACCTCTGCTCAGAGGCAATGTTTCTCCTGAACCTCTAAACACACTAGTTGGCCTCCTCCAGTCTCTTGAGAACCTATTGCTGCACCCCATGTTTCAGCTGAGGCTTTACGAGTACCTAAGTGGATAGAGAAGCAGGATTATTTCATGTGTCTCTGGTGCAGACACCACAATACAACGTCTGCATTTTTCACAAAAGCATGTTATTGACTCATCTTCAGCCTGTGAATGACCATAACCCTGAGATCTCTTCCTGCAGAACTGCTGCCAGGACAGTATTATCTCAGTCAGTGCCGTCTTCTCGTCAAAGCTCATTTTCTTGTATTGGCCAAAAGAGATTGGCATTCTTTTTTTTTTTTAATTGTTTTTCTAGTTTGTCAAGATTGCCTTAGGTTCTAAGTTGACCAGTATTTGAGCCCTGCATGTTAAATAATGATAACCTCTATTCCACTCTTCTTGCTGTTTTGAAAATATTGCACAGTCCTGGGCCAAGGACAAACTAGTTTTTACAACCTCACCCAGTGAAACCTCAATCCATATCAACTCAATGGCAGTTAAAACAAAAACCAAAAAACTGGTTTCTCTGGTTCGCTTCAGGGAGCATTTAGTGTGCCAGGATAAGAAATCTGCTACTTGTCCATCACGCAGGCCAGCCTGCAGAGGCTGTGCTACTGATGTCTGAGGAAAGGAATGCAAAGAGCTGCCTCCATGTCCGAATGGAATTCAGGTACAGCTCTGGGTTGTCACTGCTGCAGTGGCTCTCCTCTTCACAGTGGGCACACTGAGCTATAAATGTTCACACAGAGGACTCATTCTTTCTCAGGTCTTCAAGTACCACAAAGCAATAGGTGTCCTTGGCAGACAAAGGCAGACTCACATTCTGTACCCATAAGCTCTATAAAAATGTGAGACTATTTAGAATCACTGACAAAACTGTCCCACAGTTCATCTGATGTTCGGTAACGTTAACTTATCAGTTTTAACACTTAAAGTGTAGTGTATAAAAAGAGGAGGAAGCTGATTCCTCCTGAGCTAATTTCCCTGAGACTTTTGGGTATGCATATCAATTTGCTCAGTGCTTAGCGCTGTGTACGCTGTGGGGAGAAGAGGTATTGATTACAGCAGAGAATCCAGTCTCAAGATCTGTGTTCACTATTGGCTCTTGCTAGTCTGGCTCAGCTTAGGGAAGTCATCATACTTCTGTGCTTGTATTTTCTTGTATGACAAAAACAATGCCAGAAATGTGAAAATGAAAGGACACTTGAGAGGTAAAGTAGCTTCCTTACTGAGATAATATTAGGTATAAGCAGATACAAACACTTATAAATTCCTGAGACACATTTGTATTCAAATCTCTGGTGAATGGGGTTTAAAACCTCCCCTGCTTACTTAAAGAGCATTTTCCATGGTATTCCAGTGCTTGTACTAACCCTCAGCTTCTGCATATTGTACTTACTTATGTTTTCCTACTGCTAAAGATGGAGAAGAGTTCATCACTATTCTTTTTATAACATCCTTTCATATATTAGAAGCCTTTTACCTTTGTGTTTCCTCATGGTTCTTCATAGTTTTCTCTCTTCCAGACTCTATCAACCCAATTTCTTCAACCTTTTCTGTTAGGGCATGTTTTCTGGTTGATTTATCATTCATGTTGCCCTTCTGTGGACTTTGTCCACTTTGCCTACATCTTTGTTTTGTCTGTCTTTAAAGAAATACCACACCACCAGCACTCACAATCATTGCATTCTCACCTCCCTTCTCTAACCCACAACAAAACTGGCAAGCTGAGATCTACATTTTTTGTTGTTATCACATTATTGATACCTATTCAGTGTGTGACATTTTGCCCAAGTGCTTCACTGCTCTTCTGCTAGTAAGCAATTATTCTTCATTTTGAATGTGTGTGATTTCATTCTTCCTTCTCAAGGAAGTTTGTGTTGCCCTTTCTTGAATTTCATGTCACTGTGTTCAAACTTTCTCTTACCCTAATCAAAATAATTTTGAAAATTTGTCCTGCTCTGCAGAGTGCTTGCAATTCGCCCTTTTTTTTTTTTTTTGCACTGTGACAGATGTCATCCAAATTGTTAATGGAAACATTGGCTAGTACCAGGCCTGTGGGAATGGACTTAGACGGGTTCTCCAATTGCCAGCAAAGCAGAGATGGCTGCTGTATGTATGCTTTTTCATATAGCAGGTCTACCCCATAGCAGCGTCCGTCTAGACTGCATTTCACTAGTTGCCCTATGAGAATATCCTGTGGGATTGTGCTGGAAATGGATCTATTCCCTCTCCTTTGAGAGGTCAGTAGGTCTCCTGTAAGAAGAAGGAAACATGGTTTGACATGGTTTGTTCTTGACAAAGCTGTGTTGGCTCTTGTTAGCAGGCTTTAGGCTTACCTGGGAGCAGAATAGATTTCTGCAATGAACCCGAATGAGACGTACTTAAGAGCAGATGCTACTCCAGTAGCACAGGGTGTTATCTGAAGCCACTTGTGCAGTTTATAATTACATGACTAAGGAGGTACTGCTAAATACCTAGCAGCCACACGGGATGAAAACATATGGAGGCTGAGGGAGTATTAGGGGGAAACTCCTCTTTTCCTAGCCTGTTGCCATTCCTGTGGAGATGTAGATTTTATAATCCCTGTTGGAGAGGATAGTGGGGGATATAAATAGCCTGACCATCTGCAGCCATACCCTTTTGCATTCCCCCTTGCCTGTTAGCATCATCTCAACCTAGAGCTTTGGGGAGCTGCAGGGTGGCACAGAGAGTTGGATTAACTAGCTCTGTGGAGCCCAGTAGTTTCAGGAGGGGAAGCAGTTTTGTGGGGCTACAGACGGGATTGGGGAAGATTCGCTGCATACCTGCAGGGGACTGGAGGGGTAGGACTGTCGACCAGCAAAACAAAGTGAATGTTAATAATTTTTTCTTCAGTTTTCATCTCTGCTCTTCCAAAATTAAACATTGTTTTAAATTTGGGATTATTTTATAATCATACCATTACCTTATAATCAAGTCACTATGGTATGAATGCACTGTATAATTAAAATGCATATTGCTTTGGTTCAAGAAATCATGCCTTTTCAGGCCTGCCTGTAAGTCACATATTGGAAATGAAAAATCTGCTTAAATGCATTTCTAAACCAGGGTTTATGCATTGAAAGTATTTTAATGAAAAAGAAAATATCTGCAGTGTTTATACTTCATCACGATACTGACTAACCCTGTCAGTTTTAGGAATTCCTCCTCAAATTCTCTTATCACCTATTGACCATGATAGAGTAGAAAGAATCTGACTATTTTTAGCAGCCTAAACAGCCATGCTGGGCATAAAGTTATCAAAACTCCTGAACATAAATACCATGAAGTTGGCCTGCTAACGCTGCAATGGCTGGACAAGTGCCAGCACTGGCACTGGCACTGGGACAGCCAGACATTCAGGGTAAAAGTAGTTTATTGTAGAGTGGCTACAATGCAGTGAACACCATATGTAGTGTAGCGGAAATTTTTGTTGCCTTCATCCATATTTGCCTTTGCAAGCCATGACAGCTAAGCAAAGACAGGAGGTGAGGCAGTAAAACATCTCAATGAAGGATGGATACGATTTTTTAAGTCTTATGTTCATGTCCATATTCCGGGTTTTTTTGGTAGCCCCTGTTCAAAAACGCACTTGACGTGTTTCCAGCCATCATTTTGAGAACAGACATTGGGTCATCAGTGACTTGTTTCCAAATATTGCCCCAACATCTTTTCACAGTGGAGATTCACTATTTCTGTTATTACCATTGTGTGATTGATCTCCTTAGTCACAGGCTGTCACGTCTTTCTACAGACATGGGGAGGAAGAGATCAAATCACTGCACAGTTGGACCCCCTCCCCATCTCCTGAGAATATTTTTTCACAGAAAGAGCTGGCCGTATTACAGAGTTTTTCAAATTCTTCTTTTCCGTATGTCTTGAATCAGACCTTGGCCAAAATAACCCAGCCAGTGAAAACAAGCTATTGTAATAGCAATGCAGCTGTCAGACGTAATATTAGGCCATGAGTGGCATTCTAGGTGGTGCTTCTAATTAATTGCTTCATTATTTCATTGTTAGTAAAGAGCTTTGGCCTAAGCCTTAGGGAACAAACCCTTTAAGGGACCGTGTCTCCTCCCATGTACAAGTCTGTTACAGTTACCAAGACAGTGTGCCAAATTTGCTCGACCTAAGTTTTGTCATCCAAACCATCATCCGGGCACTATTGGTCATTGGTAGTTCTGACATCAGTCCGTTACTGGGAAGAATCCCCAGTCTGCAGACATTGCAACAGACCTGGTGCATAGATGTGTTAATGATGCAGTAGCCCCTCAGTGACAGTGCAGTTAGAGGACACACTAATGAAGAACCTGTTACTGGCTAATGCAGGCAGCTCAGTGTAGCCTCAAAGGAGGGTTCATATATATATGTTGCTTTTTAATGATTTGGAGGGATTTATTTTTATTTTTTTTTTCCACAAGTGAATGTTACAAGGATGAACATATCCTAGTGCTGGTTATTTCCAGTGGAAAGGAGATAGTGGTCAAAACAAAGAATGAGCATGGTAGAGCACCAGATTGAAGAGCTCTGCGGCCTAAGAGGAAGCGTTCCTTCCTACAGGCCACCAAGGCTGGCAGTCCACACAAAGCACGTGTCTCTTTCAGAGACAACTTCCTGTTGTTAATACGTGGAAGTGGTCTTCTGGGGAAGTGTTGTGTCTGTCACAAGTTTGAAATCCTAAGGATTTGACAGGCAAAGTCTAAGGACAGCAGTCAGGACTGCATCAGAACTATTCTGGAAAGTGTTGCCAAGCATAGGAATGGGCTGCCAAGGGAAGTGGTGGAGTCACCATCCCTGGAGGTATTTAAAAGACGAGTTGATGTAGTCCTTAGGGACATGGTTTAGGGTAGACTTGGCAGTGCTGGGTTGGTGGTTGGACTTGATGATCTTAAAGGTCTTTCCCAACCAAAACAATTATATGATTCTATGATTTTATGATTCTATTCTGGAAAATTTGGTTTCTAATTCACTGCAGTGCTTAGATTGCCTTTTTTTGTTCTTTATCTTCTGAACATGTCACAGTTCAAACTTGCACAGGAAAGCCAGAGGTTCTGCTCCCAAACCCAGTTACAAGGCACTATACTTCTGGGAAAGGAGCGCATGAATCAATTAAATCGGTCACAATCAAATCGTGCAAGTCACTCTTTTCTCCTGAAGCTGAATACATGGAATTGCAAGAATTTCCAGAATTAGCTGCCCAGCAATGTTGCACCCTCACTTCCACTGCAGCAGCACAGACTCAAGGAACACTGGAAGGGGGAAAAACAGATTTTAATTTCAGAAATTGTGAAAGTTACAATAAAGAAAGCGAAAAAACCCAAGAATTTTGAGTTCATGCTGGCTCCAAGGCTCAAAGTCTGGTCATGTTTAACAAAACCATGGAAACATTTAAGTGGTTATGTAGACACCATGTCACAAAGTGGGCCCAAAGGAGTCTGTGTAGTAACTCAGTCTCCTTTCCTGGCTGGATGCTTCTATGAGCTAACTATGAGGGAGCAGCAAGACACCCCCCAGTTTGTCAGTATTGCCAAATTTCACAATTTCATGGCAAGACTTTCTGCGGTTGCTGTATTACTTCAAGGTTCCTTGGTGTATCGGAGCAGTGGAGAATCTCAGTTATATTTTTTTACCTTCCTGATTATTGGAAAAAGGCTTGAAACATGGATTCAGATAAGAAATCATAGGGCCCACAGAATACTGTATTTTGAAAATGTCATTAATTTAAGCAAAATCTTTTTTGAAAAGTATTTGAGGTGAGAATTTTGCTCCCCGTGGTCATTATCCTGATTGATGAAGCATATGATACACTATATTACAGCAGGGTAATGCCATGTCATCATAAGGTAATGATGCAAACTCTTGTGTATTGGGTTTGTGTGGTGGGGTTTGGTAGCGGGAAAGGGGCTACAGGGGTGGCTCCTCTGCGAAGCTGCTAGAAGCTTTTCCAACTCCAAGGGGGACCCACCTCTGGCCAAGGCCAAGCCAGTCAGCAACAATGGTAGCACCTCTGTGACTAACAGATTTAAGAGGGGGAAAAAAAACCTGCTGGGAAACCTGCAGCTGAGAGAGGGGTGGGATGTGGGAGAGACAACCAGGAGGACACCCAGGTCAGTGCAGAAGGTGGGGAGGAGGTGCCCGGAGCAGAGGTTCCCCTGCAGCCCATGGTGACAGGGCAGACTGTGCCCTGCAGCCAGGGAGGGTCACGGGGGAGCAGCGGCCACCCTGCTGCCCGGGGAGAACCCCACGCTGGAGCAGGCAGTTGTGCCCAAAGAAGCCTGTGACTCCTTAGGAAGCCCGTGTTGGAGCAGACTGCTCCTGAAGGACTGCGGCCTGTGGAAGGGACCCACGCTGGAATAGTTTGTGAAGGACTGCAGCCTGTGGGAAGAACTCACATGGGAGAAGTTGGTAGAGGACTGTCTCCCGTGGGAGGGACCCCACGCTGGAGCAGGGGCAGAGTGTGAGGAGTCCTCCCCCTGAGGAGGAGGGAGCAGCAGAGACAGCATGTGATGAACTGACCACAGCCCCCATTCCACGTCCCTCTGTGCTAATCCAGGGGAGGACGTAGAAAAATGAGGAACAAAGCTGGGACCAGGAAGAAGGGAGAGGTGGGAGAAGGTGCTTTAAGATCTGGTTTTCTCTCTCTTACCCTACTCTGATTTGATTGGTAACAAATTAAATTGATTTTTTTCCCCAAGTCAAGTCTGTTTTGCCCATGACCGTAAGTGGTGAGTGATCCCTTCCTGTCCTTGCGTCGACCCACGAGCCTTTCCTGGTATCTTCTCCTCCCCATCCCACCAGGGGAAGGAGTGAGTGAGTTGCTGCATGGTGCTCAGTTGCCAGCTGGGCCTAAACCACAACATCTTGCCAGCTGAAGACTGCAAACTTGAACTGGTGACCTGTCTTCCTCTCTTGGGCATTGGTCAGTAGAGCTAGAGAATGAGTTGATAGGGATGAATCTACTTTTCTGTGGATTTTGGTTAATTTTTTGTAAATCCCATTTCAAATTCAAACCCACCAACATTCCCATAAACATATTTCCTGAAGTCCTGGCCTTTGCAGCAATGTTTTTCAAGAACACCAAAGTGCCTATAATCAACAGACACCGCAATGAGTCACCAGTGTGATTCACTGACCTAGTTGTAGTGCACGGGATTATAGAAATGGGGCCAGATTTTCCTCTGCCACTGGGAGAGGGTACACTGACTGTCAGCTTCACTACACCAAAATGCGGGACTGGTGCTGGATGGTGGGTATTAGCGGGAACACACAGTCTGTCCTCAGAAGTTGCTACACAGGTTGAAGGTAAATGAGATGCCATATGAACTTAAAAGCAGTGGCTGCCACCAGCAGCAACAGAATCTTTACAGTCCTGAGTATACTGACCCGTGCTGTATCACCACCGTCAGTAACCGGTGTTATTCTTACGTTTTCCAAGGTATGGACAGTTGTGAACACAGCAAGATGGGGCTGTCAGGCAGGTTGTGCAGTTGCAGTTCAACCAGCTAATCATCTAAAGAGCTTTTCTTAGTGTTACAGTGCAGTGAGGGAGTGGGTGTCCTAGGCCAGGTATTCAAATGGCAGACATCCAAGAAGACTTATCTTTTGGTCGCTTTCCCTCTTACCAATCACTTCCTCCTGTAAATATTTCTAAAACGATGGGCAAACAATTTGTCCGTTGCAGACTTATGTTTGGAGTCAGTAGAAGTTTGATGTAAACCAGGAGGTTGTTACTAAGGGTTGGTTACATTCTGTTTACTCATATCCCACTAGGAACTGGATGAACCGTGTTTCACAAATACTGTGGAAAGACCCGCAGTATTGGAAACATCACTCCATGAAAATGTGCAATGAAAAAGAGCAATGTGGAAAGGTGTAGTGAACATGTATGCACTGAACAGGCAATGGACCAGCAGCTGCAGAGCTGTTTGGTATGAGAAGAGACCGTGAAAAGCAATGAGGCTGCCCAGGAGAAGGAGGAAACTCACAGAAAAGGAGACAGTGGAAAAGAGGGAGCTTAGCTGCAAAAACAGTCAAAGGGTGAACGTTACGGTGTGGTGCCCATTCACACACTAGCTGCTCAGAGCTTGACCACCAAATTGCTAGACAGTGAACTCAGTGAATCACACAGATTGGAGCAACCAGATGTCATAATAATTAATTCCAACTGTACAGTAATTGAAAAAGCATAGAGGCAGCAATTTTTTATTGACGACATTAATACAACATCATCTTTAGATGGAAAAGCCTCAGGTTTTACAGTTCTGGGGAATACAAAGTGGAAATATACACAGGAAAGAATAAAATTCTAGATCCTGAGACAGGTTTTGGTATGAAACAAGACCACAGGGACTATCTCAGCATCCATAATTCTAAAATATGCCTTTGAAAGCAAGTGTCCATGTATAATATAACTGTCTATTATGAAGCAATACTTTCAAATCCTCTTTAATAAAATATCATGAAATTTTATAAAGGAATTTCAAGAACTTTGCCATGGGAATGCTCTGATTTTTTATATCAGTTCTAATTTTACTGCTTAATGTAATTAGCCTTGAGATAAATGATTCTTAGCATGGTTTTTGTCTTATTTAAAGGTGATATTTTCATATGCATCTTGGGGATTTGAATACCAAAATTGCGCTAAAATACCTTAAGGCAGAGCACACAGTTCCTGTAAAAAGTGTTGCCTCTGTTAGTATCTCCTATGTTTCTAAGATCCAAAATGTAGCTGCTTACCTGTATATTCCTGTTCTGTTTCTCTCTTTATCTGAAAGATGTTAAAAACAAGGAAGACAAAGTTTATGCTTCTTGATGTGTATAGCAATGCATGAAGTGTGCTGGCTCTTCCATTTCTGTAGGATGAGAGCCTTGCAGTAAAGTAATATGACAGTCATTTGCATTTGATCTATAATGCTCAGCTCTTTTAATTATGTAGTAGCAAATTATGGTTCCTCAGGATACCACAGGAATTTAATTAAGTGGAGCTACTTTGTTTACACAGTGCAAATGAAAGCAGAATTTACCTGCAGTTGAGAGACAATTGAGAGGTATTTTCTTTATCAGAAGAAGAATACTATCACTTCTAAGGGGTTTATGTAGTTAATTGTAGATAAGTTAAGAAATTGTTCTTTAAAGACTTAACACGTATTTGTTGTAATTCACTCTTTTATCCTGCCTCGTGGTTTAAATGGAAATATCATAACTTCGTTTTACAGTTCTTATGCTCGTCATAAAAAAATGGGGAAATAGAACAGGAAATTAATTGAGGCATTAGGCTTAATGGAGGTTTGGGGGAGTTGTTTTTTTGTTGGATTTTTTAAGTACAATTGATACTTGGTACCATGCCAAAAAACCCCCAACAATCAACCGATAAAACCCCCAGACAGCAGGACCTTTCATGTAATAACAAGCACATCTACAGTTCAGCACTTGTAAGCAACCCTAGAATAGCAAACCTGTGCAAACAACTTGGGCCTTCTGAGAAACTTGGAAGTAAAAGGTTATTTTGTGCAAAACTCAGCACTTTGTGACCATTCACACAACGGCAAACCGATGTTCTCAGCTCAGCACTTGCCTGCTCCTCTGCAATAATAAGCCAGTGTGAAAGTATGACAGAAGAAAACCACTTAGACAAAGATTTCATTCCCAAGTTCACAAGGAGTGAGTAAAAACAGATTTTGTAATTTACAAACAAATTTTCTTATATACAGAATAAAGTGCAAAAGGTTATACCTGGGCTCTTGGTATGCTGCAAAGTTAGTACAGGAAGATGTGACTTTTGCTTTCTATTTCCTTGCCAGAATCCCCAGGCCATGTTAAGCAAGGGAGGGCGAGGCAGGCTGGGATAACTGACAAGCAGCGATTAAGGATTTGCTCCTTTTCACAAGAATTTTGTGGCATCATTCTTCTGTTCACTAAAATGCTTTCAGGGGGCCTTTCTGGCTTTGAGCTGTATGCTGCAGGAATCCATTTCAACTTGTGCTGCTTGTGTAGCAGGGTGACAGGGACAGCAGGACTAACGGTTCAGCTCTGAAGAGCTGTGTTCAATCCCCATCCTTTTTCTGGTCTGAAACACTGCCCTATTCCCATGTTCTCCCTCCCGATTTCTGACTCATTCCCGGTTTCTTTTTATATGCAGAAAGGAATGATTCCAGTGCAGGAGAGGTCAGAGCTGCTTCTGCAACTTGGCGCTGCCTGTACAAAGGCAGTATCGAGGTACCTCTCATTCACATAGTGCTGTGCAGACTTGCAGAACCAAAGTATCTGGTTTACAGCAGACTGCTTTCCTACAATAGTCGTCTCCTCTGTTTCTCATCTCCTCCTGGTGGCAATGGGGGAGGGGAGGCCGAGCCTGGGGTGAGGACAGAGCAGCTGGATTGGCATCTGTCATGTGGCAATAAAAATAACAAATCATCATTATGATTTCAGCCACAAAATTGTTATATAACCCTGAGTTATACAAGATTCAAGTTTTTTTTTTCCCTTGTGCTCAGGAAAGTGACCTTTAATGACTGTTTTCTGGTCAAATAAACAACAAACTTTTGGAAAAGGAAAGTCCAATTACGTACTGAATGTTCTCAGCGCTGACATAGAGCTAGGAATCTATCTAAAAACTGGATTAATGATGAACCATCATAGTCAGAACCTGTTTTGCAAACTGAAGTTAGCCTGTGGAATATGTGTCAGGGATTTAACCAGAAGAAGGCTGGAAGTTCGTCTGGAATACAAGCAGCCTTTGTTCAGCAAAGTGCTGACATGTTCCTTCAGGGAAATTTTTCCCTTGGCTGAATTAGCTAACCAAATGACTATGCAGAGTGCTTTCTCCTGGGTTTGCAAACCTGAATGAAATTTACTTCCTTTACAGGTGCACTGTATAGATGAGTTCAGCAGGGCAAAGTCTCTGTCTTTGGGACGGAGTAAAGCTCAGGTCCTTTGGAATAGAAAGGAACTCCTGTTCTGAGTTACCAGCAGGGCTACTGGTGGTCATCACCAGGTGGTTAAGAAACACTTCCGATACGACTGAAGTCCTCTTCATATTTTCGTGCCCTTTAGACAAATAAAAATGAAATTAGGGACTCAGGGTATTTTAGTTCCAGATTCCTGATGGAGGATACTAGCAAGCTAGAGGGCACTGGACTGTACCAAGCGACACATGAATACACACCAGTTGTTCCCTAACGTAAGATTATGGCCTATTAAAAACATGGCTTTGGAGAGCCCTGTAAGAGTATAAGCTATAAATTATGATTGAAAAATCCTTTAATAGATAGTTAATCAATTCAGGCACATAGAACTCTACGTGTGTGAGTGTCGGGTAGTGAGCTAACTCCTGTACAGTCAGGGAAAAAAACACTTTTCTTGGGAACAATAATGTAATTGTCTCTGTATGCTTTTTAGGAGCTTGCAAGGGAATTTGCCAACACCAGTAGAGCTGCCTCCTCTTTTCTGAAATGTCTGAACACATTGTTAGCTCTACCTTACCAGAGGAAATCAGTAGCAGAGCCTGAATGAACCCTTAGTCCTCTCTTTGGATGCCTGATCTTGCTTTTCAGTTGAGACTCCCGGACAGAACAGCATCTCAGAACACAAAGGTCACCTTCCCAGTAGCTGCTCTCACAAGTGCATGTTCTTGCATTGGACTCCTTTGGAGTCTGAAAGAAAATGAAGTGCCTGGGTGTCTTAGATGCCTTGAAGAATTGCAACCCAGGAGGCCATTCTTCATCACAGGGCTCTTTTCTGTCAGCTGGCTAAAACCAGCACAAAATTACAGAAACTCATCCATGTCTGTTGGTAAGAGAAACAATAGGTATTTGATGGGCTGAATTTTGTAGCTAATATGTGGCTTTCTAGACTCATTCTGATATTTGCTAGAGACAGAGTAAGGCATAATAATTTACAGATGGGACACGGGTTTTTTCCTACTTCAAAAAGAATTGCTAGAAAACAAAGCTTGGAAAGATTTGTTGTTGTTATGCTTTATTACTGACATAATGAGGCAGCGAAAAGCAGCAAGAACAAGGACAGAAACAGAAGCATGCCCTAATCAGCCTGTAGAGGCTGTCTTGGTAAGTCTCATGAGCTAGGGCTTAATCTGGGACCTCCTCACTCCACACCGTGCAAATGATTCTGTGACCATTACAGACCTGCCTGCAGCTGCTTTTGGACTTTGGCAACACCCAGTTGCTGTTCACAGGCCTGAGCAATGCTCTGACTTGCCTGGGCCTATGTCTCATTCTGCGACATGTAAGCTGTGCGTGTACTGTGCAGCTCATTGCCCCAGCTTACTTCCCCTGAATTCCCTTCCCCGTTGCCGTTGGGGGCTCAGAGTGGCAGAGCTGAAGTCAGTGAGACTAAGGAAGGAACTGGTCATGTCTGCCTTTCCTGTTGAGCATTTTCCCCTTTTACAGCTGTAGCAGACCTATTAACACATTAGAGAAAGCTGGGGAGTCGCTTGCTCTTACAGAGCACTTGCGCACACTGTAATCGAGATGTTTCCCAACACCCCCAGCAGGCAAACAGAATGATTGTGAAAACATGCCTGGGTCTTACAAGGGGATTTTTGCCTGTGTGAGCATCACAAGTCAAAGTCCCCTTTAAGGTAGACAGGGAACAGAGACGCCAAACCTTTCAGAAACCGTTTTGAAAGTTATGAGCGTAACAGGAAAGCAAATACTGAAATAATGAGCACGTACTAATGCAGACACACCTGCACCCAGGTGAGAGGAGTGAACAATTAAATAGGCAGTGTGAACTTTGAGAAAGGACTCCTCAAAGGCTCTAGGTAGGAGCTGAATAGGTTTGTGAATCTGGAGACATCCCTAGAGTGTGAGCAGAGGAGAGTGCAGAGTGCTGTCTCCACTTGGGACTGAAGGGACTGAGAGCCCTTTGGGAAGGAAGTGGGCTGTGATGAAAGCAGAGCTCAGTGACATACACACAAAGCAAGACGGTGGTTTGTGGAAAGCTGATCATGCTGGCTTTCACAGAGCTCAGTTTGGATATAAACACACCAGCCAGCTCCCTAAGGAGTACCACCTGGAAAGAGAGGGGTAGCAAGTGGGATTGACCCATCAAGGAGGGAAATGGTCTTATCCTCTATCTTGCTCCACAGACACCTCACTGCATTTCTCCAGGCAACTGCATGCCATTACCCTACCTTTCATGAACCCCCACCTCTTTCTTGGTTGTATGAAAGGATCTCACAAACAGGCAAGTTATAGGTGAAGGGAAAAAGATAAATGAGCTGGGATCCACATCCAGGAGAGAGGAAGTCTGCCTTCCTGTACTTTTATGTGTTACCTTACTGGTTTACACCTCCTCTTCATGGTTTTGTTCCATACTCAGTGTTAGCTCTTCCTTTTAGCAGAACTCTCATAGATGCTCACATTTCTCAGACTATTTGGCCAAGCTGATATTTGATCCTGGCAACATCCAAACTCTAGTGTCATGGAAGCTGGAACTTCCAAGATATCTTTACCTGTATCTCTGTGAAGAGAACCGAGATTACAGGGTTGTGGGGCGAGAAGACAATGGTAACATAATGGAAACTAGACAGGAACCCTGTCTGTGGAAGGCACCCTAGCAATGAGAAGTTAATTCTGACTTGTAGGATGTCTATCCTGTGTCCCAAGATCTAGCTAAAGAAGAGGTCTTAGAATCCACTTTCTCTTTGCAGTGTAGAGTATTGCAGTTCTGTGTGGGAATATCTATTCCTTTCCTTTGGTTATTGGAGGCTTGTTGGCTGTTTGGTTGAGAAAAGCTCAACCTAGCAGATGTGTTAAGGTAGGTGGTGTTGTCTTATCTCGTACACAGGCTTTTCTGATCAGAAAAAGACTATGAAGGACTTACCTGTTTTGCATGTGAGACAGGAGAAGCTGTCTGGCTTGACTCATGGGTTTGACAGAGGAGTTAGTAAGTTTACCTGAGGACATTCTGAAACATCATGAGTCTTGATGTAGCTAAATATAAAGCAAGTCAGTTGGTGCCACCCTGAGAAACAGAACTGATGGGTGGTGTGGTACAGCGACAGCAGAGCCTGCTGAGAAGAGGCAGACTCTCCCATTGACTTCTTGCAGCATGTCAAGGCAGTCACGCTCTCCCACAGTTGTAGAGCTGTGGCTGGGGCTAATATCCAATAGTTGTAGGATGTTGTTCAGACAAGGAGGAATGAAAAGAAGATACAAGAATTAATGGGACGAGGAATCCAGATAGTTGAAAGCTGAGAGTTTCAAGGAATTGCAGAGTATTTAGGAGTTCCCGTCTTGAACCTGGAACTATTCTTACTTCAACTCAACACACATCAAAGTAGCCAGAAAATAGACTCCTGCTGGTCTCCTTTTGGACTGTATATTGATTTGACCATAGCAGCAGGGCTGTAATACACATGGGCCCAGGTGTTTTCTGATAATAAAACTGTAGCTTGCTAAAGCTTAAGGAGGAAAGATGCTGGGTCTTCTCCAGGAAGACAGTGGTTGTGTCCTGCAAGAGATGTAGCTTAATGCAGCTGGAGAGAATTCGCCAGCCAGAGTATTTGCTATACAGAATAAGCCAGTCTTAGCACCACATAGCTGCCTCCAGAGGCGGTTACTGTATTAAGCTTCGGTTTGTCCCACGTGCAAGAGTTGTGTTCTTTTAACCTGCCTCAGATCTGGTCTCCAGTTACGGATGTAGAGGAACTCTGTTTCGGAGCTTGACCCTACCCGCAGGTAACTCTCTTTCACTGTATAGTTCAACAATGTAGCTGTCTAGCTACCACTGAAGGTCTTGCTGTGCGTAGGTACCTCTTGAAACTCACCTTCAATGTCTCTTCAGCTTGATTCTCATCTATCAAACTGGGCTACCAATGTTTCCTTTCACCCACTACTTGCTTTACTTTTTCTTTCTGGTTTAGAACCTGAGCTCTTTGGGGTTTACATACTCTTGGCTGGGGCACAGCACTTCAGCTTCTCATTAGCACTTCCAAAACTTAAGAGAAGAAATAGAAATGTGCAGCAACGTGAGCATGTGTGTGGATACAATAGCCAGTCATCAGTGAAGGCTCACATAGCAAGGCTTGGTCTTTCTGTGACCCCAGAAAAGGCATGACCATGACAGCTTGCAGCTGGGACTGTCACCAAAAGAGTGTAAGAATTTGTTTGTGCCTAATCTTTCTAGTGCCTGATCACTGAGATGATCACAAGTCACAGAAAGCAGCTTCTGTACTGGAAGACAAAGCATAATAATTTCCTAAATCTGAAAAGACTTGCTTTTTATTATCTCTTGGCCCACTCTTGAACTAGGGGAGATATCTTGAAATAGAAGTAAAAAATCAACTGAGTGTCTGACTATCATGTGACATCTGTTTTCAGTAAGCTACCAGAGGGTGGGGACGTTCCCATGTTAGCAATCGCATGAAAATTACAATATTCAATGGCAGCACCCACAGAATATCCATCTCCCTGCAGAAACTGGTTTTGCTGCTACAAGCACATTCATGTCGAGATCATTATCTACTCAACAGTTCTTGATTCCTTGTACTGAAGAGGATATGCCATATCTGTTTAGAAGGTGGATGGCAGAGAAGTTGAAGAATGACTATATACAGGTAATTTAAACTAACACAGTATATTTATTTTAAATTGGAACACCAGTAGATTTTATATGCACTGTCTTACACCAGAGTCACTCTATCCACCCCTTCTGGAGTTAGAAGAAACAACATTGCAGACAGAAAGATAAAATTAAATTCTTCTGTATGACAGAAATATGTATTTTAAAGCAGCTGTTGTTCAGGACTAGCCATATCTAAGGTCTTTTCTTTCAGACTTCTCCAGACCTAGTTATTTGAATGACAGCTGCCAAGTCCTCTCTTCTTTCTGGGTACAACCATGTTTAAGGTCTTTTCAGCCTATTGTTCCAGCCATCATTGTTCTTCCAGCTTCACTCTGCCTGACCTCTTCCAAGCAACTTGTTTGGAAGGGACCTGTGATTTTTTGATGGTACAAGGACCCAGAGAGACTTACTTATTACCTATGCCTCTAGAGGACAGGCATCACTGAAGAAGGACAAAACAGTAAAAGGCTAGCTTGCAAATTATTCTATTATGTGCTTAGCATCTTCCCTTGCACTGAAGCAGACCCCACTAATCCCAGTGTCACTACTCACAAGGAAGAAAAATTTCAGCTCTTGCTGCTCCTATTCTGGACAGATCTTCAAAAAAATCCATTAAAAACTTCATATCCTGTAGCACTGTTCCACTGAAGATGTGTGAGGCTTCATCAGAGGCCTTTGAGACCTGTCCTGCTATCAGTTATCTGAAAACTTACTTTTTTTCATGTGGGTATATGAAACTACTATGATTAGATTTAATTCTTAGCACTTTGTAGGCAATGCAGTAGCCATCAAACAGACAAGAGAGTCACCTAATGATCCATGATAGCACCCAGGTTCTTCACAGGGAAGCTCCAACAAAGTTTATTATTCTCTCTTGCATTACCTCTAAGTTTTTGCCTGGAGGCCAGTGCCAAAATCAGGCTTCCAGCCTGCCAGGGAATTTACAACTACGTGCTAAGTCACCCTCCCTTCCCTGAGGACTTTCTGTTCTAAACAGTCTTTTCATTTTATAGACGGCGAGGTGATGCATAAACCTAATCCAGAGTTAGATTTTGCAGCAGGTTGATGCTGCTCTATGTCTTGCAGAGCAAGAATCAGAAATGTTTCCTGGGAACACCATGAGTTCCAGCCCTGTGTGTTTCTTACCCAATCTCCTCTATAGGCCAGAAAGACCTGCATTAGTGAGTGACTGAAGTTTTTAAGTCATCCTATTCAGTGGGGGCACTTATGGTTATGAAAAACACCTGAAGTTGCAGATAAAATGGATATGCAAAATCCCACCCAAAAAAAGCCATTAGGAGTTGGTATCTCATTTCAGTTCCCATAAGAATGAATATTCTACCAAACATCATGTTTTCAGTGGAGATTAGATTGGGTTTTGCTCTGCAATTTCTTTTTACTTTTTTATTTCAATCTTCTATTGAGGAGAAAAACTCTCATGGAAAATCACACAGTTTATTTCATCTGTGTGAGAAAGGGCAGGATGTTTTGCTGGTTAATCATCATGTGTGAAAAATAAAATATTGCCAAAATCTACATTGAATATACTTCCTTAAGAAAAGCAGGTTAAATTACATTAAGCCTCAAGGGATTTTAGTCACTGAAGAAAAGTCAGTGTATAGTTTCTACTACACCAGCAGGCTGGAATGTCCATACTTGCCCAGAATATCGCTTCTCGATTATACTGCCTTCTGAGTTTTGTTTAACATGCTAGTCTCTGAGTACAAAATATGGTTTTCTTTTTCCTTTTTTTTTTCCTATATGTTGAGATTTTTGGAAAACTCACCTCGAATCCTTTCAGACAATATTTTATTCTTTTATCTACATATATCAAAGCTCGAGCCAGAATCCCTTAAAACTTGTGAAGTAACTCAACATTAAGAGAACAGACAGTGAT
This sequence comes from Rhynochetos jubatus, assembly GCA_027574665.1. Taxonomy (NCBI): domain Eukaryota; kingdom Metazoa; phylum Chordata; class Aves; order Eurypygiformes; family Rhynochetidae; genus Rhynochetos; species Rhynochetos jubatus. The sequence continues at coordinate 17,499,604 of CM050655.1, forward strand.
GAACTGGAAAAATGCAAGGGATTGATAACCTCTCAAGTAGTTCTCATATCTTTATGTTGAAGGACATGAAACATGAAATGGCACTTTTAACAAAAAGTTAAGCATCTGAAGGTGACCTGCGCTTGTCACTCAAGTTGCTTAAAATTTTTATCAGCTCTCTTGATGCCTGTTTTACAGATGCAACCTCCCATCTTGCAGACAACGCATACGGTACCCTCAGTAAATGTACTTACTACTTAGAATAGAAGACTGGTCTTTGCCTCTGCAGACATTCCCATGAGTCATCCCCAGGATTTTAGTGCAGATTTCAATAAAGCACCTGCATGACAAAAAGTTGGTAGAATCAGCCTTTACATCCTGAATGCATTTTAAAATTTCTTTAGGATTTTCCAGGGTGAAAAAGGTTCTAAAATGACAGAAACACAAGTAAGTCATCAGCAGTGAAATGTGGCAGTTGCAAGTTTTATTATTTGAGTGCTGACAGGTCATTTCCCCTTTGCCTCTTGCACAGAGTGTAATATTATCACCAGTCAGCACCAACCATTCGGCTTGTCAGCAGAAGGGCAGGGAAATCACACACCAGGCAGGGAAAGCTTCTTTGTTTCTTTCCCAGGGAAATCCATGACAGGAAACAAAGGAAGAAATTATAAACGATGATCAAATAAGATAGAATCATCCACTCAGGAACTTCATTCTCTTTTCACTGGGCGATGAGAACAAAAGGCTCAATGTTTAGCTGCTCTGACCCCGAGAGAGCCACGTTGGTTCTCTAACTGAGCACCGGAGCTTTAATGGTGACTAAAAGCGAATGCAGAGAATGGTTTTATTCCAAGGGGGGGACAAGTGGAGCAGGTTGGGAATGGACTACACCTCCAGTAGCTATGAAGCACTATTAAAGAATCCACCTTTGCAGATAAAAGTTTGGCTAGAAATTAGGCGCTTTTTTCTCAGTGTGTGTCAGTCTGACCTATGAAACAAGGTGCAGCACTTCAAATGCACAAATATGTCACCGGACCTCAACAAAGCCCTTAATTATACAGTGGTTAGGGAATTACTGCATTGCTAGGAGCATGAAGTGCTCAGTAATATCCCCCAGCTGTCTGAAGAAACCTTTGTGCTGCTGCCAAATAGTTTGTGGGGACATTAAAACAAGCAGTGAATTCTCAGGAAAAAATTAGGCTGACCTCCTTTACTTACAAAGAGTGGCAATGTTTCTGGGCTCCAAATCTGGGCAGTCCTGCCCTGGTGCCCAGGCCAGTAAGAGAGAAGGGCTCTTAAGTATTTCCTCTCTTCCAGCTTTTGAGGGGATGCAGATACCTCTTTGATCCCTGATTTATATTGGAGTGTCTTGGCCATTTATGGTGTGTCTTGGCCATTTAGCTTGACTCCCTTTAAAATACCGTTAGCATGCTTGGTCCTTAAGCAGGCAGACATCAATCGCTGGAGTATGGACTCCAGGGAAATGGTAAGCTATCAGATGCAAGGGACATCCTCATTGGATGTGATTTTAAAACTTACTTCAAAGCATGAAACTAGTGGAAACAGAAACTTTTGACATGCAGACAACTTTTTTGAAACGTAACAGTTTCTTTGGGGTTTTTTTTGGTTTTGGTTTTTTTAATAGCAAGAAGCATATGATTTCCATCCTGGCCAGTATAAAATGGGAAGGTTTCAAACATAAGGAATTAAGGGATTTGGTTGTGGAGACATAATTGAAGAGTTGTGCTAGTTAACCTTAAAGAGTAACATCAAGCAAAGTAGGAAAATGTTATAACCTAGTTCCAAATTGTTTGCTCTCTTCTTGTTTTGTTGCTTTAAGTAAGTCAAAATTTTTCAGTTTCTCACTGTACATATCCATTTAGTGGACCATAAAACTTACTTACCACCTAGACATGCTGTGCAGTTTGACTAATGACTGTGAAAAGCATGCCAATGTCCGAGGCAGAAAATGTTTTAGATGTGCTAAGCCAAAGGTATTTTTAACAGAGGAGAGTCTGAACATCCAGGCTACTAGGGCTCGGTTTTGTTACCTTTGTAAATCTTTTTGACAAACACATGTGCAGATCTTTAGAGTCAGCCATTCTCTGAAATAATTAAGAACTAAATTTAGCAACTAAGGGATCAAATTTTGTGATGAAATAACTTGGGAGTAGTGACAGCAGTACTCTCAATCACCAAGCATCAGCCTCAGGAAGGTCAGGTGGGGTTTCCTCAGGGTTACTGCTGCACAGGATGAAACAAAAAACCAAACCAAAAACAAAAGAGCTCTGCAGGGCAGAACTGTTTTACCAAGATAGCCTTTCATGATATGCCTCCATCCCATTTTGGCTCCGTACTGTCTTTTTCAGGCCTGCCACTCCTTGCTGACACATTACCATGTCACATCCGCTTCCGTGCTTTTGCTATCTTTTTCCCAGGCAGGCTACCTGCCACGTCTTTTTGGACAAGTGGCATTCAGAGAGCCTAAGGAGGTCTCTGCAAACCGGAACAAGTCTTCAGGCCAGATAGAAATCTACTAAAAGTGATGGAAATTTTTAACTGCTTTAAGGGCCATCGATGCAAGTGCTGCACATATTCATATCCTTTTGTGGAACAATACATATAGCTGCTTGTGATTCAGAATTAATTTTCTTGGCAGCCAACAGCATTCAGGAGGTGAATTTGTCAAACCCTAAGTTATTCAGTGTCCTTCCGTCTCTGGAGCATTTTAACCTCTGCAGCCATGAGGCTCTTGAATGAAGTGTTTGGGTCAGGCAGCATTCTTATTAAACAGGAAGAGGACCCTTCCTCCTGCCAGTTCTCAGTGCATTTCCCACTCAGTTCTCTGGCACCAGTCACAGAAATAATAGATGAAGGGGCCATACCTTGCTTGCATAGAGTTCTGTTGTCAATGGCATGAGTACAGCTGGGCAAAAAAGCACCAAAATGCAGGTGCATCTTTGGAAACTCTCTCCCAGCTTATCAAACATCTTTGCCTCCAGCTTGGTTCTGCTCAAGTTTTTGCATGAGTTCTATAGAAAACAGTAGGGGTTGATCTCACTTTATAATGTGACTGATAATGTGACTCTGAGCAGCTGCAGCTAAATAATTGCCCTGGGAATAAATAGCATGGTGAGTGTGTGGTTTTAGGAGGAAATGGTTCCATGTTTCCTTTCACACTGCTTTCCAACAGGATGATCTTACTTTCCTTCATTGTATTTATTGCTGATTAAAGGTTTCCTTTAAAGGATGGCTTATCTCCTTCCTCCCTTAAGTAACCTTCAAAGACCTAGTTTGTTGCAGATGGGAAGACACAGATGTATTGCAAGTAGATTCTTCTGTTTGGGGCTTTGTGACTACAGAGTAGCAGTATACTGTAATATGCTGAATACCTGGTAACATGCCAGCTATATTTGGAGCTCCCAAACGAGATGACCAGGTCTACTCCCACCTTCTACTCTGCTGGGATGAAAGTTAGTGGTGCAGATAATTTCACTCAAATTCATTCCTGAAAACTGTTAATGGAATTTTAAGGAAACAGGATGCAGCCACGTAACACTCTTTGTGCTCTAGTTTGTCTGAAATTGAAATTTGGGCTTGAATGTTATAGGGAAAGGATAGCTCTAAGGAGAAAAGCAATGAAGAATTCCTTTTCCTTTGTGGAAAATGAGCAACTCTGGCTGCAGGCTAGCACCTTTGTATACAACTGTCAGTGTAAAGGTGGACCTGTTTGACAGTGCTGATTCAAATGCTATGTGATATTGCATTCCAATTCTGTTACTGACAGTGGCTTGAGTAAGTGACTCTAGAGAAACCACAATATCTGTGCTCCACTGATCAGCTACTCAGAGTTTTATTTATTTAACTAATTTATCTTTACATCTGTTCTCAGGCCTTGTATTTGTGATGAGGGTTAGGATGTTCCTATAGAACTAAAGAATGATTATGGGCTGCTGAAACAGGAGTTGCATTCAGAGCTCCTGTAGTGTGATTAAGTAATTTTTCATACTCTATCAGCCTTTGAGAAGGAATGCCTACCTATCTGACCAACCATCTGCAGATCATACTCTTAAAATGAGTGAGTCACTGAAATTCATTAAAGCAAAATTAATTGTGAAGGTACTTTTCAGTTCTTTTTTATTTCTAAACAGTGCCTTGCGACATGGGTATGCAAAGAGCATGTTCACTATGTTCAATCGTTTTACATTTATGGCGCTTCACTTTATTGCAGGATATCTGTATTGGACAAGATCGGTAAGAAGAGAGGTACTGAATGAAGTTTAACTGAATGTTGAAAGCGTTTAATGAAGCTGCTGCAGCTTTAAGTGTAAACGGGTTCACTTGCTTTAAATCTGATTGATGTAAAGTCAGCTTATACCTAAAAGTGACAATGTAAACCCAGACAAAACAGGGTGACACAGATCCTATTCCTATACACATGGTGGACGTGAAAAGTTACCCTCCTCAGCTTCCTGCTGGAACCTACTCCTTGGTTACTGGGTGCCCCAGAATTGGAAAAGCAGGGCAAATACATGCTCTGTAAGTGTTGGAGGAAGGGCCTTGTAAACAAAAAGCTGCAAGACAGGTATTCTCATTCACTTCCCAATCCATTAGGCAATGCTGTACTTTCTGTTGTGCCCATTTTCCTACTCTCACATGTATCAGTGTGGGGTTTTCCTTTTCTTCAGGCTAAGACAAGAATGAGGGAATTGTGAGGAGCTAACAAAAAAAACCTGCTTTTGATCAACTGGGAAATTCACAGATACCTAGTTAGAAATGAGCCACCTACTCAAGTTGCCTGGATAATGAGAGGTCTAGCCCGTTACAGAATCTGTTAGGACAGCTAGCTATATATTTTGTGTGCTTACAGGAGTGTCATCAGATCAAAGTGTTTGATCCATCCAGTTTGGCATCTTGCCTTTTGAGCTGGCTGGTAACTGAGAGTGAGGTGATCAGCATGGTTTCCCATCTCTTCTCTCACCCTGAAAACACGTGTAAGCTGCTTTCCTGTAGAAGCCAGTTTTATGCCTTGGAGGGAGCCTCAATTAATGAGTCGCAAAGCTTGGTTTTACTACCAGCTCTGCCACTGACTCTCACACGTTGGCTGTAAGCACTTTCATTGCTGTCAGGTTATTTAAAATGTCCAGCTCACTAATTTAAGTTTCATCTGTCCTTATGATTCTTGCAGCATTTTGTAGAGACATCATTTATTTCCAGTGCCAACCAAATCTATTCAAATTAATTCCCTGAGTCATCATCTTAAAACATGATCTTTAGTGTGGATAACTGCAAACTCTGTCAGTAGTCTGAGATGTTAACAATGACTTCTCTGTCTGTCAGGTTCAACCTGCATCAATCTATTGAGCTGAAGATCTCTTGCCCAGCTGAACACTGTTTATGCACTGTGTCATCTGCACCTTCTACTCTGTGAGAGGAGGACAGAGGCCTAGCATACAGCTAAAGGCTGGGAAGAGGCTTCCTTCCTTCCTTTGCCTATAGCTGGTGAATCTGCTAACACTGTACACAGTGTTCACTCAGGCAAAAAACGAAAAAATACAAAGACAAGACCAGAGAATGCAAGGAAATAAAAAGTGGTAAGCAAGGGTACGTATAGGTGAGTTTGTAGGAAGCTGGGCACTACAGGAGTGGAGGGTATACTGCTGTTTGAAGAGGTCTGAAGAATTATTTAGGCCACAAAGCTGACTGGATGGAAAATATGTACGTGCTCCATCGATATTTACATGTCAGAAGCTATTTATGCAAGAAATGTCACTTAGGGGAACCCTTGGAACAGATTGTACAGACAGTGTCCACTGGCTGTGAGTATGTTTGGGCTGGAAATGGAAAGATCTTTGCCAATCACAGCTATTGATTCGGATCGCCTTCCCCAATGATGAAATGAGACAAAAAGCATGTCGCTGTTTCACAGAGAAAATCAGTCCCTTTAAGAAACAGGATTTTGTGAAGTGGCTTCCTTCAATAACTAGGAACAAAACCCGAGGCTCAGCATGACCCCTTAATCTGATAGTCTTAATATTTGTTCTCCAGCAAACCAAGTCATTACTTTTCTAAGGACCCTTCTAGTGAGGTTCTTGTATGTTTGCTTTTGAGCATCTGTGTTTGGATAATTTAATCTTTGTTTTTATCTCTGTCACTGGACTTCTTCAAGGAAACTAAAATACTTTGTATTAAGAAAACCAGTGCTATTAGGTACAGGCTAAAGACATAATGGGAAAAGCCCATGCAGCGTAATCCATTTTTAATTGGTCACATCATTCAGCTATGATTAGTTAGAAAACACACTGGAAACACAATGTTTAGCCTCAGAAACACCAAAATGTGTTATAAGAGTATAAATATAGAAAATCAGTAAATCAGAGTAAACCTAATAATATGGTAAATCTTAGCAACCAATTGTCAGGCAGTGGCTAAGATTATTTCAGTGTATTACAAGTATGCATGGGCCTGAAATAACCTATTTTTTGCTTTGGGTTACACCATTAATAATGTGAAGTTTTGATTCTTGGCTACTGTGTTTAACCAAAAGGAAGACTAGCTTTTTTCAAAGTTAAACTACTTGGAAAAACAAAGCTCATTCTAGATTCTATCATTATGCCTTTAGGTTAATATGGTTATTAATGTCTGTTTTTTAAAACAGAGCAACTATTGAAAAGCTTTCTGGTTTTTATTCAGATTATGTAGGGTGTAGGCACAGCACAAAACTATCCTACCATTGTGCCTTGACCTTTCTTTCAAGGTTATCATCTCTGTCCTATCCAGTCCTTAGTCCACCTTGTGACAAACAGTGAGGTTCTCTGCCAACGGCACTGGGCAATTTTCTGGTATCTCTTAAATGCCTCAGCTATTGAATAGCTGTAGGAACACTGGTTACAGATCAAAGCCCCATTGTACTAATTACTGTACAAACCCAAGACAAACAGAGGACCCAATGCCTTCCCTCAAAAAGTACAAGTGAAATGGAGTAACATTCCTAAGTGTCTGTCTACATGGTTAGCTGGTAGCAGATTTGTTTGGAATCTTACCTCTCTCCAGTACAGTGACAACAAGTATCTCCTTATTGTGCCGGTGAAGAGCATTTTCCGCCTGTCTTTTCTTCTTTAGGTAGTATATAATGCATTGCTTGCAACAGTGAGTTACAGCTTTGCTTTCTCTCCTGAGCGTGTTGGGGTGACACGAGGTGAATGTTGGTTGCTGTTGGCTGGCGTTGCTCCATCTGCCTTAGCAAAGGCAGGCCATGTGGCCCAGGTGCCAGGGCGGTGTGTTTATTACCCTGAGCCCTACCAGTGTCCTGGGCAAGGCAGGTTTGTTTCGGACTGCCTCGGAGTGTCTTGATGAGTCAGGGGTTGTACACGCTACACCTCTGCAGACCTCCGCAGCACGCCAGCTAGCTGAGGGGGCTGGTGGTGTGTCGTGAGCTGAGAGCACTTAGCTGCTGCCTCCATGTTAGATTACAGGGAGTTTCGTTGTGTATTTCCCAGACGTAACTCAACTGTGGGGATCATCTAGGCAGCTGCCGTGTAAGAGCAGAGTTTCTGGGAAAGCTTTCCATCTAAACACAAAGTTTTAGATCAATTTGCAATAAAGTTTAAGATAGGTGACCATATGAAGGGGCCTCCGCTCACCCAAAGCACTCAAATATATTTGTTTGTCCAAGATGAAAAACAGCCAGGAAACCTTTCTCTTGCATCCCTGTTGTGAGAAGGGAATAGGGCTGCTCCGAAGTCCAGGATGCCGGGGAGCAGCAGGGGCAAGTGCTGCCCTGGGGGGTGAGCTGGCAGTGAGGAGTCACCCCTGGGCTGGCAGGGCTGTTCCCGCACTGGCTGGACCACAGCCAGCCAGCATGGTGAGCAGGGCAGACACAGCAAGGGTAGCCAGCCTCAGCCCGGCGCCCAGCCGTCCAGGTGAGCCTGTAGTGGCATGTCTGAGGTCAGGCCAGGAGGCCAGCAGGGCAGGGAGGTATGAGACCAGGGACGTGCCAACCCCCAACACAGCTTGGGCAAGGGCCTAAGCCAAGGGCCTCAGCTTCCGTGCTACTCCTGAGCAAAAGCAGCCAGGCCCCGGCTTCCCAGGCTGGACCCAGATTACAGCCAAGCAATAACAACCCAGACCTGGAGCAGAAGCAGCTAAACGTGGGGCAGGGGAGGTGCCCACAGGGCCCTGGCACGTAGAACTTGCACCGCCTGTGTGGCACTGGCACCTGGGACTGGGTGGTGAAGGTGGCTGGCATGGACTTGTCTCTGTTCAGACCTGTGTCTAGTTGTGTATACAAAGCAATGCAAAGTGCCTGTTTATTCGCAGACAACGTTCGTGTCAGTAAGGTTATGGCGCTGGCTATAATTACACCAAGGTGTGTAACAGCAGGTGTTAGGGTTTTATCGGTGCAACCCATTTGTCAAATTAAAACACTTCAAAAGCCAAAATCTTTAGAAAACGTGAAATTAAAGATTTGCCTACTCCTGATGCATGAGGAAGACAGCAATTAATCATATCTAATATTTACATACTGTTACTCAGCCAAATTACAAGAAGAGATATTAGTATTATTTACATAATCTGGAGGAGGGAAAAACAGGTCTCAGAGAGGTCAAACGAGAGGTGAGCCAGCATGTGTGAGATCAGTATTTCAAGAATTAATCTTTGGCACGTGAAAGCAGACTGATTTTTTTATTATTATTATTTTTTCCCCAGAGATACTGACCATCCATAGCTTGCTTTGAAATTACTGGGAACCCAGGCATTTCTGAAAATCAGTGTGTATTTGTTATGCACTTGTACTTCTAAATAGGCACGTCGCTTCTGGTGCAGCAGTTGGAACTAAGCAACTTGTGTACAGAGAAGTCACACCTAGCTCTTACAGAGGAATAGAAACTGAGATCCATGACTGAAAATCCTGTTTACATGTAGTTTTCTTGTAAAGCGTTCGGTTATCCAGGAGTGGATGATGAGAGCAGTAGCTTTGCTCCATTGCTCTTTTTGAATCTGCCAGTTTCCACTGGTTGCCTTGCTGATGTTTTTTACTGATTTTAGTGCTAGGTTTGCTCACAGCTGGGGGAACAAAAAAAAAAAAGGCTGGCTGTAGGATCTGTGTAGTACAGCTTCTCTCAGGAAAAACTTGCTAACCCTCTGACATGTCATTCTCACTTGGCTCATCTCTTGCTAGTGAGAAACGCACTCCACATTTGGGGCTGAGACACCACACAAGCCCTAGAAAGAAGCCTACGCATTTGGATTCCAAGGGGCTGGATGAAGCAAATTGCGCCATTTCCCATCTCTCAAAAGCGCCCAGCTGAAATCAGCATCCCCAGTGCACCTCCAACCCACTTCTAGGTGAGTCAAAATCCCAGGATACCAATTGCCCAGCGGAAGGAAGCAATGAATTTCCTTCATACATCACCAGCTGGGAGCACGGTCTGAAACCTTTTGGGAACAGCCTCCAGATGGACATTAGCCTGGAGCTGAAGTGTTCCCAAAGATTTGAGGAACCCCTCTGAGCCATGAACCAAGGTGCGTTGCTGGCTACCTGTTTCTAACACAAGCACTAAGCCTTTAATTCCCAAGACAGTTCTCTACTGGACCAAATAACTCTTGCCAAATCTGATGTTCAGTGTTGCTTTTACTCACAACAAGGGTTAATGCAGTAGCTCCATAGCTCTGTAGCTATAGATAGCTGCTTTTACTGTAGGATCTTATAAGAAAGGACATAGGCCCCTGTTGATACAGCTCCAAGATAAACAGTTAATCAGGCTCACTTCTTTGGCTGGCTAGGGCATGCCTGAGATCCTTCTTCTCCTTCCCTACTCCCAAGGGTAGTGGCAAAATTTTTCGGAGAAGCCTGCATGGCACAGTGTGAACCAGATCTGCTGCAGAGCAGAGCTTATTAGTGCAGCTCTCCCGTCTCTTTCAAATATCACAGTTGTCTTCACATTTTGAAAAGCAATTAAAATCAGCAGCACGTAACATATTACAGCTGTAGTAAACATTTCCCTTGGCCACGGCAAACAGCCCTGGGAACTCTAAACTGCAAACAACAGCCCCTCCTCCTGTCTGCAAGAGAGATGCACATTTATATTCAACAGCAAAAGTGATTTTCTCACAGTTTTGGGTTTGTCCTTTGTAAGCCACCTGGGAAGTTACAACTTCCAGAGAATTGAACTTAGAAAAATTAAGTCCCCAGAGCAAAGTGGGTCTTATTATTCTGGAGTTTATGAAAAGCATAAACTCTAGTAGAAACAAGTATTAATCATGGATTGCTGAAAGGGATGCACACCCTGCCCAGTATTCATTTCTCACTGGCTACAGGTTTGTCTGGTTAATCCCACACACTGATATTCACTACCTAAATGAATACACCCACAGCAAGAACAGAATGAATTTGCGGGGTTGTTAGTTGGCACAACTTCAGTGACTGTTAACAAGCCTTCATTCTTTATATACCAGTTGTCACTCACAGCCCTGTACGTGATTTATAGGAGAGATAAGAGCTACCATCATCTTGCACGTAGACAGAAGCAAGAAGCGTAAGGCTGGTCTGAGGCCACCGTGGAGCCAGCGACTGAAAATCTAACAGCCCCAGGCCTGTATTTACGAACGTAAAGTGTCTGATGGCGTTTATCTTCTTACTGGTCACAACTCTTGCAAGGTGCCACAGTTCACAGATTCTTTATCTGAAAAGAACATTTCAAGAGCCATGAGCTCTCCCAGCCTGTGTTACATTCAAACTGGATGCTGTTCCAGAAGTGTGCCGTGTCTCGTTTGTATTATCCCTTTGCTCTTTGATCAATTCCTCCTTCTTGCAATTAAGTGTCATGCAACAAATTCCCAATTTTGATAGGATTTGTTGATTACTTGCGGGGGCATTGCAGGAATTAGACTGAAGAACGGTGATTTGTTCGAGGAAGTCAAGCATCACCCCCAGACGTTCCCCCTCACACCCCGGAGCCATGCACGCCTTACGGTGTGGGTGCAGGTGCCGTTCTCATCATCACCTGCACTGCGGTCCGCGCCTGGGACCGAACTGGCGGACAGCTCTGGTGCCACATGTGCAGGACTCTCAAAGAAAGCCTCTGCCCTCTAGGATTTCGAACACCTTACCCCTAAAACCAGCTCCTTTTGGGCTTTGGCCACACCTGAGCAGCAGAGCTGCAAGCCACGCCAGGTGCCGCCCACCTAAGCCGGGTGATTGGCAGGGCTCGTTCCCCCCGGGCAGCCGAGCGGCCGGCGGGGCGGGGCGGCGGGACCGGGCCGGGGGCGTCCCCTGGCGGCCGCCGACCGGCACGGCAGGGCCCCAGGAGCCCGCCCTCCCTCCCCACCTCCAAAGAGTGCCTGGTATCGAGCGGGTTTCGCACTAGCATCCATCGCACTAGTTCCCATCGCTCTTCCAGGTGTATGGAAGGTGCTGGCTGTTGGGCCTCTCAGATTGCTCCGGTCTTCATCACACCCGGCGCACACGTCAGGCATCCCTCTGGATCAGCCCCCTTTATGGTTCCAACAGCGTGGCTTGTGCTATTATGGAACGGTCGATTTATGAAAGCACTGTGCCCTGTTTACAGCAAAGTGTCTGTGGGACCAGAATTCAACATTTTAAGCCTGTTAGGGAATGGTAAAGGCAATTGCATTACTGTAGATACGTGTGGGTTCTGCAGAGGGGATGATTGGAAAAGACTTCAAAGCTCTTTCAGGCTTCAGAGGGAAATCATAGAGGCATAAAATGGTTTGGATTGGAAGGGACCTTAAAGATCATCTAGTTCCAAACCCCCTGCCATGAAGACCATGCAAAAAGTTGCTCTGAAGGTGGGAAGCAGTTTGACATTTTAGGATGGGTTCCCTTAGTTCTCCCAAGGGCTGCACACCTCTGCTGAGGGTTGTGATCAATCTGCGCAGGCCCAGCTGGTGGCTGGAGGAAGCATGCAGAGCCTGCTTGGGATCAGGAGACCTTACCCAACTCCTTCAGGAAGTACCAGCTCCATGCTGCCCAGTCCATGCCCAAGGCTCAGGCTGTGGGGTGGACATGGTAGCGCATGCTGCTTGGGAGTCGGTGGTGGTTGGGGCAGACCATGTTAGGAGTTTCTGTAGCTGAGACAGGCTTCAGCATGCTCTTTGGGAGCCCAAGGTGGCAGCAGGGATGTGAGAAACTCTGGAGGACCATATCACCCTGCTGTTCTAAGACCTATTACCCTGATACCTAGCAAGTATAAAGACACTTGGCTTGGTGAATTCCAGGGGAAAATACCAGGACTAGCTTCCTAAAGTATATGTTTACGGCATTTATCACAGTTGCTTTGTCCTTTTTCTACCTCTAAATTACCTTGTTATTTTATACGCAAGTTTCACATCACTTTTCATTTGTTTCTTTTCTAATCTGAAGAGTCACAGTTTACTTAATACTCCCTTTTAGAGCGGCATTCCATGTATTTGGCTATCCTTGTTGCCCTTCTTACTTTTGAATCATGGAATCACAGAATGGTTTGTGTTGGAAGGGACCTTAAAGACCATCTAGTTCCAACCCCCCGCCATGGGCAGGGACACCCTCCACTAGACCAGGTTGCTCAAAGCCTCATCCAGCCTGGCCTTGAAGACAGCCAGGGATGGAGCATCCACAACTTCTCTGGGCAGCCTGTTCCAGTGCCTCACCACCCTCTCCGTGAAGAATTTCTTCCTGATATATAATCTAATTTTACCCTCTCTCAGTTTAAAGCCGTTGCCCCTTATCCTGTCACTACAGGTCCTTGTAAAAAGTCCCCCTCCAGCTTCCTTGTAGGCCTCCTTCAGGTACTGGAAAGCTACTCTCCCAGCCTGTCTTCCCAGGAGAGGTGCTCCTGCCCTCTGATCATCTTGGTGGCCTCCTCTGGACTTGCTCCAGCATGATAGTAATGCTCAGCTCACAGTTCATCACTTCATACATGAAGATGGGGTTTTTTTCCGCACAAGCATCAGTTGACGTTTATCCACAATAAATGTTAGTGCAGGCAAACGAGCAGTGGAGCAAAAAAGCAGGGAGTGGAAAAGTGTGGGATGCTGCCTTCTGGGGGCAGTGTGCGCCCATGTAATTACAGTAACCACAGGCAGCTTTATTTCTCAAGTGCAAACTGTACGCCTCTTTCAAGAATTTGTCTTATGCTGGAATATTTCCCCACCAGATCTGGTTTGGTTCTTCACACCTCCTGTACTCATTAACAGTGGGGGCACTACTTAAGGTAATTAAGAAAATGCTTTCCTACGCATACCTCTGGTTTCCAAAGTTTTGTCTCTTTTTACTTTAGATCCCTTTGGAGTCTTTTTTCTCAGATATATAGGCACGTTGATTTTTCCCTTATTACCCTCCCCTAGCAGAGAGCTATTTGAAGGGACCCTATAGAGATACCCTTTGCGGAGGCTGGGCCTTCAGCACAGGTTGTCTAGGCAAACTGCTAAAACCAGTGGTTAGAGGTTCTCCTGCCCCTAGTGTGACACGTGACGAGCAAGTGGCACCTTCAGCCTGGAAAACCTTCATTCACAGTAGACTTCTCCTGGTTTTGGGTCTTTGATTTCTCCTCTGTTACAGTGTATATGCAAACACAGTGTAGCATCATTATTTTCTGAAAAACACAAGCAATTAACAATTGAGATAGGTTGGTTTGTTTGCTGCAGTGCATCCTCATGCTCAGAAATGTTTTGCAGCAGGAGCTTTCTGAGATAGGCGCAAAAGGAGTGAGTACCTCATAGCTAGCCCAGCCGGATGCTAAACCTGCAGTAATTTTCAGGAAAAATTACTTGTGAATTATGATGGGATTGTGGGGTGTACTTCCACATTTTCTCTGTGGTTTACTCCTCCTTTTGATATGTAGTATTAAAAGACTGTTTAAAATAGATTCTTAGAAACTACATTTGAAAATATGTGCTATCTTGTATAAATCAGGTATTTTCCTCAAATATATTCATGGATATCTGACATTTCTCCTTCAAATAGTCAAAAACTACTGAGTGATAGAGATAATTTCCTAAGCATTCTCTTTAAACCTAGTAAACTGGATGTAAATGATGGTTTCTGATTTCTCCATTGAAGTAAGTGACACAGAAGAGGGAGAGATAGATTTACCCTCAGTCCTTTCTCTAAACAGTTTGTTTGCCTTGATTAGGAGTTCGGCCTATGTAATGGTGTCCAGGCATGACTTACTGCAACTCCCTTACTGTCCCATTTTATCGTTGTACATCTGTGTGTACAGAGGGCCTGCTGACTTGTGCAAGCAAGGAGCCCATCTCCAAAGAGCTCTGTTTACCTCCAAGAAGACACAATAACCGTCCAGTAGAGGAAGCGATTTATGATGAGAAGGCAGGGTCACCTGCTTCAAGATCCTATTGTAAGGTTAGGCTTCAACAAGGGAACACTGGCGAGTGAGCACACAGAGGGTTTCACAGGCACAGAGGGCAGCAAACCCAGAAGTTGGAATGCCAAGAGTAGGACACACAGCTGCAGCTCTTTGAAAGGAATATAGTTTTGCAATGTAGGTAATTCATAACTCCTTAAACTGGAAGTGCTTTCTTAGCTAATTAAACCACAGGATTAAATAGTCTAAAATGATTGTTGTGGATGTGGTTTTAATCCTCAGGCAATCTAGGAATCTTGGCAGCTGGGGTCTTTACACCCAGAAGAGATTTATGTGATCGGTTACCCAACCTTAGCCAGGGTTGCAGACGGGTTACCTTTGCCGTGAGCATTCACCGCTGCGTTCACAGTCAGACCTGGCAGCAGCTCCGTGGGGCAAGGGGCCCTGCTTCACCAGGTGACTCTCAGCCATGCTTTCTTGAGGACGCTTCAGCATTTCAGATATCTGACTGGTGATCAGAACTCTTCCAGTGCTGCATCCAGTTCAGCCGAGGCTGTCCTCCTTTCCGCTAACACGTTTTGACTGTTAAGGAAGAAATTTGAAGCCATTTGGTTTGGACCATCTTTCATGGTTTTGTGTACTTTGATCTCCTGATGACGTTTCCTTTTCACTGCTGCCTGTAGGACTTGAGATCTTGCCATACTGATGCTTGTTTTGTAAATGCTAAATTGCATTGGCAATGAATCACTATTTCTCCCACAGTGGCCTCTCCTGTTTTTTTGAGTCCATAGTAGCAGGACTGTTCCTGTAGTCACTGAAACTTTTTTCTTCCTTGCCTTCCACTCAGATATCTCACGTCTGCATCAACTGTATGTAGCTTGCATATTTTTTCTTGCTGCTTGTTAAACCTTTACCACTATAAAACTTCCCGTATACACTGTGGGCTGACATTCATGGACTCAGCAGTGCTTCTCTTTCCTGTCACTTGTGCTCGATAGACTCGCATGGGGATGGGTCCCCACAAGTATTGTTCCCTAAGGGCATGTGTGCTTCCAGAGCGGTGCTGAAAACCTCAGGCAAGTCCTGAAGGTCACTTGTCCTCTGCTCCTGTCCGTAAAACAGTTCGAGAAGCAATTCACGTGGACAAGGTTCCACCCAAGTCCAGTGTGTGCAGGACATGGTTGACTGTCAGCCTGCACTGGCATTTGGAGAAGCCACGCTGGAAACTCGAATTCTGAACGCTGCTGTTGTTGAGCCTTGCATTGTGCTAGCTTAAGGCTAGAGCATACGTGTGTTGTGTATTTGAGTAAAATAACATGCTAAAAGGGTGGGAGGGTAGACCTCCGGCAACTGGAGGCCACTGAGTGTAAGTAACCTTTTCACTTAAAACAACTGCTATTCTACTGGCTATTTGGAACTAAGAAAGTTTCATTTGGAAGAAAGGTGTTAAAACCACAAGAAACCAGATCCTAGTCTCTGGCAATCACACACATTTCTGCAAGATTTGGCTTGTTAGCAGGTGGACAGAGACAACCACATAAGTGTAAATTTAATACACAAAGTGTGCTTGGTGTCCGTAAGAAGGCTGAATCTCTAAATCAGCTGTGCAGGGATCACAGCTCAAAACTGCTCATCACCATGTTTCATACACAGAAATGTACATATCCTACTCATAGTAAAGCAGGTCTGTTATCAGCTGTATTGGACAGTCCTATGTGCCCAAAAACTGGTGACCTTTGGGGCCTCAGCCTTGGTAAATATGGTTTAGAACCATAAAGAAACAGTTTCAGTTACCAAAAGGGCATACCATCCCAAGGGAACAAGAGGATTTTGCCCTCTAGGCAAAAGATGAAGATACAGACTGAAATAAACAGGTAATATTTAGGTTTAGAGAGAGTCTTAAGTTGTGGGCATGATAAACTGTGGGCATGATAGGAGGCTAACCTCAAAATAACCTGTTGTAGCAAGAGAAATGGAATCATATAGGAGCTCCAAAAGTATTGCGTGTGCCTGTAAAACTTCTGAGCTTCACAACATAATGGTATTTCTAGTGACATCAATACAAATGAGTTTTTAACTCCTCTGTTCCCCCCACTGAAGGGAAGTGTGAGCTAGGAGAAGGATTTTCAAGTCCTCAGGTGGCATCATTCATTTGTCAAATGAATTATCCCAACTCCTGGGCGGAGACTGTCCCAGCGCAGGCTTGGGGGCCATCCAGCGGAGTCAGGGACAGTCCAGACTGTGCTCTCACCTACCTCTGTGCCTGCTTAGGAGCAGAGACAGATACCAAAGCTGAGACAGATGTTAGTTTTGCAGATTTTATTTACAGCCAGCAGGTGTGATTTCCACAGGGAGCTTGCGCTTCCCTTGAGAATGACAGCCCAGTACTACAGCTGCATGGGATCACAGAGTTCATGTCCTCTTCCAAACACATGCAGAGCCAAAAGTTAAATGAATTTGGCCCATAAGTGTAGCAACAGAACTTATTTTCTCATGTAAACATAAAATGCTTTGTCACTCTTTCTCTGACCTACCCACTAGCCTATCCTTTCTGGTAGTGAGCTCCCTTCAAGTTAGCTGTCTCTGGATCCTTGGCCTTTACATAATCTCACTTTTTTTGTCTTGGAGTATGTATGTAAAAATGCCTTTCATCTATCCTTGCCCAGTTTATGGTATCTCTCTGCTTTTGTTCCCATTTATGGGACTGTAGTAGATACATGCACATAGGCTACGCACCATCCAGTTGCATGCACACATGCACACCTCAGCATGAGTCACCTTATCCACATCTTCGTGACTAGAAACACAGTTCTGCTTTGTGTATTCGCACGCACTTCAAGCATTCAAGAAACAAACAGCCAGAAGCTAGCATCTTCTGCTGCTCTGATGTATTTTTCGCCAGCACTTTTTGAATGTAACATCAGGACATTAAACATGGAAATAATACCTTCCTCTGCAGTATAGAATTTCCTTTAGATACTTTGATGGCTTCTGAATGTGCAAATATTTGTGTTTCCGTACAGTCAGGTGTATGTGCCTCCTGCCCTTCAAAGGCAGGAAGTCCGTGTCACTGCAGACTCAGTGTGGTAGATTCTTAATGGGGATCCCAACCCAAACTGACAGATCTTGGGTGTAATTTTTTTAACCTGCCAAGAGCCATCTTTTTTTCTTTGGCATTTTATTTTTATTAACAAGATACAAGGAACTAAGTACACTCAGAAGGAGGCATAGAATGCAGTAACTCCACAGCCACTCCACAGAAAAGTGTTGCAGGAGCATAGCAAAGGTTTAGTGAGTTTTTGTGAATGGCACTCCGTGCTGAAGGCACAGTTTTGGGGAGAAATCTGGTGAGAGCTGCACGTTTAATGCAGAGTGGCACCACTGCATTACCTTCACCCAAAATCAAGATCAATAGGAAAGCGACTGTTCATGTTCATGTCCATATTTAAGCACCTGTTCATGCTGGAGGAGTGCCCTGAAATCTGCCTTTCGGTGGCGGCTGCAATCCCATGAGGTCATGAGGGAGTCACTGTCCCATTCTCCACCTCATTTCTCTCATTGTAAAACATGATTTACTTCACTTATTCCCACAGGTTTTGTGGCTGTTAATGTGGAGTGTAAATCACTGTTTTACTCTTGCCCTGGCTGGGAAATCAGGCCTGTCTTTCTTACTGCATGCTCTCTGTTCCTCACACACGGGCAGAACTGAACCCTGGAGAAACTGGAGAGTTCAGCTACAGGGTGGAGGCTTTGGTTCCCAAACACGCTTTTGCTGCGCTGGTTGGCTCAGGCTGTGTTTGTAAATGCTCACAGGCCCCCTCCTTTGGATTGTTCTTTGGAGCTTTTCTTTTGATGTTAAACAGGATGTGTGTGTTAATTAATTTATTTTACTCAGGGTAGGAAATTGCTGCCAATGCTCTTTGAAGAGTCCTGTGAGCCATCTCTCCCCTCACATAAACATTCAGGCAATTTTGGTTAAAGTGTTTATTTTTTTTAACTATGCATAAATGTTAATCTGGCTGGTTTACAGTGGAGAGGTTTTACAGGCTCCTTTAAAAATGTCAAGGTCATGTTTAAGCAGTTATTGTTTAAACCAAAGAGATGAAGCACTGGACCAAGAGGATTCTGAGGTGAAAAAAATGAAACCCAGTATTTTCTACTAACAGGTGTTATTTGAGAATTTAGTGCTGGTAAAAGTGATAGTGAAATACTTTGGAGACAGATTGCTTCTGCATCTACTCCTTTGTACTTGCACAGTGGACATTGTTAGTGAAAAAACACCCTTCCTGCTTTAGTCCTAAGTTGAAAGGACTTCTGCCTGGTGATGACAGGAAAGGACAGGCTTTATAAACATTGACTTCCCGAGACTGCCAGGAGGGTCCAGTTCATGCCAATTACGGCAGTGCCGTTCATGATGTGGAGGTATACTACTTCATGGTTTATAACGGTCCAGGGCGCTGTGATGATTAAATGTTGCTTGTGAGGTCTCTCAGGTTCAGAGGAATCTCTTGGGAGAAAAAAGACAGATTCCCAGTGCTGGATGATTCTGTCATTTTGAGTATTGTGATGTTGCACTCCCACTCGGGTAAGGGGCAAAGGGTGCTTCTTTTCAGATCCCAAAACTTTCAAACTGAAAGTCTGACAGGAATAATTGAGATTTATGGAATGCTATGAAGTTACATTTAAGTTGGAAGAAAGCAAAACACTGTAATTTTTTTAAGTAACTTTCTCTTTTTGTGATAGCATGAAATAACTCTGGTCTCTGATGTTTAATTGGTTGAGTGTTATGATTTGAGAGCTGATGTAGTTCAAACTGATCAGTCTATCACATGCTACCAGATGTGCACAGTATTTTACCAAACAAGACCAGACAGATGCCCTGTTCTGAGGAGGCTGCAGTTTGAGACTGATCTTTCAAGATACTGTATGACAGCAGATTCCCCAAGGGAATGATATGGTCTCTTTCTAATCTCCAGTGTCTGCATACGCTTCAGTTTGGGTTTGGTGTCTAGCACTTCTAGGACAATACTCCACAGACATTTAAATCAAGACCTAACTGAGAACTTAATGGAAAAAGTTTAGTAACTTAATGGAAAAAGTTTAGTAAGTTAATGGAAAAAGTTTAGTATCTTCCCAAGGACTATGCCATAAATTCAAATGAGATGACAAGAGGAAGGAATTGCAAGATGGATAGTGTGAGATACATGAAGTTTGTCTTTGAGTTGAATTCAGACAGAGCTAGTAATGGCCAAATGTTATGATGACTTTGGTGATGAGAGTTAAATTGGAGGTTTTCCCAGTGATCTGTGCTCCATTTTAAAAAGCAAAGAAACAAAATTTGTTGTAGCTGGCACTAAATGGAAGTCTTTTTTCAGTAGTAGCAATAGATGGCAGTGACTGATCCACAGAAACCAAACTGCTCATTTCTCATTCCTTTTGGTTATGAGTGACCCACAGCAATGAGGGAGTTGCTTGTTCATATTTTTCTCAACACTGTGAAAGACAGAATTCAGCTCATGAGGACTGTCGATCCATCATTTTCTTTTCAGCATTACCTTTCCCCTGTACAGAGACCTTATTTAAAAAAAGAGGGAGACCCCACCCCAGGATGTGGTATTAGTTTGCAGTATTCATTCAGGAATTGGCAATGTATAATACCATACAAGCTGGTGGGGATATCTGGGATATAAGGAGAAAGCTGTGTTCATCCTTTACGTAACAGTCATTGAGTCACGCAATCTTGTTTAAACAAACAGTGTGAATCTTAAAATAGCCCTTGAACATTCCACAGCGATGGCCATATTCAAATGAATGTTCAACATGTTTCCCCACTATCGTATACCCACACAGCAACCCTTCAGTGACAGCACAGCCGTCTAGAGGCAGTACTAAGTTACACTGGGCACTGGACACACCGATCTCTCTCCACTTGCTCTAGTTAAGCAGAAAAATCTGCTTCCCTGTTGTCCAACCACCAAGGGAGGCAAGAGACACGAAACAACTTGAGGCTAAGCTCCTCTAAGAGCGATTTTAATCTACCAATTGTTACTGGATAATTATTAGAGGAATTCATAGAACATGACCTTGTTGCCATATAAGTGGTGGGAAATGCTGCTCTTCAGCTGATTAACAATTGACATTGGCCAGTTCCAAGAAGACAGGATTCAAAACCTGACATTCTTTGAATGCAATATGATTAATATCGCTATAGATATGGAACTAGAGGAAAATGTTCTTACTGCTCAGAACATTTGTCTGAGTTTCGTAACCCTCACTAGTGTTTTGTATCAGGTCCTGTTGATGATACATTTCAAAGGATAGTTTAGATACGATAAAAGCATAAATATTTTGGGAAACTGATCAGTTAGAGCCAGTAGACATTGTAGCTCAGCATTCAGAATTGTTTAGCTGTGTCTCTCTAGCAAAGCTTCAGAGATGAGGCTGGAAAGGCTACTCTTTGAGAGCTCACTCTGCTTCTAACCTAGAGCTCAGGCCAGTATTGGAGGGACTGGGATCCTAAGATGAGAAACATAACATCAGGCCCCTTCTGTATGGGTCTGTGGGTGAAGTACTCAGCTCTTCAAGACTCTCCATGTGTTACCTTCCACCAGGCTTTGCCTGTGTCATTTCTACTTGTGCAGGAATCCAGAACAGGCTGTGAAATCAGTCAATAAACCTGGTATTGATCCCTCAGTAAAGGTAGAATAGCCCATCCCCCACACCAAAAAAAAAAAAAAAAGACTGGGTGGAGTAAGCTTATGGCAGCTAAATGAGCTTAATGTGTGCTGAATGCTTCACTTTCCTAGCTGGGGACCTAACCTGTGCTTCTGAAATGCAAAGTCTCCAGAGTGAAGAGGAACATACCTCATGTCTAGGTGGCTTTCAAAAGTCCTAGTGAAAGACACGTGTCCCCATGAGTCACTGGGTGAGCTGGGGAAGCAGGCAGGCCACCAGCAGGTACACAGGGCCTGCCCAGGGGCAGCCAGGCACTAAGACCCTGCCAGACCACATCCACCTCCTCCTTTGTCTAAACTGACCTGGGGCAGCGACCCAAAGCACTGAAGAGCAGAGATGTATAGAACAGGGCTGGCCATTTGGACATACCTACTGATCCTGTCTCAACAGGAGAGAGCACTCAGCGACGTTAAAATAGAACAAATTTGCAATGATATCAGGTTATATGTTTTATGAGCCATATAATTAACATGCGACACTCAGTGCCATGGGATATTATTGACTTAAATAGCTTAGTAAGTATCAAAAAGGATTAGGCATTGACATGAAACAGAATAGCATATGCACTGGTACAAGCTAGGATCAAAATTACAAGGGCTACCAATCCTTGTGCTTCAGGGCATATTTTGATCATCAGCTTGGGGTCAGGAGGAAAGCCACTCTCTAATCGAGTAGTGCACAGTATGCACGTGGGTTGTAGTTATACAGTTCTCTTTATTGGCCTCTTGTCATTCCTTTCCCTTCTCCTTCGCTGACTTCCTTTCATCCCCTCCTGTTCCCCCTGCCTCACGTTTATCATCTGGAATAGGTCACTACTGCAGACAAGACACTAAACTAGATGGATGGCTGAATAGTCTGTACTAATAGGGTAATTTAATGTTTGCTTCTCTCCAGAACTCTAACCTTTATTTCAAATATAAATTTTATATTCACTCTCTAAAAAGTTCCTCTTCTTCCAACCTTCCTTCTATGCACGTTACTTTTTATTTTTATCAGCTACACCTACAAATCCACTTAGGCTTATTTGAGGGAACAAATGAACCTCCGATTGGGAGAAGAGAACAACCAGGCACATTAACTGAATCTGATTTTTCTGGTAGATACTCAACAATTGCCTAAGCAAAAAAAGAAAAAAATTAGAGAACTTGTACTGTATAGCCACCATGAATACTCACCTATGAAAATAAGGGGTTTTCTTCTGTGTACATGACAGTGAGTCTGCGGACAGTCATGATGAAATGATGCTTGATTTAGGTAACTTTACATTTTCTTTGCAGGGTCTGAAGCAAAATTATTGGTAAGAATGCTAACACTTTCCTCACTTTCACCTGCCA
This sequence comes from Rhynochetos jubatus, assembly GCA_027574665.1. Lineage (NCBI taxonomy): Eukaryota > Metazoa > Chordata > Aves > Eurypygiformes > Rhynochetidae > Rhynochetos > Rhynochetos jubatus. The sequence goes on from CM050655.1 coordinate 17,521,976, forward strand.
GAAAATTCCCCATTTTAAGACAATGCAATATTTCACACAATTTTAGGGGTTCTGGTGTTTTGCTTTATATTTTCATTTGTTACTACACTGAAGTAGTCTCAGGAAGCCCCACATAAGAGCAGGGCAGGTTGAATTTTATTTCCTGTAAATGCCTTGTGAGTGATAAGACCTACCTGGAGTTACTCACCCTAAATAGACAGACTCGACAGCATAGACCTAGAGAAGAAAAATTATTTGATTCTCTGTGGGACCCCAAGTCAATGGCAGAAATCCAGAAAATGTCTATTTAAAAATATGCCTATTTATTTCATTTGTTGCTTCTTTCTTTTTTGCTTCTTGCCTTCACCATCCCAGACTGATTTCTAACTCCACCTATTCTTACCCTTCCCAGGCCCTTTATTTTTGCTAATAGCTTCATATCTGGCACTAGCCAGCACTGATCTGCTCAGCACACTGATACACGCTGCCCTTTGGCTTGTTCAGCCTTCCTGGAAAGATGCTACTGTGCAGCTCCTCCAGCATCCTGCACATTTTCCACAGTGAGTTGAATTCCAGTCAGTTTCTGCAAACTCAATGCTTTTGCATTGTTGCCTTCCCACAGACATTCTTCAACATGCTAAAGCTGACCTTAGGCTCCACAGACAGATGGGGCCTGCTCCAAAGTCCATTAACATCAGAGGAACTATCCATTTACATCCATGGGCTTTGCATTAAATCCTTTGCATTTCACTTACTTTCTTTAGTGCCTCTTACTCAACTCCAGTTATTAAAATCAGATTAATCCTTGATGGCTCTGTGACAGTTCCATGTACTGTATGAGCCAACCTGTGCTACATGTAAAGACTGAGACCAAAACTGCTACTCTGCTAATGTGAAATCTGCAGCTGGCTAATACTAAAAGCAAGGCATTACTTCCAGATTTCATTCCTGCATAGCTGAGGTCAGAATCTCACTTATTGTTCATTAGCTGAATCTCCCATTACCAGTGCACAGCCTCTCTCAAAACCATTTCTTACTGTTCTGGTATTTTCTGGTCCCTATAACATTATTCTTCCCAGGCACCATTCAAGACTCACCTCTGTTTGCAGTTTTACTCTCGGTATAAGTAGACTGCTATGTCAGCCAGAACATCAATATTTCTTTCTGTTGACTCAATACTCTTATCCATATTGCCACCCCTCCTCCTGCTTCATTTTGTCTACATTCCTTTTGAAAACTTTACTCCCATAATTTAGTCTCCCACTCAGTACTTGGTTTAATCAAGTCTGTCACTCAATTTATATCCCACTTCTCGCTTAACACAAGTTTCTCAGTTAGCAATCTGTTTCTGTAGCACTTGCTGTAACACATGGTTAGCTTTTCTTTCCACACTTGCTTCTCTGTTCCCTTCCTGATTTCCAGACCTCACTTTCCCTTCTAACACTTGAAGATGAGAAACTTCCTCTTCTGCCTCTCTCTTATTATGTTCCTCATGTATTTTTATGAGACCACTGCAATCAGGGCTTCTTAAATATCTTGGGGTGCTTTCTATAGGGCACAGAAGAGTCCCTGAGCTCAGTTAAAAGCTTTCAGCTGCAGAATTTCACTCAGGTTAATACACAGCTTTAGGTAAACCTTCCTGTTGCTGCATTTCTTTATTGTGGCTTGTACCCCTTTCCATCTCCATCATCTCTCCTTGGTTTGTAAGAACACAGGACAAATGCCCAGAAGTAAGATTCTCTCCCTCTGGCTGCTCATTCAGCACAGTGTGCTGAGATCTGGTCTTAAACGCCCACCCTTGGTTTTTGTGTTGAGGAACAAAAAGCAGAACAGGGTCCTGTTGCAGTTGCTCCACACATTTTAACACGGGGCGCTGGGTTGCATATATTTTTGACTACGTGGCCTAGTGCAGCCACCACACAAACCTAACAGCTCACCTTTCCTGCACAAGGAACATGTCATTTCATTCTGGACGGTGGGAAGTGCAGTGCAGGTTGTGTTTCACCAACACTGCCCACCACCACGCCTAAAATCTCCCACCCGAGTTTCGCATTACCAGCCCATTCGCCCGGTAAGGACCGTGGGTTGTCAACCTGCTTTCCACATCCTCTCTTCCGGCTGTTAGCAAAACCCGTGTACCACTGACTGAAGCTGCTGGAGCTCGGCAGGAGGCAGATTCACTGATTGGCACCTGTTGGATAGATCATTTGTTGGTTCTCTGAGTTATTCTGCTGGGTCAGCAGGTTTCCAGGTTTAAATGCTGGCAAGGTATAAGACGCAGAATGCTGTTGTTTCATAATCACCTTCTGGAAGTACTGCTTTGCTGTGATATTGTCCTACTTTTGCTTTCTCCCTCCTGCATAGGCTGGGTGAGTTTTTGCCCGCTGCGTTACTGAGGTGTAGGCTCTGCAGCACTGGGATGGCTGCATTTGACCGGGAGACGGGGCTGGGGGGTGGAAGCACCACATGCTGGTGGTTGCTGTCACTGCTTTTCGTGTGACTGAACAACACGAGGCTGATTTCCTAGTCCAGACAGAGAGCAGTAAGTACTTCCACAGTACTTTCCGTTTTCAGATCAGTTCGATTCTGCGCCTGACTTGGGGTGCGCTCATCTGTCCGTTCCTAGCACAGCTCGCGCTCCCAGCCGCGCAGGGGAGGCCAGAGCAGTCCTCCCCTCTCGGCTGCATCCGTGACTGCCCTATATAAATCTGCATATTAAGCAGATTTGGCAATTGTTCAGACAGACTCACTTAAGTAAGAGGTGGAAATAAACTTGCCTCCGAAGGCACTGCAGACAGCACTCCCGGATGGCATGCTGTTAGAGACAGAACAGGGGCTCGTTTGTTTTCTTGTGCAGCGGGAGACCGGTGATTTCTGTCTGGTGCGTCCGAGTCCCATCACCGTAAACCCCACGTGTGTGCCAACGCCGGGCCTCACGCTTTAGCCGTTTAAAGACATTTCGCGCGTCTTTACCCCTGCACCCGGCGGCCCGTTTCCTCGGGGGCTCCCGCACCATCACCCCAAGGCCGGGCACCGCGCCGGGCCCAGCTCGGAGGTGCCCTGACGGGGGGCAACGCAGCGCGCCGGGCGGTGCCCGCACCCTGCGGCCAGGGCGAGCGGCAGCGGCCGAACCTGCCCCTCCTTCCTCCTCCCCCTCCTCCTCCTCCGCCGGCGGCCGCGGTACGCGGAGGGACCGGAGAGCCGGGCGGCTGCTGCCTGCGGGGCGGTAGCTCCCGGGCCGGATCGCCCGGCGCTAGCCCCGCTGACGTGCCGAGGGGAGGGCGGCGGCTCCCCCTCCCCTCCCGCTGCACGCAGGAAGTTTATGGGGCCGCTGCTCTCCCCGCTCCGGGTGCTGCGGCCCCGGCCTGGCGCTCCCCGCACGGGGAAATACCCCCCCGGTGAGCCCGGCCGAGGGTGTCCGCCCGGCCCTGCAGCCGCCCGGTCGCCTGCGAAGCGGAGCAGGCGGGGAGGGGACCAAGCCCGCCGCAGTCTGCCCGCCCTCCGAGCGCGGGGGCGCGGGCTGCAGTGCCCGCTCCGGCGGCCGCAGGCAGGGGAAGGCGGCCGCGCCCCGGCTGCAGCCCCCCGCCCGGGCGGCGGCGGAGGCGACGGCGCTGCGGGCGCCCCGGGAGCGCCCCCGGCGGCCACACCCCGCGGCGGGCCGGGGCCGGCGGAGGGGCGGAGGGAGGGGGCCGGCGCGGGGTGTCTCCGAGCCAGTTCTCGCGGTGCTGGCCAGGCTCAGCCTCCTTCCCCTCCCCGGCGAGCGGTGACTGTGCACGGCGGAGCGGGGAGCGCCGAGCCGGGCGCGGGGGGAGCCCGCGCCGCCCCGCCGAGCCAGGAGGGAGGCCGCCGAGCAGAGCGCCCGCCCGGTCCGTCCCGGCCCGTCCCGGCCGCCCTGCCCCATGCGCCAGCGGCGCTGAGCCTCCTGCAGCCCGAACATGGCCACCACGGCAACGTGCACCCGCTTCACCGACGAGTACCAGCTCTACGAGGAGCTTGGCAAGTACGGAGCCCGCTGCGCGCCCCGCGCCGCGCCCCGCCGCCCGCCCTGGCCCCGGGACCCGCCGGCGCTGCCGGGAGCCGCGTGCCGGCGCCCCGGCTCTCCCGGGAGCCGGAGGAGGATTAGCCACCGCGCCGTAATCCTGCTCTCCAGCCCCTCGTCCACCCCGGTGTGGAGGGGAAGGTGTTATTGCGCCCCGGGGTCGCCCCCCGCCGCGCGATGGGGTTGTCCCCGCAGCCTGTTTCGGGCTGCGCGCTCCTGTTGCACCCCGGGACTTCCTCTCTTCCCCCCCTTGCCCTCCTCGGGACCGGGCTGCCGCCTTCTCCTCCCCGCACCTCTCCCTGCTACACGTCGCCCTTCCCTTCAGCGGTTCCTGGGCTGGGACACGGCACTGTTACTGCCACTCCGCGATGCTTCAGTCCCCACTTCCTTGTGCCTGGGAAAGGACCAGGTGCTGCTGCACCGCGCGTCTCCCTCGCTCATTCTCTGCCCTCTCCGCACTTGTCCCTGCATTGGCGGACCTGCCGCTGCACCCTAGGACAGGGCTTTGCAGGGGGATCCTGTGGGACGGGAAAGCGGCGTAGCACCGGCCAGGGTAGGGTTATGGGGACAGTGCTTTCCCGGGTGCTGCTGCTCTCCCCCTCCCTCCCTTCCTGCACCAACTGCTGGGCTGTGCTGCATCCCTTTCCCAGCCCGGTGTCCCCGTCCCTCCCCACACTGCTGCAGCTGTGTGTCACGAGCTGGGGCTCCAGTGCTGGTGATCACCTTGCTGCTTATTGGTTTGTATGTAGAGGTTGAGGAAGGGGAGAAAAAGGCAGGACTCTGCAGTATCGGGAGCATTCAAGCTGTTTTAGGGTCTCTGTAGAGCTAACTGTCTTGTGGGGCCCTTCTGCAGCTTTTGTTCCCCTTTCTTATGCTTCAGATGTATACATTTGTGCATAGGCACGGGTTTGCGTTCCTGGTGTGAAGGACTTGGAATTTTCTGCCAGTTTTCTCGTATTTGTCCTTTTCCCCTTTTCAAATCTTTCCTGTGAAGACAGCTGTTATTCTTTTCCCACCCTGTTTTGTTGTTGGTTTTTTTTTTTTAAAAGAAGGGAGTTCTTTCAAGTGCACATCTGTGTAGTCTTGTAGATTTTGAGTCCCTGTCTTTTCACCTTGGTCACTGTTGTATTATCTCTTTTCCTTCCTCACAGAAATCCTTCCCCCTCTCTCTCAAACTGCTTTTCCAAGCGGCTCTTAGGAGTAGTTGTAATAATATCACTAGTTCCAGCTTGAGAAAACGTACAAAGCCTCGTAGCTTCCTACTCGCTTCATTAATAGATACATGCTTATCCCCGTTGTGCAGGTGGGCAGACCGGTGTAAGAGAAATACTAACTTCTGCAAAGTGTTGCAGCGATTTCATGACTGAGCTGGCACTTGACTGTGGGAGAAAGAAGTCCTGGTTGTCTGATGGTAACTGCTGGGGAAGCTGTCTTCAGGAGATGGACTTACCGGCCAGTGTTGGCGTCGTAGTTCTGGGCTGCTGGTCTCCCGTTCATCAATCCTGTAGTGTCCTGCTTCTGTGCCTGTATGGCCTCTTTCTCCCTGCACTGTGTGCTGTTTTTACTGCGCTGTCTGAGGGGGCTCGAGGGGTCTTCAAGAGGCTTGAGTACCATATAGACTAGGTTTTATTTGCTGATCAGACAGTGCACACTCTTCATCTGACTCTCGTGTTGTTTCCTTCCTCTGTATGTCTTCTGCCCTGCCCTTAATCTGGTCCGCTCTGGGGATAGAAATTGCTGCTATTGTATTCTCATTTTCAGTTTCATAGCTCCTACCCTTTTTATTTTTCTTCCAGGGGAGCCTTCTCTGTGGTCCGCAGATGTGTAAAGAAAAGTTCATCCCAGGAATATGCTGCAAAAATCATCAACACCAAAAAACTGTCAGCCAGAGGTTAGTGTCTCGATCTATCCTTCTTCCTTTTGTTAACAGAAAGCATTTCATTGGAGCTGAAGCTGTAATAAGTTTAAGGGATCTGAAGTTGCTTGTCTCAGTCATTATTTCAGTGTTACAAAATAATTGAGTTGCATGGCAAAGCGGAGACCATAAGGAGGTAGCGTAGGATGATAGAAAAATTCCTGTATCTGGAAATGTGAAGTGACGTTATCTTTTTTCTTTTTGAGGTCTTTCTTCTGCAGCCTGAGCTAGAGTTATGTTTATAGAAGATTTATCTATGTGTGTGTGTACCGATCGCTCATAATAAAGAGAGGTGTTGGAGACTGATGTTGCTAAATGTCTTTTATACCTAGGAGATCTGTCTTACCGGAGCAGATGTTGTTATTTTTTTTGAAGGATGGATGCTTCATGCATCTATCATGCTTGCACCTTTCATGCTGTAGTTAAACGCAGTGTGTTTAGGAACTAACAAGTTTGCCTTCAAAGGCAGAAGTAGGTTGGAAATTTGACTTCTCAACAAATTAGAACAGGTAGTTTTTGTTAGTCCTGGAGACTTCCAAAACCTGAAACCAGGCTGTAGTCTTATGAAAAGAGAAAAGAATGTTAACTCTTCCCCCAAGCTGTTGGTCTTGTTTTGTAGTGGCATACATGTGCACGAAGGGTAGTGTACCTTGTAGTATGCAGGGAATGTGTATGTTCTAGTGTGTAGGGAATCCCTTACAGGGGTTTAGGTTGCTTCGCAGGTGGGGTGGATGAGGAGGAGAATGGGAGAAACTGAAGTGCAGTAAAAGATGCTGAAAGCAGGGTGCAACAAGTTGAGATGCCAGAGGTAACTGTTTCTAGAAGAGGTGAACAGGACAAGATCTAAGTCCTTGGAGGCCTTTCAGATTTGACAAAATCAGTGTGTTTGACCCTTGACTGTCTTGCTGGGTTGAATAGGTGGCTTGGTAGGGAGGTTGACTAAGGAAAAAGAAGCAGGAGGAGGCAAATGGTCTTGAGAAATTACGTAGAAGTGAAGAATGTTTGCCTAATTATTATAAAAGAGAACAATAGAGTATGTATTCTCCTTTTGGCTGGAATATGAAATGTGATGGTGAAAAATTTGCATTTACTGTAGTTTGCATGGAGTAGTGTCAGAAGTAGTCTGTGCTGTGCTGTGAAGGTCGATTTCTCCCCCCCCCCGGCCCTGCCCAGACTTAGGGAAGTAAGCATATGTGATAATGTGCTGTTTTGGCATCTAGCCTGAGCGTGATGGGGACCAGCCAGTGGAGCCCTGGATTGTTAAGGAGATGGCTGCAGATCCAGTGAGAATTGGAGTCACCTCCGTGGTCAGGTGACAGTGCCCACTGATGTAGGTGGGATATCCAATCTCTTGAGTTCAAAATTAGTTCAGCTTAATATGGGAGAGGTTTCAAGGGTGGCGTGGCTCTGCTGATGGCCATTAATGCTGTGTTAGCTCTGCAGAGTTCCCCGTCCATGCTGTAGCGAGGAGTAAAGCTCGGGAGAGCCATCTTCTCAAATGCTAGTGAACACAAGCCTGCTTAGAGAAGGGAGAGGCTAGCTTGATAAACTGATTGCAAACAAGAAACCATTTTCTAACAAAGGAGGTGGTATTGAATTTAACTCCGGAGATCAGAAAAATGAGGAAAACTGCAGGATGTATAGGGTTGAAACAAAATTCAGAAACATATTATTGGAAGACCAAAAGTAGCCGAAGAACTGATTGAATCAGTTCTTAAGTGTTTGGGTACCTAACGAGTTACAGAGGGAGCAATATATAGGTTCTGATTGTTTTTCACATTAAGGTGCTGACAGTTTTATGACCCAGCAAGTAGGAAAAGTAAGTATGGGCGAATACAGGCCATATTGTGATCTACTGCTTACTTTCTAAATTTCATACCTTCCTATAAATGAAATACATTGAGGATACTATCCTGATCCTCAGCTACATAACTTGATGCAGCTGGCAGTGATTTACTTAGAAAGCTATTGGTTAGGTAGAGTGTAAGTGTGGGGAGAGCCAGGAAAGGAAATGGATGTTTCTTCTAGCACAGAAGAATATCAGAAACAAGGGACTGATCAGGTTTTGTTGAAGTCTTATCTGAGGACTAAAGAATCTGCATTTACAGTGAAAAGTGGATGGTGACTTCAGCTGAATATACAGGTTCCTTGGTTATTCCAGCTGTGTTTGCTTGTAGCTCAAGTGGTTAGTACAAAAAGGGACCGAATATTTTGGTAGCAACTTAGTGAATTCACCTTGTAATAGGTCTTTAAAGCACTGAAGGAAAAATGTGTGGTATTTAGACATTGCAGCTGTAAATCAGTGATTAGGGAGATTCGATTCAGCAACCTGCGAATGAAAGTCTCAGGGAAAGGCATTTTAGAAAGCTGTCTCCCACAGGAGAAGAATTACGGCATTAATTCTGCAGTATCCTGGATGTATGTTGCATGATGCTTCCTTTCCCCAATCTGCCACTTCTCCTCGGGGAGGCTGTGTCTCTGCCCAGCGAGGCAGGGGCACGGGGCTGTCCTGCGCACCCAACTGCTGACTGTCTGTTGCGCAGGTTAACACACCTGCCCCCCCCCCCCCCCCCCCCCCCCGCGTTGGTTTTCTTCTGGGTTTGGTCACGGTGCCAGAATATTCCTTCATGTGGGGACACCTTGCCCCTCTCCAACTGAAGCGCAGCTACATTTACCGTTTTGTACCTTCTGTAGCAGAATTTGAACCTGTTTAGATAGCTGATGTAGTAAGCGCTGCTTCAAGTGCCAGCGCCTTGCTGCTGCTGAGAAGTGTAGCCCGTTGAGGCTTCACAGAAGTTTGGCCTGCTGTAGTGCCTCCCTTGGTTGCATCCAGGGAAATGGTAATAAAGCCTTGCTCTCCTTCCCTGGTGCTTCTTGTTACCTTTCGTTTTCAAGACTCTTGATGAAGAAATACTAGCTAGTTGGCTGGGAAGTGCTGAATAGCTTGCTGTATGTAGCTGAAAAGGAGGATGAGGAACACTTCAGGGTGAATTGTAGACATTTAAAGGGTTCTGTATTGCTTGACATGTTCATCAAACTGTTTTCTTAAAGCAGTAAAGAGCTGAAGAGGCATGGTGCTGTTGCAGGACTCCTCTCTGAAAGCAAGGAGGATCAGTGTGGTGCTGGCCTTTGTGAAAGGGCTGTCCGAACAACTTCAGTCTAGTAAGCTTCACCTTTGTGGCATACGGTCAGATGGTGAGGGGAGAGTGTCTGTTTCTCTATTGTATGTGAGTTTTGGATGCCTGTTCTCTGTCTTTTTTTAATAAATCCTCTCAATAAGAACTGGTGTAGATTAACATTCATATTTTGGCCTTTTATTTGCTGTTACTCACACCATGTTGGTGCAAAAGACTGTCTAGTAAAGAGTATACCGGGAGCTTTAATGTCAGATAGGGGCCAAATGCTTGTGGGAAGGGAGGGGAAACAGACTTCACCTTAGTCAGCGTTCAGCTGACATATAAGAGAAGTGGTTATTACACATGGGCGAAATACAATGCTTCAGTCATCTGAAATTCCTATGGGATTGAATGCACAGGCTTTTACCAGAGCTACGGGCAGAGGGAAGTAATAACTGTAATTTTTTGGAAGTTGTCTTGTGGGTGTCACCAGAATACTTTTCGACATGAGAATTCATAGCAAGTAGTGCTTCAGTTCCTGGGCAGCAGTGAGGCTCAGCTAAAGCAAAATTGCTCGCAGCGATCAAAAGGATCGAGAGAGAAGCAGTAGCTTTATTAGCAGTAGGGAAATAGCCAGGATTTGACTCTCCAACGTATACGTTAAGAGACAGTCTGGCATTGAAAAGAGGTAGGCAGAGCTCCATGCTGTGATAATTTTTAGGATGTGACTTACACCAAATAGTGTATAGTGAGCTTACCACCATGCCTAGGACTTTTGGCCCCCTTTTTTCTTGTGAGGGGTGGGGCGGGAATCTCTGTGCCTCTATTGTTAAGTTTTGCTTGCTGCTGAAAAGCTGTATCTTTCAACCCTAGCAACTGACATCTTTGGATAAAAGAGGAAAAGTAGCTGTCTCTGAAGTCCGACCACTTCACTGCTTTCTCCTCACTGTGGCTTTGCTCTTGCCTGTGGAATGAAGAGGTGGATTCTCTCCCTGCTCTCCATCTTTCCAAATTTGTAAACCAGATCAAAATTTGCAGTCTACCCAGTTATTTTGTTGTTGTTCCTGTAGGAGATTATGTGGATTGTGGGAGGAGCACGGAATTACTTCTGTCTATCAAACCCCGTCAGGAGTAAAGCTCTCCCTTTACCCTTCCAACACAGCTTGGTTTTTTTCCCATACCCCTCTCTTATCCTGGCTTCCGGTTCGGTGGTGGGTGCGATTTGGGCTTTACAGCGTGTTTTACTGGGGGCAGCAATGGTAGTTTCCCCGGACACTGAAGCGCTGAGCTTGAATGCTGCAGAGGAAGTTTAGCAGCATCAGCCCCTAACCTGTATCTTGATCTGCTCGGTCAGTGTTCTCAGCCGGCGTTTGAGTTAGGGCTCTCTTGGGCTGCTCTTGTGGCTGCCAGCTTCCAGGTCCCCTGTGGGCTACAGCTCACCCGCCTGAACTAGATGCACGCAGCGGTGCTGCACTGCAGGCTGGCAGATCGGCTCTGGGGGAGCAGGGGGAGCCCGGCGCACCGGTCACAGATGGCCGGGGCACAAATCCGAACTCACTGACGGTGTCCTCTGCGTGAGCCTGGCTTTGCCGGCTGGGGACGAATGTCCTTCCTTGCAGAGGACGGCAGATCAAACCGCGTCTGCCAAGCTGTGCTTGCTGAGCAGCCGCATCGGGTCTGCTCATTTGGGGTGGGAGAGGAGCAGGGTGGGCCTTGGGCTGCGTGTGGAGAGCTTCCCTGCGCCCCAGCTCCCCTCCCTCCTGCCGCCTGCGAGGAGGCTGAGGGCTGCGGTGATTAGGGAGCATCCATGGGAGATCAGCTGCAGTGATGGCCGGGGATTTTTTCCGGAGGTCCTTGTGCACGTGGAGGGATGAGGGGAGCAGAGCAGAGCGCTGCACACACACACACACACACACCCCCCGAGCAGTGCGTGGGGCTGGGGAGGGGGCTGCAGGGGAGCAGTGCGCGATCGCGAGTGGCGGAACTCTCTGCTCCGCACCGCAGCACACATGCGTGCGGCGGGGGGTGCGGGGGGGCTGCTCTGCTGATGTCAGAAACTGCAGCCTCAGCCTCCCCCTCCTCTGCCTCCCCTTCCTCTTCCTCCCCGCCTGCGCCTGCGGCCCCGCGTAGGGGGAGAGGGCTTCGAGCGGAATGCGCCACTGGGGGAAACGGTATTGGAAGAGGTGTTTGGAGAAGAGGAGGGGTATGTGTAAAAGCAGAGGGCAGAGGCTGGGAGCTTGGTGGGCGCCCGCCGAGGGTCAGCCTGGCTTTTCGCCCACCCACGACACGGACACGGGTGGGAGAGCGCCCGGGCCTGAGAGCCGGCAGAGATTGGCAGGGTGGGGAGCGCTGGGAGCCCTGCTTTTGCTGTGGCTCCCTATGGCCAGAAGCTGGCTTCCTCCCGCTGTGGATGTCGGCGAGGCTGGGGTTACCCCAGGTTGCCTCTCAGTTTACGCTGTATATTTTATAAAGGAGCTGGAACAGAGCAGACAGGATTTCAGCTCGTGTCTGTCTTCTCAGTGGTCACATTGAGTATTAAATTTCCAGCATTAACAATGGCGGGGGGGGGGCAGTGGGCACACAGATTGGGCAGGAGTTCTTACTGCCTCCATATGAGGTTGGAGAAAGGGGCATGGTGAGAGAGTCTGGTTTCTTGATTTCTCAGTATAAACTGGATTTGTGTACAGCAGAGATGTGATTAGACCAACTCTTGCACTTGTCCCAAAGCCCTTGGCTCTAGAGTGTTGCCTCTGATCAGCAAGCCACGACTGAAATGTTCCAGGTGTCCCTCCTGTGAAGAGCAGGATGTGGTGCACTCTGTAGATACTTGGGGCAGGGACAGCTACCTGAATTTCCTGTAAGAGGGATCCAGTGCAGCAGCTGTGGGGGATTTCTGTTGGTTTTGGGGTGTATTGTGGAAGTTTCACTGCCTCCAAATCTAATCCTTCTCTGAACAGTGCCAAAACCATCACTGTCAGAGAAGGACTCATCTGTGGATCATAAAGAAATTTCTGAAGAGTGCCCTGGAAGTATTTTAGTTTTTCTGGCCCTGCAGATTGTGTGAAGACAGTTTTTACAAGGGAAACATGCTAATATAAAAATCTGTCTCTGCTGTGCCATCTATGAGCAGCTATTGCTATTGGCTTGGCTGGAGGAAGAGGGCAATATCAGCTGGCACCAGGATCACCAGCACAGGAAAACAGCCTTGAATGTTGTAAAAAGAAATTGTATGTTTGCTTGCAACAGAAGCGACATCCGCGCTCAGAGTTGTTAACTTGGGGAAAGCCAAGGTACATGGACTTTCTCATGGGCAAATGTATACTTAAAAAAAAAAATAAATCTAGTGAGCACCTCAAATTTTGTGGTGTGTGGAGAAAGTGCCAAGCTGTAACTTAAACAACCGTAGTTCCTGCTGGCCCTTATGACAATAAGTTTAGTGCTTCAAAATGTGGGGTCCTATGAGTTAGGCTGACCTCGGGTTCCTTTCTGTACCTTCTTAAATTTACTGTTAATTTAGGTATCACTGTGTACTTCTGTTACAGCTCCCCAAGCATTCTGGTAGTGCTGCCTGCATGATTTTGGGGGAACAGTAGCAGAATACTTCTGAGGAGATGGGCTGGCAGTGTCTTAGAAATCAGCTTTTTGAATACTGATGGTGTCTGAAGATCAGTGGGGCATGGGTTTGGCTTTGTGGGGAAACTGAGTCTATAGTTGTTAGATTTTGATTCGTTGTAGCTTTTTCCACCAGTTACTTTCTGGCTCCCGTGCTTTCTGTTTTAACTTTGAACTTGTTTTGAATGTTCATTTGTCTCTCGTGGATTGGTTACTTCAGTCAGTAATTGTATTAATCTATAATGCTGTGATTGAAAATATCCCTTTAGTCATGCTGCTTTACCCTCCTCCTTTCCTTCCAGAGCATATTGTAGAATTACTGTTGCTCCCACCTGCTAGATGAGCAGACTGGGGAAGGCGGTGGTTGGTGCAAGCAGGTAATTACTGATGACTGAGAATAATTCAGAGGTGTAAGGAGAGCTGGTTAATGTTGTATCCCGCGTTTTTTATCATAGGGTCAGGAAAGTAGGAGATAACTGTCTTTACTTCTGCTGTCAGGATCCGTCTCGCTCTGCTCCTGGCACAGTCAGAAGGAGAATTCCCCGTCTCTGAGATGTGAGTTGAGTGAATGTGATGACCTTTCAGAGAATGCGTCTGTGCGTGTGCGTATAGATGTGATACTGTACTCTCAGCACTTTCGTGTTACGTTCCCGGGAGCATGAGTTACGTGTATCTCCAAAAGCAGTGACCCGCTGTCCTGTTGCTTCAGTCCGAAGTTGAAGTTATCTTGAGTTAGCCGTTGTCCAAGCGCTCACACCCCTGGGCTCTCGTCTTTCCCATGGCTGGAGTCTGCTTAGCTGTGATACTCAAACAAGTTCAGGTTCTGAGAAGGGTCCTAGCTCATCTTTTCTCTTTGCTAGAAGGCACAGGTGATTTGGCTGTAAAAACACAGGACCCTTTTTCTTGGGGGCAGCAAAGGTAGCATTTCTGTTTGCAGTGCTATTGTTAGTGTGATTCTGATAGAGGAGTCACAAAAACTGAGCTGAGAGCTGTCTCGGAGAAAAGAGTGGGCATCATGGGAATGAAGACACAGCGTGAAAGAAAAACAAAACCCATGCAAACATATCTGTAAGGAAGGAAGATGCCCACAAAGATGAGCCTGGGAGTGGGCATAGCTCTTTTGTAGGCGTACTGAGCCGAAGGCCCAAAGACCTGCAGGGAAGGCAGGGAGCGGCGCCCTGCCTGCTGTGGCAGAGCTGGTGGGTTATCTCTGGGGGCTGTTGCCATGATGACAGTGGCAAACAGGGACTGAAAAATTTACCAGATGTGTGTGAGCCAAAGGATTAAACTTTCTCATAAGAGGGAAATGAGGGGAGGGAAGGGTGGGTGATGATATATTAACAAAGGACAACATCCTAGTGAGAAATACCAGGCTTGCTTTCCTATAGCCACTGGGATGGTGGGGAGGGATTGCAGACTGCCATTCGTCTTCCAGTCTAAACACTGGGCATCACTGCTCTGACACATTCCCTCTTTGAAGAGGTGGTGAATGCACCCTGCTTTCATAGGGTAAATCAGCAGGATTCATATTGTTTTGGCCGATGAAAGGTGGGAAAAGATGGTTTCTCTTTTTCTTTTCAGCCTCTTTTTTTTTATTCCCTGTATCCACCAATAACTAGTTCTCTACCTCGTGCTTAGAGCTTTTCTGCATCAGAGTTGGTGCAAACAATGAAGTTTCAGTGTTGCCTGCAGGTTTCAGACTATCGAAGGTGAAGCTAACCAGCCTGCACTAGTGTCATCGATAAAGCAAAGCTGCTGTCATTGGAAATGTCTGATGCAAACCCATGTCAGCGCTCTTAGGGCTAGTACTGGTCTTGACCCTGCAAAGTGCTCTGCTTTTGCCTCTGCGTGTTTCCCTTCCCAGAGCTGGGATGCTGTCCCCGCGTATCAGAGCTGATAGCACGGTGGGGAAGGCCTGGGTGGTGGGGAGGGTAGGGCATGAGGGAAGCTGGGCTGGGGCAGTTTTCCCTCCACTGGAGTCTGAGAGAAGTGCTGTCACTACCTTCTGTTGTGGAGGTTGACCATTATAAGGACTGGTGCTAGAAGAAGTAGTGATTTGCAGTTGCCTGGAGAGCAAGGAGCTGGTGAGGGGGTCTCTGCCCTCAGTGCTCTACATCTACATGTCCCATAGCTTAAAAGGTGGTACCACTTGGTTGTTTGCAGTACTACAGATTAACATGGTACCTTTTTGCAGGCTGCTTCAGGACAGACTTACCTGGTCGTGCCCACCACATACTATCATAAAATGTTTGTCTACCAACTTAGTAAGGTAGAATTGTGGTAATTAAAACTAGTTTCTTTCTAGAAGGGCTCTTCAACTTAAAACGTTTATTTATGAAATGAGACATTAATATCTGTGGAAACTAATGGTATAGGTCTTTCCTGCTAGCCCAAATCCCAGTGGGCTTTTTAAGACCCTGTGAATACAGGCTGTAAGTGAGAACAAGGATGTTAAGGCTCCAAAGCAAGTTCCTGAAAGCTTGTGGAAGGGATTCTTTCCTTTCCCTTCCCTCACTTCCACTCCTCTCGTAGGCACCTGAGTTAGCTGGTGTAGGCTGCAGCTTGTGCAGTGGAGTAACTCAGTGTTTGGATGTGTTTTATCTCCTGCTGTTACTGTGTCATCTCTGGTAAGTCAGTTGGTGTAGACTGGGGTAAGCGATAGCACTGAAGAGGGAGATGGCATTTCTTGCTCTTGAAGACAACTCTGCTTTGAAGGATGTTTTCTCAATTCCAGAGGAGCAGAGAGAAAAGGAGAAGCCATCTGTCAGCTTGAAGTTTGAGGTGAAAAAAGGAGGGAGAAGACTTAGAAATCTTTAAACTTAAAGCCAGTGGTCTTGCTTCTGACTGAGGGGTCTTCTTGTCTGTGCAGCAGAATACAGACAGCATGTAAAGTTCCCTGCAGCTCTGGAGATGTGTGTGTTGATCCTGCTGCTGTGCTTGCTGCTAGAGACCTGATGTCATACACCTGACTTGAAATGTGACTTCAGAGGGGGTAGTCCAGTGCTCACTCTGGGACGCACTTTCTAAATGCAGATTTCAAATAGCATGGGTGCCCTGGAAGCTTTTGCAGGGAAACCAGCTTGTTAAACCTCTTCCTGTATTGGTCTCCGGTGCCTGTCAAATATACTTACCGTTTCTACTGTAGTGCAGCAGCCGATGTTCTGAAAATGTCCATGTGTATCTTGTGGTTTTTTATTTTCCTTTTTTTTTTTTTGCTCTCCCTCCTACCTCCTTTTGTCAAAAATGTAACATTTCATGGGTTATGGGCCAAGAAATCACCCAGGGTCACGAAGCTAAAAATAGATGTGGAAGAAGGAAGTTGTCTGTGGTGCCCCCTGTAACCCACAGGGACTTGCTGGAAGGTTGTTCTTGGAGGCTACTGGAGAGTATAGCCTGGTGATGCCAAGCTGGAGTTCTTTCTGTTGTTTGCCCAAAGAGCTGATACGCTGTTAGGTTTAATTCTGCCTGCCCTGGACCTCGCTGTGTAAGCTTTGGGTATCAAATGTCCTCCGTTGAGATTGCGTTGGAGAGATTAGAAGAATTGAAGTTGCGCAGCTTTATTTTATAACTGGTGCCAGTGTGGAGACAAAGCTTGATCGTGACGGATGCGCTTCTTCAGTGCAAGTTAAAGTAGTGATTCATAGCTCTTGTGTTACTTTAAATGTTCCTGATTTTTGGACTGCAGGATTGAAAAAAGACTTCCAGCTCTGCCCATTTTTGTTTGACTTGTATGTCATCTGGCCTGGAATCTGCCAGCCCTGCAGATTAGGATGTTGTGTTCCGTCTACAGCTTGTTATGAAGTCGCCCAGATTAAAATTTTCAGTGTTGCCTGATCAGCGCAGAGCAGTGATCCACAGCCTTCTCTCTCTGTCTGTCTGAGTTGCTCTTGCACTTAATAAGGATGATGTAGAGGAGTGAAGTGTTGGTCAGCTCATCCTTTGTGTGGAAGAGATTTTACAGCAGCAGACTGGGAGTTGAGCTCTCATAATACACTTGTCTTCTCCAGACAGCCAAGTTCAGCATCAGAGATGTGGAAAAAGAGGAACAAGGTAGTTTGCATTTTTGATAACCATTATCAAGTATTGCTGACAAGTCCAGGTGACTGGCTGCTGCCAGCAGTTTATGTTTCTGCAGAGCTGGTTACCCAGCTTTAAGGAAGCCCATTATGCCTCGTTAACTCTTTGTGGCTGTGTACACTTAGCTTCTTCGATAGTCCTAAAGCTGAGCTTAAAAAGCTTTCCCTCCCACTACCTCACAGATGGTCAAGAAGCTTCTTGGCTTTCCTAGGCTTTTCAGCCTGTTCATCTCCCTGATGAAACATGAAATGTTAACTGCTGAAGTTTGTTCTCATTTGAAAAACACAGCTGAAATTCCTTCCCCACCTTGGAAACAAAACTCGGGTCTCACCGATGCGGTTAGTGTATCTGAAGGGGTGGTGGGGGCTGGCTGGGGACCACAGAAACATGCAGCTCAACTGAGCCAGAGGAATTTATACTGTTCCTTCTGCATCTGTGAATTCCTGGATCCTGCATTGCAGTGACTTGGCACTGCTGAGACATGCCTCCCTGCCACAGTTACCTTGTCTGCTAACAAGCCGTAGTCTGAGATTTATTTAGCTGGTTCATCCAAACCCACCGGCACCTGATGTAATCAGCTGATGGGGAGAAGAAAGGAGCCCGTGTCCAGGAACGAGCTTGCTTAGTGGGATTTCTCTTTGTTAAGCTGTGCACTTCAGGACCCTCTGTGTGTAGTGGGATCGAGACAGTGTCGCTGGGCTCTTGCACAGGTTGCAGTCGCTGTGTGTGCGACAGAGAGGTTGCTGGTGTGGCTGTGTCGCCTTCAGAGCAGCTCTGTGCCATGCTGTCTCGCTTACTGCATGTCCACTTTAAGAGGGTTCATCTGCAATGCAGCTGTTAGCGGAGAAGTTCTGTAAATCAAGAGGGAGTGAGCACAAGTGAGACTGCTGGGTCCTCTCCACAGCACAGGGAAACTTGTTCAGAAAGACTTTTTGCAGGAGGAGGAGAAAGGGATGGAGCACAGTGGTGATGCTAGGAGCCCCTCCTTTCTGTGCCTGTGTCTGCACCAGCTGCTCAGGAGAGGGGAAATGTGTGGAAAAGCACAATGGGCAGCATCTCTGGGACTGGAAAATCCTGTCACGCTGTTCTCCTCACTCCGCGATGGAGTCTAACCAGGTGTTTGCTTAGGGCCGATTCTGTCAGGATGTCTTTATTAATGCACACTCCCGTCTCACACAGGATGTCCTGTTACAATTCTGAGCTCGTGAGCTTCTGACTCAGAAGCACGCAGAGGCCCTGTGAGTCGCAAGTTTATAACCATGCCCGCCTCCGCTGCACGAACTGTCAGAACGACCACTTGCTGGTGCGAGGGGGATGATGCTGGAGACCTGTGAGGATGCTGTGGTCAGCTGGAGTGCCATGGCTGTGCAGGTGTTGTACCTGGCAGGCTGGAGACTGCTGCCGAGTGACTGGTGTGAGGAGGAGGAGAGGGGCCGAGTGCTGCAGTGGCCCTGCTGCAAATGGGGCAGGTGAACCGTCAGATGGTGAGCTCTGTGAGGGTTGCAGCCCTTCGAGCATGTGGCCAAGGAGTGGATGGCTTGCTCTTCCCTGCCTGGGAGCACTTGTAAAATTGCTTGTTGGTTCCTCAAACCACAAGTTTCTGAGGATACTCCAGTGAAGGAAGTCCTCTGTGGTTTCTGTGGAGAAGTAACTGGGAAGCGTGATGCCTTCTCAAACGATACCTGGAGCGCCATGGGCTGGAGTTGGGGAGGGCCCTGCGAGGCCTTCCTTAGGGGTGGCTGCAGCTCTGAGAGTACATGCTCCTTTTCACTCTGGGGCTTAGGAGGCAAGGCTCCCTCCTTCACTGCATTTACAAGTATTCTGGGCAGACTAGGCCCTGGGTTTCTACTTTGGTTTCTTTATTGCCACTTCGAGAAGCGTCTCCTATTGACAGTTATTGGTGATGCAGAGAAATTGATGTATGATTCACCACCTGCTTTTCCTCTCTGTTTCCTGTCTGATTCTCCTGTTTGCCTGGGCATTCGTTGTCCTTCTCGTAATAACTGAATTGTGCTAACCATGTATAAGCAATGTTCCCTCCCCTTTTGCTGAGGGACTGGCTGGCTTGTTGTAAGAAGTTATTTTTAGGGTTTGCTTCCTGGGATATTCTACCCGTGGCCAGTTATGGTGATGAAAATGTCACTGAGATGCAGAAAGTACTCCCAACTCATTGCTTGCGTGCCTGATCTTTCTGTTGTAAAGGTATTCATGAGGGACATGGGTCCCATACCGCTACATCACCTGTGATTAGGGAGACAGCCACAATGGCTGTGCGGCAAGACTCCCTGTGAAAAGCACACTGAGCTTCCAGGGTGACAGATTGTGTTACAACTCAATTGAGCCAGGGAAAAAAAGAAAAAAA
Source organism: Rhynochetos jubatus (assembly GCA_027574665.1). Lineage (NCBI taxonomy): Eukaryota > Metazoa > Chordata > Aves > Eurypygiformes > Rhynochetidae > Rhynochetos > Rhynochetos jubatus. The sequence goes on from CM050655.1 coordinate 17,541,076, forward strand.
TAAAAAGGAAAGGAGAGAAAAAAATAAACGCCTTTCTTTTGGCTGCACTGGAGTTTCTGTCCTTTTTGGTTTTTGTACATAGGGATGTTGGTGTACAGGGCTGTCCCTAACAGACAATTTGCTCCTTGTACTGGATGTATTAGGTTGCACTGGGCTGCTGCCAAATGCCTGGTCTAGACTAGAGGAGAAGGTGTGTGCTTATTCTTTTTAAACACCCCTCCCACCCCAGATCCGCGACTTGCAACACCTGAAAAAGTTGATCTTTATGGCAGCTATAGAGCAAAGCATGAGTGTGATACGGGCAAATTACAGAGCCCAGCTGCACCAGGCCGTGGGTTGACAATATGTGGTCTCTGGTGGCACTGTTGGCTTAAAGAGCACCTGCCTTTCTCTGGAGATGTCTTCTCTCTTCTCTGTATCACAGCAGGTCTCCTTCCTTTTCTGTCTCATCCCTTGGATCAGGGAGCCAAGCTCAGAAGAACTGTTCAGTAAGGAATTGCCGAAGTGGTGGGGGTAAGAAGGCATTTGGTTTCTAGATGGGTTTCTCAGAGCAGGCATGGAAGTGGTTCCTTGGGTGTAGCTTCGGGAACCTGCATCTCCGGCAGCTGGGACTGAAAAATCGCATGTGGAGTGGTGTGTTAGTGCACCAGAGTCGTGGTGTGCACATAGCTCTTGCGTGCTTGTGTTGTACTCCAGGAAGAGGGCACGGGAAGCAGTGACCTCGGAGTGCCTTTGGATTGTGATAGCAGGGAACATTAACTTGGTTTTCAGGCCTGATGCCTTTGGGAGTGGGAAGCCAGGTGGCTTCGGTGCAGGGGTGGTGGCAGCAGTCTTGAGGGGGTGGGCGCTGTGCCCGTGCCGTGTGGAGCCTCACCAGCTGCCTGAAGGCAAGCCTGGTTACAGAAAGATTGGGAGACACTCCTCCCTGACTAGATAACGTTTTCAAAGTTACCAGCGCTTAGAAACGGGTTTGTGTCTGTTTTTAAGCAATCCTTATGTTTAAAGTTGCTTTAGTGAGTGGTAACTTTTCCTATTAAAACGTCTTCTTGCTGTCTCGCTTCCGTACAATACCTTGAAGTACCTGAGCACTTTGTATACATGGGGTCACGGTTTTGGACTCTTCAGGAGCTGGAGGCAGCCACACTGCCTCTTCCCCCACCCCAAACCTTGTGTTCCTGACTGCTGCATTGGATACATGGTGTTTTTTGCCCTCTTGTATGGAAGCGGTTTGGTGACACTGCTAAAGGTGATATCTGGTGCGTATGTGCATTTTGTCTTCTCTCACTGCAATGTCTTGGTAGCTTGCTCTGTATTTACAGCTTGCTCTGCTTAATTTAAAGTTATCCTAGTATTGCTAGGGGAACTTAGTCTTAAAATAGATGGTTTGACTTTTTTTTTTAATTATTCTAATCCTCAGAGACTTGGTGTTTCTTCTTGTCAGAAGAACAAATTTCAACAGTTCTATCTCCTTAGAGGGGAGTCATTCAGCATTTGGGTGCAGAACCATTCATCTGTGCCCAGAAGAAGATTTTCCATTTAGTTTACTCTTTTTCATGTCCCTCGTACCAAATCAAGGCAGTATGTCCAGCATCCTTACCTCTCTCAACTGGTTGAAATAGCTGAAAAATAAGCAGTGAATATAGCTTGCTGTTGCACAGACCCAGGCCCCGCAGTGTGTCTCATGCAATGAAGAATGGTGTTCTGCTGAATACCAGTATCAGGAGCCTGCAGAAATTCTGTGGTTTTGTTACCTTCCCAAGCTTCCATCATTTGGGTTCAAACATCATTTCCTTGGTTCATTCAAAATAAATCCAACTGTTGGATGACCAGTGGCTGCATTTTTGTATAGCGATTTATTCACTGGCCACATGGTACAGATGTGTTGTTGGAAAAGTGGGGGTGGATGCAGTAGGTCTGCAGGCTTGGCCAGCCCTAGCAGTGACGGCTGAATTGAAGTGTGTCGGGGTTGTATGAGAAGGAGCCTGCATAGCTCCTCCTGCACAGGACAGCCTTATGGTTCCTGTTCATCTGCTGGTAAAAGTGGAGTCAATGCCAGGAGCTTCCTTTTCCAAGTAGGGTTTTTCCCAAGGTGGTGTTAGGGATTTGTTCTCTCCTATTGAAAATGGATGGGTGTTTAGTCTTGTTCCCCGGGCGTTTGTTTCCCCCCCACACCTTGTCCTCCCAAAATTTGTTTTCCCCTATGTGAGAGAGGTCCTACATCTCACTGTGCTCCTCTGCACCACCAGAAAAGTGTTGCTGCAGCTTTTTTTGTCACCATGTACCCTCAGTCTTGCTTTGTTGTTCCCCCCCATCAACTGCAGAATGCGTCAGTAGCTTACATTAAGCATCCTTTATCCTCCCAGTACCACTGCTGGGCAGGGAAGTATTAGCCCTGTTTTATGCTTGGAAATACTTAGAGAGATGCAGATTTTGAAGTGCTTTCCAGAACAGTTGGCAGTAAACCATGACAAGTCATGAAGAGAGTCCAAGTCATATTCTTTCCTATAACAGTGATAAGAGGAGTGTAGGTAGAAAAAAGACTGTGGACATTTGGCAGGAAAATCACGTGGGCTAAAGCATGTAGTATTAAGAGCAGTTGTAGTCTAGTTTGCTGGTTATAGGCATAAGATTTTGGCATGTTTCTTACACTACTTTTTCCTCCGATTTGCTTATTGTTTATGGAATACAGATCTGAAATATGGTACGTTGGGCATGCCTTTGGACTCTTTACCTTTCTATTACTTTTCCAGGTGATAAGAGAGGGTTTGAAAACTAGAGGTAGTTGCTGTTGATACAGAAGGCTCTTGCACAGATGACCATAAACAGCATATGATCTTTTTGTGTGTTTGTGAAGACTAATTAGAAAAAGTCAAGGAGATCACTTAGATATGAAATTGCTTCCTTGTATCAGTCATAACTACAGGAATGGGGACAGTAACATCTGCAGTGGGTTGCTTTCTGAAGTGGCTGAGTGTAAGGTGGCAGAAATGACAACCTGCATCTCCAGCATCAGCAGCTGTACCTAAGAGTGAAAATGAGAGCAATCTTATGATGAGAATTTAGGGAAATTCTAAAATTGGCTGCATTTCAGGATCTGAGTAACTAATTGAGTCAGTTGTGAAAATTTAGATCATGGGAAACAGTTCTTGCTTCCCCTTGCCGTGTCTCTTTGGCTAGCTAATCAGTTTGTTTGTGCAAAGGTTTCCTACCTCCTGGAGAATTTGTAAACATTGACATTAATATATAGTTAAGGCACCTGAAGCCTTTCCAAAGAGACAGCTGTAGATGTGCAAGGTATACTGCTGCAAGCCCTCTCGATCATACAGTAATGTCAAACTAATATGAAGTCTTCAAGAGGAGAACATCCTTGCCACCCAGGGAGGAATAAAATCTTGGATGCATTTAAGAAGATTACTGTTAGCTCATCAGAAGGAATAATGAGAAGTTATGGGACAGAGCTGGAGACCTGTCATTAGCTGAAAGCTGGTTCAGGGTAGGGAATGACCAGAAAGTTATTCTGCACTTAACAGTGTGTACGATGGGGTTACTGTTATTTCGATGAGTGTGATTCAGGTTTTGTTTACAAGGCAGTTAGAAACCATGCTGCGGGGGTGTTGGAGTATCCATATAGGGGGGGGAGCAGAGGGAAAAGGAAAATACTAGGGAGAGGTAGAATGTGATTAAGGTTAATTAAAGTGTGCTGTGAAAACTAGTTAGATGTTCTTGTGTGCCCTTTCTGTAATAAGAGACAAATGTGGTTATGCAACGAATTGAAAATTTATCTTTTCAATAATTCATTTCAAACTTGCTGCCTTGAGACAAATATCATAGATTGGAAAAAAGGATGAGAAACTTGTGTATAATTAAAGTCGGCATATTTGGAGAGGAATTCTTTGTAAAAAGTAAAGGGCTTACGGACTTATTTCTTCAGGTAATTTGTGTTCGATGCTGGGTGAGCAATCCCTTCTCCCCTTTGTACAGGGTGCCTGGGACAGTCCTGAAACATAGATATGTCTTGTTTCAAATGTTTTTTTTTAGTTGACATTTGTTTTCTCCATACCTTCAGAACAGAATACAAGCTTCCTCTTGGATACACAGCCTTTCCTAACACCACAACAGGAGAGTGGAAGGCAGGGGAAGGGGTGGGGGTTTGACTGCAGCACTGGGAGTGATCCATCCTATGGCTTGTTTTTAAAATAAACAAAAACCCCAAACCAACAAAGGACATTGAGCTACTCTCCTTTTTCAGTCTGTCTTTTCTGCCATCTGGCTATCCTAATGTTCCAGCATGTCGTAAGTTGAATTGTTGCTCTTCTACCTGAATTAGCGGGTTTCAGCCACCATTGTTTACGAAATGCGAGACAAAATGAATTAGTGGTCTGGCAATGAGTGTATATTAAATTTAGGAGCTGACAGTACTGCCCATCATGGCTTGACTTTCTCTGCTTTTGGAAATTGCGTTTGTCTTTGCTTGCATTTGGCCTTGGTTCTTGTTAGAACACCGTGTCGTGATGCTGGTGCGTGGACCTATGCCAGCACTATCGCACATAACTTCTTTTGGCCTTCGGGTTGCAAAGAATTTTTCTGCTGGTTTGTTTTGGTGGAGGGTGGGGGAGAAGATAGCACAGGGAAAGCCTCAAGAACCAGTAATGTGGCATCCCATGATGCCGGTTTTAGTAGTTGTGTGTTGCAGGTCTACATAAGATACTTAGGAAGTGCCTTTCCCTGTCTTCCCCCGCCCTGTTTTTTACCTCCTGTGAAAAGGAATGTTAATACTGTGAAGGAGGATGTGAAGCACAGTCCTTCCAGGCTTCCGTTCTGTGAGCTGCCTGGATGTGGCATGTGATTGGAAATAACTTTTTATCTTGGAGGTATAAACATTGTTCTGCTTCTCTCTGTGATTGATCTACTGGTCGCCTCCATACAAACAGGGGTGTCTGTTCATAGGTAGACATTCAGTTCGATTTAAGCAATACTTGAATCAAAAGCATGGAGAGTATGATGTCAAGCCTTCTCCATGGAAAATGATAAGTTACTAGCAGATTCAATACACAAATCGTAAGAATATCAACTGTATGACTAACTGAAAGCCCTGGTGATTCTGCAGGTTTTGTGGAGCACTGAAACACTGCAACAAATTGGGTAGGTACCTCTCTGACTTTTGAGAGTGAGTTTTAGCTATTGCCAGGGCTGACTCTTCTAGCCAGAAGCAAGCCAGCTTCCCCTGTGCTCAGCGGCCCTGTAGCTTCATAAAAGTGAAATTCTTGTAGAGCCTTCTCTTTTAGGCTTCCAAGAACACACATCGTTTCAGACTTGAAGCTGAAGTGAGAGCTGATTATCCAGAGCCTGGCTGTTTGAGGGGGGAAAAAAAATAAAAATGTTCCTTTAAGTTGCTTATGTGTTTGAAATTTAAGGATGTAGTTGCATATCTTTATAAATCCGTGATGTAACCACTAACCTCAAAAAGCTCTGAAGGTTTTTCTTAAGTAAAAAAGAGGATTTTCTTTCTTCTCCACTTGCTGTGTTTTAAAATGAAGTGGTGTTTGTTTGTAAGTCATGAGGTATACGTTAATTACAAACTGGAGATCTTTAAAACCATCCCTCTTTTACCTGTCAACTCATTTGGGATAACTGTGAACCCAAATGAAGGGCAAACAGTGCTTGGTTTTGAATTATTGGTGTTTATGGAAAGGCAAACTGTTTTCTTCCCTCCTGCCCTTGCCACAATAAGGGCATTGCATTTGTGCACTGTAAACTGCATTTAGTAATGGCCTTGTGCTTAAGAGCTTCTAGTTAATGAGACCTATTAACAATAATGAAAAATGGCATCCTTAAAGCGCAGACCTAGTCAGAAAAATGATTCTCCAAGAATGACTGGATGGCTGCATACTTTTTCTTGGCTTATTTAATTTAAGGGGTGGGGGAGGAGCACAGTCTTGGCTCTGAAACTAATTATTCTACAAACGTGCCCATGATCTGCAGTTCCCGCTGGGGATTTTCAGGGCTGGGGCTTCTAGTGCTCAAGAGCTCTGCAGACTGAGCCTAGCTGAAACTGGCGTAGGCTTGACTTTGCTTTCCAAGCGTCAGCGGGAGTAGCGGTAGTAAAACACAGCTTTTTGTCTGCTGGAGTGAACACATCTGAGTCAGCAACACAGGGCCGTTGCACGGAGTAGGAAGGTGATGTTTTTACATAATTATTCATCTGGCTATGTTTGTGTTTCAGTGTGTTGCCACCTCCGTGCCATGTGCTGTTTTAGTTGGGAAGGATCTGCATTGCTTTTCAACACGTAATTCTGCTTAAGGAAAGGGAGTGATTGGTAACAACTATATTGGATTTGAAATACAAAAAACCCTAACCCCACATTCCTGCTTGGGATTGACGGGAGAACACTGCATGGATGATGTCTGTTCATATGGATAAATAGTAAGGCATTACAGGGGAAGCCTAGAGAAGTGAAGCTCCCTGTATCTCTGCCTTAGTGGCCTCCCACTTGGTACTGTACCAACACATCCATTTTAATAATTTCCTTTTCCAAGCCTGTCATGCCACTCTACAGGATTGGAATAGCTTCCCCTAGTATGGAACCAGCTTGTCCGTCCTCATTAAAAACAATTTATGTGGTTATTTTCTTACTTCTCTGTTTTTGTGAAGTTCTTCTTAAGAATTAAGACTTTCTATAGTTATAGGTGTTCCGTATATTGGGAGAATTTCCATGCTGTGGGATAAAGTGGGCAGGTTTTAGGGCAGAGGGGAAACTTTCACATAAAGGGGATGTTTCTTCTCCCATTTTGGGGGCAGCACTGATTGCTGGAGACAGACTTGATTTCTTGGTTTTACACCCTGGCTGTCAACTTGAGCTAATGGTACCAGACCCTTTAGGGTTTTACTTGGACTCCATCTTGTAATAAGGCACCCTCCTGTTAACTGTCTTGTGGCAATCTGTGGCAGAATCATGTGCTTGAAGCTTTGTGGTCCTAGATGGATAGCTAGTGGCTAGCTTGTTGGCAATTCCTCCGTCTCTTCTGGCCCTAAGCAGAAGGGTGTCAGTGTCTGCCCTCAAAGGAGCTACTTCTGTGCTATAATGAAAGCCTTTCAAACCACCTTGCCCTTGTCGCCAGCAGTTGCATCTTCCATGTGAAGGTAGGGGGACTTTGGGTGGTTAATGTAATTTTTCACAATGCGTTATATGTGCACACGTGTGCCCTTCGTGGAAGAGGGGGCTCAGCATGTTTGCCACTGAGCACTCAAACCCTACCGTAGGGACTAGAGTCATCTGTGAAGAGACGCAACTGCTTGAAAAGAAAACAGAGCTCGTATATACAGAAATCAGAAACTGGTGGGTGCCTGGGGCACGCAGGAGCTTTGGCTAGCAGCTTCAGTTAAAATGGAGCTGAGAAAGATGCTACGTGGTGAGCTGCTGCATCCCTGGTGGAGCCGCGAACTTGTTGAACAGGAAGCGGGCCAGTGCGTGGAGGAGGAAGTGGCTGGCAGTGCGACGGGGAGCAGACCACTAATGGGGCTGTCCGGAGCGCTGCAGTGGAGGGGGGAGGAGAAATTAGCTCTTGGTGCAGAACGTTTTGTGGCCTGACGGCCAAAAAGGCTCAACAGTGCCAGGTTTGTGTGCATGTGGTTTGGCCAGATTTTCTTTCCCAGGTCTTGCTCTCCTGCTGTACATTGCCACAAGGCCAAGATTTGTGAGTTTGACCCAGAATTGCAAGGATATGCCTGTGCTCTGTTTTTTTAGGCTGTTGTGTTTGAAAAGACTGGGATTTCTTTACTGAAAAATCAAAACTGAGGACATTCCCCCGGGCTTTAGTATGTTCTAATATGGTGTTAAAAAATGGAGGGGAAAAAGCAATTGCAAAGCTTGAACGCCACGTGAGCTAGTGCTAAATCTTGGACCTTATAGTTGCCACTTGCTCTCCTTAGCTTGTCTGTTAGAGAGCTACAAGCACTGAGCACCCATGCTTCTCTGGGCCTGTTTTGTCTTGGCATACCCGGTATTGCTGAAAATGAAACTTTGGGGTATTCCCTGGAATCAGACACTTAATCATGTGTTTGTGTAATCATATCTGTGATACCGTGTCACTGTCAATTTACATAGACAATATTAATTCTGCTATTTTTTAAACTTCCAGGTACTTTGTAAAATGATATTTGATTTTTTTGGAAGAGAACTTAAACATTACCGTGGGATTTTTTTAATGTGTTAGGCCTACTGGGTCTAGATCAATGTTCTTCCTCTCTCTTGTCATTGGCTTGGTCATTCAGTGCTGCAGCCCAGAGTTTTATTACGCATGCTACTGGGTTAAGTGTTGGCTGGTAGAGAAGGAAAGCTTTTACATCGATGAATCCTTCACGAAGAGATAACATCTTTTGCAGTAGCTGCCACTTCATCCCCTTCTCCTCTCCTCCTGTGACTTTTGAGAAGTGTACAGAAGAGCATGGGGAAGACAAGACAGTTTGTCATAACCTGCCATCGCTTTCAGGGTATCTAGAATGTCTTGTGACTAGAGTGGGTCAGTATAAATGGCTGGGTACCACTTCAAGGCGCATTTCCAGTGTGGATATCAGAGCTTAGTTTGTAAGTAGCTGGTGTGGAAGAGGAGCTGCTGTTCATAGGACAAAGAAGTGCCCTTTATTACGAGTGCCTGTGGCAAGTGGATATCTCTGAGGCAATGTTGCCCTTTTCCTTCAAAAGAGGGTAAAAGGTGGTGAGCTGTCTCTTGTCTGATCTTTGCTTACTCATAGCTTGTGTGATGACAAGGAAGTCATTGCATTCAGGTGTTTGTTTAGTTTTGGTATCAAGTTCAGACAGAAACCCAATACCCCCTCTTCTCTCCCTCCTCCCCCCCTTTTTTTCTTTTTGCTTGTGTCCATTCTTTCAGGAGTAGCTGGAGTCTAATCAAAGCAAATCTGATTGTTGGGCAGGCAGCACCTATGGAAAAGCAGAGAGTCATGCTGGGCCTAAACCTTTTAATATGCAGACTGTTTTGAGTCTCAAATAGTGTTTCTGCAAAGTGGTGTATTATCCTTGTATTGCTGGTGCAATTGGGCTAAATTAATTGCTGTTTAAAGCACCTTAAAATCCAGTGCTATAAGGTGCTGTAGGAAATGCTGGGTGTTCTTTTTGCAGCCAGTATGAACAATCCCTATTTTATTTCAAGGGCATCTCAAATTTTTCTTCTTGATGCTTACTCATGACCAGTCTATATGTTAATATGTGTTTTCTACATGATAAGTGGAGATTTAAACAATTTATGTGCTGAGCAGAAGGCTCTTTCCTGTAATGTGTATGTGAAATATTTGCTAATAAGCTATCATATTTTGGGTCACTCCAGTCTCTCCTGAGGTAGATGATTAGAGATGCTCTAATGATACCCTTAGCTTTACTAAGCAGAATCTTATGAACTAAACCAGGAGCAAATATTATATCTTCATAATAAGATTTCTTATGCTGAAAATCTCAAAGCACAAGCTGACTGTGCTAACGGGACTACTGAATTTCAGTTATGGGCTGTGGAATCGCAGAACAAGGCTGTATCTCAGACTGGAGCTGAACCCGAATGATCCTGCTGAGTAACTCATGCATGATGAAGACAGTTAACATGTTGGGAATATGACGCTTCAGCATAAAGTCAGAAGAAACAACAAAGCTGTCTTTTGGGGGGTGGAGGGATTATTGCTTTCTTAAAAGTGAGGAACAAAGGGAAGCAGCCAGATTTAACTTGTACTGATGAACACAGGAAGATGCAAAATAAATATCTGTGATCTGTACTGTATTTCTGTCCAAATATGACTCATTGTTTCTCTTGTCCAAATTATATTCCTGGGATCATCTGATCACCACAGAGCTACTAACTGATTTTGTCCCGTGGTTAAGATTCAAGGATGGATCTTGGTAACATGAAGGCAACCAGAAGTCCCTAAGGACAGCCTCTTGTCAGAATAGCTGCCTTGGACAGGGCAAAATATGTTTAAACTTGGCAGGAGGCAGAGAAGACTGGAAAAGCACCTTAGAGCTGCAGATGTTTGTTTTTCTGAGATATGCTGCCCTCTTCCTCCTCTGCCTTCTGAGAATGAGCTGTCCCAGGTCCTCCTACATGGGCAACCTGCTTGTTTGATAAACAAAAGAAACTCCCCCAAATCGCCTATTTTCCTGGTAATTTGGGTGTTTTCCCTCTCTGGACTGAATGCTTATCTTGTATTCCCTGTGCTGCTGATCAGAGAGGCCAAGGCAGGTTTATCGTAGCCCACAGTGGTATAGGCTGCCATCAGTGAGGGCTGGCACAGCACTTCTTGCCAGCTCCCGCTCTTGGTCATGTTGCCTGGCTCTTCCTTCTGAAACTTCTGCCCCCTGTACCTGCCATGGCAGTTTCATAACTGCTTTCCCCAGACCTGTCTTCACTTTCATTGTTCCTCTGGTGCCATCTTTGTGGTTTTTCTCTTAGAGTGCAACGTTATGTATAGGCTGTAATAAGTTAAAGTTTCTCCCATAAGCAACCAGTGGTGTGCTTTTCTAGATATGTTGCTCAGTTATTTTCCCCTTAAAGCTTACATTTCTTTTAGTCACTGAGTCAAGTGTCCTTTCGTTCTAATACTTGAATAATTCTTGATGTGTGGTCTCCATTCTGTCCTTGTATGGCAAAACGGAGCTTTAACAGCCTCTAGGTTTAACTTCAGATCATGTAATTTCTTCAGTGCTCTGTCCTGACCAGCTAGAGCAAGAATTACTCTGTGTGCTTGTCGGCACAGGAGATGCTGCTCATGGCAAATTCTCCAGTATATTGAATGGATGGGAGCTACGTGTAGATTTGGGAATCAGTACACTCTGGTTTTGGCTGTCCCTATTAAAGAGCAGTAGACTACCCGACAGGTATCAGACACTGATGTTCTCATTGGCGAGGTCCTTGGTTCTGACTAAGCAGCCAACTGCGTAATTGCTTCTTGGGAAATCAGTGTGTTTCACTAGCTGCTGAACAGCCTGTCGCTAAAGCAGTGCTGTCTCAATAACAATGTCATGTTTGGCTTGCTATAATCCAGGTCTCATGGGATATGCTGGTATTACATGACTGGGGTTTTTCTTCTTTCTTTTAGGTGCAGAATGCAGTGCTCTGCAAGTCCTGACTGTACTGCTGATTCCTTGTGATTTTCAAATAAGTTACTTTATTCTCACTCTACTTTTTATTTTTAATTTGCAGAACGGGATCTTTTTCTTCAGTGTGTGATAAGGGGACAGTAAATATTGATCTGCATTCTGTACTTCTAAAAACAATGACCTCTTACATGAGAGCTAGGAGTTACAAAGGGAGGGAGCTCTGATGAACTGTCTCATGATGGATCGGAGATCAGGGGTAGATGAATTCAGTCAGAAGACTAGAACACCATGCAGTCTGACATAAACCACTTGTGGGCACTAATTGTTGGAGTGTCGTAGCAAAGGACAGTGGAATTGTACCCTGTAGCTTCGTGAGCAGTCACAGCCGGTGTAACCTGTGTGCTGCTGCTGAAAGAGACAGCCTTTCTTCTGGACATTTGTTCTCTCCTTGCACCAGCACAAATTCTTTATATAGTTACATGGCGAACCAGGTTAATGATGGATCAGTTCAGCTATCCAGTTCAGTGCACCGCTGCACAAATGCTTGCGCCAGCATCAGAAGCAAAGAGGATGCAGGGCCATTAGGAAACAGGCAGGGTAGGGATGGGACTGCAGTGACAGCCAGTGTTACAACAAAGGGTCCTTCTGTACCTGCTGTTGGACAAATCTGCACCTCAGGCAGTGCCAGAAGTGCGATCTCTTTCTTCCTAGAGACACTAAAAAAAAAATCCGGCTTTAGCTTACCTGTGACCTTTTGGGGAAGAAGGCGAGGGAAATCAGTGTTACAGTGGGACCTTGAGGTCACACAACTGTACTACTGGAATCCTCAATTCCAGTAGCTTAGCTAAGGAATCTGAGATGCCACTGCATCTCTGTATAGCTGAATTACTAAAATACCATCTGAAGGGTAGATGGGCTTTTGGGGGAGCGAGTAGGAGGTTCTTCAGTCTAAACAGTGTCTTTCTGTGATGCTAGCTTTGCTGGTATGTGCTTGTCCTTGCTGTAGGAACTCTTCTAATGCAACATGCGGGAGTTGCTACGCCTGTGACACGTGTTTACTTGTAGACATGATCCAGACAGAAACAGAGACCAGCAGTGGCTAGCATTGCATCTAGCAGGGAACTTTAGTGTTCTGGAAGTGTGGACTTGATCTCGTGTGTTGTTTGCCCCCTCTCATACAAGCCTCAGTTTCACTCTCTGAAGTGCAGGTACTAACCCAAAATTTGGGTCTGAGACTGCTGGTTATCTCTTTGAAGCTGCCGCTCAGTTGAAGAGAATGTCACGGAGTCTTGAGATTACTTGAATGAAGAGATCTCTACACTGCGTCTCCCTCGTCTCTTTGGGAAGTAATTTCCTATGATTTGAGAGCTAGGCTCTGGGGGTGGGCACGGGTTTCTCTGTGATCCCTCCCAGTGTCATTGCCCATGCAGTGAGTCACTGGTAATGCCTGAGTTCTTATTTTTAGTCCTGTCGCTGCCATCGGGCTGAAACCATTGGCCGGTAAGAGACTTAAGCGAGGAGATAAACACATTAATCTCCGTAGGCCTTCCCTCTCAGCTGCTGCCTCTGTGCATTTGTGCATCTCAAGATGCAGCTTTTTCCTGGACCATCAGGCAGAATGACGTCCCCTCTGTACCTCAGTGGATGTCATTCAGACCTTTTCACTCGTAAGCGTCGGAGCTGGGAGGAATGCCCTCCGTACACGTGGGTTTGCGTGTGCAGGCAGGGTAGTGAGCTGTGTCTGCGAGGAAGGCAACCTGGGCAGGCTGTTACCTTCCACTCCGGCCCCTTTACCGTCAGGGCTTTCAGGGAGCTCCATTCTTTCTCTGGTCCTATTGTCACTCGGCCTTTGCCTTGGCTGTCTCAGGAAGAGTCGTGAAACAAACTAACAGGTTTATTTTGTGTAAGTTTTTTGTAGCAATTGAGCAAGTCTGTCCCCTTTGAGGCTTTAAAGTATCCTGTTGAATTATTGGGCGAGGTCACTGGTCTCTGTCGTGACAGTGTAGGACTCTAATTTGAGCATTCATTCTTAGGCTTCCCTTGCTTGTTTTCCTGACATGGCAAGGTAGTGGATTTGAGAGTACTTTACCCATATCCCAGCTAACTCTGATCCTATAAAAAGAACTAGATTGGACATCCCGAGACTCCATCTCTTTGTTTCCTATGCTTTTTCTGATGGCATGTGCATCTCAAACTTTCGGGAGTCTTTTGCACAGATTTACACCGTGGTAATTTTAAGAGAAGAAAGGAGTGTGTTCAGCTGTTCTTTACTTATGTTACCAGAGTAGAACCTTCTTTAAAATAGGTCGTTTGAGGGTTCTGCTTGTGGAAGGGAAATGAAGGAAAGACAGTCAACTGGTGGGGACTTGCTCTTCTTCCAGCAACAGTACACCTGCCCCTGTGGATCTTGTTGTTCCAGAAGTCCCAAAACACACATCCAAAGCTGGTAGTACTGTGTGATTATGGCTGATCTGCTTCTCAGTTTCCTTGGCTCAGTGGCCTCAGGTAGCCAGCCATAGCTCGTAATTTGAGCAAGGCTCAGACTCCCCAGCTCCTGACAGTGTGCTGGTGATACACAAGCACATGCTTAACTCTGACGGAATTCAGTCCTGTTGACTATGGCTCAGTTAATGTCATTCTTCTGAACTTCCTTGTCCAAAGCCTTTTTCACTTTTGGGCCCTCATCTTTGTTCCCACGCATGCGTCTTTCAGAGTGGCCCAATCTTTATGAAATTTAGAAACAGATTTTTGAAAACCTCTTTTCTGATACTTGCTATTTGAAGGGGAGAGGATGAAGTCCTGGGTGTCTGAGACTCCTGTTTTCCTTGGCAATCTCTAGTACAGTTTGCAAGCACTTCCAGCTGTGATATCTGGGAGAACACTAACTTAACCTAGGGATAGCATGCTCAGGTGGAGAGTTGAGGTGTAAGCTGAAGAAAGTACCTGCCAGTATCATCCCATTGGCTGGGTGCTGTGATGTAAAAAGGCAGCTGAAGGGGATGACCACAGTTTTGAAAACGGAGCTGACGTGCCAGCATGCTGAGGTAGGGGACCAGCCCTGTGGGCCAAAGTTAGTCCTGTGTGTGACTGAACTTCCTGGATCTTCTCTGGAGGCTCTAAAACTTAGGCAGTGCTGGCTCCTGGTTGTTCCCTCCCCTGTAGTGCTAGTGTGGGAGAGTAGAGCACCTGTGGATGCTAGCAATTGGTGCTCAGACCACTGTAATGGGAACTACTGGGTGCGTATTTGTAAGTCTCTGCACCCCTTGAGCTGGAGGTTGGTAATTGTCACTGCTGCCCATTGCACTGAAAAAAGACTTGGCTGTGGGCAGTGGAGCTGAGATGTGAAGTGTAATCGCTTCACCCATATGTGCTATGAGTTCATGAAGCTGCTCTTCATGTGTCTCTCCCTTTTGATACGTCTATTATTGTTGTTGTACAGCTTGTCTCTGGATTTGTTCAGTGAGTGGGAAAATGTGCAGGTCTGGACAAACAAAGTATACTTAGAAATTTCTCAGTGTGTGTCTGTGTGTTTTCCCTCTTTCTCTCCATTCCTCTTATCCCACTTCTTTATATACAAATACTGAGCATCAGAACCTGATGAAGAGAGAGCTTGGTCTCTGCTGGCAGCATAGCAGAAGGTGTGATTGCAGCACGAAGGACATACTTGACTAACTTTATTCTCAGTAGTGTAGATATAACAGCATTGAAGTCACAGGGATGTGAATTGCAGTGTGGGCCAGCAACTTAGGCCCATATGTAGGTCCCCAGCAGGCCTGTACAATTTGTGTTGAAGTTCATGAATCCTGCTATTACTACTCCCTGCTAGTGAGTATAGTGCCAACGTGGATATGTCTGTTCATGCTGTGATTAAACCTTTGATTGCAGAGTAGACATCTCTGTAAGGCTTTGAGGCTCTTCTGCAAGGACAGAAGGTGCCCAGCAGGAACCATATCAGAAGCTGGGTGTTTGTCTCCTCCTTGTGAGTGCCAGCTCCAGAGGAAATTGTTACGCAGTTTGCTTATCACTACAGTTTTACTCCAGCTCTCAGTGCTGCCACACTTGTGAAGCGAAGGTCTTGGCTTCCCAGAGGACAGCTGCTTATGGTATCCCCTTGCACAGGGTCTTGTTCGCTAAAGCCCAGCCTCCTGGAACTGTTCCAGCCCCTAACCCTATGGAGAAAAACCTGTGTGATCACTTGAGTCCTCATAGGCAACAGCTTTTCTATAGTGCTGGATGTGTCATCATCAGATCTAGATGGTAGGGAAGGGTGATTTCTGTCCCCTCTCTTGGTTGAGGTTGAGGAGGCAGGTGGATGGAAGATGCTGGTGAGAGCTACCCTTCTGTGTGTTCTGGCCAGAGCAGCAAACAGAGGGCAGTGGAAAGCCTGGGGTTTTGATAGCCTGTGTCAGTGCTAACTGTGGTGTGGTAGGGATGCTGGTGTTTTTAATGCCCTGGAGTTCAAGAAAGTTAGTGCTGTGGTGTGCATGGGGAATTACTGTGACTTTCATGGCTTCTGAAATGTGAACAAAGGGATCTGAAAACCGGGAAGGTGACCAAAAGGCCTGGTAAGCCATGTGTGCTGCAGTGTGCTTTGATTTGTTCCTCCACACACCTTTCCTGCCAAGGGAGCGGAAATGCAGCTGTGGCAGATGTATTCCTAACCACAGTTACAAGTCCTGGAAAACTGGGAGCTGTTAGCTATGTTGGTTTGTAAATGCCAACAGCTGACTTGTGATTTGTCTGTGGGATTTTTGTTTGAAGAGGCCTTGATTGATTCCCGCCCCCCCGCCCCCTTAAATTTTTATTTTTTCCAAAAGCTCCAGAGAAAATTGTTCTTGGGAAGGTGCCTCTGCTCTGCCCTGTGGATGTGTGAGCCCTGCAGATGCCTGGGGAGCTGCAGAGGATAGAGAACTGTGGGGACCAGCAGGGCTGAGCCCAAGACCACCTTTGGTCTGATTCTTGGAACTGAAGTAACGGACACCTGCTGCTGCCCTGCGTGTTTTGGGGTGATAGTGGACAGGTATTGACAGCTGCATTTTGCTGGTGTTTGGGTCATTACACAAGGCTCACCAGTGATGCTGGCTCTGGACATTACTTGAGCCAAGTAATAGTCTTTCCTCCTGTTCACCTGGAACCTTCCCAGCTGTAGATCTATGGAGCTGTTCTGAATCGTAAGGTGTTTGTTCCCTCACTCTGGACTAAGGCCTAAGCTGTCCTTAGCATCTCTTCTTGAGCTCTGTGAAGCTGGGTATTGGGACAGTGAAGGTAGTTCCTCCTTGCTGGATTGGATGCAACTTTCCTCTTTCCATAGTGTGGGCAAGTGATGACTGTGACAATTGTTGCTGACTGGTTCTTCAGGACTTGTGCAGCCTCTCTGTCTGGTTTAGACAGAGACTTTCACCAGGAGTATAAAACAGCTTATATGCAGACTGATGGCCCAAACACCTTCTGTGTTTCCTTTTCAGTACCCTCAGCTCCATCTGAGCTGCTGCTTTGGCTGGATGCTAGAGTGTAATCCCATTCCTTAAGGTGCACATCCCTCTCCCCCTCCCTCTTCCCCAGGCAGCCATCCACAGATGCCCTACACCATCCCTATTGTGGACCTCCCCTCTGAGCATTGAGTTTTCAGTGTTCCTGCCGCCCCCCAGTCTGATACAGTTCTGGGAATGCTGCCTGTGTTATCCTTCTCCTTTTCCGCCGTGGTTTACAACTAGCATGTTGTGCTCTGGACCTTGCTTCCCACTCATGCAGGGAGGGTGGTAGTTCCTGCCTCTGCTCCTGTGAAGCTGTGTAGCAGGGGATGAGAATTACCACCCAGCTTCTGAATGAGGCTGCAGCCAGAAGGGAGTTAGCCTCTGACGTATGGATGATGGGACACTGAACATCAGTGGTGGCACGTGGGCATAGGTTAAGAAGGTCAGGATAGCAAAGCAACATCTGCGTAATCCCTTTGCTATTTTGTGTGAAGATGAATGAGTGGCTGGGTGGGGGGAGGAAGCAGCAAAATCTCTGTTAGCAGGGCAGACGTGAGTGTGGTTACAGGTTTGATTTGGTTTTATTTTTTAACAGGAATGAATGGATTTGCAGCAGTAAAACACGCACTAAGCTGACAGCTCTCTTCTCAGGGGTTCGAGAACTTCCCAGAATTTCTCAGATGAACTGCAGGCAGATTCCCCACAGCTCAGAAGCTCTTGAAGAGTTGATAACAGCTCAGCATTTGAAGGGACGGCATATTTATTCTGTGACAAGTCTTTCATTCCCCAGCCTGCCTGACCCTCCAGCTCCCTAGCATGTGAACCTCTCGGCAGGTACCGGCAGAAACACAGCCACTGCATTTCCTCGGTGCTCCCTCCATGCCGAGGGACAGGTCCTGCGTGCCTCAGCCTTTCCCGATGGCTGTGGCCAGCGCATGGGGAGGTGGTGTGCGGGAAGAGACAATTCCTGTCTGACTGCTGGGGATGAGGTGTGTTCAGAGAGCTGGGGCATGCACAGAAGCTGTGCAGAAGTACATTGCAGTCCAGGCACTTCAAACTGCCCTGGCTAGGGTAGGGTCTCTGTGTATTTTAGGCTTTCCGCAGCATGCTGCAACTTTAGGGAGGAAAAGAGGAGCGGCTGTCTTTGCAATACCTCTGAATTGCTTGCCTTGCACTCTTATCTTCCTTTGTGGATGAGCTTTCATGTGAGCAGTGACAGCTACTAGAGAAGCTGCAGCCTCAGTATTTTCCTGCGTCTTCCTCCCACCAGAGCTGGCGGAGCTGGTTTGATATGTGTTTAATAGACCGAGCCCTGAGAGGCAGTGTAGGCCAGCGCTAATCGGAAGAATTTGTTTTCCACCTGTGTCTTCCTAGTGGGTGTCTGTCAGAAAGCAGAAGGCAGCACCTGGATGGAGGGATGCAGGGACCTCACGCTGGCATGAGTGATTTCTGGCGTGAAGTGTGCAGCGGCTGTGCCCTCCAGCACAGGGGCCTTGTCTCCCGTGGAAGCTGGGAAGACACAGCCCTCCTCTGCTCCCTCTGGAACAAAACCAGTGGATGAGTAATGCACTCTTTGTAAATACAACTTATCCTATCAGTGACTAATGAAGGTTTTTTTTTCCGCCCCCCCCTTCTCACAAAAATAAAAGCAGTTGCTCAGAGCACGGCTGCTGATGGGATCTTTTCTTCTTGTTTTATTTCACACTTTGACTATTCTATTACACATCAGTAATGGAGCAGGGGGTGCAGGGCTCTTACCAAAGACACCTTATTGTCCCTTTTCTTTATGTGAAACTTCATTCCAGATGATAATTTGCAAATTCATTTTTGTTAGGGTCATGGCGTGCTCCTAAAGGAATCTTCTGTTCCATGTGCTGATCACTGCTTCTCATACTGGGTTGTGTCCACATTGCAGGAGAGTCAAACCTTGCTTTAACTTTTTTGATAAAACCTTTGACAGCATGCCATTAGGGCTGTACATTTGGACCATGCTCAGATGCTCGCTCCTGATTGTGTCTGGCCCTTGCAAAGGGGCATCCCATTTTTCTCTTGGCATGCTACCAGCAGACAGCTTCTAGCAAGCAGGTTAAGAAGCTTGTGGGCTTGCTAAAAGCTCTTGGAGAAAGCTTGTTGTCCTAGTGCCATGCTGTCTGGCCCTTGCAGATAGACACAGTATGCTAACAAGCTACCCGAAAGAACCAGAAACAATATTCACCAAGATACCTATGGAGTTACTACTCATGTGTTCGGTATGTGCCTTATTAAAAAGCAGGTCATATAATTCAGTAGAAAATCACGGTAAATGGAAATTGTGTACCAAATAGAAAAAATTCAACACAAGTTCTCTGAACCCTGGTCTCTGGTCCCAAACGTTAACTCGTTGTTGAAGACAGACCCATAAGGGACTTGAACAAGAATGCTTTTGAGTACTGTCTTGGATTTGGCTAGCAGCTTCCGTAAAAGCCTGTCTGAGCTTGTGACGCTGACCTTTTCTGAAAAGAAATCTAGAAAACTGCTTGTAAGTTGGGTCAGTTTGTTTTGCACCTCAAATATATTGCTATTTTCAAGACAGCGAGGACAGGAAAGGGTGTCTTAGTGCTGACAGATACTGTCCTGCCAGCTCTTCTCGTGTGAACCTCCTGAAGGGAGCAAAGGAGAGCAGTGCTTGGTGAGACCATACATTCTCTTTGGAGGATGCCGTCAAGTGCGTCTTCCTCCTTCCCTTTCTGTGCAAACCAGCCTCTGTCACACTCATCTAGCATTTCTGTGGTAGCTTACATGTCGCTGCAGTGTTACAAATGAGAATTTTCATGAAATCGTCTTTTTTACTTATAAATTTGTCTCAGTTCGTTGTCTGGCAGGAGGGTGCCTTGTTTGCTCTCCTTTGCTCTGCAGCTCCCATCCTGCCCTTCCCCCAGCCAGATGACCTGTTCACTGAGGTCGCTCTCCCTGCCTGTCCTGATATGACACCAGGTCTTCACTGCAGCCTTTCCCCACCCCCTCTTTATATCCCGCTTACGGCTGGCCTTAGTTGCTACTCCTGTGGTAGGGTGGCTGCTTGCTTTTGCCTACACTTGCACTTGCAGGTCTCCTGCGGGCTTGCAGAACTGGAGATAGGCAGACACATGGCACTTGGCTGACTTCCATAGGTCATCAGCAGTGACCCTCAGCTGTCTTTCGGGTACCCTCTGAATCAAGATTTACAGGAAGTTGCTTGCTGACTTTACTATAAAGAGCAAAAGTATGCGTTTTCTTCTGTAGGCCTTTTCAGTTTGTTGTTTACGTTTCAAAATGAACAATTGTTTTATTTAAAAGCACAAATCTGTTAGTTAATATGTAAAGTAAGGAAGAAGTCCACAAGTATGGTGAGATGGGAGAAGTGTAGGAGGGAAACTTGGACTTAAAAATGCAAGAAATCTCTGCTGGATTCAGATATTAAATCAAACTGGTCGCTAAAAGGAAACGTTTGCTGTTTAAAACCTAGCATAATTGCTAGGAGCACAACAGCGTCAAGCTGTTCCTCCTGAAAATGTCTTTCTCTGAAGAACAGAGACCCCTGCTCTGTTCCACGTGGATGCCACAACTCCTAGCGACTTCCTCCTCCCAGAGACCTTTTATCTCTGAGTTCTTGGGCTCCCTGACAGCTCGGTGAGGAATCTCTTGCCCCAGGTCCCAGAGTTTGGCTAAAGAAGTGCCACTTTCGGATATGACAAAGGGTGATCAATTGCACAAGCAGGACCTGAGCCAGTTGATATAAATCTGCCTCTAGCACAGACGTATAAACACTGGGACACGTGACATATGTTCTGTACTTGGGAGCCAGATGCTCTGGGAAGTTAAGCGGCGATTACGCTAGAGTGATACTGGATGGACCAAGTTGGTGAATAGAAGGAAATAAAGAAGTCTTCCCAGGTCTTCAAGACCACTGGTTGATTTGCCCATTGCTGTGTTTCTATGTGCTATTTTGGAGTGCAGTAGAGTGGGAAGCTGCTTTCCTCTGGCTCCACATAGTTCATTTAGCCCCTGGACCACTTTCTTTTCCAACAGGGATTTGCTGTTTCAGGATATGCTTGCTAGACCCAGGTAGAAGACAGACTTTTTTAAGGTGGGACGTCTTGGCATTTTCTGAAGACTTTAGAGGCCTCATGAATATACCATGGCTTGGGCTGGCCTGGTTTTGGGCACATGGACATTGCTAGCCAGGCGGTTGCTTGGAAGGGGTAGCAGCATTGGGTGGCTATGGAGAATTGGTGGGCTGGAGTACCCAGCTGGAGACTGGACAGATAATCTTGTGACTAGCATAGTCAATTTGCTTTGCCTATCTTAGGCTAGGGTAGGCAGCACTTCATGTCTCGACCACTGTTTCATTCATTCTCTTGCTCTTTTTTACAGTGTGAGCTGTGTTGGTCTGAAGGCCGCAGAAATGATCGTCTCTTTCCTCTTCACTTGTTAGTCTTGTGGTAAATGAGTTCAGATACGCTTGTTTTGGCTGCAGTTTCCTTAGGGAACCCTGGCATTGAAGCATTCGAGCAACCCTGCCTGTCTGGGGAGCTGTAGAAGGACTGCGCAAGTAGTTTAAACTGTTGACCTTTCCTCAATATTTAGTCATACCAGTGACCCTTTATGAAGCTATTGCATGTATGTGTACTTGGTAGGATTTGCTGTTACCATAGTCTTGGTTGAGACAGGTGACCTGTACAGCTTCTTTCTGCTTTGTGCTGTTCTTTTCTGTGCATATTCCTGGCTTTTAACCATGTGTGACAAGACTGTAATCCTTCCATCTCATGTCTTAAGAGTCATCTTTTAAGGTTCTTTTTCTTTTCTCTCCCTGTTCCTTCTGGCGTGTTTGCACACTTGTGAAACTGGGTGAAAGAAATCTGCCACAGACTCAGTGGGTGAGGGTAGTTAAAATTTTAATAGCTCTCCCGTAAGGATTGCATTAGGCATTACAGGACTGATTTAAACCTCTCCATTCTTAAAACACTGAATGACTTTCCTGCAGGATTTGCAGCTGTGGTGCCTCAGTATTACAGCACTTGAGCCTTTCTTTTGTGTTATAGCTGTGTTTAAAACTGACACTCCAGCTAGTTGCCAGTTCCCTGTCCTTGGTGCATCTATAGGGGGGATGTTACATGTGTGATTTAGACTTGATACGATTTGCTAATTCCAGTGCATTTTGTGCTTTGGGTAGTTAGCAGGCTTACTGCTGCCTTCTTCCTAAACTACAGCATTGAGGTAGGGCAGTCCTGATGTGATCCATCAGAACTTGTTGCTGGGATGGTACAAGTGAGCAGCCAGCACAGTAAACAAAGTAATGCCAGTACAGGGGTGAGGAGCAACTTCCTACACCATGTCTTCATTACTATTTTTATTTTACTGTCTATTTGCTTTCACCGTTTTTCAATCTTTTCCCCTTCTAAAAGGGGGAACTTTATGTTGCATGCTTGACTGCTTGAGATCCCAGCCCTTGATGGGGGGGTGGGGTGGGGGGCAGGCGGGGGACTTCTGAAAGCAGGAGCAAGGACAGGAAGAGACCTAAAAGTCTGTCAGAGACGTACGGGAACTTCAGAGGCCTAATGGCCATTGTGACTACCTCTCCTGCTTGCACAGAGACTGTGTTGTTCAGCACGGACTCTGTGCCCACCAGATGAGCAGCAGGGATGCTGTGGGCCTGCGAGTTGGTTTGCAGCACCCATCACAGACTGGCAGCAGTGTTTATCTGGGCCAGCAGGGATGCAGGGAGCGAGTGACTCACTCAGGGATTCATGTGCGCTCCCCCCCTCTTCTCCCCCCCCCCCCTTCTCCCCCCCTCCCTGTTGCAGCTGTGGCTTGGTCATCAGCCATTTGGGAACTAGCAGCTTTATTTGGTTGCTGTTTGCAGTGGGCAGTTTCTGTTAAGGTTGTTAATTTTATCAACTGCCTTGGAAGCTCAACTGACTTCAGAGAAGGCTGGAAATTGCCTTTTCTGCCTCTCCCCTGCTCACAGGGCTGCCACCCAAACAGCTGATCTGGCACTGGACTAGGCTGAGGAGGTGAGAACAAGCAGATGGGCTGGAGGCAGAAACTTCCTAAGCCGATCAGCCAACAGCATGGTCACTGCTTTGGATGGTGGCTGCTGTTGGGCTGAATGCCCTTTCTGGGCGCCACCTTGGCTGCAGTGACTGGAGGGTCTGGTGGCTTTGCTCCAGCTGAACAGAGACGCAGGCTTCATGGCGTGGTGGAAGAGCGAATGTGGCGACAGTGTGAAATACAGGAAATCCTTTAAATAACTGTCAAATGGAAAACTGATTACTTAGCGATCACAACGGTTGGTAAACTCATCAGAGGTCACCAGGCTCACTTTCTGCTGAACTGTGAGTGACACGGTCAGTATTGCTCCGGGCTGCTGCTGAGGGTTGTGGCCCATGAAGGAGAACAGCCTGCCCGGGACAGCCGCTGTGCTGTCCTTTGCTCTCTTTCACCGAGGCCAACAATCTCATCTCTGAGCTGGGCTTTTCTCTTCTCACGTGATCCCATTTTCCTTGCGCTGCTCTTTTTGGTAGGTGCTCTGTCCCTCCCATACTCCATACTTGCCTGTGGCTTTGACTTCCCTCTGGACACTTCTTCAGTCATCTTTGACTCCTGTCTGTGTTCCTGGCTGCAAGTGACATTAATGTTTTTCTTTTAGAAGTACATTTTATGCTTGCATTTACTAGGGCCTGGAGGACACGCTTTCTAGGCCTTCCTGCCCGCAGGCTGCTGTCACTTCAGATCCTGCCTGTGTTGGATATAAGCAGCTTGGGAGACTCGCTGTCCCTAAGCCCTGAACAGTGCTGCTTGCCCTGCCACTGCCCCCTTCCCCTGCTGGGTCACACGACCTGGGAACCTCTTTTTGCTGCACAGACCAGTCCTACAGCACAGATTAAATTTTTTTTAGGTAAAGGGCTGTACTGCTGTTTTCCCATGTTCCTCAGCTTTCTGGTGAGCTGTGTGAGCTATGTATTTCTATGCTGGGGCTGCAGCAGTATCTTCCCAGTGTACTGCATTCAGACGTCTGTGGTTGTCCTCTGCCTGCTGTGCTGAAGGACAGCAGTGTTTGGATACACTGCTTCCCAGAAGAACTGAGGAAGGCACAGGGATCACTTTTGCTAGCATTCACCTTGAAATGGAGATAGCAGTTTTGGTGATAGGGTGAGCAGGGTCCCCAGCCTCATGTGGCTGGACCAGCTGTCCAGATAGAGATGGCGAAAAGGAAGCGTAAGGAGTCTTTTTGCCATGCTGCCTGCTGGGAATGGTGGCTTTTGTGGAGCCTCTTTAACAGGCGCGCTGCAGTCTGGATCCCACCTTTGTGCTCCACAGAGCTCATATGGGACTGCAGAGGCTTCTCAGACATTGGCCGTAGGAACTTGTGCTCTGCTGCCTTTTTTTTTTGTTTGAAATTCAAGTTGTGTGGATCAAAATAACATTTGCAGGCTGGAAGTGCTACTTTTAGGTCAGAGCTGAGGATGACTGGTGGGTAGCATGGAAGAACCTTTCTCTGCCACTATTCCGCGTTTGTGTGTTCTGTAGAAAAGGGAGGGGTTTGTCTTAAGACACGTTGACTTGACTTCTTAACCGCCATCCCGTTAAAACCCAATCTCAACAGAGGAAGTAGCTTTGCACTTACTAGTGCTTTAATAACTGTTTCACTGCATTTTCTTTCTCTTCCTGACATGGCACCCTTTCTCCTCTCATTTTTTGCTTGGAATAGGCAGCAATTTACTGATCTGCATGCTGTGAGATAACATGAGAGCTGCTGTTTCAGTCCTTCATCCTCAGTCTTTGTCAGTCAGTATATGGGGTGGACTTAATGAGTGAGGGTTGCAGTTTTGGGTATGTTGTACGTTAATCAGCAAATCTGGACATCTCTTGAGATTTTGTAAGAGTCTGTCATCTTGATATGATGCTGTGGAATTTGGTGCCAAAATACACCACGTAATTTAGATCCAAACAATAGCAAAAAACTTGGGGGGGAACTGTAGACGGCCTTAAAATTAGTATTACAGTAATGTAGCAGCATTAAATGCCCCCAGGCAAACAAGATCTAAACTGATCTAGCCAGGAGCATTAAACATTAATCAAAACAAGAAATAAACTTAGCCAGAGAATAAATCAAAACTGTAGCATAACAGCTGCTTTTTTGGAAAAGATGCAAGCCAAGTGCCTCTTTCCCTGGAAATCTGAAAGCAGGCATGGTGGTGGGGCAGGGCAACGGCTTTCGAGCCGTTGTGCTTGACAGACAAACCAGACCTGGAGCTCCCACATGAAGGAAGCTGTTTTCAGGCTGTGTTCTTGTCAAGTACAATGCAGGCTTTGTCAAGTGGCAGTTCCGCCCAAGCAGGCTAAATGTTGGGTTTTAAAACTTTCTAACTTTTTTTGCCACTTCTGGTCACTGGACCTCTTAATAAAAGTCCATTGAGGTCCAAGTATCCTACTGAGGTAGGATTTCTTGCCTCCCAAAGTGAGATATGATGAGGTATCGTGGCAGTGCTAATGCTGCCCTATCAGTTTGTTTTGAGAAACTACTCAAAATCCATTAGATTTTAACTGCATTGTTTCTGTCTTCATTTTTCTTTCTGCAGAAGGATGGAAAATGTGGTAGTGAGGCTCAGATTCCAAAGACCTGAGTTTGTTCACAGATTTGTGACTGACAGAGTCTCTGGTTTCAGTACCTCTGCTTTTCTCCTCCATCTCTTTAAAGATATGAAAAAAACCCTTGTGCTTTGGGGGTTTTCAGGTGGCATAGTACATGTTTGTTACGCACCTAGAGATTCTTCAACAAAAGATGCTTTGGAAGTAGTTGTTCTTCTGTGGGCATTTTTGTTTGTTTTCTAACATCACTGTGTTTTTCCCCATTTAAGTAACTGTCTTCTAGAAATTTGCCAGAATTTCTGATTCTTCAAGACCTCTGCTTGTGGTCTGCAGGTCTAAGGACAAGTTAGGAGAGCTCTGCAAAGGGCATCTAATGAAAACATTATTGCAAGCTCTGTTTGAGCCAAGAGACACACCATCATGGGTATTGTCCTTCCCATCTCATTGCAGAAAGTATGTGGAACCCCTCTAAAATTTAGACTGTATGTTTATTTCAAAAATCGCTTGTTCCTTCTTAATCCCTGTGAAAGCGTGTTGGGATGCTGTTTATTTAAACACGCATTCTACAGCCAGCCCCTTAGATGGCAAACACTCCCTCCCCAACTTTCTAACAAAAAAAATGTAGTTACGTGTGTGTGGAAGTTAGCATTGTACTGCAGCCTCCTACCTTTTAATCGCCTAGCCCACAACTTCTACCTTGCTCTGTGTGGGAGACCACCATACCTTGCGGTCTGTAACGTTGCCTCAGACCTCCTGCTCGGAGATGCAGATGGGCTCTCAAGTTGCCATGTCAGGACATCAGGCGTCAATGTGATACCGCATTTCTTGGGGCTCTAATGCTTCCTATGCGGTAGGAAGAACCACCCCAGTGCCTGTGGAGCAGCAGGGCATGCTCCTCCTCTCTGCCGTACCTTTAATACTGTATTTTTACGTTTTTCCCACCACCAGTTTTCTGCAGCCCATCGCTGTTTAACAGGAAAGATCAGCTCCTCGCACATACGCATTGAGACGGTCAGCTGGGGTGTGAGGCTGTTGTCTCACCTCTTCTCTGACTTCAAGGTTGGCTTTAGTCACATGAGGTGCCAGAGATGCCTGTTGTGCATTTGCTCCCCATCTCTGCTGTGAGAGCATCTGGGGGAAGGGACTGGTGGCGAAGGGGGGGGTGTGTGATTCTGCTCTTGATCTGAGTGAAGTTGCTGGTAAGCTGGTCACATGAAACAAAAAATACATCAGCTCCCCTCCCCCATGCACTGGAGTGTTTCTTGGCTGTGCACCCAAACTAGCAGCTGAGCACGTGATTTACTTGTAAAATGCAGCTTAAAAAAACAAATGGTGCCATTGCAGATGGGAAACCAGGGATGGAAGGGCTGAACTGGGGTGTCCCTGTGTGCAGCTCGGGGCTGCCGGGGAAGGGAAGGGGTGTGCCTCCTTGCTGAATTGCAGGAAGCTGGGGGGATGCGGTGCTATGGGACATGGGCTTGGGGGAAGGTGAGCTGCAGGATGTGGGGCCGCAGAGAAAAGTGCGAGCTGCAGGAGGCAAAATGGAGGGGAACATGCTGAACCACAGCCTTACCGGGGAAGGAGGTGGGAGGGATGCCGTCTGTGGGACGGGGGGAAGGAAGGGGAGGGTTCTGGTGCAGGGTTGGGGTGCAGGTGGTATGGGGGGCTTGTGTTTTGAGAGTTGGACTAGACACATACTCTGAACTGAAGGTCATCTTACAGGGTACGAGGGCTGAAGTGACCGCAACAGAGAGTTGCACTAATTTTTGCTCTGTTTTGGTACAAGGAAGGGGAAGTTGTTTGACCGTTCAAGCTGCGGAGCTCAGCATCATCTCATTTGAAACCTTCATTCCTTTAGTTAGTTGTGTTGGTATGCCACAGTTGTTCTTTTCTGTAGGATGTAGGCTCTTGCAAGCTTTTGAAGTAACACTAACCCAATAGGCCCCAAGGAGAACTAAAATACGTCCTTAGGCTCATCACAAACCCAGTAGGTTCCTCCAAGCAAATGCCCCACCCCACCCCAGTTGGACAGCATGGCAGTTGCACCATTCTTAGCAGGAGTATGATTACACCATATTTTTTCCTGTGTCAGACTGTGGTGGGTGCAGTTAATGCTTCCTGGCCACAGCAGATAAAATGGGATGAGAGAATTCCTGCCCTTTGCTGTGCTTCTACCTGCCTGTCAGTGTGGTGGTTGATGTCCATTGCTTCAGGTCAGGAGGAAAGTGGCTGCACTTCTGTTGTGTCAACTGGAGGATGTATTACTTTAGTGGGGAGGTACAATGTGCTGCTGCAGGAATGGTTGCCAGTACCTCCCACTGCAGCGTTGGCTTTCCTTGTGTTTCATCCCACCCTGAGCAAGGAAATAAGAAATAGCACTCTGGAGTAGCCAGTGGAGCTGGTGAATTGGCGGGTAGTTTTAATGGTCAATTGGTAGTCTGCTGCAATAATTGGGAATTCTGTAAGTACCGACTTCTGAGGCCGTAGATGTTAACCCAGCACCCTGTTTGGAAGGTAACCTCAGTAGTGAAACCTGCCCTTCCCACCTGTTCACCACCAAACCTGGAAGGGATGTTCCCTCTATGACTTGTATCCATCACGGTGGCACGAAATAAGCTGATGGCTAGCAGGAAAAATGAAGGGGAATGAAATGCAGATCAGAGGCTCTTGAAAAGTCTTCATTAGTTTTTAGTAACTAAAATAACTAGTTGATTGGAAAAACAAACACAGAATAAAGCAGAGTTGGCACAGGCCTTTTATACCCCACTGTCAATATGGGAAGGATGACCAGGGAGGTGAAGAGACCTCTTGCCAGCAAGAGGAACTGGTATTCCGTGAGAGGAGATGTGGACCTGAAGCAGGTCTTGTACATGAGGGATATCATGTGTGTCAGGTCCGAGCTTATCGAAGACTTTGACTGGGGCCTGAATGGTGCTTTGGCCTGTGTTGTTCTGTAGGCAGACATCCTCCACCCTAACCCTAATGCAGTCATGGTGCTGGCTCATGTTTCAGTGCCTGCACTGACACCGAGGCTTCAGGCTGAATACACTGGGCTCCACTTGGCCCATGGCTTTTGGCTGAATAAGACTGGGAACAGCTTTTTTTAAACAGCCTGAAGAGCAGCGGCTCTGGGGGGGCCTATGGCTTTGTGGGGAAGAATGGATCCAGGTGAGAAGGGGGCAGTGAATGCTGAGAAGGTATGTCTTGTTGAGGGTTTCGCAGGATCCTGCTCCAAGTGCTGTAGTAAGTTCAGAGGGAGGTCCCTTGCCCAGATTCTGAGTTGATCACAAATGTGAGGCCAAGGACTATGCCTACAGTGGATGGCTGGGGTGCGTGCTCCTTCTCTTTCTATATACTGGTGCACATACGTGCAGTCAGATTTCATGTTGTTTTCCAGTGCTGGCTTTGGTCAAAACATGCAATCTGCTGTATGCGACAACCGAAACTGAATGGTGGGAAATCTCTCTGGGAGAGAAAACACCCAATCTGGCTTTATCTATGCTGTTGTAGGCAAGGAGTGGCACGTCATGGTGTGTTCACATTGTTAATTGTGACTGAGATAACTCTCACCTATAACTCTGAGCCCGCACTGATTCAGTCATTTGGCATCCTTTGACTCCTGAAGCTCCTGGACTGTTGCTGGCGTCTGTGAGAGCCCCAGCTCCCCGCTTCCTCTTAATGTGCACATCATGTTGTTTTACTTTATAATGTATATAACAGGTAATGCTCACAGTGTGTGTTCCTGCTGAAAGCAAGAAGACAGGAATTCTCCTTCTCTTATCAGGTCCACCTGCTGGATAAGCCAAAGAGAAATACTGAACAAGTTGTTTGGTGATAAACTGAAAAATACGCATGCAAAAGGAAAGGCAGCTTTGAATGACAGCAAGCATAGAAACCATAATGGTAAAGGTGCACACTATGTCTTTTTTAAAAGATCCATATCTTTTAGGTGTTTTTTAATACCTTCTTTCCTTTTGCCACTGTTGTGCACATCTTCATATCTGCCTTCAGTTATATTATTTTTGCAAAGTAAGTACGAGGTAATGGAAAAAACAGGAAAAGAGACTAAATTTCCCTGGCCCACTCTCCAGGGTGCTCGTCAGAGGTACCAATATAATTACTTAAGTCATCTTGCCTTCTGCTCTGTGGTGTCAGTAGTCTAATTTCTGCCTTACTTGAACAGAAAAGTGCGAACTCTATTCTGAGTTCGTGGAGTCTGTTCCTTTTGTTTTGCTTTTGCAGTAGAGTAATACTAAGGGGTTCACAGATTCTAGTGTGTGGAAACACGGCTCATTACCAACTGTGTGAACTTTCTGGCTGCCTTCAAGATCCATGTGTGTATGTACTTTTAGGGGTAGTATTACACTTCTACACGTGGAGTTGTTTGTTTCTGGGAGGTTGGGAAAGCGTGGGAAAAGGCTGTTACAAGGTAATATTATTAGTGGCTTTGCTAGAGGAAAGGCTTTGTCAGAAAGTACATCTGCCAGCACTTCTTGAAAGAAGTCTTGTATTTGTTTATTGTGCCCTATTGGCACTTGAACCTCCTGTTCTGTCAGTAGCTGAAGGCAAGTGCTGAGGATTTCACCACTGTCTTGTTTCTCTGGCTTTTGCTGGGTGAGACAAGTGGAGCTTTGCTGTTTCATCTTCATTTACTCGCTGCAGCCGTGTCTTCCCCTTGGTGACTTTGACTCTTGCACAGTCGCTGCAGCAGAGATGCGGATGGTGGTGGTAAGGCATGGGTGCCCTTCTGCCCTGGCCCTTGGGATGTCGTGCCATTAGAGCCCTTGTGCACTGGGAGACTGTAGAAGAGACTTGGACTTTCAGAAACATTGCCTGTAATGGGGGTAGTATGCTATTCCAGATTTATTAATTTTGGCTGGTCTTTGAAATGGCGACATAGCAACACTGAAATGGAAATGTCAAAGTCCTGAGCTGCAAATAGCTGGAGGGAGAGTGTTTGGGAAGTGTCATTATATGCTTATTTTCTTTATATTTATCTTTAGGCATCTGCTGTTAGCTCTTGTCAGAAAGGATATACTGACTCTACAGGGGCCTCTGGTCATTCTTATGGCCTAGGATGATTTTTTTGTTCGTTCCTACTAACTTCTGCAGGAGGAGGAATGGTGGTGGTCTGAGGCTTACTGGTATTCATGTTTAAAGTGGTGGTGTGGCATGACATACTGTCCTGTGCCACCCTGTTGCAAATGCTGAAAGATGTCAGCTGTTCTGTAGCGCAGTCTTCTTGGAAAAATAAGAGAATATGAGAGAAAGTCTGTGGCTTGAAGTGCGGGATGAGGGAGCTAGCGCTCTTTTGCTGGGAATGTCTCAGAGAGGAAATTTA
The DNA here is from genome assembly GCA_027574665.1 of Rhynochetos jubatus. Classification (NCBI taxonomy): domain Eukaryota; kingdom Metazoa; phylum Chordata; class Aves; order Eurypygiformes; family Rhynochetidae; genus Rhynochetos; species Rhynochetos jubatus. The sequence continues at coordinate 17,571,600 of CM050655.1, forward strand.
AATTTAAACAAGCAAAGCATGAAGTAACCTGAACACTCAGACTAGTCTCACACTACAAAATGTATTTGATGCAAATTCGATTTCTGTCTTTGAGCAACTCAAATGATATCTTAGCAGCTGGCACCAATTGACTATCTCCCGGAATTGGCATGGTGACAGCAATCAAACTGAATTTATTGCTTTGGGTTTGATTCTTCTTCCGGACTCTTCCCATTCTCAGAAATGTAATCTAAAATCTGTTCCCACAGGCATGATAGCTTCAAGCCTCCTTTAACAGCAACAGTAGAGCTTGGTCGTAGAGCAGGATGAAGGCAGGTGGACTGTAGTACTGAGCAGCCAGATTGTATATTCCAGTTGAGAGCAGGAAGATTATGTCTTGGTACAGGCAGGAGCAAGGGATTTTTTCCTCATTACACAGTACAACTAAGCATTAGGTTTGTTGCTGCTTCTTTTTACTGCGTTTAGGCAAGAATCGGCCTTCCCATTGGGGTGGCTAAACTTTTCAGGCTGTTAAAAGTTGCCTCTCCCCCCCCTTTTTTTTTTTGTCTTCTTTACGGTGGCTGTACTAAATAAAGAGCGAGCTTTAGCCACAGGACCACAGTGTAGCTGCAGTTTGGTAAGGTAAGCCGGAAAATGCTGCAGTGGGTGTGCTCCTTTGCACGTGGAACCCTTTTGAAATGGTGCTGTATTTCTAATGCTGGTTGAAGAAACCGTGGTAGAATTAACTTTTTCCACCTCTTTCTTGGGTAGGTGTGAAATTCATCACTTTCACTGCTCAATCTTGGTGTGATTTATTTCAGTAACTGTTTTGTCCGCTCTTCCAATTAGTCTTTAATGCTGTCTCCTGCTTGCCAGGAGGAGGAACCACCTGAAATAGGTGTGGTTTTCCTGACGCTTGTTGCAGAGCAGTAAATGCCTGTTCTTTGGGCAGGTGGAGGGGATGGGGTGCAAAGAGCATGTCCCTTTCAGCTTCCCCCACCCCTGGTCCTTGGAGGAGCCTTGTGGCAGGACCCTGGCTGGAAGGCGTGTTTGCACGGCAGCTGCCTGCAGCTGAAACCAAACCCCTCGCCGCATCTCTCGGGAGCGGCAGTCAGCTCGGGCATCGTAGCTATGTCCGAAGCCAGGAAGGTTTCGTGCTCTGTTGCCTGTGCAGGGTGGCAGTGTCGGCACCTGACACCTAACCATCTTCTCCTGCTCCCCGGCTCAAGTTCTGCCCTCACCCCGCTTGCTTGGGACTGATCTCCTTTTCGGGGTTGTTGCAGGTGTCTTTCTCCAGACTCTGCCGTTCGCCAGTGTAGCTCAGCTCCATCAGACAGGTCTCCCTGCGCTTCCCTGGCAGCCCCTTCTCTTCAGCACAGCTTCCTAACAGGCTGATGAGGCACAGTGACCTTTTTCTTCATAGTTTTTGTTGTTGTTATGTACATGTTCTCACTTGACAGCTCTTGACTACTGGGATTTTGTACATGCCCTGTGCCCTGTCTGTGTGTTTGAAAATGTGCTCATCTAGGCCTTGGGTACCCCTGGAGGAGAAAAACATGATGTGAAAGAAAGGTGTACCCAACAAGCACAGCTGCTTTGCAAGAGGTTTTGCCTCACCAGGTTTATCTGCTGAAGGGTGGTCTGTTTAGGACATACAGGCCAAACTATCATGTTTTTGTTTTGCTGTCCTCTGTACTCAGGCAGGGTTGGTTTTGTTTTAACCTGCTCAGTTAGAGATTCTTATAGCTGTGACATTACTGATTTTGCACAGCCACTTCTGTCCATCCATTGTGTATGAGCAGTCCCGTCCCAGTGAATGGGCTCTGTGTTGGTATAGAATGAACCAGTTTCGTTTTTGTAGATTGTTAGCTCTCACAGATTATGCTAACGCTATCATTCTTGTTTTCTATTAAAGTAAATCCCTAGACAAATCAAAACCCAACCCAAAGAAATCCCAGCTCTTTAAACACGCAGTTGCTTATCTGGTACGTCCTGAAGAAACACAGTGCTAATGTTACTAGAACAACAGCACAGAGAAATCATGGTATAGGTACTTGGGTTACATGTAGTCTCACTTGCTGAATCAAGATGCAGAAATTGTATCATATAAAGGACTAATAAAGATAAATAGATACTCAAAACCTTAGTTTGTGTATCAAACATGAGAAAGTTTTCTCATGCTGTTCTTAAGCACCATCTCCTTAAGTATTTGCATTTTAAATTTTGCTACAAAAGAGCGATGTACACTCTACTTTCCTATCTGTGTAGGTACTCATTGCTTCAGACTGTAGGTAGAAGAAATGTCCAAATAGCAAGATTCTCTTTTTTTTTGGCTGGAAAACAGTAAATGAATATTACATGAGTGTTTGTAATATCCTGTATTTAAGTTTTAAGCATCAGCTATTGTTCAGGGCTAGACAGCTCTGTAACATAGCAGGAAAAGAGCTTAATGAAATCCAATATTTGGAGGCAGGAGGTAGATGAATTCAGACTTGGAATGGCAGTGCTAAATTTTAACAGGAAGGATAACTAACATTTGGAGAAACTCCTGTGGGTGTATGGCTTTATTCACCACTTGAAGTCTTGAACGTGAACCCTTATGTTTTCTAAAGAATATGCTGTGTTTTAGGCAAGTTATGGAAATTGCTGGTTGAATTTCACAGTTTGTGAGACATGGGAAATGGGCCTAATGTCCCTGGCCTGGGATCCTGAGAGGTAGGTGAGATGTGTCGCTGTGCTTCTGTTAGCTACGAGGTGTACTTCCACTGTGCATTAAGAATAAACTGCTTCACAAATGGCTTGATCTTGTGGGCAGAGGGAGGAGAAATTACTCACTTTGCAAGCTCTTGGTAAGGCAGGGATCTGAACCCATGTTGTCTTTCATTGTTACTCTAATACACTTAAGAACACTTTGCATTTTTAAGGTTTGGTGAGACCCTGTATAAGTTCTATGTTTAAAGCTGAGCCTTTGACTGCCTGGCTGGACTCACAGAATTTGTTTTTTTCTGTCTTATACTGGGAATAACCATTGTTAGGTCAGTGAAGGGTAGGAAAATTGCAGCTCTGTGTTTATTCCTTCGGCACTTGGGTACTGTGTTGTTCCCCACAAATACCAAATTGACTTTGCCACTGACCCCTGGAACGAGAGTCAAATGCCTATGCTGTGCCAAAGGCCACTGGGCATTGAAGAAAGATTTAGCAAGGGTCTCTCTTTGGGGATGGGGGCTTCTTTTCAAGTCACAGGTTGGCCTGTGTTCTGGTGCTGCCTGCAACAGGACGAGTGATCCAGCAGGAATGGGATCCATGATCCTCCGGGAAAACTGCCCAGCCTGACCTTTCACTGCTTCGGGTTGTGGTGGCTGGCTACTGCAGGCTGGTGCTCCCGGGGCGGGAGTGTGCTTTCTATCTGCTAGTTGTGCTTGAGTTGGCCTGTTTTGTTGCCCTGGTGACAGAAGAGTGTGGTATGCTTTTCCCCTGACCAGAAATAGTTTCCTGTACCTTGTGACTGGAGTGCTGTACTCCTCTGGTCTCGGGCCAGGCTGTGTGGTGCTGGAGGGATGGGGTGTGGGGTGCTGACCTCTTGTCACAAGCTCTGGCGTGGCTGCTGCCCATGATCGCTAGCTGCCCTGCTCGCTCCCCTCCCTCTGCACCATGGTGTAGGATTTCAGGGGAGCAATTGCTCTTGATTTACATCTCCCATGGCATTTTCATGGTTATGTCATTTTGTTTGAGCTGTGCTCCTGTCAGCTGTCTGTCCTGGCTGTCAGGACTTGGTGGCTGAGTAGCACGTGGTGAGCTCTTACCTCTCCTTCCCCCTTTGCTCAGCTGTTTTTGCTGTCTGCTTCCCTGTGTCCTTGTACTTGGGAACAGATTCTCAGCAAGTGGAACTGCGCACGAGGGCAACGTGATCCGGGTGGATGAAGGATCCCCTTCTGTAGGAGTTCCAAGTAGAGCTAGGAGAGTAGGTAGGGAATTTGCAAGACCCAGGCGTGGGGCTGTGGATAGTTTATCTGGAACTGTTGTCCTGCTGTGAGAATCTGGCCCGCATGCAGAGTATGCAGCACAGTCTGTTGCCTTGCAACTGTGTTTTGCAAAACTTGGTTTGTGAGAGATGCTGCTAAAAGGGAAGCCAAGGCACCCCCACCCCTCCCCAGCAATGCAGGTGAGAAAGCGCTTGCTCTGCACCAAGGCCTTGGGAGCGTGGAAGCTCTCCAGGCTTTCTTGCTGTCTGGTACTTTATTGGAGAGTGGTTCTGGCATAGAACTGTAAAATATATGCAACAACAACAATTATTTCCAGGATTGAGAGGGAAGGAGAGATGAAAGGAGTAATTTACCTTCCCCCATTCTTGAACAGTAGCAGATGAGGATGTAAGCACATCTCAGCCCTATAAAATATTAATTGGGTCATTTTCTACAATTCAGCAGTGGGAAAGATGACAGAAATCCTGCAGTGCCCTGAGCTGCTGTTCCCAGCCTGGGAGAGAAGAGTGTTCTGGGCAGAGATCTGACTTGGTCTCAGTGTTCTGCTTATGCTGAGAACAGTTGCCCAAAGCCTTCCTTGACAAGGGGAAGGGAAGGCCATGCAGAGACCGTGGAGCTGCACAGGCCACTCTCAGGCAGAGCAGTGCAGTGTGGCTTTGTTGAAATGGGGGTCTAGTGGGTTTCCTGTAAATCAGAGGATGGTGCGTTCCTACCAGTGATGTGCTGAGTAGCACAGCCAGCTAAGGGTCCTGCTTACTCCTGTGGAGAAGACTTGTGTGGCACAGGGAATGCAGAGAAGGTGTGTTTTCAAGCCTATGTGCTGAAGATCTGCTGCAGAACAAATGTCAGGAGCAAGCAGGGACTGCTCCTTCCCTTGCTATGTTCTTTTGGTGGCTGGACTGGGGAGGAAGGGCAGTCCTTGCTTCTTGCCTCTTTCTAGGCTTCTGCATCCCTGTAAGTCTATGGAGTTTAACAGCTGCCAGGGCCTGCTTAAAAGATTCACCTCCCTCAGATCCTTTCAGTGAATCTGTGCTTGTCCAGTGTGACTGTTTCACTTGAGAGGAGGGAGGCTTTGTAGTAAAAGTTCAGGACTCAATCATAGCTGTAGTGAAAAATCTCCTCTTTGAGCCTAAGTGGTGGAAAGGCCCCCTGCTTCTTGGCTGAGATGGGCAGGGTTGCTCTAGCTGCCTCTGCTTTCCTTCCACTGGCACATGTTACATTTCTAGGGAGGAGAAACCAGTTTTTACTCTCCTTGATAATTTTTTTTCTTTAATCCAACTGACAGTTGTGCTCAAACTGATGTTGCCTTTGGGCAGGAATGAGCATACTTAGCATTTGAGCAGAACTTCTCGCCTGGAGATCTCAGAGTGCTTGGTCAGCATTTCCCCAGCAAGTCGGTCCATGGGTGCTGGAGTATGGTTACTTTTATGCTTCACTGGACCTGGCAGAGTTCCCTACTTCATGTGATGGCTGTGCACTAGCAAGAGCTGTGTATTTCTCCGCCCTACACTGCCCTTATTTCCCAGTGTTTCTCTGGAGTGGAAACAGGTCCTTTTCCCATTTCATGTGGACTATTTCTTCAGAGACTTTCCCTCCTTCTCTCCAGCCTTGGAGAAGGGGTACATCTTGGGAGGGATGTCACTGGAAGTGGCTTTGCATATTTGTGAGGCAGACAGAAGAGCTGTGTCTTTGATTCTGGTGCTACTCACTTTGAATCCGAGGAGGGAGTATCAGTTCAGTGCTAGCTCTGTAGCAGGAGCGGAGGTCCTCCTGCAGCCTGGACTGCGTAGCCCTCACCTGAAATGGCTGTGAGGTTTTGGGAGACAGTCGTGTTGCAGCAGTTCCCAGCCTGCTGGGTCACTCTGTTCCTTTCCTCATTGACTACGAACAAGAGCTTAGTTCAGAATTGTGCTGAACACCTTGTTTCTTATTCTCTTTCAGATCACCAGAAACTGGAACGTGAAGCTCGAATCTGCCGGCTTCTGAAGCATCCAAATATTGGTAAACCTCCTTGGGCTCAGAGGGATGGGGTGAGAGAGGAGTTGTGTCTCATCTAGCGCGTTGTAAGAGAGCAGATGTGTTCTGAATGTTCTCAACAACTTGTCAAACTCACCTCAGTTTCTCTTTTTGACAAATTCTGCATCTGACCCAGTCCCATTCCTCAGCATCCTAGCCCAGATGTTCACCAGTGTGCTGTGTTCCCATCCACTCGCCCATGCAGACCGCCCCTGCTCATCTGCCATTCTGTAATGGGAGCGAGCTGTTCTGTTGGTTTTCCCCACACCTCTGTCTCCCGTCTCCTCCTCTTGGCACTTTTTGACGTACCTGTTTAAATGCAGTATCCAGTGAGATGCCCAAAGTGGAGGCTGGGCTAGTATGTCAGCTCTTCTCATGACAGTGGCTCTCATGACTTGCTCTAACGAGAGACCAAAACCAAACTGTGCATTTTGGCAGTGGTCGAAAAAAGAGTAATGAAGTAAAGGGAATAGTTTTGTCTAGAAATACAGGAAGAGGCACAAAATAAAGTGCAACTTGAAATCAAAACTACATCATTTACTGAAATGCAGAGAGGGTTTGGATTTTTACCTAGTTCTAAAGCACTGTGGAAGCTTGTACTTAGTGTTCTTTTAGAGAAATTTCACATTGCTGGAAGCTGCTTTGAGCAAAAAACTTGGACCATAAATAATCCCCTTTTTAGGATCTTTAAGTAAATAGGGCCTCTGGGATCCTAGCTGAGGTCTAATTTGAGTTAATTTGTTTAAGACAACATTAAGAAATACCAAACTACCACCTTCAACTAAACCATTATTCAATATCCTTGTCTAGGAAACCTGTGATGCATTGTCTTTCTTTTGCATAACCTGAGCTGTCAGTGCAGATAACATTTTAAGGGTGTCTGTCTGGTCTCCTGACTTTCGGCTTCATAATCATTTGCTCCTCTCTTCTCAAGACTGGAAGAGGAAAGGTGCCTTACAGCATACCCCGTGGACTAGCATCTGTAGCCTATTCTGTATGTGGTGATGAAGCAATTTCCACAACCTCGGGACCTTACAAAATACAAAGCACCTTAGAAGCAGCTTTTCAGCAGAAAGAGCTGCTTTGCATCTGAGTGTAGTTGTGGAGGAATGGCCATGAGGAGAGGAGCAGTGGCCGCCTTCTACAGTAATCTGCACTGATGAGTATGTTGGCCAGTAGATTTATTGCTTGGCAGTATTGAAAAAAACTAAAACTCAGATTGGTTAATTACTGAGCTTCATCTGCACCATAAGACTTGTTGCGCTTAGTTAGGTAGGTGATGTCATGTTTTATTTTGGCCTTAACCTCGCTTTCGTCATTTCTCCTTTCTATCATTTCTTGCGTGCTTTCTTGCCAGGCCTCTCAGAGTAAATCTTACAGACAAGAGGAAAACCATTTTTATAAGTAAACTGCATCGAAAAGAGAAACATATCACATTCCTGGTTCAGTTCTACAGGTTGTCCTCATCTGTAATGAGTGGTAATGCTTGTCTCCTGTTTTGTGAGTTGGAATAGGCATTTTGGGGGGATATCAGTCACTCTTGCATTTTCTACAGAGCATTTCTTTTCTTCCTAGAAAGAGCGGTTTTTCTTTTCAGATAAAGAGAGTAGTTATTCTAAACTCAACGGGTGGTCACAAATAGCAATAAAGGAATTAAGTTTTATGCCTACAACACAGAATCCAAGTGTGGTGAATAAGACCTTGCGAAATCATATGGTCCATTCAGCGGTCTTTTGAAAACCTTTTATACCTGGCTGGTTCCAGGCATGTTTGTTCTTAAAAACCTTTAATGCTGCCACAGCCCCTAGTGGCAATCTTTCAAATGTTTGATTCTTCTGTCAGTTAGACACTAGAAAAAACATACTCTTCTGCTATATTTGCCTGTTGTTTCTAGTTCTATCTGGAGTATATGTGGAAAGTAGTTTTTCTTTCTTGCAACAATCTTTTACATATTTGAAGACTGCTATCATGCCTCTTTTTAGTCTTCCTCTTCTTCAGACTAAACAAACCCAGTTCTTTCAATCTTTTCTCATACATCATGTTTTCTAGACCTCTAGTCTCCCCCGCCCCGCCTTGTCTTTTCTTTCTTTTCCTTTCCTTGGACTCTCTCCAGTTTCTTCATATCTTTCTGGAAATGTGATGCCCAAAACTGGACATGGATTCTAACTAAGGCCATGTCGGTGCTGACTAGAGGGGGAAAAATGGCTTCACCTGTCCTACCCAAGGTACTCTTGTTTTGCACATCAACCTGTGAAACTTGCCATTTAAATGTTTTGCTCATGTATGTTTGTTTTCTGATCTATTATTGCGCCAGACTTCTTCCTGCAGAACTTCTGGCAAGCAAATAGTTTTTCCATCTTGTATAGATGAGGATTCCTATCAAAGTGTACATTACATTTGTCTTTATTGCAACAAACAGGAAGAATTCCAGATGTTCACCCCAGATTTGTCAAGAACATTTTGATTTATCTTATGATGGTATAATAGGGTTGCAAATGCCCCCCCCCCCCCCCCCCCCCCGTCACATGATCTTTATAACAATGCTATACATCGCATCATATAGATAATTAATAATGCTGTTTGAATACCGTTGGAATCTGGACTAACTCTTGAAGATACCCCTTGATACGTTGTTCCAGTTTGACAATGGCCAGTTTTGAGTATGTTTTTTTCAACGGGTTGTATACCCCACTGTAAGCTGGTTCTGCGTATGGAAACAGTACGTAAGATGCTGTCAGAAGCCTTGCTGAAGTCCAGATGCTACATGCATTGCTGCTTCCATACTCCTTGGACTTGTTACGTTGTCATAGAAGGGAAACATGTTGTTCTGACATAGCGGTAGGTTTTTACCGTGGAATGTGTGTTAGCAGTTAGTAATCACCTAGTTACTGCTGTCCTATGTTGTAAACTCTTCTTGCTGAATACTTGGTGTGTTGCTTCCATGTGAGCTACGCTGGTAACACTGCAGCAATCCTGAATAATTCTGCAGATTTTGCACTTGCTTTAATTTCCCTATTAACTTTTGTTGCTTATGTTTTGTTTCAAACTCAATTGCAGTATGTCCTGCTCTCCTACAGTGACCTGAGCCTCTAGTGAGTCTGGGGCAGAGGATTTCGAGTTAGGACTCTGCAAGGTGGGCTGCTTTTCTCGCCTGCCTGTACATGGGATATAAGGCAAACTTACTGTTGAATTTGTGTTTTTTATCCACTTGCTGCAAGGCAGTTGATTCTGGCTTGCAACACACTGGCCATAACACTGCTGCTTGGATAAAATCAAGGTTACTCTAGGTACAAAATAATGGTGGTCTTTCCATTTGTTGTTGCTCTTTGTGAAATGATCACTTTCTGAGTTATCCTAACTGTCTTCATCAAATCTTAGCCCTAATTAGAGGCTATTGCTCTGTAATTGGGTGTTTTGTTTGTCTTTGGATGCACATTGTGGTCAAGGTAATCACAGTGGAGTAATCCTTCTAAGGGCTTAGTGTTAGAGTAAGGGGGTTTTTGTCTGGACAGAAGAAAGTTGACTTGACAGTTTTCTGATTTCCAACTCATGGTATGGATGGCAAACCATTCATTTGAATATGCCATTATAGCTGGCCACCTCAGACTTCAGTTCGTTAGAGGAAGGAGTCCTTTCCCTAACTTTCAACTCGTTTGTTTGTTTCCCTCCTGACAACTTTCTAGAGTATTTTGTTTGCTGGTCCAGAGAAAGTATTTTCCAGCTACACTCACCAAATACAGCAGAATTGGATGGAGATCCATTAGTGACCGGTACACTCCGCACTGCTTTAAAGGCAAAAAAGAGGCACCAAGGATATGGGAGTGTTAGAGAGGCAGAAGACAACATCATTAAAGCCCCACTGCCCCAAAGCAGATAAAATGCCTGTGGAAGTTGGCAAGAGTCACAGCTCTATGGGGAATTCCACTTCTTGAACAACTTACTGTTCCAGCGATTCACTTGTCTCTAAATCTTGTGGGCATTTGACGTGGATGTATTTGGGCACATGAGGAAGAGAATGATACGGCTGTCTTCTCCCTTGGTCCCTGCTTTGCAGGAAAGAAGCAGGTTTCTGTAAGCATGCTGATAGCCCTGACCCTTCATTTGCAGACGCTTTACTGATTGTGCTACTGAATTTTGTGCAATGGTTAAGATAAAATAAACTTCACCATTGCCTTCTGTTTGTTGTAGAGCAAAACTTGCAGTATGCTGAATATTGACTCTTGCTTACTCGAACAGCTCTACTGGTCTTCTGCTTAGTTGTAAACTTAATTTCAGTCAGTCTGTACATTTGATTTTTAAGTCCTGTCATTCATTCACTACATAGGGATTGTCTTGCGGAAAGTCAGAGTTCTTTCGCATGCTTCCTGCTACCCATCAAATACTAGAGCAATGTCAGAGCTGGGAACCCCAGTATCTTCGTGGAGGCTTGTTTGTCTCGGTGATGAACATGACCTTTCCTGTCCTGGGACTCCCAAAACAGTAATAATGCAAAACTTTATATAAATTCTCATTTATAGTTTTGAAAACTCTTCTCTTGCATTCCCATGTTCTCCCACAAGAGTAGGATTGTGACTTTCTTCAATGCACCATGACGTCTGCTCTGTGTGTGGATGTTGTCCACTGTGTTGTTAGGTGTTGCCTTTCTCCTCCTTCTAAATATTTTTTAGTTACATCAGTTTAACTATGTGCCTCTTGTTTAGATCTGTCACCAGATGACTGGTACTCTTTTTTTAGATATTTTAACCCACCTGTATGAAAGTAATTCTTGAATATCTTTTGTTCATAGTTCAAACTGAGCACTTCTGGTCAGATATTGTGTTCCCAGCACATGGCAGCCTGTGCTGTGAAGAACTGCATGCACTTAGGTCTAGGATAATAAAAATATGTATTTCTGGAGAGGCTGGTGGTAGCCCAAAAGCCAGAGCCACATTCTGTTTCTGATTTCTGCCTTCATGTCCTTTGCTGCACTGCTTCAGAGTTAATTTCTTTGAGGGAATTTATAGCAGTAGTGAAATGCTGTCCTCAGCATCTATCAGAATTATTGCGTTTTCAGGTTTTTCTTACTTCTGACTTTTTCTCCAAAATATACTTGCACCTGAATTATTTTTATTTTAACCTCTATCTGTTGGCTTCTCTCAGCATAAACCACAATTTTGGACACACCCTTATTTAAAATGCTAAGAGAATTATATAGCAATTTCCTGTGAATTAGAATATTTTTTTTTAACCCAGTTCAGTTTTATTTCCTTTGACAAGTGATCTCTCCTCGTGCCTCTCTCGTTGGAGTGATTTTGATGGATGTGTATAAAAGAGGCCTTCGGTTTGTGTGCCCTTAAGTGATGGCTACGGCCAAGGTGTGAATTGCTGGAAGGACCAAGAAAGATGCTGTGTGCAGCCCGGCTGGAGAATCCCACAACGCTCGTAACTAACCTGGGTGGGAAATGGGGTGCATTGATCATGTTTGCAGACCTAATACTGGATTTGTTGTTTTAGTGGTATCAGCCACAACTTAAGGTTTGCTCGTTCCTCATCTTGAGACACTGCTCTTGATAAGCAGGCCCTCCCTTCCCCCTCTGCTGCCACTTGGAATGTTTTCCTATCACCTTTTCCTTACCAAGAGGTTTGAATTGCTTCCTTAGTGAACAAGAAAAAGCCGTAGGCTGTGTTTTGCTGTAAACAGCAGATTTCCTTGTTTTCATTTGGCTGCAGACATCCAGACTGCCTTTGCAATTGGGACAGAGAAGATGTTATGTGCAAAGAATAGATAAAATGCTGGGGATTCTCCAGTGGTTTGGCCAGGCTTGCTGCCCTATGGAAATTCCGTCGTTTCCTACTGGGATGCTCCAGTGCCTGGCCTGCTGTTTAAAGCTGCTGCCCTGCGATTTCTGTTGCTGGGAGACTGCTCCTTTCTTGGGTGGAACTGGTGGGGAGAGGAGACCTTCTAGCAAGAGTTATGCCTTACGGCTTTCTCAGTTATTGAGCAGCTTTTCCTTGGAAACGTCATGGGGGTGTCTGAGAGGACAGCAAGTTGCTGTGCTTCCCAAGAGGTCAAATGGTGATGTTCTGGGCTTTACACCTTTAACGTGCTCTTCTCTTCCTCCACACACCCCTGGAAAAAAGAAAGGGATGTTTGAGCATGTATTATGTCCAGTTCCTGCACTGGTAGGGATTTAGGTGAACGCCTATGCATGTCTGCCTGAGAGGAGGCTCCCCCAGACTCCAGGCTGTCCAGCTTTTTATTTCTCATTCTGATTCTCCCAGTTACTTCTTTCACTAACTGTTGTTTATTTACCTCTTCTTGTTTTCTCCTTTTTCTGCCTACTCTTCTATAGCTTTTCTGTAATTTTAAGAAAAAGGTTTCTCTGTAATCCCCTCAATTTGGGAATGGACTAACAATTGCATTTTCTTCCTTGCCAGGGGCTATATTTATTCTGAGTCTTTGTGGTTTGTACTAGAGAGTGATTCGGATTCCATTATTCATCTTTTTAACTGACAGGTTTATCTGTATGCAAGCAATCCCCTTAAAAAAAAAAAAATGGGATGATGGCCAGACTCCGTGCGCTCAGTCAAAGGTACTGCAAAAGTCAGAGGAGGATTCCCCTACTTTTTTTTTTGTACACCCCCCCCCCTTCTAGTTAAACAAGCATTAAGGAAATGGAAGGAACTTTGGGGTTCCCCCTGCCTGAACCCCGCGCAGAACAGAGGGATGGCTGCACACCGGAGAAACTGTGCAAACGCCAGGCTGCCTTTTGAACAGAGCTGGCCTCTGTGGCAAGGTTTCATGACTGTCCTGGGCAACGAGGGAGAGGAGCTGCGAAAATCCGGTTAATACAGTGAGGTTTGGGGGTGTCCGGCAGAACACCTGCCTGCACGGGCAGGAGCACCGCAGAGCACAGCCGAGAGGTTGCACACGTGTGGGGGAAAGTTGCAGAGCCTGTGTGAGAAACCTTAAATTTGTTGTGGGCTCTGTCTTTATGTTATTAATTCTAGTAAAGTGACTGTTCTCTGTATTTTCTCTGAGAGAGCAATAGTCAACAAGTTACTGTTTTGGGTGGTTTTAGAAAAAGCTGTTATAATACTGGTGGTTATCAAAAGTACTTTGCTTATTTGGTATGTGGATAATCAGAAATTATTAATAACAATTCTGGATGTTTGCGATTGCACTGTTTTCAGGAGAGGAGGAAATATTCCTGCTAATGCACTGTTTTGGCTCACGTAACGCTTAAGTAGGGCACACTAAATGTTACGTACCGTGTGCTGAACTCCAGCCTTTCAGTACAGACGTTGCAAAATCAAAGCAAAAATAACATTTCATTGGCACTGAAATGTTTTTTAAAACATACTTTGTGTTTTCTTTTTTTTACTTTTGCTTTTTCCTTGTGCAAAAGGACCAGTTTCTTAACAAGAAAGGTACTGTTCTCCCCACAACTTCTTCCTAGGCTGTGAATTTTGTGCTTAAGGGAATTTCCCCTAACTTGGCACTATGTATGACAGAAAGGGCACTGCTTTAACCTCATTTTTTTGGGGCAGAATATTAGGAAGGTTACAGTGGGAACCACGGCAGGGGTGGAACCCCACCTCTGTGTACACGTGTGCCTTTTCGTAGTGCCTTAGGGCCGTTCTTGTCCTTCTTTGCAGACCCTGGAGTAGCTTGGTTCACCCTGAACCAGAGCAGAGTGTTAACAAGCCCTTCTGCTCTTCCATTTTCCAAAGCTTTAAAACAGCAGTTCGTGTGAAATGTTGTGGGCTTGGGGAGTTTACAGCAAGCTGGTGTATGTCCAGCATACTGTAACCTTTCTGTGTCAGATTTGGAAGGAGGAGGAGGGAAAGAGTCCGCGTTCCTAAGGGACTGCTTAACGGCAGCAAGCTATGTCCTGTTAGCTAACTGTCCTGCTGCTGTTCGTTACTGCTCTAACTAAGCTGGTCATTAGCTGCTGGAACAGATGATTTCTAGAGGATTATTTGCATTACACAATTTAATGCTTTTTAATAGCAAATTTTTAATTAAAAGGAGAGTCCTTTTGGAAGCAGCCTGAGCAGCTGCAGCTGAATTCTGCGTGTTTAATGTAATTAGAGAAACAGCTGGGGCGGGAGCCCAGCACCCAACTCACAGGCATCACAGGTCGGTGGTGGCTCCTCGCAGGACAGGCATCCTGAGTGATGCAAACCGTGCGGGAAGCGTCCTGGCGCACAGCCAGGCTCTGAGGTGGTGGGGCAGTTCCCATCTTGGCTCCTAGGCTGGTGAGCAGCTGGGGAAGTGGAGAGTGGGTGGTAGCCATCTGCACCAGTTCGCTTGTCCCTGTGCTGCCACGGATGATAGTGCTCAGTTTGCAGCCTGTCGGGCCGTGTGTATTTGTGTCTATAGTTGCAGCAACTCCTGGCACGTAGGAAGAGGGCATCACGCAGGATTTAGCCTCCAATTTTATTCTACTTCTTCTGGCATGCATTGTCTCTTGAAATATGCCCCTTGTGGTATCTCGTACCTCCTCTCTTTCTCCGTGATACCAGCAAATGTCTGATGTCTGGCTGGAAACTGCTGAGAAGTGAAGCTGTGGCTGTTTCTAATGAGTGGCTGACCTTTAAATAGCATTGTTCAGTCCAGAAGATCCCAGAGCACTTTAGAGTTCACACTGCTGAAGCTGTCTGAAGGAGTTACTGCATTGCTATTACCATGGCCCAGGAGACAACCAGAAATCTCTGTTGCCTTGTATTGGCTCTGCTGCAGATACTGCAACACAGGCAACTTAATTTGAGAGCTCCAAATATTATATAATCACAGCATGCAGTGTGTGTTGGTGCGGAGGTACTTGGCTAATAGTGTCCTTTATGTTCCCATAATATCCAAATGCTTTATGCTTAAGAATACCAGTGAACCTAGATTTAGCAGACAGGATTACCCTATGCCGTAGCTTGAACACTGTCCCTAAGGACAGGCCAAGATGACTGGTAAGTAGGGGCAAACATGTTTCAGCCCACACTACCTTTTCCTAAGCAGAGATAAGTAATTGCAAAGTGGGAATTGTTCTGTGAAATTCCTCTTCTACTTGTGTACTTGCTTTTTGCTGTGACTTGGAAACTACTTTGCTTGCAGAGATTTACCTGCAGACTGTTTCCAGAAACCACCCTGTGTTACAAGAGTGAGAGCCAGCCTGCCCCAGTCATGGGCAAAGCCCCCAGGCAGCCCTGCTCCACTGTTCGCTGTGGAAGTGGGATGCAGGGGAATGTTCATCCTGGGGCTTATGTGGCAGGTAGAAACGCTTCTGGCTTGTTATGCTTGACGTAGGAATAAAAAGATAAATTTCAGCACACTGGGCAGAGTGAAGGGAAGATGTGGGTCAAATCTAGGGTAGGCATAATACGTGTTTGTGACCCCAGTATTAATTGGTCTTTTACATGTGACCCTTTAAAAATGGCATGTCTTGCTTTCCAATGTCTTTTTATGTTCTTGTAGTTTGGGTGGACTCTTATAAAAATTGAAAGCTCTTTTCCTATTTCTTCATGATTAACTTCAACTTTTGCATTCACAAAGTCTTGCTTTGTGTGACTCGGCAGCAATTTGCATTGGTTGTTCGGCTGGTACAGTTTGTTATGAGGTTGATCTTCCTCTTCTGCTCAGTTGCTTCCTATCAGTTGCACACTCAGGCACCAGAGAGCTGTGGCTGCCGGCACAGGGTTACTTTATTCAGGCAAGGAATGCAAACCACATGGCTCGACTGTTCCTGTATTGCTGTTTCTCACTGAAGTGCTTAACTTTTTGTAGTTAATATCATAGCTTATTAAACTTATTTCTTTCTAAAATAAAAACTGTACATGCATGAGGCTTTTGCAACACTTTGAAGTATCAGCTTGAAGTTTTGTTCTTGAGACAAGATTTCCTGTGAGACTATGAAAACAGCAGGCAGAGAAGAGTAACACTCGCAGCACATGTTCTTAGAAAGTGCTTGAACTCCTGGTACCCAGCTGCTGTTAGGTTCAGTAACCACAGCACATCCCCTTGAGCCACTCACTGAGGTATCAGGCTCTTTGTAAATGTTCTGGACCGTGTTAGAGCTTCCGACCTGATGCGCACACACCCGTTCAAGGCGAAATTATCTGTGTAACTTACGCCAAGCGGTGCTGAAGTTTTGGGGCAAGGGAGTGGTTTGGTCTCACTGTTTCTCTGCTGGTAGTTTTTTCCAAAAGATCAGTTTTGTGGGAGATGCTTCCTGTACAGGTAAAATCAGTTTACATGTGAAGAGGCCAGAGGGGAGGCAGAGGGAGGAAGAGGATGCTGTTAACTAGGCTGTGCCTGGTGTGTAGTGATTCATCACAGCTCTTTAACTGTGCAGGGTTACAGGTGTGTATTTAAAATTGGAGGGACAATTTTAAGTAACAGACCCTAATTACCCTCGTACCCCTACAGTACCAGATTCAGGACTGTATATGAAGAAAGTCAGCCTTCTCTTATGTCCTCCTGAAACCATTATTTCGTCAAGATGCTGTACTGAAACCGCTGCTTATCTCTCCCAGAATCAATGTGCTTCTTGGAGATATGTCCAAGTGGTGATGCACTCTTTGTGCTGACCAACCAGCTGGTATCATTGCAGATGATGTTTCTCTAACAGTCTGTGACTGATTCTGCTCCTTTGAAAAGTATTTGTTCTGGCATTGCTTACTGGTGCTGTGTGGATTTATTTATTATTTCTGAAGTTACCTGTAAGACTTGACAGTCTCAAAAATTAGATGTGCTTGTGAACTCTACGAGCCCTCTGGTCTTTGTGTGGATGGGACTTTTTTCCTGTGCTCTAACTAAAACCTTTGGGTCAAGTCTTTTGTCATATCCTGTAACTGATTTAGTGCCTCGTTGTCTGACTTGCTTCTGTTTTCTTTCTTACTCCCCTCTCCTTGTCTGTTCTTGCTAACCATTGTGGTAAGTGCTCTTTCATCCATCAGGGACCTTTGACATGGGAACAGTCATCGGGTGACCCTGAGTGTGTGTGGTGTTGGCAGGGACTGACTTCCTGTGCCTGAGAATCCCTGTGTTAAAAGCGTTTGACCAGGAAGGAAATACGGTTTGAATCGCAGCTTTTGGGCGACAGAATCAGTTAATAGAAATAATCCACCTCATCTTCTGGTGAATAGGGTGAGATTAGGTTCCTTGGCAAATATTGGTCTCTCTTGTAGTTGGTCGTCTTTTGGAAAACCCATGTTGTTGTTGTGCAACTTCCCTGTTCCTGTGACTTGAGACTCTTTTTGTGATGTGTGTCTTTGTCTAGCCTGCTCCACTAGATCCAGACGTCACAGCTCCCCTGATGTAATATTTATTACAAAAAAGCTGGATGAATACTTTTATTTGTAATTCTTCATTTTCTTACCATAGACAGTCTGTGTTGGGGAATCCTTTACCCTCCAGCATCTACATATGATTGTGTCTGTTACCCTCTTGTGTCAGCAGGTTACACAGGTATGAGCAGCCTGTGTGGGCTCTGCTCAACTGCTTGGTTGAAGCTGACCTTATGGTAGAATGGAGGTATTAGATGGTGTGTCAGGACCAGCAGCCTATGGAACAAATGGGATCTCGTTTTCCTGGGAAAATGTCCAAAACAGAGGACTGCCTGGTACTGGGGTTCTTGTAACCCACTCTTGGAACCAGCCGTTTGGGAACCTGTATCCTGCCTTCAGGTGGAGGGACTCACACAGGACTTCTTTAAAGCCAAGAGGGCTCTCTACTGTCTGGAGGGTGGAGGTATCAGATGATATCTGATGTTTGTATATCTTCATGGTGAATGTTAACACAATGTGGATCATAGTTATGAATCAAAGTGGAGAGGAGGCCAAGAAACTTAAAATGCTTTTATTCTTGACATGAGCTAAAGATGATGGAGTTATTTCTGAATATATACCGTGTCATGGACTGGCTGAATGGTTTTGGAAAAGGCAGATCATGTTTTTAAGCTGACAGGCCCTGGTAGTTAGCACTGCTTGGAGAGCACAGCATTTTAACTTGTGTGTCAGCGGAGTGAACCATGCTATCAAAGCTGCCGGTTGCAGTGTCCTTGCTGGTCAGGAAGGCTCTTCAGGAGGGGAGGTAAGCTAAATGTTAGGGTGAAAGGGCACTGGGTGCTCTTACTGTTCTGCTACAGGTGTTGGTTTTCTTTCTTCCCATCAGCATAGGTATGAAGTAAGTTTGGGCTGGAATTGAAAGTCACAAGAGTTTTGGAATACTCAGTTTTTTTAATCCTTGTTGACTCCCCTCATTGCTGCTCCTCTCCACACTTCAAGCCTGATGTTTGGAGCTGTCGCTAATTATTCCTGTGCAGGATGATGGTGCCCACTGTCATCTTTCCTAGTAGCAATTCTGAATTTTGCTGTTCTACTGTTCCTCCCTGAACTTTGTTACCTCAGCACATTAAATCCCAGGCAGATTTTGTTCCAGCCTCGCTCTGGGCCATGGCAAGGAAGCAACTCCCTTGTTAAGTTAATGACCTGCATCCTGCCTCCAAGGCCTTCTATTGCTGTGGAGCCCGAGGGTGATGTACAGCCTCAGTATTTATGAACTGCCTTTGTCCTCCTGTCATGGTTCCTCACCTAAGGATGCAAATAGTGTTTTACTGTCCTTGAAGGCTTGCTCTTCTGCCTCTGCCAGTCTCTGCCAGCTGAATTGCTACTTCCTTCCCTTTTCATAATGTATCTGACGAAATTGCTTTCATCTGGACAAAGAAATAGCACCAATCAGCTCAGTTATGGTTTATTTTCTGATGTAATTTGTTGCCCTCATCTTTGCATCAAAGTGTATCGTTTACTGTTTCTCACTTCTACCTGCAGAGGTGTTTGCTGTTCCCTTCTCCTGGCCCCTGCTCTCAGCATGCTGTTGGCTGTGCTCTTCTTCTGTCAGGATTTCGTTCATGCTGTTCTCTCTGCTTGGTGTTTCTTGTGGCGCTTTGATGACCTTTCAGGTGCCAGAGGAAGGAGAATGCTTTTTTTCGTGCACACAGAGCATCATCAGACATGACCTTACTAGTACATTCAGCTTTTCTTGAAGTATCCCATCTGTTCCCTCTTCATAAGGTCCCTTCACAGACTTTTGCCCAAGACATGAGCCTCAGCTCTTATTCACGTGCCTGTCTCCTGCATTCACCACCAACAGTGTTGTGCAGTACAGTGAAATTTGCATTGCTCTGGGAATCCAAGGGTCTGTTTCAGCCACTTCCTGTCTTGTTTCCAGTCTTGAAATTCTTTTCTCCTAGGAAATACCCTTCTTGCTTGCATTTTTGTGATACTGACTTTGCTGGTTTCTGCCAAGTGCTCAGGAAGCAAGTTTTCTTGTAAACAGAAAGTTGTATTGTATTGAAGTTATTACAAAGCCAACTACAACTGCTTACATGGAAGAATTATTAATTTTTTTCCCCCAGTAAAGAATTTGAGGAACATGGTTCCTAAAGGTGATGTGTTTCTCTTTTCGTGCTGCAGGAATAGCATGTTGGGCCTGAAACACCCTCTGTACTGGTACCCAACTGTACTGGCTTGTTTGCAGCATTATGCCGTGTGGAGCCCTCCTCCCAGACCCATGCAGTTAGATACAGTGGAAAAGCTAAGGGAAGGAAATTGGTCAAGGGACCAGCCCAGAGAAATTACAAATAAAGGCAGGAAAACATAAGCAGAAAGAATAAGGAAAGAATGAAATCCTTTTAGGAAAGGTATTGGCAGTGGTCTCTGCACATCTGTGCTACTCTCAGTTTTGAGTGTGTGTGTTTGCGTGCATGTGGCAAGGTGCCTTTGCAAAGGAGAGTTGCAGGGAGGATTAGAGGAGAGCATTGAGAATACTTGCAAAAGCTGTTCCGTATGAGGTAGGAGCGTGTGCCAAGTGCTGGTTTGAAACATTCCCAAGACGGTGATGGTAGCTGACGTCATGCGCCAATAAGAGGTGCAGACTGACCTCTTGGTAGAGGCAGAGAGAAATTCATGGTGTTGGGAAGAGTCAAGACAGGTCATCTGTATTTTATGTGGAAGAGAATGGAGGGCAGGGAAGGGAGGCAAAGGTACCATTCAAGTGACAGAGCAGGATAATGAGTTTTTTCTTGTAGGGATGAGCAGGGTAATGTTGCTTTGGTCAGTGCTTGATTACAAGGTGTTGCAGTGACCGAGACCCACGCGGGTGTCAGCCAGTTGCTTTTGTTGGGTGAATCAATAGGGAAGGACTGTAGACGGTCATGTGAAGAAGACAACTCGTCCTAGTCAGGGTGTGACAATTTAGGAATTGGGTCAAATAACACTGCTAGCTTGTGACTCTGATTGGCAGGGAAAATAGGGATGTTTTCCAGCAGGGGAGAAAACCAAAATGTAGGGGGTAGGTAGCAAAACGAAATTTTGGGCTTAGTTTTTCCTCTTGGATTAGAACTAGTGCCTGGGTATCCAAGAAACATCAAAGAAATTGAGATTTTGATTCAGACAGGGGGAAATGCACTGTGCTGGCTGCTTAGATACAATACTTACTGCCCATGTGTAACATGGGGAAAGGGAGACAGAGCCCCAGAGACTCAAGAACACCAGGGGATAGTGGCCCATCACGGGGGGGCAGCCCCAGTCCTGCTGGTTAAAGGGGACAAGGAAAGGGAAAAGGTGATGGTTAATTTAGGCAATAGGAGCAGAACTAGGGGGGATAGGTAAGGAAGCTGAGGGAAGATGAAATTTTGAGAAGGGGAATGTGATCAGATATGTCAGTGGTAACAAACATCAGGAAAAACTGGACAAGAAACTGGCTCTGAATTTTGGGTAAGGATTTGGAGTGTAAGTCAGAATGAAGTGAGGAAAAGGAAGTAAAAGGAAGGAACTTCGTGGAGCTTTACAGATGAAGAGCAGAAGGGAGATCAGTGGCGCTGGCGTGCAGGTGGGGTCGGAAGGCAGTTTTCAGGTTGTGGGCTTGTTTGAAGATTTTGAAAAGGATTTGTAGGAAATAGGAAATAAGAATGGGTGGGGAGAGATCGCAAAACGTGAGCATGGAGGAAAGAGTAGGCAGATGTGAAAGGAGGGTACTGAAGCGTTAGAGAAGGAGAACGAACAGGAGGTCAAAGATATTTAGAGTTTGTTTTGATGCTGGGGAAGGGTGGGTGTATGTGAAGGACACCCATCTGTTCCTTTGAGATAACGGAAGGAAATAGGTCACTAAGTGAGCACACAAAGTGAAGGGCATGGGGAATTAATAGACTGATTGGGTTGAGGGAGAACTTGGCTGTGTGCATGGGTTTGATTTGTGAACTGTCAAGTTTGCTACATGTTCTCTAAATCTCCATTTCTTGATTATGTTTTTACAGTGCGGCTCCATGACAGTATTTCAGAAGAAGGTTTCCATTACCTCGTCTTTGATCTGTAAGTGTCTTTCTTAGGCTTTGATGCTTCACCAGTGATTCAGGCACGTGGATGGTTGACTAAAAGTGGAATAAAAAGCACCTGTGTTAATATAATTCTCCCTTTCTCTTTTGAGACTGTAAATATTTCTGGCTTATTTGACCAGACTACATTGACTGTGTGGTAGGGAATGGACCAGGAAGGCTCCTGGCAGCAGGTATAAGCATGAGATAGCAAAGAACAACTGTCCCGTGTAGGCAGGCTGTTTGACTTTTGACTCTGAGGCAGCCTGGAGAAGATCAGGGAAGGGAGGTTTTGCCCCAGCTTAACATCTACTAAGCTCAGTAGACTGGCATGGGCAACTCATGTCCAGTGTGTCACAGTGTCGTGGACTCTACTGGTGAAATGGCAGTCCAAGGGGTCAGTCACATGGATGTACCAGTGCTGGTGCAATGGTGGAAGAGCTCTGCGCTGGCTCCTTGTGCCGCAGGGCGGTGGAGGAGCTCTGCCCTGGCTCCCCTGTGCTGCAGGTTGCCTCACAGGCTGTGGGAAAGGGCCCACATGGATGGCCACGTAGGTCCCGAGCAGCTTTGAGCTAGACTTGCATGGACTCTGTAACCTCCCTTGTTCTTTTGCACTCCAGGGTTACGGGTGGGGAGCTCTTTGAGGATATTGTTGCCAGAGAATACTACAGTGAAGCAGATGCCAGGTAAGACTGTTTCCAGATCCTTCTGTGTATGTGACATGTTGTGTTGGCAAGGGGAATGAGTTCCCTAACTGTTGCTCTGTGCACGGCTTTGTTCTGACGCTCTTGCTCCTGTCTGGAAAAAACAATTCCTCTTTCTGGTATTAGCATAAACGACTGTCACCGGTCAGCCTGACTCACCGCCGCTCGAGCCCTTGCCGCTTGCAGATGCTGCTATGTGCTCTTTGCTGGGAGACCCGTTGCTAGCGGCTTCGTCTGCTTGACCTTTTTGGTGGGTGACAGGGTGTCCTTAGTGAGCAAACATAGGGGAAGAGCGGTCCTGTGGCCACGTGAGCACTGCCTGCTGGGCCTCTGCCTTCTCCTAGTAGGGGTGCCGGTGGTGTGCCGTTGCTGGTGGGCAGACCCCTTCCATTTGCCTGTGTTTAGGGTTAGGGGGCAGCGGCGCGAGGGGTTTTGAAGGGGAAGCTCACACATGGGAGAGAGGGGACACACTCAGAAAAAGAAGGGCACAACTCTAAATCTTGTTAATACTAAAATGTAAAGATTGCTCTCACATATGGTGCCTCTTCTCACTGCGCCACCCAGCTCACAGGGAAAGAAGGCTTCCACAGAACCACAGAAATGCCCTGTGCTTGTCCCTTTGTGGTTTATGCAGGGTGGGTGTTTCGTGCAGCAGTAGCTGAGGGTGTTCTCTGACCTGTCCGTGTGCTGGACGTGCAGTGTTTGGAATCAAAGCTGGGATTAGGCAGCTCCTACTGTGCTTTAGCAGGGCCTGGGAGTGGCCCCAGGGTGACATTTCACCCCTTCTTATCCTAGATTTGTATTCTTACCCCCTCCTAACCCTTCCTGGAGCAGGAATTATGGGAGCTGTGAGAGGAGGGCGGTAAGAAGGGAGTAGTGGGTGCTGCTGGAGGGTGAACTTGGTAGGCAGTACTGTGAGGAAGATCATGCTGAGTGCAAGGAAGGGAAGAGTGTGATTTGGTGCGCTAGTTTAGGTACTGTTGTAGAGTCTGTGCGTGCTTGTTTGCTTTCCCTGTGGTATGCTTACAGCCTCTGTCTTCTGGGCATCACACGATGCTTTCAGGTGAGGCGCTGCACACTCTGCTGTGAGCTGTCGGCTGATGGGCCAGGCCAGTGGCTCATCGTTTCTGATGGAGCTCCTGGCAGAGACGTCCGAGAGCCATGTAGATGTTTTCAGTGGGGTGTTGAGATGTTGTAGGTACAACGTGTTGGACAGATACAGTCATTCAAGTTGTTCTACCTTGAAGTTGGGAAGTTTTGAGGTTATCAGTTGTCATCCTTCCCCCTCTTGCCAATGCCTGTTCGCCGAAATGGTCAGGAGCTGGTAGTGCCTGACACTGCTCAGGAAAATTGTGGCAGGGTTAGGGGAAAAGTAGAACAATCTGTTAGTCGGTGAGCCTTCCTCAGCGTGCTCAGCCCTCTGACTGTCACCCGGCCAGGCCTCACAGTGCCCACAAAATGACAGAGTGAGACTCCTCCCTTTCTCTCCCCATGCCGAGCTGAATTCCAGAGCAGGCTGGGAGAGCAAGGGAGCGAGGTCCGTGCCAATCCGCCGCGCTTGGCTCGCCTGGGACACCTCACACTTTTGCCATTTTTGGCCAGAAAATCTCTCTCGCTCAGGCTCGGCTCTGTTCTAATTATACATTTTTGTTTTGGGAGCGGGGAGATATTCATGGACTCCGACCCTGAGGATTGTGCTGCCAGCTCCAGAGGGGTGGGGGTAACAAATACACAGTGCTTCACCTCCTCTCCTCTTCCTTCCCTCACCCTCTTCCCATCTTTTCCAGTAGTCAATTTCCCTTCCTTCAAATACTGCACTCATTTCAAATTTGTTCCCCTGCAGTTTGTAGAAGTCGGTGAGGGGGGGCGGACTGATCCTGCAGTGAGGGCGCAGACCCATCTCAGTTGCCCACATCTGGGTACTTCCTGCTCAGACAAAGTTGCCCAAATCCCTGCCACATTCACCCTTGGGAGCTGAGTAAACGTTTAGCAGAAGAGATGTTTTCAACCAGAAATCTCACCCGTCCACGCGTTGCGCTGCCCGTATGCGACAGGTGTAAATAGCATCTTGCTTTGCCCCTGTGGTTGCAGCAACGCGAGTGGCAGAGAGACGGTCTTCTGTGAGCTGGGGGAGTGCAGCACGCTGCACTTAACATGGAATGAGTCTGCTTTTCAGATCACTAACCCCTTAAGTGGGATCTGTACTTAAAAGGCACCCAGCAAGCGGGTGTGTGTGCACATTGTGTATGTAAAGTGCTTGAGATGCTGCTCTGAAAGCTTTGCAAACTGGCAGGCGCCCAGGCGGCGTCATCCTGAATTTGCTGGGGAGGCTGCTGCTCTCTGAAAGTTTATTCTTTGCTTGGGACTAGCCCAGCTGGATGTTTCCTGGAGCAACTGGGTCTTGCTTGCCCAATCTCTGCTGCTTTTTGCAGATATGCAGGTGCCTTGGTTCTGCAGTGTGGGGTGGGCGCTCCTGACTGCAGGAACAAGTGAGATGCTTGGTGTGATGGGGAGGGAAGGAAGGAGGTGACGGGAAGTAGGAGAGAGGCTTTGTGGTCCTACTGTAGATAAGATGTTAAGCATCCTGTTGCTGAGGGTTCTGGGGGTGTGCAGCTGTGACAGTACTGAGCTGTGGCGTCCAGTGTGCATGATGAAGGGATTCAGCCTGGGGTCTCAAACTCTCCTTGTTACAAACCTAAAAGTTAGGGAAATAATTCTGGGATGAGATGCCAAGTTTATGTGTGTGTGTGTGCATAACTGTGTGTCTCTCCCTTTGTCTTGCAGCCACTGTATTCATCAGATACTGGAGAGTGTGAATCACATTCACCAGCATGATATCGTGCACAGGGACTTGAAGGTAATATTTCCTCCGTGCCACAGAGGCTGAGGAGAGCAGCCAGGGGATCACTGGAAGAGGCAAGACAGGAATGTTGTACTGCCAGCTGGCAGGGTTTTTTTACTTGAGCTGGGCTCAGGTGTTCCTGAAGCACAAATTCGCTCCTTCAGAGTATTCTAGAGGGTGTGCTGAAATCCCAAGGAAGTTTTCAGTCTTCATGAATCTTACGAGCTCTTGGCCTCTCTGAGGCAGCTCCAGGGTGGCGTAGTTGTGAACCTTGGAGGGCAGCAGGCCCAGGTTCAGAGAAGCTTGCGTAGGATTCATTATAATGAAGGACACTTTCTAGTCTGCCATTGAAGAGATCGCTAGAGACCTGGGGCAATCTCTGTTCAATCTGCCAGGATGAGTTTGTCTGCACAGAGCATGTATGTTTTTATTCTGCACTGTTGCCAAACACGTGCCATTGGGCTAGGGCAGAGATGCGCAACAAGAACTTTTCGTGTGATTTCTTTCTTCTCTCATCAGTAGAAGTGCTTTTAATCTGAAACCAAAACTGCTGGCCAGTAGAACACTGGGTGAATCAACCATTTGCCACATTATAACACATTTATAGACCCAGAGCCCCCATAGTGTAGTTACTTAAACTCCCTTCCCACGCAGTGCCAGCTGTACTGTGAGCTGGGCAGGCTCCAGAATGAAGAGGTTTGTGTGGGAAGGTCTGCCTGCCCTGCAGCCCTCTCTGTCTAAAGTGGGAATAGTGATGGCCACCAGTGGTCCAGTTAAATTAATGCAGGATGACACCTGCTACGAGTGTTGGTTCTGGTTTGTTATACAATGCATAAAGGGGAAAGTATAAAAATATTTTGCAGAGAGCAAACTAAAAACATGTTGCGAGCTTGGTGGCAGTGATCCTCTGGTGTTTCATCTGGTGGCCGGCTGTTAACCCTTAGTGTTTCTGGCCAACTCCCATGCAACACTTCTGTTCTGCTGATGCAGAGCACTGTGGAAAGGTGCAAGTGATCTACTGAGGAATGGCTGCTCTGGATTAGAGATGACACCTGCCCTTGAGAAAGCAGCCTCCAAGAGGCACTACTGCCCAACATTAGGACCTCTACAAAAATCAGTAGTGTTGTCCAGTACAGGATGGTTTAAGTTTTCCTTCACATCCTGTGTTCAGATATAATCTGTTTTGTTTCACAAGTTTTGTTTGTGTGAAAGTTGTGAACTTGTTTAGAACTTATCAGCTCCTAGACACTCCCCAGTGTAGTTAATGAGTTTCTTCTGTTGCTAGCTCTGACTCACTGAAACTATGCAGGCCTGAGGAGTAGCCATTCCTTTTAGCAGTAAAACATCCCATGCTCTTTATTTAATATTTAGCTCCTTGCCAAAAGCTTGGCCTTCAGAGTCAGTGGGTAATAACTGCAGAGCTTGCTTCAAGTGAAGTTTTGTCCTTTGCACCTCCCTCTCATAAGCCTGTCTCTTGGCTGACGTGCTCTTAAAGAACTTCAAATGCTGAGCTGCCCATAGGGACCATAAGAAATTAGGGAATGTATTCACATCCTTACCAAGGAGTATGTGAAACCTGAGCCAACCCATATGTTGGCAAACATGCACACGGAAAAGCACCATTAGCCTTAAGGTGTTTGTAGCTGTATTTTAGAAGCAAATGGTGCTTAGCTAGCAGAAGCCTGGCCTAAATTCTGCGGTTTTAGTCAAGCCAAGCCCAGGTGTGATCTGAAGTTGGGAGGGATTTTCAGAAGACTTCGCTGGCCTTCTGCTTCAGGGGCTTGTTTACACTGGTGAATTTGCAATCACAATCTTATCACAGTCTTTTCCACTTCCCAGAGGAAAAGTCAGTGGCATCCAAATGTCTTGAGACCCAGTTCCCCTTCCTTCCATGGTGGTTGTGGCAGGGCTGTTCTCAGTTCAGAGCAGAAGCAAGGCATGTGTCAAGTGCTTTAAGGCAGGAGAATGAGCAAAGCATCTTGTTCGTGTCAGGCAGAACAGGGACAGAGAGTTGCTGTGGGATGAAACTGGTGAGCACATTGCAAAAAAGACCTTCAGCAGGTAGGTAAAACTGAGACAAGCTCCTGTTTCTGGATTTCCAGGCTTCCATCTTGCTCAGTTAAAAACTCAAGTCGATATGAATTGCACAAATGATCAGGAGGGGGTAGGATGAAAAATCACATCTACCCTGCATGGCTAAAAGTTGAGTTTCCTGCAGAGCTGTAATAGCCACCGCCTTAAAGGCTTTGGGGTTTCAAAGGTTCCCGCATAACTAGCTGCTCTGATGCTTCAGAGGAACCTGCAGACTCTAAGTACAGTTTTTGGAGTTAAACCTTCTGCTGGAGTTCTGAAACACAACAGAATGATGTTTCAAGTGAGATTCACGTGAGGCAGAAATGCAAGGGGCAAAAGTCTGTCTTCTGTTCCTGGCACATGGGGGAAGTGACATGGCTGTATGGCATATAGGTGACAGCAGCAGTAGCAAGGCGGCATATTTTACACTGCTGTAAATACGTAGCATGGAAAAACAGCTTACACAGATACTCACTGCTGTGCTGCTTATGCCAATTTGAGGCTGAGGCTTTTTCTGTAAGGGATGAAAGCTACTGCCTATCCAGAGGATGCCTTCCCATATTACGGTGCAGTATTTGGCAGCCCTTATTAACTTCGTATTTACTTTTCCAGTGCCTTGGGGAGTGTGTAATGTTCATGGGGAGAAGCATCGCTGCAGATCGTATCTACTGCATCTTCCTCCCCCCTTTCCTCCCCACCCAATTAATCTCTTCGGGGATGACAGAAACAAATGTTGGGTTCAGTGCTGCAGGAACTGTAGTGCCAGTGCCCTCTGGTGTCAGCATGTAATGTATGGGCTGGGCTGGGAGAGGCTCTGGCTCCCACAGTGGATTTGTGTTAGACTTGAGGATTCTCTGCCACACTAGGTCAATCCCATTTGTTGCTGTTGCTCTGCCTTCACCTGAACAGCTTTAGCACGACTGCTAAATTCAGTCAGCAGATTCAATTTCATGATGTGAACGATGAGGTGGGAGGCTTTAACGAGGATGTCGGTCTTTCATTCTTACCCCCTTTTTTGTTTCTTCTCCCCAGCCTGAGAATTTACTACTGGCAAGTAAATGTAAGGGTGCTGCTGTCAAACTGGCTGACTTCGGACTGGCTATAGAAGTCCAGGGAGAGCAGCAGGCCTGGTTTGGTAAGAGTGTTTGAGCTTTCCTGATTTTGCTCCCACCTTTCTTAGTGGCTGGTTGCGTTGCACCCTCCCTGAGTACTCCCTCTCAGCTCTTCCAGCATGCTTGTGTATACCTGGCATCGCTGCTTCCTTTCCCAGCATCTGGGCCCTTGGGCATGAGGCTAGGTGTGACAGAGGAGAGAATATGGTCAGGATGGAAAAAATGGCGATGTATTTCTGTCTTTTTCTTCTCGTTTTACAGTAGATGCTAGCATCAGAGATGAATACAGCTGCTAAGTTTAGATCCTAGTTGGAACTTTGTTACTGCTCAGGAGTGTAGACATCTGGAATTGTGTTCGGTCATTTTACAGAAATGCATTTGACCTTCCTCAGGCACATTTGGATCTGGCCTTATCTTTGTTTAGCTAAAACATAATTAGAAATGAGGCCTTCTCAGGCTAAATATCAGCTCTGAGACTCAGCAGTGCTGTGGAGATTCTGGAGAGATGGCTGCTTCTCCTGGTCTGCCCACACCATTTGGCAACCGGATGTGTCCCATCTGTGTCTTGTGTTTTCAAACTGCAAGCTGGTATATGTAACAATGATATAAGGCCTGGCATATGTGTTTGTGCCCAGCTGGTTGACACAGTCCCTCTTTCTTTTCTGTTTTTCCTGCAATATATGGACACTCAATCCTGTCTGACTGTGGTTTGGTTTTTTTTCCTCTTTCTGTTGCTTTACCAAGAGGTAGCTCTAGCAAATATGATGTGAAGGGTGGGAAGTGGGTTTTGAAATTTGTTGGTTACCACTAGTGTATTTTGTGATATGGCAAGATCTTTTCTGCTTGGGTGCTGTAAGTACTTCATGTCATCCATTTCCTGGCAGGGTTTGCTGGCACTCCGGGCTACCTCTCCCCTGAAGTCTTAAGAAAAGATCCTTATGGAAAACCAGTGGATATATGGGCATGTGGTAAGATTCTGTCTATATGTTTTACACTTAAACAACACCATTTCACGTAGAAGAGCAATTCCCTATAACCTATTGCTGGGAGGGTGTGCAGTGTTCCTTCTTATTGGGTGGAGAGATGAAAGCATACTTAAGGATAATCACCTTGTGTAGATGGAGTTAATACTGGAGCCTGAACTCATTTGATTCTGGCTCCTAGTCCTCTCCTCAGGCCATTTATCAGATGTTTGAGACTTGGGAGATAGGACCTGTCTATGCTTTGCAGAGTCCGTTGTTGAGATAACTATTACACTAACTATGTAGAAGATGAAATACCGGAGAGAACTGCTTCTTTAAAAGGAAAAATTGAAGGGTAAATGTATCTGGGACCAGTATGTTTAAAGATAGGTGATATCAGTGTTGCCTGACATGGACTAAATGGTTCTCTGCAGGCCAGGAGTGTTAGCTTTGTCAGTGGCGTTTTGTCCCCAGACCGTGCACAGTAAGCATCTGAAAATCTAGTCCCTTGCTGCCCAGCAACCCCAGGGGATGTGGCTTGAGTTTATTCTGAGAGCAGCTGGGCATTGTGGCTCACCAGCTATGATAGCTAGAGGAGGGTAGAAGGACATCATGCACCTTGTTCTAGCTCCTGGCAGCTGGCGTTGAGCTGAACATGAAGTACCAGGGTGAGGTTCAGCAGAGGATAGGTTTGTACTGTCTTTTTCTAACTCAGAAGCCTAAATGAAGAGAGAGAGCAATCATTGCCTTGGGGACTGTCAAGAGGGAAGGAAGAGGGGCTGAAGGAATAATTGGCGTATTAGCCTAACCATAGTGTATCTGTGTCTCTCCCTCCCAGGAGTGATTCTGTACATATTACTAGTGGGGTACCCTCCCTTTTGGGATGAAGATCAGCACAAACTCTATCAGCAGATCAAAGCCGGAGCCTATGACGTAAGGGCACTTTCTTGCTGAGTACCTGCATGGGTGTAGAAGCCATCCAAAACATGGCACTGTCTTACTTGGTGTGCAGCAGCAGGCCCCAAGCTACTGTGCAAAGTGATGTTTGGCATGTTCATACACCTCGTTGTCTTCACTGCCTGGGATACAGTCCTGTTTGGATCTACTGAAAGGATATGTGGAAAGCTTCGCAGTGGGCACCAAGATGTTGCTGGTCATTAGGGAAATGCAGGGCTAGAAGCGCAGATGGTGGGAAATGGTGTCTTCTGGTGCATTTACCCCGGAGTGCTGAAGATGCAGCTGATGCTAACTCAGGGGAACGGAAGGTAGAATGAAGTAGCCTGTCTTTATCAAGGCCTAATTAAAAGTACGGGGAAGTATCGTGTAGAAAAATAGCTGAAATTGTGGCCTCTGGTCTCCTCAGTGCCGTAGTGGAATTTATTCCAGCTGTAGAAAGCTTGGAGCCCAGTGATAAGACTGAATGGCGGGGGCATTTGTAGGGGTGGCTTTGTGGTGGGGTTCAGTGTGGTGGGTTAGAGGCTCTGGTAGAAAGCCAGGCAGTTCATTAACAGTTCTCAGAGCATGGCAAAACTGAGATGTAAAACGGTGCCTGAAGGAGAGGAATAGCAAGGACATTAGTACTGAGGAGCAAAGGTGGTGTAAAATGGTTTGGGTGCCACAGCTTGAGTGCTTGACATAAATTCTTCTGTGTAAGGAGAGACTCAGGAGAGAAGAAGGAACTCCTGGAAATCCTAGCTCAAAGCCTGTGGGCATGAATATCAAGAGGAGGTTGGGGAGTTCGTTTTGTAGGCTGCGTTGTGATTTGTATTAAAAAAGAAAATAAAGCGAGGGTTCTGCTGGACCCAAGTTACCTCTAACCGTCTGTGCCTGAGACCATGAGAGCGGCTGTACTGGTGAGAGCAAAGGTCTGCCTAACCCTGTGTCCTGGCTCAGTGGCTTCCTGAGTGCAAGGAAAGTGCTGTCTTTCTACTTGATAGCCTTAAATGGACTTGTGTTCTTCTCTTGCCTTCCTGCCCCTCTTGTTTCTGTGTTGCTTGCTCTCAGCTGAAGTGTTTTTGCACTAATTATATCAACGGGGATTTTCAAAGCACTTCAAGGGTTCAATGTCTAACTCTTCCTGTAAGTCATGAGGAATGAAGTGCCTGATGGCTCCTATCTACCTGCTGGGTTTGAATTCTTACCTCTAATGAATCAGTTGCAGTAGATTCCTCCCCTGTTTTGCCTGGTAGAAACCAGCTCAAGTTCTACCAGTGTACCTGTCCCTGATGTCCTTACCCCAGCACCAAGATGGAGTGGACGGTTCTGTATTTACCTTGTGACCATAAAGGAAGTGCCAACTGTAAATTGGACTTTGCACTGTTGGGTAGAGGTTTTGCAAGGCATTACCGTGAATATTTGAAAGTTTGGGTGGGGCGAAAGTGTCCTGGCCGAAAGCCAAGTGTCATAATTTTTGAGTAGTGTCTTGCAATGTTTGCAGAACAAATTGTATAATGCCTTGCTGATGCCTGAGAATGTAGAAATACAATTATATGCAAATCAAATGTGGTGGGTGTATTTTTATGACCCAGCTGAGCAAAGCACAAAGTGGAGGAGAAAAGACATGCGATAAAATTTTTCTAAATGTTGTTGTGCTATAAGGAAGTGTTCTCAGGATAGCTTGATCTTCCCCCTGCTTAAAGACACAGGACTTCTATTCCAACAGCACGTTTATCTTCGTGTTCTCATGTTCACCTGTTTTTGTACAATGGATTCATAAGAGTGAGACGTACTGCAGTTAATCTCAGCATGCTGTCACCTATACCACATGCAGGCATCTGGAGGATGGTGTAAATATCTCTGTTGTTACTGGAATTATAGGAGGGAGCAGTTACCTCTCATGGATTAAATACTTGAGATTTTTTTTCTTTGTTTCCATGCTTCTGTATTCGCATCCGCTGTTACATCTCTCTTGCTCCCCAAGTAATGGTTTCTGGTATGGTAGATGCTTGCGAACTACTGGCTGGTGGATTGCTACACCTGACTGGTGTTGTTCCAGGATACTGTGCTTTATGGTGGGGGAAGTGTACCTGATGGCATGTTCTCTGTTAGCGGTTTTCGCTGTCACGAGGTTTTGCTGTAGTTAAGTGCTTGTGATTTTGCATATGCTGTTACAGCCTCTTGGCATGCTGGAGAAAGAGCAAGGTGGGGTAAAAAAGATAGTGCTTGTGTTTTTCATGCCAGAACTCAGTGAAAAAGATAGGTGAGTTTACTTTTTTGAGTGTTGAGTGAGAAAGAAATTCAAAGGTCTGAGTGATTCCTAAAAGGCTGTTAATCTTCCTGCCCGTCTGGTGAACGGTACAGCTGTGTCCTGCTGTCTGGTACCATTTATGTGCTGGATTCTGTACGACTTTTGTTCAGCGTGGATTTTCACAAAAATTGATGCTTTTTGCAAATATATTATCCCTGGAATCGAAAGGGCAAAAGCTGGAATTCAGTTGTGTAGGAGGGATTCTTTTCTGCTTGTAGCGGATGTTTTCAGTTCATCATCTGTTCCTTCTTCCTCTTTCAGTTCCCATCACCTGAGTGGGACACTGTGACTCCCGAAGCAAAGAATTTGATCAACCAGATGCTGACGATAAACCCAGCAAAGCGCATCACAGCTGACCAGGCTCTCAAGCATCCATGGGTCTGCGTAAGTGTTTTCCTCTATTACAGATTGATTTGTGGCTTACCCTGAACTGACATGTTAAGAAGACTTAGATGCAGAGGAGCCCAAAATACTTAAATTTTTTTTTTTGGAGGCTGTCCTTCAATAAGCCAATTTTGTCCTGCTGTGGTGCTCTTACTGCCACGGTAGGAAAAAAACTCCCATATACTTTTAGGAGTTTTGTGAATGTCCATAGTTTCTGGTTTTCCCCACATCTCCTCTTGCAATCCATGTCATCCTCAAATGTCAGATGGAGTTTGGCATCAGACAAAATATTTTAAGATTATCTTGTTCTTCATCTCTACTTCAGTTTATTGCGTTGCGTCTTTGCAATGTTGGAACATTTCTGCTCTGCTGCAGCTTAACTGGCTGTAAACCTGAAATCAGCGAAAAAATCTTTTGCTGTTCTGTGTGTGTAGTTTCTGCTTTGCCAGACCCCACACATCAGTATTTTTCAGCTTTTGCAAAGCTGGCAAGGAAATCCCAGAGTGCAGCTGGAAGTGGGTGTAGGGGAGGGCAGCAATGGTGCACTTATCTCTGCAGGATGGAATAGTTCCACCTAAGTCTAACCAGATGCTCTTGTAATACCATGGCATACTTCTGCTTTCTAGGATGTGTGTAGTGTGTTCCTTCACTCACATTTTCCTGAGAAACTGTGGTGGGTTTTTTCCTTCCACCACAGAACAACAAGTTAGCCATTTAAACTTATTTATGTGAATATCTGTCCAACAGGAGTGTAGTGTCTGTTGTGAAGTTATATAAGTTCCATGGAAGTCAAAACTTCACTCTCGCTGAGGCTCTGCATCTCCTTTTTTTTTCCTCTGCGTGCTTGTAATCAACAGCAGTTGCTGTATATTTAACTTCTGTCCCAGTGCCTGTAACCAAGGCTGTATGTATTACGATAGCTGGCTCCCTGTGGCCACACAAGATAGAGCGGTTCAAGAAAGGCTGTCCTCTGAGTATGGGGAGTTCAGCTGCACTTCACAGCCATTTCAGCCTCTCACCCAAACTGCCTCCTGTTCAGTCTGTTGTTTCCATTTGCTCTCCAGCCTCTGTGTGTGCAACATACGTTTTCTTCCTGGAGATGTATTGCTCCTCTGAAGTAAATGCGGGGGGAAACTTTAACAGTTTATCCAAGACACAAAGTTTCTTAGCATCACTGAACTTTGAATATGTGCCCTGACTCTTTTAAGTGCACACTGAACAACTGGGCATCACTGTCACTCCTAAGGAGGCTGAATGAACAGTGACCGTCACGTTGTTTAGCTGCGTTGTCCCACCACGCTGCCGTGTGCTGCAGCAGATGACTAGCTTTGCTGGCACGATCAAAGCAGAGACTTCCCCTGAAACTAGCTGAATATGAGCATGGTTTACAGTTCTTTTGGGTCTTGCAGAATTTTTTCCAGGCGAGAGAAAGGTAACGCAGGGTTTGTACACACTGATCTGCCAAGTTAGTCATCACCCACTGTCCTTGTAAAGGGAATTGAGGCTTGTGGCTCTATGCAGGAGCAACAGCTACTTTGGCATTAGTCTCTGGTTTCCTCATGTGCTCTAAATGCCTGGCAACCTCAGTCTCTGATTTCCTCATGTGCTCTCGATGACTGGCAACACTTCTGGGAAGTTCTCTTTTTACAGCTGATGGGATCCCAGTCTACCGTGGGTGACAGGTGTGCGTCACTGGCTAGAGGTTATGCTCAGGGTCTTGCATAGGTACAACAGAGCTGTGTTGTCTTTGCTCTTACACACTGAAAATCTATTTCTGTAAAACTGATGCAAAGATGCCAAAGACTCTGCTAGTCAAGAACTTACATTCAGGGAGTTGCCACGTCCAGGAACGCTACTGCTCACTAGTATTCACTAACTGCTTGGAATTTTCTCTTTGAGCTGTAACTAGTGCGACCCAGATCTTTTCTGTAGTGCCTCTAACTCAGTTCCCCATGGGTATGCTTGTGCATTTGACTGTGTCTTCTTACCGCCTGTGTGCGCGAAAGACAGGGAGCATTGATTCTCACCTGTACCTCAGTCCTAGAGTTTCTTGGGCCACAGTCCTGTAATAGCCAACCTTGACTTAACATGTCATGCTGCGTTGGAAAGGTCTTAAGTTTTGAGCCGGTTGCAGTGTTTTGGAGCCATGCTGTAGTGAGCAGCTTGGCAATGTCAGCTTGCATGTTGTGGTTGTGTGCAGGTGGAGAGAACACCCTTGGCTGATTTGGTTAGGGTATGTTCTTGATCTCTTGCCGTTCCTGTTTTTCAGCAACGATCCACTGTCGCTTCGATGATGCACAGGCAGGAGACTGTGGAATGCTTGAGAAAGTTCAATGCTAGGAGGAAGCTAAAGGTAAGTGTTTGTTAGTTTGCTTTAAGATTGGTTTTAGTGCTTTGAATTTGAGGTTAACGCCTTCCTAGCAAAAATATATATATTTTTTAAAGGATTAGCTCGCTAACATTGGTGAAGTAATTTATGTGGTAGTATGGGGTACTAAAGAAATGTATTGAGGAGGTGGGTAGTTTCTTTCTCTGAAGCTGTAGGTTTCCCATGTCTCCTCTGATACATAATCACCCTTTCTAGTTCCTGCAAGAGAGCTGAAATAGAGCAACTAGACCCTAAATTCTGGGGCTTTCAGTTCTAATCACTCTGTGCCTCCCAGTATTAGTGTATCAGTTGCCTGTAGCTAGGGCAAAGCCTCTGGCTTGTGCCTGGAGCTGCTATTTGAAAGTTAGGGAGCAACTGTGTGTCTAAACGTAACTCGTAGTGCCATTTTAGATTTCTTAGGCTATCCTGCCTTGCCTCTAGCTGCTGCTCTAGAAAGGCGGGACTCTGAGCAGTACCATGTCAGGTCCAGCAGCCAGCTGGGGGAATCCTGGATAACTAGGACTTTCCAGAGTAGCACTGGCATACCTCTGCTTTGGCACCTGATGTACTGTGTTCTCCATTGGTCAGCCCAGCCCCTTTCTGAAGTGAGTGACGCTGTCTGTTATCTCTGTTTTCCTTTCCCCCAGGGTGCAATCCTCACGACAATGCTTGTGTCTCGGAACTTTTCAGGTAAGTTCTTACTGTTCTCATCCCTTCCTTTGTTTTGTTTTATGTGAGTGTCAGGGGATAGTTTAACCGTTTCGGGGTTGAGTAGGAGGGAAGGAAACATGCTCACAATTCGTCATGGTGTAACGGTGGTCGCTTTGTCTTGTCTGGTGACCAGTGAGACATAGGAAGTGATTTGTTTGGGGAGGAGCACATAGCAGAGTAGTCTGGTAAAAAACAGAAATGTAGTCAGCTGCCACCATCCTCTCATGATATTTTGTTATCAGAATATTTTTGGGAAATTCTAGCTGGTATTTGTCACCTTTCCCATCTGAAACCAAGAGTTAAGAACTCTTAATAGGTAGCAGTGATTCCTTTAGTACTGAGACAGGGACAAGGAGCAAGTGATAACATTGGTGGGAATAGGGACAGGAGCTATTTGGGTATTTTATTACTTTGACTCATCAAAAATAGGTCTGAGGCACATAGCTATTAGTTTTCCTTCTTGGAGTCTCAGAAGTGGTTTTCATCCTTTTAAGCTTAATAACTGGTAGTCTGGCTCTCACCCAACTGCATTACGTAGTGCACTTACTGAAAATGCAAATCTCCATATGCAAATCAGTGCTTTTTGGAAGATGATTGTCTTGGCTCAGCACATCTAGGTGATGCAGTCTTATCTGTGTTCATTTCCATTTGGGTGGAAAACCTCTATTTGCAAGTGCTCTTGGTTTATGGGATTGTTTGCCTTCTGTCCCTCTTTGCCATTTCCCCCCCCCCCCCCCTTTTAAAAGGGCAATCATTGAATGCATGAGTCAGATTTTTATTGCACCTGACTACAATTACTTTCAAGTGCAAGTCTGCTGTATGGATTGTAAGTGATGATGAATGAAATGGAAGTGTATTAATTTCATCTGGCCATTTACTAATGCTGGATACCAATACTTATATTCTGGGTCATGTTACAATGAACTTCTAATCAGAATGAAAACCTCTGTGAAATGATCTTCCCAGCATTCAAAGTGCACATTCGTCCATACATTTTTTGTGAAATCAGGGCAGTGTTTTTGGCCTCCAGTGTGGTGATTTAAAAAAAAAAAAAATTAAGGGGCATGAGATTCAGCTAGAGTTAATGGACACCCCTCAGCAACTTCAGAATGGTTTTTCTTGGTTCTTGCTTTCAGGTGAACCTGTGCCAATATGTCAGGACTACCTGCAGCTACAGCAATTTCTTTTTACTGCGTTTCTGATCGTTTGGCCTTAAAGGGACAGAATAATTTTCTCCGTTCACCTGTCACAAGATTGTGCTATTACAGGGCTTAAAAATGCTACGTTGTTTTCTGTGAATGATTCTGAAATGACCGTTTGACACAACAACGGGGCTTCTGCAGCACTGTATGAAACTTCACGTTTTCCTGGGCTTTCTGCTAGTGGGAATGATTTTTGATCTATTCACACAGTTAGTTTTTATTTCACTTAACTGATGATTCTGAAATAGTCAGGGTTTTTTTCTTTTAAACAGCAGTTTTAAATTAATTTTCATTCTGTAAATGTTGTCACTTCTAATGAAGCTGCAGAAGTTCTCGGGTAAGAAAATCTCCTGTGGCCCTGACTTTGAGTACATGAAATGCCTGAGAGAAGGGTTCTCCTTAATGGTGTGTGACCTATACATCCCCTTATTCCCTGAGCTAGTATTGAGGAGGAAAAGGCTTGCTCCACTCATTCTTCTCTGTCTCAAGGGCTGAACCTGCTGGATCCGCTTCAGTTAACTGAAGGCAAGGAAATCCGAGGTGGCCCACAGTGAGCACAAGGTTCTCAGTATCTCTGAGTTCTGCTTTGTGTGTAAGCTGTGATCCTGGGTGATGAGCCGCTCTGAGAAACTGTCCGGAAAGACGTGTTGTGAATTTAGATGTAGAGCATTTATAGCCTCTGCTGATAGTAGCTATTCCTAATATTTTGATGTGTTTCAAAAGATGAGCTACTCTTGTTTTTCTTTGCAGGACTCTGTGCTTGGCACGCATGAGCTGGACCTTTTTATTATTATTGGGTTTTTTTAATGTACTTTGGTTTTTTAATTGCTGCAGTTGAAGTGCATAAATCTGCTGGAACTGAGTAACTGCATGCTAACTGAAAGGCAGAAGTTAGAAAGTCCATGTGGGTACTTTGGGTAGAGCTCAGGCATATCCTGTCGTGCCAGGTCACCTAACAGCGCTTGAAAGGTTCTGAAATAGTACTTGTTTCTTTCCCTAATGACCTTAAGGGGTGTTTATTTTTTCTAATTAGGTGACACTGTTTTGTGGGCCTCTAAAAGCCCCATTCCCAGCAGACAGGGAACTGGATTTCTTGAAAAGAGAAGCTTCTTCCTGTCTGGGGATGAGGTCTTCTAAAAGCTTCTTCACAGATGTTTTGAACCAATAGGAAGACAAAGGCTTATGTGAACCCTGGTATCAATTAATTAAGCGTGATCGTACTCTCTGCAGGAAATATGAGAAGACTTCTTTAATCCTGTTGTCATTACTATATCCGCTGTCACACATTTTGTAATGTGGAGTTCCTTTGTCAGTGTGGTTTTAGCTTGTGACAGTATGCTTAAAGAGTCTGTAGCAATACTCTTCCCTCCCCCCTCACTGCCCAGTCAGAAAGTTATACTTTTTACAAAGAGGAAAAAAAAAAAAAGGTTTCTGTTCTTTTGTGAGTCATCTGTTGCTTCCTAGGTGTCTTTTGCCCCAGGTCAGTCCCTAAAGATAAAGGAATGTGTTTGGCTCCTTTCCCCAATATTCAGCAATTTAATATTGGCTGTTTGTGGTTCTTTTACAAGGTTCTGTCTCGGGTCAGCTGTGGGCTATTTGTTCAGTGCAGATAGAGTTGCACGCCCCTCAGCATAAGTCAGGAAATTGAGGCCTGGTTATAATAAGAGGTTTGTAGTTTCTGTCCACACTCTGGTGGGTGTTCGCTCAGCTGTGTGAGAGAACATTGCAATCAGAGCTTTGGTGTGGGATCTTTGGAGTCACACCAGGATGATTTGGGTGCTCACTTGTGGCTTTGGATGTTCAGATGATCCAAGCAAACACTGATGTGCTCAGTGTTCACTTGTGGAATACAGAAGTACAGTCAAGGTAAATCAATTGATTAGATCATATGCACGAAACTCCTAAATCACCTTCGGAGAAGTAAATGTAAATTTATTACTAAGGGAAACTTGGCAAGGTTTTCAGTTTCCTAATGGTTGCAGTATTTAAGGGTGCCTGGGTTCATTTATTTATATAGAACTGTAAGTGAGCCTGCTGTAAGCTGAGTAAAAGGATGGATGAAATTGGTTTTCATCGTAGAAACAGCCGTCCTCACAGAGTGCCGGGAAGTGGCTTTTCTCCCTAAGTTAATTTTTATGTAAGACTCACAAGTGAACAATTCCCTTTACTTTTATCTTCCTCTCTCTAAAGTTCAGGAGAACTCTGTGAACGCCTTTCCTTGTGGTGTTTGCTCTTCATAACTTCATTTCTTGGTTTGTCAGGAAATGGAGTTTTTGTAATACAGCAAGAGAGGTGCTCTTATAATTTTGTCAACTCTTGAATTTGGGACAGTCAGGGGCATTCAGGCTCGAACATCTGGGATGGGTGTTCAGACTGTCTTGACCCTTTAAGGTCCTTCTCCTGTTTGTGTGTGTACATGTGCACACCTGCAAAGAGAGTGCCTTTCAGGATGTGAGTCTTTGTTGGTGGGAAGGTGTTTGAAAACGTTAATTGCAATGTCACAAACTACCAGGCTGGCTCCTGGTGTTTGACTTGCTTGTACATCGTCTTACTGGGGAATGTTTTGGGTTTCTGAGGCTGGCAGAGGCAAAGAAAGCAGAAGAAAATCACCTGACTCCCACGCAATTTCTCCATTATTCACTAGTGGGAGATCTGGGAGCTCTGTGGCTCATGCCAAGAGCACACCAGTGGGTTATGTATTTCAGGCTGTAGTTTTAATTAATGCTTCCTCTTTTAATCTTTCTCTGAAAACCATGGGAGCATGCCTGGGAGATGGGTGTGCATCTTCAAACACTATCTACCCTTGAGATTTCACGAAACATTGGGAAGTATGTGCACAGTGGTAGGCATTGACTGTGCCTGATGAGGTGAATTGGGTAGGCAAAAGGGTGTCTGCTAAGTCTTGAGATTCTGTGGGCGCAGATCATAAAGGCTTTGTGTTGTAAATGGTTTGGGTTTTTTACCTGCCTTTCCGCCTGGTTCTACCCTTTTCTTTCTTTCTTCTTTTAAAAGCAGTGGTTTGAAGTGACTGACTGCTTTTCATGACCCTTTGTTTACCCTGTAGCAGGTCTTTGAACAGAATCACTCTAGTCTTGTTGAGGAATGGAAGCCCTCGTGGAAGGCTTTTCATTGAGGGGGGAAATGTTAAGTGTTGCTGCTTGTCTATTGCTTCAGGTACATTTCTGGAACAGTAGTGTCATTCGGGGGGCAGAGCAAAGCAGGGGAAAGAAAAAAAAAAAAGAAGTTTTCATCGAGAGGGAGAGTTCACATTGTAAATTCTACCAGGCAGTTAGTTATCCCATGCAAATAGGTTGGTTTTGTACTGGTCTCTCACTTAGTGCCGAGCATTCCTGTGCAGTGGCTACTGCAGCAAGTTCCCATAGCAAGTCACTGGAGAATCAAAGAGAAAGGGGACTGCTGAGACCAAAGTGAGGGCAGAGAACGCAAGCCAACTACTCCCCCTTATTCTTTGAAACCATTCTGCGGCGTTCAAATGGCTGCTGCTAGAGTGGCTTGTGCCTGAATAGCCATCGTGGCAGAGTTAAGCGTTAG
Source organism: Rhynochetos jubatus (assembly GCA_027574665.1). Taxonomy (NCBI): domain Eukaryota; kingdom Metazoa; phylum Chordata; class Aves; order Eurypygiformes; family Rhynochetidae; genus Rhynochetos; species Rhynochetos jubatus. The sequence goes on from CM050655.1 coordinate 17,612,082, forward strand.
TGTTTGCTCTGTCTTGTCCTTAACAGATGTTGTTACAGTTCCACTGCATTCGTGGGCATTGTTTGTACCGGCAGCCAGAGATGCCTCCTTGTGGCTGTGTACTGACTGTCAGCTGGTCTGTGGTGAGCCCCAGAAGTGACATCAAGTTGAGAATTAGTTAGACTTTCTCTGAACTGAGAATATGAGGATGGCAAGCTGCAACTGTGTCACTGGGAATTCTGTGTTGGGATGGTATGATTTTTATTTTAATAATCAAGACTCAAAGTCCAGAATTCTTCATGGTCTAAGGGCTTATGTTTAGAAGCCAGAATTTGGGTTGTCTGTTAGACTAGCATCATGAGTTAATCAGGCTTAATAAAAGCAATCTCAGTGTTATCTCTGCATCCCAAAAAATACTCTCTGGAAGCTTAACTGAGATGAGAAATGTAACTGAGATTTGACAGCTGGGGACAGGGCAAACCTAGGGCAGGCTGGGCAAAGGGCTGCTCCCACTGGAAGAGGAGGAGTGGGGACTGGCGGGGGGGAGGCACTACCCATGGCTGTATTTGGAGTGGGTATTTCAGTCCCTCTTGGAAATTCCCTCCTCTGCTGCCTCCCCTTGGCTCTGGTACATCCAGAGTGTCTAGTGGTCATTGTTGATGAGTTCAGCATTAGGGATTTGTGTTTCTGCCAGGAGCGTGGTCCAGAGCTCAGGGTGTTTCCTATGGAGGCCAAAACTGAGAAGTGTGGGAAGAGGGAGGGCTACGTGGGGTGTGACCAGGGGATGCCTTCTGTGTTTCTCCTCAGAGATTAACTGCAGGGTGTCCTGTTAAAGCAGAAACATAACTGTGCTTTTAAGCTACCAGGTTAGCAGTGTGTGCTGTTGTATTGCTTCATTACAGAGGAACTCTTCACTCCACTGAGAAGAGGGAATTTAATCCCTTCAATGTGTAGAGGAGGTGGGAAGGATGATGAAAATAAATATTAGTATCTCATGCCTGGAAAACTGCAGAGCACGGGTACAAGACCATTTCCTGAACAGTAAAGAATGTACCTTCATGTATCCTTGGATTTTCTTCTCCTGTTGTCTCTTTGCTCAGCTGCAGTTTGGGTGGTGCTGCTTGTCTTCTAAAATTATTCTTGTTACAGAAAGTCTCGTCTGTCGCTTGCTGCAGAAATTCCACTTGCATCCCCTTTAATTGTGTCTCATAACATGTTCCGGTTGGCCTGTGGGTACATGTGCATGTCTCCCTTCTGTCTGAGAAGCCTGCAGTCACCTCTGCAGGCACGTGCGTTTCATGGGCTCTCCAGTTGGCCTTGCAAGCCACAGTATAATGCGTGAACTGAATGCCCCATGGGCTGAGGTTGCTTCTGGGGTGCTGGCAGGCCTGCCAGAGAGCAGTGTGTGCTGTGAGGAGGGGGTGAGAGGGACAGGCTGTGCTGGGGAGCACTGGCTCAGCATGACATAGCGCTGGACCATGCGGAGGGGCTCCCAGCTGAATTGACTTTAACGCCGTGGGATGTGATTTTTAGCTGTCTCCTGTCCACAAAGACAAATGTGAGGTTCTGGGGAAACTGCGGAAAGTGTGAAAAACATTGTTTCCCAGCTTGTGTCTCAGTCATTCCCTGGACATATGGTGGTGCTGTTTCCCTTCTCTGATAGGTGTTTTTTTTTTTTGCACTTCAAGGATATCCCATTTGTGATATTTGTGAAGTTGCAGAATCCTTTACTCCTTCTGAAGTGTTGTAGGGCCGTAACAGTTTCTTGTTTTCAGCAGTTGTTGTGTGAAATGCCCTGATGTATGTGTGGTATAAAGGCCGGGCCCCTGCTGACCCTGTGGTCACCTTGTTCTCCTTGTCGCTTGTGTATGGAATCAAGCTGATCTGCTTCATCAAGCCTTGAAGGTGGCAAGAAGTTATTTGTTAGATTCACTCTTGCAGTGCCTTAGTATGTGTACCCTTGGCACAGAAACTTGCAGGGCAGATGAGTTGCTTGGGACAATTTGTCTGCCCACCTTCCCACGTGCACATTGGAGCGCTGTGTTTTGACACGTCACATGCAGAAAACCTCTGCACGAGGTTCCTCCGGTGTTCTTGGATGGTTTCTGAGAGCAGGAGTGAAGACAAAATCCTGATCTAGCTTTGTTCTTGCATTAGGGAGTAGAATTAGGAAGACCAGTTCAGAGATTGTAATAAACTTCCATGGGGTGCCACCTCTTTACTGTGAGGAGATGCTGTAGTCATTCGCACCAGCTCAGCTAGTACTGTCTAGTTAATCCGTGTCTGCAGGGTCATGTGCTAGGGAAGGCAGGGTGGAAAATGCTTTTGACATAGAACTTGAACAGTTGCTTGGATATTGAAAAAACATTTTTGCCTAATATTGCTGCCTCTAGAGAGAGACTGAGTACTCAGCGAGCTGGTCAGCCTCTTTGGGAGTGAAGCATTTCAACTGTCGTGTGAGCGTTGTCTTAGGAATTGCCTTTGTCTTTAGGGCTCATCTTTGCTGGAGCTAAAATCCAGGTTGAGTATCCAGACCCGTATGCTTCCCAGCAGCTGCTTAGGAGAGGCACGTCAGTGTGTGAGTCCAGTAGGTCTCTAGCATGCTGTTTACAGAAGTTGGAACAACAGAAACATTCTTCATGAGTCGGCAAGCTATGTTTTACATCAGTTGAGGCTGTAGTTGGGGTCTGACTGTTGACAGTCGTTGTCAGCATACCACTTTCCTGTTAAAGATGGAGCAGCTCCTTCATCAGTCCCATGTGCCTTCTGCCAGGCAGTTGCTATCTCCATCTGTACTTAGGCTCTCGCTTTCATTGCTAGTGCCAGTTGTTCACGTTGAGCGCAGGAGAGCATCTTTATCTTCCAGTGAAGGAATTCAGCCTAGTTCCTGTCTCTCTTTTTACTCCTTTTTTTTTTTTAAACAGTTATCGGACACTGCCTTTAGCACTTTTCCAGTGTCTTCCTTTCACCTGTCCAGATGTTTCCCTAGAGTAACTGTGCATAGCAGTAATTAGGAAGCCTCTGCATTATCACTGCCCCTTTATAAGCAGAGTCTGTTATGTAAATGGCTGCTCTTGAAGGTAAAGCCTTTGTCCTGTTGCACAGATCAGGCAGATTGCTTTAGCTTTTCCCCTGTAACTGCTGGCAATTCTGGATGGGGTGGGAGTGTGTGAGTGGAGAATCGAAACAGAGGAACTCTAAAGTCTCATTTCAGACTTGGTCTTCCTGACATGGTGAAAGTGGGAACATTTTTGCCTAAATAGATGGACACAGATAGGATGGGTGACCCTCTGCTATCGGGTTGGATTTGATGAGTGACTCGTCCTTTTTTCCAGCTCTCTTGCTGTCAGAGAGGAATTGGCAGGATGGTTGTCCTGAAGTCTCGTGCTGTTTTGAGGGAACTGGGGGGAGAGAGAAAGAACAGTTTTGGAACCAAACTCTGACCTACTTCTGCTTCTCTCCACAGCTGCCAAAAGCCTGCTGAACAAGAAGTCAGATGGAGTGAAGGTAAGTTCTAGCTTACCCATTTCACTCTCACCATCTGAACAGAAGGCAGCCACTTTGACTGGTGCCCATCCCCTTCCAGGGTAAAACCACAGCCCTGTCATGTGGCTGGGATTGTTACATTTAGGCCATCATTGTGGAGCCCCGGGTGGGATCTTAGTGTTCCTTACATGCACCTTATACATCAGCTAGCCAAGTGCACTGTTGTACCAGCCAGGTTTCTTTTTCCCCTTTCTCTGAAATATGGAGAACTGGTCAATGCTGTGGATTAGGAAGACCAAGGACTTGCGCGAATGTGACACATGCCTCTGACTAGTCAGTGCTGTTTGGTGCAGAATCATTCTGGGTATTGAAATTGCACAGAAAAATTGGCGTTGACTGATGATACCCAGCAGACCCCACAGAAGTCTCTGTCTCCCCCCCGTGGACAGATGCTGAAGGTTGAGCTGGGAAAAGGGGTGGGGAAGGAGGAGGAGTCTCCAGATGTTGATGTTTGGACAGAAGGGAAACACATTCTTGTGTTAAGAATTGGGTCCACATCCTTGAGGGCCAGGCACTCTCCTGTTCCCTTCTGAGGGATTATTTTTTCCCCACTTCAATTTCACTCTCTATGTGCATGGTCCTTCTTTAGTTCTGGAGGTCAAATAGGCTGCTCCTAAGGCCGTAGTCCTGTTGCAGGCAGTAGTCCTTTACCATCTGGTACTGGAGTAGAGACAGTGACAGGCTAGAGCACCGTCTTCCCCTGACTGTTGCAAAGGATAACTGTCCTCCACATGGGGAAGTAGGGTTTGGTTTGTCCTTGCATTTTCATTTGAAGTTCAAACTTTTCTCTAGAGCTATTAGGTGGAATAGTTCACCTCCTGGCTTTTTCATTCTCCTTATGCTCGGGGGTTGACATGCACACTGCAGGACCAGCGTGCTTGTTCTCTCCTGCTCTTAGCCTTTTTCCCTTTTAATGAGGCTGTTTCCAGAGGGCTCACAATACAAGCAGGCTGCTGGAAAAAGAGGTGTTTTCAGGGGGGTTGTGTTTATTTTGAGGACTCTAGTAAAACCTGTGGTTTTGCAGTTCTGCTGTGTTGTGCCCTAATGACACCCAAGTCTGTGGGGTTTTTTGATAAAAATGCTATGTGGAGCTGCTGTCCTTGCCCTAGGATACTTATCTCTGAAATGTGCCTGCAAGACTGAGTTTTTCTGCCTTTGCACGTGCCTGCCTCTTGTACAGCCATGCATTGAACACATACACACGAGTACAGCAAGTGTTTAAGTTGTTGCCTCCGTTGATACGGAAAACGCCCCCATGGAATAAGAATGGATGATCCCAAATGTTGTGAACTGAGAACCAGCAGACACTTGCTTCAAAATCCCAGTGTGGCAAGGCAGAAGCAACTGAAAAAGCAGCAGATAACAATATGTCTATATAGTTTTTGTCACCTACCTAGAAAAGAAATGGCTTTCTTCTTGGGATTCTTCATTTCCAACAGGTTCTCAGGGAGTGCTACAACTTGGGTCAAAATCTTCCAGAAATAGATAGATTATGTGCACGCAGGTTTTGAGGGACAGCTTCCTGGCCATGTAGCTACAAGGAAACATGTATGTTACAGACTTTCAGCTCCATAGAAAGTTTCTGGAGTTTGATTAATTAAAACCACAGTGTCTTGCTCTGTGAAAAGGGTAAAGCTGGGTCTGCTTTTTAGCTGATCTGAAGTATTCTTCAACTCTTCACCGTATATGTTGTTACTGATATATACAGTTGAATACTTGTGATGAAGTGGAAGGTAGAGTAGAAAGCATAGCATTCTCTGTACCTGATGAACGGGGTGCCTTCTGGGAACCTCTTTTCTACTTCTGCATGATGCTGGAGACCTGCAGTCAACTGTGAGTCTGCACGCAACTTCCTTCCTCCGAGGTGTTAGAGCTGTCTTGCTCTGCGGTATGAACCTGTGTGGTGTCCATGAGGAGCATCGCACGCTTTAAGCCTGGGCCGAGGGCCCTCAGAGCAGTTGTTTAAGCTTCCTGTTTTCCCAGCGGCATCTATCTTCAAGTGTGGCTTATGAGGGCTCATTTCTATAAGCTTTGAAACTCAGAAAGAAATTACCCATTTCTTTTTAGAGCTGGTGTTTGGAATAACCCTCTTGCTCAGTAATGCAGGCTTCTAAAAGTACAAGTCACTTCCCTCCAGTGCTGTTTGAACAAGGTAGAGAGCAGGTAGTGGTCTGTGTGTGTAGTACATCCATAACACTTCAGTTGTAGGATTTCTGTGGCTGCGTGCTTATCTTCTTCCTTACCCCTACTGTCTGCACGTATGCTGCTGCTTCCCATTAGTTATCCCATGGAAGCGTAGCCTTTTACCACTTCCAGTTGTTTATTGGAGCAGTACCGGTGCCCTTCGCTGCTGTGCAGCAGTCTCTGTGCTGGTCGCTGTCTGGTTGGTGGCCTCACCATTGTGACCAGCCTGCTTTTCATGCGACGCTCCTTACGCAGGAAGCTTGTCATTCTAGCCCCACTGATGTTTCTTACCCCAGATAGTTCTGACAAACAGCTTGTGTCAGTGGCTGGTTAAGAGCACCTGGGCTTGCCTTACTTGTCGCAAACTATGATTTTCTGCCTACTGCTGTAGTGCGGAGCGCAGATAACATGACTTTTGAACGCCGAACGGATTTTCAGCTTTGTGGTATCCTTTTCACTCCCACTTTCTATATAAATCATTTTACATCAGATGTAGGTTTAGAACAAGCACTTCATGCTGTATTTTTATCTGTAGTCTGCTGCTGACCACTTGCCATGTGGTTAGGATGTTTCTTCTGTTCCTTACAGATATGGATACTCCTGCTTGTTTGGTGGATGGTGGTGTTTTTTGTTTTTTTTTTTTTTTTTTTCTTGTTTGGTTGTTTTTTAAAACCTTCTTGGAAATTAATTCCTCATGGAGATTTGAGAGAAAATAGGTTTCAGTTTCTTCACTGGTTTTATCTGGTCCAGGGTGACTGTACTCTGAGTGTTGCCACAGTTATCCACACAGTAGATGAGAATGGAAAGACAATTTCTTCTGCAAACTGATGATTACACCAGTGTAAAAATTAATGCCTCTAAGCTCATTGAGAAAAGAACATCACCAGTTTGTCTTAATTTACTTTCTGTTCCAGGCAACTTTCCCATCCTTTTGACTGGCCGTCAGAGCTATCTATGCTAGAATCCTGTATTTTTTGACAAATAGAGCAGGAACTGCTATTACATGGTATTAGGCAAATTTGAGTGAGGCCCGTATGTCTTCCTCATGCGTTATTCCCAAGAACTCCAGGAAAATGTGTGTTGGTGAAACAAGGTGCAGCATGTTGTTGCTGATTTAGCATAAATGAGAGAGGAATGATACATTAGTCGTATGTGGTGGTATGAGCATCTTGTGTGAGCTGTGTTGAGCTGATGCGAAAGAGAAAAACACATTTTTTGTTTCTATAGGGATTGCCTTTAATCCTTTGCTGAAGGAAGCCTAACACACTAAAGCAAGGGGATGCATGCTTTTTACTTGTATCATTCCATCTTGGAAGGGGGAGGGATGCTTAAATCAGGAGGGGAGGACAGGAAGGAAACTTGGTTTTTATTCCAATATAGGTGTATCCAAACTGGAGTTAATTTGATAAATTTCCATGTGTATGACCCCATCCTCTAGCAAATTCCTTTCCAAAATCTATTTGAAGCATTCCTGGTTTTCATTTTGCACTGCTGCTTCTATTTCAAGTACTAATTCTGCTAATTGGTAGATATTTCATCAGCTTGGCACTTGAGAACTTTTCCATTATCTTAAATAATGAATGATTTAAACTGCCTTGAATCTTAAATTGTCCCTGCTCACCAAACCTTTGGTAGTGCTGCACTCACTTTCTTCAGGCAGAATTTGGATCCAAGCTGATGGAGTAGCAACGCGGAAGGCCCAGGTTTTATCCCCAAGGAACGTGCTTTTCTGCTTTCAAATCCGGAAAGTGAGGCTAGAAGATACTGGGTGACGAATTGCAGAGCCATGTAACGTACCACCTATCTTGTGGCCACCATTGTAGGTCCCAGGTATTTAAGATTCTGAATTTATGACCAACATTGTGCAGCTGCCATTTTTAAATTTACTTTAGATAGTTTCACGTCAAATCTACTTGCTTTCTTGTTCCTCTTTCTGCCTGTAATGTGGACTTGCCATCCACTGCAAGGTGAGGGAGGGGTTAAGGAATGGGCTGGGGCAGACACCTGGGTGAAGGTTAAGGCACTTTATGCTGAATGTCCTTTCTCTGACCTTGTCAGGGTCTGAGTTCCCTGGAGTTAGTGTTACAGTCCTACTGGTGATTTTTTTTTTTCTTTTTTCCCCTCTGGGAAGGCACATCCAGCAGTCATGTTCCCTTTTTTCCCAAAGGGGAATTGCCCTTGCTACTGGTGTGAGAGGATGCATGTGTTTCCAGTTCTAGTAGGGCCCATCGGATCCATCTTTAATCAGAATTTGTTAATGCATGAAGTGCTGTTTTTAGTTAAGTATGTAACTGTATTTTAAACTGAGCTCTCTAAGCTCTTTGTCAATTTCTTCTTCTTTCTGTTTTTACTCTGAGCACTTTGCTTTTTGATTAGGGGATACACAATAATGTTTTTTTCAGGCCCTGTGTAACACTCCACATAAAAAGCAACTTGTGGAGAATGCTATGAGATGCAGGGGATTTTAACAGCATCCACGTGCAATGCTCTGCAAAATCTCTTGATTTTCTACCTTGTCTCTGCAGCATGCACACTGTTTTCTTTCCCAGGAAAAGCTTAATAGCACAGCTGAAAGGAGAACTCAGCTGAAAGAGTAAAAATCCAGACCTTGGTGTGACAAGTTAATGCTGTAAAACCTGCCCTTCATCTTACATAACTGCAAAGAGGCACCAAATACCATTTGTTCTGCTGTTTGTGTGGCATAGTGACAGAAGAGTACATTTTATGCCTGGCGAGTACCAGCTTTCTCTGCCCTTTGCCCGTAAAGAGTATGTGGGGAGGGCAGGATGCTGTAAGCTGGCGTGCCTGCCGAGAAAGCAGCGTGTGAAAGTGTGCCTTAGGCACAGAAGGCACTGTAGCACAGTAGCCAACAGGGAATCCTCAGAACATCTGCAAGGGTCTGGAAATCCGCAAGGGCCAAGTAACATCCGTGCAGTGACCAACAGGAGTTAATGCTCCTATTTCTATATCTGGACTTTTATGATCTTAAAACCATGCTGTTTAAAGATTGTTGCAGTAGAGCTCAATGAGGAGAACCCAGGTTCACCTGAACAGCACGGTTCTGTGCTGAATTGTTTTTTGCAAAATGCCTGGGGAGTGCTTCAGATCTGTTCAAGTGCTGACATCCAGTAACACGTTCTACCCACCTTTGATGCGTTCACCTTTTTTCACTGCATTGTTGTAATGCCTAGAACCGCCAGCTGAGATCAAGGGTCCAGTGTGCTTAGCGCTGTAGCGATGCCTAATCAGAAAATCCCTGCCTCTTAGCTCACAATTTAAATAGACAAGCTGACAAAGGACAGGAGAGAAGATGGATTGCCAGAGATAAAATGGTTTGCTCAGCATCACACGAAAGAACTAAAGCAGAAGTAGAAATAGGGCCTCAAATCTGCTAGTTCAGGCTGCCTCTTGCTGATCTGCTTTGAGTTCAACCATTTTTTTTTTTTTTCTTACCTTAAGTCCTGAAATTACTATTTTCTCTGTAGGAATATGAGTTGCATCAAGCATGATATTTCAACAAACATATACTGTTGGTGTCAAACCGGGGGAGAACTGCACACAGAAGTGCAAAAAGCTGTTCTAGAAAGATAACCCATGTTAAGTGCCCAGAACTGTGAATGGGACCTTGCCTGGAAACACTCCGCTTCCTATAACATCTTCTAGTTTGTGTTGTATCTTCTGTTGGTGCTCAGAATGATTTATACTTGCCATTTTTAGTATTGCTGGTGTGCTGAAGGGTCAGTGGGTCTTTAGGTTGTGTTCTGTCACCTGCTGACTTCAGTTTATTGTTAAGGAAAGCAAGAGTCTGCATTAAGCTTCATTGTAGAGAACCTGTTCCTCTGTTGAGATGAACACCTGAATTTTACATGCATACAGAAATAGAACTTTAACAGACATTCATCCCTGAACTGTAGTTATCTTTCTTTGGTAAGTTAGATTAGCAAAGTGACGTTCCAAGACCAGAAAGTTCTGCTCATTCAGCTAGTCACGCTGGGAAGGTGATGCAGATAGCTCCGATGCAGCTGCTACAGAGGGGATTGGGAGACTGATCTGGTTTTAGTAATTTCCTTGTGTGTGTTTTGACTTAAGAAGTTTTGAGGTTGTAGCACTTACTGCCGGTGCCTCACGTTGGCATTATCCAACCTGTCTTGAGTTGTAATAGTGCTTTCCTGTTCTGGTCTCAACACAGACCTCACTCCCACCCTTTTCAGAATGCAGAGCTATCTTCTCTTGCCCCTGTTATAGTAGCCAGTGATAATGTGCTTTCTGGGGTTTCTGCAGTACATCATGCCATGTTAACAGACCAATGCTGGTTTAAATTTAGATTGTACTCCAAATTAAATTCTGATCTGCAGAGGGTTCTGTTTCCTCCTGGTCACTGTTACTTGTGCCTCTAATACAGGAGGGTGATTGTTTTCTGTATGTCTTGGTTGATTCTCCTTTCGTATTGAACCTTTTGCTTGTCTCAACATTTTCTACCCTTTTCTTGTTTCTGTAACTCGTTGGAAATCTGTGTGAACTTCAAATGAGACTGTTTTCCTTAGAGAGAAGTTTCCATAGCCTTGGTTGTCTGCTGCAGCTTACAGAAGACATTGCAAATAAGCTGAAGTTTTGGAGCAGTTTCTCAGCTGGTGTGCATTTCCACTTCTCCCGGTTAAAAGTTCCCTGTTGTGACTGGGTACCAGGATTCCTCTGGGCTGTTGGTGGTCTAAGCATTGTATTTTTGTGCTAGTAGTACATCCTATTTTAGCTCTAGCTTGAGGAAAAGCTGGTGGGGAAGCTGAATTGTCCTAAAAAGATGAGAGCAATCACAAGCTGGTAAACCAGTGATTGGTTTACAGGTAATGGCAAGCCCTGTGTTGTGTTTCCACGAAGTGGAAGATTTGTGTGCCAAATGCTGAACAGACCTCTGTTTGGAGTCTGTCCGTACTGGACTTAAATATCAGATGAGGTAGAATCTTTGCTAGTTTGAGTCTGTTTGAGCAGTGGCTGTGTGATTCTGGACTGTATGGTGTGATCAGGAACATGGATCTGGGTATGAGGTGAACATGGGCACTTCTGCTCTCCAAGGACATGCCGATCTGTATGTGTGCTTGAGCTGTGATGTGAGGATAGCACGGATGAAGGCAATATTCAAAGTGAAAGCTGTGAGGGCTCACTGAGTGTATAAAAGGGGGAGGTGCAGTTCTGTGGCCGGTACTGAGTTCAAGGACTGCTCCAGAGGTGGGCTGTGGTAGTATGCAGGAGTCCAGAGCTACGTAGCTGAGCCCACACCATGGTGGGTTTTGGCTGGGATGTGCCATCCCATGCTACTCGGAGCTAGACTGTAGTGAGCAGCAGAGAAATAGCCTGGATAGTACCGAAGGAGAGGGGCTGATGGGCAGTGTATGTGGAGACAGCAGGGGAAGGGGTAGCCTTGCAATGCTGTAAGACCTGCCAGGCTCACCTTGGACAGGATGACACTGAGCGTAGTGAAAGAGCAGAGCATGCTGAGCCTGGTTTACTGGTCAGTGCAGTTTGGTGTGAGGGTGGCTTTGAAGAGGACTGAAAATGCCTTTGAATGAGAGTAGAGCCCAAGAAGGTTGGGTAGTGTTTGAGCATTGCTCTGTGTTTGTTCTCCTCCCAGTATTGAAAAGCACAAGGTGGTGTGGCTGTTGAGTGCCTCTGTCTTTCCTGTCTTTCCTCTATGTCTGAGCATTGGTGCGCCTTGCCTCTCCAATCAGTGCCCAATTCTGTGTGAGGGAGCCCATCTCCCTCCCATGCTGTGCACAGAAGTTCCCTCTTCTTTAGCTCTTGGGAATGCCCCTCCTGTTGTGTCCTCCTCCCTACCCTCTGATCCTAGTTGCAAACGCACCTCTGCTTGTTCCAGATGTGAACACACAGGGGGTTTCTGCCTACCCTCTTTGGTGTGGCAGGGGGAAGCTGCACAATTTTGCGGTGGGAGAGCACATAGAGGTATCCCCTTGCATCCCGCATCTTGTGCGTCTGTACTCCTCGTATCAGTGTGGGGCGCCTATGTTCTGACCTCGACGTTGGAGTGGATGGGGGTCTTCCACCCTGCCCCTTCCCCTGGTGTGTGGTCATGTTCTCTAATGGTGACTTCTCTGCACCGTTGCGCGTCTGTGCCTTTCTGCTGCTGCTTGTACCTGCCCTAGGGGAGCGTTGTTATTGGCAGGGGGGCCCTTGCTGGCACACTAATGTGTGAATAGTTTCTGTGCTTTTCTTCTCATCTCCTCTCTTCCCTTCTCTTTCCCTCTCTCAATGGTGTGTCCAGAAAAGGAAGTCGAGCTCCAGTGTGCATTTGATGGTGAGCACCTCCCGTAAGCTGCCTGCGATTCGTGCGTCCGCCATTCTCATGCCATGCACGCTCGGCTTGTGCTCATCACCCTACATAGCATGTCTGTGCAGGGGGGCGGGGGGATCGTTGTGCACTGAAAGGTCCATGTCCTCACTAAAAGGGTCCTGTGATTGTCTGGCCCCCAGCCAGTCGTGCAGTTCCCATTCTGTGCGGAAAATCAACGGCTGGCAATGCGGTTTGACCTTGCCTGCGCCGAGTGTCAAACGAAAAAAGGCAGTGGTTCTCCTGGGCTCAGCACAGCAGGTGCGTGCCTTGCTTGGACATGGGGCTTTGTCGTTCTGTTGCAGAGTTGCAAAAAAGAGGAGCAGGTGCTTTGACTGGTGTTGGTGCCGTCATCCTTGGTGGGAGCCTTGCAGTGTAGAGCAAACTGGGAGTCTCTCCAAATGTGGCAGAGTCTGGGGCACCACTGTTCAGATGAAATGTGTGGGCACAGCACCACCGGGCAGCTCAGAGCTGCCGGTCACTTCTTTTTTTAGCATACTTACTGAAAAGGTTTGTCAGAGCATTTATAATCCACAACTTCCTTTTGTCCTGATCTCGTTTATGTATCCCAGCATGACCGAATACCCAGTAACTGTCCTGTTCATTTCCTTTTTTCATCCATCCAGATGTTTGACATCCATAGAATTTGTCAGAAAAGTAGTCATATCCACTCTCAAGGGAGCAAAGAGAAAATTGGCCAGTGCCGTATTGTAAGGAGCCATTAATGATGCCTATGTCTCTGACACTGAGATATGCACAGTAACTGAACTACAGAAATTAGTTACTGCATTATCTCCTTCGCACAGCAAAAGGACAGAAAATACTTCTTTTGCTTGTGGGAACAGGACGTTACAGTACTGAGAAAGCAAAATAATTTGTTTCTGCATTGCTATCTGGAAGATTATTTCTCCTCTTCCTTCACTGACAGCTTAAAATTATGTAAACACAAAAAAAGTAATCCCAAAATACTGCCTGTAAAATCTGGTGTGAGGGACTGACTTTTCCCCAGCCCTGCCTTTATGAAACTCCAGGGCAGGAGTTCGTTGTGCCTTTCTTGCCCTTCTTTTCTGCCCACTGCCAGCAATACTTAAATGTTCTCTGCATGTTGTTTTAAAGCAGCTGGGATATGTAAAACGTGTAGGTGTCAGCCTCAGAAAACATGGAAGCAGCGAGGGTGGCTAAATAACCAGAGACAGCCTATGTGTTGGTACTTATTTTCTTTTTGTTGGCTAGAAATGTGTGTCCCTAGCGATATGGTCACTGGTCTGTTTTCCTTCTCTTGCACCCTCTGTGTTCTTTGTGCCTGTCTGTCTGTCTCTTGTCTAGCTCAGGAAGCGCTGCCAACTGCCGTGCCAGAACTAATCGTGTTACATGGGGTTTAAGAAGGGCCTGGCACCTTTTTAGGTGAACTGGTCTCTTTTAACTTGAGCTGTACCTCTGTGAATTACCGAGGATCGTAGCCTGCCCGGAGACTGTGATGTTGGCTGGCAGCGGGAGGGGAAGGAGGGGTAAGAGTTGGCTGTGCCACCTGGGGCTCTGCGAAGGGCAGGTCAGTCGTCACCAGGGAAGGGCCACTGGTTAGGCAGCCACAAAACACAAGTGTGTGCAGGAAGCTCAGTATGTCAGATAACTCCGTCTGAGACAGAGCTGTGAAAACTGCTTAGACTAAGTCCACTGCCTCTCATTTCCTTGAGACTCTGTCCTCGAGTAAAATGCCATGTGATGCTGGACTAGCAAACGGGATGCTTGGCCTTCTTGAGCCCGCTGCCTGGGGAAGAGTGTGATGGATGAACTGGGTGTTCAGTGCAGCCTGGAGGGTAGGCTGTGTTCTTTGGGGGTTTGCCCTTTGTGAGGTGACATCCCACACCTAACAAGCTGCTGTCAACTTTTTTTTTTTTTTTGAAACAGTGGCTTCCTGCATGTTTTTTTTTTTTCTCTTATTTGGCCTCGATTCTAAATCCTTCCAAAAAATCAGAAGTACTTTTGTATAGATTCTTTCATGGTAACTTTACCATCTTATCCCAGTGGACTAAGAAAAATGGGCTGTGCTCTCCTCACTGGAAGAGGTTTGGAAGATAGATCTCTGCACTAGGATCACTGTTTCTGAAGAAGCACGCGAACCTCAGTGCTGTGTGGAGGGGTGGACCCAGGCGTTGCCGGCAGTTTGGTTGTGTTTATGCCATAAAATAGCTTGGGATTCCTTTTTTCAGGTTGATGTGCTCCTCTCTTACATACACAACGGCCTGTCATCTCTTCTGCCATCAGGCTGGAAATAGATGCAGGAAGCAAAGCTTATGGAAGGCCAAAATCTTAGGACAATGCGGGAATGTATAGGAAGAGGCAGTAAACAGTAATTTGTGACGTGTTTGTTCTTTCTTAGCTTTGCTGATGAGTGCTCATATGCTCTTTTTTTTTTTTTTTCCTCCCATGGACTTTTAAAGAATTCATTCCTTCCTCTCTCTTCTACTCCGCCCCCTCTCCAGCTGCCCCATCTTCCTCTTCTGTTTCTCCTTTCCCCCTCTCCAAAGGGGATAGCTAAGCCAGGGCATGCTGCTTTGCAGAAAAACTGAATTATTGGTGGGGGTGTGTGGAGTCTCAACCTCCTAAGATCTGTCTCTGGCTGACATAATTAGACCTTTGGCAGATGTTTTCCAGCCCAGCGTTTGACTTCTGCCTTCTTTATGGTGGTTACTGAGTAATGAGGGCCTGCCGTTTTGCCGTACGAGTTTGCTCTCCCCGGGAGCAGTGGGATGGAGTGCAGCTGCAATGAGGTCACACTGTCGGAGCTCCCAGCCAGTGCCCCGATCGGTCAACCAGGGAGATTGAGGGAGGCTCCTGCAGTGCTGATTTTGACATTATTGCTAGTGCCTGGCAGCAAGAGAGCTCTATACCTGGTGTGGGGGTTACATGGCAGCGTAACTGTGGGCCTAATTCTCCGACTGACTGGATTTATGGGCTAGGAACTATATACTCGTGGACACAGGTTTGTCTCCCTACAAACGTAGACTTTGCTCATTCCTCGTGTGGCAGACATGACTCGGTGGGACAGCTTGTGCAGCAAGCTGGTGACTGCCTCACTGTTGTACTCTGTGAATGCGGGAAATGGAGATTTTGTTCTTCTACCACAGCTACAAGAGAGAACAAAGATGAAAAACTGCTGGGCACCGTCCAGAGGACTTGCTACTTGGGGATCTACATGGCCTTTTCCTTGTGTCCCACTCCCCTCCCTTTCCATATTTTGGTGCTGAAGTCTCTTTGTTCAGGTCACAGCAGGGATACAACACACCATACCTCACCTTTTCTCTACATTTTCTAGGGCTGACCACACTGTTTCTTGCATCAGTAGATTCCCTAGGACCCTCAGCATGATCACATCTCTAGGACTGTTCCTGCGCACTTCGGGACTCCCTGGACACGACTCCCATTTGTCCCCTGTTTGAGACTGCGCCATGACTATTGTGTGTCTCTCACTTCTGCGGTGTCTTTCTCTCAGGACAGCTGCCATCTCTCCTCCTTCTTCACCAAATACTTTTTTTGGTGCTTATTGCAGGATTCTCCCCATCCCTTTGAGGTGCTGCCTTTCCCTTCCTTTTTCCTTCCCTATAGCTCCAGCGGTCCATGCACATTTGGGTTTTGGTACATCCCTTACAACATCTGTTGCCTCCGAGGGAAGGATGATGTCCAGCAACCCGGGCAGCACTCCCTCCTCCCTTCTCTTGGTGATCGATCCTGTGGGGAGGGGAGGGTCTGAGGAGACGGTTGGGGTTGAAGCGATACTGTCATTTTCTTGCTGCCTCTGCTGCCCAGCAGTGGAACTAAAACCGTGTTTTTCTGTCTTAGCCACAGAGCAACAACAAAACCAGTATAGTAAGCACTGCAAAAGAAACACCCCCAGTGCAGACGTCCATGGTATCTTCCCCAACTGCTATTTTTTTTTTTCCTGTTTGGTTTAATTTTGAATCTGTTCTCTCCCCTTCTTTCCTTCCCCCACCATCCCGAGTGCTGCTTGTGCTGCTCTGTTTCAGCTTGTGTTTTGGCTGTTTTGTCTGTGTCCCTGTGCTGCTGTGGAGCCTGATCACAGCCTCACAGGCTTTGGGGTGGGGGTGCTGAGCAGAGCTGTGGTTGGATGTGGGGATCGCAGCTTGCCTGGACTTCCCCTTGTGCCATCCCTGTATAGTTCTGTGTGTCCCGTTCAACCGTTCCTGCTGGCTTTGGGGAGGCTGGTTTGGAAGAAGTGAGTGGCCAGCTCCATCCACTTTCCAACATCCAGGAAACAGAGGATGGGCTTCAGGACACCACAGAAGAAAGGGCAGGCAAAGGGGTTTTTAGAGGAATCCTCTGATGGCCCGTTTGGGCTGCTCAGTGTTGTGGTCGATGCTCTGCAGCTCGCTGACCTGCTGGGCTAGCACTGCAGCCAGCCTTGTAGGGTGCCCTGTGCCTGGTAGGTCTCACGGCACAGCTCGGTGCGGTCTGCCTCGGTATGGTTGGAAGAGCGGGCAGCCGTGCAGTGGGTGACAGGCGGATGGATGGGTGTGCATCACTGCACCACCACGGTCCCTGGTGCCCTCGCTGAGCCACCCTGCAAGAGTGACAGCAGTGGGAGGGGATGGTGCAGGATCCTGAAGTCTTGTCCCGGTAGGGAAGGGATGAGTGCAGGAGGTAGTTAGCATCCATGGGCCTGGTAGCTGCTCCTTGCCGTGTGTCTGTGGAGAGTTGGATTTGGCACTTTTTGGGGGGTAGGAGGGTGAGATTTGATGTTTCTGTTGTTTGTTGTAGGGCAAAGGGTTCTTGGGACACTTCATAATTTTCTGCCTTCGCTGGCTTTGTTCATTATGGTTTTGATACCGAGGGAGCCCTTCTAAATTATTAATTATTGCTGTTGTTAATGAAATTGGATCTCACTTTAGAAACTTCTACAAAAACGGGCTTTTTTTCACAGCCCAGTTCCCTTAGCAATTCCTCTTTGAGAGGCATTGAGGTGGTCTGGCTTATCCCCTTTTCATTGTGGAAATTATGAATGTCCCTTTTTAAGGTAAAACACCCAGCAAACTTTCCAAAAAAAGTGGGAGACAAAGGCCCCAGCCCAGTATTGTCCTTTTTTTCTCCCTTTCCCTCTCCTGAAGCATTTCCCGGCGAGGACACTTCCAGGGGTCATTACTTCGTGAACGGCTGCAGAGGGTGCAGCCTGGCTGCTTGGTTGCCGTCTGGCGTTTGTGCCAGCCGTGTTCACTGGAGGCAAATCGGGTATTAGGGGACAGTTGGGTATCAGGGAAGCTGGGGGCTTTGTCTCCTTGTGCCTGTAGCTTGTAGTGCAGCCTCTTTCTTCAGGAAACCTCCTGTGCAGGAAGTGTGTGCGCGCGCACGCAAGCACACGTGTGCTGTTTGGAGTTTGTGGTTTGGTTATTTTTATGTCAGTCACCTTTTCTCCACTTGCTGGGGAGCGAAAAGAAATAAGAGAATGCTTTGGAACTAGAGTTTAATGATTCTTCCATCCTTTCCTAGGAGCCTCAAACTACTGTTGTCCATAATGCTACAGATGGCATAAAGGTAAGGGATGGGAGTGTTGCCAGAGAAACCTCTGCTTCTCTCTTGTCGTTCTTGTCTTCGTGTGTCTTACCTCAGTTTCTACCCTTCTGATGTCTGGTTTGTAGCATGCTCCTGACTCTGCTGGCAGTAGACTGGGAGGGTTGTGTTGTATGGCTGTGGATATCTGGAAGAGGCTGAGCAGGGACAACTGTTCAAATACTACCGTCTCTTTCCTGCCGCGGTGTGTAATCACCACCCTCTTCTGTATGTGGGGTGAAGAGAAGATAGAGGCACTTAACGCACTTTTTTTTCTTTCTGGAAATGGAGACCTGTTCCTCTGAGAGAGCCTGGGAGCCCTTCTTTAGCTTCTTGTGGCTATTCTTCTTCCAAACAGAAGCAACTCCCATTTGATCTCCTTTGACAGAGTTTGGTAACTTCTGTCCTTGTAAAAGCTCTGGACGGCTTGAACGGCTTAAACACATAAAAGCTAAGCAGAGATGCTGTGAAGTTGTGCTTAATAACTGGCCTGCTTCCATCCAAATCTTCCTTGTATCACCCTCTCCCTGCCATCCCTGCCAATGTTTTTGCGCTTTTCCCCATCTTCCTTCACAAGCAAATCAAACTGTTTACTCGTGGTGCCGACTGCTGATGCCTGGTAATGCTCTGTTCTGCCGTGCAGGGTTCCACAGAGAGCTGTAACACCACGACTGAAGACGAGGACCTGAAAGGTAGGTGTTCTGCTGTAATTTCTTACGCAGTGAAGGGCAGGCAGGGGATTCTGGAGATGCAGTCGTTGCCTTGAACTAGCTTCCCACAGATTTCTGTCTGACTCAGTTCATAAATTCGCCATGACGCTGTCATTCCTGTCACAGTGGGACCATGCGTTGGGGGACCAGCTGACTTGGCCTCCGTGGTGTATAAACAGCTTGCCCTGAGCTAATTTGTTTTTGTCTCAGAGTTGGAATTCTTTTCCTGCAAATACCATAATCTGTTCATCTCCAGTCCATTCCTAGGCTTGGAAAATCCCTACCATTCCCTTGAAGTTTGGAGTCTGGTTGTGTTTTTGTGCTTCCCCGTAGGTTACAAGGAGTTGAAACCTCTCTGACTGCTCAGTCTCCCTTCTTACCTGTTTCTGGGAATCTCTTTAGTGACGTGCACACAGTTCCCTCTTTCTTTTTTTTCTCTTTGGGTCTATTTTTGCTGCTCAGATGAAGATCGTTCTCAGCCTGTCATCTCTGAATAGAAATTAGTTTTTATGTCCTTGCCCAACATATCAGTAGAGGGAGAGGCTGAGAAGAGATTTCACACTTTTCAGTGACCGTATCATAAATATTCTGTGCTTGTAAAGCTCTTTAGATGAAGGAGTTCCGAGTCCTATATCTGCTCATGTTGTTTGAGCAGCTGTCCTTTTCCTGACCTCCATAAAGAAGGACAGGCAGACGTTTTCCTGAATGAGCACATTTGGGATGGATGAATGCAGTTTGCATTCTGAGGCAAATGTGTTGATAGTTTGCATTCTGAGGCAGAGGTGTTCTCATTCTCCATGTAGTCAGTCTGAGTTGAGGGAGAAAAACCAGGGAAAAATCAGTGCTGACCCTGTGGTGTAGCAGCAACGTCATCTCTGTCAGCTGGGCTAGTTCCTGATGCGTTTCCCGTGTCTTATCGCAAGCTGCTGGCTCTGCTTCTGAGGAGTCGCAGGGAGCAGAAACGCGTGCCAGTGAGCGAGTGAGCTCTGCAATACAGATTGTTTCAGATAAGACCTGACGTCATGGCAGGACAGTATTCTAGCTCCCACCTTTTTGCCAAAGAGTAGGCTTTGGTTTAAGAACCTAGCTTTGAGTAAAGGGAACTGGATCGTTTTGGAGGTGTGGTAATGAGCTAATCTCCACTGGATGTCTGTCCAGAACAGATATTTGTCAGGAACCTTGTCTCCTTTGGCAGCTTGGGTTCAGGAGAGGTCCCAGACTTGAGCCAGTTGAGGCAATGGGTCCTGTAAGTCATGACTACAACTGCTGGGAGGAGAGGAAGGCTAGGACTGGAACCGAAGGGGGGTGTGGGAGGAGAGGAGGCCAGCTGTCCAGGTCTAAATCTATGAAGAATCCTACAGGGCTGCATTGCTGCAGATGAAAACTGAGTGGTGAATGTTTTCTTGCTTTGGCAGAGGTCAGAAAACTTTGTTATGAATTTAATAGAAGAGAGCATTTGAATGGTGGTTGGGAAGGAAGGAGCTTGCACTGTAACGGTTTGTGCCACAGCCAGCTCTGGTGATTTTAGTGCTTCAGCGTTAAGTGTAGCAGTGTTGACCAGTGTTCCTTTTCAACTCCTGCCCCTCCATGTTTTAAGCTAAGCAAGCACTCAAGCGAAACTGCATAGACCAAAAGGTTTGGGGGTGTTGGTGTTCTCATTCTGCATAGCCATGACGCTGGGTGAAGGGTTGCTTCTGCAATTCCTCTGCCAACTTCTTATTTTCCATAGACATTGGGCTATGGAGATCTGTTCTGCTGCGGTGCAGGAGACATCTCAGTGACAGCTGCTTCAGGGATATGTCATTTCCACTGTGGTGGGGCTAAAGGCAGCGGGCCCCTGCCCCTGCACCATTCTAAATTGCACAGCAGGTCTATGTTGTAGAGCTGTCTACTTGGCTTTGCCCCGGAGGATACTCCTGCATGTTTTGTGCCCAGCATTGTGGTTTCTTTAATGTTCTCCTATTTCCTTTCTCTTTTTTTATTTACTGAACTTGCGTGTTTTGTTTGTGTTTGTAATTCCCTGCCATGCTAGCTCCCCCTCTCTCCACCGGGGACGGCAGCTCAGTGCTTGAAGGACGGAGGCACAGTGAGAGCAAAACACAGACTGAGTCCATGCAGTCCCAGCTTTCTCTCTGTTTCTCAGCCAGTAAGTCCAGGGGTGCAGTGCTTCACGGCATCTTTTTCCCAACCCTCCCTCCACCTTTCCCATTTCTCCTTCCCCAAGAGTTTTCCTTTCCTCAACTTCCTTCCAGAACGTTGATTTCTTTTTTTTTTTTCATTTCCAGTCCTCCAGAATAAAAAGAAATCATCTCCCTTCCTGCAAAATGCCCTCCTTTGTACATCACAGATTTCCAAACCTTTCCTTCCCTTTTTGGAAAAAAAACCCAAAACCCAAACCAAAAACCACAGTTCAAAACCAAAAAACCCCACCACCCAACAAAACAAACAGACCCTCATCCTAGGTAACTCCATTCCCTTGCTTTCATCTGGGCGAGATGTGGAGTTCTCGGCAGGGGCTGCCTTTTGGGGTTTCCTTGGGCAAGTCACCGCACCTCTTAGTTTTCCTCGTGGCAAATGGGGTTGGGGTGCAGGTCTGCTTGTGGAGGGGATGCGCGAGGCTGAATTCAGTCTCGCCTGTCAAGAACTTGTGAGCACCCCAGACATGGGAGGTGCTCAGGAAGTACAAAAGGAATGAAAACCAGTTCAGACTGCTTCAAGGATGCTTTGGAAGGGAGGCTATGGCTGCAGGAAGATCCCATGGCATTTCTGAATCCATTGTCAGGTGCTCTGCATGAAAAATCCTTGGGTAATGTTGGCTCTGAGGGACATTAATCTGTCGTGAGCTTTACCGTGCATATCTGTCTTGCTGGCTCAGTCAGCTGGTACCGTGCTTACTCTGCCCGTTATGGTACAGTCTGCCTGATCCCTCCTGAACTGGCTGCCTCCATAGAGGAGCCTGTGGTGGAAAACCTCTGAAAATGGATATGAAAAAATCTAGTAGGTTGGAAAAAAGCTAGGTGGGACTCCCAGCCTTCCCCCTACACAGACATACCATGTTAGCTGCCTGACTATGTAAAGCTGTAATGGAAGGATCCTTAATGTGAGTTGGGAACACCTGGAGTGCTCGATTCTGTTCAGGTCAGTCTGGGAAGGAAGGAACAGGCATGCCCTCTTCTGTCTCCTGTCTTCCTTCCCTGGTTTCCCGCACACAGCAGCAGTATCTCATAGGGTGCAGCAGTCAGAGCCTCTCTGTTACTTTGAAGTAGCCCTGAGGATGTCAACCTGCTGTTCGTGAGGTGCAAGGGGTGAGGTGTTTTGTCCAGCCAGAACAGAAGGGAAATGATCTCTTCCAAAGTCCTTTTTGCTGTGAACTGTCCATCACTGCTTTCTTATTGACTCCTTCCTCTTGCTCACAGCAAGGCCCTGCTTGGTACGCTTGGGAGTGCCAAATCGCTCCCCTGCCAAGCGGGGCTGCCTTCTCCCACCCTGCTCCCCTCCGAGTTGAGACTTGCAGTGATTTGGATGCCCTGCTTTCTTTCCCTTTCGTTCACATCTCGTACTTGCCCTCGTGCTGCTCTGTCACTGCTCCGGCCACTGTTGTAGGTCACCCTCCAAGTACCCCCAGCAGCACTAGTGCGGCTCCCGCCGTGCTCGGAGGGGTGTCCTTCGGGGCGGTCCCCTCTGGGCAGCGCCCAGCTGTCGTGTGACAGAGGCAGGAGAGCGGGTAGAGTTGCTGGGATGTGGATGTGTCTGTGTGCCGGCCGGGGTTGGGGCTGTGTGTGTTTGTAGTTCTTTGTTGGTTTTTAGTTTGCTTTCTGGTTTCTGTTTGTTTATTATTTTAATGCTTACATTTGTTTTGCAGCTACACAGTCTTGTGAAGAGAAGCTTCTTGCCTGGGACAGCCCAGGGCAGACATTGGAGTTAGAGCGTGCTCAGTCGGAGCCTTTGCTAACTCCAGTAGTTCCCTTTGTACTTAACCGCGCACCGTGTAAGTTAGCAGCTGGGTAGCGGTAGTGCAGTAGTGCAACCGATGCTAGCGACCGTGGGTGTAACGCTCCCCCTTCTCTCCACCTCCGTGCCCCTCCCGCTCCTCCGGCCGCCAAGGGACGGAGAGCTAACCGCTGACGGGAGCCGGTACCGGCGGCGGGCACCGGGGGGCGCCGCGGTGCCGCGGGGGTGAGCGCAGTTGCCGCGGGCCCCGCCGCCGGCCGCCCCCCGCGCCGGGGCGGAGAGCCCGCGCTGTAAGCTCTGCCCCGGCGATCAAACTGCCCTGGGCCCTGCGCGGGCAGGCTGCTGGCGCCGGCAGGCTGCTGGCGCCGGCTGCCCCCTGGGCTGCGCCGAACAGACAGCAGAATAGCCGTGAGCCACGCTTTTCGCCCCGTGCTGGTGCGTGCTTGCCTCCCTCTGTGCCTCTGCTGCGTAAAATAGGAAGCCCCGTGGATTCATCAGGAGTGGCAGGCGCGAATGCCTTCCCCCGTGACATCCCGCGGCTGTGTGTGCTTTGGAAAAATGGATCACCTCCCGTGTGCCGGTTGCAGCTCGGGACATGTAGTAAAAGCAAGAAGGCGGGCGCAGTCTGATGGAATGGGCTTGTGTTGGAGGACAGGGTCGATGCTGCTGCTTAGCGACACTCGGGAAAGGGGGTGCCCGTCTCCTGGAGATGAGTCAGCACGTGATGGCTGCGGTCTGCGCATTTCCTCGCTCGTCCCAAAGGGAGCCTTTCCCATGCACCCCATCTTCCGGGCATGGCACACGTTGCTGTGTTGGCCGCCTGGGAGTGGCATTCCAGCAAGTAGCCCTGCTTCATGCAGAAGCAATTCCAGATGCCTTGCTTGTAAGGACATTTTTCGCAATAGCCAGCCATAGGTTGGATCTATAAATCCATAGGTTGGATTTAAGCACCATCCTCCTAATGATAGGCCTCTGAGATGCCTCAGGTCAGGCTTCCAGAAGTGCTTATTTCTTTCAGGGCCCAACAGAGGAACAGCCAGGTGATCGGTTCCATTTCAGACACTCAGGTTTTAGATGCAGAAGGGCAGATAAATTCCACTTGTGGTGGTAGGAATTGTAAATTATTTGGTAACATTGACGACAGT
Source organism: Rhynochetos jubatus (assembly GCA_027574665.1). Taxonomy (NCBI): domain Eukaryota; kingdom Metazoa; phylum Chordata; class Aves; order Eurypygiformes; family Rhynochetidae; genus Rhynochetos; species Rhynochetos jubatus. The sequence goes on from CM050655.1 coordinate 17,635,499, forward strand.
GCTAGAGCACCTCCTGAATGCTTGCGTAATGTGCAGCGTATTCCACTTATAGGGAAAGCGTGGGGAAGGCTGAAAACGTGTGAGAGTGTGCCTATAGGCTCAGGCACACATATGGTGCACGTAGTCCTAGAACTGTGTTATTTAACAGAGCCGACCAAAACTTTGTGAGTGTTAAGAACTCTTGAGACCAGTGTGGGTGATGGAACACCTCAGAGGGGATGGAGGGCAATCGGCTGTGGGAAACCAAGGGGAGAGAGTGAGCAGTGCTGGCGAGAGAGGGGCCAAGTAACAGCAGACAGCTAGCCCCCGGCTTCATCTTGAAGCCCAGTGTGCTGGGTTGGGTTAATGGCAGTGCTGTCAGAGCGCTGAAAAGAACTGTGCCACAGGGCTTGGCAGAAGCTGACTGCCTGAGTATGTAGCCTTGGACCACTTCATCCAACCCATCCATCCTGCTGCGGTTGTCTTTCTGGCTTGCAGAAGTCATCCCTACATGTCCCAGTTGCTTGTTTGCAGCATTCATAATGGCTGAGGTGTTGGTGATGGCGATAGGCTAGTTGTTGGGAGACTTTTTTCAATTGGCTTGATGTGTGTGGTGGCTGTTTGTATATGACTACTGAGGTGAAGGTTTTCCACATCTTAAGCTGCCAGACAAGTGCTTCACGTTGTCAGGTTCACTGACATTCCTTGGTCAGACCCCCCAGAAGCACCTCAGGCTGTCACTCAGAAGACACCTCTGGTGCCTTAGACCTTTCTAGAAGAAAAAAAAAAATTTAATATGACATCTTCATTTCCTTTGTCCCTGCATCACGGGATCATCATTCCCCTTCCATACCACTGTTCCCCTAATCTCATGTGGATGGCTGTCTGTCATTACTGCATATCTCCAGAATGCAGGGAGCAGCATCCTATGAGACCTAGACTAATGGTGCTCCGCAAATTGCTTGTAGGAAGCACCCGCTAGCCCCGTGTTCCCACTGAGGTCCTACACGCAGCTGAACTGCTCTCTCTTCTTGTTCGCAGTGCGTAAGCAAGAGATCATTAAGATAACAGAGCAGCTGATAGAAGCCATCAACAATGGAGACTTTGAGGCATATACGTAAGTACAGATGTCTTCTGACAGGTGGTTTATCGGTGTGTGTGCAAGCGATGTTTTGGCTCCTGGGTAGGAGTTGTCATGCAGTCAGGGATGGTGAAAAGTTTTATGCTGATTAGCCTCCCTCAATTAGGAGTCGGGACACGGTAGAGCTCTCTAAATGAACGTCAGGTAGAAGTTGTTGGGTATCAAACAGCAACAGGAGCAACAAATGGAAAATGTGCTGGCTTTGTTGGAAAAGTAGGGAGGAGGGCAGTGAGATGGGAAGAAGGAGAATGAAAGAAAAGGCAGAAAAACAGAGGCTTGTCTTGAGCGAAATGCCAACTAGCACCAACTCCCGTGTTGTTGCAGTAGGACTGAGTCCTCCAGGAATTTACTCCTTGGAGAAGGGAAACAGTTAGGTGGGCACAAGGTGTGAGTTAAGTGCCGTATCAGCGCTTCATTGTGTAAATAGCCCTTGGGCTCAAATGCAGACTGTAAGCCTGTGGTGCTTTTCTTTGCAGAAAAATCTGTGATCCTGGCTTGACCTCATTTGAACCCGAGGCACTGGGGAACCTGGTTGAAGGAATGGATTTCCATAAATTTTACTTTGAGAACTGTGAGTGGGTAGATTTGGTAACACCAACAGCTTTCTCTCTGATCTTCATTTATGCCACATTTTGGGGGGAAAATTGCCCTTGTTTCTACTGGTTATCAGAACCAGCAAGAACTTGATCGTGCGTGGGTTCTGATGCATTTCTAAGAGCCAGCATGCTTTCTCTCAAAAGCCATTCTCAGCAGCAGCGTCAATTCCAGCCCCCAGATCCCTACACTACAGGCACACAGTTTGCCTGGTGCAAATATTTTCTAAGCATGGACTGCGGGAGCTTTAAAAGTTGGAGGCACCGGACTTCCTCCTGACATGGAAATGGAAAAAATGAGCATATTTGGATGGAAACAACATGTACGTTTGGGGTAGACATACTGAATGGTCAGACATAAAGATAGTCACGCACAAATCAGTCACGCCTTTGCCTTGTGTTTTTCACTGGACAGTTTCATATCTCTAACACCTAATGAACCCGTTATGTGGATACAAGGGTCACCTTGTCAGCCTGGGGCAGGAAAAAGAGTTGGGAGAAATGCTATCATTTATACTAGTGGATTTGCCTCCCTTCCTGGATGTCTCCACAGGATGAGATAATTGAAATTTAAATCCTGAGCTGTCCAGCTTGTTTTATTTTGGGGGTTAGGTCAAGGTCCTTAGTTTAGGCAAATCCTACTGCTCTAAGTACGCACTCTCTTAAAAGCCGGTTCTGGGGTGATTTTTACGCTTCTCTGAGGCTTGTTCATATTTAATGCAGGTCTAGGTTAAAGGTATCCTGATTATTGAGTCCTTTGCAACAATATTCTGTAATTAAAAGATCTTTTCCTGTAACTGAAGAAACAGCACTGATGTTGAAAGAGTGGTGACTGTGCTTTGCAGAAGAAGCGGGAGCAAAGTGGCCAGGGGATTCTAGGAGGTAGTAAGTGTGCAATTCCTAAAGAGAAGAACAGGTGATAGGGGAAAGAATTGCTTGGATTTTGCCTGGAAAATTGCGGGAGCAATTTTTGTTGTATCCCAGAATCCAGTGGAAGGTGAGTAGAATACAAAAGAGGCTGAAGGATGGCAGGGGGCTGTTCCTTCCTAGCAGTAAAATGAAGCTGATGGTTTTGCATGTTCTGCCAGTACTGTCGAAGAACAGCAAGCCAATACACACCACCATCCTGAACCCCCACGTCCACGTCATTGGTGAAGATGCTGCCTGCATCGCGTACATCCGCCTGACACAGTACATCGATGGCCAAGGCCGGCCCCGCACCACGCAGTCTGAAGAGACCCGTGTCTGGCACCGCCGAGATGGCAAGTGGCTGAATGTCCACTACCACTGCTCTGGAGCTCCTGCAGCACCTCTCCAGTGAGGATCAAATACGGGTATGGACAGTCGGGGGTGGAGTATGTCATACACACAGCTAAGGCTGCTCTGTGTGGGAATTCAGGTTTCAAGGCTGTTTAGCTGGCTGGGGAGAGAACCATTTTTGGATGAGTGTAGGCTAAAAACTTCTGCTGATCAGTTGGTGTTCCTTCCTCTAAGCCCCGTCCTCTGGACTCGACAGGATCATCTGCCACTCCTGACAAACGGGAGTCACGTACCAGGCGGTTGTTCCTGAGCATAGCTACCGGCGTAGCAGCAGTCTTTCCTCCCAGGTACTCAGCTCTGCGCTCAGACAGAGTGCTAATGCCGAGCAGAGAGGAGGAGTATCTCATGCTGTGCACAGGTTTGCTGTTGCCCAGCTTTCAGGGATCCACCTTTACGTGCCGGGGGTGATTTCAGGTAACTTTTTTGATGAGAAAGTCATATTGGAGAGAGGATACTGTAACATCTATACAGAACAATTTCTGTGCCATCAGGGTAAAGATTTATTCATATACAATTTACTACCAATTTTCTGATTAGCAGAAGCTATTAGTATACAATGAAAACTCATAGGGAAGAGAAACCTAAACAAATAATAACACAAGATTTAAAGTATCCCCCAATTAGCTTGCCACAACTCAGCACTGGAGAAAAATTTGAGTATCAAATTTGACACGAAGAAATGATTGTTGCTTGCTTCTCAAGGGCAGCAGATCCATTTATTTCTGCAGCATTTAGACATTCTTGCTTACTGCCTTACTGGTTTCTTTCAGATAGTTGTACAAAGTCTTTCTGCCTCCTTTGCTGAAGTATATGTCAGATTAATTTTAAAAGATCTAAGTTTCTTAATCTTGAAACCTTTTTACTAGGGATTTTTCTGTTGAAGAGCAAGCAAAAAAAACATCTGCACCTGGGAGACAAGCTTTTTTAATATGGTCATTTGAGGATGAACCACTCAAGTATAGTTGCTACTTGAGTCCTAGTCTTGTGTGCTACTTGAGGCCAAGCCAAGAGCAGTTTTTTCTTCTTCCGTGTGATGAGGGATTCAACCCTATTGAAGGCCATGGAAAGGAATGTGAACCATCACAAGCAAACTGCAGAGGTCACAGATGGAATTTGAAAAGCAAAAGCCAGTTGAGGGCACCAGAAGCAGGGAAGCTTCCAAGAGAGCTGGACAATCAGCTGAATTTCCAGGGAGTAAGGCAGTGAGAAGAATAAAGCCTTTGCAGGGAAACAAAAAGTAGCTTACTTGCATCAGTTTTCATCACAGAGATGCTGAGAGAGACTTCTGTTCTGGATTTAGTCCAAAAAGGTGCAGAAGCAATTGTGAAGTCAGAGATCGGTAGGGCTCAGCCGCTATGCTAGGAGTTCTGAGGAAGCTTAGGAGTGGATAGTCGTAGCTGCTACAGAAGAGGTACATTTCCTTGACTTGGCTGCTGAAACGTTCCACCTCCTCCAAAAGTATGTGCTGGAGGGTTTGTGAAAACTGCAGAGCAGAAACCATTTCCAAACCACAAAATGTTGGTTAAAACAATATTTTAAAAAACCCTACAAACTACCTTGGAGTTGAAATATTTGCATACATTTTTGGGTTCTGAAGGAGGTGTAATTACGAGTGGGGTCAGTGTGGGCAGCCCCCTCCTGAACACTGAATCATTTTGGAGCAGCATTGGCCCGTGTGCAGTGAAGGGTAAGGATGAAATAATGAGGTGAATAAGAATTCTTAAATAGAAATCAGTGGTTTGTTCTCACCTGGCGGGCAGAGTTCAGTTTGGGGTAAGTCATCTTAATAGGAAACTGCAGGCGTAAAAGAGGTTAGAGGTTCATCAGAGGACTTTGGTGTAAGGAGAGAGTAGGAACCAAGAAGGGAGAGGACTAATAAGAGAGTTTGCGACAAAGGTTTGTAAACGAAGAAGTAGTAGAAGGAAGATTTTTGGCTATGCTTTCATGGCAGGACGATGCTAAACAAACATGAAAAACCCAAACTCAGAACTGATCAAGATAAATCCAGTAATTTGACACAAGATAGCCAGGAGGAGCCTTTGCTAAAAGCAGTCACTAAGGCTACAACTTTGCAAAGCTGCAGAAAAGCTTGTGCATTGGTTTAAGTATTAAGAACATTCAGAGACAAAAATACTGAAGAAGTGGAAAAAAAAAAAAAAGAATGATCTTTCAGTTCAAGGCTAAAGTGAATGGGAAGTGAGGCAGAAACCATTCCTTAGGACCAGAGCCTTTGGTCACCCCTTGGGAAACTTCAACTTGTGGGCTGTCACTGTCAGTGGGCCCAGGTCCGCCCCAACTGAGCAAGCTGCTGGTTTTCATTGGCACGCTCAGTCACCTGGAAGGGTGGGTGTGTGCCTCTGATCTGCAGGGCTCTCCTCACCAGTCCCAGTCTGTGTTGTGTTAGAAGGGTTTCTGCCTGCACCAAATCATTAGCCTGTAGAAAATGTGTTTTATTACCTTGTGTACAGCTAATGTTTGGCTTTATTTCCTTCCATCTTCCGTCCTGTTCTCCCCTCCTTTCTGGGTGGACACTACCTCTTCCTGACTGCAGCAACTTGTGGAGATACTCAGCTGGAGGGCAATATCTTCTTAGCAAGCAGCTCTGGAGTGCCTGAGTGACAGCAACGGTCATGTCTGTTTTGACGTTAAAAAAAATAAATACAAATTACAAACAGGCAGCAGCCAAATGCACGAAACCCTGCATGCATCTGATGCTCCGGGCGCTGCCTTTCTGTTGTTTTCCATGGATCCATCGTGTCTGTTTCTGCTGTACGAAGGTGTTTTTAAATCTAAAAAAAAAAAAAAAAGACATATTGTTTGTATAAAATAATAAAAACCAGGAATAATGCTAAATAAATGACACATTATCCAACGTGCCCCCTCCCCCAGGGCTAAGAAAATGGCAGCAGCTGGAACATCTTTCAGAAATGAAGTGAGGGGGGAAGCAAAAGTGAAGGAGAGAGAAAGAGAGAGGGAGAGCAAAAAAGGAGGCGGCTTGGGCAGCGGATGGCTGAACTGTGCTCCGCAAAGCCATGGTGGAAGTTAACATCACATTCAGGCTGTGCTGCGACTTCAGGCCGTGAGAGGTGGCGAGGAGACCCCAGAGGAGCCAGTGTGAAGACTGGGGGGTTCGAGAGAGGAGGCGTTCCTCTTCCTGTTGCCTGGCAGACTGACTTCAGCCTGTTTCTTCTTCGATTTCTGCGCAGCAAGAACGCTATGGAAAGCTGGTTGCTCAGCTGCTGGATCCCAAAACAGACTTTTTTTTTTCTTAAAGAAAAAAATCCATAATGGGATGTTGATTTAAACCTAAAGGTGGGAGTAGGGATTAACAAATGTGTTTAAGTGAATATAACTTAAGTAGAAGCTTGCTCTTCAGAGATACTGGTTTTAGAAACAGCCACTACCTGGCCAAACATGCAGGTTTGAAGCCAGCTTATTTAATTTAACAAAACAAAAGAAAAAAATGATTGCATTAAGAGCAGATGTTAGAGGAAGAGGGTACATGATGGGATTTTTTTTTTTTTTCCTTTCTAGTAGCATAGTTGGGATCCACAGTGCTGCAGAACACGTGTTCCTTAGGAAGCAGACAAAAAACTTAGTGTTACGTTCTTCATGAAAACTTGCACATACACTCCTATATGAGGCATAAATAGCGTGTGTTTTTATACTGAAATATATGCACCCATAGAATTAAAGGGGTTCCTGGCCTCCCGTTTGATTTGTTTGGTCTCCGAGTAACACCGCAGTGGGAGCCAGCAGCCCCAGCCAGGTGCTTCTTCCCACCACTAAACCATCTGATGTTTGTAAGTGTCATGTTTCCTAGTGTTTATTTGGGTAATTTTTCTATTTTTTACAGTGATGTTGTAACACAGAAAACTATCAGATCAGAACCTCAGAAACCATAGCCAAAGGACTCCAGGCCACCTCCCTGCGTTGCCTCTGGGCGTTAGAGTGTACCTCACGAAGCAGAGGGGAAGGGGAATTAGCACATGTGATCTGATGTTTGTCCTTTGGGCCAATTCATCTTTTCTTTGCTGCAAAAGGAGTCCATGTCCTTATTCATCGGGTGGGGAACGTGGAAGGGTTATGTTGACCTTACCAAGGAGGGAGCCTAGCCCCAAGAAGAAAATGACCTTTCTGGCAGACCTGACAGGATTTGCCTTGACCAAGGGAAGGCGTCGCTTGCAGAGGTTGGGATGAACTTATACCTGAGTTGCTGTGTACCCCTCATCGTTTTTCGGATCTTTTGAGGGAGTTCGAGTGATTGCATTGACAGCATGCTAAGTGTGAGGCAGCCTTTTTACAGACTAAGCAAATTTGGAATGTTAATCCTTATTTAACAGACCCGCAGAAAATAAAAGCTGTTGCACAAAGTGGAGCTGTCGCTTTGCAACAGAGAGCGCTCTGCTCCCTTCGTTAGAGAGGTGCTACCCCACACCAGGATGAGATCAGCTAGCCCCTGATGGAGGAGAAGACTATCCACGCTTCCCAGGTTTGTCTGAGCAAATACCCTTTTCTTCCTCCCTCTACCACCCCAGGGAGGAGTGTGGGGATTGAACCCATGGGAGGGCAAACACTAGATTTTATTATTTGGAAACATTTTTAAGACAGTACAAAACCAGTGAGTGAAGTGGAAAAGTGGTACATCAAGGCCTTGGTATTTTTTTTTTTTAAAGTCACGAAGAGCAAACAGGAGATTACAATTATGCCATTTAAAAAGGATAAATGCAAAACACGATGCATGCCTTCTTTAGGTCTGATCTTCCTTGTCTCTTTACCTGATGATTATTAATTAAAAAGAAAACCCTCTGTATTAATTATCTGCATCTTTCAGAGGAAATTTTAAAAGAACAGAACTGTTGGGGGGTTTTTTGTTTGTTTTGCACAGTCTTGGAGACAAACTCTTTTGGGTTTTTTGTTTGTTTTGTTTCCTTTTAAGTTAATGAGAACCTTAGCTTGGTATGGCCATTATCAAACACAGCTGTACACCTTTAGCATTCTTAATGTTCTCTTATGGGGCTAATATAAGCATCTATATAATATATATTATAAATATCACATTTTAAACAGGAAATGGAAGGCATTTGATGCAGAATTTTTGCATGATATAGAAATAATTAAAGTTAGCTAGTGTTTGTTTGTTTGGTCTGAATGTTGGTAGAACCTTCATAGCTTTGTTACAATGAAACCTTGAACTGAAGATATTTAATAAAATAACATTTAAACAGTGCAAAATCTTGAGTGTCACGTTTCTCTCTTAAACCACGGGACAGCGTGGCCTTGCGGCAGCGGAGCCATGTCGGGCCTGGCACGGTCGCTGCTGCGGTTGCGCTGGGGATGAGCACCTCGGTTGGGCCCTGGCTGCAGCCAGACTGGAGGGGGTGCCTTGTGCCCCCCGTTTGGCAGGCTTGGCCTGCCTGCTGCTCCCCTGCACTCCTCTCAGGTGCATCTGCGGATGGGAGGGGGTGGCTTTGCCTTAGCACCGAGTTATCACCGGTGTGCTTAATCCCCTTTAACTGCAGCAATTACCTCGTAAATAGGTGTCAGTTGCTGCTGCTTAAAGGGGTGATTGCTTTTGCTGCCTGATGAAACAGGAGGAAAATTGTCCTTAGTGTTTAAAAGGAGAAGGTAAGAGTTTTACAGCCCACTTCCCTGGCCTGGAGACAATCTGTGCATTGCTGGGAGAGATAGCTCCTGCTATCACACGGGCAAAGTGAGGCCCTGCTATCCTTGCTGACATCCGAGGCAGCGTCATTCATCAGGTAAGGGCTCTCCTGAAGCAGTTAATCTTACCTTGGTGATCTTGGAAGAAATGTTGCAGTGTGATCCCACGTGCGTTAGGAAGATGCTCGTAAAGTTAGCAATGATTTCCTATGTTCTTGGTGGCTCTTTTAACCAGCAGAAGAGTAATTTAAACAGGTAACTGAAGGCAGCATAGTCAGACTAATGCTTATGTCAAGAATAGTTGTGTAGCACATATATGGGGCCTTTCAGGGTTCCTGTGTATGTGTGTGATTTAAATCCATTTTAAAAAGGTGATGGTGTTCTGTTAAGCTGAACGCTATGTGCCCTTACCGCTCCTAAGTGCCTGTGAGTTAGCCTCAGGCATGGGTGCTGAAAAGTGGGGTAGAATCAGCTCCAGAAAGGGTTCTGGTCTTATGTTTTCTTATGGTTTAGGTGACAGCAGGGATTGGGAGTGGTACTTACCTGCAGTGGGATAGCTCCAGCACTGAGCTATCAAGCAGTGATACTCCCAGAAACTTAGGTTCCAGTATGCCATATCAGGTTAAAATCCGCTCATGCTGTTGGGTGGTGTGTTGCCCCCTTCCTACCTAGAAGCGCCTGAGCATGGTTTTCCAGGTTCCCTCCCTCCCAATACATGCACATGCGTGCTTGCACACCTAGGGTGATAACTCCGTGGGACACCTGTGACTGATGGCAGCTTTTACTTGTGCCCAAATCAGGCTTCCCTTTAAGCTAGGACTGGTCTCTTACTGGGCTGGCGGCACGAAGCCAGGCAGAATGCTCTGATGCTACAGTATCTAGGAGATGTGGGGGGAAGCATCAGCTGACCTAGACCTCGGGTGTCCATATCCTTTCCATTTCATTCCGAAAACTGTTACCTTGTGCTTGCTGGTAAGCCATAACGTAGGCAAACGGACAGAGCGCTTGGCTAGCGAGGGGAGACTGTGGCGTGTTTCTGGGTTTGCTGTGGCTCTGCACGGTGACTGCAGACGAGCCACTCGTGTGCTCTGTGCCTCAGCTTTCCCAGTTGTCCCTGCAGATCATGAGACTGACCTCTGTAGAACCTGCTGGAAGAGATGGATGAACAGTGATGCAGAGCAGCTGGGTGGTATTGCTGTGACACATCACAGGTGGCTGGTTTTCCCTGAGAGTTCAAAAGGTTTGGGACTGCAGGCTCATGCACCTGGAATGCTTATTTATTTGGGTTTGGTTATAAATTTGTTTTAGAGTTGGGAAAGGTGGTCCTTGGGGGCACTTAAAGTGGCTTGAGTGGAGGGTTATGAATTTTCCCCTTGAGACCCTTAATGCATGAGAAATCCTCACCTGCAGGAGCGCCCTGCCTGCCAGTCAGGAATAGGAATTCACTGGTCCGTGTGTAGTCTTACAAAGAATTTAAAGCAAGCAGTTTCTTTTGTATTTAACAAGTATTAGGAAACAAAAATGCATACACTTGTGGTTTTTAAGACAACCTGGCCACAGTGAAAGGGTGTAAGTAATTAAGTCAATAAAACCTCCGTCTGAAAGTTCCTTTTGCCACAGTGGGGTCCTCTAAAGCACAGGTGGATGGGGTGAGAGGGAAAGGTGGTGGTCCCTAATCCCTGACAATCTGCATAATTTTACCCACCATAATTATCTGTGAATGGATGGGCGGGGTGGCATTTATTCAGAGAAAACCTTTTCATTAATGCATCCATCGTATGGCTGTCTATTGGCAGGGCTGGGGTTTGGCCAGTTCTTGTTGAGATGAAATACTCTCTCCTCATGATTTATTTCTCCTTCGTGTTTCTGTGGAAAAGCGTGTGTTCCTACCAGCGAAAGACAGCCTGCACAAATGGCATCAAGGCTGTGCTTCAGGGGCCTTGTTTACCTTGGAACATCCTATAGGCCGTATCAGTAGTTGTAGCAGTGCTACTGCTGCGTGTTCCTGTTCCAGAAAGCAATTGTTTGTTTCTTACTGCATGTATAGAAGTTCAAAATAAACTGAAAAAAAAAAACCCTTATACAAGAAGGATATATTCTACTTGTGTTGTTTGAAATTCATTGCTTTGGATTTGTTGTATTTTTCTTGTATAGAAAAGGCCTATATTTGAGATAAATTGTCTTCAATGTTTTTAAGATTTGTAAACAGATTTCAGGCATGTTCATCCCAAAACTGTATTAATACTGAAATTATTTTAAATACCATAACTCAGCAAACTTGAACATCTTCTAATCTGTTACAGTATCAGCAAAAATCTTCCATGCCTATAAGAAATACTTCATTGAGCTTCCACAGAAACAGTCACACGTTTAATCTTTGACATATGAGCTAGCTAGAAGGATGATGACAGAGGGATTGAGAGTGGCTGTGTGGTGAAACAAGAAGGTGGGCAGGTGAGCTCTGCTCTGGGCGTTGGAGGAAGGAGGAGGATTTGGGAGAGATGAGGCATATTATGGGGCAGGTTCTTCCGCTGCAGATTTAAATGGGCTTGTAAACTGATATTGTTGCCCCAGTATAGTGTACTCCAGAGTACAATCCTGGCAGTGACTCCCTTCCCTCAGTGTAACAGAGGTTGGTTGGACTGTGGGAGAGAGGGGCACTCCCAGAACACTGTTTTTACAGCAGAGTATCAAGCTGTGGTTTGACGCGGTCAATCTGCCGCAGATTCCCTCTGTTGGCTCAGATTCGCTCAGCTGCATTGGGAAGCGCGGGGTCTGTGGTAGATGGGGTACCACCTGCTGCTGCCCCGCTAGCCTTGGGATGGCTGCAGGCCGGGGAACGAGCTGTTATTTGATGCAAGCCCTGTGGCACGTGTTGGGGTTAACCCAGCGTGTTCGGATTTGCACGGCTGGGTGTGTCGGGGGTGCGCGGACCCACCGCAATGGGACCGCGGCCTCAGTGCGGGTGGTGGAGCCGCTGCCTGGTGGGGCTCTGCTGAGGTGCTGTTGGCCAGAAGCTGAAGAGGCTTTTGAAGTGCACCGAGATGGGCTGCTCTGGGTTTGCCTGCTGTGCTCTGGGCATTTGATCCGCCTGGCTCTGGCTGAACAGGCCTGCTGAGGCGCGGTCGGTGCTTCAGGTCCAAACTCATTACTGCAGAGGAAAAGCACCCTGTATGAATGGGAAAAGCCGTGGCTTTCAAGCTTTTTTCCCACTTTTCAATAGCGAAACGGGCCTGTATACAGCAAAGGTGCGCCCTGTGTTGCTTGTCTGAGGGAGCGACCCGCAGAGCCCGGGCGATTCTGACCGAGGGCCGGGACGCGACGCCTCCTGCAGCCCCTGAGCATCTGCTGTCCCTTCGCTCGCTCCCCTTCCGCTGCTTTGGCCTGCTCCCGGTGCCCCCCGCGCTAACCCTTCCCTCAGCCGCAGCGCACGGGGTGCCCCTGCCCCGGCTGCCCGGGCGGCAGCACGGCCGAGCCGCTGTCCGGCCCCCGGCCTGAGGCGGCGGGCGCGCGGGCGGGGCCTCCCGCCCCTCCCCCGCGGAAGATGGCGGCGGAGCGGCGCGGCGGCGGCTCCCCCAGCGGCCGGAGGGACGCCCAGCGGCCGGGAGCCGGCGGGCCGCGGCCGGCCTGAGAGCTCGCCGCGGCGGCGGGGGACGCCCGCCCGCTCGCCCGCCCTCCGGGAGCCGTGCCCTGCCCGCGCCAGCCCGCCCGGCGGGGCCTCTCTGCGCCAGGTGAGGGGGCGGCGGGGTGGCGGCGGCCCGGCCCGGCGCGGGGGGCGGAGGGGGAGAGCGAGCGGCGCCGGCGGGGCCGGGGGAAGTTGCGTGCCGGCCGGGGGACGGCGGCGGCGGCCGGAGGTGTGGGGGGGGTCCGCGGGAGGACAGCGGCTGCGGCCGCCGCCGGAGGGGCCCGGCTGGGGCGGGCGGCGGGAGAGCGCAGCCCCCCGCCCCGGAGGCGCGGCGCCGCTCGCCCCGCAGCCACCTGTGCGGCCGGGGGGGACCCGGCGGCGCCCGGGGCCGGCGGTTCACGGCCCTGCCCGGCGGCTCTTCGTGGGCGCCGAGCCGGCGGCACGCGGTCCGGAGCGGCAGCTCTTTCCCTGCGGCAGCGGCCGTGGCTCCCGCCGCTCGCAGCCCGCTGCTCCCTGTGCCGGCGCTGCGCTCCCGGCCTCGGCTCCGGCTTTGTTCCCCGCGCGCCCTTGCGGGGCGAGCGGCTGGGTCCGGGCAGCGCGCACGGGGCGAAGGATGCTCCCGGCCCCCTCGCACGGCCGCGGCTGGGCCGCGCCTGCTGCGCACCTGGGGCGGCCGTGGAGGCCAGCGGGCGGGTACGGCCGTGGTAGCGAGGAGGCGCAAGGAAAATGGTGTGAGGTGGGAAAAGCTGATGGAACACGAGGAGTCGCTCCCATAGTATGTCCTATTCTCTGGCCGTTAAAACGTATTTGCAGCGATCAAATGATAAATAAAGTGGGAGACACCCCTGTTTGCTTGTGCAAGAGTGAATGAATTCTGTGTTGCCCGAATTAGAAGTGGGTAAATGTCGTATATCTGAATTTAACCACAAGTTACGCTACTCCACACTGGGGTTCTTTGTGACCAATCCTGCCAAAGAAATACTCAGAGTTGTTAATCGTACGTGCGTTTCTCCTGAGGAAATGTAACCTTGCCCTTTGTGGCAAAGAGGTAAACTCGAAACTTCTGATGGCTGCTTCAGGTTTTGTGCAGTCAATTATCTCTGCTAATTGGGCTGGGAAATTTTGGGCGCTGGAAGAATCTAGGTAGTGCGGTACAGTGGGACACCTTGTGTACAAATACACCCTGAGAGCCGTAAATGATGGCAGGCTGAGCATCAGCCCCAGGAGTTTGTCGGGCTGGGTGCCCACGCATGCCCACGTGAGCTGGCTCTGCACCCGCGCCAGTACGAGGTCCCGGAGCCAAGGCCTGTAGGACGGCTGCACAGACACCCGAGGTGCTCCGTCTGCTGTGGGGCTGGGGGGGGGTTTCTGCACTGGGCTCCTCAGTGCGGCTCTTTTCGCGGCACTGAAATTATCAATGCAACTCCTGGCAGATGGGATTTAGAAAGGCTTTTTAGTTTGTATTTCAAGCCACGCAAAAATGATTGCGCTGTTAAGAGCTAGGCTCTTCCAAAAGCAGTCCAACGCCACTAGACCAGATCTGAGCCAGTGGAAAAAACTCTGTGCTCAAATCTGGCAACCAGCAAAAAACGTTCTACAACTTTTCCACTGTCAGCAGCTGTGAGCATATACGTATCTCTTAGGGTTATTGTCTTGTACTCGTGTTGCTTGCTTCTTAAAATTTTCTTCCTCATCCCAAATTCCTCATTTTTTTTTTTCCTTCCCTTTTAGTTATTGCTCTTCCTTAAGTCCACGATAGTATTTTCCTTGTTACTGCTTCTCGAACACGATTTCCTAATGTGTTATCTTGTGATGTGGGGGGCGGGGTTTCAGCACTCCTAAAGCTGCTTTTTTGAATGCATATATGATTTTGAGCTAGGAAGCACTGGAAATTTCAAAAAGCAGCAAAAATGAGCTGCAGAGCAAGGACACGCAGCAGTAGTATGTCCACGTGCAAGTTTTCACTCGGCTCACAGAAATGACTAGCTCTTGTGTATGGGTTCTCAGAGCTGGTGGCAGGGTAGGGATCAGAGGGCCAATCCTGCCCTCTGCTATTGCTGCCTGTGAGATGAGTTCCAGGGTATCTGGCAGCAAAATGGGAATTGTGATAGAGAAAAAAATTGAGAATCAGTGTTTTGAGGTGTGTTTACTGGGGCACGAGCGTGTGCGCTGCCAAGCCGCGTTTTTCAGCGTGGTGCTGTCTGCTGCGTGGTTTGTCTGTAAGGCTTGGTTTGCTGTTGGCAGGCCTAACCTTCAGTCTGATCTGCATCAGAATTCACGTAGGTGACCTGGTAAAAAGCCCTGAGCCTAGTTTTGCATTAGCATATGTAATTCCATGATTCCTTATAAAAAAGGGGGTGGGGGGAAGGGAGTACCCAAATGCAGATGAAGCCTGTCCTGAACCACAGCCTATCTCCTCATCTCTGAGCCTGGTTTCAGAGGTTTCAATGCCTATCTCAGATCTCTCTGTGGTATATCTGGAATAAGCGGTGATGCTCTGAGCAGAGCTGCGTAGATAAGATAATCCGTTTCATTTTAATTGGCAGAGTTGTTTACACATGATCTCTTGCTCATTTTCCTCTTTTAAAGGAAAGCGTATCCATCCCTGATTACAGCTCAGGTCAAAATCCCTCAGCACTTGTAGCAAATCTCTTTTAATTGGTCTCATTTAGCTCTTGTAAGGTTGTGTTTTAATTCTTTCTCTTCCGAATCCTTTTCCCTAGTCTGTAATGTAATTTATTACAGGATATTTTATAGACGAGGGAACAGCCTCTGGCTGTCAGCAACCTGTGCAGTGTATCAGATTTCCAGCTCAACAGGCAGCTGCGGTGGAGTTAGTGGGTGTCAGGCAGCGACGCTGCAGCAGTAACACCAGCACTCTGCCGTGGTGGCACCAGCACGAGTGCCGGGTCTGTCCCGGACTCTGGAAATAATTGGGGTGCACTCCCGTTCGCCGTCTCTGCTTCTCGAGCCTTTGTGTAGCCGTTGTTGGTGCGAGGCTCTTTGAGTTCAGTTTTTCCCTTTCTAGCTGTCTTTCCAGCCTCTGCGACTGAATGGAAGTACGTCTGAGTTGCTGTGTTGCCCGATGCCAGGCTTTGAGCGGCGCAGGATTGGTAGGAGGCTGTTGCTGGGAGTGTATTTTTAGAAGACCCAGAGCAGCATTAGCTGTCTGTAGAATTCACCGTGACTTTCCTGAGCGCGGCTGCTTTGGCTAATTGAACTAAGGCAGAGGGGCGAAGCTCTCATTGCACCGTGCCTGCGCCGAGGCGCTTTGCCTCTGGCCTGTAATGGGCACGGCAGGTCTGCCGGCATGGCACGATGGTGCGGCTCACGCCTCGTCTCCGGGTGCTCTGACATCAGCTCTGCATGTCTCAAAGGCTGGGTGGTTGTATTTTTATCTGGTTTTTGAGCTGTGCCCCCTGCCCGTACGCTGGCGTTTTCCCACTGTGGCAGAACCAGAGGGGAATATGTGCCTCTGCTTCAGCCGCTGGAGTTCACGGCCCCGGCTGTGTGGTGAAGGTACAGGCAGACATTCTGCTTTGCTGATCCTGCTCTGGAGGCAGGAACCTCCAGCTGAGCTGCGGAGCGCAGTTATGTCTTAAATCGCCACTGTAAGATTTACTAGAGTGTACACATCAGAGCCCTAACTGTTCTTTCTGCACAGCAGTGTTTGAAGGTCTCGGGCCTCTGGCAATTGCTGTTTGGGGAGTGTTTTTCAATATAGACCCATATCCAGAAAGGAAATGATACAGATCACTAGGCTCAATCCATATGTGCCCTATTAAAAATGCAGTAGAAATCTCTAGGCACGAATGATGAATTAATCTTCTGCACCAGGAAGATACCCTCCATCACATTCTTGCCTGCTCTCATATTTTTAGTAAGCTAACTGATCTACCAGGGAGCGCGAGGGGTTTGATAAGATTGTAAAATGCAGTTTGGGCCTTCTCAAAATATTTGTGGCTTACGCTGGGCAGTGTCACAAGATCTGTTTTCACAGAAGAGGGAATTGGTGTTTGCCTGTTTCTTAAAGCTGCTCAGACTCTCCAAACAAGGAGAGGGATGGTCACAGTCTCTCCCTATATATAGACTCAGCCTGCTTTTGAAGTTGTTGGGTAAAATGGATAGTGCAAAATAAATAAGGACAGCTTCATGCAGCACTTGCCTATGTACTAACAACATCAAGATGATGTTGGCAAACACCTGTCTCTTCCAAGTGTTGTAAATGAAGCTGTTCGTGCTGCTGGGGTGGCAGACTTTGTGTATCAGCAGTGTTGGCAGTTGCTCTCAGGCTGAAGTGTTACCACCTTAACTTATCCTAAAATACTGCATGCTTTCTTTCCGTGAAGTGAATTTAATATTTGTCATTAAATACGAATTACAAAGTGAAGCATTAAAGCTAACAGTGATTAGATACCAATGATCCTATTTTTTTTTTCCCAGAATCAAAGGAGGGTGAAAAGGAGAGACGTGCTTTGTCCTCTGCTCAGTGTACAGGGCTTGTGCAGGTCCTGAGTCTGGTCTCCGTGTTCTCTGTGTGTGTCACACCACAGTTACCATCTTCAAATGCAACTGAGGGAGTGTGATATGGGGTTTTGGTGGGGTCTGAGTACAGCTGTACTGCACTAGCCTGCTCTGTTTTTTCCCTGTGCTGCAGTGCATTTTTCTGAATTCTTTTTTTCCCTTTGCAAGTGTCTGCATTAGTGGAAAATATTGCCTTGGGTATTCCTTGTACAGCAAGAGACAGCAGAGTCTGCTCTCTCCTCTGCTGTCTTCCCATCCCAGTACTGTAGCTCACATGAGAAGACAAGATCTCGCAGGTACCTCCTCAGGGAGGAAGGGTTTCCACAACTGGGGAGACATCAAACTGCATGTGTTAAATGACATGCCGACAAGTCATAGCCCTCTCTGGGGCTAGGGATCACTGCTGCTTTTATTTATTGATGTATGTTTTTCCTTTGTATTCAGCAGTTCCCTTGGGAGCTGGGTTGGCATAGCAGATGCAACAAGGAAGGAGGAAAGAGGGACAGCAAAATGACAATTTTATCCCTTCTTAATCTTTTTTTGCGGTTCTGGTCTGCCATCTGGTCAGTCTCTTTGAAAGCATACAACCCTAGCATCCTACCCTTTCTCCTCTGTTTATTTCTCCAGTCTCCTACATCCTTCGTTTCTGAATCAGAAACTCTCCAACAATCACAGAATGGTTTCGGTTGGAAGGGACCTTAAAGACCATCTAGTTCCAACCCCCTGCCATGGGCAGGGACACTCTCCACTAGACCAGGTTGCTCAAAGCCTCATCCATCCTGGCCTTGAACACTTCCAGGGATGGGGCATCCACAGCTTCTCTGGGCAACCTGTTCCAGTGCCTCACCACCCTCTCTGGGAAGAATTTTTTCCTGATATTTAATCTAAATCTCCTCGCTTTCAGTTTAAACCTGTTACCCATTGTCCTGTCACTACAGGACCTTGTAAAAAGTGCCCCCCCAGCATTCCTGTAGGACCCCTTCAGGTACTGGAAGGTGCTATAAGGGCTCCCTGTAGCCTTCTCCAGGCTGAACAAGCCCAACTCTCTCAGCCTGTCCCCATAGCAGAGGGGCTCCAGCCCTCAGAGCATCTTTGTGCCCGTGCTCTGGACTCACTCCAACCGGTTGATATCCTTATGCTGAGGACTCCAGAGCTGGAGTCATTACTCCAGGTGGGGTCTCACAAGAGCAGAGTAGAGGGGGAGAATCCCCTCCCTCGACCTGCTAGCCACACTTCTCTGGATACAGCCCAGGATACGGTTGGCTTTCTAGGCTGTGAGCACACTGCCGGCTCATGTCCAGCTTTTCATTCACCAGTACCCCCAAGTCCTTCTCCTCAGGGCTGCTCTCGATCCATTCTCTGTCCAGCCTGTCCTTGTGCTTGGGATTGCCCTGACCCATGTGCAGGACCTTGCACTTGGCCTTGTTTAACTCCATGAGGTTGGCTGTGGCCCACCTCTCCAGCCTGTCCTGGTCCCTCTGGATGGCATCCCTTCCCTCCAGTGTGTTGACTGCACCACACAGCTTGGTGTCATCGGCAAACTGGCTGGGGGTGCACTCGATCCCACCGTCTGTGTTACTGACAAAGATGTGAACAGTGCCATTCCCAATGCCGCTCGTCACTGGTCTCCCCTCAGACATGGAGCAGCTGACCACAGCTCTGAGTGCAGCCATCAAGCCAGTTTCTCGGTGGTCCATCCATCAAACCCATGCGTCTCCAATTTAGGGACCAGGATGTCATGTGGGATGGTATCAAACGCTTTGCACAAGTCCAGGTAGATGATGTCAGTTGTTCTTCCCTTTTCCACCAACACTGTAACCCGCCGTGGCGTTCCTCTGAGTGGTTCCTGTTGGGAGGCTCCCGTGTCAGGACCATTAGATTATGTGACAGAATACCTTGTTTTTCTTTGATCATGTTTAGTCTTAGGGTTCCAGATGATTCCATTAGCCTACATTTTATTGGTCTTTCAGCTTGTCTCTAATTAAATCTAATTTGCTTGGCAGTGCTTCTGAAGTAAAATCAGAGCTTGCATGTGGATTTTTAGAGCTCTTCAACATATTGTAACCCTTAAATTTTCAATCAGTTCGGTACAAGTTCCTCAAAGAAAACAGTGGGGTGACTGACCTTAGCTGTCATAGACTCCAAGTAGTAGAGATCAATTTAGAAACAAAGGGAAACTTGCGATGTGTTTCAGAAAGGTGAGAAGAACCCCAGAACACTCTATAAATGTGTGTTTTTGTTTTAAGAGCCTCTTACTGAATGGGTTTGCCTTAGCTCTCTAGCCCTACCTGATGCTTTAAGGTGCGTGGGAAATTTTATGTCAGAAAGGGCTCTTAAAGCAGTCAGTTTGGTCATCTCTTGAGTGAAAAGGGTTGGACTCATCTGACTACCCATGAAGACCTACAGCTCAAGTGTCCACATCTGAGCTAGGCATTATAAGTTCTCTTTACATTAAGGATACGTCAGGGTGCAGCTCATTTCACCCTAAAGCAGGTGTCTGCTTTTGGTGAGGTGAATCACAATCTGGAAGTTCTTTTTTGTCTTTCCACCGAATGTAATGAAAACTGAGGATGTTAGTCCAGGTGTAGAAAATGTTAGCGGGACAGATACGTGAACTTGCTCCTGATCCTGTACTGCTTTTGGTGTAGCAGTTTTAGTACCTGCACTGATAATTAGTTTATATCAATTTGTCTCTTCTGATCTTAGCTACCTGTACCATCTTTAGAGCACTTTTAGTCTGGGTTTTTTTTTAAGCTATTTTTTTAGTGCCACTCACACTTTATTCTGAAAGCTTGTGCAAATGCAGAATGTTCTGGCATGCTCTGCAGCTGTTGATTGCCTTTGCCCTTGCTTCTGTGGCTAACTTGTTCAGTGGCCAGGGTACCCCTGTAACTGGTAACTGGGACCTGGCCAGCCATGCCTGCCCCAGGGAAGTCAGACCAGGTCATGAGTAGGTCTTCATTCAATTCAAAACTTAACTGCTGAGATTATAGTTGGCTCTGCAAGCGAGCTGAATGTCAAAATGACAGGTAAGGGCCTAGGAAAGAGACAAGCTTCTCTCCTGCACAGTGTGGGTTTTGCACCGCTGGAAGTTTCAGCTCTGAATGAACGGTGAGGTCAGGCTTGGAGTGACCAGCGCAGTGGCACGTTGCATCTAGATCCCTGCTTGAGATGTGCAGTGTAATTTCACAGCAAGTTGGGTACCTCTCAATCAATATTTGATGGCCCAGGGTGAATGAGGAGTACGGTAAGACTGGGAACTCTGTGTAATCTAATTAAAGGCAGAAGTTAGTGGAGAAAAGGTTGGTGTCTTGGCTGACGCCTTAAAACGTCATCGTCTTCCATTTGTCATCCTCCGCGTCTTGTTTGTATTTCTCTTCTGGGCGTCACCTGTCTGTGGGTCTGTTTCAAGTGTAGAGATGTCTTTGAAGTGACATCGTTTGTCTCAGCTGCTGAGCTACACAACTGAAATCATGGGCACCTTACTGTTGGTCAGCTGCTTGGCCTCCCAGGTGCTGGGGGCCACGGAGGTATTAAAAAGAGCCGGCAGAAACTAGTGTAGGTACTGTATCGATGAGCACGGAGTGGCCCTGTGTGAGGACTGTTGCAGCTCCCTGTTTCATCAGCTGCGTGAATCCGCTTTCGGGAGAACGATGTGAGCTGTCACGATGTTGAATCTGTCTTTTCAGTGGGATAAAGTGGGATCCTGGCCCAGTCCGGCAGCCGCCAAGAGGCAGATTCATTTCAGCACCGAAGCCTGGCATAAATTGTTGGTCTCCATGTTTGATCTATTTTCCAGAACACCTCTGTAACATCAAGCTTCCCCTGCCTCCCCATTTGAGTCATAAATGATGTATTTTAATTTGTTACTTGTGGTTTTGTTGGGTTTTATTCATTTTTTAGATGTTCTTGATTCAGTCAGTGATACCCCAGCTCAAACTGCATGTGCTTTACTTGTGGCTGAGTCACAATCATCTTCCTTATAAGCAGTGATCTGTCACTGTCTCCTGATTTAGTTTTGTCTGCAGGCTTTTATCCATATCCTTCCTTTATGTTCCTGTTCCAGATCTGGCCGCTTGTATCAAAGCATGATGTGAATAACCCTGCTTCTCTGCATCCAGGCTTCCATGAAAACATGCTGTTATCATGCGTGAGTGCCTGTAGTTCTAAATAGACATGATACTAACCACGTAACCATGCGTGGAACAGGGTATGTTTCCACAGGCCAAGTCCACATAAACAGAGCTTTCGGCAGGAAAGCTTGCTTGGCTCAAAGAAAACATTGATGTTCGCCTTTCCCAGTAGTAGTTTTAAATACAAATTCCTCGTGAACCACACGTGACGGTACAGTGGCTGTGGTAGCAGGCAGAGCTTGGAAGTCCCTTTTGGTCTTGCATTGCGTATGTGGGCAGGTTAAGAACAAGTTAGTGTTCAGGGATTGTCATAATTGCAGGTGGTGTTGAGTATAATGTTTCTCTGAGGTTGTTACAGTTAATCCTTCTGCATGTCGTAGAGCTATTGTATAATTATCTTATTTATATGTCAGTCCTAGCTTCTTCCCATTGCTAAATGGGAACAGGGTGAAGATGCCCTTTGAATATACTCCTTTTGGCTTGCATTTAAGCTACCACTCAGGAAAGCAATCCAATCCTACACTGACCCTTCTCAGTACTGACACAGCCATTCAGCAAGCAGGATCAGGAAACTGATGTGGAAATGAAAATACACAGAACAAAACAAGCCTCCTTTATTGAGGTGTTATCGTTCTACAGGAGAGGAAAAGTTACTTTTCAGTTGATCAGGAAGAAACCCAGTCAGGCTCAAATACTTTTGTATTCGTGTACCACAGAGTGCCTTGGGGATAGGATGAGTTGATGAGGTGCCAGGTCTGCTCTCTGGAGAGAAGGAGAGGTGTGACCCTCTAAGTACAGCTTTACATGGTGTGAGGAGGAGTCTTAAGGTACTTCTCTTTGCATCAGTCCTGCAAAATATTTAAATGTCAAATTTATCTGGGTTAGACTTAACTAGCAGTGGTCATGACAAACTCCAAAAGGGTGTTGGAAACAGGCAGCGCAAGAGGCAAGCTGCCTGCCCCGCAGACTGAAGGCCAGAAACTGCAGCCCTTCCCTGCTGCCTGTTCTTTTCCACTTTTAATTTTACCCTCGATTAATTTTTATATTGGTGATTTCTTCTGAGGGGAAAGATTGAAGAAATCACAGCGATAGTCATTTCCAAAGGAGGCGTGTCCAGAGGGGGAGGAAAGCAGTCATTTTGATCAAGGTATGGACCAGACCTGGGATCGCAGGTTCTGCACTGTATTTTTCTGCGTCCTGCTCCAAGACCTGCCAGCTTCTCTGATGAGCAGTGCTGCATTTTGTTTATGTTCCTGTGCAATTTACCGGAAAGACAGAAGGATGTTGGAAAACTAGTTATGTTTCTATAAAATTGTTCTTGGTTTTGGTTTTTTCCATACCTTGATTAAAAAATAAGATGTTTCTGAGTTTTCCTCAGCATCTTTTCCTAGCACCCTGCCACTAACAGTCTGACCCATGATGCTGTCTGGACAGACCTTTGGGACTGAAATTATTGTGAGTGCTCGGGCCTCTTCCCCTTCCTGCAATTACATCTTCCTGAAATGCATCCTGTGCAAGGGTGAAGATCAGTGGGAGGCAATGCTGAAAGGCAAAGCAGAAGGCTGTTCTGGAAGTTAACGTCTGTAAACCGTTTGGGCTTAAAGTCTATATTGAGTAGTTTTAAAAATGGGCAAACTTTAATAAATAAGTAACTAAAGACAGGCAAACACCCCTTCATACAGATGTAGGGCATAAATCGCAAATGCAGTATTCTGGTTTTCCCCGTCATTAGGCTTCATCTGGACTAAGCATTAGGTAGGGATGCAGCCCTTTGTCACTGGTGGTGTGCAGCCACTGCTACTGGCTCTGTGTTGGGATATCTGTAACTCTTCCTGGGGCTATATGGAGTTCCTTTGCAGTCATGACCTTTTCCCATAGCTGTCTTCCACTGTAGCTGTGAAACTGCTGACAGAGCTGGGGGAGTGGTTGCAAGGCTGGTGAGCACACATGCCAGGACTTTGTGGTGGCCAGAATAAAATGAGGGAACTCTCAGCCGAATTGAATGGGAATGACCTTGTGTGGACAGGCATGAGGATATAATCTAAAACTCAAATCTTAAATTTGGATTTCCTACAATGAATTATCTTTAGGCAATATTTTTTAGGAAAATCTTGCCATCAATCTTGATTCCAACTATCTTGAAGGAAAAGAAAAGAGAAGCAGAAATAAATGTGTCATTTTGTGTAAAGTTATGGGAACAGCCCGGCTGCTGCAGTGAAATCTGTCCTGTGAATGTGAGGAGGCTTCTCATCCCTTTCTTCTGCCTGTAAGGCTGGCCTCACTGAGACTGTGGAAAGAGATTAGTGGGGAACACAAGAAAAAAGTAGCAATGACTTCTGACTGCTATTGGTCTGAATCTAGCTTCGAGTTGGTGGTACTGGTCTGAAAGACGCTTTGTCCTGTCACTGTCACCCAAGAGCATCTTAAACATGGATGAGGAAATGTCACATCAAAAATTCTTAGAAATGTTTGTTAACTTTTACTGGGTTTGGAAATGGCAAATTGTAGGAGGCAGAACACGAGAGCAGCAAGTGGAGTACTTCCCTTGTCGCGGACACTCGGATATGGTGTCTCTCCTGGGGAGCAAGTCACACGGTGTGTTTTTGGCTTGGAAAACTCGCTGCACAAGGTCAGTGTTGCCATTACACTGGTCGCACAGCATCACCATGCTGTAAATGTACTAGCTGCAGAGGTTATAAATGATTACTGATTTTTTTGAATGCCGGAATATAGAAGTATTCAGCTTGAGGCATTTTATTAAAGGGGCCTCATTACCAGAGCAAGTGCCAAGTGCTTTAAAAATTCTGTGCCTGTTTAATGTAGCACATATTGGGCATAACTAATCACTACTAAGCCTTAAAACCTTTGGTGTATAGTGCATCCTGGGAGCAGGTAGCTATGAGACTGGGCAGAGGAATCCCCTTTCTCTTCCCTCTTCAGTAAAAGCTCTTTCTTGGTACAAAGGTCCAATTTCTTCTGCTATTTCTTGTATAGTGTGCAGAGCATAGCAATATGTGGGCAGCAAACTAATGCAAAGTGCTCTCCTGTCTAGTGTTTCATTGTTCTTTCTGCCTGAGGCTTTGCAACCTTGGTCTTTTTTAGTTAAAATCTTTAAACAATGGATTATCTGTTTTCACAGGGTTTAGAGGCTTTGAAATAGCAGTCACCCTTAGGCATTTGGCTCAAGATTACAGCAATAAATACATTCATCAGAGCCCCCTGGCCCTTCCAAGAGCCAGGCAGTCATACAGATTGCCTTTACCGTATTCTTCTGCTTCTATCTGCAGTGAAGTGTGTCAACCTCTTACCAGTTCCAGGTAAGCCCTGTTCCTCCTGACTCTTGCATTCAGATGGTTTACGAGGAAGGGGGGATGAGTGTGGTGAGGTTGACAGCACCTACAATAGGGCACCTTCGTTCTTGCTGAGATGCTGGCTTTTACTGCGTTACCAATCTGGATGTTCTAGGAGATCAGAAACCTGTTTTGAAAGCCAGCATTGCTTTTTTTCCCCCCAAAGCCCAGCAGTCTGAAAATTTCATATGGTTTTAAAATTTTCAAATTGGCATGTAATTTTAATCAATATTGATGTTTTGGATCTTTGTGTGCCAACTGCTATTTTTCTGAAAGATGGTGGTGGGACTGGAAGGCCCCATACTGGAGATTACAAACCGGTTGCTGCTCAGTTGTGATCGGTGACGTGGCAGTTTCTGTAAGAGCGCTTCCTGACTGTGCTATTTAAACGGTGAATGTAATGCTTTCCTACTGTTACTGTGAGATCTAAACTAGTTTACAGGTACGAGACATTCCGCTGTGTTGCTCTGGAGAAAGATGTCAGCTGTTAGGAGACCCAAAAGTCAGTTCCAGTGAAAAGGTAGATTTTCTAAAGCAGTTTATTTCTGGTTCGAAGGGCTGTTTGTCGTATGACACTGCATGGGCTGTGCTTTGCACAACAGGACTTACTTTCTTCTAAAGAGCAGCTGTATCTCAGGAAAGGTTATTGCATACAGACATCTGTGATGTCCATACATCTGAGGTTCTGTGAAGATTTCCACCCCTGACGGATTTTATTGATTTTCAGCAAGTGCTATTTCCCAGCCTTCTGAGCTGTTCTTATCACACCACATCACGCTGCTCATTGCAGTTAAATAGCATGTGCTGGTTGGCCGCTGCCTTTATCAAAAGACCCTCCCAACACAGGTACGCAAATGGAAAAGAAGTCAATTCGATTCTCTTTGGAAGGTTTTTGTACTTTATTTTTTTCCGTTTTCCTTCCAGCGTGTAAGTAGTGATAAAATCTACTAAACACCACTGTATGTTTTCAAAGTATATGTTACACATTACGCTTGCCTTGGGAACCTTTGAGCCTACTTTTCAGCAAAAGATACAACTATTTAAAGCATTTGTAAATAGAGCTGAGTCAGCTTCAGCACTTTGCCACATAAATTTTCATCAGAAGGTGGTGGAGGCGTGGAGTCTTTTTGGGCTGGTACTGACAATGATTGCAGCACTTTGTACTGTAGTTTTAGTCTTTACCGCCACACCTCAATTCCCCTTCCAGGGGAAAAGTAATCTCACTTTTTTTTTTTCTCCAGTAGGTGTGTAAGTATTAGGAGAGTTGTTAACTAAGCAACGTAGCAGGTTTCTGTCTGCACTCTAGAGTATCTGTATATTGAAGCTGCAGGCTTTTCACTAATGGGGATAGGTGGGATGGGGAAACAAACCCACTGTATCTACACGTGCACAATAGTTCGTATTTGACTGTCAGAAAGAACAGAAGCATATAGACTTCCGTGAAGTAGTATAGAAGACTAGGATACAAAATATATATATCATAGGTGGTTATTGATGATATTGCATTATAGCTAGAGTACTTTTTCCTGTTCCCATGGGAATTAGCTGAGAGTTGACAGTGTCAAGGGACTAAATGTAGCTATGAGTGCATAAGACTTTGTAGTGCTGGTTAGAAATTCTGAAGATGCCACCCCCACTGAGTGTGCGTGAGCCTGGGGCGGACCCTGTTTCTCCCCTAAATTGCAGGTCCCTGCCCGGTGGATATTTCAGCACTGGAGTTGCACCAGAACTGAGAACCTGTCCTGTAGTCTGAGCCCTGCAGTCTCTGTATAGGGCGGATAGGAGGGAGCTCCTGTACTGGGGCATCCAGGAGCTGTGAGCTGGAGTAGGCCAGCATACAGACTGATCCTTAAAGGAGACAGAAGCTGAAGTCCTCAGTTGTGGGAAATTAAGACTATGGCAGTTGAAAAAAGATGCTTGGTTCTAGCAGATGAACGGGGTTCACAGAAATGGTGGACGTGCTGAGGTGCTATTAGCCTTTTGGGTGCTAATGAAATGGAAAATATTGCATCAGGAGGGTACTGCATCTGTCAGCTTGTGTTGCCAAGGGGAAACGTTAGACCGGGAGCTGACAGATGACCAGCAAGGGCAAGCAAGTATGGCATGAGGAACATGAGAAGGTCAGATCATAACAGGTTAGGTGAGGGAGAGGCAGGCTTTGGAGGAGGAAAGGAGGTGAAATAGCCAAGATACAGATAGCAGGAAGTAGATACGAAGGTTTGTAGCACCTTCTTGTGACTTAGATGTAGTCCAGGTCCCTCAGTCTGAAGACCTGGCTGTCCAAGAATACCTAAAACCTTCTGCCACTGCTGCTTCCATTCTGTAGTTCTTCCACTCTGAGAACAACCACCTATAGTCGCTATAACTTATGCTGAGCTCAAGCTGCCCCTGTGGCAGATCAGGCAATAGCTCTGTGCGTGCAATAGCAGTGGGATCATTACGTAGTGGAATTCGTAATTTAGGGGTTTGTTCTAACATGGAAATTGGAGACAGGAGGAGAGACACGGGAGCATGTATATGGATGTACACCATCACATTCAGATATTCTGAAGGTTGTCAGAACAGACACTCATAATCTAGAACATACTGGAATTAATTTAGCTTATACAACCATAATGCTTCCCCCTTAAATAAAACAATTTCTGCCTTACATGGATCATGAAAACACAGGGGAAAAAATTTAATTTTCCCAAAATGGTTCTTTTAATTTTACCATCTATACGTGTTTTACTGTAATTACTGTAAGGAGGAAAGCATGCTACAGATTGAATGGTTTTTTGTATCTACTGGTATTAATTGAACTTTTGGAACCCAACAGTGTGAGTTAAGCAGGCATTGTTTATGCATTAATTCTTACTGGTGTTACAGATCGGTAAGTGCAATTGGCAGCCTTGAAATACTAGGACTTGGGAGGTGAAGTTGCTGTGTTCATTAGGACATTTTTCCTTGTCTTTGGGGAATAGTGAGTTGCAAAAAAAGTCATACCTTGAATTACTTCCCATATTTTGTCCTTCGGTCTTCTGTGACAGTAGCATGATTTGGCATAAATGATAGCAAAGCTTTGCTAGGATACAGGGAAAAAAACCCAGGAATCTAAGCGCTCTTGGGAAAAAGGGGAGAGGTTGAGGGTGGGAGGTCCTGTGAAACAACTTAATACAGTTTATGAGTCAGTGCTTTCCTTTCCTTTTGCAGTCGTCTTGTCCAGATGGGGTATTTTCTTTCTCCTTATCAAGCCAGCCCCTTTTTCTACCCTGCTTCTTTAGGGAAAAAACAGCAAGGATAAT
Source organism: Rhynochetos jubatus (assembly GCA_027574665.1). Taxonomy (NCBI): domain Eukaryota; kingdom Metazoa; phylum Chordata; class Aves; order Eurypygiformes; family Rhynochetidae; genus Rhynochetos; species Rhynochetos jubatus. Next base: position 17,663,112 of record CM050655.1, read on the forward strand.
GTGTAGTGGCGCAGGTGTTTTTCCTGCCATGAAACTTGGAGGCAGAGCAAGGAAACAGTCAGGAATCCACTGCTGGAGCAGTAGATCCCACAGATGGTAGGGTCAACAATGATCAGACCCCCATCGTAAGCAATCCATCTACTTCATGTCCTGACAACCCAGGTCACTGACCACCTTGAGTTTGCCATGCTTGTGAAGAAGTGGGCAGTTCAGAATATATTCTAACGTAATAGATAGCATGCAAAGTCTTTAGGCAAAACAAGTTAATGTGTGAGGAAATCCTTTTAGCCTCATGACTGAAGCAGTAGTTCAGAGAAATGTGGCTCTCTTTTCATCTCAGTACCATATTACTGGAGTCGTTTCAGCAGTTACGCTTTTCCAAGTTTCCTTTTGAGGGGAAAAAAATATCACTTTTTATTATTGTTTTCTACATCAAGAATTCCATATTACTTTTCCAGGAGGATTCCTTCTTTTGTAATTTATTTCTGTAGGGCTTTAAATTTTGGGCCTCTTAGTGGAGTTGCTGTGTTTTCTGTAGAATTGAGTATCTTTTGTTACATTAGTCTTGTTGGTGTTGCACTTGGTGATGTAGCTGAGTAGTCCTGTGATCAGGGACTTCATTCTTAAGCTGTCGTGAAGAAAAAGCTCTGTGTCATCAGTGGTTCATTAGGCACTATAATTAAAGCAGACCCATTTTTCCGTATTTCCTAGTTCAAATCCATGTCTTCACCTTGAGGCTCCAGAGGCTAACCATCAGTTGGTCACTGTGTTCAAACAAACAAAGATATTTTTATTTATTTAGCCCTAGGAAATTTCTGCTACGGAAGGGAAGAGGCAGTCCTTGCATCCGGAAGCTTACTACTTGGAACAGTCAACGTACAGATTTAACGAGAAGTACAGGACGCAGCAAACATGGGTGTTACTGCTAACCCATGGCTTGCGGGGTCTTTGCATTTCTGAGGGCTGCACAGGGCTGGCTGTGAGCCACCTGCCCAATACTGGGGGAAGGAGAGCTGGTGGTGGGAGCAGGCATCAGATCTTCCGGAGCTGAAAGTCAGTGTAGGAGACAGCCAGTGACTTTGCTGATGGGTTTAAAAAAACAAACAGGAAGCGTGTCACGTTCCCCTGGCTCTGTCAGCAACACTCACAGGAAAAAGTCACTGGATACGTTTTCCATATTAAAGAACAAACACTGTGCAAGTTATTGAGGCTTGGAAGAGGAACTTAGGCAGAAGGGGGAAAATCGATGCAGAGAAGTCCTTTTAAAAATGTTTTTAAAAGGAACTTAAAGGAGATGTTGGTGTGTAATCAACCTTTTCGTTTTGTGCCCAACATGGAATTCAGCTGTTTTGAAGTTCTAGGTAGTTTGTCTGTGCTGGAAGTTATTTTTTGGGATCAAGTGGAATATGGCATTTGTTTGAGGCCATTTTGTAAAGTGCTGTTGCCTTTTATCTTGTCTGCATAACATGCATCATCGGTGGAAGGTGTGTGCTGTGTCTACTATTCCCCCCTCCCTTGACTCCTTAAATAGCAAGTAAGTATTTTTAGTTATTTATCAGTACTGTTTCAGGGAAAGGTGAAACAGGTGAGTTGTATAGAACACAGATTACTCTGGAGATAGTTAAACTGAATTCTCAGTGATGAAAAGAGAGAAACAGGAAAACAGTAGCTTATTTGCAGGGCAGGTCTTTGTCCTGGCTAAGTGTCTGTGGGTAGATCATGTACTATTGTTTTGTTTTTTTCATGGGACCTGTTAGAATGATGATTGTCCATGTAGGTGTCACTGGATTGTGTCGTGGGTTCACTGGAAGCATTTGTGTGGTGGGAGGGGTAGCAGTATCTGCAGTGTTTGTACCTCTGCTGCTTCAGAGCGGGAATAGAGTCAGGCAGGTGGGACCACCTTTGCTTACAGCCTGTGCTGACAAGGAGGAACTCGGCAGATAACCATATTTGACTTCTTAGCTAGAAGAAGTCTAGCTAAGTCTAGCTAGAAGTCTTTAGATAAACAGGACAAAACTCAAAGATGCTGTTTTGCTGATGTTTTGGTGTATGATCTGTTTGAATGTCTCTGACTTACCCAGATCAAGCACTCTTTGTCATAACCTCTAAGGTGCCAAAAGATCTTTTTTCATATATCCTAAAAGCACAGTGTCATTGATACTTGGCCATTGCCAGCATCAGATGACTCATATGCTTCTGTCGTTTCAGAATTAGTGGTGATCTCATCATTAGGCCTATCAGAGACATCCTTTAATATTTTAAAAACTGTTGAATCATCTGGAATTTTTCTTCTAATAAATGGAGAGATGATGTGATGGCTAACATCAGGGAGATAATGCCAGATCTCTCTGACAGTATTTGGATATCTGACCATGTTTTCCAGTTGTCGATACAAGAAAAACTGAAATCACGTAAGAGTACCTCTGAAGATGGATAGCAAGATATTTAATCTATTTCAGGGCCAGCTGTAATTGCAAGGGATGACTTACTGGCTATGCAAGGCTTCTTAATTGGGGAGAGGGTCACACACTTCCTGTCAAGGTTTTCAGATGATGGAGGAGAAGCTGGCAGGAAGACTGACAGGGGTTTGGCTTCCATTAGTCATTTTGGCCAGATCAGGCCGAAGATCCACTTCATGCAGTGAAAAGTATAGGGAGATGCCCTACTCAGCCTGATCTGGCAATTTGGGGTGAATGAAGAGAAAAATTACTGTATCGTAATCTCCAAGTGGGTTGTTCAGTTTATTTCTTCCTTTCTGTCTTTTGCTTCTCCTTGTCTTTGAAATACCTGGAACTGGACAGTACAGATGGTAGGATACCAATGTGAATGAGTTTTAAGCCAAATTCAGAATGATGTTTTTATGTCCTGTATAATTTCGAAGTGTTTTAAATAACTATGATTCATACCAAACCAAAACCCAACTATGAATATTCCACTAAGAACAAGGTGTTACATCCAGATTATTGCAGTGATGATAAAATATTAGATAAACGCATATTCTGCAGTGCAGGCAGGCTGCTTAAAATAAATGCAGATTTTTGACAGGATTGAGGAATAATGTGGAATGTTTTTGAGGTATCTTCAAGAACTGTAACAGAGAGTAGACCTAGCTGATATTTGGATGGATCAGACAGACAGTGGCGCATCTTTAACCTGTTCTCAAATCGTGTTTGATTTAAACAAAGTCCAACGTTATCTCATTTTGGACTGAGGTCTGTTGCTGTGTTTGTCTAGACCTCTGTCCTTGTTGAGAAGCTGAGGAGGGGTTAGGGGCCTGTGCTGGCACTCAGGCCTTGCTCCACAGGAGCATCACTCGTAAGTGGGCGGCTGTGTTTCTGTGCTGCTGACACGGGTCGGTGTGGATGGACTGAGTGGTGCTCTGGCAGCCTGTGGTGTTGCTTTGTCATTTACATGTAGTAAGGCCATGTATTATCCAGTTCTGCTCTGCCACACCTGAAGTGCTGGGCCACCGTGATGCGGAGCAGCCCTGGGTCAGTTGTTTGTAGGTTGATGCTCCCTTGAGGCGCTGGGGCAGAGTCAGGCCTTGTAGGGCTACCTGCACCTTGTCTGGCCAGGTTGCTTCTGAGTAAATATGCAATGCCACAAGCTACCTCAGGTTGGTGGCTTATGGTTATGAACAGGGAAGTATTTTCAAAACAGACATTACCTCTCCTAAATGACTAGGTGTCTCTTTGGTTTTTCTGCAAAAAAGTAATATTTAGATCCTTATTGGTTCTGTTAGTCCCTTTGAAAAAAAAATAATTTGCTTCATTTATTTGGAATCAACAGTTCATGAGCAAAAAGGCACATCAACGTGTGTAGTTAATGGTCAAAATACTGACACTACGTTAGGGAGTTGTTGTTCGCTATCCATTCAACCATCAAATGCCAATAAATTGATGATATTGGTGCACAGCTATTATACCATGTTACGTTTTGATTGCGTGGAAACAGAGGCTTGTCAGCAGTAGGGTTTCTGAAGAGAGACTAAAACAATCCAAGCATCATAAGTTTGGTCATCTTTTTGCATTTATGTGTTTGACTTATGCATTTTCACCTGTGCTCTGGAGTTTCTTCAACCTGAGCTCCGCGCCCTTTTTTGTTGCGATGTCAGATACTGGCCTCTGAGAGAGGCATGGCTGACCTGATGTGCTATCACCATTTATAAATAGCCCTAGAAAATTAGGGCATAATCCCAGTTAGTGCTGAGCTCTGTATGCTGGAATTGCATTGGTGGACCAGGACTGGTGTGGTAAGGGATGATGCTGCCAAGAATTGAGGTGTGTTGGGAGTGGTACGTCATCTTAGGGTTGGAACAGTAGAGGAGGGATAGGGAAGAATAAAAGGAGATGAGTGCATTTTAGCTGGTGCCTCTTTGTGTGTCTATTTTCCTCATTAATAAATTCACTCTCTCTGTGTTAATTAGTTTAGGTTTTTTGCTACTTCCTTGACTTGTGTTATCTCAAATTTCCAGTAATATGACATGAGACATGTTAGATAAAGCATTTTGCATACAGGCTGATGGAAGAATACAGTGCAAATGGAAAGAAGAGAAGGTTTCATAAAAGTGCCCAAATAGAATATGTTTCGATGCCAAAGGCACGTTTGTGTAGCAGCTGTTAAGAATGATGGTTTATTTTATAATATACTGGAGAGAAATTAATGCTACTGAGAAGTTGCTTTTTCTGTATAGATATGTAATATTCTTATATCTGTCCTCTTTTAGCATGTGATCATTGTGCGCAGTGCTTTATTGCCATCTATCTCTTCTCATCCCACCATTTTCCTTCATATCCTGTCCCTTTGTCCTCAGTGTTGAAATTAAAATGTGTTTAATATTGCTGAAAATAGGGATTCTGTTTTTGGTAAACTGGAGAATAAGTTTGTGGTTGGAATTGTTTTCACCCAAGCTGAAACTTTGACTGCTTTCCTGTGCTTTCTTGTGTGCTACCGTTGAAAGGATACTGGCCATGTATTAGCGCATATGTGGCTGGAAAGGATATGTGGCTGGAAAGGATATGTGGAAGTGAGAGGCAGAAGCTGGTATTTTCTTTCCCTGTGTTTTTTAAGACAGAAACTAAATACATTGAGTGTTAAACAGATGGCTATGTTGCCGCATAATAAATATTTGAAGAAAATTAAATTATGTCCTGCCTGTTTGCTGACGACAGTTTCAGCCCCCATAGTAACAGCAGTAGTAATAATAGCAGGATTTACAGTGTATTTATTTCATAATTCTCAAAGTGAGGTACCTAGGAAGGTTGTATAAGGAGATTTTTTTTTAGTGTGGGAAAGATCAAGTGATGTGCTTGAGGTCATCCAGCACGTCAACGGGTCTCTTGAAAGAGCATGCGGATCCCCTTGACTTCCAGACAACACGTTTCCATTTTAAACCATGCTGACTTGCAAATACTTACTTGAGCATTTCCTTCAGAACTTCATTGTTTGATTTTTTTTCTTCTGAATTCCAACCTAGTTGTTCATAAATGTTAACTTGTCAAGAGGAGATAATAAAACCAGACCTGCATTCCTGTCCGGTGTACTTGAGCAACAGGCTAGCTGTGAAAAACCTACACTGAAGACCCTCCTGAGAGTTTTATTGAGGAGAAGGTGGTGGATGCCAGAGAGATGATGAAGACTTAGCTGAAATGAGAGGTTTTATTTATACAGCTGAGCCTCATCTTGTGATATTAATAGCATACAGGCATTTTTTTTGGATAGAGGGGATGGATTCTCTATTTAGCTGAGGTCGGTGTGCTACTCTTTCTGGCCTGAGCCAGAAAATCCCATTGCCGTTTAGCTGTTCACATATGTTATCATATCTTTACTGTGAGGACTTTTATTTTCTTCTGGAAATCATTCTGGTGTTGCTAGACTGAAAGTTGTGAGAGATACAGGGTGAGAGCAAGAACTATAATAGCTCGCTCAAAGGTGAGAAGGTTGGACAGCAGATTGGATCCATGGCAGCAAAAAGGTTAATCTTGCCCCTGGTCCACTCTGTTTTCTCAGGACTCTGCAAATTTGCTGGAAAGCAAGTTCAAGAATTTATTAATTGTCCAAATTACCCATTTTCTGCCAACTTTTACTGACATTTTTCTGTCCTCTGGCTGGAAGTAGTTGTATCACATGATAGAAGTGGAATTGGCACTTTGTGATCATTTGTGTGATGGAAGTAGTTTGCCGCTGTATTGCAGCAGAGCGTATAATCTGGGGTGTGAGTGGGATTTCCCCCCCCCCCCCCCCCAGTTGGTCGAGAGAGAACAAGGCCTGGGATTCTTCACTGCCTCCATAAAAAATTGTCATCTGCCCCAGCTTAAAGATATATTAATAGCATCCTGATCTCCTACATGCATGGTTGGTCCTGTTGCCTGGATACAAACATAAAATGATTAGAAAGCTATCATTAATATAAAATGAACAAAATAGGTCATAAAAATACCCAGTTAGATGGTTTTTCCTGTGTGTACCCACTGTGCGCGTTGGTACTCGGCTATTTTGCCTGCTTGTTGCAGATTGTGCTTTGCTGTAATGCTGCATTAGGCTTTTCATTGGACTGCGAGTCTAACCTCCGTGATATTTTCTGCCAGCTCTCTCTGTGGTTTCTTCCCGATTCTTTGAAATAAACCCATATCAGTTTTTCTCACACCATTTGTACCGCTCCATAATCTGTTACCTTTTGTGTGTCTTTGATCAAATGTGTGTCTTGTCGTCTTAACTTCTTTCAGTACGCAATTGTATTTTTAGTTTGTGTGCTGCACTACTCTTCTGGGTAAACAGTGGCTTGGTGTCGCATAAAGGAGTGTTAAACATCGCTACAAAAGCCCCTTGTTTTTTAACATCTCCCCAGGGTCTTGTAATGGATTTGCTAGGGCTCTGGGGAGATGTCCCTTTCTAACCTACTTTCTGGTTCAGCTGTTCTCTTTTCCTTCATTTACTGCAGCATTTCCGATTTTCTTTGTGAAAATACATGCTCACTTCTGATGCCACTCTTAGCTCTTTCTGCATGACTTTTTCAAGTGCAGATGAAAATGTCTGTGACAGGTTTATTAATGTTTCTTCTGTTAATCCTTCTGTTCACATATAGGAGCACTGTACTGTAGCATAAAGTGTGATTTTTCTCTTTCCAGCTGTTGTAGTAGCGCTCTGGTACTTCTTGTTTTAAGGGAATAGTAACTACGTCAGTTTTTTAGTTCTCATGACTTAACAACCAACGGCTAGAGTTGGGCTGCAGTGACCGAGTTCTCAGTTTGCTTCAGTTGCGAAATACATGGTTCGCTTAAACCCTGTCTGCGTAGGCCTTTGGTGTGAACTGGGGGAGAAGGAATGGAAACGGTGGCACCGGCTTCCTAAATTCAGGATGGTAAAGAATGACAGTATTTATTGCTTTCTTTTGGAGAATTGGTGCATGTTGTTTAGCCACTAGTATTACTGTGGAGGAGTGGTAGGGACAGGCATCTTCAATCTGTGTTATTTGGTGGTTAGGGATTGTTTTGCCCTTAATACGCTGTAACTAGGAAGGGAAAATTTGGCCTAGGTCCCTTGCTCTGCTTTTTGTGTGAACTTTGATAGGTTACTTCACTGCTGCCTCAGTTCTGGTTTTGTCAAATTAGGATAGTACTTCTGTTCTAATACTTGTTTCTTTTGAAAAGTATGAGGGACAGGGACTGTCTTTTGTGAGGAATACAGAAATCTGATTATATATACAGGTACGGTTGTGTGCTTGTGTATGGGTTTGGATATATATGTAATATATAGCAATCCTAACCTTGGCTGAAGCCTTACAGAGTCTGCTGTGATGTAAATGGCAATGTGAATGTAGTTGAAACAAATGTTATGATGTTTTCTCAATGATTTGGTCGCAAAATACAGCTTCCTGTTTTTAACTGTAGGTGACGTTTTTAGGTCTTGCCATAAATACTGTATGATAGCTTTCAGAATTCATACGTCCATGCACAAATACATAAAAGAAAAATTTCTATCTGTCATTTCACAACTTTATTTCTTTGAAATCGTGATTCACTTTATTATAAAGCCCAGTCTGCTTTTTGGCTTACTTTGCGTCATAAAATGCACTTATGAGAAATAAAAGAAGAATATGAGAATGCTGTATCTAGTCAGGGACATGATGTGTGTAATGCAGTGTTCCGTTTCCAGTAGTACCTAATGATCAGTTGTTTCGGAGGAAGTGATAAAATCTGCATAATGGACAATTATGTAATTATGAGTGAGAGTTTCAGAAACACTTAAGAGATTTAGGCACGCACAACTCACTGAAAGGCAAGGAGGTTAAGTAAACCCCAAACCGTATAAATGCCTATCTCCTTTGTAAAAACTAAAGATGTTTCGTATTTATTATTTCATATTTATTGCTAGCTTTTACTAAAACATCGCACTGATAATGCGCATGGGGATGCCATGGGTATGCATGGCAGCTTTTCCCTTAATCCCTCCCTTTGACTTTAAAAACTTGACTTTTAATTTTACTGAGTGTTTTGTTTTGCTTGAGGTAAACATCTTGTTTAGGCAAGATTTGTCAGCTGCACAAATACTGAACAGCAGAGGCTGGCTCAGTAGTGTGCTTGTGGAAAGGGAGCAGGCGTTGCAGTGGGTCATACCTTGTACATGAGTTAGCATTGCAAATAGCTTCTCTGAAGGAGCCCAGCATCCGAGACAGGTAGTCCTTCTCACTCCTGTGTACCGGAACGATGGACTGCTGCGGCTACTTTTGCACACCATGCTTGAGGAAAGATGAGGATCAACTGTGAGTAGCTCAGGAGAAAGCAGTAGCAGTGAAAATGTGACCTACAAGCAAAGAATGAAACAGTCATGATTGTTCAGTTAAAATTTTGAAGTGTGTTGCAAAGAGAAAAAGAACAATTTCTTCTCTGTGTTCACAGAGGGTGAGACCAGAAGTAAAAGGCCTAAACTGCAGAATTAGAGTAGACTTCAGGAAAAAACTTCCAACAGCACAAGCAATTAAGTAGTAGACTGGATTGTTGAGGGGTCTTCTGGGTGCTCTGTCCTGGAGGATAGCAGAGATAACAGGCAAATGTGTTGGGAATGCTTTAGATCTCACTGATCCCACCTGGGAGAATTTCCTTCCAAGCCTGTTGTCTGTGATTTCAAGGATACCACAATTGTTTCTGTATAGTTTCCCTTCAATTATACGCATATTCTTCTGCCCTGATAAGTTTCATTGCATTTTCTTAAGGATTTTTCTTTCTGCTAAATACAGTTTCAGTTAAGGCAGACTTAAACACATTAAAGGTGAAAATATGTGTTAAGAAAGCGTCTGTTAAAGAGTGTGAATATATATAATGTCAGTATTATTTTTTCTAAATGTCTTGTTTACTTTTTACCATGCTGATCAAATGATTGTTTTCACTGACACACAACATAAATTCTTACAGAGTAACTTGAGGTAATTTATAGCTCATAATTAAAGACCTCCCTCCCTGTTTCTGTTTTTTAGTTCTTTCTCCTTTTCCTCGTTGCTGTGGCTCAGAACTGTCCAACAGCTCGCTTTGTTAAAATTTCCTAAACTAAGCCACGTTATTCTGTGTATTCAGCCAACCTCACCGAAAGCTGTGTTCAGTTGAAAATTTATTTCAGTTTTCTTTTGCAACTGTTTAATAACAACCTGAAGGAAATTAGATGCTAATCTTTGAGACTTCCACACATACCTTTCTTCCAAGTTCAAAACTTGATTCTTGTGATTCTTGTTTTGTTTCTTTTTGCCAGTTTCCTGCTTGTGACACTACTTTGTTCTTGTCTGCACAGTGACTTGAGTAGCCCTTTGTGAAGGATTGACCAAATCTTTTGAGAAAGTTCCAATAAACAATGTGTTCTTGTATTCCTTTACTCTATTGGGTTTTTTTCTAATCCCTGAAAGAATTCCGCTCCTTAACAGATCTACCTTGTGTTCAATTCATCTTGTCCCCTCAACTATGCAGAAAATCTTCACATGCTCAGAAGGATTCTCCTTCCCTCTGTTCTCAAGAAGTTTTTGGGGACTTCCCAGTTTACAGGATTTCAGGTTTCCTTTCCTATGCTGAGGTGGTGCTTACAAACGGGCATACAGGACCAGTATCCCATGGACACGTTTCAGTGGTGGAAATTCTCACACAGTCCCACTCTTCTCCTGTCCCTACATAATCTGGTGCATAGTGCCATTACAAGTATTTGAGCAGGTGCACCACGCGCTAGATCTAAAATTGAAAAATACCTGGCTGGCCGCAGCATATGCCAGCACAGGGCAGTGCTGGCACGACACAGACAACATGCAGCTGGTTTAGTGTGTGGGAAGGGGAGGGGAAGGAAGAGAGATACCTGCCACCTTCTAATATTGCTCTTGGCGTAACTGTGTATCTTACCTGGCTTAAGGTACATCGAGTCGTGCTTTCGTCTTTTCCTTTTGCATTAGGTAATTTAGGCTGAGAGTTGGAAATTCACAGAAATGTGAACACAGTAGTGCTGAACAGCAACATGTTTAGCCATATGGAGACCTTGTCTCTTTGTATCTTACCGAGAAATGTATGTTTTTAACACCTTTAGTACAGACAAGCTCTCTTTTAATCTTCCAAGATGATGCTGAGTGTTGGAAGTGAATCAGATGTAGGTAAGCTACTAACAGAGAAGAACTATAGATACTAGAAATAATAAGAGAATATAAAAATTAAGTATTTCCCATTTGTGGGGAGGCACCGGAGAGAATGCAGTCAAAAAAAGCTTAACCTGAAATGTGTTTGTGGGTGTGCCGGGGGAAGAGTGAACTGGAAAAGCGCTAGTGTTTTCCCAAGCACCAGGAGCCTTTGGGGTGAGTAGCTGCGCAGCAGATAAATCTTTTGGCAGATGCGTCATGGCAGCAAAAAACCCAAATTATTATGATTTTGGGTTATACAAATTAAAGAGAAGTTCCTTCTTGAACAACTGTGAGCGTTAACTTGCCAAGTGTGCAGGCCCAAACGTCTTGTTGCTGGCCAGATAGAAACCCACTGAAGAGAGTTGAGGGATGAATGAGAAATGAGTACAGACCAAGGGACCGACAGGCAAACATGCCTACCTTGCCTGTTTGATAACTAGAAGTGTAGCTGAGAGACGTGATAAGACTCTACAAATATTTGAGAGGCACATACTTGAAAGATAGCAACTAATTAATTTGGTAAGGTGAGAAGGGGCATAACTAGAAACAAGGGAATGAGATTATGAAATATATTGAAGTATGAAATAGTCTGCCCAAAGGAAAGGTTGGAAGAACAAATATATAACATACAAGACAGGTAGAAATATTCAGGAAGTAATCTAACATCAAAGAGCTTTCTGATGAAAATAGATTGAATAATTTAGTAAGTCTCTTTTACCCATTTAATTTATGTTTGCTTTTGAGGTATTAAGGCAAGTTGGCAGTCTCCCTTAACTCTTTAATTTTGCCTCCCTAATGCTTCCTGCTGATTCAAATCTACGTTACTGCGTACCAATCTTAGATGCTGTGTTTCTTTAGAAAAATTATTGAAAAAGGAACAGTTGGGCAAACATTGTAAAAGATATTAGGGGAAAAGAAAGGTGAATAAGCTTTTGGAATGATTTTCAAGACCATTGTCTTGCTATGTTCTGCCTAAAAGCTGTAGCTGCAAATCTGTGGGTGTAAACTAATAGCAGATATAGAGGTCTAGTTGCACTCTTCTGTTCCTGCTTGCATCTAGGTGAACGATGGTGAGGGAGCTCCGAGACTGTGAATTATTACTATCTGTGTTATGTGTGGCCAGCCTGCAATTGATGGGACAGTAAGAACAGGAGCAAAACCTTTTTCACATGGAGGAAGGCAGCAGAGGATTTTTCCTTAATGAAACAAAACGTATCTGAGTTTGCAGGCAGTAAGTCAGTTTGACTGCATCTGGGAGGATGGAGAGTGGCCCTAAGCTCCTCCTTTTGGCTTGTGGGATAGGGTAATAGTAAAAGGTGTTCAGGTTCACGGCTACTGTTGGTGGCTTCTCTTCTGGATAGATGTCAGGTGCCTGCTAGGCTCCGGTGTGGGGAAGGAAGACAACGAGGAGCAGTCGCATGGCGTTGCTGGGTTGTGGGAGGAAGGACGGGGCTGTGCTCGGCATTTGTTGGCTGACTTCTGTTGGCTGGAAGGCAGCCCTGGGATTAATTTGAGGAGGTTATTTAAAGAATTTGGGAAGTGTACCAGTACTGGGGTTTTCCTTTGTAATGCAAAAAGCCTTAAACCTTAGTTTTCAGAGAGCACCAAGAGACAGCAAATTTATGGTGCTACATTGCATTTCAGTACGTGGTCTCCACGTGCAGTCTGTACAATGCAAAGTTGCTGTCTGAGCTGCGGTATGGAGGACTTCATCTGAGGGTGCGTTGTAACTTTCTTCAATAGGTCTTCATGTGAAATTTAAAGCTAAGTTCTCAGTGCTGTGATTCTTAAGGTCACGGAAGTTGTAACTCTCTGACTGGTGTACTGTCAGCTCTTAGAACAAGCCAGGAGTGAGTTCTTCCCTTTCTTGCTTTTCCTTTTATATACCTGGGAATCAGTTCCAGTGATTAAGAAATACTGTCTTCACTTTCACTTGCTGTATTTTTGAGGAGTCACAACAGTGAGTGGGCTGTTTTGTTGAGTAATTCGTGTTTAGAACACAGTGATTGTTTCCTCAGTCCCTGTGCAACGATCTTCGTACTGGTATAAAATAAAGCACTCTTTGATCTTTCTTTCCTGTGTATCTCTAATCCAGACCCATTTTACTCTCCCCCCTGCCGCCCCCGCAGCTGGAGGGTGTGATTGTGAGCCAGGCATTGTTGGCTTTCTCGGTGTGCTGGCTGCTGAACAAAGGTGCTGCTGAAAAGGTGAGTGCTGAACTGCCATCCTCTTTGATGTAGATTTACGTTCAGAGGAACTGATAAACTCACCAAACCTGTCACCTTATACTGTATCTAGGTTTGCAGTGGAGAAAATCTAATCTACCAGCTCATAAAATCGTGAGCGTTAGCCATCAAAGCACTGTTAAATTCTGGTTTAGTGTAAATTGTGTGGCATTCTGCAGCACTGCAAAGCAGAGAAGCTGGGAGGTGGGCATGTTTCATCTCCTGATCAGATCTGAATTTAGAGCTAGAGAAATCTCTGAGGCTCTGAAAATAAACAATAATAAAAATATGATTCCTGCCCTGCGACCAGCATGGGAAGGGATGGCTGAGAGGAGGGCTCGACTGCACAGTTGTAGGAATGCTTCATCAATCCAATGTCTCGCAGCTGAAAGTAGCTGAGCTACCTGAGCGTTAACTGAAAGAAAAAGAAAACAGGCTCTTTTGAAATCGAGACGTCTACTTACGGGATGGGGGCGAAGTTTCACGATACTGCCCTGCTGTGAATTTCTCGAAACCAGGCATGCAAGGGTGAGGGGTGGGGGCGGGTGGCGAGGGTCGTTTTACAAGTGCTTCGAATTGGCAGTGAATAGGGTAAAACAACAGAGGATTAGCACAGAAGGGAACTTTAAAAAACATCTGAGTGCTTTATGGTTGAGAAATAATGTTTGTGTTGTATCTGCACGCAAACAACAAAACTTTGTTTATAGGAAGGTATTAGTGCTTTATGGAAGGGTAGATGAAAGAAAATATGTGATACTGTAGTCTATATTGGCCTGTTTTCCGTGAGACTAACCATCAGAAATGGAGATGTCATGCATGAGGTTTGAAGATCACTCTTCAGTAGTATCTGTAAAACTTTGGCTGCAGAAGCCCAATAAACACGTAGCTGCTGACAGCATCATCTTCTTTATTGCGTGTTCTCTTTTTAAAACACCTGTGTTACGCCTGTACCTGTAAAACCACTCTGCATTAGAGTCATTAGCTTCATATTTTAGGAACCAAAGAAAGTCTTGGTCGGAACGTTGCAGAAACATCCAACAGGTAGCCGAAAAAGGCTTTTTGTATACAAGAAAGTATGTAAAGTGAGTCTCTTGACTTTATGACGAAAAATGTCGTGGAATATTCAAGATTAAAAGCAAATATTGTATATTCCATTAGAAAGCTGGACTTTCATACTTTCTGCAACTTTGATTTTTTAAATTTTTTTTTTTAAATCCACTTGTTTTAAAAGTCAGAGTCTTTTCATGATACTCTTGGCTGTTGGTCTGATCTGGAGCCTCTTCATCTTGTCTCAGATTTGTCTGCTGATGTCAGAAGTCCATACTGACATGCCAGCATTGTATCACAGTTGTGTTTCCAGCCTTAAAGAAATATTTCATGGAGTTCAGTGTCCAAAAGTTGTTACACTTTTTTTATTTCCTTTTTTTTTTTTTTCATTTCCTTTTTTTTCATTTGATTCTTTTTGTCTGTTTGGGTTATTTTTGTACTTCGGTCATTTAAAAGATGTCTGCTAAATTTCAGGGTATATCTTTCATATCAAGAAAGGTAAAGCAAGATTCTTTTCCTGGTTTTGTGTATACATAAATATGCCTGATAGAGCAAGATCTTGTTCTGTGATTCTTTTGCTCTGTGACATCTATGAGAAAAACCTTTCTGACTAAGGATATTTATACTCTCATAACAGAAGGACACTCAAGTAAGTAGTCTACTGCATACAGCTCAAAAACTAGTTCTGTGTGTCAAAAGCATGTCCCTAACTGACATTTGGCACAACAGTGTGAATTCAATTAGTTTCCAGTTGTGTTTGGCATGTTTCTTCTGTCAGGAAGTGGCGAGGGGCAGTCATGAGGAATACATTACAATACGCAGAAGGATTTGCCAGCAGGCAAGGAGCAAGCTCAATAGGAAGAGGTGACAGGTGGATGTGAGGATCGGACCCTGAAGAAAGTACAGTTCTGAGGTTGCAATTTTATTAAATAATCATAAAGAATAATTTTCTGTACCTGGGTGGGTTGTAGAGAATAATAATTTCCAATAAGGTTTAGTTCAGCAGTTACCATGGTACCCTTGAGGCTAAGCATCTTTGGTCTTTTTACCGCTCGCAGCAAAATCATGTGAGACTCAGTGGTATAGGTGAGCTGGAAATAGCATTTTGGTGTTTATTCTCTAAGAGCTGCTGTTGTAGACAAGGCCCTAAAAACATGCAGCACTTACATGTTGAAAAGTGTGAGGGCAACTACTGAGGATACTTCTGGTTTTGTGGTTGTCCTCTAGAAGGCATGGATTCCTTAAAAGGAAGAAAAAAACCCACCCAAAAAGCCCAAATCCCTCAAACAAACTCCCTTAACTTTATTTCCACATGTGATATTATAAAAGATGGAGTTGCAGGGATCTGAATCATGTTGCTTCTTTCCTCTTGTCATTTTTCTCTTAAATGAGTTCTTGTATGCCTTCTGTCATATCTGTGTAATTGGCTGAGCTGAAGAGATGCGGTAACTTCACCCAGCTAAGAAAAGCAGCATGTCATGCACAAGTCAGATTTGTTAATCACATGGCTTGATGAGATCAGAGGTACAAAATATTTCTTCATTCGGAATATTGTTGGATTTAGCAATGTAATTTTGTGTACTGAAAGAAGCTGATTGCTCATCCGTGGTGTTAGGTGGTACCCATTTCTTTGTGCTCCAGTTCGTGGTGGAGGATGGCTTGAACACCTTTGATACATGTGGAATCTGCAGAGTCCTTACCTTAATGTACTTCTCTTCATTTTCCATTCCCAGAGAACGATGGTTTTGGAGGTGATTGTAAGTATGTAAGTTTACTGCAGGAAAACCTTCTAAGCCCCCTTTTCTGATCCTCACTCAAACCAGAAATTGAGGTGCAGTGCACAGTTTGAGGCCTCTGTGTTAGAAAACAACAGATCTGAACGTGAAGTGCTTTTCTGCTGAGGAGCTCTGGGCACGTGGTGCTGTATTATCAGTAACTGTTTGACGCAGGCCCTTCCCACTGAGGGATTTTTTTCAACCAGACATTCCCCTCTCCAGTAAGCAGTAGCATCCTTGTGATTCCTTTCAGATGTGCTGGCTTTGTGGACTGGAGTGTATGGGAGTGGATATTGCATTGAATTTGGTGTCTGTCCCAAGCTGGCAGGATTGTTCCCGGCTGTCAGTGACTCACAGTAGCCGAGTTGCTGTCTCAGAGTTCAAATTAATGGAATTTGCAGTTCAGTTTCCCTTGAATTGTCTGGCAGAGATGAAATTTCCCATGAACTAGGAAGAGCAGGAGAGATTCCACAAAATAGACGCACTGTATGTGTGTAGTGTCTGAAAAATTCCTGAGAAGTGCCGTCCTTCCTGAGTCCTTTGCAGGGATAGCTCCTTGACAACAGGTGTTTTCTTTCAGGTGTTTCACTTTGTTCTGTCTAAATTCTTATGCTGTGCTTATGGCTGAACATCTCCAGTTTCCACAACTACATTAAAAACACGATAAATGTATGTCACGTGATGGTCATCTTACCCTTTCTCTATATGGATGGCAAAGTTCATTTGGATTTAGAGGTTCTGTTATCTCAGCAGGGTAACTACTTTGTGTATGCCAAAGAAAATGGACATTAATGTCATCAGTGGAATTCATTCATAGAATTAATGTATTTATTGAGCAACAAATTACATTTTATCCTGTGTTTTTTGCTACTTGTTGATTTTTACCAAAAGGTTGTCTTTGCCTCTTATTAACATGTGACGGGACATTTGAAGTAGCTGGGGTATATCACACAGAATGGGTTTACACGTTGGTTTTGACTGTTGTTCTGGTAGTGTGTGATTCCTCTGCAGAGCCTGCTGGTCTCTGGTAGAGCTGTGTTTTGGATGTAGGCCGTGTTAAGTGCTGGTTCCCAAACAGCGCAGAGTCCGTAGGATGCTTTGGATATCATTGATTTTCTTTGAAGACAGCTGTTATGTGACTGCGAATCACTGTCATTTTCCAAAATAAATAAGTCTTATTTGCCTTGTTGGTGCTCTGTTTTAGAGTATCAGAGTATGTGGAGCAAGTTTAGTCTTCTGCAGCATAGGCGGTACTGCATGCAGTGCCTTGTTCCCTCCATTCTCTCTGTGATTTGTACCTGTGAACCTTGGGTATGCTTATGAAAAGCGTCTTCTAGTTCAGAGTGGTGTTTGGAAATATATGAAAGGCAAAGAAAATAGCAAGTGTTTGCTACCCAATGTTGGGGCTTTTCCATTGTCAATCTATTAAAAAGAAACTCCAAGAACCCAGAGGAAGAAGATGATATTTAGCTCACTAGTCAGATAAGCAAAGAGGGAAGAAGTAATGGACTCAATTTTATTTTCTGGCTATATTAAGCAAGAAGGGCCTGAGAAGATTAAATTCATATGTGTTTCAGACTCCAGGTACATTTTTCTATTAAACAGGATTACCACCTTCTCTTCAGTTATATATTTGCTTCCTTTGTATGCCCCTTTATAAGCAAGACCCATAAAAATTTTCAGTCTTCTTTAGTGGAATCACACATAATTAAACTCTTCTTTTTCCACTACTACTATTGGTTTGCCATGCTGATAACTGCTCATGAAACTTCTCAGTTCTCTGATATCAATCTCTTACAAAGATCCAGATATGATTGGTCTTTTTGGCCTTCAGCGCTTGTTGGGCAACTTGAGGGATTTCAGATATGTTTGGTTAAATGTGTAAATATTGTGTTAGATGATTAACTGTGACTATACTTCTATTCAGCCTAAGAAAGCAGTATTTCTGACTACTGCTGTACGTGAAACATCAAGCTTCAGGGACAACTTCTATCCTGCACTGAGTATTTCTGCTGAGATAGTTGATAAAATTAACCTTGTTCCCAGTTGCCCAGGTCTTCCTTCCATAAATGGGACTGTTTAGTATTCCATTTTTTCTAGGATCCTTCCTGCTAAGAGGATCATTTAAAGTCGTGTCCAAGTTAATGGAGTTTAAAGTACTCAATCTCAGGGCTATAGGGGATGATATTTACAGTGATGTAATGACCCTTTCAGGGTCCTTTTCTTCATTGATAAAAAGCACTAATTTCAGCATCTGATAAAATCAATTTTCATTTTTGTTACATCCACCATCACAAGAAAATGTTTTCACTTGAAACAGCCCTTCTGCCTTGCACTTTGTTCTCTGAAGGTATGTGGAGTGTGGGAGAGTTTCACCCTGTTGACTGCTAAGGGCTTGTTCGCCTGAATGCATGGAGAAAAGGGGAAGTTAACTTTTTAAAGTTAAGTCAATATGCAGTAAATTCAAGTGCCTTAAGTCATGATGTGGACTTCTTATTCAGAAATAGGTTGAGTTTGTTGTTCTTTAGCTTCGTCTCCAAGTGTCCGAAGAATAAAAGCTTCCTCTGTGTATGTGAGGCAGTTCTGCTAATGATCTTCCCCCGTTGATCTCAGTGGCGTGATTGATCCGGAAGAAGTCAGAGTAAATGCAAACGTTCGTAAAGTTAGAGACTTACCTTTTCTCTGCTCAGTGTTGTGGCACTGACTTTGGTAGTTGTTCAGAGTCCTAAGAGCAGCCTTTACTAGAGGTCATGTTCTAATTAGCACCAGCCTGATTAGAGTAGCCTGGTCTCTTGAAAGGCACAATAAATGATAATACTCAAAGTACTGTGTACGTACCATATTGTTACCTGGGCTTCAAAGCGCAGTGTTTGACAGTCCCTTTAAAGGGTGGGAAAGGATACAAGAGAGACAGAGAGGTAGAATGATGCAAATGAGGTGTAGCACAGTGACATATAAATATGAATCCAAGACATATAAATATGATTCCAAGTTTAAAAGTTTGGAACTCTTTCGAAGAGGTGACAGATGTGAAGTAATATGTGTTGGAAGTAGTGAATGCTTTACCACAGGTAATTTAAATCCCTTTTTTCTGTTTCTGGATCTGTGCAAGAGCAAAGTTATTCAGGACAGCTGAGCGGAAGCAGACCTAAAGTGCTAACAGGTGGTGCTTTTCATTTTGTTTAAAATTCTCCGTGGAACTCCTGGCTACCCTTGCTATTAATTCTGAGGTGTAAATGCAAATCAGTGGGAACTGGGTATGCTTAACTGATGGAAAAGAGGGGGAAAGAAGAGCCAGATAAAAGAGGATATAAACTCACATGATACAATGTATGAGTCAGTTTCTAAAGACTGATTATTTCCATGAATATTTTAATTTAGGATTTCTTGGAACTTTTCTGAAGGGGTGGAATGGCTTATTTCCAATTGTCCAGGATTTGAGCAAGATAAACCCCAGCTCTGAGTTGTCTTCTGTACTATCGTACACTTTCCTGATATTGTGAACTAACGTCATCATTAACTACCAGGGAAACAATGCATCAAAATACGCTCTGTTTGTAGAAGATGCTCTTTGTGGAAGGGGAACTCCCAGAGAAGACTTACTACATCAGCTTGTCCTCTGTTGTACCTTTCCTCTCCTGCCTTTCTGTAATTTATAATGTCTTTTGTTCTTCCTTACCCTGTTGATACGGCAGGATTCCAAATCCTTCAGTTCTCTGCTTGCAGCTCCTGTCTGGATTCATCCCAGCTGACTCCAGCAGTCTGATAGAGGGAATCTCAGACATAGCACGTAATCTCATGTTTTGGAAATCAGAAATCAAAAGCACGTGTTTCAAGTGAGGAAGGGGAGGTATCTCCATGTTAGAGTACCTGAAGTGCTGCCCAAGTGGCTGCTCCTGTGGCAGAAAAAGAATAACCTGGTAAATGTCCAACTGCCATTAGTAGAGCCAGTCAAAACATTGGTCTTAAGTCAAGAATGCTGTAGAGCATTTCTTTAACTGAGCCGCTAGGAGAACCTGATGCCAGGGAATATACTCTATGTGCGGGTAGCATTGAAGGCAGGGATGTGCAGGAGGCCTTCAGCCAAGTTCTGAAGGCAGCAGGCAGTCTTCAGGGTCACCTGCCCAGCACTGACTAGTTGGCAGACTGTCTCCCCTACCTGATACGGCACCTGGGGCTTACTGTTTGGTATGTAATGATTATGAAAAGGGTGCATTTATTCCTTTGGCTCCGTGATGCTTTAGAAGTGCTTCAGAGCTGCATGTCTGCTGCTCTCTTCTCCTAGTGCTTGGTAGGTCTGATTTGTGTCTGAACTGCTCTCTTGCTCTTTTTTCTGAAGCTGGAATGTTCTCTCCTGGTATAAGAAGGAGGTCCCTCTTGCTTTCATGGTCCATGTTGTAACTTCAGTAGCTCAATTTGAGGTAGAGTAGTGGCTTACTTTCTAAGCCAGTACAGGTGAGGAAAAGCAACACAAAAGGGGTAGGTACATCACAGTAAGGTAGTGAGAGGAGAGAAAGAGAGAATAATAAGATGATGAAAGGCAAAACATTCCCTGAAATGAGCTTCTAAAAAAGCAGAGAGAGCATGTGTGTGTGGTGGAGAGGGAGTTGTCTCAAAAAGCTATGTTTGCTCCCTCGAGGCTCCCGTGTGCTATAATTGAGTCAACATGTCAAAGTGAAGTATGCGGCGAGCTTTGGGAGCAGGGCAAAACTGCTTCTTCTGCACATACAGGGCTTGGATGAACCCCATCTTACAGTGATAATAAGCACTCTGCTTTTGCATTGCTGAAGCCGCAACGCAACAGAATAGCTGTCCAAACAGCCCCTGCAGCTGATGTTTCTCTAAGAATTGCTGTAAATCTTGGGTTGGGAAGCAAAGTTGTCTTTGACTTTGCTTCTGATGCAGATGTGAATGAAGACGATGAACAGAGGGGAAGATAACCGAATGTGCTATTGAGATGCAGACAATGCAAGCTGCAAGCGCCTTCATAATTTATTTCTAAATCTCAAAGAAACAAATGCCTATATGTCTTTAAATATTTCTTATGTTGGTGTAATGTTTTGGGGACATAGTGACTTTGCTGTCTGATTTTTGTGTTTTAAATGGATGGAAAAGGGATGATTACAACACTTTGTCCTGGCGGATAGTTGCAGCCTTTGGCTCTGTGACTTCATGCATGGTGCTGCACTGGCAGCTCTCTCCTTGGCCATAGCTCACTGCAGCATTGCCCTAGGAATTCATATGAACTTGAAAATCCTTTAAAGCCAATGTTTCCATGCTAACAAAGCTAATTTTTTCTTGATTGTTTTGTATGTAGAGTCTTTACCTTTGGCGCTTCCGTATTTTACAAATCATGCTTACCGACATATTTGATGTTCTGATTGTTTCCATAGTGACAGCAATGGCAGACACCTGCAAAAGGAAGGTGACAGCATTATATTTTCAAGATTAACTGTTTTACAGAGCAGTGGTTTGAGGGGGTGGGAATACAATAGATTTTTCTAAGCAGTCAGAATATTTAGGAGTACATACTTGGAGGTCAGAGTGAAAAGGCAATGGGACAGAAAGATTGGTATGGTATTTTGGCATCCATTTGTGTGGGGAAGCAGCGAACACAAGGTCAGCCTAGAAAATATGAAATGTTTTCAGCAACATGTCGTTCTTGCTGCTCCAAAAGATGATATTTGAAAATGCAGAAAACTGCAGGGTACAAATGATCCTCACAGAAGAACCAGAAGTCAACACGCCTGGGAGACAACATGTGTAACATACCTTTGTTTCATAATTTCTCCCTTCCAAATTCATAACCTAAGTGCAGGAAGCTTTTAGCATTAGAAATCAGACACAAAACCATTAGTGAGAGCTTCAACCTCCTTTTTTTTTCCTCTGGTAAAATCGGGTGTCTGATTGTATTTTCTGGGAAGCAGGGCTTTATACCCTTTCATTAGACGTCGTATTACCCGTGTTTGTCAGGAAAGTACCTTGAGAGGAGGCAAGTGTTTGACTAGAGTCCGTGTGACAGCAGAGGCTTCTTTTAAAGCATTATGTAGGTTAAGCAAGCCTCCCTAACATGTCCTTTTATAGTAGGTGTTGCTTCTTTCTGCCATGTGGTCATTTGAAGCAGTTGTCTGAATTGTAACATATGCCCACCTTTCTTACCTCAGCACAGACAAGTGGGAGGAGATAACGTGAGAGGTGCTTGTAAACAATGTTAAATATTTTCTTTCAGGGACTAAGCCTCTTTGAAGCGTTTGAGGGCACTGGAAGTGTGCTTTCCCTCCCCAGCACTATCACAGTGCCTAGCTAGGATCTGCAGTAAGGTCTGGGACCTTGCACCCAGGTAGTTCTGCCTAGGGAAGGGTAAGTCAGCCTGTGCTGCCCATCTCGAGGTGGCAGGCACATCTCCAGCTCTGGGGAAATCAAGCAGGCTGGTAGTAAGACACAGGTGCTACACTCCAATTTAACACATTGTTAAATTCAGATCTCTTATGCCTTCCAGCCAAAATATGGCATCATACTGTAAACTGAATTCGTGCTACATCTTATTACACTGGGGAAGAGAATCCAGCAGCTGGGAGCTTGTGTTGCCTTGAGAGTTGCAGAAGTTACTTATTTGTCAGTGCCTGAGGCCTCTTTGGTCACATCTGCATTGGTACCTCAGCTGGGTCTTCCATTATTTTGGGAGTGGGGGTGCATAGAAAATTGTAATTTATCATTCTTCTTTCTATTTATCTGCAACATTTTGGTAAGCTGGCATATTGAAAAGTGGTTTGATTCTGATTTTGCCTTCACCTCACCAAAGGGGAAGTTTCTCTCTTTTGTACCAGCTGGAATCATTGTGTGTAAAACTGGAAAGTGAGAAATCGTGGGAGCAGTTAGTTGTAGCAGAAAGGCTGAAGTAAATTGTGCCATCTGTTCTAAATACTGTCCTCTTATTTGCAGAATGATAGAGAATTAAATGAAATCAGTTTCTTCTTAAGAGACAGGTTCATTTATAGTTAAGCTGTTGAGATGCTGACTTAGTGCGAAAGCAAGAAGATTGCTTAAGGATGTGTTCTCTCCACTTCCTCCAACCCCCGCCAAAAAAATCCCCAAACCCCGTTGTTTCTGCATTTATTGCATGGATGGACATTTAAGGCATAGCTTAGTGCTGTGCCGGAAGTAAGTTGTCTGTTTCCGAAGCATATGTCAGACATCACTTGTATTTCAGTTGCGTTATGAAATGTAGACAGAAATAGACATTTAGACATGCCTCTGTCATATGAAAGTTGTATCCAATTTCTTCATCTGTAAAACTCAGTTCTTACGGTTTGCAGCCTCTTGTGATCCCCCTTAGAATGAA
Source organism: Rhynochetos jubatus (assembly GCA_027574665.1). Classification (NCBI taxonomy): domain Eukaryota; kingdom Metazoa; phylum Chordata; class Aves; order Eurypygiformes; family Rhynochetidae; genus Rhynochetos; species Rhynochetos jubatus. Next base: position 17,686,143 of record CM050655.1, read on the forward strand.
GGGGCAGTGTTTCTCTTTCGCACTGCTCGTGGTGGCAGTTTATGCTGATTCACGTGCACTGACCCCTCTGCTGCTTGTCAAAAGGTAGCTTTGTTTGCAGAGGTATCACGGTGTGCTGAACTGGGCTTGCAGAGTCTTTGTAGCTGTTCTAATCTTACATGAAACAGGTAAAATCCTTAAGGAAACGGGATGCACACACCCCAAAACCAACTCTTCATGTCTGAATTTACCCATTATAGCCATAGACCATGTAGATTTGGATGTTACGTTCATCTCTTGAAGTAGAACTTTCCCTTAAATGGTGGAAAAACATCTGCAAAGAAGAAAGCATTTCTTACGTGCCTTACGCCTGGTTCCAAGGCAGCTGATTTACACTCTGCGAGAACAACTAATTGTGCCCTTGTAAACTTTTTCAGTTTAGTGGAACATACATGTATTAACATGAAAGCGTTTGCATGTGAAATACTGAAAACCTTTACTGCAGATGTAAGGTTTCAGAGTTCAAAACAGATACGCCTCTAATGCTTTTCTAAAAGCTCTTCCTTGGCGGGTTGGTAACTTTCACCTCTCTGTGTGTCATTGATGTTTTAGTCCTATTGCAAGTTCCTGGGTAACGGATTGAGGTGACTGTGTGCACTGGTTTAGATAGCATTAGCCAAACCAGTTGTTAGGACTCGTTTGCTCTCTGTCTCATATGAAACATGAAATTCTTATGATGCAAAGAAATTTGCATTTATTCTTTTGTTTCTGAAGTAGTAGAAAGATTTTTTTAATGGATGATGTTGAAGATGAGTTCTTATTTTATGAAAAGTTTTTAAAACACCGACTAAAAAAAAAAAAAAAGGAAGAAAATAAAAAGATTCAACCTAAAATATGCTGAAATTTCAGTCCCATGGGATTCAGAAGAACTTTACCTTTATGGGGATGGCTGAGTAACTAATGCTGATTTTTTGGAGGAGATCTTTATTGAACTCCTCTCTTTGGTTAATTTTGTGGCACACTTGAAGTTAGGAAGCTATGGAGTTAGTATCATTGTCTTATTAGAGAAATCTGTTTTGATAGAATTGAATGCATGTAGTCCCTCCTTCCCCTTTTGGGGTGGTGTGTCTGCAGTGGGAAATGATTGGGAATTCAGTGGTACTATGTGTTCTTCTACTGACGACTCACATGTTTTGTCATCAGATCAACTCGGACTGTACTCTCTGGCCATATTCATTCCTGCCTTGAAATGGCTTGTATTGAGAATGGCTCAAGAGATATTTCAGCCATGGTTGTCCGTTTGAATGCTTTGGCTTTCCAGAATGGTCTCCTCAAAATTTTTTTGAGGTCAAGACTTCTTGAAAGAATTTGTGTGCTTTCTAATAATTTTTTTTACTTTTTTTTTTTTTAATCCCAGAAACCATTTTAACGTATGTTTTGAAAGACTCTTGTAGTATTTTTACTGTTTTGCCCTCTGAATCTTTATAATGAGTATCTGTCTTTTTTGCTTGTTCTTTCTCATTTCTGCATTTCAGACAGGTAAAATATGAGTTTTATTCTATGATGCTCATAAGTGTAAATTTGTAGTCCTTTTGCCATGTTTATTAGAAATTCTTTCATTTAGTTGAGATGAAATTGGGGACATCAAACCAAAAAATAAACGCTCTTTTCCCACAGCAGATGAACTTCTGACATTGACAGGCGCTGCAAAGCTGTTGACCTAGCAATTGCATAAATTATTTCTGTGATGGTGAGTGATTTGTGACCTGAAATCAAAGTGGGTGTTTATTCTTCAGATGGTGATGATAAGTTAATGTGTTGTTTGATCGCATAAGTAAAAATTTCTTAAAAAAAAGAATTGTAGCTTTAGAGGTGTCGAAGCCTGAGATGTTGCCTTTTTTTGCCCATGGTATTCAGTGTGGTAGCGGTTGGCCTGGGTGGAGATTGCTGGACTTCACTTTTTTAGCCCTGTCGACTTGATAAATGCCCTCTTTCCTTCGCTGGTGTCATTATTCTGGGGCTGAAGGGTTCTAGCTTACAGGAACTCAGAGGGCATTGAGGACCAGAAAGGCATCTTAATGAACAGTGACTTGTGCGAGTGTGAGGCATGGCTGCACTGCCAGTCCCTCCAGTGTTCTGGCTTCTACATAGGGGGTTTTGCTGTTGTGTTAATTTATGGCGTTGCATCAGTCTGTGAGTACCTGTGGATATGAAGTATCTGATCGATTGAGTGTCCCTCAAGGCTGTAAGCAGGAACCAGAGAGTATTTGGTCTCCACTGTTTCCTTGTGTCCAGCAAGTCAGTCTTGGGCTTTAGTTTCTCTCTGTTGTGTTAAAATACCTTTCAAGACATGTTGGGCACTCTAAATTCTGGCACAGTCTCAACTGTGTTGGTCCGTGGGTGGATAATTAACTCAAAACTTGACATATTTGCTACGTTTTAATGTATATATTTTCTCTTTTAATGTAGAACAGGATAGCTCCTTTCCCCACTTCAATGTGTTATTTGAGGGATAGCTGTAGTAAAGCTGTATACTGCTAAATCATAGAACTGTTAGAGCATAGTCACTTCACGTGCTAAATTTCTTGGTAGGCATGACATGGTTTTCAGAGCAGGCATCTACTTGGAAAAAAGCAAATTAGCTGTGGGTTCCTAGCTGTGCCAGCAGGAGCTCTGTTTGTTCCCAGAGCAGGTGCTGTACAGGGTACAGTGATGTGCCATTGCCCATGCCGTCCCACTAGTGAGGTTCACCACTGGTTCACTTCTCTAAAACTGCCGCCAGTGGAGATGGTAGCTTTTGTAACGTCAGAGCTGTGGGGAGGCCACCAAACTTGATCAGAACCAAAGGCAGCTTCATTCTCAGCCAGCCTGAAGCTATTGCTGTATTCCAGCTTTTATTATTGCATGACAGGCACACATGGTGGGCAGTCCTTTGAATGCTGACTGTGCTGTGCTGCTTATTCTTCTGTTTGGGGAAGCTGGATAAGACCTTGATTTTGCTTCTCTCCTCACTTCAGTCCCACTCAGTAGGGTACCTTTGAGACGCTAGCTTTAGCCAATTCATAGTAGATTCGTTTCCAAAATGTGTATCTTGTTGGTGAGACACATCCACATTCCCTTTCTGGTGGTTGTAGGAAAACAGTGCAACACTACAGTTGGTACGGCTTTCTGCTCTTGGAATGCTTTTTGGCACATTTCTGAGTATCAGTAGCATTGTCAGTGTCTTCTCCCTTGCCTAACGCGTGCTGCTAAAACTGATTTGGGAAAGCTCTCCATTTCTATGGATATAGTTTCTGGATCACAGGAAGGCAAGTGGATGATGTTAGTAGATGGCAAGTCTTTGAAGTACATTAGAATCAACTTCAGAGAGAAAGAAAATCCCTTCCATGAGCTACAGATAAACAACAATGCTTTCAAACCTTCAAGAGGATCAAGGTGAAACTCGGTGAACAGCAAGCGCAGAGAAGATGATCCTGCTTTGTGACAAGTGGCAAAAATACCTTCTTTCCTTTTTGTGCTCTGCAACAAAGCAAAGTAACAAAGTACTCTGAGATTGTTCTATGAAAGGAACATAAAAAGCTTTTTATGTTAAATATCTTCATCTCAATAGACGTGTGTAGAATATATTTTAAAAGGGATGGGGATATCTCCTTGGAATTCTGGAGTACCTTCAAAAGAAAGTGAAAAGAACTGAATTAATTTGATTGTGCAGATGCATTTAACAGCATTTATTTCTTTATTTAGACTTGTAGAAGGCTGACATCTCCCAGCTGATGTGTATCACTCCCAAATTAGTTGGCTTTGCGGGAGAGAGAATGGAGCAGTCTCATTTCTTTTTTTCTTGTTGAAGTCTTCAGGAAAGAACTTCTAAACCATGCACCTGAAGTACATTTCAAAAGGTAACTATGCCTCTCTTTACCTGAAGAAAAGGCTGTTTCAGGAAGATGAGTTGGAGAGCAATAGGAAGTGGCCACAGAAGTCAGATGACTGTAAGATTGTTCCCTCTGACATTCCCTTTCGGTTTTTCCAAGATTCAGAGTCTTGGAAAACAAAGGAGAAAATTAAACACATTTTTACAGAGGAAGCAAGTATTTTTCAAAAGCAAGAATGTGCTCACACAGCTTTGGAATGCTTGGTGGTGGATAAAGGCTGAAGTTCAGTGGACAGGGCTGTGTATTAACGTGCCTTATGGGTTGCAGTGTCATGAATGGTAAATAAAGACTTATGTAAGAAACGGACCGCCAAATGTCCAGAATTCAAATGGGAACAACAAAGGGGAAAAAATGATAGTTTAAAAAAACCCCTGTGATTTTTAAACATATTTTCTGATTCATGAGGACTACTGGGAGAACTCAAAACAACTCTGCAGGTCACCGTTAACAAAAAGCTTGCTGTCTAGATAACGCTTTAAGGAAAGTACCACACAACAGCGTGTCCCCTGTGCAATACAAAAGTGAGAACAAACTCGGAATTGAGAGGTGGTGGGTTTGGGTGGGGGAGGGAGATTTAAATGTGTCCTTCAGGAAAGAATCTGTGTAAAGAACTGAGAAAGAAATAAGATGGCAGCAGCAGCAGCCGGGATTTGCAGAGCTTTTCAGTCCTTTGTTTGGTTATCTTGCATAAGTGCTTTAGCCAGAGACTCTTTCAGTAGCTGCATGGGGCCAGCTTGGAACACAAACTTGCGTGAATCCAAATGTAATTTCCCTGTTGTGCACATTCTGGCTGTGACAGCTCAAGTTATGAATGTAAAATAGCAGGGAAAAAAGGTTCAGAAGATGGCCAGGCCTGAAATGTTAATAAGAACTGACTTACCCAGAGCTCCTGTGAGCACAGCAAAGGTGCTGCCCGAATTTTAAGTCTGGCTGTTTCCATGCTTCATTTTGGTGTGTCTAAGAAAAGAAGCGATACCCTCTTTCTCTGTGCATCTAAATGATTCAGCGTAGTAGAAGTAACAAACGTTTACTTCCATGTGAGAGGCAAAGCGGGTGATGCTAATTTTCTGCTCCAGTTTGTGGTTGGTCCTGGCACATGGACTGAGTCAACATCAGTGGCTTCGGTGTGTAGACATGAAGTACTGTACTGGGAACGACAGTGTCTTTTCCCTTTCAGTCTCTTTTCTGTGGGGCAATAATCTACAGCTTTCCCTAATTCTCAGTGTTCCAGAGGCATTTGTCTTTCATCGTGGGAGGACTGGTGCAGGATAAGGGATTTCCTCCCCCTGCATCAGTACACTACTCGCAGAAAGAGCACCTCACCATGGCTGTGGGACAGCTTGTCTCAAGGGCTGTGCAGGCAAGGAAAGTGCTTTTCTCTCTTCTGCATGCTTCTTGCACAGCAAAGAGAAGTTGCAAAGTTTACAACTTTCCCTGCTTCTTCAACATCAGATTTTCCTGGGTCTGTCCTTTCTCTCTCTCTCTTTTGCCAACCTCCTTCCATCTCTTGTTACCATGGAGAATGAAATGCCAGTTCCATTCAAGTTGTCGGCTGAATAGGTTTTGAGGTTGATGGATGGTGAGAATCTCTTATCCCTCCTTCGCCAAAGACCGCCCCTGCCTGGTTCTTGACATTTCACTTGCCAGAGACTGGCAGTCAGTGAGAGGAAGCTGAAAAGGAGGCTGGCAGTGTCCTGCTGAGATGCTCTTTCAGTTCCCTGGATGAAATCAGCAGCCGTGAGAAGGTCTTAAGGACTTCAGTGCAGAGCCTTGTCCTCAGGCTGGCTGAGGCATGAATGCTCACTTGAGTGCATGCTCCCACTTCCCCAGAGCACCCAGGGAAAGAAAGATTCACGCACGAGACTTGCTTCTGCTTGTGACTATTTCAAGGGATGATGTAACCTCTGCAATGTAAAGGGAAAGGTAAGGAATGAATGAATACAATTCATGCTCTGGCATAACCTCATATGTACTTCTTCTAGCCTTCATCTTAGTGTCACATCACACGGGAAGTGGAATTTCTTTGCTGCAGTCTGATTTGCCTGGTTTTCCTTCAGCCTTCCTGGCTGCAGTTACCAGGAGAGGCTGTTTAGTGGGATTCTGAGAGTCCCTGGATGCACTGGTTGCCTGTGCACTGTATTACTAGCTCAGTGTCAAAACAGCCTTCTGAATAAGGTAGCTTTTAATAACAAATACATGGAATTGTGGGTCATGACAGGCCCAGGGTTGAAATGTGGTGTTGGGGATACTGCTGAAGTGCATGAGGTGGATCTGCAAAGTAAAAAAACCAAAATGATAGCACTGTAAAATTACTCAGAAAATATTTGTTTGTTGTGATTTATTACTCCTCATGCAAGCTGCAACCCTCTGTGGTTTTAGAGGGGATCAGGAGGATTTTCAGCTTATGCTGTCCTGGTTTTGGCTGGGATAGAGTTAATTTTCTTCCACTGACATGCTGAAAGGTTTAAGCTTTTCCTTATTTTCGGGAGGAGTTGTTTTGACTGATGACCACTTAATAGAAGTGAATACCTGGCATTGTTGGATAGGTGTGTAGATTTTGCTTCTGGAAGTAATGATTAGTTAATTTTATGACTTCAGAATTCAAGTTCAGACATTTTTTCCAACTAGAAGCATTCAATGAACATGTACTTGTTGGCAGAGGGAAGGTATTTTTGTGAGTTTTCTTCAAAACCCGCTGTGTCAGGACCATACCAGCATAGGAATTAATACTGGTGGTATACTTCAGCAGGTGGCATTTCAGTTTGTTCAAGGTCCTATGTGGAATTTTGTTCTGAGTGCTTTTGAAAATTTGTGTTTGGTAAGTGATTGTGAACTCATTTTTGTCAGTACTTTCTTTCAAAGCATTGCAGTGATAAATATTTCCATACCTTCTATATGTTCCTGAACTTGCTAAACAAATACGTCTTTCTACGCTACCTCCAACAAATTTTACATCTGTCTTGGCTCGTCAAGAGTTCACTTTCCATTTGATGCTTTAGGTACTGTTTATTGTAGGATTGTTGTCTCCCTGCTGGAGTTTCCTACTGTGCGGTGGCTTTTCCTGTTGTGCCAGCCACTTCCAAAATGCTAATACATTAGCTGTTCATGCACTGGTGTGGTAAAAGGGAATCTTCTGATTCCTGCGTGTATCAGTCCATACCCAAAAAAAAGTATGTGAAATACCATCCCATTCTTTAAATAGTTGATTGTAAAGACTGTAGTATTTTTGTCCTCAAAGGTAGCTATTCCATAGAGGGATGCGCGTTACCCGTGACTTTCAGTCATGTGTGATAACATGCAGGACTCTGATTTCCTACTTCTAACCTGGTTGGCTGGGGTACTGCAAAAAAGGAAGATTTTTCAAAAATACACCACTGAAGCAACTTCTTTTTACCATAAATACATCAACCACATCAGATGGACTTGAGAGAAATTGACACAGAGGGGAAAGAAGAAGCGGGGGTGGGGGGAGTCCATTGGGACACAGAAGGATACTGTAGTTTGGGATTAGCTTCCCAAGAGGCACTCAGCTTCATGTTACTGTTTGTAAGGGACAGGCTGACCATCTGGTTTACGTGCTGACCTTGAGGGGGCTGAAACAGCGTCAGCACCGAGGCTTGAACATTTACCCTGTTCATCGGCTAGGGTTTTTTTTATTTAGATGCTGCCTTTTCTATAAAAAAAATACACTCCTACCTGCTTGTGAGTTTGCATGAGGTGAAATCCCTGATCTTTCTCTCCCACTCGGTTTGTGAGCATTATTATGCTAATAATTAAAGAGGGTGTCAAAAGTTTGTCTGGGTATTTCTGACAGGTTTCAACACGGGTATATTTAGATTCACTTTGTCCTCTGAAATGCCTCCTCCTCTTCCCCATGCTAAAATCGACCTTTACTTGATTGAGGTTTTTTTATTTATGTTTTTCCTAATGAGAATTGGACTGACTTAATCAGAACAACAATAATAAATTTTATTATTAGGTCACATCTGGTAGTGTCTCTGCTTCATTCCATCTGGTCTTTGGTTAAATTATTCTTGGAACAATGTTTAATGTCCCACTCATTTTAGATTCAGAGTTGCAAAATACTGGTTTTGTAACTGCTCCTCTGTAGGCTGTCACTCAGACGTTTTATGGGTTCCAAAATTTTCATTAATATACTGTGGTCAGTACTATAAACCACCAAAGGTGACTTTTTAAAATTTTATTATACCTAGAAATACCTCCTGGCTTCAAAAACTGGTGCCTAGGTGGTGGCTACTGTAATCCAGTGATCCTTTCTGGTACATACTGTTCCCTTGGAGTGGTGGTTCTGCTGTCCTGAAGGTTGGCTGCTGCTGGCATGGTTTATTAGCATACGACTGTCTGGATTTTTCTGGAGAGGCAAAATACAATGAATTCCCAGCTATGGAAATCCTGGGGTTTTTGCCCTTTGCTGTAGGTTTTGATTACGGAGCCTAGTTCTCATATTCATTCTTTCTTTCTTGAATTCACTCTTTCTGAATTCTGCAGTAGCCCAGCACACCTGAGACCTGTCCTTTATATTGTACAAAATAAAGAACACTAATAAACACAAAATGCAAACACCCAAATGTTATGTGATTTAATGTCAGCTTCAACAATTTATTCAAATCCAAGCTGTGGTCTTTCTGAAATGTCTTCCCAAAGCCTCAAAAATAAGTTAGATTTGGAAATCCAGCAAAATTAAGGAATTCCAGCCTGGCAGTGTTGTCCTCTGCCATTGGACTCACCAGTTTCCCATCGGTGAGTTGTTCAGTCTTGCACAGCCTCTGTTGCAATAAAGGGATCCTGAGGCATGTGTCACATAGCACAGGAGACCTAGGGCAGAGGCAGTCTGTGGAGCCCACCACGTACCTGGGATCTTTGAGCCTAGGAATTGTTATGTATAAATGGTGTTTTGGACAAAAAATGGCAGCATGGGGAACACCAGCAGCTAGGGATACTGTATTCAGCAATTAGGGAGGCTGAAGAACCTTACTGACGTGCCTGCTGTGGCATGCAGGCATGAATAATGCTGTATTGCTGATTAAGCCCGTGCAACAGATTGCTAGCTAACTTCTTGTTTCATGTGTTTAAATGAATCTCAGTTAATGCTACAGCTAATTTGAAAAGAAATAAAATGAATTTGTCAAGTGTGTTTTTCTAACTTGGTCGTTATCGCATCTTTGACAGAAAGTGCTCAATCGTGTAGAGAAGTTACTAATTCTGCATTAAAATATTGATCTAAGGAATTGTTGCGTTAAGGCTAGTAAGATTTGCTGGATGAGTTGACTGTTCTTCATTTGGTTATTATTTGTAACCCCTAGGTTTTGCCTTTTATTCCTGTTTCACTCAAGTTGTCCCTTAGTGGAAATTAGGATATCTACATTATTTTCCATATTTTCCCAGCATTATCTGGGTCTTTTATCTGTCTGCCCCTTTCCTTCTGCTGCTTACCGCTTCCATAAGTGTGTTGGTTCCTCCCTGCAGTCTTTTTCTGCTGTACTTTGCTGCTGCCATCATTTTTTCCCTTCTCCTTCCTCATCTGAACAGTAGCCAGAGCTTGTCGCTTTCTTATCTCGCCCTAAAGCCTCCTGGCTGCTATTTACGTACAGGCAGCTGGAGGAAGATCCAGCTCTAAAACTCCTTCCGCTTGCTAGATGTTTTACTTCACTACTTTTCCTCAGCGATTAGCACCTGGCTTTCTGTTCAGAGCTTTCCGTTCAGAGCTTTCCCAGGTGGTGCACCATGGAACTGCCCTCGTTTGCCTCAGCTCCACTCCTGTCCATGCTGCTGGTGCCCCAGTCAGTGAGGACAGGCAAAGCTTTGTTCACTGCAGCTGGGGAAAAAGCCCAGAGCGGAACAGCAGGCTCAGTCTGTCTGTCCTTAGATTTGTGAAGACAGCTCTTCACTGATTTGTACTTTGTAGGTTACCTTTATAACCTGAAAGTCTGGAAAATTAATTTTAGTTTAGCTTTTGCCAAGGCTTCCTACCAGCTCTGGTCAAGTGAATTTTTAAGCCCTTTTATTATAGGCTGGTCTATATGCAAAGCCATGAGCATTATGCCTCTCCAGTTGCTCATTCTCTTATCTCAAGTGTCATTTACTGGAATCTCTCTACCTTTTGCCTCCTGTAAAATGTAAACTGAATTACAGGCATGTAATTAAATCAACATATTAAGTGTGTAAGGAATGAGAGACAGTGGGGATTTTGATGGCCATATCCACAGTCAGAATATTAAAATATATGATATCAGTTATCTAAGCTATTTTCTAGTGTATTGAGAGCACTGGTTGTGTAAAAACAATTTCCAGCTGAGAGAAAATGTGTTTCTGTGCTAGGTCAGCACAACAGGAGATCATTTCCCCTCACCTGGCAGAGCTGCTGCTCCATAAACCCTGTGACTGCTGGTTAAAAGACTCAGATGTGCAGTATTACTGCTCATCAGGGATGGGGAGATACAAATAATTGCTAAATACTTGTGAAGGTTTGACTGGGAAAAATGTGACAATTTCAGGTACTCTATATCTGATTTTGCCTGTAATTCCTGTCCAAGTCACTGTTGCATCTGGCATACTTTATACTTAAAATTACCTTGGTCAGGGTCTGAGACTGATTTTCTGCCTGATTTTTTTGGTGCCTAAACATTGTACTTGCATTATCTAGAGATGTAGAGCATTGAATCCTCAGAGCTGAGACTTGTAATTTATTTTGCTTATTTTACATTATGCATAGCAACTGAAGTTCCTGTTGTCTTGCCATAACCCAAATTTGGAACAGAAAATCAAAATGAAAAACTGTGAAATACAGTAAAGTACAGGAGGCGTGACAAGAAGTAGGATTGATCTCTTTAATGTATATACTATTCCCTCTAACATTGGATATCTGAGAAGTTGTTTGATGTCAGTTTACCATGGTAATAGCAGACTAGTGTGGGATGGAGTCAAATTTGGGCACAACATAAGGAATGCCCCTTATGATTGGCTGGATTTGTGTAGTGTACGCCTCAAGGCCAGCTGCTGGCTATTTCAGATTTGTCCCTGTGAAATCCTCTCCTTCAGTCTTGTTCCAAAGCTGTAGCACTTGATAGGAATACATCCCTCCCCACCCAGTCGGGTAATCTCTTGTTGGCTCTGTATTGCTCTTCCCCAGCTGTGATATTGGATTTTTATTTTATCAGTAGAATAAAAAGATAGGAGAACAGCAGGAGAAGGGATATCTGAAAGTGGTATTTGCTGCTGTTTTAAATAAAAGTTAACATTTTTTTCAGCAGAGAGATAGTGTGGAAGAAACAGGAGGGCACGCTAGGGACAGCTTTTGAAAATGTTGTTTGTATTTCATTCTTGTTCAGGGTTTTGACTCCTAGAACATATCCAAAGTTTGTTACCATTTTACATTTAAAAGTCTAGATGGAAATAACCAGGATCTCAATTCCATAGTAATTCTTGAGATTTAGGACTAGACACACGCACACACACACGGCCTAGTAGACGAAGACATTTTCTAGCCAGCCTCTTATCACTCACCTTCCCCTGTAGTCTGTAAAATAAAGATACTGTTTTGTGATCTCAGACTACACTTCTGGAAAGGTCAGTGTTGCTGTCATCTGCCACAGTTGTGGCATTTCTGCCTTGCTTCAGTTCCTGCGGTCGGGCAGCTCGCATTCGGTCAGCTGATAAATCTGACCAACTGATAATAATTTTTGGGTGCATTAGTTACTTGGATCAGTGTGATTCGAACAGTCAGGGACGTGGGTCCACCTTTTCTGCTGGTAGCCAGTAACATTGGTTTATGCTCCTTGTGGAACTGTACCCTGAAGCCATTAACCCTCCGCTGTAATATGCTTTTGGCTAACCAAGTGGGCAGTGTTATGTTACAGGTGAGTACAGGACAAACTGCAGGTTCTTCTCCTATAAACAGTGTCTCATTGCAGTATAACAACGAGGGGGGTGTGTGTGAGTTGTGATGTCCTCTTACGCAGGGGTTTTCAGACTTACTTGGGCTGAGGATCATCCGTACAAGTAACATCAGCTTTGGGGCAAGAAGGTGGAAACACGCTGCTGTTCCATCCCCCTCTGTCGTCTTCTAGGATACTCGCTCTCTCTTGCGCCTGACCCCATAGGACTGGTTGCCTTTTCCATATTTCCTGGGATCTTAACCTTGTAGGTGCATCTGTGCTTTGTAACCCCCCCAAATCAGGCGTTGTGTGAGGTTAATCACAAACACTAAACCCATCCTGCGATGCCTCTGCTCCTGAGCAACACTGAGCAGCGGGAGCTGCCCGTACACAGACCAGCATGCTGGTGACCTCGGTCCAGAGACATTAACTGGCTTGGCAGAGGAGCTGACCCCACCGTTCAGATGAGAACCAACAAGATGCTGTCAGGGGAGTTGCCATCACGTACTGACTTGGAAATTGTTGTTGAGCTTCTCAGCGTTGGCAGCTGATCTTGAGACAATATGGGTCTTTTATTACCTTTGCTCAAATGTGCTTTTTCTTTATTTTTGGAGCAGGGATTTGTACAGTAAAGGAAGTGGCTTTTAGTCCCGTTTTCACATTTCCGTGTTTTATCTAACAGTCGCTTCAGCTGTTCAAAGTATATGGGTTTGTTACTCTGGATCAGGGAAATAAATAGATGCCAGTAGCATGAGGCCTTATCAGCTGTGAGCAGCTGTACTTGCCTTTTCATTTTAAATCTAGGCACCTAAAGTGCAGATAAACAACAAAAGTTGGTTTTCTGAAAGGTAAAACTTCTAAATTCTTTGGAATTTGTTGAAAGCTGTTGCCTTTCTGCTTAAAGTAAACTAGCATTAGCCTTTTTGGGGAAGGCTGTGACCTAGCTGTCGGAGCTCAGAGTTGAGCTTCAGGGTGGTGAGTGTTAAGGTCTGTAATGGTTTGGGTTTGAAATGCTGTGTATGTACGGGCAGTCTTGCTTAACTAAGTGTATTACTTTCATAAGTTGGACAGCCTAGAGAGTCAGGTCTGATTTCCTTGAGTATCATCTTTATGCTCTTTGCAGAAGTGGCGCTAGGGAGATGCCTGGGGGTGCTGGGAAGTGAAGCGGAATACACACGGACAAACCTTTAGAGGACAGGATTTTAAACACTGTATGGGGAATGTTGCAAATAGCCTTAGTAAGAGTGACAGGTTAATTTTTGACCTGTGAATTACTGCGTGGGCACTAAAATTGGCCTCTCTTCTATTTAATTTTTGTAGCTAACGTTTCATTTTCCATGGGTACGTTATTCAGGTAACAAGTTATCCGTACAGAAATCCCAGGCTACACCTGGAAGCAGGACATAGGCTGTTGTGTGGCTCAGGCCTTGAGCTCATTCACCTGCTGAGCCTTTGCCAGCTTTGTTCAGTCACTGCTGATGTGTCTGCTTTCTGCTGCCAGACCGTGGGACACTGGGAAGCTGGTGTTGGGGGAGCTGGAGAAGCATTCAGGCAGGGGCTGGCTGGGGTCCACAACTTGCAGATTTGGGCAGAAGCTCTGGCTCTACAAGACTCAAAAGCCACGGAGCTGATAATAGTAGCAGTTCCAGGAGGGTTAACTGCTGAAAGACTACCAGGTTCTATGTACTGTGATCCCTTCTGCTTGGAGAGATTTGTCAGATGGGGTTTCTTGTGGGGCTGCCTCTGTACTCCAGCTAGAAGTCTTCCCAGCTATTCCCATCCCCCACTATCCTGGACAATGGAAAGCCGAGTTGATTTGTTAATGCTTGGTTGAAGGCTGTATCAAGTGCCGTCTGACCAAGCTAAGAATAAAGTGTTTAGTTCAGATGTTTTCTCCTGGGATGCTCAATGTTCAGAACATTTATGGAAAAGATTGAGAGGGCAGATAATCCTGTACCTGACTTTGCTGCTAAATCCATCTGCCCTTGAATAATTGCTTTCTTCCTAAAACAAACGTACTCAGTTTGAGGTGTCTTTTATTTCTGCAGTATGAACAGCAAAGGTGCTTTTTTATTTTCTGGCTTCAGGAAAGCCCATAGGCATGTGTGGTTTGCGTGTGCTAAGAAGCTGTATAGCAGAGGTATTTTGTAAAAAACCAAACAAACAAAACAAAAAACCCCAAAACCAAAAAAACAACCAACCAACCCAAAAAAAAAAAAAACCAAGAAGAGAGAAGCAGATTTTCTTCTGGTAGAAAGTGTCAGGGTTTTCCTCTTTATATGTTATGTTGTCAAATTGTGAAAAGGTGTCCAAAAGGAGGTGTGCATGAATACACTACTTACCATAACGTAACCTCCCACAGGCAACAATGCTGATATTTACTCGTGTTTGCCCCTAAGGGCCTTCCTAGTCCTTGGTTTAGCCTTTCTGCTTAACAGGTACAAGAATGTGTAACAAACTGAGCAATGGCACAAGGCTGAGCCTCCTTGTTCCTTCAGGAGCTTGTGTCTGGAGGCTAGTCAGAGTAATGCTCGATAATTCTTATTAGCCCAGGAAGAAGGAGGAAAACAACAAAATCTGCCTGAAAAAGATGAGACCAGTATGCTTAGCTTGCAGTTCTTCTGTAATATTTTTATTTTATTTGCACCTTTGGGTAATTTCTAGTCAGTTCAGTTATTCCTGTTCCTGGCTGGAGGAATCACTAAAATCAGCACTACTTCAGTTGCCTGAGCTGAAAACTGTAGTAGTTCAGGTACTAAGTGAATCAGACGCCCTGGCTGGAGAATGTTTGCAGTTTGGAAAATACTACTGCCTTACACTCTCAGGTACACATATTCATGTGAACTTTTCTCTCCCCAGGTTCATGGTGTTTTCACTTGGTCTGTCTCCAGTGCAACACAGCTGTTTCTCAGACTGCACGTACACTTCTTGAGGTAAGAAGACTTGATATAGTGAGTACTTTTGGCCTGGGTAGCATGGTAGACAGAGACACTGGGAGAGAATTCATATTTTTGGGTCTTTGGTTCAGTATGTTGTTGAAACTTGTAAGAACCAAATCTTCGGTGACCTGGGACATTTTATCTACAATATAATTTAATCCTTTATGCTTTCTTGATTGTGTTATGAAATGGTATGAAGTGCAAGTAATCAACTGAAACTGAATAGTGACTCTTCAGGTTTTCAGGCATGTATCCTCCTTAAGGTGATTTGTTTTTCCCTTGGTATTGGCACTGACTTATAAAAGCATTAGAATATGTGCTGCGTATTTAGTCTACAGTGAAGTACATCAATACTTGTCTATACTTACAGATAGGAAGACTGAGATACAGAATGAAAATTAAGAGTTGACTTGTCTGTTGGATAAAATCTCCTGGGTAGGAAAGGATGTAATGTCCTCATGTATGGTGTAGCTATTAGTACATTAGGTGTGAGGTTATTCTAGGTTATTCTTTTTAGCTTTTCTGTTTTGTCCAACATGCTCTTCAAAAATCAACTGTTTATACCACAATTATTCAAGGAGTGGGGATGTGAAGATGAAGCAGTAACCTTCTCCAGAGTGCACCAGTAGTTATTTGGCACTATCTTGCTCTACTTGCAAAAGCAGAAATGTTCATTTTGCTTTTAGTGACTATCCTCCAGAGCTTGATGATTGTGCACAAGATAGGGAACTGTCCCAAATTCTCTCCTATGGGTTGCTTTGATGTTAGGAGCTGGAGCCAAGTCCAGAATGTCAGAGCAACAGATTTAATTTCTCATCATCATCTTCTGGGAACAGCAGTAATAAGAGATTATGACTTGTCTCCCAAGTATTCCCTCAAACGTGCATCCCTGCTAGCTCCTTACCAGCTGCTGTGCTGGGCTTTCTCTGGCTGCAGCAAGCATGGATCTTCCAGCCCTTTGGAAATGCCCGTTTCATGTTTCTGTGTGCCTCTCCAGTTAATAAAGTTGTTTGGAAAGGTGGAATTTAGAAGGTAAGAGTGGTCACGCTTCTGGGTTTTGTTTATGTGCAGCTCTGTGTTTAATGTGTCTACCTTCTTTCTGGGCTGGGGCTAGTCACTGAAACGTGGTCCTTGTAACAGAGGAGTGTTGCATCACCTGGGACAGCTCAGTGTCTCATTCAGCTGAGAACAGTTTTTAGCAGGATGGGTATTTATGTTAGATTTCAAAGATTTATGTTAAACCTGATGTCACTTTTCAGCAGGGATAGCTTCTTTAATCTTCCTGTTACCATGCTCTAGGGAAGTTACAGGGACAGTAACATCTGTGCTTGCTGCATAAGGCTGATTGCTGTTTCAGGGGGCAGTTTGTGCTTTTATCCAGTGTCTCTTAATAGCACAGAGAGTGCTAGGCCCTGCACCGTCCTACAGGAGACTTTACAGGATGGCACTAACTACTGGCATTGCAACATATGGGCCCCGTGGCTCCATCACTTCCCATTGACTTGTGAATACTTCTGAGATCCAGATGATCACTCCGGAAAAGTTAGGAGGCATGTTGGTTGCAAGTGGGGGCAAGTCAGTAGTCAGCCAAATCCCAGGCGTGGTAGGTGGGCATAGATGACGGAAGAGGTTGAATCATGGCTTTAGTGAATGGATGTAGAATGGATGTTCTGCTTCTGAGAGTAACTTGGAGATCCTCCAGCCTCAACCTTCCCACAGAATTACCATGTTGAGACAAAGGGGATATGATTTCCCTTTACTATCTCCCTCTTTGTTTCTGTATTCCTTCCTTTCTTTTTGTTTATAATTGTTCTTTAAAGAAATAACATAAAACCTCCTTATAGATTTTCATAATTTTAACAAAACAAAAGGGAGGTGCATAGGAGCCTCATTCATTGTCTTTTGTCACCAGACTTGATTTGACATCTGAGACTACAGAGAAACTTTGGCAAGTGCAATGATTTCCCGTGTGGGGGTAATAAGAGAGAAAAAAGCTGTCAGTTGAAAACAGCAGGAGCTGCATTAGCAAATATAAATTAAACAGATGGCTAAGATACTGCAGCTGTCACATAGAAGCTGCAGGAAGATCTTTAGTTTAGAGCTGCAGGAGGCTGTTTTTAAAGGAAAGATGAAAACAACAACAAAGCAAACTTTAGCACCACGGAAGAGACAATAGAGCCATTCAGATGATTATATGAATCTTACCCAGCACTGAGCTTTTTTTCTTCACCTTTTCAAATCTTAGGACTCTGAAAATAATTTAGATCAGGTATTATAATATCACATTCCAGATTTTTGTATTGTGGGTTTATCTCCTGGTTTAGAGGTACTCTCCTCGGCCCCTGTGTGAGACACTGGCTCTGGTGGAAGCTCTGGAAAGTGGGGAGAAGTGTGGCACACATCACACAATTTTGGTCTTCGACTGCTTGTTTTGTATCAGTTTCAAGAAAAACTTCTTATGAAAGAATTGTTAACAAATAAAATGTCTGTGGAAAAGCAGTGTTAAAAGTGATAACGTTTTGGTGGAGGAAGCAACTGTGTTTTAAGTGTCTTGCATGTTCAGTCTTAAGGTAACATTTTTCACTCATTTTCCGCTGAAAAGTGACTGCTCTTTTTCTTTGTGAAAGAAGTGATAAAACTTCTTCCAAGTATGTGTGTTACGTTAAAATACTGACATATGTTAAAATGAGGACAAATTGGAATTTCAGTGCTGTTTCTTGGAGGCCAAAAGGCAATTAATTTTCTAAACATTGTGTCTATAATGTCTTTTCCTCGATTAGGACTGATGGTTTTTTGTAGATACCTTGTGCGTAAGCAGAGACTGTTGTGCTGCCTTTATAGTTAGATGATGAAGATGTGAATTATGGAATAGATGCAGCTGCATTTGAAGCCTGTGATTTACATTCAAACAAACAGTGTGCACAAATGCATTCCTAGACAGGCTGATTGATCTCCCAGAGTTCTGCTTTCTCTGTTTGCCTTTTTTTTTTTTTTTTTTACTGCAAAAAAATTCCATGTATTTATGGTTGACTTTTAAAGTTATACTTCATATGCAAGAAATTCTGGATTTTGATTGTACCACAGCCCTTTGTGAAAAATTAGTCTCTCTTCAATTCTATGTATCTTTTTCCAAATTGTGTTGTTCCCTTACAATAAGTATCTTTAGGTGCAGTTAGTTATAGTTCTAAACTAAACCTATACAGATGATTTGAGAGCTACACAACCTACGTATCAAAAATTACATCTTTTGTTCCTCTGTATTTATCCTTCCTGCCATCATCCCCATAAAGTTTGAACACAGGACCCACCCATACCATGCTCTGAATGTCGGTGAACTTCCATTCTGTTAGAACTAGGAAGTTCATCATTGGGATGTAATCGCTCCTTACTGGCTAAATGTTTAACCTGTCCTAGACTTTTTCCTGATCTTAGTGGTATGGGACACAAATCATGGAGGGCCTAAATGGTCAAAAGCAACAGCTCGAGCTTACTGGTGTGAGCTTGCTGAGAACATGTGGCCTCAGTGCTGCTATACCCTTCTGGGTGCTTTCGCTGTCTCTCTGAGTAGAAGTGGGCTCCTCATGGTTTAACTGTGCTTTTCTTTTGTAGTTGCGTCTTTGTGCTTCAGCGTAAAACACAACAGATGATCATGTGGAATAACTGTTGTTTCTGCCCTTTAAATTTCATTTCTACCCCTGCAGAAACATTGGAGCAGTTAGGAATTCCAGAAAACTAAGAGGGGAAAAAACCTCAGCCTCAACGTATGCCTTTTCTTCCATTTTTGCTTTAGAGAAACCAGGTTGACCTTGAAGTGTACTTGAACTTGAGAATGATAAGTGTGGGATATCGTTGTCAGTGATGGAGGGATGGTGCAGAGTAGGTGACCTTCCACTGGGAAGCCTGGCCTCAGCCTCCACATATTTGCTGCTAGACTTTTGCTCCAGATGCTTTAGCTAAACTTCACTGCCATGACATGCTCAGCAAGGGAGCAGTTTTGCGTAGGCAGGACCCAGGGCATACAGAAAGATTATGTACTGAACCCTGCAAATTTCCTGTGAGCTCTCTTCCTGGGAAGAAACCAAGGGATCCGTCAGTGTCATCAGAGGCTAAAGAGAGATGACAGTTAAGAAGGGCTGGGGAGGAGCTAAAATAAAGAGGTGGGTGGAATGGGAAGAAGCAGTGAGACCAGATAGCCTTGCCTTTTAAAGGTAGTAAACCTTATGTTTTCCTGCTGAGTGTCCAAAAGGCAAGAACAAACTTTTCCAGCTGGAAATGTAGTTACTGTCAAATGGCCATATTCTGTCCTTGATCTTCGTGCAAACCTTCTGGTGATACCAGTGGAGGATGCTGTGGAGGATAGAGGGGTACATGGTTGCTACGTTGTAGGGACAGCAATTTGAGTGCTCTCTGGCCTGTGGCACAGAGCTAGTGGGGAAAATGTCTTGATAGTTTTTGAAAGAAGGCGGTGACATAAGTTTTTCTGTCATATGAAGTGTTAAGGTCTACCTCTCATTGATTAGGAACAGCTGCTTACATGCAAAATGTATGCTAGTGGAAAAAGGAAACATGATCCAGCTTTTTTTAATGCTCTCATGACAAGAAAGTGCTGCTTAAGTGGAAGCAAGAAAGCCCAGCCTCCTGGTGCTGTAGCTTTGGTCTATAGCTCAGCCAGTGTGCAAAAAGATTTCGTTCTCATTTGAACCTTGTTCTCTTTAAGCCTAGCCCAGAACTGTCAAGTCTCTTTTCTCAGTCAGTGCTGCTCTCTGTGCTATACAGACAGGTACATCAGTGTCTGAGAGAACATGTAGCAATTATAAATTGCTGCTTATTATTATGCTTATCATTTCAGAGGTCACATAAATAATTCTTAGGTGTAACAAAGCAGCATGTCAGGTAGTCCTGGTATGTGGGCTGTGTATTTTACAGTGCTATGTCAGTAAATAATAGGTTACTGATTAATTTACGGTAGCTAGTCTTTTTCTAATTTGTCTCAATAGCAGAGAAGATGGAGCTTCATGTTCAGTTTTGCTTTGAAGTAGATTTAGATTTACTTTTCAGTGGAAAGCAGCTGAATATACCTGCTTAGATTTTACTAATGAAACCACCTTTCATATGGAAAACAAATATTCCATACTGTTAAGTAGCTTACTTCCTTTAACTGTGGCAATTCCTGTCTTTGGATTTTGAGCTCCATTCCAGACTCACGCATGTCTGATCCAAATCAGTTTGTGGAAAAACATTAAGCCAATTTGTAACCCACCACAGATTTGGAACATGGGTTCTGCCAAACTGTTACGCTGTGGTGCATAGCTTTGGTGCTGTGGGTGTTAGAAAATCGTGTGCTACTGCAGATGGATATGGAGAGACACCCTTCTAAAATAAATACAGGTGTCTGTTGGAGAAAAGCTTTCCAGAGATGTAAGACAGATGAGCTTCCTTTCCCTATGTAAGCAAGCCCTTAGGTGATAAGATTTGCTACAGACTTCTAGCAAGATGCAGGAACGTGGAAAGGCAAAATGTAAATGCAGTACCGTAGGTAGCTGCAGGCTACCACCCTAAGCAGCTCAGAATAAGGCTAAACGTGACGAGAAAAAAATGGCAAGTAGGGAACCTGGCATGATGGCACCTCTCCATCTTTGTTAGGAAACAAATAACAACTGGGTATTTGATGTTGTGTTAAACTTGAGTGAGAAAACTGGGGTCTTGAATAGAAAATAATAATAATAACGCAATTAAAAATGCCTGTCGTAAACTAGTTTCTTGTACCACGGTCTGTGTTCTTTGCAGTTGTGTAAGTAGTTAGTTATTAACTGCTGTTAATACTCTGTTCTTTTCAATTTGGCAGAATATATCTGACCAAGGCTGTAACTTACTTGTCTATTCCTTTAGCTTCTCGCTTTTTAAAGGAAAAAAAATAACCCAACAATTATTTTGTATAACATGGGCAAGTCAAATGCATTTGTTGCTAAAGGGGAGGTTCTGTTGCTTCTGGCTCATTCGTGTGAATGAATGAACACATAGGCTTGGTATTGTAAAAGTAATAAATACACAGCCTTCGTTTGCAGTTTCCAAAGTATGTTGGTCAGAGCTAGCCTTCATGGTTTTGCCAGCATAACTGTTTTGTTAAGATTCTTCAGAAACCACCCTTAGTTGGCATACAATATTCTATGCTAGATTCAGTTAGATACCACCAAAAATGTGCTCTGCCACTATAGCTTGTTTTTTCGGGGAACTGGTATTAGCTGCTCTGGCAAAATAACTTTTTTGCCTGTGTAAACCGCATCTCGACTAGGCAGATTTGCTAGTATAGCTATTTTAGCAAAGCCTTTCTACTGTAGAAAAGACCTTATTGATAATACTGTGAGGTTCCCACAGTAGATGAAAGGCACAATACAAAGGGCTTTATAAACATGAATTAAGCTTCACAACACCCTTGTAAAATAAATCGTTCTTCTAGCTTGTCAATGTCTAGTTTCTTTTAGTATCAGATGTTTTGTGGGGATGAGAAGGAAGGGTTAGAAGATTCAGAGTTGGGGGAATTAATGTTTGGTAGCGTTGATAAACTAAACAAATTTCTGACCTGTTGGAATCCCATGCCATCTTTATCTGAAGTGTAAAATGTCCTAGCAAAATCAGTCGGAGTATCAAATAGCTACTGGTTGCTGGTTTCACCTGATCTTTGATAGTATGAGGCATCCTAATGTTGACATTTGACAGTTCCTTTCTTCCTGAAAACGGCTTTTGTGTATGTGGTGGGGTTTTTGTGTGTGTTAATGCTGTTTTTAACTACAGTGTTCTCTCTGATTTGTGTTAAACTCTTGCAGTCTCATACATAATTTGGAGTATAAACATCTGACATATTTAAGAGATCTCAAGGGGCATGGAGAGAGGAACAAAACTCTAGATTTATACAGGAGAATGGTTTTCAAGGCAAGTCACTCAAAAGTGACAGTAGTCTGATACTGAGTTTGCCTACATGGTCTTAATTCAGAATTTTTTGTGTGTTAGTTATCATGTAGTCTTTAATTACCTTATCATATTCTACGTATTTTTCATCTCTTTAGGGAATAAGGAACAGAAGAGCTCTGCTAGGATGTAGGTTAACTAACTTCTTTACCATTCACCAGCATCACATTTGAATTCAGCCTGTAAACTTTGGGGGTAGACCCAGGCCTTTCCACAGTCCTCTGTTAAACACCATGTCCTGGATTTTGTATTAATGCATTTATCAAGAATTTAAGTGAGCTGTGCAATTCATCCTCTTCCCAGTTCACGGCCTTCATGTGATGATAATTGTTTTCACAAACAGCATACCTTTCCTCACCAAGCGCAGTGAGGTACTCACTTTTGAAAAGCTGTCCTGGATCCCCTGAAATCTGGGAAATCGTGGAGACATCTGGGCTAACTGTGTTTCCTCTCCTAACCCTTACTGCGTGCCAGGGGAAGTTCCAGTAACTCTTCAGTGGTGTGCTTGATCCTCCCAGAACTACTTGATCTGATAGGAGTATTTTTGTGCTCTGTTTCCACAGCAACAGCACACTTTTTTTTTTTTTTTCCCTCTCAAGGTGGCAATTGCTTTGAGAATTAGACCTGTGGAAAAGCTTGGCCTTCTTGTCCCTTATTGAGATTTCAGCTTGCATAGGTCGAGAGTGGAAGGAGTCAGACGTGCGACTCTTGGCAGAGCCAGTGTGATTATGAAGTGACCGTGGAAGGAAGGAGTGGTACTTAATTGTGGGCTTTTGTGTTAATAAAATGATTGTGTTGAAAGTCATGGCTCTTTCTAGGCTCTGCAAATGGAAGGACTGGGACACTGACAACAACCATTTTAGCTCGTTGCATGTGTTGTTGTAATCGTGTAGGACCCATGTCCACTTCATGCACAGCATGAAACCAGGTGTACATTCTTCTGTCCACCTGCTCATAGAGACCTTTTGTGTGCATGCCACACTAAGAAACCTGTTCTTCAGTCTCTGCATTCGTCCTAGTGTTGTGGGGAAGTGTTAGTTTAATCGCTGAAATAGGAAGTAAATGTTAAACCACCTCCTGGGCATGGTACCTCCTGTAGGTAGCAAGACACGTTGCACAGAAGTACGTATGCCAGTCTCAACATCTGCTGCCTGGAGGACTAAGAAGCTTTCAATTTTTGAAATATTTCCATAGATCAGTCCCTTCTTGTTACCATGTGAAGGTGCATGCGAACAGACATGTGGTTTGATACTGCTATCTTGTTGGCGTTGGCTTTTTTCATCTGTATTTCAGAAAGCAGTCTCTTATGTGGATGCCTAATGCAAGCCTAAATACAATTGCTTTATTTTGCTAACTGTTTTATTTTTCCTTTTCCCCAGTATCCTGGTCCTAAGAACTAAACAGTCACCTTTTCCTGCAGAGCATATAATTTATGGTACTGAGCTGTTCCCTGTGATTTTTTTTTCTCCTTTACTCCTTTTCCCTTTCTTAGGACTTGCATGTTCCAGAGAACATTGAAGTAAGCACTGTTCTGTTCTTTACTCACTATGTCGTGGAATAATGTAAAATTCCATTTAATTAAAAAATTCAGACAAGTCAGTTATATCATTAATACTGGATTCAGGAATCTCCTTTCCTTTAAATGTGAATGTCTAAAGTGGTATCTGTCGCTGTGTTATGTTTTTGCAGGAGAAGTTTCTGCCTGATGTCAGTGTGGTGGCTCTTCACCATCAGTATTTTAGTTCCTAGTATTTTTGAGTCAGGATGCCAGAAATTTTATGTTTCTCTGACAAATAGTAAGTGGATGTGTTGGCTGGCAAAATCAGTGGCTAATGGATGACACCACAGAATGCGGGGTTGTCATGAAAGGCACATTGTTTACAGCCATTTTTACAGTGCAGAGGCCAGAAGTTCACCAAGGCTTATCCATATAAAATGTAAGAAACTGTTCAGGTTTATGTATCCAAGTCAGAAATGTCATATGTACAAAAGGCAAAAATTAATTAAAATACCTTTTCTTACTTTTTAAGTACATCTGGATGTTTGGTGATGTTTTATGGTGGTTTTTTGTGGGTTTTTTTTCCTTGTTGTTGGCTTTTTTTTTTTTTGTTAGAGAGCTTGTATTCAGTTCATAGATGAAGAGCATTCAGTACTGAACCAATTTAAAATTGAAAATCAAGTTTGCAGTTTCAAGTCTTGCATTGCTTTACTTCAGCTCTTTGTGGTTGTATCTAGCTCTCTTTGACTGCCCATGAATGAAACTGTACATTTTAGTTTACTCAAGAACCTGTTTATTGAAAGACCAGAGTGTAAATTTCCATGTCTGTTTAACATTCAGTAATTTACCATTAAGCTACTTGACACAGGTTAAATTTTATGTTAATATTGTCTTGATTAAACAGTGCTCGTTATCACTCACAGTGATTTGGCCAAATCAGTTTCCTAGCAGATGTCTCAATAAAGGAGCCATCTTACTATAGCACGTCTAAATTAAGTGGAGTATGTTGCAGTAATGTTTTGCACTTACATGGCATCTTTCATTTCAAAGCACTTCACTCAATCATATAGGATATTGGGAAAACGTATTAGGTAATATAATGGCCAAAGCAAATTTATATGTTTTTAAGAGCTACAGGACATTTTATAACTTCAACAGATGTCTTGTATTACAATTTTAGTGTTCAGTACAAAATAGTTGTCTAGTGGTTTCTAACACAGAACTCAGTTTATATAGCTTGCAGAAGTAGGCTTGAGTTAACTCTCTGAAGGTTGGAACAGATGCATCTATAGATAATTATTTCAAACCACAGCTTCAGACTACTTTTAAGTAATCCTTTCCAGCCAGTCTTAGACTCTTCAGTGCTCTTCAAGCCTCTCCTGTTTCATTTTCTTTTAATACTGTTTTATCACCACAGAAAATACTTGTGACTTCCCGTCTTTCCCTTCAGTTTTCTTTGGTGCCTGCTTGCAGCATCACTTAAAACTGCTGTTGTGTGGGCTTTGCCAAGCTGACTGAAAACTGAGGTGCAGGGGATGTTTTTCCCTGTATGCAGTGTGGGGTTCATAGCTGTGGGTTAAGACATTGCTCCTTAAGTCCTCACAATTTGTTTTGTTACTTCAGTTCATGTATGCAGGGAAAGCTGATACAAATGATACTTGTGCAGATGCGTATCTAAGGATTTTCTACGTTCAAATCGTTTGCCTATAGTGTGCTCTTCCAGCCCCTATTTTTCAGCCTCTCCAGAATTCAGAAATTGTATTACAGTTGTGATATAGTGCAAAGCACGTATCTGACCTGTGACACCAAACAAATCCCTGCCTAATTTTTTCTGTTTAAGAATTGGAATAATCATGTTTTGCATTTACCTAATGGTTATGTTTATCGATAATATTTCACAGATGGCATAACTGAGAGCAGAAACTGAAAGTAATTTGCCCAAGATCCCAGTATTTCCTGTAATTCTGGTTGTGTTTTCCTGATTTGATTTGGAATGATTCAATTAAGAACTATATGTAATTTCATAGATGTGTGATGTATCAAGTTTGCGGCTCATCAGATAACGTTCAGATTCACCATTTCCCTCTACGTGCACCTGGCTGGCTTTTCTTGTAACCACAGCTCATTTTATTGCCGAATTTTCCCAAGCTTAATATGACATGGGCCATCTAGTAAGTTTGATGTCCGTGTTACGTTACAAGGTGACTAGTTCAGTTGGATTTTAGCCATCCTTGAAAGGAAAACATACTTTTTCGAAACACTGAAACAATTTTTTGCATTTGTTAGGTCTTTATATAACTCAAAAGCAGTTGGAGCGATTTTGCTTAAACCAGGGATGTAATATTTCAGTGAAGGTAAAAGTGAAAGAAGCTGAGGAGCAGTTGACAGTGCGGAGGGAAGGTAGAGCAGCCTGGTTGGCATAGCCAGGGGACTGTGGGGGCCTCTCCGCACTGGCCCCCCTTTCACTCAGTCTGTGTAGTCTGCTGGCTGCATTGCTGGTGGGGAGGTGCTAGATGTGAGAACTTTTGAGTTTGATTTAGCGCTGGTACTGCTGCATTTAAAGGAAATGAAAGATACTTCAAGTGAGACCTGGTGAGAGGTCCAGTGAAGGAAGGCTTTCTGAGGCATTAATGGTCCTCTCAGTAGAGTTCTCTTACATTATTCATGCCCTTTGAGCTTTTAGCCAAGCTGAGCACTCTGCACTCAAGTGGGATACTAGAAGGTAAAAGGAAATTAACCCTGTAGCAGTATATTGAAAGTTGCTTGCCAAAGTAATAATTTTGACAGTTTGCTGAGAGGGTACAAACATGCCTGGGAGTGGGGAAAACAGATTTTGAACTCTGAAGTGACCTAAGGAAGAGGTCAAGTGTACCGTGCAGCAAAGCAATAGAAAGACCGCTTGAACCTGTATGCCAATCTTGGGGTCCCTTCCTGCCTTATCTCCTCATCAAAGTACGTCTTCCAAGCTTCAGAAGAAAGTACGTCTTACAGCTGCAACACGAGGTAGTACTCAAAGCTTTCCAATGATGTTATGATGCCGTACAAGGCTGTGGTGTGTTAAAACTGATTGTAGTAGCCAAGACTCTCAATGATTTGCAGATCAGGTACCAGAAATCTGTACCTGAATTACAGCTTGAGTTGTAGATGTTACTGTGTTTGTGATTGTTTCTTTGAACATGTTTACCTTTCCTTTGGTAAACTCCTTGTGTTTAGGATTCTTCTTTTCTTCTTCACTCTGCTACCATTTTTAATTTATGCCATTGTTACATACACTTGGACTGTGGTCTCAAGGGAGCTTTTAGGAAGGGTTCAGAAACAGGAGGCTTTTAATGCAATGGATCTATATTGGTAATTGATCTGGGATATTTGTGCTGGAGTGGTCTCTTATAACCAGCTTTTACTCCCTGTCTATCCTCCAGCTCCTCTGAGGTTTCACAGTGAGTATCCAGAATGTAAAACAGATCATTGCAAACTAGTGGAGAATGACCTCATCCAGAGGCTGAAAGTTAATTTGGGAAGGAAGTGAAGACAGTGACTGTAAATAGAAGGCCTTTGCTGGTGCATAAGCTAGGATGTCTAAACTTCAATTTTACCCTATGTACCTTTTCTAGATAGGACTAAAATATATTACTTAGGCGGCAGGGAACATAACTTGTGGTGGAAAAATGCAGTACATGTGCCAAGTACTGGTTAACCTATGAGCACAGAACACAGATTTCCCCGTGTGCTCACAGACTCTCTATATCCAGATTCTTTCTTTTTCTTTCCCACTCTCAGAAAATCATGTTCAAGGGTAATGTTTTTAAAAGCAAATTATTACTTAGAAGCACGAGATCTATGGGTTTTAGGTAAAAAGACAGCTGTGAAAATTTTACCCTCCAATATGTCTTCTATATCGGAGAGAGTTGTTTTGGTTTTGTTGGAGCCAAGAATTTGATGCATTTGCCACTTGACGTAAGCCTTAAGAATAATTTGATTAAGAGACTGTACCTTGGACTCCAGCAGTCTAGAATCAAGGGTCTCGGTGAACAATGCATGTCTCCATGCTCTGGTTTTCATGAGAGACTAAAAGTGTTCAGGCCACAGTAATGAGGACCAGGAGGAAAGTGATACATGAAACACAGTGATTAGTACTACTCTGGGTATCATAAATGCACCCAGGACCATTAAGAGACAGAAAAGGAAGAGGTTAAAAAAAAAAAAAAATCATTCTTGTGAAGACTTGTGAGGATTTTTTCTTCTGGGATTGTACTCTTGATTGTGCAGCTTCATAGCTGCATCTTAAATGAGCTGATGCAGTTTTGCCCCTTGGACATTTTCCAGGCTACTAAACATTTCTTTTGCTGGCAGATACCAGCAATACATACTCCTAAATGCTCTTGAGATCCAAATGTTGCTAATGGCAGCCTTTGAGTGATGATTGGGAAACTATGTTGAAAGTTTTGCCTTGCTTTTAAAGTATGCTAAGCATTTGATAGTTAAGCAGTTAAACTCTTTCTGACATTGGTTCAACTACATTATTTCCTTATAACCATTGCTGATGGCACATAATTTTCTTGATGTGGTGTTTCTACTTCGCTGTCAGTCAAAGAAGTATGATCAGTAGCAAATGCAGAGAAGGTGGTACTGGAAGTTCCAGAAAGTCTCTGTTTGAAGGGCTTTCCACCACTTGCCTGTCAGCTTATGGACAGAGCCTTTTACAATAGCTCTGTTCTTCGTTAGTTTTGAGAACAACTGCAAAAATTCCTACATTGTTTTGTCCTGCTGCAGGTAGTATTTGCAGGTTCTTTATATGCAGCTTATTTTAAAGGAATCTCCTTAGTTTACAGCATATAAAATGGCACAAACAGGTACAGTGAGGCATAAGCCCCCAGCTCAGTCAGTGGCAGTGGGGTTCTCTGTTCCCCTCTGCCAGGTGTACAGCCAGAGAGCCGTGCTTGGATTTCAGTCCAGCCTTCGGTTCCCCCCATCAGCAGTGACGAATGTGCCTGCAGAGCTGCTGGGTTAAGGGTGCAAGCCTGTGACTTGAAACAAAGAAAGTATGTGCTTAGCCTCCGTTGCAGTTAGTAAAAAAAAGGGGAGAGATTGGGAAATAAAAAGCAGTATGAGATGAGAGAGCAGGAACTCACCACTCCTCTCTGTCAGAAGAAGTGTGACAGGAAAGTCCTGCTCTGGAGGACTTAGCCTGGGAAATAAGGGGGAGGGAATGCAGAGACTGGGTTTCGCATAAAGCATGCTGGCTCCATTTGAGTATTCAGAATGCCTGCTATGCTTAATAATGTTGGTATTTAAATAGTTTTAAGCAGGCTTTGAAGTTAGAGCCATGTTGAGTTAAGGTAGAGGTCAGAGTGTTGTAACTGTTTGGCTGAACATGATAACCACTTTGTGTACTTTTACATTTTTAAGCTATTTGACCGAAAAAAAATTAATTAGGAATATGATTTTTTTAATCAAAAATGTAATAATCATTGCAGTTTTATCTGGCAAAACCCAACAAATCACAGAAGCTGTTATTTTGCTGCATCCATAGTACTCTTCTTCATGGCCTAATTGAATGTGCGAAATGAAACTCTTTGGCACGGATTTTTCCTCCAACATGCCCAGAAGCGTGTATTTATGGTTTTAAATTTTGAACCATGCTTGTCAAGTGTTTTAAAGCAAGGAAATCCCAGGCAAGAGAAAAATGGGTATCTCCCATTCGAATGAGCGTACAGGCGTAATAGCTGTGCCTGGGAAACTGGTACAGAGCAGCACTTCACGCTGCAACCCCTGCGGGCACTGGCAGCAGTGAAGCAGAGGAAATCTTACAGAAGAGTATCGGTACAGACAAGCACAGCGCTGCCTGTGTGGGAGGAATTGGTCCAGAAGATTTTATCGTCTATTTGGGTTTGGTGTTCCCTGTTCATGTCACACCTCTTCACTATTCCCCTTCGTCGGACTTCCAGGACTGCCCTCTCTTGAAGGTGAGGCTCCCCATCCCTCATCTTTGTTTGAAGAGGGCATGAGAGACAATAGCAGAGCATTGAAGAAGGGCATGCAGTTGTATTGCCTGTACTGTCAAGAGCATTTTAGAACACTTGGGATGGTGATTACTGGAGGTACAATGCTGCTTCAGACCTTTTAAGGTACAGTTGAGTGGAAATTGTGCTGGTATAAGGAGGCCAGTATCGGTTGAAAGAGCAGTCACAGGAGAGCACTCCAGTGCAGCTGAAGTAGGAAAAAAGTATTTTTTTCTCCCCACTGTTTGACAGGAATATGTTTACATAGTTAGTAGGAAAACTGCTCTCAAATATCTGTAATTTTGTGTATATTCCCATGGGGAAAAACACTCTCAGAGATCTGTAATTTTGTGTATATTCCCGTGGGGACAGTAAAACGTGTGAATATAAACCACCCTTGAAACCACATCTTTGGCACATCAGCTGTCTGTTCCTTCAGATGTGCACAGCCCTTCCTTGCACTCAGAGGTTGCAGAAACCAGCTAAGCATCAGTCCTGAGGGCACCAGAGCCCTGAGAAGCCTCACTCAGGACCCCCACCTGTGCACTGTTTCCCCAGGGGTGCAGGAACTGCCCTCAAGCTCAGGCCTGGATCTTCAGTCCAGGCCTGAATGTCATGGTAGGTGTGCCTGCCTCCTGTCTCTAGCCTTGTTTCCTGGGTGTACCATGAACCTGTGTTGTAAACATTGTGTCTTCTGTTTTGTCCTGCCCCTGACTCTGTTTTTTCTCCTAACTGGACCCCCTGGTGGCCCTTGGACCTATTTCCTCACTCTCCTTGCTTGAGACTGTCAGTGGATCTGTCACCAGCGCACAGCTCTGCCTGCAGTTACCAGATGTGGTGGGACCGCACCCTGTAAGTGCTCTGGGGTCTCCTGCTCTTCCTCTTTTGGAACAGCCAGCCCTTGATGCACCCTGAGACCAGAAGACATTGTACCAACTGAGTCGTGTCTGATGAGAAAGTAGCCAGCAGAACAAGCTGCTTGCAAGATCACTGTCTCCTTTTGAAGCTGCAGGGGTTGTAAAGGTGAAAACATGAGAGCACAGTGTTCATGTGGGTTTTTTTTTCTGGTGGTGTTTTAGGTTTGTTTGTTTGTTTGTTTTTTAAAGCTGTTCCTGCCTGACACCAGCCACCCACAGTGCTGGTAAACAACACATGGCACATAGCAAAAATGCTCTTTTCTGTCTCCCCATACTTGCCACAGGACCAGCAGTGGGAGGTGGTGGTGGCACTGTTGTTGGTGGTCACTATCTCTGTTGCTGGTAGGGGTTCTTGGCATGAAAGGGATCCTAAAGTGGAGGGATCTGCTTACATATAGCAGCAAGCATAAGATCTTGTTAAAAAAAAAAAAGAGTAATACGTCTTTCTTTTTATGGCAGTATATAGCTTCTGTTATCTCAGCTCAGTGATAACAGTTTCCATCCTGTACTTCATAAATTGTTGAAGTATCATACTCCCATTCTGCCTCTCAGGAAGGTCTCTAGGAATGTTCAAAATATCTACAAAACCCCTTGATTTTAAAAAAGTTAGACCACTATTGTTGATTACTGTTGCCTTACCTTATGTTGCAGCTTTGCCTGTACACCTTTCTGTTGCCTCTTAAGATTAAACTATGAGCTCCTTTTTGTACCATGTTTGTGTGGCACACTTCATAATACTTTCTATCACTGTAGCTACAGTGATATCATTTACAACATGTTTTTCCTGCAGGTGAAACTGCTACTAGTGTGTCTTCTCCACTGCCCATAGTGGATCGCAGTGTCTGCCTATCAAGATTCAAAGCCCTTCTCTTAGCAACAGTAGCTCCCGTTTGTTGCAGAAAAAAGTTATGTAGAAGATTGTTATATGACATTTTTCCTAGATGTTTATTATGTTGTGCCTTTAAACAGGAGTGTTTCTGTGCTTTGTGACTGATGTTTAATGTTCGTTCAAATATGCTTGTTATAAATATTAATGTTTCGTAATTTTCTTAACATCAGTCTTAATGCCATAGTGAGCACTGCTGGATAATGGTGTATGAACTGAAACTGCATAATCTCAAATTACCCAGTTTTTTCCCCAAGTTTCACTGTGTGTTCCCTTGTTCTTTTATTTGGAAACCAAATTAATAGTTCTTAATAGGTCCAGTCTCTCTTTTGAACTGTTTTGGATTTTTCATGTGCTGCCTAAACCTGATTTAAAAGAAAAAACAACAAACCCAAACCAACAGACTTCAGATGTTTGTCTTTGTTATTTTTTTCAATCAGCAATTTCAATCCATTACTTCAGTGTTTTTCTGTTGTTTTAGGATAAAGTGGTGAGAACTGAAGTGTTTCACAGAGAA
This sequence comes from Rhynochetos jubatus, assembly GCA_027574665.1. Classification (NCBI taxonomy): domain Eukaryota; kingdom Metazoa; phylum Chordata; class Aves; order Eurypygiformes; family Rhynochetidae; genus Rhynochetos; species Rhynochetos jubatus. The sequence goes on from CM050655.1 coordinate 17,717,671, forward strand.
AAGCACGTTAGTTCTTGTACTACACACCTTTTAATTCCTTCTGCATCTTAATATAACTTAATTTGCATTTTTTACTGTCACTACTTATTGAGCACAGTGTGCCTTCATAAAGGTGCCTAGTTTTTTCCCTGTTTTTTGAGTTAGTGTGACCCTGTTTAAAAAAAATGTGAGTGGTTATAATTTTCACTGTTTAGTACTTACTAACTTTAAGTATAATTTATCATCTTATTTCATATTATTATTTTGATTCTTCTGAGAGGAATACATATGTATGAAATTATTGTTTGGATTACAGTTTCTTTGTATTGCCCAAGTGCTTAGTGTCCTCATCACAGATCAGGTGCCAGCTATTTTCGACGCGGCATGAATGCAGCACAAAAACCTAGATCCTTCCTTTCAACTTAGTTGCAAGCTACAGAAGTCAGGTTTATTAATCAAAAACTTACTGCGCCACCATTTCTACTTCTTTAGGGTACAGTGTTTGCTACTTCAAATCCTTAAAATCTTTTTCTGCTGTTATGTTTGATTAGTTCAAATAGATACATTTGCTGTTTGCCAGTGTTAGAATATCACATTTTACTACTTGCTTGCTTTATGTCAGTGTTACATGCCATTTTTCCTGAATTTCTGTTCTGAGTTTGTACCGTGATTTGTATAATATGAAAGTTGTTTCTATGCAAATTAGATTATGTTTTTCTCTTAATAGAGAATGTTTTTATTAGAGACTGTGTAATCCTCTGCATATGACAAATCTTTTCCTACCTCGTTAGCGTGATGTCCTCTGGTTTACAGCTCTCTGTGGTCAGAACCTAGTGACTTCTGTCATTCTACTGCGTTTCAGTTTTGCTTGTTAATGTTATTCTCATATGGCAGAGTAATTTTCTCTGTCTTTTATACTGTTCTTCATCCTACATCAGTCTCTTGAGCCCTAGATGTTACCATTCTAAAAATGGGACAGAAATTAACCCTGAACTCGGAAGACCCCAAATGCTCTCTTTTACTACTTTTCAAGGCTACTGTGAATGAACACATCTCGATGGCCTCTCACAGTGAGAATATTTCAAAAGGGGCCAGGTCTGTATCACAGCGCTGTCATTTTCACATCCCTCTGCTGTGATGGATAACTGGAGTAATGATGGGCTGTCCAAATAAACCAGTTACCCAGATTCTCTGTGTTTCTCCCCACCCTTTTGCTTTACCCCCTACCCTGTGGGCACTGTTCAGTGCTGTTCTGTCTGTGTCTAGCCTACACCAGTTATATTCTCAGGGCTTATCATCCACTCATCAGGAATTTCAAATTATTTCCATACCACAGCTTCAAAATCTATCCCTGTCCTCAGAGCTCCGGACTGGCCTTGCTTTCTAGTGTCACCTTGGTTACAGATCTGCCCTGTGCTACAAAGGGTACTGGTGAATGGGGGAAAGGAGGATCTGCTGGCAGAGGATGGTTGAGAGAAAAAACCTGGGCAGAGTCCTTTCCTAGTAAACTGCATTTGTGCTTCTACCAGTGTCTTCAGTTGTCAAAAATAATGTGCTGTGTCATGGAGAATTTCTGTAGCAAGGAGATGTAGGATGGTTCATGTGTTTACAGCAGCGAGGTGTATGATGCAGTATGTGGAGACTTCATTTTGCCGGCATGGCACCAGTTGCCCCTAGGCCCTGTTTGTCAGCATAGCCCTGAGCGTGGGTTCTCCACTGTCCTCTTCAGTTCATTGTTCTCAGGGGGCTGTTGCCTACATCTCTGAATTTCGGTGGGGCCAGGGAAAGTCTGGTTGATCAAGACGATGTAACTTGTATTTTTATTCACGCGGGGGCTGGGGAATGGGCTGCCCGGTTTGTGAGAATTTCATTGTGATGGATTAACTTTCCTCTTGAACGATTGCGTATGGTACATCCAAATGAGAGATGGAGAGCTGGCCAGCAGCCCGAGCAGAGCAATTAAAAGGCCCCGTGTGGGCAGGGAGTCAGTGAGAGGGCCGTGCTCCCTTGGCACCGCATCCTCCAGCGCGCTGGGTGTCGGAGGCTCCTTGTGCCTGCGTTTCCTGCCGGAGCAAGCCCGCCCACCGCCCAAGTATTCCAGTAGGTCACTAATGAACCTCAGCGGGAAAAGACAAAATGCAGTTCATGAATAGCTTTACAGTCCCTCTTCTCCCGCCCACCCCGCTCTCTGTCCTGGGAATGTGCTGCCCACACAGTGACCAGAGAGGAATCTGGAGGCATTTGCAAGATAATGCCATATAAAACGTTCCATTCTCACACTTTCTACTTCTATCTTCAAACCTGTTTACATATTTCCTTTCAGTTTGCATGAATAAGCACATCACTCCAAGACTAAAAAGGGGGAAATGTATTTGCAAATGTGCCAAGCCACATAACTGTAATAAATTGTTTTAATTACGTATGGTGTGTTTAGTTTATGGAAACCTACTGTGCATTGCTCCAACAAGTAGCCTTTCCTGTTTGGTTGATGCTGTTTACCAGGCTGGCCATCCTCCCAAAGTAATCCTCATCCAAATTCTCCACTTGACAGACACTCACCGAGAGCCCTTTTGATCCTCAGATGCTCAGTGTCATCTTGGCTGTTGCTCTGGTAGACAGTAAAAGGTAGAGACTGAGTTTTCTCGATAGGAACTTGATGTCTTACCGTATTTTGAAGTAATATGTTTTTCATCTGATTTATGAAGTTTTTAAAAAGGTGGAAAGTTACAGCTCAAGGCAGAGTTGTCTCAGTTGTGAATACAGTTTTAGCCAACGAGTAAGCATAGGTGGTGGTAATTTGTGTCGTCCTTAGGCCCTCACAGCTCCTGGGTACTTGAGCAGGGCCGTTGCATGCTTTTCTCTAGTTACCCTTTTTCCCGGTGATTGCTAAGTTCCTTCTGTTTTCCTTTACTGTTTGGGAGGGTTGGGAAGGGTAAAGTGCTTTGGCTTCTTTATTTTTGGATGACAAAAGCTACAGAAGCATAATTATGTTATTTGTACTGCAGGCTAAATAATATTTCTCACTCTCTTTTCTTGTCCACCATTGCTTGTATTTGACATCTTGTTTTTTGTTTCAGTCTAGAAATGAACGTGCTTTTTAGGTCTTTCACCTTTTGTGAGGTAGATAGTTTTAGAGTTATTAAGCTTAAGTTATTCCCTACGACAGTCAGGAGTGATTTAAGGTGTTACGCAGCATGAGAAAAGGTCTTGCTTTGAAGACTTTCAGCTTGAAGTTGAAAAGGAGATGGCAAAGATTAAAGAGAAGCTTTTCTACTTTCCGTTGGTGTTTTTCCCTATCTGCAGTGGGGAAAAGTTGTTCAGTACTGTTGGGATTAAATGCAGAAAAGAACTGACAATAAAGCTTTCTCTTTCTCTGGAAAGACATAATTTTTTCAGAAGGTTCAGAGTCCATTTGGAGAGCTAAACCAGCCCTTCACATTATGGTGACCTGTCTGTGCCCGTCATACCCTTAGCCATCCCTGAGGAGCTCCAGCAAAGCCAGCTAAAGTGATCCTAAGTGTCTAGAAATAACCTTTGTGCTGCCCTTCCCACTGCTGGGGTAGTGTTCATTTATTCCTCTGCTCATAACTACCTCTATGTGCAAAAGGGAGATACTTGCTCTTTCCTGAAACTTTCTTTCTAGAGGTTGGCTATGCTCTCAGGATACAAGGACTGTATTAATGAAGTCATCAGTCACAATAATCTGATTAAATTGATGGGGGAGAGGGAGCCAGCAGATGAAACAAACAGATTATTTTAAGATATATGAGATGTGCAATTAGTGACTGACTCACTCAGCACTTAAATGGAACTGTTGCACAAGAGATTTACTGGTAACCAATGTAATAAATTATACTATATGGGGTTTCATCTAAGAGAAAGGCTCGTGTACTGTTACAGGACCTGTAAATAAAACAGTGGCAGAGTATTAACATGTAAGAAATATGAGGTATACATTTACTTTCTATTGTTTTAATATGCATATGTATGTGTATGTGCATTTTGCTTAGTAATGAACTAGGATATAGACAGTACTGTGGAGAGATTAGCACGGATTTTAAGCCTTGACTGGGCACTCTGGCCAGGACCTGGTGAATGTGTTTTCAGGCATACAGGGAACTCGAGATGTGAGTAGGAAGGGAGTTGCCTTGTGTCGCTGAGGTTTTGGGGGCAATACCCTAGAGTACAGAGACAACGGAAGGGAAGCTTTCTGTCAGGGAGCATATGTTTTTGTGACGATTACACTGTGTATAGATTAGGACTTCTGGGAGGGAGGGAATGGGAAGATGTGCCTGTAACACAGGACCATCTGCCAGTACCTTGGCATAGTCATTTCATTAATGAGAAACTTATTAGCTTGAGTCCAGCTGAGATAGACAAGAAAGGCAGGAAAAGGGACAGAAAACCATCATCCGGCCACCACTGAAACAGGAAGAGATGACTGATAACCTGTAAAGTCTTATTTTGTTGAAAGAACCATTCTTGTTCTGCTTGGTAAGAAGGTATCAGCCGCCTTGTTGCTGAAAAAAAAATGTAATTCTGTGATGCAGTGTGGGACATGCTTTGGTAGGGAAAATACATTACTGAGGGTGGGCTGGAATTGAAAGTGCTAGGCAAAAAGGAAGGAACAGTGATTTTTAATGGAAAATCGGTTTTGCATCAAATGACTGCCTTTTCCCTTTGATAAACACTTGAAGGTGCCCTGTATTGCATGTTGGATATCTAATATTCGTGGTGGCAAAGGATGGCACCTGGAAGACACAACTTTGAGCACCACAGTCCCAGCCCTGGCTATGCCAGCAAACTGAGAGAGCACAGAGTCTGGGTGTGCTCCATGAGAGGCAAGAAGTCGGGGGCGTGCTCTGGGCGTACTGAAAGTAGTGCTCTACAGGCAAAAAGGCAGTGAACTCATGTTCCTTCCTCATACTCCTGATTCGGCTGCTGGCATGGTAAGGGTACAAGCTTGTGCTCTATTCCTCAGTTTCGCTGTCCTGTAAATCAGAAAAATTATACTTATGTATAAATGTTTTATGGATAGCTTTGCTATTAATCTGTTGACACAAGACTTAAATGCTGTTGTATTTAAACAGCTCTGTTCTTCTTTTGACAGTTGAATCAGATTTGAGTCTGGGTGAGGGTGAGATGGCAGAGAAAATGTTGGTTAGAAGCACAAAGTGATGGGATTTGGGAAATTTTCCCTTTTCTCTGGTTTTATACTCTTTAGGTTGAACTGGTAGTTAAGGTGAAGGGGAAGAGTAAGAAAAAAGTGTTTCCCATGAAAAGCCCCATAATCTGCAACTGCCTGGGTCCACAGGAGTTGTGGATGTGTTGAGGACACGGTGTGAGGGTTTTGCAGTTCACCAGCAAGATGGCCTGGTAAATAAGGCTGGACAAGGGCACTTTCTGTTTGCACTGCTAGGATAAAAAAGGCAGTTTCCCCTGACATTTTTGCTGATTTATGAGGTAACTCAGATGGGGCATTGTCTCTGACTTTGTCTATTGTAAATCTGTAGAAACAAAAGGAACATGCATTTTCAAAAAATGAGTAGAAAAATATAGCTTAGGGGTGTCAAAACACCTAAGCACAGTGAACCTTAACTGAAAGGGGTTTGGTTAGTCATCCACTTTGCAAATTCTCTTTTTGTATTGAGGAGGGCAGAAGATTAGTGGGATGGAAATCTGTGTTATTACAGAGATGAGGATGGGGTATGGTTGGATCCCAAAGGAGAAAGAAGTTTTTTAATATTGTTAAAAAACCCCAACACTTTGCTGTGATTCATGTGTAATGCTTAGATAGTTGCATGCCAAAGCCCCCTTATTATAATACTGTACAGCATGTTTATGTGCATAAACATATGTACAAATACTGGCACAACCTAAATTTAAATCCTGACCCTGTGCTTGTTGAATTAAGTAGAAACACTTTGGATGGTTGTTACAAACGTTAGATCAGATTCTCATGCTGACATGTAAATGTGGTCTAAAACTCAAGCGGAAGCTTCTACTTCTGCATAATTTCTTTCTACCTGCCTGCAGATGGAGCAGAGTTGATTGAAGTCTTAAAAAAAAAAAAGTCCCCTGCACACCGTACCCTGCTGTGTTTCATCTATTGAAACACTGTTTGATAGTACCCTACAGTGATAATACCCAATTGCTGTGTCGCACGCTTTTTAAACTGACAGTTCATGCGTTTTCTCTCGCAAGTAGGGGAGGAATATTCTTGGTCCCGCAAGGGTGTGGTAGGTCAGGGTTTTGGCTCAGTCTACCAGTCTAAAAAGCCTTTGCACTTAGTGAAGCCATAAGGAAACCTCCAGCTGGCTGGATGCCTCTCTTAAAACCACAAGCGTGGCCTTATTCTGAAATGATGCTCAGGCAAAGTTGTGTGTGCTTCAATCTCTTGGGATGAGGAAGCCAGGAAAGTCAGATGTTTGCATGAAAACACTGGGAATTCAATCACTGATTGACTCCAAATCGCTGTGAAAGGGTAGAATAAGAGAGGGGAAGAGAACTTTTAAGTTGAGGTATGAAAAGAAGTTAAGGAGAGAGAGTAATTTTCATTGCCTTGCAAGCACGAAAGCTCCCTTAGCAGTGTGTGTGAACTGTGGGATTGTGGAGCTCCGTGCAGTGTTTTCCTTCCAGCAGCAGAGCAGGGAGCTGAGTGCCTGCCTTGGGAGTGTGATGTACAGCTTTGCTTGGTGCCGTTCTGGGTCAGTGAGTCTCAAACAACTCCGCACAGAGCTCCTTTAGTCCCGCTTCCATGAGTCAGTCTGTAAGTACTGACGCTGCTCCCTGATTGTAGTAACCCAGTGTCCTAGAGAATCTGCAGGTGTTTTTGACTCCTAATCTCAAAGCATTTATGGTGTTCCTTGAACTCAGGTTGGTTGATCATGTGTTCCTTTTTTCAGATGCCATTCTTCCTGACAATTCAACCACAGTCCGATTGTTGACTTCAAACGAACAAGTGAAAGGATGTGACCAAGTCCTTGCACCTGTAGCACTGAAAGAATTGATACTCCTCTCCTCACGTTGTTCTGGCACTATCCTCTCAGTAGCCACACAGTCTGTAGCGTTGTCTTCTGGAAAATAAAGAGAAAGAGAACTACTGGCTCATGCAAAGATTTAGGTTTTTTGCAGGCATAATGAACAATAGGATCAAGCAGTTGCATCATTTGTGCTCTTTTAAAATGGATTTGTGTACCAGGTTGTTTCACCTCTTCATCCATGAAAATACAAAGGAAAAGGGATGTTAGGCAGAGTTAAAATAGTGCATTCAAATATTCTTCCAAACAAGCTCATGTGGTAGTGAGGCTTCTGTGGATAGATCAGGTATCCATTTCCATTTGTGGGAAGGTTTGGTGACGATTTGAGCTTTTATATAGCCAACCTCGGTGGCGATCGGGAGCCCCCAGGGAGGAGGGAACAGTCTGTTCAACATTTGTGCGTTCCTCACCAGCTGACTGCACCTGCAGCCTTCGCTAGCGGTGGCAGGCTATAGAGGCGTTTTGGAAAGCAGCAGCAGTGGGGAGCAGAGCTTGAAGAAAACTGTGTGGAGAGATAAAGCAAGCTATCAAACCTCCAAGTGTGGGAAAGATTCTGAAGATACATGCCTGTTTCTGAGCATTGGCTAAGCTGAACTTGGGGCTGAACACTGGCTAAGAATGTAAAAGGTAATTGAGTAATAAGTTCTGATTTCTTCTTTCCCCTCATCCCCCTGAAAGCATGAATTATTTTTACATTTTCTCTCTGTTTCCACTGAAAAAGGCAAAAGGTTCCTAATTAAACAGGTGTGTATACAGTCGATCTGCTAACAGGTCTTTTCAAAATTTGGCTTCAAGGTCCCATATTTATTCTTCCAAATTTTTATTTCATTCAGCTCTCTGTGTTTGCATCCAGGAAGAAGCCCTATATCTGTAATTTTTATTTGGTTTGTTGGGTGGAGTATCTCTTCTCATTATGTATGTTTTCTGTACAGCCAGCTGCACTATGGCGCTTACTGGGCATCTCAGAACTTACTACTATGAAACTCAAATGTGCATACAGGGAAAGCTGGTTAAACAGCACATTAGCACAGAGTTATGGGCAAAACTCCATTTTCTTTATTGCAGGGTGTCTTTAGTCATATCAGACATGTTTTATACCTTTTATTTGGGTATATATTATTGGCTTCATTGGTTTTCCCCTTTATAAAAAATGAACACTGCTAATTTTAGTTTTAATTAGTTCCTTGGCAGGGGTGAATTGTAACTTGGAACTGCCAATTCATAACATGGTAGGCACATTTGTGAGGTTAAGTGAGGAACTGTTTATACTTTGGGTCCTGTGTCTCCCCCCCTCCCCCCCACAGTCATCTGAGATATTGGAGGAATCTTCTCTGCAATGTAGATTGCATTTCGCTTTATGATAAAAGACAGAGATAAAAGTAAGCATAAGGAGCCTGAAGAGGCAACGCTGTCCAGATCAAATATTGACAATGGTAAATGAAAAATGTGGAGAAGGAATCACATGGACTTAAAGTCAGCGGGCTCCTGACAGTTTTCTTTATTTAATGGAGGAATAAAATGAGAGAAATAAATGACCTTCTTCCTCTTGAAATTCTCCATGGTAGCTGTCAACTTCACTGTAAATTGGGGGTCACCACTGAGACACAAAGCCTTTTACATAGCTTTCTGTTGACATTAAGTTCATTCCTGTGGGATTTGGGCTCCTAGGTGTTTTCAAGGCTGTCTGTCTGGAAACCTAACACATGATTGCCTTTCATTAATCTGCTTATTTGCTTGCTTTTTTTTTTCTTAATGCCATTTTTCTTAAGATAACAATGGCTTTATGACTGGTGTAGGGGAGATAAGGCATTGCTTTGTCTGCGTGAGCCATGGTGTATTAGGACCAGGGAAAGACTAGTACCAAACTAAGTGTCTTTAGTTCTTCTGGGTGCTCTTCATTTTGAATGCTTTGGAGAGGAGTAGCCTAAACAAGCCATGAGCAGAATTGTTTAAATGATCTGAATGGGGTGAAAGGTTTAAATACAGTGCTCTGCTGCTTTAACCCAGTAATTCAGAGAATGCTCAATGCTATCAACTTAATTACAGCATTGCTGTCAGGAGGCGGTGGCTCTGTGGCAGGATGAAAACTGACAGTCTTCTAAGATATGTCTGTCTGATACATAAATCATACTTTTTCCTTATTCAAGACCATTCTTTGCTCAGAAACAAAGGGGAGGGGGGAGAGAGAATTGTAGAAATGGAAGTTCATCAGCTCAGAAAGCTGTTTCCTTCTTATACGTGTGATGGGAGCAGAAAGCAAAAGAGAACAAGGAGAGATCTTTTCCTAATATTTTAGTTGTAGTCGTTAGTTTTTTTACAAATTTCTCCTCACAAAGATGGCATGATTTTAGCTGCTGGGCTGCAGCATTGGGAAGAAGGTTGTTACTGATATCTTTTTCCCCCCACTGGCCTTGATTGCAATTGGTTTGCTTTTCTGCTTGTTGTGACACACACACAGTTAGCTGATAGCAGGAGAGAAAAGGACAGAGGCAGAAAGACAGATAGCGTTACAGTTTTAACACTTCACTGCTTGCATTGGCCTTTCTGAAAATTAGACTGCTGGAGCAGTCAGGGTCATGAGCATTTCGGAGCAACATGGTTGCAAGCAAGCACAGTCGCTGATGGCAGATGGGATCTGGGCCACATGCCCTCCATGCCATGAATAAACAGGCTTACAGGGAGGAAGATGGTGCCACATAAGGATGTGCAAGATCTGAAGTAGGGCATTGGCTGAATGCTGAACCATGCTAAGCTATTTGCTTTGCATTATCAAACCGATGCTTCTCCCTCCTCAGATGCTCTGCCTTTTTCTTCTGTTGTAAAATTTCTCTGGTGAATTACATTGAAGGCAGCCCATCATATGAGAGGGAGGGGAGGAATTTGAGAGATTACTTCTAGAACTTTGGAAACGAGACTGCCTTCTCTTATCAGAAATATGAATTCACTTAAGAGCTTCACTGGGCCTCAGAAACCATTTCCCGTCTCAAACCAGTTCTGCTGGATGCACGAGAATGAGCCATAACGGAGCTGTATGTGTTAAGGTAATCTGTTTTGATGGCAGATATCCTTGATTAACTATTTCAAGTATATCCTTGCTACCTAGCTTCCATTTCTTTCACTTCTTTGGAGATCCTGACAGGGAATGCAGTTTTCTTAATGGTGCTTCTTTCTTGAGCGTTCACAGTTTCTGACAGTGACTTTTTCTGGTAATTATTCCTTGCTTTCATTCTCTCCCACATAACTGTATGCCTTTTCCCTCCCCCTTCCCCATGAACATTTCCCCTGTTTGATTGCTGCAGTCTGTCCATCCTCCCTGTTCTCACTAGTATCACCCCTGTCTTCACTCGGCGTTGTCTTTGCGCAGCTTTGAACTGTAAAGCTACACGACTCTCTTAGTGGTGTTATAAACGATTTGTTATCCAGGAAGAAATGCAAACCTCAAGTGCCTGTGGTTTTTAGTTTCTATTTTATCCTTTTACAGAAATTAACAGGAAATCTGCACCGTTTACTAAGCAGGGCTTTCTACTCTGGTCATGTCCCTGTAAATCTTCATCTTTTGACTGTATCAAGCTGCTTTCTCTGATTTCCCAGTGTATGCTTTATCATTATATATGTTCACTGTGCTTCTGATTTGGGCTTTTAAAATGATTGTTGTTATTTTTGAACTGAGGACTGCCATGTTTCTTTGGTGTAATTACTAGAGAGACATACAGAGTAGCCCTGTTGTCTGTCTAGGATGTCTTGGATTGTTTGCCCAGACTGAGGATAAGATCTTCATGGGAAAATAGTTCTACTTGGTTGTGCTCCCGTGTGAATACCGTTCTTCTGACTAAGTGGACCCTGTTGTATTTGATTAGTGTAAATATTACAGTTTTTATGCTTAGAAAAACGAAGCACCCTTCTCATTTTCCTGAGAGCTGTTTTATCTCGTGATGGTGAAAGGGACCACACACACGCTCTCCTATGTGTCCTGGGCGTTCCAGACAGCATCTGTTACACTCAGGTTTGGCCTTTTTTCCGGAGTAAAAAAGTGAAACTTCCAGTGTGGCTGGTGTTTAAAGAAATAAAACTGTCAGGAATACAAATGTCCTTGCTTATTGAGTTTCTGTGCGGCACACACCCTGACTAACGGGAGCTCCTGCGGGAGGCCTGCATGGCCGGAGCACAAGCTCCTGAGCTTTCCCACTGCTCTATTATGGCTGGTAAATTTGAAACTAAATGCAAACATGGGAAAAGATATGATGCGCCTAGACTTAATGATATCTTTCCAAAATCGCTTAATTGTATGCTAAACTGAAGTTCATTTCCATTAGTAAATGCCTTGATGCCTAGAGATGAAGTGTGGCGATGCCTTTCGTGTTAAGCATTTGGGAGGTGATGTTTAGCAGCTGTTGATGATGGTAGTAATGTGCGCTATGTGCTGAGAGCTTACCAGGCACACAGATCTGCCTGCTTCTCACGGACATCACAGGCAGATGAGTATGCATGGAGGAGGGAAATGGGAAGTTGAGAGGCAAGGTTTTTGCCACCTCACTTGGCTTTCTGGGGAAATGACAGTAGTGTCATCCCTCTAGTGTTGCTTTAAACTACTCCTTTAGTTTAAGGTTCTTTGAACTAAATCTTGCAGTGAAATCAGATTTGGCTGATTCCAATCATATTCTACTGATGGAAAAATCTATCTGCTAGATAATATCACTCTGTTCTTTGTGTTTCATCACTGGCTAGTTATCAAATATTACATTCAGTTTAAATTCCTTGTTACCCTATTCAACTGGTGTTAAATTCTGCCTCCTCTCTTACCCTGCGCCCTTGTGTTTCTAATTCTATCGGTTGTGACACATCTTAGTGGAAAATTGTGGGACTGCAAAGAGCGTGAGTCTCTTTACCTCATTGATATAACTCTCTTGTAGCTTCTGCAAGTAGCATTTTTAGAAGTTGAAGAGAAAATTATTTGCAACTCATGTTCCCCTAGGAGTGTCTCCCCTAGATTTGAGATCTGTTGGTCTTTTGTTATTTGCAAGTCTGCTGTGTTCTGGAAAGTAAAACCAACTAGACAGTGATACTCCGTCTTGGTCCAAGTCAACACTTTGATGATAGTTTGCATCAGAAAGTACGAGAGAACTTTGCAGTGAAACCTGAGGGGACAGCCAATGCCTATGGGAAACTGTTGAATGCCGTTAGTTGGATGTTGGTGTATCTGCCTGTGGGAGTAGTGGAGATGTGAGGGTATATCCACTGCCACTGTACAGCTAATAAGTAACCTCCTAATTTGATTGTTTTTTCTGAGTTTCACTGGATTGTCACAGTGGTGTGAAAAACATTAGTTGTTTGTTCCTTTTACAGTGACATCAAACATTCACCCCTTTTGTAGTTTTGCCATTGCATCTGGCTGTTTTGATGTTTACCATGGTGTGTTTACCAGGCATGCAAGGCTTCTCATTCAGCCTTCTCAGACTGTTTAGTGAAGAAACATAAGAATTATGGGTCAAAAAAAGAGGAAAGTTGTGTACCGAGTAGGGCTGAGGCAGGGTAGGTGCAATCTTTAACCAGGAAAAAGGAAAAGAGAAAATTTTGCTTGCATAAATTTGGAGGAAGCTGAGTGTACTTGGTTATATTTAGAGGCAGCACAAGTGTGGTTATTATCTGTTTACTAATTGCCGGTAGAGGTATTAAAGATTATTGGAAACTCAAAGGTCAGAGTTCTTGCTGAATCAAGGTCTGTGTGAGCTGGAAAGCTACAGGAGAGGACTTGTGTACCTGAGACATAGCTGATGTGGAAGACCAGCCCTTAGAGGCTGTCTGACAGGTGTAGCAAAATTAGCCTTTTAGCCCCAACCCTGTTCTAACCTGTGTCCTCCCCTCGGGGTTTTGGTGCCTCCGCTGAGACGCTCTGGCTGGCATGTTGCTCTCTGTGTGTCTCTGTGTCTACACACGCGGAAGTTTCCTGAGCTTCAGTTAGCTTTACAGAGTCCTTTCCTCTGTGTGATCGCTAGCCAGGTAGAGGGGTGGAGGAAGGGTGTAACTCTGTCCGTCGGTGGTTTGGTTTTGTTTCACAGTACGCCTAATGGTCCTGACTCTTTAAAAGGCTTTGGCAGTAGACTACGCAGACTTTGTCACACCACTGAAGTTTTACTGAACTGATTTAGCTGTGGCCAAGACTAAAGAACGTAGCGTCTTATAGTTTGCTTTGTTGGCTATTTCAAAGGCAACGATATTAATGAACAGGTGTGAGAAATCCCATTAGGGCTACGCTGGCATGTCCAGTTCTCTGGGCTCATACCACATTTGCTTGTTCTGTGAGTTTCCTTTTTGCTTTGTGGTTTGCCTCTAAAGCCAGGTTCCTGGTTTGTTGGTTGCTGTTTGGTTTTTTTCTCCTGCACTCATCATTTCTCATCTCACCCTACTCTTTCTCACTCTCGCACATTGAGCCTGCTGCAGTGCAACCCTGCGTCAGTGCCTAGCCGCTGCCAAGAAGGCTGTTGTCATGGCCTCGTTTTGTCCTCATGCCATGGTTAGTGTAATGTAATCATTACCTTGGTTCTGGAGAGCGAAGGTGCTCTTGCTAAGTAAATGTTTACGAACACTGATGGAGGCAAACATTAAACAGTGCTTCTCTCTCTCTTTCTTAAAGTCTTGTTTCTTTTTTATTTATTTTAAAACAGAACGTTGTTCCTGAGAGAAGCAGCTGATGAGTATTCTTCCTTCACCAGACTGTGAGCAGAGGTAAGTGTAGAATGCTTTGCGTTTTTATGGGCTGACAGCTCCAGATTTGGTAAGGGGAAGAGCTTGCTTAAGTCCTTTTGAGTGGTCTCATGTCAAAATAAGAGGCAAGGAATCAGGTAGGAGGAGGAGGCTAGACTTATATGCTGCAGGGTGTAGTTGCATTCCCCCTTCCCCCCCTTAGAATGATTTGCAGAGAAAACAATTCCAGGTATCTTGTCTTCACTTGCACAGTTGTCGGCATAAAGTGGCAGAGAGATAGGACCGGGTGGTTGCTTATTGCTAAGTATTACTTTATTTACATGGAGTTAGTACTTCCATACCTTGTGGGCAAAATTTGGGGCAGTGTTGTTCTGTATCCATTAACTCTGCCTTTGTAACAGTATGGGAAGGATGTGGGCTAAAAAGCTTTTAAAGTTTCAGATTTTGCATTTCAGAGTCTCTGACCCGTGCATAACAGCTGTAAGATCCCTTTGGGAATGACTGTATTTACGTTGCTCCCAGCATACTGGAACTGCATTCATGACTGATACCCACAGGAAATATCATAAATGCAATTAAAAATAGAAATACTGGGTTGGTCTGAACTCTGTGCTGAAGGAAAGGAGTACTATTACTTTTCCCCCTCATTTCTGTCTGAATGAATTTTGAGGGAAGGTAATTCTTGTGCAGTTCATTTAGGACAAATATTTGAAAACTGCACTCTTAGCAAAAAAGCACCAGTCCTCTCAAGGTGCCTGATGCAAAACTTGCAGAGATTCAGGCTCCTGTGACAGTGATGGATTTCGGGTGATGCAACATTTGCAAAAAGGCCCATTCCGTCTTAAGTGTAGAAGTTCCTACAGTCAGTGCAGTAGAAGAGGGAAGACGTGGTCAGCTCTTGCCTCCGTTGGAAGGTTCCTAGGTTCGTGTTTGGAAGGAACAGAGATGATTTGGTTTTGTGTGTGTGCTGGACGAGCCTGGTTGAAAGACTTTTTAATGCCCGAAGAGTGTTCTCAGTTACACAGGTAACTCAGTTTCCTGTATCCAAGCAGACCATTATGTTTTCAGCTATGCAGAAAAAAAGAGGGCAGAAAAAGGAGGATGAAACAGCGCACTCCGTACACAAGTAGACTGGGTTTATAAAAAGGAAATCTCGGGAACTAGTACTTAATGGTGTACAGAAACTCGGGTGGTGAGGAAAGGTGGACACGCTGAAATGAGGACTTGAGACTCTTTGAACCCCACACGTGCTACAGCTCTAAACTTCCTCTGTCTGTCAACTGGAAGCTGAACTTTAACCCTAATTTTCCTGGGAAGCTATAGACATATTTTGATACTGTTGCCCGAATGAAAGATTTCTTCCAGGTTGGGTCGCCGTGCAGCTCCAGCTTTCTTTCGGCAGCCCCTTCCTAGCCCCATTCACAGTGCAGCTCCGTGCTTTCTCTCAACCCTAACCCTGAATTTTCTGGGGACACATAGGCAAGGGTCCTCAGGCATTGGTCACATAAAAGAGTTTTGGAGGGATGGAAAAGAGGTAGGGCCTATGTAGTTCGTGTGCCCCTGTTTTCATAGCTGCTTCTTCCAGTGTGATTCAAATAGTAAATATTTTTGTTGTCGATTCTACAGCTGTGATTTGTAGAGACTAGTAAAAGGAGCAAAAATAACTTGAAACACATAATAAAGGTTTTTGTACTTGCAGTGCATTGTTGTGAGGAGTAGAGTGGTAATAGAAGCCAGGGCTACTTTTGCAAACTCAAGAGTAGAAACAGAATAAATGAAAAAACAATTTGTGATGGAGTAGAATGAGTGTAATGACCACATTAGCATTCTGTCAGCTTGAACAGTTGTGTAATTCCAGAGACACTTGGTGCCATACTCATGTGAGAAATTGATAAATATTTATAATAAGCGAGAGAATGAAAATATTAATGGCATGCTTCGTATATTCTACTGATGTCAGTGTATGTGACATCACGGCTAGAACAGCAGAGGGAGAAGAAGTTTGGTTTCAGATACAGCCACAGTAAATTGCCACTGCACCTTTGATTTCATTGACACAAAATCTAGGAAATGGGGAAAGACAGCAAAAATGCAGTAATTATAGTAGGTGGAGAGGAGAGCATGCAGTAGAATATATAGCCAGGTAGGAGATGCAGAACCCATTTCACTGTACCTTAGAGTTATTAGAAACCATAAGTTATTGTTACTAATTTTAAAGTGGACTTTGGGCTTTCCTTGTGTTAACCCATGATTAGCTCATCCATAGCAGTAGTTACTGCTTGGTTAATAATGTTTTAGAGTTTTCCTGCAGGGAGATGCTAGTGCCAATATAATATCCCACAGTTAAATTACAGAAAAAATAAGAGAGCATGCCCCAAAATGCCTTCAGCTTACTTTTGAAGAAACCTTTATTTTCTTAAAAAACTTTATTTTCCTGTGAGATATTTCAACTCTATTCAGTCATAGCAGAAGGTCAAATAACTCCTTTTCTCTTCCATTATATATTATCTTTTACTGGTTCCTAACTCTCTCTTTCGTTTTGTCACTTGGTTCTAATAAGGACTGGTCTACCTGGTATTTTTTTGCACTCACCATTTCTTCATCTCCTTGTTGGGGCAGATTATAGTAACATGCTCCTCTGAAATTTGTGGAACTGCTCTAATCCTATCAGTGAGGTCCTGTCATTGAAACATCTCCACAAGTATGCTGGTTTACTTAGATGGTGTGCCTTCATGACATCATGCCACGTTTGTGCGAGAGAGTTGAATTCTAGTGCTTGGACAGGATTTGGTCTTAAACATTTTAATTAGTTTATTGGACTGAAGTTCAGGAGAACTGGCAAGTTAATGGTGGATTTTTGCCAGTTACTATTTATATCATTTTTAAGGATTGGCTGTTGCTGAGGATGACACTGAGTATTAAAGATGAATACAAAAATGAAATAACTGTCTTAAATTGTAGGCACTGCTAAGTGTAAAGACTGTGTAAGGCTAACAACCTGCATAGCAACACCTACTAACTGCATTATCCTTTCCTCCATATAAGCTTACTTTATCCCCAAGTGGGCCTTTGGAGATCTTCTGTGAGATAAGAGATGTGAGCACAGCTGAAGAGAGACACAGAATTAATTACAATGCAGAAGGGCACGACTTCGGGTGCTCTGACAGGGGCACATTCCTCTCTTCTGAATGTATCATCTATTTGTCAATGGAATGGCTTAACTCTGACCCTTCTCACCATTCTCGCCATGCCTTTGAAATTAATATAATCTTACGGCTGGGGAATGCTGTGTTCAATACATCAAGAGCTTTTTCCTACGTTAATGTGGAAGAGGAAAAGTAACACATTACCATTAAGTTTTCGCCTGTAAATGCAAACACATGTTCTTCCTTTCTTTCTCCTTCTTCCACACAATGATTCATGTGCTTATATCTTACAAAGCTCTATTAGTCTCTCAGATTGTATTTTCTGTAGCTGGCATTAAAGCTGTTGATCCATTACTGGGCTAAGGCCCTCACCAAACTGCCAAGGTCTGTCCTAAGGCCGTGCTTAAAGGCTTGGAAATCAACTTAGGTTGTGATTATGGACAACTTGGAGGGCTTCCCAGAAAGGACCTGTCCAGTCACCGGTTATAAGAGATGAATATTGTTGCTATTGATTTTTAAGTCTTTTCCTGCAACCAGTATGCACCAGCCTCTTGTCAAGGCAGAGCAGGGACCAGGAGCTGAGGCAAGGGTGACCCTAGTGCAGGCAGTGCCCTCCCCGATGGGACGCAGGCCCACAGGGTCCAAGCATGGCAGACAGGACTGGGTGCTGGTAACAGGGTCTGTTGACAGTCCCAGACAAGATGGAGCAATGAGGCTCCATCCAGGAGTTTAAAAGACGGGGCTGGAGACAAAGCTACTGCATGGGTCCAAAATGCACCCAGGGGACAGGGCCAGAGACGGGACTGGGTACAAGCTGCAGTGTATATATGAGGGGTCTTTCCAGGAGCCAAGCAACCTACAGCCTAAGTCAATCCAGGAGACAGGGCTAGAGGCAGGGCTGCAGACAGGTACACCTATGGCAGAGTTCTGGTGGAGAGCCAAGGCCCATGCCCAAGCTGAAATGGGGATGCTGGGCCACAGGCAGGGGGAGTGTGTGGAGGTCCCATGTGAGACTGGCCTGTGCCCTTCAGGGCTGGTGGTGCCCTCGGGGTCCTGACACCTCCAGACCCGTAGTGGGACAGCTGAAAGGTTGCTTGCTCTGTGTGCTGTCATCTCTCAGAAGTTTTATTGATACAACTGGCACCTGTAACAGAGCCCCTTTGTTTTGCTGAAGAGAAGAGGAGGGTTTTCCCTCACGTGCTTATTCTGACCCCAGAAATTCTTGTTGTCCCTTAGATAAGCACTTCATTCCAAACAGGGTGGATGATGACTCCCTTATCTCCTGATGTAAGAGACAGAAGTATGTTTTTAGGAATACAAACATTTTACTGGTTTTTGTTTTCTTTTGGGGCTTTTTTCCCCTTAATCCCAAAGTCAGACCTTCTCAAGGACAACTTGTTTTCTATTTCAGTGGCAGGCCAAACCAAAAAGGGTAATGACATAGCTGTCTTCCATTGAATTTCTGGTGGGGTAGATTTCACCAGTGACAACATGAACATTCAGGTCAGCTAGAAATTTACTAAAATCTGCACAAATAAAATGAGTTTATCGCAGTTAAAAGGATTGTACCTACACAGTCTGCGGGTCCATCTCTTTTCTCAGCCCCTATCCCTGCCTCAATTCTGGCAATGTTCGCATGGCTTGTTATGCCAGTAAGCTATTGTTGGGTTTAATTGTAGTCTTCCTTGTGCTATGGAGTGGATCTCTGTTAACCTCAGATAAAGGGGAAATCCAGGCCAGGAAGCTGTTCCTCTGTTAACAAACAGATATTGGCTGGGTTAAATACGTTCTTAAATCTTTTGCTATCACTTCTGTAGTTGCTGAAGAGAATGAGAAGGTTTCCCTCCTCCCTCAGTGATCCCCAGAAAATCTGGTTTGTGTCCAAGTATCATTTTGAAAAGAGCTAAAGCAATCTAGATTCTTTGCAATATTTGGGTGAGGAAGAATGGAGGAACTCGAGAAATCCATATGTTTTCAGGTACTTGGTGCAGTATTAAAGTACCTCAGTAGGATCTATCTTTGCTAGTATTGTTCCAGTGAAGTTCATACACAAACTTGTCAGGTTTTCACTGGCTCCAGTGAGAGGTTCAAGATTTATGGGCTTGGCTACAGCATATCCTGTGTTTTGTCTCTACCGGTAAAATGTGGTAAGGGAAAGTGAAACAGTGGGCAGAGGCCTGGGGGACAGAATCCGTGCACGGAGGAGACAGGTGTGTTTGTGAGACTGAAGAACTGGGTGAGAAGTTCTTGTTTGGCACATTACTGTAAACCACGCTAGATTTGCTATGTTTCTGTCTGGAGGTTGAGAGTTGTTCAGGAATAGCACTATCAAGGCTTTGAGGATGATCGTGTGTCTTTTTGGGTACGAAGCCAGGATTTCAGTATAGGTCTGTTAGCCTATTTGTTTGGACAGTGGGATCTTGCTCCTTTTTTATTTAACTTTTCAAGATTGTGTTATTTACAGACTAAGACTGCTTACTTCAAACATGTTTACCTTAATACCTTATACCCCTTTACGGTACTGATACAGAGCACAGCAAGAGATTTGGGTCTAACCATCATCCTGGAAATTATGCCGTTACCCTGATGAGAGGGGAATACTGCAGATACTGTTAATGAGAGGGGAAGCTGTCTGGGAAGGGGAGGCTGTACATACAATTTGCAGCAGTAGAGGCCATCTCTTTGCTGGTAGCAACACCCAGCATTTCCCCCTTTATTTCCAGGGCTCATAGGAGACAGTCACCACAAAGTGATACTGAGCAGAACTACAGCTTGTGGACTGACTGTTTAGGAAAACATCGCTGAAATCTCAGTGTAACTGCCTGCTAGCGTGAGGACATTGTTGATGTAGTTGCCTCTAATTGATGCTTAACGGCAATTGAGCAAATTTTTTCTCTGCCTGCCATTGGTCTGGGGGACAGTGTTGAATAGTTCTGGGGGATGGGGTGGGGTGGGGAGTCAAAAAGTGTGGGATGTTTGGGTAGGGAGGATGGAGAAGGGGAAATCTAGCCTTTGAGAGAGATACTGAAGTTTTGACTTTAGGCAGTTAGCAAAAGTTAATTGTCTTCATATACATGGAGCAGCAGTAATTCTTCTCCCTAACGTTTTCTAAGTGAATAAATCTGAAAAGACTACCAGCAAGCGTCCAATAAACCTGGATCTCTATAAAACACTGGAATCTGAAGAAAACGTATTAAGTGTATGGTGAAAATTCACAATGAAAACCTTGGTTATTCTAAAAATCAGTCCTTTGTTGCGTGGAGTCAGGATTTTCTGTCGTCTCTGTGATTAGTGGAATATCAAGAGATTTCCAACATCTGCTTTTTGCATATTGCAGCTTGAATGGAAAAGGTTTGTTTACTGGCATAGGTGGGAGCTGGGAGCTAAAAATTTTAATGGTTTTAGGTTATGTATAAATGAAAATTTTTGTCAGTATCATCCATCTGCAGTTCACAAAGAGGCTTGCAAACTTGCAGTGCTGCATTGTAGCATGGCATGTATGTGAGATTTTTTTAAACAAGAGGCAGAATAGAGAGTTGTTTCCTCTGTTAGTTGTGGAAACCGCATTTTTCAGAGGTACTCAACATCCATTTAACTTTTGTTGATTGATTACCACAGCAGCACTAGTTTCATGTGTGTAATCCCTATCCCTCAGCACCTTGTCTTTTATTCACCGCTTAGCAATAAATATCTTAATGTCTCTGTGCTTTTCTTTCTGAAATACTTCAGTGCTTTTTTTCAGTTTTCATATTAAACAAATGAATAAATAGTTTGCTATGTTTCTTTAATGTATCTTCTAGGA
The DNA here is from genome assembly GCA_027574665.1 of Rhynochetos jubatus. Taxonomy (NCBI): domain Eukaryota; kingdom Metazoa; phylum Chordata; class Aves; order Eurypygiformes; family Rhynochetidae; genus Rhynochetos; species Rhynochetos jubatus. Next base: position 17,738,340 of record CM050655.1, read on the forward strand.
TTAAACAACACTGAGCAAATCATTGTGCTGTTGTAGGGCAGAAAATACGCGATAGTATGCCCATTCTGAATTAGTTTTATTGTTCATTCAAAGCGAAAATCATCTGCTCATAATAAACGATTTAGAACGTTTTCTACCTTAGCTTCTGGCGCTTGTTGCTGACAGTAGAAAATGTTTCTGAGACAGGCCTTACTGCAGCTACTTGGTCATTTTCACTGTGAGAAGAAGCCAGGCATTCTGCAAAAGCAGGTGAAGTTGTAGTAGGTAACCCCATGAGCCCTGGTAATTGACCCTTGTTTCTGATTTTGGTTTTTAGCTTGTTATTGCCAAGATAGAATTTTACGGTGGTGCTTTTTGTGCTTTATAACTGATGGCACCTGAATCACTGAGATTCAGGCCGCTTTCAGAGCGCTCTCTAATACCCTGTAATGTTCCATCGCATTAAGTTTTCACTGTCTTATTACAGAAGTGTTGGCTGTGCACTGTCAGCTCCTGTTAAAATAACTCCTCTAGAGATGTGTGCTACTGTGTCATCCTGTCTGAAAACCCTCTTCTTCCAAACCCCAACTGGGAAAGGATACAACTTTGAGCCTACCTAGGGCTGTGCCTCTTCAAAGAGGAGCAGAGTATGCTGCTGTGGTCAGAAGTGCCTCCTTTCCTGCCTGCCTCCGCTCCTCTACAACACCGTTTTCTATTACGTTTTTAAGTAGAGAGCCCCTCTTGTGCCGATCTTTTGCGGGTATGAAGAGTGTTTAGCTCCCCCCCACACCACTGTGACTGAGCACACTTAGCTAGAACCAGAACGTAAACTCAGATTAATGTATTTGTTCTTTAACGTGTTAATTTTTTTATTAGTGGTGCACAAGAAGGTGATTTTTCTGTGTCGTTCTGCAGATTTATTCCAGTAATAGTGTCTGACTGTACTTAGCTGGTGTGCTGTTAGGTTGGTTTGCTTCCATTTCCCCCCTCTCCCCCCTCCCCAATAATGAGATCAGTTCACTGAGTGAAACTGTGAGCCACATTAGGGTAAGAGAAGCAATTTACTGCTGCTGAATACATTTGCTGAGTGTAGCTTCCCTCATCTTGTCAGCTTGTCAGTCTGGAGGCATCCATAAACCTGTGACAGCTTCACAAGACGAACCCCGGCAGCAGGCTGTCAGGGTGACAGGCACTGCTGACTGTGGGGTCCCTTCCTCCCCTCTCCCCCCTTGCCCGCCTGCTTGCCCTCCCTCTCTCTCTCCCTCCTCTTCCCCTGGCTCCCCGCCTCCCTCTACCTTACTGATGTGGGTTTAGGTGCTGCTGTTCTCCGTGCGGTACCTTTTTGGGTTCTTCCTTGCTCCTCTTGCCACTGGAACAAAAGGAAAACTGGCTGCTCCTGGTGCAGCACCTGGCTCTGCAGCCCGGGGAGCGATGGGGAGGATAGCGGGGTGCTCTGCATCCCAGTCTGCCTGCACCAGCAGTGAGCTTGTTCAGTCACTTCGCTAGAAATGCCTTTGAACTGCTGCCAGATCCCATTGTCTGCCGTCCAAATGGAGTTCGACGCCCTGCTGTGATTAGATGCACAGTGTGTGAGAGGAGGAAGGAATGGAGCTGTATCCCCACCCCAGAGCAGCATCTCAAATCTGCCGTGTGCCATGATAATCCGAGTACTGGACCATGCTTCTCAGCCTTCCTCTGCACACCGTCTTCCCTACTTTCCTCTCATTGTTCCTGGGATTTCAGGGGGTGATATGGAAGCTTGTCAGAGAGGAGCTACAAGGCAAGATAGTTTCAGGGGAGAAGAGGGCTCTGCTTTTGGACTGTTCATATGGGACTGTGCTTTGCCCACCACCCACCTGTAGCTGCAGTGTGATACACCAGCTAGTGGTTAATGGTGCTTATGCTCAGCGGTGATAGGCTCTTTTTTAGCATGAATTTATTTTACATTTTTCCATTTGTCTGCACTTAAAATTCCATCATCCTTAGGTTCACAGAATGATCTGAGAGATTTTGGCAATGCTGAGTGAAGGGAAAGGCAGCCTCTGCTACTAATAATGGTTCAGCCATCTACCAACTGTGCAGCCCAGCTGCCCTTCTCCAGAAAGGCCAGTTCACTTGTATATGATTTTTGTGAAGAGCAGCCCTCGGGCTTTCTTGCTTTCCCTTTGGCTCCCAGTCTTTCCTTGGATTGCTGACTGTCAGACCCCTTTCTGGAGAGTAACTTCGCTTGAGGATTTCACTTTTAAAGGTAGGAATTTGAATCTGTGTGCTTATCTTTGCTATTACTTATCTGTTACCTTGGTTGTTAAAAGAAAACAGTGTTTTCTTTCTTCCCTTATTATTTGACTGCATGTTAACCAGTCATCATCTGCAAGGGCAATGCTTTGAGAGGAGGATGGAGGAGCTGCTCTTTAGTGACTGTATTAGGCAGTGCACTACGTGGAGTTTGCAGAGCTTGTATCTCGCACTGATATGCGGGCTACATTCCTTGCTCATTAAGCTCGTTAGTTCCTTCTCCTCCTCCCCCCTCCGCTCTCCCTTTCCCTCCCTGCTAGGATGTCTCTCGGCATCTAGCCTTGCTGCTGGGTTAAATTCAGGTTCTGAAATGTGCTGGAGGAGGATGAAATCTGCCCTGTGAGGAGCTGGTGGCTCATGAATGCACTTGAATATTACAAGGAAGCTGGTTATATAGCTGCACGCCTTCGCCTAGGCTACCGCTCACACTACACTATAAATAGATTCTCCCTTGACCCTTCGTGTAGTCACTTTATGTCTTGGGTACCTGAATGGAAGATGAACAGATAGCAGCAATATTGATAGCTGGTGCTGTCGTTCTGAAGATCAGAGCCATTACAGAGAGAACATTTTAAAAATCAGATGATGTCGTGTATGTTCCCTCAGGACTAATGCTACCACGATTTCTAGTGGTTTGTTACACAGCAATCTAAACTCCCATTTGCATCTCAAGAGCAAAGCTAGTTGTGCTAAGTTAATATTTAGCAACCTGAAAGCTTATAAATGGAAATATTTATAGATATTCTTCCTTTCACCACAGACTAGTAAAAGAAGACCCTTTGGTTAACAATGTGTTTGATTTGCATCATTTAGTTCCTTAGGAAATAAGATTCACTTGGAACACTGAGGATTTTCTGATCATTAAGAAATTTCTTGATCTTTGAGCTGAAGATGTAGCTGCCATTCTCCCGGTCGAAGCACATTAAGCAGAATTTGGGCCTTTACAAATGTTCTTTAATTAACCAGTCAAGTTCATGCTGATAATACAGATGCCTCTGCAAAGTGGCCAAACACTACAGATGTAGGAAGCAAGAGCTTGGCCTGGAGCACAGACCAGAAACTCCTTGCAGGGCCTCTTCTCTTAAGGGTCTTTGGTTTCAACTCGTACAGTAGCAAATGTAGTCAGATGGTTAGGCTGATTTGTAAGTAACTGTAGATGTAGCTCCTGCTGTCTAAAACATTCCCTCTGCAATGTGGCTGTGTGGAAGAGGAGACACAATTTTCAATTCCCTTCTCTGCTCTCCCTCTTCACTCCCCAGCTTCAGCTCATAAAGGATGAGGAAGGGTGGTGGTCTCTGCTTGAGTGAAGTCCTGTGTTTCAGGTTAGCTAAAACTGGAGTGAAATCTTTCCCATAATGTATGAAGATCTGTCCTTACTATAGGCCATTCAATTCAAGAATCCCAAAGAGATAATGAAAATGTGTATGTTGACAGGAGTGTTTAACCAACACTGCTGAAATAACTTGTCAGAGATTGACCTGCTGCTGACTCCAGGAATCTTGGGTCTTACCTCACTGCTGGAATTGTCAGACAACCTCCTATGTGGCTTTTCTGCTTTGATGATTTGAAACAAATTACTAAAAAAAAAGATAGAAATGATTATTCAATAAAAATATTCTCCATTGCTTTAAACCATCCGGACATCATGTATCAATTCTGTTTGCCTTAGATGAAATAAAACAAAAAGTCGTTAATCCCACTGCTGCCCTTCATCATGAAACAACCATTTTATGCGCCCAGTAAAATATTCTAGCATGTCAGAAGCATTTCGTGAGCAGATGCAGCTATTTGCCTTGAAACCACGACTGAGGTCTGTTTGCGTTCAGCCTGGTGTTACCGCTTCAGCGTGTATAGATGTGTCTCCATTGTCCAACCTCACTCTGCACACCTGGACCCTGGTGAAGTTTTCTTCTAACAGGCTGAAGTGCCACCTCTAGCACAGAGCTGGACTGGAGCAGGTACTTGAGTAGTTATCACTCTGTGGGGTGCCTGTTTCTGGTGTTTTGTGATGGAGTCACCTAGTGCAGCAGAAGCTGGGAACCTCATTTTAGTCTCTGAAACACTCTAAAGGAGCTGATGGATTCAATACGCTTGTTTCAAGAGAGGCAATGGGGAGTGCTCATACACAAAAAATGTTGCTGGGTAGCTGGAAAATAGGAGGGGGAAGTGGTTGAGAAGGAAAGTCTGCAAACTAAGCCTGCTTACACGCATTAGGATGAGCCCAGGCATGAAGCGAAAGGAAAACTCGGAGCTCTTCATTATCTAATACTCCCTTAGGGCAATAACAAACTCACTACAGAGCCAGCAAGCCAGGCACAGGGGCTGGTGGAGAGAGAGAGCACGCATTGTTCTCAGAATATGTCTGATGCTGGAATCTTTCACTGCAAATTTGAAGCCATCTTTAATGGAAAATATTCCTCAAAGGGATTTGGTTTTGTTGCTTACCATTTCAAAACCTGCTTTCAGTCCAGTGTGGTGCCTTCTTCCAAACAAAAGGTTGTAAAGTTAGGTATCATACAACAAAGAAAGCATCATCTTGCTTTTTCATACCCTTGCTTTTTCATGTGAGCTGAGGTTTTGCAGAGACCCTCCTCTCTGGAACTGAAAAAAGACCAAATGGAGTTCACCTCTCTCTGCATTAGTGTGCTGTAGCTTTTCAGCCTTTCTGTGGTGCTTAGTGGCCACTCCATATTGCGTGCTTCATTCAGAGTAAGTAATCATTCTTACACTGAAAATTCAAATGCAGAATATGTTTGTGTAAAAGCCACATGTTTTTCCTCGACAGGGGATTGGGTGAATGTGGGAGAGCACATAACGCAGACCTCCAGTGTCTCCCGGTGATACATGTACAGTTGTTCTGGTCTAGATTTCTGTAAGGAGTGGGGGATGTCTCCTCTGAGATGATAGGGTAGAACTCATGGCTGTGTACATTAAATTGGTTGATTGACACTAGTCTGTGTAGGATTGGAAAGGAAAGTGGACCTCACAAAAAAAACCAGAGGACTCAAATATCTCTTCTTATTTGTATTCCTAGCATTTGCAGAGTCCAAGGTGATTCTTCATATAAGCAATTTGACCTAAAATAAATTCACTCTCTTCCTGCTTCCCAATAAATTAAATGCCATTGCCAGTAGTTTAACCTCTGAGGTGGCCCTTGCTGAATGAGCATGGTTGCCCTGTTTGACTCAAATAGCAGCAGTGAAGAAGAAGAAATGTATGAGAGCCTGGAAAATGCAGTGGAAGGGAAGAGAATTTTCACCCCTTCCATGGAGCAACCTCTGTGCTGTTGGCAAACCAAGCGGAGCTACGATCCTGCTGCTAATTGCGAACTGCTAGAGGATTTTTCACCTTCGGTCTGTCTCAAATGTCATTCTCTGGAGTGTTTGCAGTAGAGCAGCGAGTGGTGGTGATCCCACCGTTATCACTGTTTTGGAGTTTGTGTTTTGCCCAGGTAACATCAGGATACCAATTCATTCTGATACGTTCACAAGGCGATGTTGAGGCATCGGTGCTCAGCATCCCTGTGTAACGTGATTCTCATTTTACAGGTCGGGTTTGGGAAATGTGTGACTGCATCAAGTTAGAAGTGGAATAAAGGACTGAATTCAGTCTTACTCTCAAAGTCCCTAGCTTTTAGGATGATGTGTAGCTCCCTCCCAAGGGGTACATGTGAAGAGCTCTCACTGTCTCAGAGATGGCCTTTGAACATACTCTGATGCTTGTGGACCAGTGCACAGAGAGGAAGCTGGAGATTTTAATATCACACCCTGTTTCATCTCCCATGATAATGCTGCTCCTCCTTCTGCCCCTTCTGTAACTGTGCGAGGAGAGAAGGAAGCCAAATAGAGCACTAGCATTTCCCTGGCAGTTCCCAGTGTTGGTCTTCTGAAGATGGGGCCCTTGCTTGTGGCTCAGCTGTGGAGTCTTCCTCTCTGAATGCTCCGGAAAATCACTTTCTGCATGAGAGGACAGAATTGGGTCCTCAGTTCTGTGTGCAGGAATGAGTTAGAAAACAGTCACCCTGTCTTAACTCTGTAGGAGCTGAATGAGGGTAGCATATGGCTTTAATAACCCCTGCGCACGCCCCTTGGCACTGCTCGGGTAGAGCCATCTGTTGGCACCGCTGCCAAGGGATTGCCCAGCAGTGGGACGGGCGGAGGGACACCAGGGCTTGCAAACGAGGGCCGCGTCGGTGGGTTTCCTGGAGCTGGGAATGTCCAGTGCATTTGTCAAACTGGCAGCCCTGTGTGGCTGGGGAGGAGAAGGATGTGCAGGCCTGCTCTCCTGGCTGGGGTGGGCGGATAGTGATGAACCTGCACGTTTGCTTGTGCCCCCCTCAGCTGTGAGGGGAGTCGGGCAGCCAAGTGCCTGGCAAGCACAGAGGAGGCTGGGCCGCATCCAGCGGCAGGCAGCTGCCTTGCCGTGCTGCCCGGTCGGGTCAGAGAAATGGGTTAGGAAAATCAGGCAGGCAGAGGGGAATACGGGCAAAAATAAGTATGAAAGCAGCGGGGCAGGATTCAGCAGGTCCTCTGAATGCGCTTTCCGTTAACACTTGCAGTCGCAGATGTTCTGCAAGCCACTTAGCGCTTCATGGGAGAGTGAGGACAAAGTCAAAGCGTTCAAATTATTGCAGAAACACTAACCCAGCTTCATAATGAACACTGAATTTTACAATTCAGGCAGAGGCTTCATTTCTTTGTTGTGTAAGAAAACAGAGCGTGTCTTCCAAAAAGCCGTAATCTTTATATTCCAGCTACCAAATTAATTATGTGAGCTAAGTAGACCAAATAATTAGAGTTAAAATTAATTTGTGTATTTAACTTTAAAATTAATGTCTAAAATTTTAAAAGGTGTTTATCACGGTGTGTTCTTTAGTAGCATAATTACAGCTCTTCAAAGTTGCTGCCTAGCTAAAAAGTATTTAATTCTGGTGGTTTGGCTACCGTGAAAAAGATAAGAAAATTCAGAGTTTGGATGTCCACACTGCCTTTGCTCTCCACTTTGCAGCAATGTTGAATAGAAAGAGAAGAAAAAAAATCTTGTCTGGAAGTATAGTGTTAATCTAATGTGGGGCTACCAAAAAGCATTAATTATTTAGTTCTAGCGTTGCTGCAAAGTCGAGTTTGAATTACTGGAATGCTCTAAACACGGTTATTTCTTTCCCGTCACATCTGTGCACAAGATTTTTGTGTTAAGTGGTCTGAAAACTGTGAAGTATCTGTCACCTCACTGAGATCAGTTAGCACATTTGTACTTGAGATTTCAGCGTTAATGATGAAATCGCAACATTTATGATGTTTTATTGTGGGTACGCTTTAACGTAGGTAAGCTACGCTGTCAGCTCGCTAATACCGCTTTGTCTCGGTATGGGAAACGGCTTATGATTGAAAGGGGAGAAAGTACTGAGGCAACTTTCCTGCCCGATGCACTCCTTGCCGCCTTTTGCTCCCAAACGCTTCTCTCTGGAGAAAGGGAAGCGGTGAATGCAGTTAAACAGCACTGCACGTGTATCAGATTTTCACAACCAGACCAGCTGTGGCTTTAGTCAGGATATGGATGAAATAATGCTGTGGTGTGCCCGGAATACTGCAAGACACGGTGAATTTTAGGCTGTATGGATGAGCCCTCCTCCATCAGCATTAAATACATGAGCTGTAAGCATGCTGGTGTGTTTCTGCTGGAACTCAGCTTTGAAGATGAGCTGTTAAGCCTTTTTAGACCCTGCTTCTTTTGATTATTAAAGAACCTGTTTTTTAAAAGTAGGCAGGCTAGACCTAATGTCTCGAGCGAATTCTGTCGTTAGGCGCTGTGTTTCTGCCTCCTTAAGCAATGTGAGCTGTCATTTTCTCCTGCTCCCCTCTGACTCCCTGTGCACTCCTCCCTTTATCTCTTCCTCCTACTCTCAGCTTTGCATTTTGTTTCATGCTGTCTCCTATTCCTGGAACAGTCTCCCAGTTTCTGCTGCCAAATCCTCCCTCCCTCTCTCTGCTCTTGCGAACCTGTTTCTTCCAGCAATCATTCCCAAGTTGTTTACTCGACTAATTGTCTCTCTGTGCTTTCTGACCTATATCTGTTGTTCTGGATCATGTTTCTATGTGAGATAGTATGCGTTGCCGGATAAAGGAGTGCGTTTGCCACTATTTAGTTGAGCGTGGTTTGCATTAGCTCTTCATACGCTGAATAGTAATAAATCCCCCTTCCCATTTTGGGTGCAGAATTTGTCACTTAGTTGGCTGCTTTCAGTACGCTGTTGAAGAGCAGCCGTGTTCATCGTACATAATTGCTAGGCTGTGGAAGATCAGTGTCTGTGCTACGGCACGTGCCATCAGCTAGCCTGTCTGTATAGGCAAAGGTCGGCTGTGTTTATCACCTTGCGTGAAATGGTAGTGGAAAACACAGGGCTCTGGGCAAATCTGGTGGTGCTCGGTAATAGTACTGTCATTGCACAGCTCCACCGCGGTGGTAATTGTGGTGCCATGGCTGTTATTTTCCTAGCCTGGACAAGCGCACGGCGGCATGCAGGCAGAGGTAGCTGCTTACTGTTCGTAAAGCGTTTTTGTGTCCTGGTCTGTGGAACAAGTCTTACCACAAAAACATTGCAAAGAAGCAGAAGACCCACCATGTTTAGTAAAACTACGTGTTGGTCAGTGGTTTGGTTGTTGTGTGCAAGTGGTGGATTGAGTCATCGGGTTTTTTGCAGGGTGTTTTTATAGGCTGAATGCTTTCGACCAGGCTAGACCAAGAGCGTGGATTCTCTTTCCTGAACGCTTCACCATACAGGCTGGTGCACATTTCCACCTGGAGAGAATTTCCACTTTTCTGGCAATCTGGTCATCAATTTTATTAAAAGAAAAAGGTTCTCGGGATTTTCTGTTTTCTTTTCACTTCAGTTATTTGAAACAGGTTGAAAATTTATTAGGAAAGAAAAAGAATCCCTAAAAACATTTATGTTGCTTTAGACTCCTAAACAGTGTTCGGAACATTTCTATTTTCTTAAGTCTGATTCTGACAATATCTGACCTTGTATCTTAGTGCTGCGTGTGAAACAGAAGTAGTTTCATGATTGTTTAATCCTATAGATAACTTACACAAGCTTGCAAAATGGCACTAACCAAAAGACTAACCCCATTAATTTTGACTTGAAGGATTTTCCTTTATCAGAAAGTAACTGTGGACTTCAAAATTAAATTTCTTCATGGAAAAACCAATTTCTTACTTCAAAACGTAAATAGTTTCCATGTTAATAATGAAAAATGAGTCAGATTTTCAGTAGTTGAATGCATTTTACTGGAAATTTTACTACCTGTAAACTTTGGAAAACCATCTCCAAGATAGCTGATTTAGTCTCCAAAACGCATCATTGGGCACCTTGCAGTTTTCAGTACCCAGATTCTTTTGTCTTCAGCTGCAGTCCCTAACGGAGATGTACATTTTGCTCAAAATTCTTGAGCTTTTCTGACAGAACTTCAGTTTTATCTGTTTTCAGTTTCTGTCTGTTTATTCAGTTTTGTGATAAAACTTCAGTTTTATCAGAGGGTAGATTTGGTTGCAAATATGGCAGCTTTTGTTCCTGAGTTTGTCTCTACTGATAATTAGGCTGTTAACGAAGTCCTGCACTTATTCTGCGTGAAGGAGTATTTTAGAGATGCAGCTTCATAATTTTCTACTTTTTTAATCAGTTAACTAATAAAAAATGTAAGAATGTACCACCCACTAGCAATTAAGGCTGTAAAATGGGAGGAAGGTGAAGAACTAGTGATGTGTAATTACAGTACAGTTTAAGATTAATGACTATATTTGAGACGTATCTTTTGAAATAAGTTTTATTTCTCCGTGTTGTCTAAAAACAAGTTTCTATGAAGAGGATCAAGAAGTACAGTGTTGAAATTCTTGTTTAAAAATGTAGTGAACGCGGCATAGTGTAAACTGTGGTGTGGAAACAAGTGTGCATTGCCTGTGTTGCTCTGATTTTGTAACAATTACAAACACAGATGGTTTGAAAGAAAATTAAATAATTCCACCCACATTAAGACAGAGAAGCCTAACAATAGCCACAACTCTCTTATCAACCTGTTTCTGTAGCAGACTCCCTCCTGCTGGCACTTACACATCCTTCGTGCATTGAAAACCAGCCACTGTGTGAAAGCTGCTGCAGAACCCGTCAAGGCTGTAAGGACCCCAGTAGGCTGGAGTTGCCCTCACCCACCATGCATGGGGCTTCCACCCACCCCCCGCCTCCGGTGGCACAGACAGCATCCTCCGCAAGAGCACCAAACAAGTAGAAACAAGTAGGTCGGTGACAGCCGCCAGGTTCAGCCTACAGTTCAGTGCTCACCAGATGAGTCCATCAGGCAGGTCCAGAGTCAGGTCAGCAAGGCAAAGCGTACGTGTAACTTAGTTCAGGTCATGGCCTGAGCTCAGGTACGGTGTGGTCAGTAGGTGGAGGCTGGTCAGAACATTCAGAGGGTGTTGGCGTATGCAAGGCCCTGACAGTCTTCCTTACAGAGCCCCTCCTTGAGATCTAGTTCTGCGTTAACGCTTGTGAAAAAACAGATGAAGGTTTTCATTGCACAGTTGGCCGTGAAGGCTTAGTGAGGGCAGTAGAGCACTTTGCGTTTGTTCCTGTCCTGCAAAACCCCGGCCTCTAACCCAGTGTCTCAGCCAACCTGGGTAATCTCCATCGACCTCAAGTCATCCCTTTTCCACCCATTCCACTCTTCTTCCCTTTGCTAGTTTAACTCATTTTGCCTTTGCTAGGCCAGATTTATAGCTTGCTTAAATCACTTTTACCCCCTGAAGTGAGTTGGCACTGTGCTAAGAGCTGTCTTGCAACAGCCAAGCCAGCAGAAGTGTGAGTATTTGGTTTTCTGAGTCCAGGAGACTTACTTATTTCACGCACACCGACGTACTAGAGAACTGGATATTAGAAACTACAAAGGCTGGGAGATAACGCCGTTAGCTTTACACTGGGCAAGAGTCTTGTGAATAGACCACCTCAGCTGAAGGCAGGCAGGAGGGAGCTGCAGTACACAGCCAAGGAACACATGCTGTTACAAGCCCAGCAAATCCTGACCCTGTGAGTCTTGGTGCGAATACACAAGAATAGATAACACAAGAGCCTTTCCTGAGGTGTTATGCTTTGGTAGAGCGTACTTACAGCTTTCTTCTGGTGTCAGTTTGGACAAACTTTCAGTATAACAGTACTAAACCTGTTCGCTACAGTCCTATGTTCCTAGATAAAATAGATTGGAAAAGATTAGCTCCTATGTGTTACCTGACAGGAGGAAGCAATTGTATATAGAAGAATAGCCTCTTGCTAATTGAGGTGAAATTTTTAAAGTACAGCTCAAAGAAGGAATGGTTAATTACCGATAAACTTTTATAATGCACATTTCTGTATTAAGACACCTCAACTCTGGCTGACTCTGAGTTGTCTTGGTTTTGCCACAGTTTGACTGTATTTCCCCACTTGATTAAGTTACTTAAGACATTTTGCTTTCTGCAGCAGGATTTTTTTATCTGAATTGTGATAAGCGGGGTGCGTGAGGGAATGGAAATGAGATCCTTGTCCATATCTAATGTGGAAGGAACTGCATTTATTTCCTGTTCTCACAGTTGAGTTGAAGATGATGTGCCGTGATAGAGTATGTGTTGATTACTGGTGTAAGAAGGAGGCCGAGGATGGTGTGTTCCCACCATTTAGGGTGACTGAGATGCTCACTTCCCACCTGGGTGGGATTGGAGAGCAACTTGGAGTGCCCTTGGGTGGCAGGCTCTGACCTGTGCTAACTCTAGTTCTCCGTCCCACAGCTCCAAGCGCAGCAGCAGAAAGCAGCTGGTGCCTCGTGTTACCGCCTGGTTTGGGAAGAGGGTTAGGATCAGAGTGTGCCTAGACCTATGTGTCAGGAAAGGCACAAAACACAAGGAAGGGTAAGTCCAGAAAGAAACCTTGCACTTCTTGTGGTGGCTCAATACCTGGCTGTTAGAGCTTTAGTAGCACATGAAATAAAGAGGGGGGGATGCCCCTTTGGTTATCTCTGAGGAAAGTGCCTCCTTTCTCTCATACGAGCGGTTGGATTGTGGAGACCTGTGCAGCCCCGGCGCAGTTACATCCCGTCAGACATTGGAAAGCTCTGGCTTGGGTGAGCACTTCACTGCTACAATACTTGTAATCTTTCATTCCAGAAGAGGTGTGCAGCTGCCAAGCTACATATTATTTTTATTAAGTAGGTAGCATTAGCAACTGTTGAAGGCTGAAAGTTAGTTTGTTTGTTTTCTAAACAATTATTCAGGTTCCTGATTTGCCTATGTGATCTTTAGGCAGGCTGATAAACACGGCAACTGTTTGCCTTCCCAAATTTGTCCTGTGCCGAGATAGTGAAATATGCAGGGGCTTGTGGTGCTGTCGTACAACTTGAGGGAATACCTCAGTGTAAAAGTTCGACATTCCCTTGCTTTTGAAAATCGGTCAGGTCAGTCGTAATGACCCTAAGCAGTGAGTGTAGTATGATGGCGAGAAGGCAGAGAGCTGAAAGCCAGATTTCCTGGAAGCTCTTCTGTGGAGAATCTTTCTGTTTTCAGAGGAAAGGACTGGTTTACATTGCTAGCAGTTTGTGCTGGGCTGGGCCTTTGTCATTGGCATGGGAAGGACTAAACCAGTTGTTTCTTTTTTTTGTACTGCAAAGGAGTAGGGGAACAAAGATCTGCTGCAAAGTAGGTTGTCAGTGGAAGGGATGTATCACATATTCCAACAGCAAGAACCTTCCAGGGATCATGGGATCGCTGTGCATCCCCCCGGGAAGCTGGCATGGCACCGTGCGCTGGCCTCTCCGAGAGCTGTGCCTTCATGGTGCCTTCAAGGTGCCTTCAAACCGCATCGCGCTGGCACGAGGATAATGCAAACCTGCGGTTGGGTTTCCACCAGGCCAGGCTGAGAGGAGTTCATGCAGGTCTGTTGAGCCTGGGCTGTAGCGTGTTGCGCTTTCAGGTGTGAAGTTACATACCTGTCTGGGGATGATAAGAAAAAAATAAAAATGATTATTACTTCATCGCACAGGTCTTCTGTTATGTGAGGCTGCCACGTTTCAGGCCTGCTGGCCAGCTGGCAGCTTACCACAGGTCTGTGCCGACAGAGGCCGATCCCGGCGCGGGGGCTTGCCGAAGCAGAGCGCGGCGCTGACGGGAGGCTGCAGGCCTGTCTCTCGGAGCAGCATGGGCACCATTACTGTTTCTTGCCTCTTTGATCTGAGTTTTGTATCCCTTGGGCAGCCTCTCACCGCAGGATTTGACTGGCAGTGGGTGCTAGCTGAAACACACCCAGAGCCCAGGAATGAGCTGGGTTGGCAATTACGTTACAATTGGCTGTGATTTCCACAGTCCTTTTTTTTAATCCAATATGTGGAATACAACCAGCCTTCATTCTCCCAAGGTTCTACGAGTTCTTTTGCCCTGTGGCTCACTGCCCTGCTGATGTTACTTGCCAGGTTCCCCACCTTCACGAGAGAGAGGGCTGTACCTGGAGGCCTGGCATACGGACGCCACCTCAGACACGGGAGGGGCTGCGGTGTCTCGCCATCAAGCAGACAAACGATGACACCATTAAAGTGGAATGGGTTGGAAAATCAATCCGATTCCTTCTCTGATTACTGTGTAAGTCAATTACTGCAGTCCCTCTGGGGCCCAAGGCAACAACCGTCTCGCAGGAAGTGCCAAAGACCTCTGAATTAGAGCTGTGGTGGGCAAAGGCAAGATCCTGCTGCGCTGTGTTCCAGAAACAGGGGTCATGTTATGAATAATAAAAAGGGCTGGCGAAATGGACTCGTGACACTGGTTTTTAGAGTAGCCAGACCTTCTGCGGCTCAGCTAGGAAGGAGCTTGTGTGACAGAAGTTCTTGATGAAGGTGTCAAGTGACACCCATTATCTTCCACATGCCTTGGCATGAAGGTACACCAGCCTCAAATACATATATTCTGGGTTTGGACAAGTGCTGGTCCAGAGCATTTGTAATGAGCCCCCACAATAATTTCCAAACATTGGAAATATCTGGAGATCAAACATTAAACCCACACGATTCTGATTGCTGTCTTGCTTTCCTACCTATCACATCAGTTGACATGTGGCTTAGCAGCTGATAATTCACAAAACGGTTTATGTTTCACATTAACAGTGTGTATCGCTAGGAAACAGAACATCTCAGTTCTATAAAGCGTGTGTCTTAATGCTGGTGATTTGTGAGATAGCTGACCTTACAGCTGGTGCTCTCTGATCTAGCCATGCTTTTCTGGCAGGATGGGAGCCTGCTGAGCCTGCGTCCTTGCGCTGGTGAAACACTTCATCTTCGCTGTGTGTTCCGACTGCTGCCTCCTGCCGCAATTCGCAGGAGTCTGGATGGACCTTAATTTATCTGTAAACTTGAGGGGCTTTGTGATTATAGATTCCGAGGAGTTTGATCTCAAAGAGGACACAGGTATTTTCTTTTGTTTAAAAAGGAGTAATTTTCAGTGTGTGTGTTTTCTCCAGCATAGCTCTTTCTGGGCTTTGAGTTTTGGGTATGAGTGCTTTCTGACAGTGCTCTCACCTTTTATATACATTTGGTTGGTATATTTGTGTGGTTCCTTTTTTTTCCCTTTTCATTTGAACCTAAACCAGCTGATGTGGTCCCCAGAGAGCTAAATGCATACCATGCCAGCTGGCATGCCCTCTGGCTGTGAAGCCTTGTTAAAGAGATTGGAGCTGACAGATTCTTGAGCAGCAATCTGATACAGGCCTGTTTTTTTAAAATTTGTTTTTTTGAGCTCACCCATGTAACAAATGGGGGCTTGTTTGGGAGCTTCGCTAGAGGCTTGAATGGAGTCATTGTTATCAAAACACTGCTGTGATTCAGAAGTGCCCAGCAAAGGGGTTCCTCTCCCTCTTGCCCCTCAGCTGGGCACTGCAGGTGTGGCAGCTTATCTTAAACTCTGGTTTCATCCTTATTCTACGGAATAATCCAGTTGTCTTGTGATTTTTATCTTTAAACTGCTAACCAGGAAACAAAAGCTACAGCTCTTTGCAAAATAGAGACTCAGTGCAACACTAAAAATGAAGTTGGAGAGGTGAGTGAGCGTAAGCAAGGAGTGTTTTCCAGGTTGATGTTTTGGGGGTAAAGAGTCGTAAAAGTGGCACAGTACTTTGCCAGGCTTTTGCATAGATCAGCATACTTTTGGTTTTCTTACTGTTACTGTGGTGTTTGGATTACAAATTCTACCCCAGAAACGCTTCCTTGGAAAATCCTGCTTCCAGCACATGGGGTCCTGAGCTTGAGAGTTGAAAAGCAACTTATTGTCTAATACACATTAAGACGCTGAATTTTTTAATCCAAAATAGCCTAATTATTTTATTCAGTTGGATTAAAAAGCAAAACAGTGATGTGAGTTATTTGGAAAGACACTGACTTGCAATTCTCAGTCAAAATGGAGTACGTAGGAATCTGAGTGTTTTGTATGAATTTGTTGCACAGGACTAGAATGAAAATCGCTTCTTACAGCAGCTGATATGCACAGAGCTGTGTATGTGTCGTGTCTTACTGGGAATTAATCTCATAAAAAAGATACAGCATTTATTAGACTCTGCCCTGCTGAAGTCAGCCTCCGCTGACTGCTGTCTCTCCGCAGTTCAACGCAACTTTGGAGCTGTAGTGCCAAGCAAGAGGGTGGTAACATTGGGGCCTTCCTTGCAGAGTCGGTGGGGCGGGAAAGGCTCGTTGTGGAGGTGGAAAGGTTATTTTCCTGCTTGCTTTTGAATGGTGGCACATGTGTTTGGGTGTTATGCTGATTCACTGGCAGTCCCAGTGTATCACTGGGACTGAACTTGATTTGAACTGGAATTACAAGCTGTATCCTGCACTCAGTCTGGAGAGTCGTGTTCAAAATCAGTTGTCACTTCAGTAACAAAAAATGGCAAAACTATCTGAGTTCTGGTTTTACATCTTCCCATAGTAATTTCTCCCCTTCTCTCCCTTGTCCTTCCAGTAAAAATTAACAGTAAGCAGAGACAAAACTGAAGGATGATCGGTTGTCTGTGTTGAAGAAAACACCACTTACTGTGACTGGCTGAGCTGAGCTGGATTTCCAGCGCCAGCTCTGACTTTACAGAGGGCCATTTGGGAATGGAGACTCGATCCGTTGGGAGTCTGGGGAACGGAGATTTTTATTTTATTTTTTTAATCTTGATTCATCTGCTGCCTTGCAGTGTGACCTTCAGTAAGATCTGCTGTGTCTCAGTTTCTCCAGTGGAAAATTATTTCTGTAACATACTGTACATTTACAGCCTACAGCTCTTCTAAGAGCTCATCGGGACTAGGGTTTCACTGTGCGCTACACGAGCCGCTCTGCACTGCAGAGCTTATACCACAGAATTTATTTGAGATAATACTGAATGATCGTTATAAGGCCTGTGTAAAGAGCACTCTGCCTTTTCCATCCACTGTCACAAAGTTAGCAATATTCTATCTCTTCATACAAAATCTGCCTGGGGTTTGTTGTCTCTGTTTCAAGCTGCACCAGCAGTTTGGAAAACAGCCTGGTGGGAGTCTTTAGAGTCTTTTGGCCTCATCTGTGAACTGATATTTTCCCTGACTCAGAAGGATTTTTTTCTGTTTAGTAATACACATTACAAAATAAGCATCTGTCTCTCAAGTAATTTCTTTTCTGGTGGAACAAAATAAGCATCTGTCTCACAAGTAGTTTCTTTCTGGTGGAGCTAGATAAAACCCCAGCTTTACAATATAAAAACCTTATGTCTGTCTTGAACTCATGGAAAAAATAGTCCTGTAATATTCTTCATTTTTTCAAAATGATAGTAACAAAAAGGCTGAAAAATGGGAGGAATGGAGAAACGAACTGTTTTGGTGGTACTTTTTGCTCTTGTCGGTGTTGCAAGCTGTGCCAGTTGAGCAGGTGGCTAGGGTTGTATGTGGTGGAGCACACGTCTGCAGGAGCGCGGGGGTGTGAGCGAGCAAGGTTTTGAGAGAAAAAGGGTTTTTTAACTTTTACAGAGAGCTCACTTGGGGCATGACTGACTTGGTGAGCAAGATCGGGCTCTCAGGGTGTCCTTGCACTGTGCTGGGAGGGACAGCGAGTGCTGCCCCTAATGTGCCTCTGTTCCAGGTGAGGTTACAGTGCAGGTAAGCCGGATGTCTGGTAAGGCAGAGAAACATACACAGTGATTTTAGTTTATTTTTAAACCAAGGAGCAACTTAGTTACTTTCCCTGTTGTTTATGTTTTAGATGGCTTGGTGTTTGTTGGCTTTGCTGAGCATTTTATCCTGGAAAAATAACAACATATGGTGAAATAGTCTGCTGTCATAAACACAAAGCTGGAGGTGAGAGCACTTCGTAACAAGCAGCTTTCACGTATTTGAGACCAACCCAGACTTGCGTCGTGCTGTTTGTGATTTAAAACTGGCTTTGTGCTCTTCAGTGGCATATGAGGGAAGGTGAGGAAGGTTTCAGGAGGTGTTTCCTCTCCAACTGCCACTGAATCAGTTGGCAGCAATTAGGTGTGCAGTGCGTGGGCAGCCTGTGGGCAGCCAGCCCCGCGATGCCTGAGGGACAATGCCTCTCCAGAGCTGTGTTTTGAGAGCCCTGCAAGAACATGAGTTCCCAGGACAAGTGGGGTGGCCTCACAGGGAGGAGTGGGAACCGTGGAAATCAGGAGCTGTGGGGCAAGAGAGCTGGTGGGAATTCGAGGCATCCTGCTGGGTTCGGGACAGCCGTATCCCAGGGGCAAAGGAAGTCGCTGGCAAGGACTTGGACACATCATCATTAGTATGAGAACAGACAAGACTGAGAACGTGAGGGCGCTCTCCTCCTCTTCTTAACTTCGAAATACAGGCTAGAATAAAAGAGGTTCATGTTTTCTGTTCAGTGGCATAAAGAGGAGTGGGGGAAGGCCAGGAACACCAGCTCTGTTTGCTGTAGTGTGTGAGAATCTCACCCGAGACGAATGCCGAGTCCCTGTGCACTGCCAGGACCTTTCTTCCAAAGGCCGTTAGGGTTGTTCTGCCAAGTTCCCTCACAAATGGTGTGCATCGCTTCCCAGGGAACAGGTCTGCCTGCTGTCAGGCAAGCGATGCTGCCCACCTAGCACCTGCTGATCCTGCCATTTCATCTCAGACCTGTTAAATGCCATGAATCCATACTGAGAATTGACTTTTTATTTTTCAATTGCAGGACGCAAAGAGAAGGGGCCATAATGTGAATGCAAAACAGCTAAATGAGAAACGGGACACCTGGGAAGGCTGAGCTGAACCTGCTTGTGCACAGGATGACAGACTGATTTGCTGTTGGAGACAAGACTCAGGAAACCCCGCTCCTCCAGAAGACTTTCCTGAGCGAGAGGAGAGGAACAGGAGGAAGCACACAAAAGAGCAATGGGAATTGAGGGCCATGGTTACTTGAGATAAATGGCAGATCCCTGGGAGTCTAGCCTTGTAGCTGTTCGCTTTAGCATTGTGTCTCTCTGCAGCTGCTCTTTCTTTTTTGCGAGCTGCTGCTGGGTACTGCCACGGCGGCACTGGAGATTTCAAGAGCGACGTGGGTGCAGAGTGTGAGGAGGAGGGGGTGGGCAGCCCGCCTCACCATGATTCAGTTGTGGAAAGTAGTGCGGCACGTGCGACAGCTGGAGCTCCACAGATTGATCCTGCTGCTCATTGCCTTCAGCCTGATCTCCATGTGCATCCTGGCTTACTACGTGACTAACAGTCCCAAAATCAAGGAGCCACCACCCCTGCCCTTCAGTGACTGCAGCAACCAGCACCGCATCTTGATCCCACCGCAAGCCAGCTGGAGGCTCACAAAATCTGTGGACACCTCACGCACAGATCCTGTGGTGTTAGTCTTTGTGGAAAGCATTTACTCCCAGCTGGGGCAGGAAATAGTGGCCATCCTGGAATCTAGCCGGTTTAAATACAGGACAGAGATCGCCCCTGGCAAAGGGGATATGCCCACCCTGACAGACAAAGACAGGGGACGCTACGCTCTTATTATCTATGAGAACATCCTTAAATATGTGAACCTAGACGCTTGGAACCGAGAACTGCTGGACAAATACTGTGTAGAGTATGGAGTGGGGATTATAGGCTTTTTCAAAGCCAACGAGAACAGCCTGCTCAGTGCACAGCTCAAGGGTTTCCCTCTTTTCCTACATTCCAACTTGGGGCTGCGGGACTATCACATCAACCCTAGTGCCCCCCTGCTCTATGTCACCCGGGCTAATGAGGTGGAGCAGGGTCCCCTGCCTGGTGATGACTGGACTGTGTTCCAGTCAAACCACAGCACCTATGAGCCAGTGCTCTTGGCCAGCACGAAGTCCTCGGAGTCCATTCCTCACCTGGCCACCCACAAAGCGTTGCATGCCACGGTGGTGCAGGACCTGGGTCTGCATGACGGGATCCAGCGGGTTCTCTTTGGCAATAACCTCAATTTTTGGCTGCACAAACTCATTTTCGTGGATGCCATTGCCTACTTGACTGGCAAGCGCCTGTGTCTCACACTTGATCGCTATATCCTCGTCGACATTGATGATATATTTGTGGGAAAGGAGGGCACTCGCATGAAAGTGTCTGATGTAGAGGTAAAAAATCCCCAGAATAACGTCAGGCCCCAGACAAATTTCTAGAGTGTGTGTGTGTGTCGTATGCCTGGGCAGTCAAGGCTGCATTTGATTTGAGTGAAAGTGTTGATTGCTGCAATTGTTCTTGTCTTGAGACGAGGATGCTGCAAGGATGCTGAGGCACTGTATGTGATGCTCACAACAGTTCTGCATGTTTAAAGGGAGCATTTTTCATTCTAGGACCTGTAGCTGGCCTCCAAATTCAAGAGGAGGATGCCTGTGGTGGTCTATCCTGTTGCCTCTGTAGCACAGGGAACAAGCATATGCAGAATTCCTCTGCCAGCCTATATGTAGCTGTAAACTGTACTGCTCAAAAGGAAAAGGCCAGTTGTGTTAGAATAGAATAACTGTATTTACTATGTTATTTTTTATTTATTATATATATAAACTGTAAATTGCAAAACTGTAGGCCAGTCCATGCACTGAAAACTGGTATAGTCTGTGTTTAGCCGTCTAGCTTTGCAGGATGTAACCAAATTGGGAAAAGAAAGGTTCTCTCTCACCCTTTGTTACACTCCCCTCATATCCTTCACCAGCAACCCCCATCTCTGGGCAGGAAATATCCAAAAATTCATCAGGGAAACATGCTCAGACCAAGCCTTCATGAGAACCGTCTCTGTGGCCTCACGATTGGGAAAGAGAGATGCCATCTTTGTGGTTTGCTTTCCTTGGCAGTTCCTTGAGTAACGCACTGACCTAGTAGGAAGGGATATGGGAAAGCAGAGAGAGAGATTTTGTGGAGGAGAGGGAAGCGAGACAGGCAAAGGAAAGAACAAGTCGGAAGAAGGTAGGAAACTAAGAGCTCCTTCTAATTCTCTGTGTCCTTGAAAGTATGTGACGGTGTTCTGATACGTGTTCATGTGCTGCGTCACGGAGCCACGGCCTTTGTATCTGCCCCATGGTCTGTAGCCATTGAGGCAGGTGCGTTGCCTGTTTCGCCAGGTGTGCTGAGGTTATTCCAGGGGTATGAGGCTGCAGGCCTTTCACTCTGGATGCCCGTTCAGCACTCGGTGGTAGATAGGTCCTGGATGGAGTTCCCTGGTACCAGTCATGATGACAACAAACCTGTGAGAGCAGCTGCCGTAGCATGTTTCTAAAACAAGTTCCAAGGGAAGCACTCTGTAACCTTTCATCCAAGGGCGCAGAACATTGGAGGCAAAGGTATGAAACAAGATACTGTTGTACATGTGTGTCCCCTTACCTGAACTGAGCCTCATGCGTTACGTGTTCCCAGGAGCCCTCTTCCACCTCACTAGGAGGCTTGCCTCCTTTTCTGCGTGTTATACGCATCCGCGCACAACGCATCTCCATTTTTTCAGGTCTTTGAGATTTTAAATTCTGTTTCTGACCCCAAGTTTAGCTTGGGGAGAAGGAAACCCTTGCATTCTGTTTGGAGTTAGCTTAATCTTTTCAGTTCATTGGAAGCTGCATGCCTGAAGCAGCTCTCATTGCGTGCTATTATTTATTTTACTTGCTTCAGTCTTTAATAATTCTTCAGCGCTACCTTTGACCATAAAAGCAAACAGGTATAGAAAAAGTGTTTCCAAGCAGACAGGTATAGAAAAATGGCATGGTTATATATAATACTTAAGGAAAATGATCTCATTTTCTTCATTTCACTGCTGTGTCGCTTTGTTTTGAGGTGCTGAAATGCTGTGAAAGCTTTTTTTTGAAGGATAATAATCGTATCTTGGTCCCAAGCAGGTCCTGCACCCTCTGTTTCAAGCCAGCAGAGATTCTCACCTCTGTAGTGTTCGTGCAGGTTACAGACCCGTGTGAGAAAACAGGAGATAGGTGGCCAGAGCTCGTGGAAACAAAGGCTGCTCTAGTGATATTAAAAACTCACCCAGACAAGATAATTCCAAAAGATGCTTTGTTTGGGTTTTAACATGGTGAAATGGAGGAATAATCTGTGATCAGTAAGCAGAGAATCCCAAGCAAAGCAGATAAAACCCAGATTTATCCATTTAAAAGACGCTGGCTGATTGCAGAGCCACGAGAGGTTAATGAATTTTTATTCTTTAAAAGTGAGAAATAACTACATGGGTCTGTTGATAGCCTCTCGCCGTGGGGAGAGGAGGGGATATAACAGTGACAGAACAGCTGGCGTTTTCTTTGGTGTTTTATATGAAAGCTCTGTTTCAGGGCTGTTATCTCAACACACAGCTCCTTATCTTTAAGCTTAGATTACAGTGGTCAGGGTAGCGGTTTGAAGATTGGATGGGGTGTGAAGGTATAAAATTGACTCTTCTGCTGTCCCAGCGAGCCTGTTTGCTGTGTGCAGGTCCACGTTCAGAGAGCTTCCCAGACAAAATGACTATTAAAAGGAAGTGCCAAACATAGTTTGATCAAATGCATGGCCATGGTAGATGTCCTGTGTGAGAGGAGAAATGTTTTTATTTGTGGTGCTTAAGGGAGGGCTGAATAGCTTTCTTCTTTAAAAGGAAAAAAGGGCTCGTGCTGGCTTTTACTTTAAAGATGATAACCCTTGAGTTCCTTTTTCTGCTGAAGGGCTGCAGCAGGAGCTTGCAGCCCTCAGTTGAAGTGAAACAGTTGGAAGTTGCACAGGGAAAATTTCTCCTTTGCAAAGTTTACCTGAGATTTGAGCTGCACGTAATTAACAAAACACAGTCTTGGAGAATCCCCTCTCAGTTACTCCACATTCAGTCTCTTCTAAAATCAGATTCCTTAGAATTTACCAAACCTCCATGGAACTGGTCAACAAGAAAGACGAGCCGTTTCTAATGCAAAAGCATCTGGCTTTTATGATTCTCCCTGGCTGTCCTTAGGTGTGAGGAAAGAAGATTAAGTAGATGATGTTTTGCCTCTCTTGCTGGTAATCTCTGTGAGGGTATAAATAGTGAGCATTCATTGCTAGCAAGTCTGAGGGCAAGCTACGTGAAAATCAAGGACAGTCATTTCATTTTGGGTTATAAGTGGTGAGGGTGGAAGAGAGAGAATCTACTAAGGATGGCTGTCAGCCAGCTCTTGTCTTTCTAAACTGTAGCGAATCATCTGGCCTGAAATGAAAATATTCAGCAGTTTCTAACGCCCTGAATCTAACATTGTCGGGAGTTAGAAATGCCAGTGCCATGAATGCTTCCTCTTGTGACAGCACTGTTTTGAGCTACACCAGTGCTACTGCCGGGCACTGAGGAAACTGCAGAAAATCCTCTGGAGAATGTGCTACCCAGTGTCCACAGAGGCAGTTCCTGTGAAGAAGGTGTTCCTGCAACACGTTCCTAGTATGCTTTGCATGAGCACATCAAAGCACTCTGCTTTCTTCCTCCAGTTTTTTTTTCATGTGTTTCTCTTCATTTGTCCACGTGCTGTTTCCATAGGCTCATGGTATCCTCTCTCCCCAGCATGTGTCTCAACCTTATTCCCGCCCCCTTTTGCCTCTTTTTAGAGGGACCTGAGATAGAGGAGGTAATACGAAGTGGCTAAGATCTCTGCAGACACGTTTGGAAGTTAAAAATTTCATAGCTAAAACAGCAGACGTGAGGAAGGTTTAGCCCCGTGCTGTTGCGATGCCAAGGACACCGTGCCATCTTAGAAAGGGGATCAGGTCCTAAAGAAGCGATCTAAAGAGGGTGCAGTCAGGGTGCTGCGGCTTCCCCTGACTTCTTTCTCGCCCCTAGAATTTTAACCCCATTGAGAGAGGTTTTGTCTTTCACTGGATGGCGTCAAGATCTTGTAGTGACTGTTGAGGAAATCTTTACAGATCCCTCAGTGAGATTATATAGATTTTGTAACGTGTTGCAACAAAAGGCACAGCTTTAAACTTTTTTCCCCTAACATTTGCCTATAAGTAAATATTTATCAGTATTTGAGTTTATTAAAAACCCTTTTTTAAAGGGATGGGTATCAAATTTCAGACTGAAGTTCAGACCTTTCTTGCATTGTGCCCAGAAAGGTGCATTGGAATGTAGGTGTCTGTCACTTGGGCCTGCCGTGTGGCTGCCCCAGTTAAGTACTAAAGGCCTCCAAAAACAGAGGTCAGGAGTTGCAGAGGATGTTCTCTGACAGACTGTGACAAGCGTGAAGCAGGTCTGGCCTTGATGTGGTTGCGAGTTCTGGGGGCCAGTGCTGGGAGTCTCTGGGAGACCCCATCTGTTCCTTCCCGCGGTGAGCCTTGCTGACCGCCAGCTGAGGGCAGCTAGCTTAGCTGGGGAAGGGGCCTTTCTGGCTAGCTAGTGGGCTTGGCTGCATCTTGGAAGGATTGTTGGAATGGGAGATAGAAACCAGAAACCAGAAATACTTTAGGGATTGGAGGGGCAGTTTTCTAGGGGAAGAAACCAGAAATGGGGAATAGCTAAAATGCTGGCCTTCTGACCCATGAGCAACTCAGTCTCTTAAATCTGCACAGGAAGATCTGTTTGCATCTGGCTAGCTATTTTGTGTCCTAATGGATAGCCTACTCCACATCTCCTGACTGCCTTTTGTTTAAGAATCTCAGAGCACATTATGGATATAAATGAAATGCCACTTGAGTCACCCGTAAGATATTACTAGTGCTATCCTATTCATCCTACTTTATAAAAGAGAAAGAGTGCAGAGGAGTCAGAGCAGAGGAAAGTGCCATTTTCCTGGCCCATTCCCACATCTGTGTTGTTTCGCCTTACTGCAGCTCACCAACCTCTTTGAACCAGTGTGCTAGGGAGCAGCGAATGCTTCACTGGTTGAAACAAATTTCCAGATATTGTACTTGGCATCTTAGTCTCTTTTATCCTGTGCAGGGGAAGAACATTCTTCAAACCTATGCCATGCCACCGTATGGGTGTGGCTGTGAAAAGGACCCAGCATCAGCAGAAGGATGGCACACAGTTGGCAGTGAACCCGCCAGGAAAGCAGGGCTCCATAGGGCTCCATATTCTCTGGCCCCCCCGCACCGGGTCCCTCCCCAGACACAAAGCATTGCTGCCTGCTGGAGCAGGGCTTTTTGGGATTTATCATCAGACAGATGTGTCGTCATGGTAACCCCAGACAGGCTTTAAATCTGCCTCTGTGCAGAGGAATGCTAAGCCTCTTAGCCCTGTCTTTCCTCCCTCCACCTTCCTACCCGAGCTTGAGGAACTGGATGTGCCTTTCAGGGAGAAGCGGGGAGGCTTGGGCCAGCTCTGGAGGCAAGAAAGTGGCGCTTCCCTGTCCATGATGTTGGGCCATGTGTTGAAGGGGCTGGTCCCAAATTTGATGTGGTACTGTCATCCAGCTGGGCAGACAGGTGCTTCTCTGTAGAGAGCTATGTACAGCTGTTAGTCTGTGCTCCCTGATGTGTGGGATGAGTCTCATGGGGTGACGTGAGGGGGAACTTGACCTCCCATTGCTTGCTCTGGGTCTCGTGCAGCAAAGGAGGCTTCAGCCATCAGTGCTGCTGGCATGTCAGGGTTTAAAAGCACTGCCTACGTTTGTGATCAGTTCTGGAGATGTCATGTGCCATACCTTTCTCAAAATACTACTCTGGGGTGGAGACTGGCCTATGGGTGTGGTAGGCATGTGGCCATGGAGGAGCTGGGACCTTTGAAATTTGTCACAGGCTGCATTTGATGTCACTGTTGTGTGGCTGTGGGGAGGAGGAGCGAGCAATTAAGCATGTCTCTAGGGGAAAGTCTGAAAGCTTGATTCCTTCGGAGAGAGCACTGAGTGTCTGCAGCACTGCAGAAATTATCTGTCTGGTCTTCCCACCTTGCCGTGTGTGCAAGGTCATGGGCTGCCTGCCTTGGGAATACAAACCCTCAACTCCTTTGCTCCAGGATGCATTTGCAGTGGATGGGTGATTTAAGTACATTACAGAAGTCATCATTTTTAAATTAATGTGATGGTCAGTGCTTGGTCAACACTGCTTTGAAACATTTGCGACAGCAGGGACTTGTGGGGGTATCCTTAAGTGGTAGGTGCCAAGGGTAGTCCCTCCGCTGCCCGGGAATCTGCATTTGTGAATGCCCTTCCACTGCCTAGAGAGCAGCCTGCCTAAACAGTGCCTGTAGAGTGCGAGGATGTGAAGGCAGCGTTGTGGTGCTCTTTGTGCTCCTTGAGGCTGGGGAAAGGCAGCTGATAAAGATCTGCCCGTCCCCCTGCACAGTTTGAAAAGGCTGTATGCTCTCCCCAGAATTATGTGCCAAGTTGGTTGTGTATTTGCATTAGCCCAAGTCTGCTGTTGAAAGGTCACCACCTTCACCTTGGTGCAGCCACTGAGCCATTGCTTTCTTAGAAAAGCTATTAAAGCCTAAATAACTGCCTGGGCAAGGACCCTCTCTGCCACCTGCCAACAGCCCTCCTGCCAGCTCCCTATTTGACCAAGAATTCCGTAGGGAGCTGCACCAGCGACGCTTTCCCTGAAGCACGCAGGTAGCAGCAGAGAATGCATCTCAGGGCTTCTCTCTTTTTATTGTTTTTCAGCAGAAGAAATTTGACTGGAATTGGCTTGTGTCTTACTTCCCTGTGACATACTGAGCCTCTGGGTTGGTTTTTCTTTCTGTCAAGGCTGTCTGCTGTCTTACTCTATGCTGCTGGTTCTCGGAGTTTGTGGCACAAGGCTCCTTCCCCTTGGCTATAGCAATTACTCGGGACAAATAAAGCAGACGCAAGTGGGCAAGAGAGAACCTATAGGAGGTGTCATGACTGTGAATGTCACCTCCACCAAGTTTTCTTTCCAGGATCCAGGAAACTTTCCCCTTACAAAAGGATTTTGGCAGTTTGAAGGGGGACAGAGACAAAGCCAGGGATCCCTCCCTGCCGTCGCAGGACTCCTTGCATGGCTAGTTCTGCGAATCCACCTTTCCTCTCTAAATAATAGTGCTCTCCCTTTGGATCCCTTAGTTACTGTTCACGATATTTTTTACTTCCTTCCACTGTGCACCATGTGCTGCCCCATCCTCCTTTTCATTAGCACGTAGGCTCAGAGAAAGGGCAGAGGTTCAGTACCCAAGTTCCAGCCAACATGGGAGAGGAAGGCAGCAATGAGGTCGAACCTAGAAGGAGTCAGGGATCTGTTGCTTTGAAGTGAGATATACTGTCCCGTTGCCTTAGCACAGCTACTCTGGGTCCTTCACGGTGGAGAGCATCATCTGACTGCGGTTTTAAAGTGGTATCATGTAGTACAACAGGACTACTTCAAGCAAAGATGCTGCATGTGGAGCGCTTGGCTACTCTGCTTCACTCCACAGGCAACAGTGTCTTAGCCCCATCTCCCGTGATACCACTTCAGACTGAGCTGGGCACCAGTGGAGCACAGAGAAATGTTACAGGGCAACTGAGTATGAACATTTCTTTTTCCTTTCATTCAAACAGGCTTTACTGAGCACCCAGAATAAGCTGAGAACTTTAGTCCCAAATTTCACCTTCAACCTGGGCTTCTCAGGGAAATTCTACCATACAGGTAAGCCCCTGGCACCCCTTCATCCCAACGCCTCTGTATGGCCCCCGTGTTTGTGTATGTGTGTGCGTGTAAGGTGTTGGAGAGAGCATGATCCTCTGTTGGAACGACCTAGCATTGCAGATCAGCCACTTCTTTGAAACATTGAGCCCCCCTTTTGCCTTTTGTTTTCTCACTTTTCTGCTCTCTGCAGGTACAGATGAGGAAGATGAAGGGGATGACATGCTGCTCAAACACAGGAAGGAGTTCTGGTGGTTCCCTCACATGTGGAGTCACATGCAGCCTCATCTTTTCCACAATGTCACTGTGCTGGCTGAGCAGATGAAGCTCAACAAACAGTTTGCTGTGGTAAAGGGCATTGCAGTTTACTTACTTTACAGTACTAACACCTAAACATTCTTCTGGGATAGCTGCTCGGACCCCGCTGAACCCAAATAGTAGTCTAGTAACTCAGCTCTATTTTGGAAGAGCAGTTCTGAAAGTTTAAATTGGTGCGTGGCTCCTGCTGTCTGCAGGCAAGAAACACCATTCCGTGCCTGCCTGTGCAATGGGAAGTGCTTCCTGGCACCTGCATGGCCCCAGGCAGCTCCGCTACATTCCAGGGTGCAAATCCCAAGGCTCTTGTTAGCTGAGGTGTGAACTTGTAGCATTACCATCCAAATCCAATTAACTTACAAATTCTGGCAGTGAGAACTCATTTGCTTTTCCATCCTTATTCACTGTGGTTTTGTAAGGAAGTCACCTGGTCGGTAGGGTAAAATGCTCTGTGTGCTAACAGCCCTGCTTCTGGCCGCCTCAGACAATGCTGGAGGAAGTTACTTATCTAGGAAGTCCAGGGGAAATTCCCTGGGTTTTGGCAGAGGAGGGGGAAGCCTTGAACATCCTGCATCTCTGGAACAATGTCTGCTTGATGCTTACAGCTCAGTGTTGAATATAGTGTGCCTGTTTCTCTGAAAAGAAATGTCCTCTTCACCTCTAGTTTGGTTCCTTTGATGGTAATCCCCTTGGGAATAGCAGGCTGCTGTTTTGTGTTCCCATGACACACAGAGATTAGGAATGATCTTGAATTCAGAGCACTGTTGCAGCATTATAGAAACAGTTTAGGCTCCTTCTTTTCCTGGTTAAATAACAGTGCGGTCTTTTGCAAAGAGAGACAAAGCACAGAACACTGTTACGCATATTTAACATAAAACAGGCTAGCAGTGGGAAAGAGAAGGTTGTTGCTTCATTGAGGGGCTCTGGTTTTATTGTACACCACCAAGGCAGAGCTGTCATCATGCATATCGTTACCAGAACCACACAGTGGAATTAAAAACCATGAAATTCAGATATTTCCTGTCATGTTAGTATAGCTCCAGGCCCCATATCTTCACCCTCAACAGTCTCTTGCTTCATGTCTGCTTTTCTTCGAATTGCTAGAGACAAGACAGATTCCAATCGTCATCTTCCTCTCCTTCTATATCAGTTAAGGAAATTTTGTTTTCCTCCTCTAGTGACTCAGATCTAGGCATTGTGGGAGTGAGATGTGTCACTTAACAGTGTTGATGAGTTTATAGTAACCAAGGAGCCTGACCCGAGGCTTGCGAATTCATCTGATTTGTCACACCTCAAGCTACAAGGCTGTTCTTGCAGCAGCTCTGAGCAGTGCTGAATGTCCTTGTTGATACAGGATCACCCTTATATTTCTGTAGATGCATAAAAACAGAAGTACAAGCAGTATTCCAGGTTTCCCAATCCAGAGAGTTTTCATGTTACTCTGTCACCTTGCTCCAACTTGGAGCCTGTTGCTAAATAAATATGGTCCTTATTAAGAATATTAGTTAAATATTGAATGACCAAGCTGCATATTCTGCTTCCAGGAGCATGGGATCCCCACAGACCTGGGCTATGCCGTAGCCCCCCATCATTCTGGGGTTTATCCTGTCCACACGCAACTCTATGAGGCATGGAAATCCGTTTGGAGCATCCAAGTAACGAGCACAGAGGAATACCCACACCTACGGCCAGCCCGGTACCGGCGTGGGTTCATCCATAACGGAATCATGGTGAGCAGACCCCGCTTTGCTGCCAAAGGGACAGTCTCCTAGTGACCTGCGTCAGAGACACTAATCTTAATACCACCTGCATTTCCAAAATCAGTAACTCGGGCAAAGAGAAAAAACCTGGCTAAAGCCACTTTCTGTGGTTCTCAGTCCAGTCCAGAGGTCAGTACTGAGCGGAGAGCAAAACCAAGCACAGCAAGACTAAACTGAGATCCCACTGACGTGTTTGCGCTGCGATGAGTAGATGGTTGGGAGGAGTATTGAGAGAGTCCTCTGAACCGATGTCATTTATGTCCCTTACTATTCATATTGATCCACAGAGTGCTGCTTTCACACGTTCATGTGTAGATTCTGCTGCTTTTGCCTCTCATCTAACTTTGGTTTTCTCTGATATTGCCAGGTTCTGCCTCGACAGACCTGTGGTCTTTTTACTCACACCATCTTCTATAATGAATATCCCGGTGGCTCAAAGGAGTTGGACAAGAGCATTCGTGGTGGTGAACTCTTCCTGACGGTGCTCCTGAACCCTGTAAGCTCCTCTGAAAGGGGAATCGGTGTACGGGTGTTGCAGCTTATGTGTCTGGGGTGGGAAAGGTCTAGATCCTACGGGAGACCCAGTATAACCACCCATCACGGTGTGGGTATCGCCAGTGTGATGCTAAGGAGATGTGAATAAGAGGGCCGAGGAAGCACTTGCTGGTTAATGCTGTCTTGCTTTACACGCTGCCAAGGAAGCATCGGTATTGAGTGTTGACAAGTGCAAACCACGACACACTCCACAGATAGAAACCAGCCAGGCTGAGCATGGCCCAGTACGGAGTGGGTGCTACCTAGGCTGCTGCCTCTTCACCAATCTGTAGTGAGATGTGCCTTGGCTGCTGCTCCACACACACCTGCCGCCCGTTGGCTTCTCCCCGCTCACTGGTGGGCTCTGTTCAGAGTCGTCGCTTTCTCGGGGCTTGCTTTATCGAGCGTTCTCCCCTTTCTTTCAGTATGTGTGCACTCGAAACAATTTCTGGGTGCTTGGGTTGTGATGCAGCTGTCACTCTAAGGCATTTCTGGGAGACCAGGGTCCAGGGCAGGTGTTTCTCTTTTCCCTTTCGAAACTACTTAGTTCTGTCAAGACACCAAACTAATGCAGTACCTTCAGCACCCCGCAGTGCCTCCCCAGGCCTTAGCCATGACTGGCAAAGCACAGGAGTTTCTCGCTTCCTATTGAAACTGGCAGAGAGACACACACAAAGAAGGTCTGGTTTAGAAAATCCTGGATGGATAGAATTAGGAGATGAAGCTGTGTAGCCCTCCAACTGCAGATCACACTCCCTCACATTCCCGCTCTTCGGCTGCAGCAGGAAGGCACGCTGCGCTTTTTGATCGTCCGGTGACCTTCTCGATTCCCCAGCTGAGCTTGGTTCTTACTAAAGCTGATGTGGCACCCGTTGTCCCCCCTTTCTCTGAATGGGCACCGCCCTGCCAGGCTAGCATAGTGATTTCAGAGGATCTGCTTCTGGAGCCACTCCTGAACGTAGTGATGTTTGTGTCCCTGCCCATGGCAGGGGGCTTGGAACTAGATGGTCTTTAAGGTCCCTTCCAAGCCCATTCTGTGATGTTTAATCTCATATTTTCTCATGACTTCCAAATTTCTCCCTTCCTATCTCTCCTTTCCTGCCAGTGCCTGAGTGTGGGCGAGAAGCCGTGCCACCGAGTCTGAGAGAAAGTGGGTTGTTGCTCACTAGCTTCCTGGGTGGGCACCCCCGAGGACTGGTCCCAGTCATGGAGCACTTGTTTGTGGGATTTGTCACGTGACAGCAGCGGCTCTGCTCACCGTGATGTTTTCATTCGTTCCCTCCTTCTTTTGCATCTTGACTGCAGGGTGGAATATGCAGCTTTAGCCACTTTTAGGTGGGGCTGGAGAGGCTCAGTGAATCACAGTGTCAGTCTTTTTCTCTCAATGAGCTTGATCTTTTCTTCTCTCTTGCTTTTCCTGGTGTTTAGTGCCCCTCAACTCCTAGAAGTAGAATTGTGATGGCGAAAAGACCCTGGCCGTGTGCTCTGGGTGCCTCACACGCACAGGCTGCGGTTTACCAACAGGGCCTGTGTTTCGGAAGGTTAGCCTGGGACCAGCCCTGGCAGGGTGTATGATCTGCAGAAGGTATGGGTCTGTAGCAGCCCTAGCTAATAAGCTGTAGGGGTTCATGCTTCCAGGTCTGGAAGCCAACCTTCCATCCCCGAGGTCTGGAAGCCAGCCTTCTGTCCCTGTTGCCTGAAACAGAATTACACACAACAACCAAAGCTACCTGCTTAATGAAAAGAGCCACTGTGAAACTTAAGAGCTGTAGGTTCCCCTTGGAAAACCAGTTGCCAGACTTTAATCCAGCGATCATTGCTGGTCTAGGAGGCTGTGCCAAGGAATTTGTAGAGGCATAGTTTCTAGAGCTACCCCTTAGAATGTGTTGATGAGCATGTGATGGTCCAAGCAGCTGGCAGCGGTCTGTGATCCAGAAAGTTTGGGGGGATTGTGCTGTGGTACAGGATGAGCTTATTTGCCAGATTTACTGTTGGCTCTTTGTGGTGACTTTTAAAACTTTCAGGCACTTTCAGATGCTTCCGATGTTTACGCTTTTGCTTCCTTTTGGCAGTGGAGCATTTCTTTCTGTCAGCAGAGAGTACTGTGCTGTAAGCTCCTCATCGCTGCTGTGTTTGCACAGTGACTCAGACCCTTGCGCTCCTCCCCGCTGATAGAGCCATCTCAGGGTCTGATAGAAAGCTGGCTAGCCCCGCAGCCCCAGCAGTGATCCGTAGCAGACTTGGACCAGGCTCTTTCAGTCCTTTTTGGTGCTTCCAGCTCCCTTCAAGTGGATACACGCGTGCAGGAGTCTCCAAGCCTGTGCGCGTACGATTAACTCCACAGTGCAAACAGGAGATGTTTGATCTTCTGACTAGCGAACAAGGCCTGATGTCAGGAAGGAGAATAGCTGTTGATGTTCAGCAGACCGGCTGCTGTGTGCCCAGCCGCTGGTTCCCAGAAGCAAAGGGCATCTTTGTGGTCGCTCCTCTCAAACACTTTTGCTCACACTGCGCAGGCAGGTTACTGCTGTGCCCACAGCTGCTTGTTACATTTTGCAGGGATGCTCATACCCTCCCGTCCTCCATACTCTAGGCTCTCTGTGACCTTTCATCTTTCCTCAAGGTGAAGGAAGGGAAACTGTGGCATGCTGACAGCAGAAGGGAGGCGGAGAGGAGGGAGGTGTTACAACCAAGCCAGTTCCCGGGGTCACTGGGTGTGGGTGGGAGAGAGATGGGACTTGAGAGTAGCTTATGTCAGAAGGAGTGCTCAGAGCTGTTTTGGCAGCAGTAGCTGTGACGAGGCAGAGCAAGCTGCCAGGCCATGTTAAACAGTGCGAGCGTGCTACAGGACCTGACTGCACGCCTAGAAGTACAGGGAAATGGCTCATCGGTTGGGCTTGTCTTCTTGTTGTGAGCCCAGGTGCTTGGGACTGTTTGCAGCTGACAGACGGCATTACCTGTGGGAACCATTTCACCACATGTAGTCATCTCGAGGCAGAGTTGCTAATTTGGGTCACAGGCAGGCTTCTTTTATTGTGGAAATCTTGAGGGCAGTGACATGCGTCCTCCCTGCTTCAGTATGTGCTTTATGCCAGTGAGCCAGGTGCTTCACACAGCAGAATTTTCCTCTAGATGTTTCGCTAGCAAGTCAAAGGGATGGGCCTCCCTTTGCTGTCATACCACCTTCCCGGTGGCTCCCAGAGGTGGGCGAAATGCAACGTGGGCCACATCCTTGTTGAATTGGCCCTGCAGTTACACAGAAGATCTGTCTGTCCTTTGTCCGTGCCATATTTAGCACATCCTTTTTTCACGGCAGCACCAAGCACACGCTGCTGCTTGAAGCGTAGGTGCCAGTGCCTGGCTGGCAGCGACTCTCCGTCAGCTCAGCAGGAAACCAGAAGTGAAAAACTCACAGAAACGTTGTACATCTTTAACTCCGCCTGCTTTCGCTGTGTCCCAGAGTCCTACTGCTGTTTTCTGTTGCCTGCCCAAAGACCCTGGGGCATGAGCACCTTACGGACAGGATTAAATTCATTTCGCAGTGTCTTGTGGTGGCTGAGGCACAAAGAGCTGCTATCTGTCGGTACCTGCGATCGCACGGAGACAAGTCCACGGTGACACGGGGCAGAAAACCGAATTCAGGCCTCCTGAGTGCCAGCAAATGTCTTCATCCCGAGACCATCTGTCTCCTGCTTCCCCTTTTTGCTCTTCCCTTACTGTGAGTGGGAAAGTCATTCCTGCCCCCGCCAGGGAAGCCTGTTGTTGCCTGCTGACCTTACCTGGCATCATCAGGATTGAGCCCTGAGCTGTGCAGCAGTGGGTGCCCTGCTGTGACTGAGGTCTCTTCTCCTCCTAGCACTAGCAGACACTGGGTGGGGAGTGCTAAATCATCCCCGCAGTCACTCTGCCATTGGCCTTAGTGTCCTGCCATGGTGTGGTTTGTGGCTGGCAAAGTGCTGTGGTGTTACAGGCGTTGCCACACGCCAGAGTCAAGCTGACAGCAGTCTCTTGCTCTTCCAAAACTTATCAGTGCTGAAGAACAGGCAGGAGGGAAATGTATCGGCGTGAGAGAAGAGATGGCTTGGCACGGCAGAGAGAGCACAGGCTCCTAAGCACTGCAGTGCTGGGGGGGCTCCCATGGGTGCTCAGTGCCACTTTGCCCGAGGGTTTACATCCTCAGGCTTGGCAGGACGTTTCTCAGGGGCTGCCTGTGCTGAAGGCTCTTGCAAACCTCGTCAGCTGGCGTCTGTTCCCAGCACAGCGTCCTAGTGCGACGTCTCTTTGCAGTCCATGTTCGGATCCCCAGGTACGCGTGTTTGTATTTTGAAGTGTGAATTGCCAGTTGTTCCTTTACACTTGAGATGTCAGCTCCAGAGTGAATGAAAGCTGACGGGCTGTGAGCCCAGAAACAGCTCCTGGGAAAGCTGTGCCTTGTGCCCCTGTGCCCTGGCCTGCAGCGCCCTGCCCCTCTCCCTTGCTGGAGGTGGCTCTGCAGCTACAGAGGGTGTCTTGGACAGGGGAAGGGGAGCTCCTGTTCCTAATGAAAGAGGCGGTGCAAGGTGTTGACAGGGAGAGAGTCACTGGCTAACCCTTGTTCCCCTACATGTTGCAGCACCACTCGAATGGGATTTTGAAACTGTTCTGGACTCACAGCCAGGACTCAGTTTTCGGTTGCTCCTGTTTTGCAGGTGCTACGTTCCTTGCGTTGTTCATCAAGGCACTGCTGTGTCCTGGCAGATGGACATTCGTCAGCCTAGACAGCCAGGGCAGTCTGGGATGGGAACAGCCTCTTGCTGACGGTGCAGCCGAGCTAGGGGGAAGCAGTGCTGTTACCTTCTTTACCAGTATCCCGTGTCCTTCCTATTTTCAGATCAGCATCTTCATGACCCACCTGTCCAACTATGGGAACGACCGTCTGGGACTGTACACTTTTGAGAGCCTGGTCAAGTTCGTGCAGTGCTGGACCAACCTTCGCCTGCAAACGCTGCCCCCTGTCCAGCTTGCAAAGAAGTACTTCGAAATCTTTCCCCAGGAGAAGAACCCCTTGTGGCAGGTGAGAAGGCAGCTTTAACTGCTCCTGGTGGTTTTCCAAGAGGTGCGTCCCACATCTGAAGTGTGGCGAGACTGCTGGTCCGGAGCACAGTGGGGTAATGCGTAAAGCTTTTGGTTTAACCTCTGTGGCTTGAGGCTGCAGGTGGCAGATTGCAAGGTGGAAGGGATGGGGGGCGAGTAGGAGCAGTAGGACACAGTCATGGTGTGAGCTTAGGGACGGGGATGGCTGTCGTGACTGGGGGGCGCAGGCTTGCGGGCATTTGGCTCGTCACAGGGCTTACATTAGAGCAAGCTGCTGCGAAATGCTAAGCGTGCAAGGAAGAACGCTGTTTGGTGCTGGAGGAGCTTGCAGGCATGTTAATGTGATTAATCTTAAAGTAATTTCACACTGCAGAATTCATGTTCATTAAATAAAAACATGCTTATTCCACTTTATCCCAGTGCAGCAGCTCTCTGCATGGTAATGAGCAGATGAAATTAACTGAAGGTGATAGAGTTGTCTGTCTGCCAGAAGTTCACAGATGCTGAGCTGTACTATCACGGAGGCCCAGCCCAGCGTGGCTACAGAGGACAGGGCCTGTGGTTAACACTCTCAGAGGGACTTGGCTCCCGTGTCACTTTGGAGCTTTTGAAAACGTAAAAGGTTCCCCTGTGTTTTTCCTTAACTCTTCTTGACGCCTGGCAGAGCAGCGGTGTGGCTGTGAAGTGTTCTTCATGTGCTAATAGCATTTTCCCCAGAGGACTGCCCTTCCAGCTTTTCCTCCCCTTTCCATTAGCTCCTGTGGTAATGCTTAATCCCATCACTTGTGCTGCAGAATCCCTGTGACGATAAGAGGCACAAGGATATCTGGTCCAAAGAGAAAACGTGTGATCGACTCCCCAAGTTCCTCATCGTGGGACCTCAGAAAACTGGTAACGTGACTACTTTATCTGAAGATAGATTGCAGCTTCCGTCTCGTTCCTCCGGAGAGGAGAGACGAAAGGTCTGTGGCGTCGGTCTGTGTGGCTGCCCTTTGTGCAGGCTGCCAGATGGCCGCAGAGGACGTGGCAGGGAATCTCAGATTTGTTCTAACCTAAATCTGGCAGGCCTGTCAGTACGCTGTGCCTGGCGCTTCGCGTGGCTCAGTCCTGACGTGGAGGGAAAAGCCCTGCCTCCGGAGTTGTGCTTTGGCTTTTCCACAGAAGCTCAGAGAAACTGCGACCTTTCTTAGCGTGTCACAAGACACAGGCTGTCAGCAGGACTGGCACGCGCCTGGCAGAGGTTACGAGGGATGCCCCCTCGTGCCTGTGTACCAGCCGCACGCTCCCCGTCACTGGGGGGCGGGGTTCCTCTTTTGTCTGACCTGTCACCACCCCTTAGCTGCTGTGGCATGGCGGTTGGCAGCGGCACAGCTCTCTGTGTGTGCTGTCCTGAGGAGTCCCAGGCTGAAAAGAACAACATCTCCAGCCACAGCCAGGTCTTCAACCCCTGTGCAGTGCGGCGAGACGGCAGCCACCAACCCCGCGCAGCAAACGGTGATCCTGGCCGGGGGAGGAAGCTTGTCCCAGCCAAGCTGCTGCCTCCTGCCTGCCTCGCTGTGAAGCTCTGTTGGCGTGGGCGCAGCGTGGGCCCCCCTGTATGGCAGCCCAAGCTGCTGCAACCTGCAGGAGTTAGGGGGTGGGTTAGCCACGCCTGATGGGAGCGTGCCCGCCTGGGCACTGTCTCTCGCCGCGTAAAGCCTTCATTCACATGTCACCCAGGTCCCGTTAACTGCTTCCTGTTGCAGGCACAACAGCCGTACACTTCTTCTTGACCATGCATCCGGCTGTCACCAGTAACTTCCCAAGTCCATCCACCTTTGAGGAGATCCAGTTTTTTAACGGACCCAACTATCACAAAGGAATCGACTGGTAAGAATCCTGGCGCGTTCGTCGGTGATAAGGTGTGCCTGTGCTGTCTCCTGAGTCTCTGTGTGTCCACCTCAGCCAGCTCAGTGGCCTCTGCTCCTGAACGGCCGTTTTCGTGGCTCTTGCTCGGCATGTTCTCCGTTCTCCTGCTAACCCAACTGCTTGGTCCCAGGAGCAGAACAGGCAGGTTCTGATTTTAGTGCCTCTTCACCAGGAGGTTTTTAGGTAGGATTTAGCTTTAAAAATTCCAAGTCTTTGTCGAATGCACTGCATCATGACCTTTCTTCTCCTTTGACACGCAAGACAGACAACGGTGTGCTCATTAGAAAGTTCTTCGTGGTTTCTGAGTTAGGACACGTGGTACAAGGGGGACAACCCTGCTGTTGTTCCTGCCCTTTAGACGCAGAGCCAGCACTGCGTTCCGGCGCTGGCTCCTGTGCCCGCATGCATGCCCCCGTCTTTGCCTGTCAAAGCACGCAGTGGCCATGAGGTGTTTCCCAGGGCAGGGAAGTACTGGTGGCACTGTGGCACTAGTATGCCGCTGTGCTTCCAGGCACAGACACTGTAAAGGTGTCCCTTGCTCGAAGCATTAACTTGGGGTCAGCCGTGGCACCGTGCTCCCTCCTGCGCAGCCCTGAGGGACGGCCGTGTGGCAGTAAGGCATCCCGCCGCCGATTTCTTTGCCTGGCTGATCCTGGCCTTACTCACAGACAAAACCTCTGGAGTTTGCAACTGATACCTACCCTCAGCCTTTCCCCTCCGCTGCCCGAGGACTTGGGGAACCCACCCGCAGCAAAATACTCTTTCACCATTGCATCATCCCCAGCTTCCTGGTTGTGCTCCGCCACCCCTGCCACAGGCACGCCGCTGCCAGCGCTGCACCCCGGGCATCAGTCTGTCGTGCGCCATGTCTTCGTTGGGCCGTGCGGCTCACCAGCTTCCCGTCTGTTCCGCAGGTACATGGAATTCTTTCCCATCCCCTCCAATGCCAGCACAGACTTCATGTTTGAGAAGAGTGCCAATTACTTTGACACAGAGGTGGTACCGAAACGTGGTGCGGCCCTGCTTCCTCGAGCCAAAATCATTACTGTTCTGATCAACCCTGCTGACCGAGCCTATTCCTGGTACCAGGTAAGCACTGCTCTGCGGCTGAGGGCAGAGACATTCCAGCGGGGTGAGGCGGAGAGCCTGGGGCAGAGCCATGGGTCCATTCCCACAGGGGGCCGGGGGAGGCGACGCAGGCTGCATTATGTACCATGCAGAGCGTTAGGCACAAAGGTATTGGCGGGCGGTTGTGCCGAGGCCGCGGGGCCTGCACGGAGGTGCGTAAGGTGGAATGTTGTGTTCCTGCTCCTAAATCCAGCCGTGTTTTTCAGCACCAGCGTGCTCACAACGACCCTGTGGCGCTCAATTACACCTTCTACCAAGTGATCTCTGCGAAATCCCAGGCCCCTCAGGAGCTGCGCAACCTGCAAAGCCGGTGCCTGCTCCCTGGCTGGTACTCGGCCCACCTGGAACGCTGGCTAACGTACTACCCCTCTGGGCAGGTAGGTAGGGGGTTTGGCAGCAGAGGCGCTCTCGCAGCCCCTTGCAGGTTTAGTGGAGAGGACAAACTGCAACACATGCACGTGCTCTCCCCGCTACACTGTTTTCATTTCACCTTCTGTCTTGTCTTTCGGAAGAAGAGCCACCGCTTGCTTCCTCCCGTTACGAGCTGATAAGAAACCAGGCTTGAATACTCCAATTTTGCACTTTATTGTATTTGTAAAAGCGAGTGCAAGAGGATGCTGTGATCTCCCAGAGACCTCCTCAACACTGAGCGGCTCAGCAAGAGCCGCGGTGCTAGCACTCCCTTCCTGGCACCGTGGCAGCCTGCAGCCCAGGGACCCTCTTCGGGCCCCGTGGGCAATCAGCTACTTGCTGTGGTTTCACTGCTTTAAAGAGAGGCTCTGGGACTCTGCCACGGGTAGTTCCCATGTCGGGAAGCCTTGAGCGGTCTGCTGAAGGGAAGTTGCACTGCAGAGGTATTGGAGTTTTGCGTATTGTGTATAGATTTGCAGAAAGCTGATTAATAGACAATATATATCATTTCTGTTTCTAAATTCCCAAGAAATTTATAAACTGCCTAATACCCTGTGAGTCAGGATGTGTTTTTCCAGGTTCCTTTCTGCTGCTGGGGTTATCCCCAGGCAGTCTATAATGCAGCAGTCTTACAATGCCCATTTGGTGTCTCACTCGCTGCCGAAGCAGTAGCCTAAACTGTACATGGTAGATCTGCCAAGACGAGAAGGGACCCGGGACAACATTCTCGGGCTGGTGTCTCACTGCCTCACTGTTCCTGGAGGTTACTGCTGCGAGGAACGATGGAGCCAGACACACCGTCCTTGTCCTTACTGTGGGTCAGGCTCTACCTTCCCCACGCTTCAGTTATGGGTCTTTTTCTAGTGTGTTTGGGATAGGTCATTTGTTAGCGGAGATGTTGTTAATCACCGGCTGTCATACACGTAACGAGAGAATAATGGTACGTTACAGCAGCAGCTCAGCCCAGCGTGCCGACAGCTGAAACGAACACGTGGGGTGTCCAGAGGCAGTCAGTAACTCTGGCTGCTGCTGGTTACACGTGGGGTGTGGCCAAAGGCAAATTTAGGGAGCAAAGCCTGTCACGACCTACTGTGGCCCGTATCACAGCTCCCCCGTCGGTGGCGACAAACGGGCCGCATCCCCCCGCGGTGCTCTAGAATAAGCAGGCTTTGGCAGCCCTCACTCACGTGCGCAGGGGCCGGGGGCAGTTGTGGGCCAGGAAGCTCGTGGGTGTCATTCAGCACGAGCTGTCAAGAGGCTCAGGCGGCTGCTGTCCTTCCAGCTTCTCATCGTGGATGGCCAGGAGCTGAGACACAACCCTGCCTCCGTAATGGACAACATCCAGAAGTTCTTGGGAGTTACGCCGCTCTTCAACTACACCCAGGCCCTCAGGTAGGGAAATGGCTTTTGGGAGGGGGCTCCCTTAGCCAAGTGTGATACTAAAAAGCACCTGACTGGAAGAATATGCCTTACCTCTGACCGCAAGACCTGCCGAGGTTTTGGGGATATGCCTAACCCTAAAAGTAGGTTCAGAGAGCATTAGCATGAGCTACTACGCTAGAATCATAGCTTAGTCTTTCCAGGAAGGTCAGGAGAAGGGATGTTGTGGCACAGTCATGGGGAAGTTGCTCACGGCGGTAATTATGACGTTTCCCGTTTGGTCTTTGTGGTGTCAGAAAAGGTGCTGGAGTAAGTGCTCCTTACGGTTTGTGTTACCTCTATCTGACAGAAAGTAGAGGGGGTGTGATAAGAAATGTGTGACAGGCTGCTCGTGTCTTCAGCTAGATGGGCATTAGGGACACATGGCACAGTTCTGAGGTAAAGAGCCTGTTATGAGGGTAGACACGGACCTGACAGGGGCCCGGAGCAGCCCTTGTGTTAACAGAGGCACCACCTCACCTCCTAAGCCAGAGGATGTTACTCAGCCGCTACTTCCTGCGACCTTGCCCACAGTGCACGCGCGGTTACTCTGGGTAGAGAAGTGCTAGCTGAAGGTGAACTGCGGCTGTTATCAGTCTTCAGCGGGAGCTCTGCGAGCCCACTGGAGATGCTGGGTATTGTTCCCTGCAGCCGAAACCGGCGTGTTGCCATCATCTCTGCTCTCACAGCCTGTGCTGGCTGAGGGCGGTGGGCGGTGTGCGCCTGTAGGCGCATGGCGATTGCCCTTTCCCCTAAGGGTAAAGAGGGCAGAACCAGTCAGTGCTCCTCCTGCGCTTGTTTTCCGGGGGGGTGGCACACGGCTCCCCAGGGAGGGCAGATTCAGAGAAGTGTCCGATTACTTGAAAGCCTGACTTGCTGAAGCAGGTGTGGTGACGGTAAGGGGGCTGTTTACAGGGGTGGTGCTGGCTGGCACCCTCCAGCCAGGGTCAGGAAAGAAGTGGTGGTGGTCAGCTCGGACCTCGAGCTCACCTTTGGCCAGCCGAGGGGACAGGACAGACGGGACCCAGACGTGGTTCCCAGCATTGCCTTTTCCCTGTGTTTTAGCCAGAAAAGAAACACTCACTCCTTAAACAGTCAGAGGATTCTCTAATGTATCTCAGCTACAGCGAGGAGATGTAAGAGTTCATACATACTGAAACATTATTATCCCCCCCGCCCAGGCATAACAGACAAATACCGTGTCACCTCTGGAATTTGCATAAAGCTGAAACACTCCTGCTGTAACGCATTTCTTGTCCAAGTAGTCAAGTGCTTAAAAAAAAGGAGGGACCAATACCACAAATAGATAACTAAGCAAAACCCCAACCAAATTTGTAATGCACTGAGACGGGAAACACCTATGGATTTTGGCTCTGGTAATGAGGCACATGGCCAGATCTTTTAAAGACAAGTGTCCTTTTCAGGTTTGATGAAGCAAAAGGATTTTGGTGCCAGCTGCTAGATGGAGGGAAGACTAAATGCCTAGGAAAGAGTAAAGGCAGAAGATACCCCGATATGGATTCCTCAGTGAGTAACTGTCTCAGAAGTGTTGGCAGCAGGAGGTGTGGAAACATCGCAGCAAACCAACCGCGACGTTCCTACCACCTGTGTCCTACGCGACCTACGGGACACGTGAGGAGGGTGACGTTTTCTTTCACACTAACGTGGTCTGTATTTTCCACACAGTCGCGGCTGTTCCTGAGGGACTTCTACCGGGAGCACAACATTGAATTATCCAAGCTGATGAACAGACTTGGGCAGCCCCTTCCAACCTGGCTCCGAGAGGAACTGCAGAACTCCAGCTGGAGCTGAGAGGGACTCCTTGCCCCCAGTGCCGCTGGGATGTGTGGTGCTCCGACGTGTGCTACGATGCCATCCCTTGTCAAGCCAAAACAACTGGACGGATGAACAGGAGCAGAGAATGTGCAAGTGGAGCCTTTCCCCACCATTCGGAAGGGCTGCTGCCTCTGGCCCTGCCCTGGGGAATGGACTGCAAATCACCTTCTTGAGTATTAATGGTGCGTTACACTTTGACTTTTACTTACAGGAAGGAATTGGAATGCCTGCCCTGCTCTGAGCAGGGGAGAGAGCACGGTTCACACTTTATGTTTAAAATTACCCTTCTCAGTATATGAACCAGGCCCTAGCTGGAGGGTTAACGTGTTACTCCCGAGTCAAGAAGTAAAGACTTAAGAGGTGAGCTACGGACCCTGCTGCTGAGCAAGAGCAGCAGCTTCATACAAGGGCAATCATCTAGTCCAGTGCACCCCAGTTTTCACCCAGCAGTTGATCTGGCAGCCAGATACCAGAGCGCCTTGTTCCTCCCCGTGCAGAGTGCAGCAGCCGTGACCGTTACTTACAGTGCCACTGTGCGTGGCTGTTGGGGACTGCACCTTCTTGGAGACAGATGTGATAGGCCCAAGATCGCCTCTCCTCATCTGCAGCACTGGTTGGCGTGATCATGTCCGGTAACGTGGGTTAAACCACGACAGACGGGCAGTGGGAGATAAGGCAAAGGTGCAGATACTGACCCAGGGAATTGATTTGTTATCTTAGGGAAAAGGTTGCCCTATGTGGCAACGTGGCAAGTATTTCTCTGCAGGGACTTCAGACGGTTTCAGGAGGTAACCAAG
Organism: Rhynochetos jubatus; assembly: GCA_027574665.1. Classification (NCBI taxonomy): domain Eukaryota; kingdom Metazoa; phylum Chordata; class Aves; order Eurypygiformes; family Rhynochetidae; genus Rhynochetos; species Rhynochetos jubatus. The sequence goes on from CM050655.1 coordinate 17,780,823, forward strand.
GCGCAACGTGTCCCCTTAGAGCACTTTGGAGGCATGTAGGTAGCGCAGCAGCTGGGGGAGGCAAAGCTCAGGTATCGTAACGAAAGGCTGATGCAGCTGAAAGCCTACAGTTCTGTTCCCCTTGTCTGATTGGCTTAAAAAAAAAAACAAGGCAGCAATTCTTTTCCCCACAGCTCCAGGGCCCCCGTGTACGCTGATAGCTACCACCTCTTAATCCCCCCCCAGTCCAAGGAGAAAAGCAAAAAACAGTCAAGAGTAATTATTGTTCAGATACAAAGGGAAACCTGGGAGTTAGTTAGGTGGTTTCCTGCACCCAGAAGAGTCTGTTCAGTTTACTGCTCTGCAGTCAAGTAAGTACACTGAGGTGCTTTGCCTCCTCCTGTGGTCGCCGGATAGTTACTCTGAGGAAATCCTCCATCGTGGCTGTACACGTTTTCTGTTGCTGAGCCGTGGGCTCCTGGAGTTGTGTGGGCCATCATCCCTCCCTCCCGGGCAGAGGTGCTCCTTGGAGACTGCTGCGGCGCCAGAGACCAGGATCCCTATGAACACAGGTTATGGAAGCTTCCACAGCTGTCAGGAGCTCCTTCTCCCCAATCAGGGGAGAGAAGGTGCTTCAACCAAGCTTTTCCATTGAGCCTTAGGTATTGTGTATTTCTGAATGAATGGTGCATTTACCGTTGTATGTAAATGTGTATAGTATGCAATATAGTATTTTATTTCATGTGCCCTTGGAAAGGGTTATTTTGTGCAGCCAAAAAAAGGACAGAAAGACTAGAAACCCCTCTCTCACTCCTGTTAGAGAGAAGAGCCCGACTTCCTGCACTGGATTCATGTACAGCATCATTCACATTGAATGATAATGAAGAAATTCTTGGCTCTCGAAGCTGAGCACAAGTGTCTGAATAAAGGCTAGAAGTAGTAGTAAGTGGATTCAATAAATGTACTACTTATTTTTCTCCTTTGTGATGATTTGGAGTGATGTCACGGACCCTGAGCTGGTAGAAGGGTAAAAAAACCTGAGAACCCACTCCAGGCCTTACAGCTGGTATTTGGGAGGGCACCAAAGGTGTTTAACCTATACTTGTAACACCACCAAAACGGTGTCCTGAGGCTTCTTTCTCTGCAAGCGCAGCTCTAGGCTTGCGGAAGGTGGCACAGCACACGGCCTGTAACTGGAGGCTCATTCTTGGCTGGTTTGCACTGGAGAAGACTGGGCATCCCTGGCTGCCGCAGCAGTTCCCAGCTTTGCTGTGCCCCTCCTGTCCAGCCGTGCTCCAGCGCATGAGCAGCCCTGCTGTACGGAGCAGCCTCACCTTGAGCTGGAAGCAGACCGCTGGGAAGTAGTCACGGTGGTGACAGCATTCTGAGCCAGCCTTACTGCGCTCCCCTCACCAGGCACAACTTCCCAGCTCAGCACAGGAGCAGCAGAGCAGGGATTTGCACATGCTGCCGGGGGAGGAGGATCCCAGCACCAACGCTACCGCTGCGCCCTTAAACACCGCTTCCTGCTCTTACACCGTTACAGGGTGTCGCACACTTACTCCATGCTGTACCTCGGACCATGGTACGTCTTTGAGGAGTTGGATTTAAACACTAACAACAATCAAGGTGCCAGGGATAGGTGTTGGGAGGGGCTCACTAAATGTCAGGGTTAGTGGGCTGGCGGTAGCCCTTCACTCTAGGCAGCAAAGGGCTGCCCTGTGTTCTCACTATTTATGCTCCCCCCCAGTTGCCTCTGTTCTGTTGTATGCCAGCTCTTCCTGCCTAACAGCGAACAAAGCACCTGCTGTGGTCAGATCCAAACGCGCGATGTCCTTAGCTGCTGAAGAGTCCTTTTCACATCTGGTACCTCCCTCTGACAGCATGTTACTGCAGAAGCTACCCTCTTGTCAGTCATCCCTGCAAAGCTGTGGAAACAAACGCCCCCTCCTACGAGAAGCCCTTAGAACATCAGAAGCCCTGCGGTACCAAAAAGCTGCTGAAAACATGAGCGGCACTGCTTCCTAGGTACTGACCCATTAGGTGCTTCCAGACCCTCACACTCCAGTCTAGCTCCACGAGGCCAACAGGCAGCTGCCACTGCCGTTATCTCCGTACGCGTACTATATACAACAGACATGTAATGCATTTCCAGCACATCCCCTTCGTGAGGATCCAGCGATTGTGCAGTGGAGTCGGGGCAGTCACGCATGCTGGCGGCAGGCAACACTAACAAGGAAAGGTTACTCGCTCGCAGGGTTCAGGCGCTGTCTTTGTACCCAGAACCAGTACGCAGCAGTCAAGCGCCCCTCTGGCAGCACACAGCATTTGGACCTCACCCTGAGAAAAAGCACGACCCAGCCGTCGCTAGCCCAGCACAGCCCCGAGCTGCACTTCCAGCGTTCACAGGCCAACGCCGCGCTAGGACAGGTGCCCCCGCCACGCTCCCCTTAGTGCAAGTGCCCTAAAAGGGAAGCGGGAAGCAGAAATAAGTTCAAAAGTCACGTTTGAATTATGCTGGGGGCAGGAGGTAGCGAGAGGGGAGGTAGTTACAACCAATCCCCAAGCAGTACTCTAAGCCAGACCCTCTTTACCATAACCCTGTCAGGGCACTTCAATTCAGGCACAGAAGAACATGCCCTAAAAGAACCGTAGTCGAGAGCCGTTCACTCTGGCAGTAGGGCTTAAAAGCAAAGTCGTGCAGCAGTCACAGTCGACAACAAATGCTGAGAAGCCGTCATGGCCCAACCTGCCCCTTTTTTCCGCTTAGTTTAAAAAATCAAAGGCACCGTGAGCGCACTTTCCTGGCTTGGCACGCTCTCTCCCCAGGGCCATCCCTGAAAACTGATGGCAGTGCCCTGCCCATCTCTTCACGTCAGGTGAGAAAAACCCAACGTTCCCAACTCTGACAGCAAAGGCCTTCAAGTTTCTCTCATGTCACAGCTGGCTGACGCCAGGGGTGGTGACAAACTTCACGGATCCCTCCCTGCTCACTCCATTTCCCCCGATGCTGGGGTTTGCGGGGCTGTTCAGGGCACTGGGCGCTGTGTAGCAGTAACCAAGCTAGTGCTAAATAAGCTGGGAAAGTAAAATCCTGTATTCTACCCCAAAATACAAGAGTGCTAGGCTTGGTTAAAAACCAAACCCACAGATGGAATTCAAACCAGTTTAGATTCGACAACTCCGCGGGAGGCTATCAGTGACTGGGTTCTCAGAGAGGAAAGATACATACCCCAAATAAACTGATGGCGGTAAACAAAACCAGACAGAAACAGGCCCTTCAGCCAACCCCAGCCGTACCTGCGGTGAGACACGTTGCTTCGGCAGATGACACCTCCAACTCGGTCACGGGCCGTAAAGATGCTGAAGTCCGAAGGCAACTACTGTTCAGCTAACGGATGGTCCTGGAAAGCGCTTCCAAATGAAGACGTTCACTGGCAAGAAAGACCGCTGTAGGTGAACACGTCCAGTCTCGGGAGGAGGGGAGCCGGCCCCCTGCGAGGTTGGCGAACCTGATCTACAGAAACAGTGTACCTGTTGGGTTCCAAGGAGTGAGGCTGGCATTGACCAACACCTCTATTTTATCCAGTCTGTAAGAGCAAAACACCACACTATTCCTTCTGACAAGCCAAATATCCAGAGATCTGGATGCAATCTTGGCCTGTCTTTTACCAGCGACACTAACACCAAGATTTTACCCCTAAGGACTCAGAAACTATGTGGGGGACCAACAGTTGCTGTCCCAGAGGCTAGGAGTGCGTACACACAATGGGCGAGACACTGCGTGGCCACCCACTAACCTCCTCAGGGGAGGGGGAAAAAGACCCTTTCACTTACAGTACCTCACCTTTATCTTCTCACAGCCCCTCCCTTACATGTAGTGATGTGTGGCCCCCACTGTGTATGTCTAAAATGACACACAGGGGGAACCTCCATCTTTAGGGAGTTGCTTCCAAGTATCCTAACACTGGAACGCCGTCTGCTTTTATGTGCACGTACTCCTTGGCCCGAGCATCGGAACGCACCAGGCCAGACCGCCCAGCCCAAGTAGCCACGTGCCAGGCTGCCCCTAGCTCGCTGCCCTGGCTGGGGCTGGGAGCAGTTCCTTCAGCACTGGCAGGGCAGTGACTGCCCGGGGTGGCCTGCGCTAAAGCCATCAGCCAGTTCTCAGCTGGGTTCATCTGCACTGCACAAACCTGACTTCTCCAGCTCCCACTGAAGCAAGCTGTTATTTCCAGAGACGCTCCCAGCTTAAAGGGAAAGTGTATTTCCTGTAGTTGCCAAAGGAAACAAACCCAGCAAGTGAGAGCAAGTCACTGTGACCAGAGGAGACGGGAAGAAGTGTACCCGGAAAACCTCATTCATCTTACCTTCAAGGAACAGACGGCGAGGTGCCCTTCACCAGACCTGACACCACTGCCAGGTGTCCCATCCCAGGATAGCATCTGCTTCCATGCAGGTGGAGGCCAAGGCCTACCTGGACAAATGCCTGCAGCTGCCAGTACTGCCCAAAGTCAGCATTTGCTGCCCAGCCTGGGAAGAGGTGGCAGGCAACGCAGAAAACAGCTGCTCGGCTACGTAAAACCATTTCTGCACTGCAGGAGCTCTAAAGCATCCAGCTGCTGTGGCAGTTGGCCATCACTGCAGCCACTTCAAGGGCGAGGGCCTAGAGAACATTTACTCCAAGTGAAAAACACACATGGGGTAACTGAAAGCCAAAGGGAATTTGAGTTGGCTGCGACCTCTGCTCTTTTACACGTCTTTCTGAGCCTACGTATTTTCCCCACTCCTCGAATAGTGACCGAGCTAACAAGAGCGCACTAGGTAATAATTTCTCTGCTTTAATAACAGTTTAATGCTTCCAGTGCTATCACAGCCCCTCTGCTCTCTCACAAAGGAAACACCTGAAGAACCTCCCAGCCACAAGGCAAGAAAACACATCATCCTCTCCCTTCTCGCTTTCTCCCTTCTCGCTTTCTCCCTTCTCCCGTCCTTGCTCAGATCTATTTCCATGTGCGCTGGTTTCAGGCAGGAAAGAGTTAATTTTCTCCATAGTTCTGGCTGCTGGCCACAGGGACCTGGCTGAGTGTCAGTCAGTCACCTAGTGAGCAAGTGTTCCATTATTTAGTAGTAGTGGTGGTGTTAACATTAGTATCGCTATAATTTTCAGTTACATTCCATTATTACATAGTTCTTAGCTTCACGAGCTTCCTTGTCTTTTCCGCCGACGCTCCTGCACTGGGGGAGGCGGAGAGGTGAGGGAGCAGCTGTGTGGTACTTAATTGCTAGGTAAGGTTAACCCACAGCACCATGGGATACAGCTCGGGAACAACAACAGATTAACAGCCACAGAGATCGGGGACTGAAAGCGTGTTCCGGAAGACCTGGGTAAACGAGCACGCAGCACCCCCACACAGCTCCCATCTCTCTGCTCACAGAGGAGTTTTTTCAGAGAAAGGACTGGAAATTTCTGAAACTACCGACCTGTGCCTCACACCGCTGCGCTGCCTGTTCAGTCACTGCCCGCCTGAGGTGAGATTCCCTGGCTCGTCCTCTGTCTGGGCTCCGCAGCTGCTGGAAGAGAGGGCCGGTCATGTGGAAGCAGTGCAATCGGTCTGAGGACTAGAAGGGGTGAAACAGCCAGAGAGCACAGTGAAGGGTAATGGGCACTGTGATTTCTTTGCTCTTGCGGCCTTTAGGGGCCTGCACAGAACGGAAGCAAGTGCACTTCCAGATGAAGTCCATTCTAACCCCTCAGTAAGCAGCTCCTCTGTTTTCCCCAAGTAAAGATACTGGTGGCAGTGCTCTTGTGCTCCCGGTTTTCTAATCACAGCAGTCTGAAACTTGCCTGCCCAGGGCCTAAGCACATTCTAATAGATCTCCCCAATAAGGCTCTGCCATTACATTTCCCTGTCCAGTCCAAACCCTGGATTAACTTCTGCTCCTGATCCTTAACGCATCCAGCTCTTTTACCCATTTCCCTTCTCCTTCTTTCCCTCCAGAAGATACTCCCTTCCCTTCCCCTAATTTTCTGCTACAAGCAGTAGAAAGAAAAAGATTAGGCTTTCTCAGAAAACTTGCAAGAACCAGAGAGCACAGAACGCGCTCCAGGAACCGCACCCTTCCAGACATCAGGCTGCTCTCCAGTCAAATCCAGGAGTTTTGCCCCAAAACAGGCAGCTCATCAACAAGGAGTTCAGTTTCAAACCCACAAAGCCTAACACGTTCTTACAAACATCAGCATTCATAATCAGCGTGTAACTAGACCCCTTGTGGAGGAACACAAGGAGAGCTTCACGTAGGTACCGTTGCACGGGCAGTGGGAAGTAGAGAAGCCCCACTCAAGCTCTGACAGAGCCCAACCAAAGGAGCCTGCTCAGGTTTTGCCCTATGCCTGTGAGTTAATTTTTTGAGTACCGCTCAAAGTATGAAACGCAAACAGCCACCTATTTCTAGCTTCCAGAAACTAAAAGCTCCCCGTTGTCATTGGCTAAATGCGTTACTAGTGAGAAACTGGATTTTAACATCCATCACTCATCTGACTTCCAGTTTCAAAAGCCCTGAAATGTCAGTGCTTGTATGCTTACCAACGGCAGCAGCCTTTTAAATTTCCCTGGCATAAAAATAAAAGCTTTCAAAAATCAATTTTCTGCAACGCTGTCCCTACTGGATACCCTGCACCGCCCTCCAAACAGCTCTAACCGCACCGGAGCGGCCTGAATTACGGCAAGGGTGAGCAGCTACTCTTCCGCGCATACTCTAGGCATACAAAGCTCTGTGTTACCACCCGCTACCACCGGTGTCAGGACCAGCACAGGAACCTGGTGGCTGGCAGAACAGCCCAGGCTTACCCCTGACACCCCTCAACGGGCCAGTCCGCACGTGCCTGAGCCTCTGCTGAGGCCTGTCGCTCAGAGCAGTGCCAGGCAAGAAACCTTGGGCTCCCAGTTGTGTAAGAGCTCTGGCCACCTGCCTCCCCACAGCAGGACAGCTATCTGTCCGGGCTCGCGGGAGCGCCCACGGACACACACAGCCAGCTCTGGCAGACCCAACATCACAGCAGAGAGAAGAGAGAGTCAGTCTAAGAAAACGAGTGTTTAATCAGGAAACGAGAAGAGACAAGGGATCAGAAACTGATTACAGGAGAGTGATACCCCAGCCAAAAGAAACACGATTGTACAACTCGGAACAACCAGGATCAAAACATCCTATGAGCCAGCAGTGCCCAGTGAGGGATACTCCTCAGAAAGAGCCCAAGCACTTGCGGCAGTCTCCAGGCAGCTCAGCGCAGTCATGGACTCTGCCAAAGCCGCAGAGGTGGCCCTGGCCCGGCTACTCCAGTCTCGGCTTCTCTCAGCAGGAGGTGCCGAAAGGAATGGAGGGAGCACTGGCTGCGCACAGCAGTCCCAGCCTCTCCCGACAGGAGATGGTGTGTGGAGTAAGAGAAGCCCATACAAAAAAAAAAAAGTTTACATATTTATAAATGCCAAAATAAATACTTAAGACAGAATCCCCCACCCCTCTAACACGTGCGTAATCACACTGCAAACTGCTCGCAGGACAGCCTCCAGGGGCTCATGGAAAAAAGCGGTGACTACACCACAGGGCAGCCAGCTCAACTTCCTTCTCATTTCCTGATGCTTCTGAAGCCTGCAGCCCACTGGGAAGGAAGAGGAAGAGCGAGCAAAGCAGAGCGCCGACACGCCACAGTGCTGGAGAGGAATGTCATGGTATAAATACATCAGATCAGTGGTTTCCAACAAGTTAAAACTAAAATAAAAAAGACACCAGAAGGAAGAATGGTGTAAATGGAACTACAACTATGCGGGGCAAAGGGTTGTGTGTCCGTGGAGCTCCGCCTGCTGTCACGGCGAGAAGGTGGTCATTTCCAGAGAGACCCTTTGCCACAGCTCCTTTGTTTGCTTGCTGCGCTTTACGTTCTGGAGAATATCATTAAACTGCATCATGCCCATGGGAGTCAGGCAGAAGGCGCTTCTGGCGCTGCGGATGGCATTCACAAAGTCATCGTAGTCAGCTGGAGTGAGATGGATCAGCCGATGATGGATGTACTGGATGGGAACAGGGAAAGAGCCTTAAGGTACGTGCTCAGCACCCTCATGCTGGTGACGGTCAGAGGAGGAGCTCCCAGGGCGATACGGCACGTGATCCTGTCACCCCACGACAGGTCCCAACACTCAGAGGCTCTGACCCAGGACAGCTGGCTCAAGAGACACAAGTGCTGTATCTTACACCCTAACACGGCCACAGCAAGCGTCCCCGCAGAGCGCCAAAACCGACCACGCAGCATCAACAGGCGTGCTCTCCTGCATGAGCACCACGGTGTGCCACAGCACAGCGCCAAAGGGCCCCACCACCCACGGTATCTAACCCTCGCGCCATTCATTCGCACGTTATACGTGAGGACCCAGCACGTTCACTGGGCATCTCCTTTGCCAAGGGGCATGGAAGGAGCAAGGCTTACACTAAGTTCCTACAAAACAGCTCTAGGCCGAGCACTGTCACCTCCATGAGCTTCTCAACTGAGGCCCAAAACTGCAGGTCCAGCCTTGGGGAAATCTATTTCCTTCATGTAGCTCAGAAAGAGCTGGAGTGAAGGAGCTGCCATTTCTCAAAAACACCACCTAGGTGACAGGTCAGCTAATCCAACCCAGACAGGATATCTACAGACTCACCCTGCTGGACATTTATTCGAGAGAAGTAGGTACATGTGGGGTGTCCTGTCTACATTGTTTAAAGGAAGGGGCAGCTGATATTCCACTGGCTCACTGAAACGCACTTGTCCTGGTTTCAATAAATCCTGAGATACCGCATCCGCACCGGTAGCTGACCAAGCCACTTCCACTGTTAGTGCCAGCACTGGCACACCAGCCAGCCATGCCAGGGCTTCCTGAGGAGGGGAGGACAGGCTACAAACAAGGAAAGCAAAACAAGATAGGCTACAAAGGGAGGCCGACAGGGGCTTGAAAACATTGCTAAAAAAAAAGCGGACAGAAGTTAAAAGGTGCGGGTAGCATTTGGAGGGAGGAAGAGGGAACAGAACCACCCCATCCTTGGTGGTGAGCACAGGAGGCGAGGCCTTGGAAGAAGCAGTACAATGAGGTCCTTTATATGCAGCTCCCACGCAGGCAAGCAATGAGGGATGGGGATGCATCAGGCAGTGAACCGGTTCAGCTACCAGTACCCAAGGGCCCTTCCCCTCGGCACACACACAGAGGCAACGGCCTGGCGACTCTGCAGGCCAGACGACCGGGCACGCGTTACCTGCAAGTAGGCCTGCTGGCACCGCTGCACCAGCTGGTGGAAGGCTGGGGTGCGCAGGTGGTTGTGCACATGGGCAGGGTTGAGCCTCTGTAGAGCTTCCATGATGATCTCCTGGAGCACAAAAGGGCTCAGCACCCCCTTGGCTGCACCGACGCAAAACTGATGCACGTAGTTCACACCTGCATGGGAAGGAGAAGTCAGAACAACAGTGTTAAGGTAAGAGACACACCAGAAATCAAGTACTTCCCAGCAAGAACCTGGATGTGGAGCACCTTCTCTTCAGTGTAATGTATCGTCCAGCAGGTTTGGGAGAGATGGTCTAGCCAACTCATGGGGACAAGAGATCATTCTGATATATTCATCAGGTCTGAGCAGAGATCAGGTACCACCTCAGCCACTGATACTCCCAGTTCACCTGTCTTTAAAGGGGATATGAAGGAAAATGGATGTGGCAAGGTAACTGCAGAGGCAAGGATACACTGCACCTCCTCCCATGGCTCCTTGCCTGCCCAACTCGGAAACACCTGCAGCCCCAGGACTCAGGTCTTAGGGAGGCCGGAGAGACAGTCAAGTTTCCCTGCTGCTGCCTACAGTGGAGCTCCCCCAGCAGCAGCAGCCGCAGCCATGCCACTAGACAGGCTTTTTGTAGGGATGTTTTTAAGTTCTTACTGCTGATGAAGCAATTGGGAAAAAAACAAAAAGCTGACAAAAAAAGATCCAAGAGCAAAGTGGGAGTAAAAACAAAACCCAAACAATTGGTGGTTTGAGGACCTATTGCTGTACAAGGTCTTCACAGGAGGTATAAGTACAGGTAAGAAAGAGGAATACCTATGAAACAGTAGAAAGGGGAAAGAAAAAGTGTTTGCTACAGAATGGAAGAGATACAAGCTCTGAGCCCTGTCCAACCGCATGCACTTCAGCCAGTGCCTCAAAATTCAACAGCATGGCTACAGAACCCAGAAATGGGACAACTGCCTGGATGGAAGAGCAGCAGGGATCTTCTGAAACATTCTCAGAAATGGGGTCAGATAGCAGGTTTACCCAACCTTTGAAGTTTCACTCTCTGGAGAGCTTTTTCCCACCATGGTCCAAATCCCAGCAAGTGGATTGCTGCTGAAGTACTGCTCTGAGCCTTACCTAACTTGGCAGCTAACCCAAGGAGCCATTTTACATCCTCCGTGTAGGGTGGGCTGCGGGAGAAGTTGTTGGGATGGTCGTTGGGAGCTCTTCGGCCAAGCATCTCCAGAGCCAGCATCCCTGTGAGAAAGGGGCAGCTAGAGTCAAGCAGCACTTCTGCCCAGTAAGACTTCGTCTAGCACTTCACTCACTGCACCACCACCTGATTGGCCTGCCCGTCATCAGCAGAAAATTCCCTAGCTGCAAAGAGTCCAGAGCGAAACAAAAGGCCTGACTTGGAGCCTGTCACCAGGAAGTATCTGCAAGAACATCTGGATCTGCTGCTCCAGGCTGGGAAATCTGCACAGACATCACACCTCACTAGAGCTGCAGAGACACCCCACAGCAGGTCAAGCAGACAGCCCCAAAAGTATCCCGACAGCAATGCATTTGCTCCAAATTTTGCAGCAGAGAAGCTACCCATACCAACTCGCTCAGCTGCAATGCCAGCAGGCCAACACCGAGCTGCGGTACTGTCCGTCTGCAAACGTTACACTTATTCCATTACAGTTCTTCATGCAAATCTTCCCATTTAAAAAGCTTTAAAGTGCCAACAGGCACTATGTCACGATCTTCCAGACCCTCTTCCCTGTCCCCACTTCTGTTATTCTGGCTATTTAACACCTTTCATGGCTTTTACCACTTAGCACTACAATGTTGCTGATGCCACCTGCACCCCTCTGGCTAACGAGTACTTTCTTCTCTAGCTTTCAACAAAACACCTCAAGCAACCTCTAGATAGCCTTCCCTCCGTTCTCCTGCTGTTTCTCTTCGTTTGCTGTCCTGTGCTGACTTTGCCTATCTTAGAGGCTCCCTTCTCCCTCCCCAGGTACCCACTGGGTTGGACTGTGGCTGTGTATGAGCAGCTTACTGCGACCTAAGCTCAGTCAGAAATCCCAAGACTGATCTACCAACGGCAGTTCAGGCAGAGACTCTGTTTCCTCAAAACCAGCCTTATGGGAAATCCCTGGGAAAGGAATGCTGATTACGTACCTACTCTCCACAAAATTTCCTCCCTGTCAGTCTTCAACAACCCAGTGGGAAAGGCACTGGGCACACCCCTCTGTGCCCCTGAAGGCTCAGCTGGTATTATGAATCTAGAAGTGAGCCTTTGCCATCTGTGAGCAGCAGGAGCCGAACACCACTGTTTCACACAGTCACAACTTGCACAACCACATCCTCCGGACTCTTTCATGTACACCTGCTGAAAGGCAAGACTCTTCCCAGCTCTAACCCACTTAGCTTTCTCTTCTACTCGGATGGCTCTCAACGGCAACTACTCAATCTTCTTGGCTCTGTCTCCATTTCCAGCCTCCATGTATGACCACGAACTGGCTTTCCCCATGTAGCTGAGATGCCATCACCCCCAACAGGCTCAGTAGCAGACTGCCAAATGACAGGGGAAACCTGCAGCCCTGCCTGAATCCCTCTGGAGGGGGCCAGAGAAACCCACTTGGCCGTCCTTACCAACTCGGTATGCGGAGTGGAGGTAGTGCAGACCCTGGGGGCTCACAGGCTGACTGTGCTGCTCATCCTCGGCAGGAAAACCCCCTGTAACAAGGGAGTTGGGCTGTGAGGACAGAGTTGTCAAGGAAGCCCCCTGAATCGCTGGGAACGTTGATCCTGCATGGACACTTCCTACTGAAGAGAGCAAAACAGCAGCATTAGGACCCACCACCAGCCTAAAAGAAGGTCTCCGTGGGCCATCATTTCCCTCACCTGGCCGCCCCCTGCCGATGTAGTGTTCCGTTCCCCTAAACAGAACAATGCAGCAACCAAACCCCACAGACTTACAACTGAAATACAGTGGGCTAGAATTCTCTCTCTCTTGCTTGCAAGCAGGGCAAGTTACATGCTTTTCCATCTCTTTTACAGCGTACCATGAACATGCACATCAGTGTTTCACATGTAAAGCCATGTGTTGACTCAAAGGTCTTTGCTATCATTAAACGACACGTTTGATTCTGATTTCTTATCCAAGGAAACAAGCATGTGCATGTCTACACCTGATGAGAAACTGCTGAGGAAAATCATCGAGCAGTAGCAGTATGAAGTCACTCAGAGATCAAGTCCAACACGGTGAGGTTCCTTCACTTCTGCTGTAAGACAGCTATGACTCCATCCAGCTACCACGCAGGAAGCGTTACTGGAGGCTAGCCTCCCACCCATCCTCGGGAAGAACAGCCGTTGCATACACCGGCAGCACGTACCAACAGTAAAAACAGCAAGAAAACTCCAGAAGGTCTGTCGCCTTCAGACACTTCAACAATATGGGCAAAATCAAGGGAAATCACAGGAAAACCCATCACATTGGACCACCTAAACTTGTACAGACAGCAGTCAGCACCAAGCCTGTAAGCTGTACTCTGACAAGGGGCTCAAGTTTATCTAACCTTCCCTCCCAAGAAAGGTACAGAGAGGTTTGCCTGAGAATTCCAGAGCAGAGGTGCCGTTAGGTGTGTGCACACCACTACCCTTATGTCACAGCTTGCTTGTGGTGCTACTACACCAGCTCGGGCAATGCTCCAGCTTCCGATTTCTCCTCTTCCCTTGCCACCTCCAGCATTTTTTTTTAAATGTTTACTAGTTGAATACCTGAGAACAATGTGCCTCCCAGGAAAGATGTGCCTCCTCAGCCAAGCAGACACACAGTGCCAAACAACCCACAAAGTGGGGCAAAATCCATGCTGCACTTGCAGTCTGGCCGAGGAGAATAACCCATAAGAATGAGCTGCATTGCTGCCAGAGCTCAAGCATCATCACGTGACTAGGTACTCCAGGAACAGTGAAACAGTATTTTAAGAACTGAAACCAGAAGTTTACACAAGCCACAAACAATGGCAACTGGAGAGGGTGAAGTTGTTTTTTCCTTTCGTTATTTTAAGTGCTCTAGGATGAGTTAGTAGTTCTGGAAGATTCGTAACTCTTAGGAGGAGCACAGAAATGGTTTCTTACAATTAAGAGTCACAGCATCAGCCCAGGACTAAGGCTATCAGCAAAGGATGCTCTTCAGATCCTAAGGCCTTCAGGACTGTCTAATTGCTTTTGTGATGGTTCTCTGGCATCAAAATGCAAGAAAAAATAACTGAAAATATTGCCCTGATAATCTGGATATGAAGGAGGCCCAAACAGCTCTGAAGTGTTTTCCCACATGTCAGTCTTCCAGCACCTGGTGAGCTGCAAAACACTGATAAGCAACGTACGAATCAGCAAACGTTACAGCCTCTCCAGTGTGGGGGTTACAGAGCCTGCCTCAACCGTGACCCACCGGTGCAAAATCCCACAGCAATGAGAGCGCATCCGTAATTCAGCCGGCACCCGCTGTTCCAGTGCTGCACGCTACTCGATGGGTCTTCACTGCCACTCTAACCCCAGCACGGGGGGCAGCCGTTCAGATTGCCACTGACACGAACCTGCCAAAACCTGTCCTTTCTACAGCAGTGCCACATTTCAGGCACTGGCTGCCTCCAATCCCTTCGGGCAGGAGAGACATCCATTAGCGCTACTGTGGCAGAAGTCTGCCTGCTGCCTGCACTTCCTGTTCATCTGACCCAAAGGAATCACCTGAGCCTGCTCACCTTGCTCTAAGGAGAGGAGTAAAGCTCTAGTAAATTAGAAGTCAGACAGGCCAGGAGGGCTCCAAACACACTTTAGACTGAGGCCAAAATAATCTCATACTGGAAATACAGCTGAACAGAAATTAAAGCTCCACTAGCTGAATCAGACCCCATTACGAATCCCGGAGCATGCGCATCTTTAGGCTGGGGTAGACAGATTTGGAGTATGTACATTTGGCCAGAACTTCTCAGTGCAAGAACCTTGCTTCCACCCGTGGTCAGTGAGGGGCAGGACTTGCCTGGGGTACAGCCAGGAGGCACAGTGAACAAGTCGATGCCATGCAGAGCCCAGGGCAGTAACACTTACGCGCTACGTTGGAAGACAGTGACAGGCCTGTCTCACTGTGATAGGGATGCACCGCAATCTGTGTCATGGATGGAACCGGCACACCAGGGAATGACACTGCTGTAGCTGCCAGTGACGGTGTGGTTACCGAGTAAGGGTACTGCGCTCCTATGAATGCTGGATGGACACCCTAAAATAGAAAATAACAGTCAGGTCTACTTCGTCTGACCATTTAGATGTAGTCCAAAAGATAACATCCCCATGCAAACCCCAGAGCATGGGAAGTCCAACCTGACAATGAGGGGGAAGCACAAGAAGAATCAGCATAGAAACAACGTTGCACCCCATGACCATTAGATCTTCTTGCTCCTCCTCCTTTTAAATCTAATCAGTTTGCAGAGAACCACTCCAAGAACTTTCAAAAATATGCAGAGGTTAAAATAACCTTTGTTTGGTTTTCCCTCTGTAGTCTGCAAGCTCTCGAGAAGACAAGCTTTCTGTCTAGCACCTTCTAAGAAGCTATAGAGCAGTAAAAGCTGAAAACTACTGATGTACTGTAACATACATTCTCTTGAGACTTTATATACACTTACAGAAAGCTCCTTACAATGAAAAGCTGAGCTGGGGAGCCAAACTATCACAAATTAGCAAGTAAAAGCAGAAGCTAGATTTCAAGCCACAGCAGGCCTGAGCCCCACACTCTCCCCAACCAGACATATAAATGGAAAAGGCACAGGCAACACTCACCTGTGGGTACGCTGAGCCAGGCACCGGGAAGACAGCTGGGCGTGGCATGTGCTGGATAGTGTGCCCGATATACTGGGGATTACAGGGGATGTGAGTCTGAAGGGTGGTGTAGGGGTGGAGGCCCTGTGTGTGTGTATGTGCTATCGCCGGCCCTGCCATTGTATGTTGCTGGTACATGGTCGACCCCACAGAGATCACCGGCATGACCGTTGCTGCCGCGGTTACCGCAGCTGCCACTGTTACAGTGGTCGGCTCAGAGGTCACCCGGCTGTCTGTCAGCCCACGTGCTGCTTCGGAGGCAGCCCGTGCACCACTGGCACTGCAGCCAGTGGCACCTTCTCTCTGGGCTGGGGTCCCACCAACAGTCTGTTCATAAAGCAGGAACCACTGGTGAGCTACTTCAAAGAGGACTTCTGGGTACACGCCACCTCCTTTGGCTGCCTCTTCTACTGCCATGCAGGCCTTTTCCAGCATCAGATTGTCCTGGGGGCAGTGAAAAAAAGGCAGAGGTGAAGAATGCACAACACAGGAAGGCAAAACTACAACTGCAAGGAGAAAAGTATAAAGCACTCCAAAATGACTGACACGATGGGGAACAGACAGACCACAAGTACGCAGCAGAATAACCTGAGCTATTCATTAAAGATAAGAGAAATCCACACAACTGGGATTAAGACGGTTCACTAGCACAGAGGAGGCAATCCCACAAGTAACAGCATGTCCTTGATGCTGGAAATCAGCTGGTGCTAGCCACCCCCACATGATGCTCACCTGTTCCTTACACTGCACCAGAGCCCTCTGGATCTCGTTCGGGTTCAGGGCATGGGCATGGGGCAGGCAGCTGAGTGCCAGTTCAGCTGCTGCCCGCACCATGTTGGAGTCCCTGGCCCGCGAAGCTCTGTCTGCCAAGGATGCCACCTCTGGGGGAGTCAGATGTCCGTCCCAGCACTCCACCAAGATGTTCAAGGCTGCGCTACCAATCTCCATGGCCTGCCCTAAGAGGAAGAGAGAAGACTCTCACACCACTGTATGCCCAGTGCAGTTCCAGCCAGCCTTCCCTTAACAGGAGGTGCACTCCTCACCTCCTCCAGGAGCAGCGACAGTGCACAGTCGCTCTCCTTAGGCTTCAAGTCAAATTTAGGTTCTTCCTCCCAGTATCCACGACAGGCAAGAACCCTCAATAAGCAGGCAGTGAGTGAGGGTACCATTATTAAAGTTAAGCCAAAGATGCATCTGAGGCAGTGAGAGGAACTTGCTATGGCTGATTTTAGTACCCACAAACCACAGCCTGGACTGTTGCTCTATTTCTATTGTGTCAGGAAAACAGGACTTTTCACGGGTATGCTTTTCAGGCTCCAGAAGCCACATGGACAGAAAGCGGGTAGTAGGTCTGGGTGCAAATAGAAGGAGGAGGAAAGTGAAATGCTGAACACAGCCAAAAAGCATGTTCAAACCTGACAAACGTCCGCCTCTTCAGCAGACCACTGAAGGCAAAGTTAAGACCAGTCTCTGTGTGAGAAATGGTCTAGGGCTCTGCAGACTGAAGCGTGTTGCATTACAAACAAGAAGAAACAGGTTGCAAGAACTTTCCAGGCCAAAACAAGCATCTCCGTGTAAAATCACTGGTGCTTAGCTTGTGCTGCCAGCAGCGTGAGCAGTTTGCACGGCTACCACAGCACATCAGCATCACCATTTTCAGGCATAAGCTTGCCTCCCTCCCCTCCTTCCTGCCCAAAAGCAAGCTTCCCAATAAAGTTTTGCTGTAACCTGTGATCCAAGAGACATGGGAGGAGTAAGTTCGAGAAAGCCAGTTGGGAGACACAAAGTTGTGCAGCCCTAGTGCATACAGCCCAATCTCGAAGGCGCAGAGGTGAAGGTTGCGGTGTGGTCCCTGGAGCCCACCGCTGGAGGAAGGGTGGGTGAAGATGGAGGTACTGCTGTTTCCACCTGCTTTGATAAGGACTGTCTTGGCCAATTCAAAGTAGAAGTGAGCAGCTGCCTCTGAGGGCTGGTTTGGGACATGAGGAGCATGGCTCTCCAGCCGCCTCCCTTTATACCTAAAACAGAAAGATAGAGGAACCTTTCAGACAGCAACAAGTACCCCAGGTTCACTAGCTGGAGTGCAGAGTTCCTGGCTTTAAGGCCCAGAAGAAACAAAGCAAACGCTCCCAAGGAAGTACTTCCTGATGCACACGCCCCGACGTCAGGCCAAGAGGTTGCCTCAGTGCGTTGCTATTATTCCTTACCTGCCAACTTCCACGGTCTTTGCACGGGCTCCTCCACTGGCTCTCCGACTGCCACTGGAAGAGGAAGATCCCAGCGAATCGCTTGAAGAACTGCTGATGCTGTCACTGTCTTGTCCTCTGCCCCAGGATGTTGTTGCCCATCCCCCACGTAACGGCCGCCGACTGAGCGTTGGAGAGCTGTCAGAGGTGGTTTCAGGAGCGCTGCTGTCAATACTAGCCATGCCTGCAGCACCAGAACCAACACAGTCATGTCACCAGGGTTGGTAAATGCAATGTGGGCAGGTAAACTCCTACCCACCCCACCTAAAGCCCCAACTAAGATCAGTTGTGTCAGTGACGGTCAGCCTTGGAGCTGCCAGGCATTCAACTTTGCAAATTAAGAGAGATCACGTTAGTCAGCTTGGCCACAGATATTGTGGCACTTTGCAGTTCTCGGATTACAAAGGAGAGGAGTCCAAGAACAACGTATCTTTATTTCCCCCTTCACACCATCCCAGCCCCTCACTCCAGCTGCCAAGCTTTGTGGCAGAGTGCAACAACAAGAAGCAAATGCACATACAAAGTGAAGTTCCACAGATTGTACGAGTACGAAGAAAACCCTTCTGCTATATGTTGCTGCACAATCTACACAAATGTTCTTCACATCCTTAGCCTCTAACTTATACCCTTCCCAAGAGAAGTGCAGAGAGGCAGCAGCTCTTCTGAATTTGTTTCTGGACCCAGGAGCTCCCAGAGCCCAGCCATCATTCAGCTCCAGATATCCAACCCATCACCTAGAACGTATGTGGTGTGAGAAAGGTATTTAGGAGAGGGCAGGAAACCTGTACAGCAAACCCTATTTCTCCATGCCAAACTCCTCAGAGACAATCAACTGCTTCTGTAGCACAGGAAAGGCTGACAAGTGGAACGAAAGAGCAAGGGAATTGCCAAAACCCCAGCAGGCTGCCTCGCACAGCACTAGATGCTCTGTGAACCAGTCACTTCCTACCTGTGTGTTTCTTCTTCTGCCTGACAGGCGAACCCCAGCATCTCCCATTGTATCCACCTCGGTTCCCAAGGGCCAGACGACTGGGGACCTTTCCCTCTTGTTTCAAGACTGTGGCCTCTGCAGCCGGCTCGCAGGGGGACCTCTGAGAGCTCTCTGCATAAACAGGGCAGCGACAAGGTAAACATTATGGTTTGTTGCTGTATCTCTAAAACCAGATGTGGCCATTAAATGATATAAACATCAAAAGAAGTAGGATTTTTATAAAATAAGCCGCATTTATGAGCCGGATTATTTCAGTTTTCTTTCAGTATTAAGCATATCATCTGATAGCAGGCCAAGAACATTTAATCTTAACAACTCAAGATTGGAAAAAATTGCTGCAACTACGGAAAAATTTTAGAACAAAAATGCTCCAGCAACCCTAACCTTACTGCAGTCATCCTCAGGTAGCATTATCTCTTTGGGAAGAGTTAAGAGAGCATCTGCTTCCACCAAATGCTGCTGTATGTGATGCTGGCCACCAAAGTGGAGGCACAGCTTGAAGAAAACCATGTTTCTCTCTAATGCCCTTCAGCAATCTTAGTTATTTATCTTGCATGAAGGTACCTGACTCAGCGCGTAACTTTTTGAAATCTTGTACCTCTGTGAGAGAAAGCTAAAAGATGGAGTCACAGTAGTTTTATAGCAACTGGTCATGCAACTGGCTCAAGGTAGGAACACCTGAAAATTAGCCTGAATTTCTATGCAACACGAATGTGTACAGAAATGGATCCAGCCAAACAGGTAACAGGGGAATGACATTCTAGTAACCACCAAGCAGCCAGATGGTAATACGATCACTCTGACTACTCCCCAAAACAGACAAAAACCGTACAGCTCCAGCTTTGCACGGATTACAGAAGGGTTTTCAGCATAGCCCTCACAAAGCACCCCTTACCCTGTGCACTCTTCTCCACGAAGTTCTCAGGACTGCTCTGGACTGCAGTGCTTACAGCAGTTTGCTGAGTGACAGAAGCCCCTGGAAGCTGCTGGATAGCTGCAGTGGACTGGGCAGCGTGTTTGGAAGGAGATTTTTGATTTGCTACTGTAGGCTTGCTGGATGAGTAGAAGGAACTCAGAGTCTGCGGTTTATGAGTTTGACTCTCTCTGTCCAGGAGTTTGTCCAAAATCTTTGACAGCAAGGAGGAAAAAAAAACAACCAACCAAGAACAACTTAGCAGAAGGGTAATAGAACAGGCATTACACTAAGACACAGAGGGAAGTACCAAATCAGCTTCCTGGTGACAATAAATTACATTTGTTGGAGAAAGAAGGAAAATGCTTATTCTCTAGAAAGTACACATCGCCTTTCTGCACTGACAATCAGCAACACACAGTTGAGAGCCATGTACTCTGTATCACTGAGGAAGCAAAGATTCATTTGTACACGGTAATATCCCCATTTTCACTGCAGATACCACTGGCTTCACCCAAAAAGCACTCAAAACTCACAATAATAAAGTAATTCTGGTACATCAAGGACAGAATGGAGGACTTTATATTTAGTTCTGCCAGTCATTAGATGTTCTTGTTTACGTCACCAAAATTCTGTGCTCATCATTCAAAAACTCATGTCATGCTGTTACTGAGAAACTAGTAAAACCACTGGAGAAACTGCCTTTGACCGGCCTACAATAACACTTGCTTGTCCTTACTTATTATGTAACTGTGGAACAGTGCATGGCAATGTTTTATGCGTCTGTCCATTTCTACTGTTCATTCTGCACATGAAATGAACACCACGAGTGTGACAGAGCACTGATTTGCAGATGACTCATATCACAGTGCTCCTGGTATTTCCTGGAAAGGAGTAGAGCAAAAGAGCTTCTCCTTTAGGAGACAGGCACTAATATTCTTGCTGGGTAGAAGAGTTTCTGAATATAACAATTAATAAACCCCTTCCTGAAACTTCAGCATGTTCTTGATGGTTTTTCCTCCTTTGGGGTGGAGGGGCAGGGTTTTACTACCACTCTTGCATGGGAAATTAAGGCACAGGTGGATTGAACTAGTACATCAAAGAGGTGAGAGCCTAAGAAACAAAGGTTTTGCTAGATGTACTGTTCTGTAAGCCAACATCCCAGCAGCAAAAGAGAACCAGACACAATACACACCCAAAACCCCTGGGACAAAGGACTTGTTTCAGCAGATGAGCAAATGCCTTAAAAGCAGTGAAAACACATCTCCCAACTGGACCTTAAGAAATCTATGGAAAGAGTGCCTCTTCCAGGGTAATGCACGCTGCACAATCAGATTTTGCATCAGCGAAAAATATAAATACCACAACATGGCTTGTAAATCATCAGTACATGACACAGAAACTTGTACTTACTGCTAAAACTACCAAATCCATCAAAACCCAAACACCGTTTGCTCTGCACCTCCCTCTCCCCTTTTAAAGGGAAACTCACCTTCTTCAGCTTCGACTGATCATCCTTGTAAGTAATCATCAGGGCCAGTGCCAGATCCCCCTTCTCCCTTCGGGTGCCTTCACACAACAGAGGATGTTCTGCTTCACTGACAGTTGTTTTCATGCCTGCAGACCAGAAAAGAGGGGAAGAAGAGACAAGTGAGCCCAGAGGACTACACAGCATCCTGAGCACTATCTATACCTCAGACTATTTTATTCACCTCACTGTCACAGGCAAAAGAAGATTTCACCCCCCTCCCCCATTTTTCTGTTAACCTCAGAAACAGGTCATCAATGAACAGGAGCTGCTGTCTGTCCCCAGGATACTGAGCTTGCCACAACTGTCAGAACAACCAGATCCTAACATGCCATGGGAAAAGAGTCCAGGCAAGCCAACAACTCCACCTTGAAACGAACTTCAGTTTCTGCAGATGCTACAAGCCAGCCTTCCCACACCGTGAAGAACTCATCTTCCTCCTTTCACAGATGAGGCAAAGGAGGACAGGCCTTGTTTAACCCAGTCCATTCCTTTTTGCATGCTGATTTAAAACAGGCATGGAGTATTGTCAATAGAATATATATATGACCACTGCTCTGTTGCTGAAGCTGATAAATGAGGGAAGAATCCAGAATTATGCTAAGATCCTGAAGTATATGATAATTCCTGAGAGTACTTGTGCTAGTCTTTCACTGTCGTTGTCTAACCTCTTCTGAAATGATTGTCTCTTGTTCTCTGAAACCGTCCATCTCCATTAAAGCCCAGGCAATACAACTTCCGCCACAAAAGAGCAAGAAGAAAGCTAAAATTCATATTACTGCTTCAACGCTCAGGTCCTCTCCCCTATCTCCATATCTCCCTTCCATTTTTCACAGCTGCGCAAAGGCACCTCAACTCTGGCATGTAGAATCCTTCTGCATTGGGTTCTGACAAACTGTGCAAACACTTTCATTTCTGTACCAGAACGGAATGAACTAGTAACTCTCACCATCCAAAACGAGGCAGGATGCAGAACGGGGATGAAGAAAGACTATTCTTGTGAAAGATTCTTACCAAGAGCAGCAACAGCTGCCTCAAAGCCAAGCTCTTCGTCTCCAGGCATTTCATTATTCCAATTACGGCTTGGGGGTCTAGAGCCTGTAGGAGAAACCACTGGAAGAAGACAACAGAGTTAGTGCTCAGCTTTCAAGACTAGGATCTCAAGGTAAAAGCCATTTCTGAGAGCCTTCTGAATCTGCAGAGCTTCCTGCAGTCCTATTCCTAGCCTTAGACCAGTTTCAAGACCACAGCACTGTCTTGGGGTTTTTCCCCTGTCTCTCTCTAAACTCCGAAGGCTCCAAAGCAGGCAGGTATATTGCCAAGTCAGTCTTCTAGTCCCAGACTGCTGTGCTCTTTTTTGAATACTAGATTTGCATTAGCTTCCTCTGAATATAACCAGCATAAGAGTAGGAAAGTCAGTCATTCAGAACTATTTTGCAAATACAGGCAGAGTGCTGAGTGTGGTAAGTTTCCAGCTGATTTCAAACATAAGGGGAAGAAGACAGTTCCACTGGGGGAAGTGCAAGCAACAGGGTGTGAAGAATCAAGATTAGGTTGTTCTTATACAGTTTCTCCTGGAAAACTCCCTCAAGACGTGACACCTCAGCACCCACCCTTCACAGACTCAGGCCAATGCAGACAGTACCTGGAGTGCACAGGACATCAAATATAAAGCTAGCCAACATCAGAGGCAGGACAGGACGGTAATCGCATAATGTCCCTTCTCGCAGTTCTTCAGCTCTTCCTCGAATTGTGTTCATCTCATTAGTGCCCAAGGGAATCTTCTTCAAGAGGGCTACAATCTCAGACTCCTGATATGCCAGCTTCACCTGGTAGTACCCACAAGGAAACAGAAGAACCTGTCATCAGCACAGGCCCTGTGGGCAGTGGACCAGTTTTCCCTAAAGTACAGCAACAGTTTTATTGGATCATTAAATTATAGCAACTCTTAGCACCCTAGCCACCTTTACCATTCTCTCCACACTGAACGCAGATTTCCAGATCTAATACAAATCTTGCCTCATCTTTATACACAAATTTTTTTACTCAAATTATTACTCGAGTTGCACGCAGAAACACATCAGCTTCCATAAGGACGTCAGAAGCATCTGACTGTTAAGAGACTGACTAGCAGAAGAACGGGCACAGGGTGGCAGCACGCACACCACCAGCATGAAGACAGTTACATTTCACTACTCTGTACCATTTCTGCATTCTTTCCGTTCTTAACCTGTTAAAGTGATTGTTTTCTTTCAGGTAGCAAGTAACTGCCAATCTCACAATCTTCTAATCAGACCGCAGAGAGTACAGATAATCAGTGTAACAAGCGTAGTTGGTGGATACCTAGCAACAACACAGGGACTGCACAACCCTGCAGTGAAAAGCAAGGCGGCTGAAAATCACACAGACGAGGTCTTAATTACACACTTCTTTTCTAAACAGGAAGCTTAATAGTAATTAAGCAGCATCCAAAATAACACGCCTGCACAGTGCACATGTCCACTTGCCAATGAATGAGATGTCAGCAAGAGCAACAATTCTCAGACATGTAACAATTGCACCAATTCACCCTAAGGAATAAGTTTTAAACCATTTCACCAATGTCAATGACAATTCCATTTACAAATGGCTTTATTTCCCCCCGATTAGCCAAGCAAACCAGAAATGTATTTAAGATAAGAAATAAGTAAGCTGTTCTAATATAAACAATATATTCACGAAAGATTTTGTACTCATTTAAATATTTTCAAGCCTGTAGCTTCATTTGAAACGAAAGGCCTGTTGGCACATGAGGTCTGAGCTTCCTACCAATGAAGGTAACTCCAGATGAAGTGATATCTTTGGTCATTTTTCTGGCCAATCAATGTGTGCTAACAGGATGTGCACACAACCCATTTAGTCCCATGCAATCAATTTTAAGGAAACATCTAAAAGCATAACCAAACTTCAGGAGCTGAAACGGAAACAACATGAGCAAGAGCATTCAGGCAGCACAATGTTGCTTATAGATACTGCCTTCTTGTGATGCTTCATACCTCTAGAGCCTTTGTAGAGGCAGGTGGTCTCTGCAGCTCCAGAGCAAACATTCCTATTCGGAAGGCCAGGTTGTGGTACTCCAGCCGCTCACTCAACACAGTCAGCAGGAAAGCAGCTTTAGACAAGGTGTTGGTTGCCATCCATGTCTGCTTGCTGGTTGATACCTTGTTCTTTTTGCCCTGTTTGAGGAGGAATTTGTCACAGGACACTTTCTTAAACATCCTAAATTATTCTATGCTTGTCCTCCTACCCTCTGCAATAATCAGTAGACAGGAGAAAGACGAAAGCACATTTAAATTTTATTCCCTTTGCTGAGGAATCACAAATCCCACTGGTTACTGACGAACATCATTCCTTGCCCTACCTCACCCCAGTACAGAACAGTGGAAGAGCTGGTCTGTTGATACGACATATGTCCACTATCGGACTGATGCTGTGCAGGCAGATGTTGCATGCCTGTCCCTTCCATACAGCAAACACTGCTTAGTGTCATTGCAAGTGATTTTCCAGAAGTTTATGCTTATTTCTTTCCCCTCCAACCCTCTATCCTGAAACAGCAAAACTTCCAACATTGCCAGTGGTGCACATTATGAAATAGGAGACAGAGGTTTTGGAAAGAATCACAAGAAACAGGCAGGTCACCTGCACAGAGCTGCACAAAAAACTACGTAGCAGGTATCTCTTAAACAAAGCTGATGTTAAATAGGGTGTTTTGTTCGTTGAGATTTAAAATAGACTCCTAAAGGAGCTGCAGCTTTTAACAGACAAACCAAGCTTCTCTCTGAAGCATAAGGAAAAGCAAAGAAGCTTTTAACTAAACTTGACTTTCTGAAGTCTCCAAGTCCTGCTAAATGGCCACTTATTTTCTTTCTCACTTTTATTCACCCACACGTGCAGAGTGATGAGGCACATTAGTGACATCCAGAGACATTCAACCCAGAGGAAGCATCAGTGAAGGGCCCTGAATCACAGCAAGTGAGAAGTGCCTGGGAATGCTGTAGTATCCCTCCCACATATTCCTTCTAACTTACTCTCTATCCCCAAAACTACACAAGCCCTCTACCCCTACCTTAGTTGTTGGCTGCTCTACTTTGAGATCTGGAGGGTTGGCCAGTAGGTCTCTGGCGAGCTCTACAGTTAAGCGGCATGCTTCGTTACTGTACCCATGTGCATACAGAGCCTCTGCACAGGCAAACAGGATCTGCAAGAAAGAACAGATGGTCATATTCAAACCACACTCTGCTGGGCTGGAGCTAGCCTGCTCAAACCACTCATCTCAAAGACTCTGCAAACACAATTCACAATTCACTTGCAACTGAAGTTTTCACAGAGTCTTCTTTGCCTGCACCTTCACCACCATCCCCTTAAGAACTCCCCCAGAAAGCCTTTTCTTCCATGATTAAGTCCCATTCTCCCTCTAAGTGCTCTAAGAGATCAGAGAATAACTAAAAAAAACCCCTAAAACCCAAACTGACTATAACTCTTTCCATGCATCTCCATTTCAGCTGCTTGCTCATACAGATGCAAGCTCCAAACCTATTTTGAGGTTATTACAGGAATGTGGCACAGTCTATTTACATTGCCTCTGGCTGTCCAGAGAATCTGGGCTTACGCAGTCAGATTTAAATCTTTCCTGCTGTGTATGTCTCAGTCTTACTTATTTTTAATTTCAGCTCAATTTTGCCATTTCCAAGAGTAAGACTAGGAAATAAGCACACACTATTTTGCCTACATCTGTAAATCCTGGAGTGTGAGATGGGACCAGCTAAAACCAGGACACACTTGAAGTTAGCACAGAAATAAGGACCTAAGCTTGTGGGAACACGTGTGTGATACCACTGCAGTAAGACTGTAGATACCTTAGGATACAATGGGTTATGATAACATTATACGTGATTTAACAACATTATACTTGATTTAACAACACACTAGGTTAAGTATGACAGCTAGGAGGGTGGTGAGACTGTGATGTACACAATACATAAAACTGCAAAACAGCGTTTTGAACGGAATTCATCTCACCTCCATGCGGTTCTCCTGCTCCAGAGGCTTTATACCAGCAAATCTATCCTGCTCATCTTCATTTCCCCCTTCGGCTTTGTCATCATCTTCCTTGGCTACCTCTTGGGGATTCAGATAGTATACCTGGTAATCGTCTTCCTCTTCTCCATCATCCCCTCCCCCTGCTGCACCATTCTCTCCCACTTCTTCTGGTTTCAGGCTCACACCACCGCTGTTCTCATCTGCAGAAGGCAGGTCATCATCACCACTACCCATTTCTCCCACAGGATCCTTGGGCGATTTCTTGGCCATGGAACTGCTCCTGACGCTGGGCTCAGGTCCCTCAGAGAAGTAGACCCCACCATCCTCCTCAAAGGTGTCCCTGTAGCTCCTGCTCAGTGGGCTTTCTGTAAAACTAAACGTGTTGCTGGCTTCTGCCCCCAAAGCCAAGCTGCTGTCATCCAGGCTCATCTCTGCCAAGTCCGGCTCCAGAGAGCTGTCTTCACTGCTCATGCGGCGTTTCCCACTATGTTTACTGGTCAAGCCTTTACTCACCGGTAATTTTGCTTTGCCCACTGCAGTCTTATACACAGATTTATCACCTTCTGCTGAAAGTCGTCTCAGAACCCTCTGCGGCGTTTCGGAGACAACTTTCCGCTTTCCAGTAAGTTCCTTCGGACGAACTGCTGGCTCCTGGGGAGAGGGACGCAGCCTGTCCCCAGGCTGCAGACATGGTCCCCCAGGCTCCTGTCCATGGGTTCTACCAGCCTCACCGGCAGTTTCTGCAGACTGCAACCGGCAGCTCCTCTGCTGGATGGCCTTTACCCAACAGAATGAGTTCTTCTTGTCAGTGCTGCTGTATGTGATCCCAGGAATGGGATAAGCTTCCTCCCAGTTGAAGTAACAGGCTTCCACAGCTGGCTTGAAACCCTGGAAGAGCTTCTCCAGTGATTTCTTGTGCTGACCCCTCTTAACATTATCTATGACTTTCAGCTGCCACTGTCTGAGCTGTGAGCAAAGGTCCCTGCGCCTAAGAGAAGAAGGAGGAGGTTAGAAAGCAGACAGAGAATGCACCTGCGACAAACCACTTGTGAGCCAACAGAACACCTATTTAACAGAACACCTTAGTCAGAGAAATCTTCAGCTGAACTACGTATAGATAGCATTAGTAAGACAGGCTGAAAAAAAGGAAACAGGTATATTAACAGTCAAGTCCTAGACAGAACATAGGAACATGATATAGAAACAAAATGTGAACGGTACCACATGAAAGCACCACACGGACTGGGAGGTTTAAAATTAAATACTGTCTGCCCCAGACGAGGTATGAGCGACGTGAGCCGCAGCAGGCTGAGACCAGTGAGTGCCATGGGGAACTGCCCTTGGAATCATTCATAAAACAGTTTGCAGTAGCCATGAAACTGCCCTGTGAACAACTCTAGCCAAGACATTCACAAGTACAATCTAAACAGCCTACCCAGAGAAGCATAATGCCAGACAGGACCCCTAATCTACCTCCCAGGCCCTTACCTCTTTACCCTGAGAGGCCTCTCTAGAGCCCAAAAATTTAAATTAAGGTTTTAGCAGGCTGTCATCGGGAGACTAAACTGTTGCAAGCCATTGGCATGGAACAAACAGGACAGAAATAACTGATGTTCAAATAACTCTGCGGAAGAAGCAAGCTGGTAGGGTTATAGAGACTTAAATTACACAGCAGTTAGTCTCATGCCCCATATTACCATGGGAAGAACAAAGTATTTCTGTACTTCCCAGCCCCAAATCTCCCCTATGGCTTAAGCCTATGAGCAGGATAGTCTAAATGGATTATACATTCGGGTGCTCAAATTCAAGAAGAGGAAAAGACATTCTAGAAATTGCACCAAGTGTCTCAATCAACTACCATCTTGTTTCTGCCACAGATTTCAGAGAACTGAGGCACAAGCCCAACATTTCAGTCCTCTCAGATTTCCTATGAAAAATAAAACAACAAAAAATCAAATCCAAACTCAATTCAGGTGCCAAGGGTATTAGGACAAAAGGGTCTAAACAAAATGGACTGCTTCTATTTGTCCATTAAAAAAAATAATTAACAAGGGAGCCGACTGGTAGGGCTTAATCAAGGAGAGGATTTTCAGAAGGAAAAAGACAAGGCGGGAACTACTCAGGAAAGGTAACATAAGGATGAGAGCCTGCCATGAATTTAGGAAAGAATTAGGAATGAGGTAGCAAGGCTCCCTATGATTCACTGGAAAGAATAGCAAGGATGGGTAGAAGAGGGTTCTTTTTGGTCACTATTCAAACGCCAAGAGAATAGGCGATCAAGCAGGAGCATTTCAATTATGCATGAGCTCAAGTAGGAGATCTGGGCAAATCTGAACTGTGCCAAATAACTCAAATGTGAATACACACAGCACAACTGCATACTTTACTGAACGCCAGAACCTTTTATGGTTTTTCTATGTGATCTGATTGATGTTTGTGTTTATTTTAAGCCATACTCCCAGTTTCCTACAGTTTTGGATTTGTCTTCATTTCCTATATTTAGCTACTTCATACTGTAAACTGTGCAAGACAGAAACTGTATCCATTTTAGTGTCCCTGATGTATCTTACATAGACAGGGCATTTTATTAATGTTACACAACAATTCACAGAAAGAAAAACCTGTTAATGTGTAATTATATTGAAAATACCATCCTGCTTTAATTTGTTCTGAAAAACTTTTTCTGAGCATTTGTAGCACATTCAATTAATTCAGTACATTTTACACACCACACTTTGTAGACTAGATGTACAAACCAAATTATTACAGTGTCAACCACAGTATCTCAATACAAGCCATCAGTATGTCCACTGCTACCCGATTAGTGCTAAATAAAGATGGCAGTGGTTTACTCTGCTCGTTTGGGCTGGGAGAGAGTTAATTTTCTTCACAGCAGCTAGTAAGGGACTGTGTTTTGGATTTGTGTTGGAAACAGTTTTGATTCTGCTTTTCACCCCACCCCACCAGCAAGTAGGCTGGGTGTGCACAAGAAGCTGGGACGGGACACAGTCGCGACAGCTGATCCCAACTGACCAAAGGGGTATTCCATGCCACATGACATCATGCTCAGCATATAGAGCTGGGGGAAGGAGGAGGAGGGGATGACATTCAGAGTGATGTTTGTCTTCCCAATGAACCGTTAGGTGTGATGCAGCCCTGCTTTCCTGGGGATGGCTGAACACCTGCCTGCCGATGGAACATGGTGAATTAATTCCTTGTTTTACTTTGCTTGTGCACAGCTTTTGTTTTACTTATTAAATGGTTTTTATCTCAACCCACGAGTTTTCTCACTTTTCCTCTTCTGATTCTCTTTCCCACCCCCCGTGAGGGCAGTGAGTGAACAGATGTGCGGGGCTTAGTTGCTGGCTGGGGTTAAACCGTGACATTTCCCAAAGCACAATATGGTTTAGAAACCTGCAGAAGCCTCACAGTTTTTCCTCAGACAACTGAAAACACTGACTGAAAATCATACACTGGTGGTGACACTGTTTACCAATACACTTTAGAGTATAAACTTTGTGCGAGCACAGAAAGCAAGAAATGACTCATCTTGAAACAGACAACAGTGAATGGCTGGGCTAAACAGAAATCCATTAAACCGCTGAATAGTTAAATTTAGAAAGCATTAAAATTTATTGGCAGCCAGGGTTATCATTCAAAGAAATGTTCTCCACTGGGACACTGACATGTAGAGTTACACTCATATGTAAAAGAGAACTCCCAGAAAAAAAAAATTATTCACACTGCACAATGTTGCTAAAAGTGAGCAGCAAGAAATTAAAGTTTAAAATAATTACAGTGCTCTTGAACTTCATGTAGCACATAGTCCAGAAGGACTCATGGTTGAACACATAATAACATAATGATACAAACACAAGACATCCACAGGAATAAACTCTTGAGTGTGCTTGAAAAACACAGAAATAAATGAGACACTGGATCTGATTCTGGTGCTTACCTCTGTGGGCTAATAGTTGGGTCAAGGACAGCCAGTCTCCATAGAACCACCATCTCATCACACATACTTGCACAAGCATGAGCAGCTACTTCTGACTGGCCATTGCTGCGTCCTGTGTGCCCGCTAGCACTGCTATGTGATGCAGATGTTCGCACACTGTACCACCAGCCGGTTATCTGCAGAAGAAAATGTTCAGTGGAGCTGTGTTGAGGCCACATTCCATCCCCTGCTGCCACTTAACCTCATCACCACAAGGAAACAGGATCTGTAGTTAGTACCATGTTCTCATCTGATGCCAAAATAACCAGCATTAAAGCAGTATTGGTTTGTGAGAAATAAGGGTCTCAAAATTTCTCTGGTTAAAAGACATGCCCACAGAACAAAACGCTGACAGGAGGTTGTCTTATTAGAAGCCTTCACACTTGGATGAAAATAATGAACAAATGTGATAAATTACGCATTTTCTTTCCCCTGCTTTACCCCTGTGGTAAAGCAATAACAAAACTCGCATTGCATTTTATTTTATAGAGTAAGATCAGCGTCCTGAATTGTCAGAAGAAACCTTTTTCTTAATATTAATTAAAAAATTATCAAATCATTATTAAACTCATCAAAAGGTATCTTCTACAAAAATCATCAAGGAGTCTGAGATTCTACCACCCAATTATCTCTTTAGCCTTTTTCAAAATGACAGGTCATACGTGACGTACTTTGTTTAGAAAAGAATCATTAAAATCAGTCACCTTGACTGGACAGAAATCAAATCAAACGTGCTGAACAAGAGTGTTCAGACCCTATATATTCATGTTATAAGGGTTGAGGTATTTGGGGAATATAGTGTTGCCGGGACATCACTGATTCAGCACAAGAGCAACCATAACATAATATTAGTGTGGAGAAGCACATGCCCATAATGCACACAGATTGTTACCAAAACATTTATTCAGACACGGATTGTACAGGCACATGGCCTCAGTCACTGGCTCAGCCTGGTTCCCAGAATTTCCCCCCTCAGAGCAAACTGACTGCAGTACCTGCTCATAGTTGAGACACTGGTCAGTCAGAATCTCCAGCAAAGGAGCAGCATTGCTATCCCGCCTCTTAAACATCTCCCGCACAATGGAAAGCAGGTTCCAGATTCCCTCAGGCTCTCTTCCTCGCAGGGGACGCAGCAGACAGGCCCACTCAGCAGCAGCTGGTGGCTCCGTGGAAGAGAGATACATTGAATTCACATCACTGTGGATAAAACAGAAGAGCAGGGATGAGAAAAAAAAGAAATCAAGCGCAGCCATACAAAATCCTACATCCAGATATTCTACATCCAGAAGTATATTTGCACCTTAAATGGGACAGACATGCACAACCTAAAAGAGGGGATGCATGAGATTGCACAGTATCTTACCTGTGTGGTGTTCTCAAATATAGCGTCCTCTACAGAAATAACATCGGACAAGCTATTAAAAAATACAGTCCAGAGAAGTGACTGCAAAACTAAGCATCTTTCAGTCCATGGCACCACAAAAGGGTATAGGGCATACAGTCAATGAGCTGACAGATTACACAAATACCCTATTTCCCCTTCAATGGGAGACAGTTTACCTGAAAACAACAGGAGAGGGTCCACAGAATTTATGAAGGGTTTTCTTTATGTTGTCACTCAGAGTAGATTCATCTAAGTACCAGGTGCTTTGATCCGATGCAGAGGGTCCAGCAGTAGGATCTTGACAAAAAACAACACATATACAGCCTTCAGGCTTTGAAGAGATTTTCCCTCTGTGTGCCCAACCACAGCAATTATAGGAAGCATCCTGCCAGCGTTACTCTGTTTATCTCACCCACTGCAGAACTCCCTATTCAGAACTATCTCAAGATGCCGTCATAACATTACCTTAACCATGGACAACGCTAAACTGAGAGACATGGCTGGCATGCTGAATGGCAGCACTACAACCAGTGGGACCAGGAGAAATTCAAGGACTGGGCCAATAGAAACCTCATGAAGTTCATTGACGAAAAATGTACACTTCTCTACGGGGAGCAGAAAACCCCATGCATCAGTACAGATGGAAAACCAAATGGCTGAGTAGCTGAGTAGGGTTTGGGGGTTATGGTGGATGCCAAGCTGAACACAAATGAATGGCTAACTTTCTCTGAAAACACAAAATGAATGAGAAAACACCTGTATAAAGAAAAGCACTGCTAGCAGATATAAGGAACTTACTTTATCCCCCTCTACCAGGCACTGGTAAAGTTACACCTCGAATATCGTATCCAGTTATGGGTCCCCCAGTCCAGAACAATACTGAGAAACCAGAGAGGATAGAGTGGAGCGGTATCAAGACAGAGGGGGCACATGACAGGTGAGATTGAGGAAGATGGGCTAATTTAATTTAAAAAGGAGAAAGCAAGGGGTGATCATTAACAGCCTACAACTACTTGGAATCACAAACATAATGCAAACTCTTCTTGGTAGCAGAATATGATAAAAAAGGGTATTTATGCTGGACACTAGGAAAAAATTCTTGACCAAAGGGTAATACAGCACTAAAACAGTAATACTCTGTAACATCTCTGGTAACCAAGACTGGGCTAAGCTAGCCCCAGCTACAGCTAGCTCAGTCTGGTGTTGCAAACAGTCCTGTTTCAAGTAGGAGGTTGGAGAGGTCCCCTCCAATCCACTTTTCCAGGAGTCTATAATTAATACTGACTTAAAAATAAAAATCTTTTGTTAGGAAGGTGCATCGCCTGATGCTCCCTTCCTCTGCATGCACTCTGAGGCATCCATCACACCAGCAATTGATGTTCCTGTGCCATATACACCTGCAAGTAAGTGCCTGTACTTACCCCTTTTCCTTGACCTCCACCTGCAATCCCAGCTACATGCTAAGAGACCAGCTCAGAAACTCAAAGCAATGGAAATATATCCACCTCCTATCTGTGGCACAGATTACTGAAATAAGCTATTAAGTTACCTGGGGCTCCACACACTGTGTTGATGGCAGTAGACTGAGAAGATAACAGCTCATCCAGCAAGCGCTGAGCTGTTGGAAGAATCTGAAAACATGAAGCAAACTTTCAGTATACACAGTATTTCTTATCCTGATATACTCAGTCTACCTGGGTTTTCAGGATTGAAGCACTCTCTTCACTTCAGAAGTATCAAATACAGAGTCATGTTTTCAGAAAGGATGATAGAGGGTGCTAAAGATTACACAATAGCAAACCAGCCGTTATCTGCTCTCCTTTCTCAAAGCAAGCCTATATCAAGGCTTAAATCCTACATTTACACCCTAGGAAGTAAACAAAAGCATCATAGGTTATTAGTTCCATTTTTTGAGGAGCAGGAGCCCATAGAGAGCGATACTGCAACTAATTTTGAGACATAGGAAGCGACTGCAGTCAAGGACACCGTTTTCCTGCACTATGAACATTCATTATTTCTTGTTCCTAAACCATTTCTCTAAAACTCAAGCTAAGGGGAACAGGAAAAATACAAATCACATCTATGCATAACTTTCTGAGCAGACTTTAGCTTATTTACCATCCTGTTAGCAAAGAGACCACATACATATAAACTCAGACTCGATAGTAAACTAATGCAATTTCAGCACTAAACTAATGCAACCATAGCCTCTGGCCAGTTCAGAGCATAAGCAGAGAAGGCACACACCTGACTGCAAAACCCTAAGTAGATATACCCTTAACGTGCTCTTCTTGAAAGAAAAATGCATAGTAGGAAGTGTTTGTTCCCAAACTAAGTCTGGGCTGAAACTGTAGGTCCATTCAGCCTTTAGCATGCATGCTTACAACAGGTTAGGCATAGAGTTAGGACTGAAATGACTTCCAACAGAACATCTGATATCCCCCCCACCTCTCTCCTAACAACAGCTGAGGTTAAAGATGACATTTAATGTAAAGCAAGGTACCTATATTTGCAAATAATACGGCCCCACCTCAAACAGATGGAAGAAAAATAATGCTTTGGAAGCATATTTTGCATTTGAGGCACCTGAAGAAACAAACTCAGCATTAAGCTATTCTTGCACCTTTTTCCACTCCTATGTATTTTAAGTCACCACGAAGCAGAAAAGTCACAGGTCTAGGCAATGTCACAGCTTAGGCTGAAGTATCAGGGACCTGCACTGACTGTCCTTCAGGCATTTTTGCCAAGACATTCATATTTAATTGGAATAGGTGTACTGGCATCATGAAGCGAAACAGCTCTTGGGAGAAGAACTGGGTAATAAATTCCAGCTGCTCAGAACCACTGACATTTTCATAGATACAGCAAATACTTCCTACAGAAATTTTTAAAAACTCCTTATCTAGCTGAATTCCTACAGACCACTATCCCTTTACTCTTCAAAGTAATTCAGCAATATATTATTATACCATAAAGTAACTCATAAGCTGAAAATAAGGATAAAATAGAATCACGTGTAGACATTATGTAGTCAAAATACAGGGTGCGGAGGTATCAGAGTATCTATCTGAAGCACACGCTGTTGGTGCTGAACTCTCAGCAACAAAAAAGTGTATTTTTGTATCACTTTCATATTATACAATTCCTCTATTTGCTCTCATAAGAGGATTGGTATTTCTGTAGGAAATTTAGAGGATGTTTTAGCAATAGAATATCCTAGTGTCCCAAACACAGCACCATAATATAAATTTTAGGCACGTGCTGACAGTAATTTAACTCCTACTTAATACATCACATTCACGTTGCAGTAGAGTATCACATAGCCATGCAGGTCAGTTTTTCTCAACTTCCTTTCGTTGAACCGACATAAAAACATTGCTAAGCCCTTACATTTTTAAAATGAACATTTCAGAATCACTTAGGTATTCTTTTGTATCTTGTGCAAGCATTTTAGGCAGATGATACAAATGACCTGACCTTGAACAACATAGATATTTAAGGAATAAGCGAGCAGATTTTGCCTTTGACCAATAAAATTTCACGTCTCTTACTTTCCATGACCCAAATGAATTTTATGAATCACTAAGAAGCTACACTGAGGGAAGTCAAGAGGTCACCAAGTGGGTGTAGTAGAAAGCACCCACCAAAGGCATATACAGCACATCCTCTGGGTAGTCTTCTCCACTTACCTAACCAAACACACAAAAAAGAAGCAACCTGAATTGTTCTGAGTTTTTCACCACCCTGCATTTATTTATTGCGCTTGATCTTCCACAAGCTAATGAATTCATAGTCACACTAATAAGAATAGCCATCGCTCTTTCGCCTTTTAAGACACTTCTGATCTTTTACTTGGCAATAGGCAATTGTCAAATAATAGACTGGCAAACCTGAAAAGGGCAAGAACTGAAAACTGTTCCAAGCAACTCACAATCAAACAGCGTAACTGGTTATCTTACAACAAAAGACATCATACCAACTGACCCAGAATAAAGATAAATGAATTTAACAAAAAGTCTGATTGTTCCCATTTACCTGTTGTGGAAGTTCGCTGATTAGGTACTGAGCAAATTTTTGCAATTGGTCTCTTTGTAGCCGAGACAAGGACTCAGAAACAGGTGCTCGTAAGCATACTGCAGATGCCTGACAAAAGAAAAGGAGACATAAACTGTCATTAACAGGTCAGACTTAATGAAGCAGTATCCACTGAATGCATGAAGTGTCAGGAACAGTAACTATGCTGATGCCTACCATGCTTGATCTTGATGGACAATTGTTTTTTCTGTAATTATGTGGTGTGTTACAGATAAGATGCAAATAAGCTGTCTAGGCTTTATAAAAACTGTTTTTAAGAGTTTCTTTTCAAGGAAACTGCTTTAACAGCTGTGCTTAAGATCTGTTGTTGCTAGCAATTGCACAAATACTGGCACAGATTTCACAAACAAACCTCTAAAATAGGACATTATTCTTTAAGCTTCTGGCAAACCAACCAGCTCTGTGGGGGGCTGTTTCACATAATCACAACCACCTCATTTATCTCATTAGAGGCTTTTTTCTTTCATTTTAAAATCAGTCTCTTCCCATACCATAGAACAACTTAGCTGATGAAAAAAACCCCACACCACTAGTTTCTTAACCTTTTTCACTCTACAGGACAAAAAATGCCCTAATGGCACCTACCTAAAATTCTGGAAACAGTTTGATAATAAAGATACTTCTGATACTGCTTTGACTACACAGAGCAATATACCTTGGCATGTAACTTGCCAGCGTCAGCAGCCAGCATACACGAACGTGAAAATCCTTTCACTATCATTTTTCAGGTAAAAGAAAGGATTCGAGAGAAAATAATGATTTTGCTACACAGCATCCAAACTTTCTGAGTGTAAATAAATAAAGTTTGTTTCCTACCCTCGCTCTCCATACCCACATTCTAAAACTAGTACTCACAATTCCAAGCAGAACCCATTTCTTTGCCAACTCTCTGGTCCTAGATACAGAAAGTGTACCACTATTCCCGTGATTTCACAAGAGCATCAATTTAAGCCTATTACAATTGTCCATTGTGACATATTAACAAGCTTCAGCAGATTATCAGCACTTATTTAAGAATCTGGAGTTGATCATAAGCATGTTAGCTATAAAATATTCTGTGACAGCAGAAAACCTGATCCTTTCAATCATCCAAGCTTAATCCTTAAGACATTTTTTCTCAACTTCCCCAAGACTGAGGACATTAATCTGCATTCCAGACTGAACCCTCAACTTGTGTGTTTCATGTTGATGCTGTGGATTTTCACCTGGAGTTTGTTGGGATAAGAAACACATACTTTTTGCTCTAGACAAGGCCACATGCAATACAAGCAGTCAAATCAAAACCTAAGTTTAACTTTGAAATATACAAGTCCAAACCATACTTATCTGCCTCAGTATGTGTTAAAATGAACTGGCAAACATCAAGGCCAACAGAGATCAGAATTGCTTTCCTTCCGCACTCTTATCAAACGACCTAAAGAGAGAGCTTGCAAACCCCGTGTTACAAAGGCTTTTAATAAAAGACTAACTATTGCTGCCCTCTCAGTCCTTGCAGAATTGAAGAAAGAATGAGTAATTCTAGCATTTAAATGAGAAACAGGAAGGGCCCAAAAAGGACTCCATCTACCCTTAACCATTTGCACATTATCACAGGACATTCTGCAGTTTGGAGTCTCAGACAATTCACACTGCAGACTGCAACTGTGAGCGCAAGTTTGCACAATCTGTAACCAAAGGAGTGCCAAGAACCATTTCCCTGAAGAAAGTGCATGTTGCATAAAACTGTAATGAGGAGAGACTCAGAGAAGCAGCCTAGGGGAGAGCAGAACTGTGTTTAAAGGCCTACATTGTGTATCCGGAAGAGGCAGAGCGCCACGACGTGAGCACACCACTTGGCCCCAGCTCCGCAGGTACAGCTGCACGACGTGATCCTGCACCGGTCAAACATCACCGCCACGTTGTACGCACCTTTGGGTGGCACCATCTGGGGGGGTACCACGGTGGCACTGAGATGGAAACCTGGTAAAATTCAGAAATCCAAAATTACTCTTCTGGTGCTTGGGAGACAGATTCAGCTAGCACAGAAATTTAGGTATGTGCCATTTAAACAGTGAAACAACACCCGTATAGGGATGGATGTGGATCCAGTCTCCAGCACTTGTTTCTTCCCAATCAGCTATGGCAGAATATTACCAGAGAGGCATAACATAAGAGGTTGAAAAATACCAGCTTTTAATACATTAACTAATTCATATATTAATTTCTATTAATATTTAACAAAGAAAAGCAGAACTGGATAAAGCCATCACTGAAAAGTGGGGGTTTTTGATCACAGGGTCAAAGCTAGACTATACATATTTTAGGCCTGATTTCTGCGTTACGTCACTCGGGCAACAGTGCAGAACAGGCTAGGTGACTTCTTCAGAATTATTTCCAAGTCAACTTTCACAATTTACAGTGAACTAAAGAAGGCAGCACTTACACCTGAACACTTACTTTGACTTTGTGGCCTCAGAAGCTACCCATTTCTCATAAATTATGGACCTCCCTGCAATTTTGCAAATATTCCACTTTTATAAACCATGTACTCAGAAAACAAAAAACCCCTCTTGCTTAGACTAAAATTGATGGAAAAGGGAAATGTCAGCAATAACACTGGCGTGAATCCAGCCCCATCAACCTATGATCAAACAAATAAATTATGAATCTCATTTTGGGCAGGATGACAAAGAACTTTAACGAGACTTGGCTTTGTGTAAACTCCTGTACAACGCATACCAGTTGTACTCAAAAGGCAGCTTCCCCTAGAGATAATGGTTATCTAGAGGCACACATATTACAAGCAGGAAAAGGCCACCAGGAGCATGAATCTTCTGCTTGTCTCGAAGGTCCCTATTACCAGTTAATCATCCACTACAGCAATGAGTATCAGCCTCAGAACCTTCTGCTAGTCTCCAATTTGGTTTTAATGAAGCATAGGAAGCAACAAGGGTATCAAAGCCATAACCAAAATTGAGTCCAACAATTGACTTTAAGTGGAAGAATATGGCCTGGGGCAGATGACTGAAATAGTTTCTCCACCATCAGCACAGGGAAGCACATTATAAATCCAGACTACTAAGTTTTTATTATGCTATTGTGAGATTATAATAATGATGGTGTTCAGGAGTGCACATGACCTCCTAAATTCCATTTAAAACAATGTGCACTATTTCTTCCTCAAAATACAATCCCTGTACCAATACAAACTTGCCCTTACCTTGCTTAACCTTTCTATTTCTCCTGTTCACCAGAATTTAAATCCTCTTCCTGATGTGGGTGATTATTTTGATCAGCACACGTAATGCCACCCGAATTCTTCAGCCATTTTAGCAATTGGAACAGAATCAGAACAAAAGGCAGCATTCACATAGAATTACTGCACTGCTTATTCCTAGTTACAGTTCTAAGTTATGTTCCACACTTGGATAATACAACCCAAACAGTTCCGCTAGTCCTTCTGTTACACTAGAAGCATATCAGACTAATGCCAAAGTGCCCTAATTCTCACAAAAGCAAATTAAGCATTTCACAAATTGGAATTGCAGCAATTCTGTTTCACTGAGAAAAAGAAGCATTCGAAAGGCATTAGAGAAGAATGGGTCACAGCTATACTCTTATCAACCTCCTACCATGAAATTTTTATTTGTATATGAAGACAGTTAACTGATTAAATGCAAAGAGGGAAGAACAGTTACAAAAAGACACAAAGGAAATGTAAGGGCTTCAGTATGAGCTATCACAAGCCTGAACCCAAACTGTAGCTTGATGAACATGTGTGCCCTGACACTGCTAATTCAAGCAGCTCTGCCCAATTCTTTTGCACCACCAGTCTTCCTGTACTGAACAACTCTTTGTGGGATGGCACAGGAAACCATACAAGGAAACAATTCTGGGTTAAATTAATGGTTACATCTACCAGGAAAAAAGACCACAGTTCAGTTCACCGCACAGCTCATGAAAGTCAGAGCCTGCAGACTATGAGGGGGACCATTCTGGAGTGCTTTAACCCAACACTACTGTTTAAAGGAGTGGTCATCAAATTGCCCTTGTTCTCAGTCAAAGTGCAACTATTGGCTTCTCCTGCAGACCACAGCCCTTACCCTCCTGCTTAAACTTGACGACAAGAATCACAGCTACTGCACAGCTGATTGACCTGGCCACCTGATGGAGACCACAAGAATGTTCTCCCACCCACCCCCTGCTCCCATCACCTGATAATGGCTTATCTGCCCCATGCATAACAAAACATTACAAACACATGTCTGCATGTACCAGCTGCATTCATTCTGCAACTGCACATAGCCCATCAGAAAAAAACTAAGATCTACACCCCATTCTTGGCAAGCTCAACTCTCAGGAGACCTCCAGAACGAGCTGCAGGCCAGAAGAATTGCTGGGCCAGGAGTCTTAACCCCCTGGCTACCATTTTTCTAAAATGCACTGTGGGCACAGAGCAAGCTGAGTGCTCCTGCAAGCTCAGGCACAGAGGGTGCATCTCACGCTTCCTATGAGCGCCAGCTTTACTACTCACGCACAGATCAAATACGACAAGCAGTCAGCACCGTTGCTTCAGAGGATGATCAGGTACATGCACTGTACAACATACTCGCTATGCACAGAGAGCACCAGGAGTGATCTTCTGCGCCCATGAAGGAGGCTTTATCACGTAGTGAAGAAGGGGTAGCAGCACACTGCCTTCTCTGATACTCAATTAAGAAACACGGTTTGATCAACTGTAAAAGCTGGAAATAATCAATTGCTGCCTAGAGTAGGTCCTACAAAACAGATAGCTTCTTTTCAGCCCATAAGCTATCCTGCTCACTGGTCTAGCCGTGAAACTTAACATTTGAGGAAAAGTATCCTAAAGAAATGTATGCTTCCCGCTGGCTAAAATCCAGTTTTCAGAATTTTAGGATAGCGGCACCAATGTCTTTTGCATGTAATACTTATTTTATCATGAAATTCACTTATTGTGAAATTTCAGGTCTGTTCATTCATTTTTTTGTGATCTTACTAGTCTTCACAATTTCAGGTGGAAATGCACAAATTTGAAATACCCCAAGCTACTCAGTAAGCAACTGGAATGAAAATATTTAAGTGACCTATGAGTTCACAACACCCTGCTAAGAATACTTCTCGCAATAGAGGTTCCAAGCTTTCTACATTGATATGTGGTAGTTCTGACGCCCCTATAACAATGTCAGCAAACAGCCCTCTGCACAGTATTTAAGAACTTTTCTTCTGGCTTTACCAGGACTAATAGAAATGGGAAAATGAGAGCTGAACAAAAGCTGTTAGGAAGTAAAGCAAGGCCATTTTGGACATTTGTTTGCTTTAAACCAAGATAGAAGAATCTCTAAAAAGTGGAGACTTAGAGACAGTGTTCAGAGATGTAGTTAGAATACAGACTGAACCTCCTGCTGCTGCCATCTTCAGTTGTTAAAAGGAAATTAAGATTATGATTAAAAAAAAGTCCCTGAAACCAGCAACTACAACACACCTATGCGAGAACAGCAATAACATCTTCAGTGCAAGGAGGCGGGTGTATGACTGCTACAACAGGAATGTGCAGGAGAAGGTCAACAAAAGCCAGTTCTTTGTGCATACACAGTAGACCGCTGTAAAATAGTGGGGTTTTGGAATGTAGTGAAGAGGTGCTATTGTTCAGAAATTATGGATATGAATTTGCATGTGGACAAAATCACTAAGATTACTCATTTATGTTTTTTTTAAAAAATAAATCTTATACTGCAAAGGAAAAATGGGACAAAAAGAGCACAAAGCACATTTCAAGTTTTGTCTGGTTGATCACAATACCACAATGCATTGCCCAATCCCTCTCCAAAGGGCAGCTTCACTTCCTGCTGTCAGTATATGAAACTCAGAGCTGCAACCACACACCTTAAAATCATTTGGAGTAGACAACCGAAATTGTATCCATCCCACCTGTACTGCCCAGCTTCTGGGCTGCTACTCATGGGAAAAAAACCCAAAATCCTTCCATTAGATAAAGTTCCTCTATTACAAGGAAACAACATTTCTGTTTAAATTTACTTCCTTCCCTTCCACGCACATAATCCTTTGTCAAGAATCCCAGCTGTATGTGAGTTCTTCCCCTCTATCATTCACTGCCCCTCTTTTTCCCTATCCCCCTCCCACTCCTCCAAGCACAGGTTTTGCAGTAACATTCCTAGCCTTTATCCATTTACGTTGCTTCACATCTCCTTGCCTTTTTAATTTATTACTGAAACAAGTTTTTACCACAGTCTTAGCACTGTATATTAAATATTCTGCTCTTTTCCACGGTGGAAGTGGCAGGAATTATTAATTTCAGCCAGTTGCATTTTAATACGTTTTGTCTCACTTAAAGATTTGCCTTCCTGAAGTTCAGCAGATGCCTTAGAGGCCTCTCTCAGCATTTCAGCCCTGACATCAGGAGATTATGAATGCACTCAAAAGTCAGTTTAATCCTATTTAGCTCAATTTCATTGATGTTCCAAAATTACTACCTGGTCTCACTGACAACTCAATATACCTTATGTATGAAGAAGTACTTCACTTCCCAAGAATTCCTGCTATTGTTATTACAGTAGAAAACAGACTAGATAAAAACCTTTCAGATGCTTTACCCTATATTCAGATAACAATTCATTAGTCTTCACAATTTGAGTACCTCGATATTTCCTTCTCTTTTTGTTGTCCCCAAACTTTTATAGTATGAGAACCTTCTATTGCCTTTTTGAGGGGCCTTTACACAAATTTATTCATTCCATTGATAACTGAGCGTTAAGTATTACTGGTACTACCAACTACACAGGCCCATGGAGGTCTCTATCCCTCATCACAGGAAAATACAGGTAATTTCCTCCTTAACAATATACATCATTCTTCTTATTACAATCAGGCTCAGTTCCCAAATGCCAATAATATTCTAATTCTGAAGCTTACACTTGCAGAAAATACAGCACATCTGCATGGGACTGACATGGTCCACCTTGACATACTAGTGTCTTTATTTCACATAATGCCTTCCTGTCTAACAGCTGTCACTGGAAAAGTCAACTCAATATTCTTCTTTACTTCAAAGGATTTAATAAAAAAAAAAAAAAATCCAGAGTCCAATTCTTTCTTTAAGATAAGATTAGTTTCTATAACCATAAAACATAAAAAGAACAAGATAAGTGAGGAGAAGCAATAAAAACCACTGTCTGGCAAGAGGGATTTCCTTCTGTCAAAACACTACATGAGTAACCCTATTATTAATACTACTCTCTTGTTACAAGAATAATTAAACCTTACAAACTTCCTCTCTGCCATACATGGACTTCCAGAAACACATTCGTTTGATCAGACCACTAGAAAACTACGTTCTCTTTATCAATGAGGCATTTAAGCATTATGGAGACAAAGCCATTCCACACATCTTTTTCCAAAGTGCTGAGACAGATTAAGGATCTAATTTTCAGAACAGTTCTGGCTTTTTACTCAGCTTCACAGCTGAGCTGACTGAGGCTGAAATAGATATAGTATTTAGCCCAAGACATTACAAGAAATATATGTGGCAGGGAGTTCAGTCTAGAGCTCCAGAAAAGGTCATTTTGAGATACGGTCATTCCAGTGCAGATACGGTTTGGGGAATCTCAAATATCTAGAGATGTGGAGCTGCAGTGTTCTTACCTATCTGGAGAGGATCTTTGACAGCCCTCACCCGGAACAGCTGCTCCCCTCGCTGGAACTCATCCGCACTGCCATTCGCCAAACACGAGTACAATCTGCGAGATACACGTAACATGGCAAGATCAGTCTGTTTGAGAAACTTCACAGTATTATCGTCTTGCATTCTCTGTTGACACAGCTTTTGAAAAATCCTTACTATCTTCATCTTTAAGATGAAGTTCAGCTCTTTTCTGCCATCTCTCCACTACAATTCAACCATAAAAATCGTTAGTCTCTTCCTAATTGGGTTTGTGTATAGCCACTGGTATTTCTAGGAATTTCAACCTAAGGTTCTGAAACACAAATTAATTCATAGCCTAAAATTAAGCTTTTATACACATTATAATATCAATTCAAGGTCCAATGTTAGCATGCCACAGCAAAAACTCCTTGTACTTCTAGAAGAGTAGATGCTCATGTGAGGTTTTTTCACACATGTGCTCAGCAGAATAATGAGCATGTACAACCACCTGGTTTGCTCTATTGCCCCACAGGTGATCCTACAAATTACATCAGCACTTCTGACACCACCTCCCCCATCTGATACCACAACGTTACACAAACGCATCTAAGAACTTTCAGGATGATTCTTTCTAATAGAGTGTGATATCAGTAATTTGCAACAAAATTCTGAATGCACAGTTACATGGGTAGGGATCCTACAGTATGAGAGCTTCAGCAAAACCACTTTGGTCAAGGATCTAAAAGCACAGAATTTTTGACAGTGTACTCACACAATTTATGTGGAAACATAACAAATACAGCAATCTCTCTGACTGTATCCACCCTGATCACTGATGTGCTCAGCAAATTCTCATTCTCCTACTTGCACTGCAAAAGGCTTGCACAGCATACTGAGCTAGTCCTCCCTGGGAATTTCTGAGCCCAGTTAAAGCTCTGACTCAAGCAACAGATTGGAACTGGAAGGAACACTGCATAAGACTAATGAAAGGGTAAAACTCTACGAACTAGTTACTGTCAGGCAAATTAAAGGGTGCATTTATTCTGCTATCATTTACACACAGAACCTGCATGTGTACATGCTTTTCTGGGGCATATGCAGGGCAGCTCACCTGAAGTAAAACCCCGTATCACAGAATCACACAATGGTTTGGGTTGGAAGGGACCCTAAAGATCATCTAGTTCCAACCCGTGCCATCAGCAGGGACACCCTCCACTAGACCAGGTTGCTCAAAGCCTCACCCAGCCTGGCCTTGGACACTTCCAGGGATGGGGCATCCACAGCGTCTCTGGGCAACCTGTTCCAGTGCCCCACCACCTTCTCAGTGAAGAATTTCTTCCTGATACCCAATCTAAATCTCCCTGCTTTCAGTTTAAACCCATTACCCCCTGTCCTGTCACTACAGGCCCTTGTA
The DNA here is from genome assembly GCA_027574665.1 of Rhynochetos jubatus. NCBI lineage: Eukaryota > Metazoa > Chordata > Aves > Eurypygiformes > Rhynochetidae > Rhynochetos > Rhynochetos jubatus. Next base: position 17,825,256 of record CM050655.1, read on the forward strand.
AAAAGTGCCCCCCCAGCATTCCTGTAGGACCCCTTCAGGTACTGGAAGGCTGCAATAAGGTCTCCCCAGAGCCTTCTCTTCTCCAGGCTCAACAAGCCCAACTCTCTCAGCTTTTCTTCACAGGAGAGGTGTTCCAGCCCTCTGAGCATCTTTGTGGCCTCCTCTGGACTCGTTCCAACTGGCCGATGTCCTTCTTATGTTGAGGGCTCCACAGCTGGATGCAGTACTCCAGGTGGGGTCTCACAAGAGCTGACTAGAGGGGGAGAATCCCCTCCCTCGACCTGCTGGCCACGCTTCTCTGGATACAGCCCAGGATACGGTTGGCTTTCTAGGCTGTGAGCACACTGACGACTCATGTCCAGCTTTTTATCCACCAGTACCCCCAAGTCCTTCTCCTCAGGCTGCTCTTGATCCATTCTCTGCCCAGCCTGTACTTGTGCTTGGGACGGCGCCGACCCATGTGCAGGACCCTGCACTTTGGATGGATTACTATGGGGTATGCTGGCTTGAGAGTTGCAGTCATCGGCAAACCTGCTGAGGAGGCACTCAATCCCACCATCTGTGTTGCTCACAAAGATGTTAAACAGTGTCAGTCCCAACACCGACCCCTGAGGAACACCGCTCGTCACTGGTCTCCACTCAGATGTGCAGCCGCTGACTGCAACTCTCTGAGTGTGGCCATCACGCCAGCATACCCCATAGTAATCCATCCACATATTACAAAATGCACATGAGAACAGCAGAAGAAGCAAATATACAGGACATCAAATGGACAATGATTCTCCTCTAGTGAACAGAACTTTTCCTTAAGCATCAGTGAAACAGAAATAGCATTCATTACCTGATATCTTCCTCATTTTCTGGAAAACTCCAGAAAGCAATTCGAAGCTGCAGTTGCTCAGGCACTGGCGGATAAACTTTCTCCACCACCTCGAATGGAATGTGAAATGCAACCTGTTTTGCAGACAGTTCCACCAATGGGATCACCAACCCATCTAGAAAGAGAAGAAACAAAGTGCCATTAACCATTCAGAGAACAAAACTCATGAAAGGCTAAAGAGATCAGAGCAGGGAGCTCTTCTGCTTCCTCTCTAACCTCACCAAGTTCAAGGACCAATGTCAATACACAGTAAAAGGCAGAACAGTCATTTTCTGAAGAATTTGCCAACTTCACATTTTTTTTCATCCCTGTAGGGCATGGGTACACACTCCTAAAAGAACAATCCTTCATCAGGAGAGCTACATTAGCCTAGCAGACATCACTGATTCGAACTTTGTCTCCTGACAAAACTGAAGCCATCTAGCAAGACTTACGGTAACCAAATATTTTTCACACCTTTCTGCTAGAATATGGCAGCAGCATCCTGTGAACGCCAGGCGATTACACAGAGAAGAACCGTTACAGTGTATATGCACAAGACAGCAATGGAAAGGTTATCCAGGAACCTTAGTATTGACTTTTTTTGTAACATTCAGTATTTAGTTATTCACAGGACTTTAGTTTCAATTTGTATTTGTTGGTTTAGTCACCTCAGCACCACCTTTGGTACGGTATCTGTCTTAATATTTCAAGTTCTTTACAGAATCAACTGGGAATTCACATGTTTCTGCAGTTCTGACTACACTGAGCCCCAGAGGGTCTAACTGAAGGCACCAAGAGCTTTATACAAATACATTTAACCACCACCTTTCTACCAAACTAACTCCACTTTTTATGGGTTTAAGTGCAGACGAAGATTTCTTATTATCAGGCTATGGGAGCCTTACGTTTCTGCTTTGCTCTGAGCTAGATTACACTCTATATAAAATGATAGACTTCTCCAATCTTCAAGCACCTCACTGCTTTACCGAGGCCACTTCCTGATCCATCACTACAGCAGCCTTGGTTCCCTCGCCTTCCAAACCGTGTTGCCAAGAGACTAATTAATTCAGTTTCAGATATTCGATGTTATGTCTCTTCACCTCCCTAACCAGCTTCCAACACACCACTGGAAGCCAGAAAGTAAACCAATCTGGCCCTCAGCTTTCCCTCCCCGCTGCCCACCAGGCAACATATCAAAGGAAAACTTAAGCCCTGATGTTAGTAAGCGCTTTCTCACCCTCTGCCTAGAGATGCCCTCCAGCTCCAACAGCTGGGAAACAGATAGGAAAGGAGAGGGCTTTGCAAGTGTATGCACACAGCAAAGCAGCCAACATCTCCCTCAGTACTGAGGAGACCTGTCAAATGGAAAGATTATATAAATTTGGGAAAAAAATACAGTTTTCAAGCATCCACATTTATAACTTTTTGATTGCAGTAAAATCAGATTCATTAGGCACCATTCCCTTCTCCCAGACACAGCCAGTCTTTTACTGTCAGGACTGTTTCTTCATCACCAGTGACTTTTAGTCTATGTTACAGAAGAAGCCTCTGGAAGGAAAGTACCCCTTTCCCTACAGCTAGCAGAAAAACAAGATTTTGGCAGAAAAGTCATCTCATTTCCACTTTTGACCACCAGAACAGGTGTAAAGCTTTCATCAAGTCACTAAAAACAATACCATTTTTAATTAGTAGCCCAAAAAACCCCTACTGTTCTTAATTAGTGCAACATATTCAACTTAAATATCATTGCTGCTACTACAGTAGTAGATACCACAGAAGGTCCAAACTGAGGCATTTTAATACTTTAAATTACTCTGAGCAATGAAAGGTATTTCTTGTGGGTTTAACTGCACTTTTGGTATAACGGCACTTTATCCAAGTCTTTCATTACACAATACCAGAAAAGAGATAACGCCTAAACAATCTCTACAAGGTACAAGACTCAAAAAAAAGGGCTTCAGTACCAGGCAAAACACCAGCACATTCTTCAAAGCACTGCAAGGCTGCAGCCTGGATGGTATTCCTTTTTACAAGGATTTGGTGCTGAGCATGAAGGTTAGATTAGAAATGATAGGCAGACTGAGCTGACAAAAAATGCATTCTGCTTACACCTTACTCTTAAAAATATTTTACTTTACTGCTGCAATGACCAAGGACACACATACAGTCAGTTACTAGGTCTCAATGGTACCAGCACAACAGTACTCGCACTAGGAGTACGGTCACTGCAATGACCCTCCAATCTCTCCATTACACGTATGTCTGTTCTCTTTCAACCAAAACTAAACTAGCTCAAGAAAAAATACTTTAACAAGTGTTACTGAAATTACCTCTCCTGAGAAAACATCTGATCCAAGTGGGAAGACAGCATGAGCCCTCCTCATCTGCTCCAGAGCAAGTCCAGTACAACTCAGACAGCCTGATTCGAACAGTTTTACGCACTGAAGCAAGGTAACAGGCTGGCTTTGCACTGAACTCATTAACTGATTCATCAGCTGTAGTGTGGTAGTAGCAATCAGCGGAAGACAGGTGGCCAATTACCCGGCATATCTATCATAACCCACAGCTGTAGTACACAGCTTGGGCACCTTCAGAATAAGGTGGAAGTAGTAAAAACTGGTGGGGAAAAAAAATAACCTAAAACCCAATCTTATCTGTAAGACTATGCATCTTCCTGAAATGCTGAATTTTCTATAAGGAAAAAGATAAATGGAAAAGAAATAGTAGAAAATAATTTTTCAGTGATACTTTAAGGGCAGGTGAATTCACCATAGCTAACTTGTAACACAGTGTAAATACTAAAATTAAGATGTTAAACTGCCCTAAGTTTCAAGGGGCTTGTCCCCTAGGTAGCCAAGGTGAGACACTTCTCTAGCCTGTGACTCAGGGCATCAGAGGCTCTTTTCCCATGAGGCCTTCTGTAAAGTCAGCTGGACAATTTGAGTTAGGTGCTTAAATTAGACTCTGAATATTCTCCTTTGAGTCCTAAACAAAGAGAAATCCATTCAAAAAGTTTATCTCTAGATACACAAATCCAGGGTTGGTGGATTCACACCTGTATCAAAAGGTATCAATACACAAAAGGACTCTCAGGCTCTATAACAAATATATTTTGAGCAAGGAAAAAAAAAAAGTAAAAGCCTGCTAACAAAGAAAAGGAAGAAGCATCACAGCTTCTGCTCAGAAAGCAAAGATAAGGACAGCAAGGCAGACTGCAAATTTAATTTAAAAAATGATACAGTAGTGAAATCAAAGATGTAATCCCAAATTGACAAATCTGCAAGATAAATCCACCCAAGGGAGAAGATCATTTTAAATTGTGGAGCAAAACTAGCAAGAATCACTGCTTCCTCTTGGGAAGCAGAGATGATGACCTAGGCAGAACAAAGGAAACATTTCAAGCCTTGGAAGAACAAAGTCACAAGCAAAGCATAAACAACCTCAAACAATTCTCACTTACAGGTTAACTGACCAGCAAAACCCAGGTCAGGAAGGGATTTGAGAGGCCATCTAATCTATGCCTCCTACCTAAGAAACAGGATCAAGCATATCTAAACCATTCTGAATAAATCACACCTCATCTGTCTACAGGCACATGTAACGTGCAGCCTTGATGAGGGCTATCCTACCCTTTTTGCTACTGTTTTATGTGAATTACAGGTTAGATTTTTATATACATTTAATAACAGCTAAAACTTCAGTATAGACAGAATTATTCCTGCCAGAACAACAACAAAAAAACCCCTAACCCCAAAACAGATAACACAAACATGCATTTTCACCAGCGAAAACAACTTCTGTGCTTACTGACACAGGGATGCCTGTGTAGCTATGCTGCTTAACCTTTCTTAATACAAGGCAGGCTGTAGCAAGTTGTAGCCAACAATTATTCATAAAAACAGATCAAGTTCAAACTCAGCTATTGGTCCTTCAGTACAGTAACTGAGTTTCCACAGTAGACAAATAGAGAAGAAACTGCTTGAATAATCAACAAAACAGGGGCCATAAGTATACCAAAGAGTTATTTAATGGTACTGAAATAATAACTGGGCCAAGCACTAGGAGTATTTGTTATCTGTTATTTCCACTGGGTTGCTTTCATTTGACACGTCTCTAGAAACAGACTACACATACAAGTGAATAAATACAAATGCAACTGAACAAATCTCACAGTAAGACACAGCGCCAAGACAGGCCACACTGCATTTTCTATACATACCTTAAGAAAAATGGCATGTTAGTCTCACCTCTAAAAAGACATTGCAGCCTACAGCTTTGATTTTATAGCGATCCCTGGTCCCCATCTCACATTTACCCTCACCTTTCCCCCTGGCTTCAGTCCAAAATGCAACAGAGCAGAACAAAGTAATACAACTATACACAGGACAAGGAGATGAAGCAAATTAAGTGAAGCACTTCCCATATCTAAAGCTAAAGTGAAAAGAACAGTAAAACTAACGGAAAATAAGCAGAGTGCAATCTTGACCAGTGAGGGATGTTTGTAGGGGGGGTGTTATAAAACCTGTTTTACGAACCTTATTTTAAAACCGGTAAATATTACATTTGTTTTTTACAGGATTTCCTATGTAAGAAAATGAATGTGTTAGTGTAGAATGCACTTCAAGCATTTCTGCTTGTTTTATTTTAGTTAAGTGCCTATCAGTAGAATGCCCCTTGACTTAAGGCTTTGAGCATCTGGTCTAGTGGAAGGTGTCCCTGCCCATGGCAGGGGGGTTGGAACTGGATGGTCTTTAAGGTCCCTTCCAACCCAAACCATTCTGTGCGTCTATGATCTGTAATACGCTAGTATATTATATAGAAATGGTGGAGTATAAATTAAGAGCATCCTTGAATAGTCTTGGGATTAAGGTTTTGGGAGTAAATCAGACTAAGCACAATTAAATGTAAGCTTCATGATGCATTCACAAACAAGATAGCTATGTTTTCAAAGACGTAAAGGAAAAGTTCTCCATCTGAGCAGAAGAGATTGCAGCCACTCTAGTCTGTGCCTGTAAGACTTGGAACATACGAAGACTTGACTTTGAACATACGAGGTATTGAACCACAACCACCAAGCTCCAGAAGGAAATTAAATACACAACATAAAAAAAGCAACTGAAATAGCTAACAATTTTAAATGTAGAAGAGAGAGAGAGATAACATACAAGCACTTGAAACAACAGAACAACTATTCACCTTTAAACATCCATGCCAAAATGGGCCAAAGTTAGGGGAGAGGATTTGGGATAAAAGAATTCAGTCTAAATTTAGCAGCACGAGAAATTTCCATTGTAAAGGCTCACAGGTGAACACAGGAGCAGCTACGAAGCTATACCATGTAGCAAAAGAAAGATTAGCTAGACGTGCTGAGAGCAGGCTATCTAATAAAGCACATCAGGTAATAAAAATCTCACTCAAGCTGCCCTCTTTTGGGCCTGTATTCTGATTCTTACAATTAGGAACCCATTTTCCTTCAAAAAACCATCACTCTCTAGGGTGTAGGTGATCTTTCTGCATCACGCAGCTGGTCTCAGTGGTGTTCACAGCGGACACTGACATACACCCACATCACAGATTGCTTCAGCACTGGAACTAACGGGGGCCCTTACCAGAGCCCAGCAGACATGCCAAGTACTGAACGGCACCAGAACGAACCTTCTTGACCCAGATACAATACAAGAGAAGAAACCAAACTGGCAAACTGAGGGGTGAGGACCCCAAGACTGAACCAAGACCCTGCAATGTCAGACCCAGACAGTTGAACGGACACACGGAGCTGCCCTCGCACCCAGTCCTGGTCTAGCCTGACTACGTGCAGAATGGAGCATCTGAAAAGCTGAAGACACAGTGTAATATTCCAATACTGACTCCAAGCTGCCTCCAATTAGCATTCCTCTGCTTCAGATTAATAATTCCATGCCATCCTATACCAAGAGAAAAAGAACACCACAACGTTCCTTGTGAAAAACAAGCAAACCACAGGAATGCTAAAAAGTAGGAGTTTATTTTCCTTTTACAGATTAAGGAAGCCGATACGAAGAGACATGTTCCGGGTTCCTCAGCTACACAAGAGTGTCAATCTTAAGAAAATAAGCAACTCCTTTACACTGGAACACCTGCTGTACCAAGTCAGAATAAAGTTTCAGCTAGTTGTTTCTCAGATACTACTCACTCCAAACAAATTCCCTGCAAAACACCTCAGCATTCACAAAGCCAGCTGCAACAACAAATGGAGAACAGCCTTGGGTGGAATTCATCTCTCAGTTTTCCCCATGCTGTAACAGACCAAGAAGGTTAAGACAAGAATAGGGATCAAGTGATGGTGAAAGGATGCAAGAACTCGGCTGACGATTGACTGTTAATCAAGCTTGCTCGGAAGAGACGACTGGAGGGAACATTCTGATTTGAGGGCTCCTTTGTTTTTGTTTTCTCTCAATGTTTTTGTATTTTTAAAATGTCCACATACTCACCAGGCTAGCACGTGGAGCTAAACTGATCTAGAAAAACAGCAAGGACAGGGCACTGTAATGTAATCATCAGGTATTTGAGGCAAAATTAACCTCAGGAAAAACTCTAAAAAATAGAGTTTTCTCCACTAGGGCTGTATGGCGGGATGATATTCTCACCATACAAGAATAAATATATACACACACATATATATACACCTTTCTTTTTCTTTTTAAGAACTGAAAACATAGCTGTAGGGAGTGATCAACAAACTAGCAAAATGCTCCAGCAAACAAATCAAGATTCAGTTTCAATCACCAGTACACTGATTTGCTCACAGGATAAAGCAAACAAAAAAGAACTCGCAGGGTTACTTGGTTGTATTTTTTCTGTGATGCTTGCACAGTACCCTTCTTTACTGCCTGCAAATAGTGCAGAACTCTCAGGAAGGAAAGTTACCAAGTAAATATGGTTGGGTTTTTTTTATATTTAGAGGCAGGTCTGCTTCTCATTTTCTGTTTTTTCTTCCTCCTCCTCCACTGCTACTACCCACCATAAGCTTACTAACGGTATTAAAACCCTAATGGGATCTGTGTTTACAAGACGTTCTTATACCTCTGACTTCCTCAACTAGAGTTACACAACTCTATCCAGATCCCATAACCCTGTTGCAGCATTGAAATTACGCTGAGAATAATGTCACAGGGTAGCAAAAGCAGCGATATCTAAGACCACGTTGGAAGCGACAAGACTTGGATTGAGGCCTACATCAGCCCTAAGCCACAGAATGACATTTTTATGTACAAAGCAGTTGAGAAGAAGAATAAGCAACAGAACTTTTTCATTAGCTTTACTGGATAAGAATGATGAGGTTCATAGCCAAAACCCATTAAAAATACAAATCCCAGATGGGCAGATAATGGTCCAGAATTGGAAACCTCACGCCTAACTGACAGACTGCAGCAACTATTACTACACAAATTCCATTACAACCATCACAATAACATTCTAAGAATGGCTTTTTTTTTTTAATCCAATGCAAAACGGTTTATCACAGAAGGGTGTCCAATTCACTCCCAAAGTCTCCAAAGAGCAAAAGCCACAGCACAGCGTCAAATTTCAGGTCAATTTGATTTCTGAAAATTGCTTTACACTACATCACAAACAGTTCATACATGTAAGTCAAACATTTAATCGCCCATTTAATATTTTTGTTACTGTATTTACACTTCCCTTCAAAATGAGAGAAGTATATTATTTGGCTGACTGAATAAACATATCCTGACATCATGACTTCAAGATTAAGACATTTTAGGAAACAAGAATTAGTTTCTTCTATAAGGCAGACCTTAAAATACATCAAAATATATAAAAAAAGAAACACCTCACTTTTTATTTGTACACAAGAGTTGTAGATTTGCAGAATACAATACTAAATCACATTGTGGGTTTGAGGTGGATGGGATGGGGGCATGGTGGTGATTCAAGTGTCAGTAATTTTAAACTTGTTAAGGCTTGCAGTTCCCTTTCTGGTCATCTGAATTATTACAAAAAAAAACCAAAACAAAACAAACCGAACACATTTCTGACAAACCCATTTCACAATGGTTTTCTACACTCTCTCCCTGCATGCATAGAGAGCTAAAAAAAACCAACCCAAAACCAGCTGACTGAATTTTGCTTATCTGAGGAGAAAGGGCATCACCACTTTGCTCACATCAAGCACAGACTGCACCCCAACCAATTTTTGTTAAAGAATCTGAACACCTAACAGAGGAGGGATACCACATACTCAGCTCAACTCCTGCTGTTTCAGTATCAGACTGAGTTTAAAAGGTTTTGATCTTTACATTATTATTTAAACAAAATTTACATTAAATTACATCTTTTAAATAAGTTACATCTGTTAAATCATAAACTGTTCAGGTATTATGTCAACTCCTGATGACACTTCCACAAGATTTCATGAGGCATAAAAAAGCCCTACAGGAAGAAAGCTGGTGAGGCTGGTTAGTCTAAGGACTAACTGATTAGAGAACTAAAACCTTGAAGATGCATGATGTGTGTGTAAGTCCAAGAGTCCTAACCCACTAACATTTTAAACCAGTAAGGGTATGCCAAAAAATCCCACAGCCATGTCTCCACTTCCCCTACAGCAATGCATCATTTCTTCCTATTAGCAAAAACCTTTATCAGTGGCAAAACCTTCTACTGCTGTATGAAGTGGTCATGATCTAACTTCAGAAAGGCTTTCTTTGAGACACTCTGGTTTCCAGTGCTCCTTCTAAAGCTAAACCAATGCTGAAACAAGCAAGCAGGCAGATGAACAGCGGGGTTCTCATGTTAGCCTGCACAGTGCACACTAACACACACAGCATTTACTTGTCCTGAATTTCTAGAGATTTGTGGGGAAATGGTTCCTTTTTCTTCCCACACTCTCTCCAAGTGAGACTTCTCCCCTGAGAATCAGACCTCCCAGCACTGTGCCACACCAGACTGGGAATCTGAGACACATGGGGAGAGAGATCAACATCCTCTGACTGCCAGACGCGGCTACCCAGATCACCTTGTCAGACATTCCAAATACAACTTTGCTTGGAAACTTCCACAAAATGATTCAGAAACATTTTTTCGTCCCACAAAATACCAGTGTTTGCCATAATCCTACTGCAGAAGCTGCCAGCAGGGATACTGTTACTCCTGTCACAATTTAATCAATAGGGAGAAATTACAATTTCACCAAACAATGTAGTACTGGCATTACCAGTGCAAATCTGGAGTGCTTCGTACTGCTGAGCAGACCTGCACCAGAAGAAAAAGGCTGATGCTTTCTGCTACAGGACTTTTTAGAAAATGACACCAGAAATGGCTCCTCATGGCAAGAGCCTACAATGTACGTGAAGATGGAAGCAAACTTCTCAATGCACCCTCTGGGAGCAGCTTCTTGCTTCTACTCCTCCCAACTTCATCTGCAGCTTCCCGTGTCAGCAACAACATCCTTGGAGGCAAAACCTCTGAAGGAATCCTCTCTTCAGAGCAGCATGAGATGTTAGTAAGAAAAATAACCACCCCTATCATGTTATTCCTCCACTCGCCACTGGTAAACATGACTAAAGAGTGTCAATGTGCCCAAGTAAACTCTAATTGTCAAGCAGATACCCTGCTGCGTAATCATCCCTCAAAGGTCCTCTTACAATGAGCAGACAGAAGAAGAGCTGCACATCTGAAAACTTTTTGTGCACCCCAAAGGCCAGATGGCTAAAGAACAGACTTCCCTTCCTTCCTTACGTCCTTCAAGCATCATGGCTACAACATTCTTATTGTATTAGAAACCAGATCTCTAGAAAAAAGCAAACACTTGAATCAAGTCTTCAGAACTTCAGGACAAGGCAAAGGTGGAAAGCTACAAGTAACCGGAAAGATGTTAAATGAAGGAGGGGAGGGAAATAAAGATGAAACCAAAATCTATGGTTTGGTTCATGACTTCAGGACAGAACAGCAGCACACTCCTCCATTAGTAACCTCAAATTTCTAAGATCCTAGTCACCCAAGTTCTGCCTCACAGTTCATATAAGATTTTGTTGCAAACGTGGACAACGTACCTACAGAAAACTTCTGCTCTGAGAAAATGTCAGACCCTCTCCAAACAGAAGTCAAATCCAACCAGAAAGGTATTTTCCATTTAACTCTGTTGCTTCCCCTATGCAATGACTTTGAATATCTTCCGCACAGGGCTGCGCTGATGAAACTGGAGTATTCAACGTGGTGTTGATGCCTTATCCAGATGAGATCTATTTGTCTCTTCATAAGCTCTGCATCTCAAGAACAAAATGTCAGTAAGCTCTTTCGCAGCTCTTACCCACTCTAGCATGATTGAGATCCCAAAACTGTAATACCAGCATTAGGAAGGCAATGCAGCATTCACAACTTGACAACCTCCTCTGTAAATTCAGACAAGAAAATTCTTAATCCAAACACCCTTCCACTTCCCTCCCTAAAAAAAGAATTCATTTCAAAAAAAGAGCAGCCTGGGCAAGCAACCAACAGCTGTTAGAAATCCTAAAATGAACAGCAGATTTTTGTAAAGCAAGACAGACAGTGCTACAAAATACTGTATTCATGCCAGTGCTGGCCAAGGTTTCATGACAAATTGGGCAGCTTGCATTCAGAGTAACTCTACAGCTGATGAAGCAGATCAGCTCCAGGCAAGTCATTTCCCCTGCACTGTTACTCCTCTCTCACCCCAAGCAGAAAGCGTACCGCATAACCAGGACTGTGCATTCAGAGCACAGACATCACCCAGCTCCCGTTGCCTGAAAGCAAGGCTCAGTACTACCAGTTATTCCCACTTCTGCCCCACGCAAGGTATTCTAAAAGCTAAGAATTCAAAATTATCTCCAGTGGCCTACAACAACAAAACAAAAAAACAAGCTACAAAGACCAACAGGAACTGGGTGTTTTTTGGAACGTAGAGGGTGGAACATAGACATAAATCAAAAAGTCAGACTGCATCGCAGCTGAGCATCAATCTTCATCAAGAAGTATTGATATGTTTTCAGACACTGACAGGAAGTCATAAAAAAACACCACACAACCTCTACTATTTAATATACGGCTCTCTACCATTAGTACCCGTCCTTCAGTATTACATGCAAAATTAATCTCCAACAAGCTTTTTTTCCTGTGTCTAAATCCCAGAGCAGTTATCACTTGGCCTCCAAACAAATACACTGGCAAACACTGAAGAGCTGCATTACTGAACATATCAGAATGAGATCAGGCCAATTTGTTGGGGCTGACAGGAAAGCTATTGTCTTAAAAGAATAGATCAAGGATGAGGCATTCTCACCTCTAGGGTAAAAAAAAATAAAAAAAAATAATTAAACATCTGTCAGGAGCTGAAAGAAGATACCGCCTCTTAATATCACTAACAGGAAACCATTAGAGGTTTAAAGATCTGTTTCACAGACAGGGCTCAAAAGAAGTTAGATATGTAAATGCTTTAGGAAAAATATCTTACCTGACACCTCTTTTTATCTCCTTTGCTTTTGCAAAAATCTCCCCAAATCTAACCACAGGCCCACAGCTTTACGAGCAGTTTCAGAGCCCACTCAGCAATGCCCCTCAATTCTAGGTTCTCCCGCCACAGTTCAAAGGTGCACTGCACAGCAGCCCCCGACCAGCCTGAACCACTGCCGCAGGACACAGGCTTCCAAAGCCGGCAGTCCCCAGCCTTCCCCAAGCTCTCCACCCGGCAGCAATCACATTTCCTCTCGCTCCAAGTAAGGCATCCACCTGATCATTTTGCCGTGTCCTACCTGCGGTTGGAGGAAGTTCCTCCCTAACAAGAAACAAACTCTCTTCCATTTTCCCCTCATCACCTATAGCGAGAACAAAACAGGGGAAATAAAACTGGGTACCAAGGAGCATAAGAAACAAGCAGGCAGCTACAGAACATTTACAGAGGTAGAACTCATAAGCACGTCCGTCATTTTCAGTACACACAAATAATAACAAAAGCAGCACTGGAGAACTGCGAGGCACAGATTTCCTGCAGTCCATTGCATGAATTTGCTTAGCAGATGCATAATATCTCCCAAGACATCTCCAACATCACAAAACTGAAGCAAAGTCAACCATCTTCTGAAAACATCTGCAGAAATCTCTAAACACTTGCTGCTCATAACTAGCCAGGGAAAACTAACCCCCTGGCCCGGAGAAGGACAAGCTTTGCTGAGCCCACGCACTACTGCTTTAAATGCAATCCCTTAGTCAGCAAAAACTTCCAAAGGCATTCCGGGTCAAACAACTAACTGCTCTGTGCCAGATCACCTTCTCCTCAAGCCTCATGTGAAAGTTACATGCAGGTGTAAATTACAAGTATTGTCTCCTCACCCATCCAGCTAGCTCTGGTAAAGAAATTTACAGCTGCATTTCCCTTTTTCTCCCATCCCACCATTTACTGACCTAAGTATAAGGTAGCAAATGGAATTACACACAATATGAAGCAGGAACTGTAAAGAGCTCAAAAGAATTACTAAATGATGCCTTGTAGACTCCACAAAGGTATTAGGTTCTCAGAAACAAGTTGTCATTTCATTTGTACACCAATTAATTACATACTAACCCATAAGCAGGACAATGAAGCTTAAATGTCAAATACCTACCAATAATTTTTACATCAGCAATCAGTGTTTCCTAAAACCATGGAACCTGGCCATACAAGCCATCATCAGGCTATTCAATTAGCCTCTAACACGGATTAACAAGGATTCACGTCGGTACATTCTCCACAGGATGAGATGGATGCAGATTTATCAAGGAAGAACACCCATACAGGGATATTAAAACCAAAAGAAAAATATTAAAGGGTAAGTCTTGAGAATCACAATCTGTGATAAAGTCAGGCAAACGTGAGCATACAGTGAGAACAGAAAACCCGAAGTCCTACAAAGACCAGAACCAAGACAGGGTCAGATTCCATCAGGTCAAACAACACTCAGCATTCACAGGTGCAGCAAACATTTCTGTACTTCAAGGAAGAACCTTGCTCTGTCACATACGTTGACAAGATGCCAGTAAGGATGGCTTGGCTGCACATAGGCATTGTTTGAATGAATATATCTAAAAAAGAGTCTGGATAGCAACTTGGCTACATTCAATTTAAGGCCACCTCACTTTTTCCATTCTTTAGTTCTGGCTGGGGAGACACGCCCAAAGCAGCATCTTTAGAGATCTCAAGCCTAATGAACAGAAAACCTGCAATTAACTTTCTCTACTAGCTTATCAGGAAAAAACACAATGAAACAAAAAAACATGCTACTTGGACTTTAAAACAGTCTTGTTTTCATTTTCAGATCTCCATCAATGAATTACTCTTGTTTACGAGTATTTCTGGATGGCAAACATTGATCAACTGGTTACACTTTTCATTTCTCTGAACAGAGGGGGAAGCCAGAACTGGTGGCCATGGTGTCCACCCACCCACTGCCAAGGCTAAACCACGACAATGACTCACCTCACAGATGTCTAAACTTGGGAGGAAAAAGTACCACTGGGTGCCTTCCTGTCAAGGCTCTCATTGCTTGCAGACAAATGCTGGGTAACATTTCTTTTATCACACTACCTATTCAGACTTTTCTTAAAAATGTGGACTACCTTTCCTATACTGACCTCCCTCTTTTTCATTCTCTCAACTCTATTCTCCCCTCCAGCATCCAGCTTTTCTTCCATGAAGGGATATGCTTTCTTCTGAGGACAGATCTTTTTTTCCTCCCTCCATCTTATCTGTTTACCCCTTCCCCTTCTTCTACGCGCCAATCCTTATCCTACCTGAAAAAGAAGCTTGAAAGCTCTACTATACACCTCACAGCCACAAACTAAACCTAGCAGACAAAAGAAAGGCGTAACAGTCACTGAGACATCAAGAAATTACACCCACGTCCCCATACTTGCAGCAGCCAAATGAGGATGTTAAGAATTTGTTCAAAGACACTACTCCTGCAATCTTTCAGGTTCCCCTGCTTCTATGGAAAGAGAAGGTCTTAACTTCCAATTTTTTTTCAGTGCCAACCACACACCAAAAGATATTTAGGTAAATGCAGAAAAATCAGCACTGGGAAGAGATTCCCAGTTGTATGCATCTTAAATGTGTTCAACCTTCTCCTAATTGATACTGTTAAATACTGACATTTTCTCCTTTCTTAGGATTTTGTTGCAGCGATCTAGAAACATTACAAACATGTCTTCAAGGCCAGGCTGGATAAGGCTTTGAGCAACCTGGTCTAGTGGAGGGTGTCCCTGCCCACGATCTTTAAGGTCCCTTCCAACCCAAACCATTCTATGATACTATGATTAATAATGATCCATAATAGCAACAGTATTTTATTAAAACCAGACACTTTTCACAGATCACTTTTCTTAAAATATGCAGTTCCAGAAGATTTTAAGTAATAGGTGTATCACAACCTGGCAGAGCTCCTTTGTTTCATTCTTTTCAAGGATCCTGTTTCCAACTGTTTGGAAGCTAATATAGCTGAATTAAGCATAATCAACACAGCAGAGTTTCCACAAGCCTTGCCCGTAACATTTAAAGCACCATCAAGAAGCATGCTCAAGGACATCACTTCCAGTATTTTCTGTTAAAAATGTACGTAAGTAGTGTTACAATACCTACAGCCCTGTCAGAACATTACTGCCATTCTACAGGTGAAGAAACAAAGAAGAAAGGATGCATCACAACCCATACAAACTATAAGAAGTATGAGAACCTTCTGATTGGTAATCCTGTACTTACTGCTCGAGACTACACTGCTTCGGAGGAGCTAAGTTAGAAATGTGTGATAACGGTATTTTGAAATTAGAACCAGTATCTTAAGTATTTTGTATATTATGCATCACTGCTCTTCGATCGTTAAAAAAAATTGTATGCCTAATATTTTAGCTACTTGATACATATGTGCTTTGAATTTTACCTGTGGAAGGTTTGGAAGGGTGTTACAAAACAGAAGGAGGGAAGAAAGAGATTAATACAGATAAAGTACATGAAAATAAAGTTGAAAAATTAACTTCTAGCCATGACACTATTTTCACTTACTTGTATAACTGCTTTACAGTCTCACAACTAGATGGGCGACAGAAAAAGGTTGTTGGTCTAAGAAAAGCCATTAAAACTTAAAAGACATTCTTACACTTTAAAAACTAAAGAATACATTGATTTTGACTGTTTAGAAATATTACTCCAAGATATAAAACAAAACAAAAAAAAATAATTACAGATATTCAAAATAGCCAAGTATTTACTGCAAAAGTTCATTAAAGTATGTAAAACATCTTTTGAAGCTGTACATTCCTTTCTTCCTCTGGAACAAAGTACTGTATAATAACTAGGACACCAGACAATTAAGAGGATATGGTCTCTGCTCCCAGTTTTATAACTAGGGTAAGACATGTTCAAATCACTGATGTCCAATTCTGTTCCCTCAGCAGCATACTGGGGAAGAGGGGACTTCCGCTTGTCTGTTTAAAAGACTACCCTGTGATCCTTGCCATTCACTTTTTTTTATTTTATTTCTTATTTCTTGTTTCATATTCCATATTCTTAACATTTAACTTGCTGTGGTACCCTTCCCTCAGCAAAGTATTTAAAACTAAATTACTCAGCAACCACAGACTATCAAGAACCTGGTATGAACAAGAAAGCTCTCTCCTAATCACTCAACTAACAGGAATACATACATATTTCCCTCCAATTCTGTGTGAGTTTAAAAACATGTAAGGACACCTTTGTGATATTCAGTAGCTAGCAGAGTTACTTAACTATTTTTAAAACCTAGACATCATAACCAAGCAAAGGTTCCAACTTTGCTACCAAAAAGCAGCTTTCTTCGACACCCTACAAAAAGCATTCGTTTGAGTACTTAAGCCATCTCTAATCCTGTAACAACTTTTCACAGTAAGTGAAATCACTGAATTCACATTTGCTTAAAAATGAACTTGATTATAGTTATTACACACACTCTGCAAAACAGACAGCGATTGGATTATGTAGTACTTCGGAGAGAGAAAAAAGCGCCTGGCCACAAGTCAGTGAGTGAGTTTTACTTCTGTAATTCATACACAGAATGATTTTTACCTTGGGTATGTTATATGTGAAATCAGCAGTTCCTAGATCAGATCAGTTCACTTCTTTTCTCACTTCTTCTTTTCCCACTAAAGCCACAAGAAATATAGACTGTACAGATGAGCTATTTTTGCGTATACAGGTTATGCTACGACTGTTGCTGTTTCTCAAACTGAACTGGAAATCCAAAACAGTAAACTTGCATATTAAATCACAATTAACCGACAGCTCTTCAAACATACAGACCATGCCACTACATTAGGACTAGAAGCAACACCAAACCCGAGCAAGACTAGCACAGAACTGCCAACAGCCCAATGCCACTCATGAGGCTCCAAGGACACCTCCACCTATTGAACAAGCCTGCCTGGCTTCTTGAAATTTCCCATCACTTTCTGAACTCAGAAACTCATAAAAAATTCTCCACTGGTCAAGGGAAAAGTCCAAGATTCACCCTTGTAGGACATCAGCAAAGAGCAGGCACAGAAAACGGAGGTACTAAAATTGCATAACCTGCCTAGAAACGAAGATGCATCTTGACAGTAAATAAGCTCTAATTTTAAATCTTCCAAGGTTTTCATCAGGGCAGGAATTACATCTTCTCCTACATGTTTTATAAACTGTCTGGTCTCTTTTGCTCCTGGCTTTTACCAGCAACCCTTCAGAAGGTGCAGGATTAGGGTTTTTTCAGATTCACTCCCCACTGCTTGGCTGATGGGTGACGCAGAGAGGGCACAGCTCTAAACACAAGGCTCTCTGTGGTGGCTGTAAGAGGCACAACATTTAGTCTTCTGCTTGCTCTTTCTGTTACAGCACCAGATCATGTAGACATTCAAACACATTAATTTAAGAAAGAAAACAACTTTTGGTGCTGACATTCAAAGTGACACAAGCAGCACTTTCAAGCATAAAAAATAACTTTGAAGCATGAAAAGAAAAAGCTGTTTTAACTCGTGTTATTCTGAGTAAAATACTCAATGAACTAAAGACATTTGCATTGCATTGCAGAATTACATTTGCCGAGATAACCACACACTTCAAACCTGAAGTGTAGCTTGGGAGAAATCCTGACATATTTTGTCTTCGCTTTGTTTTCACCTCAGGACAGAACTAGTTACCTACAGGTAAAAAAATAAGTAGATAAAACCTACTTTTTAGCAATGAAGAACCAGCCAAAGGAAAAAAAAAATATATAAAGAAAGGAATATGAGACAAAGGGGAGCACAATCCTGAGCTTAAGATCAAACCTGAACCCTTATCCTTAGTCCCCCAGAGGTAAACACGCCACAGAGAAGAATAACTAACCCCTGGAGCTTCACTCAGCCTGAAACGCAAATAGAGCATCCGCGACCTCAGGTCATTCAGCAACATCGGGGTCTCCTCAAGGTGAAAGGAAGGAGAAAGCAAACACAAAAAGAAAAATTCCTTGAAGCCAGGAAGAAAGATGAGACAGGAGCAAATGAGACATTTTCCAGTAGAAAGATGAGACATTAAAATAGGGAAAGAATGTGTAAGACTTCTTGTGAGGGGAAGCTTATCTGAAGGAAGAGGCCAGAAGACCACAGCAGCGTTAAAACTGGCTTGGTCATTGAAAATCATCAGTGGTAAAAAAGCATCTTTTCCTGACAGCTTCTTTATGTGGTTTCTCCGGTACCCACTTCTGAGGAGAGGGATGCACATATCCAATGATCTCAGAAAGGCACAGGAAAATGCAAATGAAGAGACAAGTGTGTGAGAGTCATTCAACCTGTCATCCTTCCAAAAGACAGAGGTGTTGCCGCATTGTGAAACCACCTTTCTGTTGAGTAGAAACTTCTAGACAGCTTCTGAAATCTACATCCCAGCTCTGAGGCACTGCATTTAATTATGCCAATCACTCGTGATAAATGACTGTCTCTAGTGGTGTCTTCAGCCCTAATGAATCAGTGTCCTCTTTGCACCTTGTATTACAACCCAGAAAGTCCCTTCCACAACGTGGACTTTTGCTTCTGCTATACAGCACGTCAACACCTGAACTCTGCTTATGTCATAGGCATTTGTGATATCTTCCCACCAGCATTCACATGTTTAAAATTCTGTTGCTTCTATAAACTCATTAGGGAGCTATAAAATACTTTTGCTCAACAACTACTGGTTTGGGGTTTTAATGTTATTAGGGAACTTGGATATATTATAACAGATGTATTTGGGCTAAAACACATTTGTCACGTGTTGTACCAAATTAGAAAATCCCACAACAAATAAGATGTATTACACCTGTAGCTCCCAGAAGTGTGAGTTGATTACATAATCTTCCTCTTATTACCAGAGGCACAAATCAAGTAGGAAAAAACCCCTCAATCGTAACTTTATAATACGCAGTAATAGTCAATAACAAACCAGTAGCAAACCAGTCTTCATTTCCAGCTTTACCAGGTGCCAGGAGCAGACACACTTTGGACGACAGCAACATTCTTGTCCGAAAAGAAGAAGAGTCTGAAGAGCACAGTACAAATTTGAAAGAGACTGTGTGTTTCTCCTGCTGTTTTCTGCAATTATTGCTTGACCAA
The DNA here is from genome assembly GCA_027574665.1 of Rhynochetos jubatus. Classification (NCBI taxonomy): domain Eukaryota; kingdom Metazoa; phylum Chordata; class Aves; order Eurypygiformes; family Rhynochetidae; genus Rhynochetos; species Rhynochetos jubatus. The sequence continues at coordinate 17,844,736 of CM050655.1, forward strand.
GGGTTAACCTTAATGTATTAAATAGTTACTGTCAATCCCAAGGAAGAAGTATTGCTCTCTAAGCCATTTATTCTTTATCCATATAAATTAATGACAGTCAGTTACTGTCATTTTACCAGCGTAGACACTGCTCAGGTTTTGATGAGGATGTCTCTCCCAACTGATCATATCCTCACCTCAAGCTCTGTCCACTCTCTGCCAGCGATTCCTCTCTGTGGCTTGTATTTTTGAGGCACTGTGCCCAGAACTTAATGTTGCGGGCACTCCTAATAGCCTAGAAGAACATAAACTGTCTGGGGCTGGATAGTGAGACGTTTTCTAGGAGATCGCTGCCTGCATCGATCCTTAGTTAAGTTTGAGGGAGTTTTGCAGTACAGTGTGCAATGGTCCAAGCCTACAGTGAAGGAAATTAAAAAAAAAACCCCAAGCTTTCTCACTAGCTGCCTATTGAAAGCAGTTTCCACACAACTCATCAGCGTGTTTCCAGCAGAAGCCGGTGTGAATGAATAAATACACAGTGAGCAAAATTATTGTGAACACACTATTTAGCAATCCTTTATGTCAACTTCTTAAGTTTTGGTAAACATTTATGCTTCAGAAACTGTGAAATAGAAAGGATTAAGGGTGGGAAAGAGTTTAGAAGGTTTCAAGAAGAAACAAAGCTGCAGTGGGTTTGGAGAGATAACGAGCGTACTTGCACATGTAAGACCTCTGTCACAAAAATCCTTAAGTGAAGATGACTGATAACAAAACATTTTCAGAAACACTAGACTTATTTCAATTACCAACGAAAAATACAGCTGTCCTAAAAAGTGAGAAGGGAAATGAGAGGTTCGTAACGGCTCTCAAAACGGTTTCTGAGAAAGAAATGACTGTCCAGAAAAGCAGAGAAAAGGCTGGTGGGTGGCATTCGCTGGTAGAAAGGTAACAAACTGGTGGGATGTAATTTCATATGGAAGAAAATAAGCTGGGACACAAACCAACTCGGGAAGACAGATGGTTCTGAATACACTGCAAGGACATTGTTCTTCCAAACACCCGTTCACCTTAACTTCAGAGCTGAATCCCCCGCTGCCCAGTGCAGCCGAAAGCCTCTGACCAACGATGTACACAGGCAACGGCCAAATATCAGTTACAAGCCTCACCTCACTCAAAACGAAAAAATGAGGGGTGAAAACAAGCAATCAAGGCAGTCTAATGAGAGAACAAATCTTTCCTAAAACAAACATTCAGAATTATGAAAGGATTCTTGGTATTCCCCAAACCGGCATGCTTTGCTGAGGTTTCCTCTGGGATTTCAGTACAGGTGAATCAGTGGGGATTGACAGCAGTTTCAAAAACCTAAGGGCACCCATAAGGAGGACACAATGCATTCCTCCTTCACATCAGCAATTCTACATTTAAAGAGAAAACTCCTTTCTAGAAAGTAACAGAAGAGGACTGTAAGAGGACTTTACCACTGTGAAAATTAAAGGAGGGAAAGTCAACCAGTTACAGTCCTATTTTTCTGAGGTAACTACTCAAGATACCCATTTTTAGAAAGAATCCCATTCCAAGGACCATATTAAAGAAACTCAGACACTTTTCTCACCTTCCATCGTGTTTCTAGCAAGCTGACAGGGTGACGGAAAAACAAGCGAATAACTCAACTCTTTGGTGACCCTCTGCAGTGAATACGGTGTATATCTGCAACAAGCTACCCCAATCCTTATTGTTAAATTTACAGCAAGCCTAACCAAACCATTAAAAACATCCAAGAAGAAAGTAACACAAAGAGTAAGAAAGCCGTAACTGGGGTGTGTGTGCGGGTAGTTTGCTTAAGCGGGCAACTCCCCAGCCGACAGCACTTTCATCAGTCTCGGGGGGAGACTCTCTTTGAACTAATTAATGAAGAATTGGATGCTCACAAGGACAAACTGAAAACAATTGAAAATGCTAGCAATCCTTTCTATTACATAACTTGTCTGGCTGATTCCAAATCAAAACACAGGCTGAGCTCCAAACTGGAGGCAAAGTCTAACAGAATATAGTTCCTCTTGTTTTTCCTTAGCATTTAAGACTGAAGAACTCAGTCTAACCTCTCTTGTTTGCACACACAACTATGTCACAGGCCACTACAAAGTGGTAAAGGGTGGAAATAACAACACACAGCTCAATACAGACTTATCACATTTGAGAAGACTCACTACAACTGACAACCTCAGGATCCAGCAAGTTCTCAATACAAACTCTTTTTTCTGACTACAAAAACTGTCAAAAAGAGGCGTTAAAAATAATTAAATCGGTATAGGAGTTCTGAAATCCAAGGAGGTCCCACATGATGACAGATCCCTCATCAAACCAGACTCGCTGGCAACACACCACGCACAGCGTTCCATGCAAGTGTTCCATGTTGGTAATATCATATGTGAATTCGCAGAGTGGATAAATATTTAGGCAGCAAATCCATGTTCTCATACTTCTCAAAATAACTCTGACCAGAGCCTGGGAATTGCCAGCAAAGGCCTTAAAGCAGGAAATAGCATCCTTCCAGAATGTCTCTCTTGTTGAAGTAAAACTTTCATACAAAGAAATTAAGTCTTTCTACAGACAAAACCTAACAAATACAAACCAAGTACAAGCCATATAACCCTTGCCCTTGCACATTTGCAGAACCCGGAACAGCAACATCTCAATATGGTATAAATAATTACAGTTATGACAACAATAATGTTAGCTATTGTGTTTCTCATGTTGGGAAAGAAACTGAGGATTGCAAATACACATGATCTACTAAAGCGATTTTTTTCATTTTAATGCAACAAGTGGTGACAGCAGAGAGCAATTGCTGCTTGCTTTCAATTTGGTCAAGAGAGCTAAAGGAACTAGGCCAAGACCCAGAAAACCACAAAATCATGCACTGAACCAGCAGAGAACAGCTGGCTAAAAGCACCTCAAATTAAACAAAACCGATCACCTTTTCAAACATCAGTCTGACATGTAGATCTGCACAAACCAGGTGCATACACCTTTGCCAAACTAGAGAGGCCTTTATTTCCGCAGCAGTACGTTTTCAAAACTTCTCCTCCTTTCCAGCAAGTTAACGTATGCAACAATATGTAAAGCAAGACATGAAGTTTCTATGCTTTGCCCTGTGCTCAGTGCTTATTTACACATGTCAGGATTCACAGATTTAAAAAACACAAACGCCAACACTGTTCCCCTTCTTTACACTAGCAGAACATTCCACCTAAAACCAACGTGTCCGGGCAGCAGGATCCAAGAGAGCTATCCAACTTGGACATGTATTCAGCATTTCTCTCTCTCTCCCTCTCTTGTTTTGGCTTGGGGTCTTTTTTAAAGTTTCCATCCCACCCTCAACTCTGATCCTGACTAGCCAGGAGACATGGGTGGTTACATACCCGGGACTAGGGACAGTTCCCAAATTTACTAAAAATTTTAAACTGAAGCTGCACCGGAAAACCTACGGTTAATGCAGTGTACTTTCTGGTCCTATCCCAGTGACAAGTGAACATTCATCCATAGCATAGCATGGCCAGATTTCAGCAGAATTCAATATAAATTGCATTCTCTCTTCAGGTAAGGCCAAGATTCCAAAGAGAATGGAGTTTTGCAGTTCCAGATAGGGAGACATTAATGAGGCAGGTGACAGTCACAAAGGTCAGCAATAACAGGAAAGTACTGACACTGGACTGAAAGAAAAGAAAGGAGATAAAAGGAAGAGTAGAAAGGGCTTGTGTCATTTCTGTTAACTCTGTGGCTGGGTCTGCTTGCTGTAAACACCACCTGAATTCTAGGGTCAAGACGCACCAGGACAAAAGAGAAATTGTTTCACTTGAAAAAAAAAAATCAAGCAAGGAGTTTGTAGCTATATGATAATTTTAAGTAATGTTTAATTACTGTTACCTATTTTCCTGTCTCCTATTACAAATAAATTACTATCAAAAGAAAAGAAAGGCAACAGCTTTTGCAGCAGACACACTGTAGTTTGCTGACTTGTGACAGTCTAAAGACCCTCTTGCTCTGCTACTAGGAAAAAAGAAATGAAGCAGACCAGGAAAACAGACTGCTCTGTACTGTGACGGGTTACATGCCTCTACATGAGTAGTTTCATGGCAGTTACAAAACCCCCTGTGAAACGCTAGTGTATTTCAATCAAAGCAAGTGGGAACCTATGTATACTCCCAGCCAAGTCTGGAGTTTGTTTATAGAAACCTGTTTTCAGATTTCCAAGAGCAAGCCCACAAAATCTCCTCAGAAAAGCAGCACAACACTACAGAGCGCACGCAGGTGAAATCTCACTCAAAACACAGCTTTGTCTTGAGATGCCCAGTAAATTTTCACTGCCAATCTTCGGTCTAAAATTATCCTGACAATGACCGTACGCGTGGCTTGTCTTTGCAGCTCTGACATTCCTTCTGCAGATCTCCTTACCCACCAACCCCCCTTGCCCCACAACTTCCGTGAGTCCAAAGAGCATCCCAATGGAACCGGGTGACCTCACCTTTCATTTTGACAGTGGGCGAATTGGGCCCAGCCGATTGCTTCCTCCATCCTCTCCAGTTCTGGCAAAGGCTCTCTGCCTCAGAGATGAAGGAACAAAGAGAATCTTCTTCAAAGCGATCCGAGTCTTCAAATGAAAACCTCTCCCCGTCCTCCCACTCTGCGAACATGAGCTCCATCACATCCAACGGGCGACGCGGTGGGAAAAGGAGAAAGACAGGCGCGGCGCTGCTCACTTTTAACAGGTGGATGGACTTGAGGGCTCCGGCGACACTTAAAATCCCAGTTGTGATTCGATCCCCATAGTACAGTACCAGGAAAAGCGGAGCCGGCGCTGAGGCGGGAGAAGCAGGAAATCAACACCAACTGAAGGGGAAGCTCGTAAAAATCCCAGAAAAAAAAAAAAAATCCGAGTTCCTTGGAAAGTTAAAAAAAAAATGCTTATGTCCACAAAACGTACTTGAGGCGGAGGGGGCTGGTTAGTCTCGGAGCTGTCTGCGGGCGGGACAGGTGCCTGCCGGGCACACGGCGGGACCGAGGCTTCCGCCGCCAACGGCCCCCGCGCGAGGACGAGGGAAGCGGCCGGTCTCCTCCTCCGGCGCTGCCGCGGGGGGAAGGCGGGTGTCTGTGCGCAGGGCCGGGTCTCCCTGAGGTTGTGCTTGTCTCACTCTCGGTGCAGGAACCGGCGGGAGGACGGGAAGGGGCAGCGGTGGGGGCCGGGCCGGGGGAGAACAACTTCCCTCCCGCTCGCGGAGGCTTCAGAACGGCCCGGCGGGGGGCCCGGGACACCCGCGGCGGGGGCAGCGCGACCTCCCGGCGGCTCGTCACCGGAGCGAGCGGGCGGCGGGCAGCGGCTCCGGCCTCATGGGGGCGCGGGCGGCGGCAGGCGGGGAGAGCCCGGCTCTGGTGGCAGGCGGGTAGGGGCGGGGGGACAGCCGGTCACCGCCGCTCCCGTCGCGGCTGGACCCCGCGGCTCTACGTGCCCATGGCGGACGCCCCCCCGTGCCCGGCCCGATGACGGTTCGCTGTCCTGGCGTGGCGGCGGCGACGGCTGTAGCGGCGGCGGGTCCCTGCCCGGCGCGGGCACCAAGATGGCTCCGCGCTTCCCAGCTTCACCTGCGACACCTCACCCCCTCCCCCGGGCCAGCTGAGCCCTGCTTCCGCCGCGGCACTTCCTGCTTCCGTCGCCGGGCTTCGGCGGGAGCGCAGGGCATGCCGGGACACCCGAGCACCGCGGGGCCCGGCGGGCTCAGGGACATCAGGGCCTTGGGCCTCGCGTACGGACAAGGCCCGGATGGGGCCGCACCTCCCGGAAGGGTCGAGCCGAGCCACGGCCCGGCCCCCCCCGGGGGCCGGGCCGTGGCTCGGCTCGGCCCTTCCGGGTCATCGAGGAAGTGAAGCGCTTAGGAAGCGGGTGCAGGCAGGGACAGGCCGGAGCGGCGGGCTGGAGAGGAGGTGGCAGGTGTCTGGGGAGCTGCCAGAGCCTGAACAGCTCCGGAGTTGAAACAGAGAAAGTAATTCACGTGCCAGTTACGTAAAGGGTTGCATAGGTTAGGTAAGGTTTTCATCTCCTCCCCACACTGAAAGCTGGGGAGGGGGATCCTTTTGAGCTACTTCTATACTCGTGTTTTGTTTTGGGGAGAAATGCATTGTGTCATTGTGAGGGTAGACCGGTAAAATGCTAACTGACGGATTTTCTCTAAGCTGAGTAAGCGTCGGCCCAACAGCTGTAGACTGGACCCGCAGCTCCCTTCCCATGGGCGTACAGAGGGGAAAAAAGCAAATAGAAGGGAAAAAACCAGAAGATCTAGGGGAAAAAAAGAATGGCGTACTAAGAATTGGTAATCCTAGAGCTGAGAGAAACTGAACTGCGTCTGGGAACATTCACCATCTTGGTTGACTGTAGTCCTTGACCATAAAAAACTGTTACTTGATGGGGCCTCATAGTGGGTCTTGAGAGACGGGCCTCGAGGCTTCCTACGTGGCTTGTTCTGAGGTGCGTAATGCTTACCACTTCAGGATCTTGAACACAAGGATGCATTAATGAAGCGTCCATCAACCGTAAGGGGTATGTTAACTTGTATAAATGTCAGATCCTTCAGTGCCTCCTAGTGTAATGTCATTTCTGGGAAGGGCCAGAACCCTGAGTAAAGGAAAGTGGTGGCTTTCCAACCAGTAAAGGTGAAAAGGGAGAGCCCTCAGCCTCCTAGTCCTCAAATGTGTCTTCCAGACTTCATCTAACAATGTGTCGCTGCTCCAAAGCTACTGTTCTAAAAGCACACAATTCCTTTCAGGGATCCTCTTGAAGAGGTATCTGAGGTAGTAGTCAGATATACAATCATTTTTTAGCTGAATAAACTCTCAAAACATTAACAGGCTTGCTGTGCTTTTTTCTCCAGACTTTTTGCCATCAGGCTCTCTGTACACGTTTTCATTTCCTAGGAAGAGCTCGTTGATACTCGTGCACACGTACGTATGTCAGGGCTTGACATCCGACAGGTGATTCTATCTTCAGTAGTCCATTACACAAAAATCCGTGTATCAAACCCATTAAATTCAGGATCTCTGAAATCCAGAGACTCTTATTGGTGAAGGAAAAAAAAAAAAAAAAGCCTAGATCTTGTTTTTCAGCTAGCGAGGAATACTATTAATTAACAATAGTTGTTGTAATTACCATGTGAGCTAATGACGCACAGTCGGGCAATTAGGTAATTACTGTGCTCGGTCCCCTTCTACAGTGTGCAGGGGCAGGCAGAGAATTCTCCACTGCAGAGGGACCTTCGTCAGTGTAACGCTAGCTGGTACCACACCATTTTCCACACTTGGTACTCCACTGCCTGGCCCCTGGGTTCTTCTTTCCCTCTTTTCTGTTGTCAGTGATCTGAGGTTTGGGAATATCTTCTGGTTTTTTTCATGTAGATTTAGTCCTACTACCCTCTCGCCTAGGAATTCACCAGAACTGGAGTTCTGTTAACCTTCTGCCAAATTACTTGGAACAGGACTACCTCCAAGTGCAATGTAATACATAACAAACAAAAACTTTGACCTCCTGATCAACCCAGAGCGGCTCAAAGTCATAGCCAAGGTCAAAACAACAGGCAGTCACAGCAGAGCTGTGACACTCGCGGCTGCCTTCATCCTTCTGCTAAAGGGTTGCCTTCCTCAGGCGCAGCCCACTGCAGTCTCACCAGGCAGAGGTACGGGAGCTGTTTGGTGTCGGGAGGAGAAAATTCCCATGCATGGGCTGGTAGGAGAATTTGTGGAATGACGCAGTTACCTGAGCACCTGCTCAGGGGCTCACGTGGACACCTCCGTGACCGGAGCCAAAGCAGAGTACAGGTTCTGGCCTGGGCTCACAAGACTGGTGTTCGTAATGAATGCTCCTGGTCAGCAGGGCTTCTGTTCTGTGTTTGGAGGAGGATTATAATCTCCTAAAGTAAGATGCAGAAATAATTCCCAAATTCAACAGGGATTTTCCAGGGCAACGTTTGGGACTCCCCAAGTTCAAGGACAATTTGCATCCTCCAGTGGAAAGAAAGAAGAGTCCCCTGAGAGAAGGGACTATGGGGGAGCAGGATGATGCTCCTGATGTCAAGCATCTGAATCAAATGCCCCAAGAAGGTGTCCCATCTCTACAAGCTGTGAAAGACAGGATGAGGGGACACTACTCCAGGTAAGAAAGGCTTGCTTAGTGCATCCTTTCAATACTTTGGGATGGTTCTGTTTTGTCTTGGTTTGTTCCTGGGTGCTCTGCCAAGTGCCAGGCTCTCTGCTGTCCCCACGTCTGAGTGTGTACTTCTACTGCATGCCACGCTCCCAGGCTGGTATCACAGCCCCAGCGCCCAGCCTGTCCCTCTGGGGGCTGCCTTCCCACCCTTGGTCTGGGGAGGCACAGCTCTACCCCACTCCAGTATTTTTTCCCCTTCCTACACCTTCTCCTGAGCTCCCTGAGTGTGATGCAGCTGGCAACGGCTTTGAAACAAATGAACGGACACACACAGAAGAGACAATGAAGAGGGATTTCTACAGTGTGCACAAAATTTCTTATAACAAAGTGTGTCCTGTTTGCTACAGGGTTGCTGCCTGTTTCTCAGTGCTAAAGAAAACAAAGAGGTGAAAATGGCTTTTCATGTTTTTCACCATGTTAATGGTTAACGCCAGGCTGCAAATGAGATCCTGACACTGGATGCTTCTCCCAAGACTTTTTTCCAGGTGGTGGCTAAGGCTGGTAACGGGCTGTTCTTCCAAGCAATCTACCACAGACATCCCCACAGCGCACCAAGGCCAACATCCCATAGGCACACGAGGCAGGCGAGCAGAGGCAGGACAGTGCCCAAGCCAGGGACGAGGCAGTGTGCCGTAGCACATCACGGCGAGTTCTGCCTCACGGTCTGGCTAATCTGACAGAAAAGCTGTCCTGCGCTGATGCCTGCCTGGATTGAATGTATACTGCCAAATGACCGGTTAGTGCACCGCACCAGCAGTAACGAGAGAGAGAGAGACACACCTGCCTGGTAATGGGAATTCTGGCAGGTTACATCAATAGCCATCTGGGTCAAGGGCATTGCACAGTCTCTGCCACATGAGGAAGCAGATACATGAAAGTATGACAATACTTTGTGGAGTGTTGCATGAAAGAAGGGGTTTACCTGCAGGAAACATGCTTCCCTGGTAAGGAAAAAAATATTTAGAAGATTGTAGGAGTCTAAAAAATAATAATAATAAAAAAATAGAGCTGAATTTTTGAAGTGGATTTTGATGGGGGATAAGTAGATGAAAGAAGAGCAAAATAAGAAACCAAACACATTGCGTCCAGGGAATGAAGAGTTAACTAGAGGCGAGATTCAGCACCCTCACCTAGATGTTGTGGTACTGGAAGTGGCATAAATGGGCAGGGAGATACAGTGATGGCATAAGCCCCGTGCTACTCGCCAATATCTCGTCAACATTATGTGAAACACAGCACTGTGAGCTTTTACCAGAATCCAGTGGAGAGTACACATTACATCGAGAAAAAAAGGGCAAAGGAGGGGAGGAATGGTAGATTTACTACTGTCACATGCTTCAAATTATAAGGGGACTTCAGCACATTATGTTTGACTGCATCAAATTGGATCAATCCTCATTCCCCTTCCTTCTTCCAGCTTTGGGATACAAGTTGTGGAAATTTCCAAAGAAATCTTGCTTTCACTTTCTCAAACACCACAGGCTGAAAGCTCAGAAGAGGTGATGAAAGTAATAAGGCAAGCAAAGCAGGGTGAGCATTTCCATTTCTATCTTAAAATGCATTTCGGGAGACTGAAAAAACGTGTCTTTTGGCTTGTGCAGACCAGACTTGGGTGTGTGGTTCCCCTGGCCAACATCAGGGAGTGCAGGTGTCATTACTCACTTCTCTTTGTCCTCAGGGCTAGGGCGTGGAAAGGCACAGGAGTTCATCAGCACTCATCCATGCTTTTTGCAGCCAACTTACTGCATGAGACAGGCATGTACTTTCGCTCGTGGATCTCCCAACAGACAAAAACTGTAGTCTCTGGTGAGGAGACCATGAAAAATAGTATCTGACAATCTCAGCAGTCATCTGCTCGGGAGAAAGAAATTCAGTAAGAAATCCTGCAGAGATGACAAGGTTGCCACTAAGATGGTTTCTCCCTTACTGGGATGTACTTTTTTCTTCCTTTTCCTTTCTCTCATATTTCAGAGGAAGGAAATTGCTGTTCAAAATGCCTCTGTCTCTGTTATACACAATTTTCAGAATGCAGCATTTCGTGAGAGACACACACATACGAGCGCTCACACATACCCTGAAGCAGAATTGCAACATTCACATTTGTTTCCTGTCTTAAGCTCTCACAGGGGACTAAAAATCCAAGAGAGGCTGCATTGCACCCCAGAAGTGTCTGCTTTTCACTGGTGAGCCATGTGGTACTCTACAAGTCATATACAGCATGGTTTTATTTCTGATCACATGGGAAGTAAAAGACATCCTTGCTACAGCCTGAATCTAACACAGACTCAGTCACAAAATAAAGCGCTCTGGAGATTTTATCACGGCTGGTGCAGTGGGACCCAGCTGTTCAGCTATTCTGACTCGGCAGAGATTTCATTGTCTTTTCACGTGCGATAGTGCACTCAGAAATTACAAGCAAAGGCAAATTTTTAAAGCACACATACGGCTTTGTGTCTAAGTAACACATTGAATGTGCAGAAGAATATTTTCTTGTGCTCTGTCACTATGACACTACGGCAAATTGCAGATAATTCTTGTATCTTAGTTGCTGTTCCTCCTAGAAGATCACTGTTTCACAATATGCTGGTCACTGTTAATAACAGATATTAAACATCTCCAGAGACTTTAAAACCAGCCACCATTGTTATTTATTTCAAAACCCTGGGCCTGGAGAACAGATAGAGCAAATACTGCTTTAGCACAAAGGAAGGGACAGCACACAGCTCGTTTCCCCTTGCCCTGCTTCCAGCTGGACAAGTGGCTGTGCAAGATGCACGGCGCTTTCCCAGGCACTGCGTACTGGGAAGCTGAAAGCAAAGCTGCCCTGAGGAATCACAAGCTCTGGAAAACAAATTTCCTCCGTTTGGATCAAGCAGTTTCCAATCTTTGACTAATCCTTTCCTCAGGAGACTTGGAACTGATGGTGTCCTAGGTTCTCTCTTTGGAATCTTATAGAATATGAACATATGTCTGATGTTAAAGCCTTTTTCAAAAGTGAATTCACTGTGAGATAAGTGACTGGTATGTAGATACATGCATGGAAAATGGAGTCCATAGGGGAATGCTTTGCAACAGCTGTTAAAACTATGGTTATAAAGCAGGGGAAAACAATTATGGGTAAGACCTCGTGTATGAACGTAACTGCTCCTCTTCAGAAAGCATACGATGCCATTTATAGATAACAATGCCTGCAGGGATTACTGAGCATATTTTGTCTGGCATCTTGTATTTCACAAGTTACACGTATATTTTCCTCTTCCTTTCACAGTAACCTGCAGGAGCATTTGTTTTCTTTCTTCTGCCGTTACCAAACCTGACAGTCTCGCAGGCTCTAATATGCACTATGAGTTCACAGATTAAATTAAAGGAGTAGCATCAAGCTAAAAGGAACTGGAAAGAGGTGTTCGCCATTGCTCAGCGGGGAAAGAAAACAACTGTTACACTGCAAATGCTCTGTTTTTTGCAGTTGTTGTCACTTTTGGACATTTCCTCAGCTCAGGTGAAAAGATTGTGAAAGCAGCAACCTTTCTCCTTTGTCTAGGGGGCAGGTGGAATACCCCATTCACAGAAACTCAGCAACTGATAACTCAGTTTGTCTAGAGAGCGTGTGTCATCCTTCGCAGCACACCCTCACTAGCAGTTACATACTTGAGAGCTTCCTAAACCCTCTGAGAAGCCTCGTGATGCATTAAGCAAAACGTAGGTTCGTTGCCTTATTTTCAGTCTGCCAAAAAATAATCACAGAATGTTTCTAAACGTGACATTCCTTCTCGATCAATCTACAGTTTTAGAAATCAAAAATGGTAATTGCAGGGGAAAAAAAAAAAAAAAGCAAGTGCTGCAGTAGGTGACTCTCAACATGCCTTTGCTGTCCAGTCAGGTTTCGGTATTTGCTGTTGAGGGTACAGCCAGCTGGTAAGTAAAGGATCACTGGTAGAGAAACACAGGAAGACCATTCATTCATGTCAAGACCAACATACACTGTTCTGGTTGTTCTGTTCCGACAACCACACGGCAGCGCTCCATTTAAGAAAATGCACCTTGACAAGTTTTTGTGCTCGTGAGTGTGGGTAAGGGTCAGCACTTCCCGAGTTAAACATGCATAACCGGCTTCTGTCCTGTAAGAGGAGACACTAACAAAAATATTAGGCATGTCGCGATGACTGAAAATGACCTGGGCTGCTTAGATACAGAGATAACACCTCTCAATCACTTTTCTGTTTCCGTAAGAAATGAGGGAGAAAAGATTTTATCTCTCTTTTTTGTCTAGACCTCCTTACTTGAGCAAGTAGGACCTGTTGCAGGGTGCTCTGTAAACCAAATCAGTTGATCCTGAAAACTGTCTGGATGCTTATAGGTAAAGAGTGTTCATCTCATTCTATCTTACCTGCAGATCTCATGGTGTGTTCAGGAGGCAAGCTCTTTGAACAGGACCCTCCTCCTGTAGGAGCCTTAGGGATTCCCAGGTTAAATCAGCCGCTTCTATTTTCAGCTCTCCTCTCTAGGGAGGTGACCAGCCCTTAGCAGGTACTGACAGCCGGTTGTTTTGCGAGCTGACTCAAAGGCTACCAGCTTTTTCAGGCAGATCTCATTTTCAGCCATGCGCCTGCAAAATGCTGTGACAAAGTCCTGTAAAACTTACCATCCAAAACTTGAGTGCATCTCCCAAGGTGATTTCCCATGTCTTCTCGGGGAAGAAAAGTAGATTTGTGTAATTCTATCGTCACATTTAGCTATTAATCTAGCAATCTATATCTATTCAGGATGGTTAAATATAAGAGTATATAAATAGGAATTTAGTGAGTAGTGGCACGCTCTTTGCTTATTTCTCCAGGCATCTTGGGTGGACACTCCTGCCTCAGCTGGACAGAGGCATCCAGTTCAAACAGTTCATCACCTCCAGTGACAAAGTTGCATCAGTTTAAGCAAATTGTTAAACCTGTGTAACTGAAGCCTTGTAGGACAAAAAAGATTTCTCAAGCCTTAATCAAGCTAGCTGTGGTTTAAATGTTTGAGGAGTTAAAAGGGTTTCTGTTGAGACCTCAGTATAGTTGTGCTGAATCACAGAACCTCCTCCTCAGGCATGCGAGAGGGAAGGAAATGGTAAACCTGAAGCAAAGGAGCTTTCCTCCGGTGCGTTTGGTTACTGGTTCTAAAAACCACCGTGCTCAGCAGCCTGAACAGTACACTCGTCCCCTCCTAAACAGGTCTCCATCCCACAGGCGGAGGTTGTAGTCCTACTGTATCTCCAGCAAGCCTACACATGCAAGTGGGGAGGGGAAAAGAGTAAGGAGCGAACTATCATTTGCTTCTTTGCATACAGCTCAGTTTTAAGCACGACAGATTAGTTAAACTGCAAAGAAGAGGGTTTTGAAGTTGTTTGAAGGGGTTTTATTCTGCTTTTGAGAAGAAAGTAGAAGTATAAACTTTTGAAGTGGTTTCACCTGAGCTGTCCAGTTACATTGCCAGGGTAAATCTCCCCCACGCTCCCTATCTTCACGGTGAGGAGAGCCCACTGTCCAGGCCAGCATGTCAGGCAAACATGACAGCAAGCCACTCATGGACACCTTTGACGGGTACCCGCTACTGGCTGCTGAGCCCCAGCTCAGGAGTGCTCAGCAAAAGCAGGATTCATTTGCTGCAATTTAAATTCCTGTCTGTTTGTTTATTCTGTCGGGCAGCAACTGAAGATGAGTCCAGCACTGAGTTACACCCGTTTCCAGCTCAGCCCTTCGAGCCACGGCTGCCCTGATGTCTAGATAGAAGCACATAAGATAAAAAAGGCCTTTACCTTAGCTGACATCAGAGCAACACAGCCTCACAGATTCTTAGTCATAAAGCTGATCCTAAGCAGTCATTTCTTCAAGAGGTGTGCTAGTTTTGAAAATCTGTGAAGAGAAAGGTGCCTTTTATTTCTGGCAGAATGTGTGGGATTTGAAAAGCTGGGAGGCAAAGATCAAGTGGTGCACTGAGGTTTCACTGACTTGTTTGAATTCGTCCTACTCCTGTCCTCCATCAGGATGTCTTAAACTCAGGGGTTTTTCTAAACACAAATGACTCTAGCTGGATCATCCACATACTTAAAGATCCATTTTGCTGGCTCTACTTCCTCTTTTCACTTTTGCACATGTTCCACAATTCCATAGAAACCTCCCACCGATGCTAGGTACCCCTCTAGTCATGCCAGTTCACGAGTGGCACAGCACCCAGCCCAGCAACCCAAGGTGTGCCCAAGTAGGAATTTTTTAACGTCAGCGGCGATACCTGAGTGCCCACCTTCTGCTCTCCCAGAGGTAGCTATCCTAGTTAGGAAGCTGCATGAAGTAAAGCCCTGATTTCAAAGTTTCCCCCGATTTCAGTTTCACAATCCAAGGCCAGCTATCCTACAGCTGGCAACCTGAAATGAGTAAGCTCGTGCCATACGCTCCGCCCAAGCCACCTCACCACATGAAGGCAGCAGTCAAGTGCTTCAGTACAAAACGGGAGGCTTGAGAGCCCTGTAACCTTCACCACAGCTTCGACCTTGTTTCTTTCCCAGGCACGGACCACAGAGGAGCACTGCAGAACTGACTTGGCGAAACGGTGCCCGCTGACACATGGAAGGCCATCTAAAACGCTTGCACTCTGCTTCCCAGTTTTGCACAAGCAAGAGAGGAGACGTAGGGAGGTGTAGAAAACCCCAAAGGCAGCCATGAAGCGTGAGAGGTGTTAACTACAAGCAGCATGTCAGCTCCCAGCAGCAGGCTGGAGTCAGTACGTGCAAAAAATCATACATTCTAATGGTTGGGGTCTGCAGGCATCAGCCGCACCAAGCCCCAGACTAACCCTCCTGACTTGGGAAAGGCAGTGCGGTAGCAGTGACCTTGCAAGGAGCTGGTCTATATTTACAAAACAGACCTTTTATACAGCAATGCAGTAGGGGGGCAGCTGAGGGGGAGCAAAACAGTGTTCTTGCGTGGGTAGCTTGTTCAACCTGCACTTCCCTCCTCCCGCTTCCACTCTTCCAGAGGTTGGCTTCGATTCTTAGAGCGGTGACGTGAATTCTAGACTGAAAGACTGAATCCTGCTGAACAAGTTCGTTCAAAGTAGTGTAGAAAGATCACCTACAACAACAAATTACAAGGCTGATATATTAAATCCTGCTAAGCTTTAAGGGCAATGAGTTGACCCTTTACCTGTTCCAAACGGGAAAAAAGTGTGGCATTTGGAGAACTGTTGCATTTCACGATAATGGTAGCTAACACGATGCTGACTTTGTAACGTGCTTCAGCATGTTAAAGCTGCTCTAAAAATAACACTAATACAGAAATGTAATTAGGATTTTCTTCAGCTCTGATTTAAGCTAAAACCTGCCCTTGGAACAGATTCCTTTATTAAAAATAAGACAGAGTCCCACACAGTCACAGTATAATCCATTTATTAGCATACCGTGTGAGCCATTGGTGTTGATCCAGGGGACACGACAGTTTTGGCACTCGACTGATTTCAGAGGTACCGAGCCCCTGGTTAGTAGAAAGGGATTTTAATGGGACTGAGTGGGCAACTACACCAGTGAGTTTTTCTTCTCGATATGGGAAATCAAGTATTTTTCTGAACAAGGGAAAATGCAGCCCAAGAGATGTGCATTGGTCCGTGTCACAGTGCCTGGTCCCACAAGGAACGGTCCCAAGTTGGATAGCACCCGAGGCCATTCTGTTCCCTCTAGCTGCAAGAAACTCCCAGCGAGTCTATCGAGATGTTGTTAAATACCAGAGCGCGGTTCCATCTGATTGCTGAAAACACATAAAAGTCTGCCTTCAAGTGGTTGATGGATCACTGCAGCTTTTTTGGGGGTGAAGAAACTTCAGGATATTGGCTATATAAAGGAAGGAAGACAGGCAAAAGGCGGGGCCACGTCTCTTAACCCTGAGATAGCAAATATCCACTTTCCTGGTTCCTCATCAATGCCTCCACTAACACCTTGGAGAAACTGATGTGTTACAAGTGTGTAAGGATTAACAGGGTAATTGATATCCTGTCCAGGTCAATAAGCAGCTGCCTGATTAATTACAGCATAGAACATAATTCATAGAAATCATCCGCTACAGGAAAGGGACAAATCTTCAGCCCAGTTTCAGCTGGCCAAAGCCTGGACTGGCGTCAAGAGAAGGCTGATAAGGGAACCAGTGCAGGCACTGCAGGTCAGGAAGACACGGCACTGGGTCAGCCTTTGCAGAGCACTGGGATATTCCCTCAGAGAAGGATACTGGGAGCACTACTAGCTGCTCCTTAGACCCTTACCACAGCCATGCCCACGCTCCCAGCCGGTCATAGCGACGTTCCCTTTCTCACATAACCAGTGCGTGCCCCACTGCTACGGGAAGATGCCTCACAGCATCCACGTGGCACGGTGCAGCCACCAGCAGGCGACTGAGCTCAGCTCCTGGAAATAGTGTATGTGCATCATCCAGTGTACTAACACTGCCGAGGTGGACTGTATCAGCCAAGGCAAAGGTCTACGCAGCTATTCAGGTGCTCCCTTTCCAGAGCTGCGTTACGCTACCCAGACATACTTAGAGCAATTGCTCTGAGCTCAGAGAGGCTGCCTGAGATATGGGAGGAATTCACCCTGGAGGGTTTTCATCCCGTTGTAGCTAGGCTGCCACGGAGACCTCACCAGCAAGTTTAAAACTGGCTCCAGCATACATACATAATACACCTACAGCCCTGAAGTCACGTACAGCAGTGCCTACTATAGAAAATAATACTGAAAATAATCAGCAGATGGCACAGCCTCCCCTGGCAAACTGCATTCACTTCTGCTTACAAAGCTCAAAGATCCAGCAGAAAGAGAAGACGTGGAGAGACAGTCCGTGTGTTATCACATACCTAGACAGTCTGGGTTGAACAGAGACAGAGAAGCCACAGTGTTAAAAAGGGGACTATCTTTAGAGTAATGGACAGCAGAGAATATAAAGCCAGGCCCCTTATTTCCTCTCATAGCTGAGCACACAAGGACAGATGGGCTTCAATGAAAACAAAAGGCAATTAATTCAGGAACCATAAAAAGAAATTATGTGCTATGGAGCATAAAATTATATTGGTTCTCACTGCCAGAAAATATTGAGGCTGGGAGCTTAGTTGGATTAAATAAGGGATTAAACAATTATATGGAAGATGAAGGCTGGTTACATGAAATAGTTGTTTTTAAAGTTAGGGATATAAACTTTCACGCTTTAGAAAAAAAATAATCACAAAAGGATAGTGCATAGTGTTTGTACAACACCTAGAGGACCAAGTACTCGTCTTTCTGTTTTTAATCATCATAATAGCAATGCAAGTAATTAATTTAAATGGGCCAAGAACAAAGTTCCCCAAAAGGAAAGGTTGTTAAAACTTGTTCAGTACAAACTCACACCTACTATCCTTTGATAGTTTGCTGCTGGCAAACATGATGTACAAAATACAGTCCTAGGGCGGCTGAATGCTGCTTGTCCAGCCAGGCCGTTCCAGTAAGCCTCAGCGGCAAAATTTAAGCAGTAGAGCAATAGTGGTGCTCTGAAACAGGTCAGGACAATTGAGTATTGGCAGGCTTGCCTACAGTACCAGTAAGGTGTGAAAGTAGGAGGAGATTGAATACCTCCTTCCCTCCTCCTGGCTCATGCAGGGCTCACAGGATGTGAATTCCGAGGATTCTCACAGCTTTCATGGTGACAAGATCTAGGAGAAAGAAATATTCTGAACTAGACCATGGGTATGCCAGAAGACAATGCCAGGGCTGCGTCTCACTCGTGTTCCATGGTAATTTATTCTAACTCCTGAATGGCAACCAGCCAGGTAGGCTTAGGGAAATAACCTCAGTCTCAGTCCTTCGGGTGTTTGTCTGCCTGTTGGGTTTATGGGTATAAAATGAATGATCAAACCAGGTTAAACTGGAGATGTGACAGCATCCAAGGCACAGAAACTCCATTTGAGTTGCTGTAGCATGCTGGCTGGGGGAGGCTGAAGGTCAAAGCCAAATCCCTCCATGCTTCCCAAGCAGGTACTGTTGCTGCCAGCGTGGCACTTGGCATTTAATCTCCCGCAACATCAGAGGTCTGTGACATAATTGCCCTCAGTCCTCCTGTCATTTTAATTCCTGGGAGATGAGGAGCAGTCTGCAGCTTGTGTCTTAGGGACTCTCTGCCAGCAGCTGTAGGACAACACAGCCAGCGTGGAGCCAAGCACAGGGCTGCTGAAGGATCAAGCCTGGCACTTCAAACAGGGTTATCAGCACACGCTGCACTGCAGACACTCAGCCCCTCGAGAAGCTGCACAAACAGACCAGGTCTGTCTCAAAGGCCAGTTTGCAGGCATTCTGACACTGCATGTTTTAAAGATTCCTACAATTCTTTTTTAAAATAATCTTTCCACCCAGGATCTTTAAACAGTCCATTGCAACACTGGTAATCCAGCTATCCTGTAATCCCTGGAGAGGGCAAGTGGAACCGTTAAATTCAGCATTCACACACAAAAACCAGCCACCTTGCCAGGTCAGCACCTTGACATCAAGCTGGAGAAGAGAAGGCTCCGGGGAGACCTTATAGCACCTTCCAGTACCTGAAGGGGTGGACAAGGAAGCTGAGGGAGGGCTTTTTACAGGGACAGGTAGTGACAGGACAAGGGGTAATGGGTTTAAATTGAAAGAGGGGAGATTTAGATTAGATATCAGGAAGAAGTTCTTCCCGGAGAGGGTGGTGAGGCACTGGAACAGGTTGCCCAGAGAAACTGTGGGTGCCCCATCCCTGGAAGTGTTCAAGGCCAGGCTGGATGAGGCTTTGAGCAACCTGACCCAGTGGAGGGTGTCCCTGCCCATGGCAGGGGAGGGATCTTTGAGGTCCCTTCCAACCCAAACCATTCTACAGTTCTATGATTCTGTTACGACTCTGTGTTTGGGTCCTTGGTTATACCTCAAAGCTTACTGCCCCTGCTCCTGAGCAGACCTGCCTTCTCTCTGGCTTATCTACACACAGCAAGAAGACATTGTGCACTGCACAACTGTTAATGCACTTAGCCCTTCTGTCTATGTTTATATTTTTCTACCTCCTTGAGAATAATAAATTAACTTACAAAAGTGCTTACAGCCTAAAAGGAAACTGTTCATTTGTTTGGATGAGAGGAAAGGAAGAAATATAAGTATTCAACAACTCCTGCTTTCTCTCTGCATTTTTTCTGTTCAGGCTGAATACTACAGCTTGCTAGCAGTGCTTTCATACCATCGAGTTAAGCCAGTTTACTCCCACTGAGAGGAATGAAAAGAGAAATAGCACTGAGAGGTATCATAGTCCAGAGGTTGTGAGAATCGGACACACTTCAGGAAAGTGGGAAACTGCTTTGCAGCACGCAGTGTTTTGCACAAGGAGTGAGTCATTTCCTTGAGGTGTATCTATACCCCAGGACTCTTTCCATGTTTCATGGGAGAACTGTGAATACAGAGATATTAAAGACTAACCTCACAAATAAAGGGCAGCTAATAACTATGGTGAATAAGGTACCAAAAGAAACTCCCTGCAGTGATGTTAAATCATGATTCAACACCTGAATGTTTGAGATTAACATTACATTGGGATTGAAAGAAAAATAACGTGTCTATTCAGCCTTTTGAGGTTGCATTTTTAAGTTCTTCGTAGTAATCATGAGGGCAAGAAAGCTATTGTCTCTTACAAAAGAAGATTTACTCTCACACCAAAAACTGACTCTAGGAGATGCTGCTTTAAGGGAGAAAAAGAAAACCAAACCAAAAACCCCGAGCACAAAAGATCTACTATATTGAGAAAGCAGCAATAAAACCATAGCATCTGGCAGCTGGAAATGTGTGATAGAGGATTACAGCAGGAGTGACAAGCATCTGTTAGCAGGGACAGACACTAAAGGGATCATATGGAAGCAGATCTAGCATTCAGAAGAGAAAAGGTTCCCCCTAGAGACGTAACAGGGAAGGAAAAAACCCAACTGTTGGCCTGTTCCTCAGCTCAGGTCAAATTTTCCGATTCCTGGACAAAGAGAGTTGTAATGAAAAATTATCTGAAGTTTTCCACTACGCCAGAGCCTGGTGCCATCTTCCAAGCAACTCACCTCTCCTTGTAGCATTTTTCAACTGTGCAAACACAGAAAACCAGGAATAGATTTACAGAGGCAGGTATTTCTCCACTTCTACCATTTCTGTGTGCCAGAGCAAAGAAACAAGTGTGATTGCATTACAGGACTCTGATAGTCAGAGCAACATAGACTTATTCCTACCAGCGTGCACCTGCTTTGTCTGCTCAGAGATTACGACTAATGTGAAACCAAAGACTTTAAACAATCAGCCATAACTGGTTTTCTCCCAGTTCTACATTAAAGTCTTTCCCCAGTGTCCAACAACAAAATAAATCTCCATCGGTCACAGGTCAGAAGCCACATCCTTCTGCTGCTGCAGGGCAAAAGGACCATATGCTGAAGTTCCTAGAGCTTGGACATTTTCATTTTAGCTTGGTCACTTTCTTGATCCAGGGCACGTATTTGCTGACCTTTGTGTACACACCAGGGGAATCCTTCCGACCACAGCCGTAACCCCAGGAAGTGATCCCCAAAATGATCCAGCGTCCACTTGACCTCTGACACATGAGTGGCCCTCCACTGTCACCTTGGCAGCTGTCCACCCGCTTGTCTTCAGAGAGGTTCCCAGCACAAATCATGCGGTTAGTGAACTTCTGCCCATAGCGGACCTCACAGTCTTCCCGTGGGAGAAGAGGTACCACCCCCTGCAGCAGGGTTCTCGAATAGGATTTCCCTGGAACAGAACAAACCAGCCAGACCAATTCACCTACAGACAACAGCAGCGACCTAGAGCAACGCGGCTCCGCACAAAACCAGGTATTTGTACATTTCATGTCGAGACTGCGGCACAGAAACAGGCCAAGCTCAGCACCTCTGAGACACCAGCACATCACAAAACAGTGCTGCCAAGCCAGACCACAAAAAAGAGCTGTAAGATCAAAGAAATGGGGAAGAGGTTGGAGAAAAAGGTTAGATCAAAGGATGACTCTTACTCCTGGTTCTGTCAACAAGTAACTTGAAGCTTGCTCAATTTATTTCACTTCTCTGAGCCTCCATTTCCTCCTCTGTCAAACAAGGACAGCATTTTCTCAAGAGAATAAACCCAGTAATATTTGTGAAGTGCTCAATCCTCAGAGTAGTCTTAGAAGACGTTTCAGAGGCACGCAACTATCATTCAAAGGCAGCTCACTTCATCTTTGGCCAGATTTGCCTCTATCTGCTGAACTCTCTGGTAGCCCAGTCTTGCTCAGAACATAAGGTACGTGTGGTACGACCTTCCTGTGCCCAAGGTTTATGGTAAGGTCGCAAGCGCCCCTCTCACTGGGAAAGCCAGGTTTGGTGCGTGGGAGGGACTCTAGCCATTAAGCCCCAGTACAGCTTAAGGGAGTTACATGGCTAAGTTGCTCCTTGATCCTCCCTGACACCCCAAAGTGACACGTGCACCTGGCACTACTGACTGTGAAGGCAAACGTATACTCGCAGTTAAACCCGTGGGGTACCAGCTAGGGAAACAGCTGGGAAGGATGGGCAAGTCCAAAGTCAACAGACAAGCTCCTGGGGCTATTTGCCTTTTGGCAGCAAGTGTTTCGGAACATAAGCCTTTGCTCCAGTCACAGCAGCCCCCGGAAGGCCGCGGGCTCTGCAACGCATATCTGATCTCAAATGGGGAAGGACCAGACAGCTCGTTATAAAGCTTTGGTTAGAGTTCAAAGCTGTCTCCAGACCGTGCTAATGCATCCATGCCAGGACTCCATCAAGCCCACCTTGCCTTGAGAGACCTAAATATTTAATAATGAATACTTTCTAGAATATCCCCTGCTTGCTTTGACCTAGGAAGCTCCATAGCAATGTGCTGCAAGAGGACAGGTACAGGCTGCATCTAGTGCAGAAACCAACCTCAGAGCCCAGCTGTCACTGCAGCGATATCCAGGGAGATCGAGCAAGGCAGTCAGAGAGATTACTTCCACCTCTAAGCCCCCACTTCACTACTACAGTATCATGAAGGAGGCAGGGGATCACAGAAACATGGGGGCCTCCCACAGGCTTTGCACACCAGCTCTGCACAGGATGCTGCCTAAGGTCTGCTGTGGGCAAACATACGTGTAGAAAGGGAAAGAAAGAGAGGACTGTGGCCAAATGGCAGCACTGCTGTCTCCCACAGCTTCAGGGGAATGCTACAGCAAGCAAAACTTCCAATGTGGGCAGGCTCAAGAAGCCTCAAAATCAGAGGAAAACACAAAGGCACAAAAACGACCCCACCTCCCTGCTCCTTAACACCATGCGCTAGCACAGACAACAGGAGCAGTAAGAACATAGCCGTGAGTTGTGGAGACATAAATTCATGGCCAACATAGGCTTTTGAACCCAGACCCCCCCACCTTTCTTGCCCTTCAAAGCCCCATCACTCACCTGTGTCTCCCCAGCCGGAGATGATGCAGGCTTGTCTGTTGATGTCAGACTTCTCCTTCCTGTCAGGCAGGCAGACAGGTAGAACGTGGTGATTGAAGGAGAGACAGTGCCCCTCCCTGCCCCGCATCCGGACCAGGGCAATGTCATTATCGTTGCTGCCGGCCCAGTAGTTCCTGTGGAGGACAATCCGCTCCACGGGCAGCTCCCTCTCAAACTCATCCTTCACGCCTGTGTGGTAATCGCCCACCCGCAGCAGGTAGCGCCGCACATCAACACCAAACCTGGGGAGAAAGACACCCAAGATCTCGATACTCCTACTAAGAGGGAAGCAGACTCCCACAAGTCTCAGTTGCTATGAGACTGAACCACATCATCACAAACTGCTAAGCCAGTACCAGCTGCAGGACTGTGGGACCTCTTTAGTGGGTGATAATGCCAGCTGTTGCAGTCAATGGGTCTCCCAAATCACTACCTACCATGCACAGGACTCTTTCTCCTATAAAGAGGGCTACAATAGTTGCAATAGGTTTGTGACCTTATCTGTTCAGAGTTCCTTAAAGCACTGAAGAATGGCAAAACACCGTTCCCTTTAAGTTCTAAAGACTCAAAGTTAAGAGGGCAGGTGTAAACTGAAGGATAAAGCAAGCCTTATTGAGTCATCCCTGTAAGATGACTTAATAAGCTCCAAGATCACACACATCATAACCTGAAGGTCTTGGTTTAGAAACTTTGCTCACGTGGTTTGTCTGGGCTGGGAGGATAACCTTGCATGAGGTTTTCTTGTTCATTGTTGAGTATCCCCCAGGGTTCCCCACTGACAAACGCACCTTTTGAAGCAGTGAGCTGCAGTCACCACCCAGCAGCTGTTGATCAGTGTCGCTCCGCACAGCAGACGAGTATCTCGACGAAAACCCTTCAACCGTAGTGAGGCCTGCCATGGCCAACCACCTCTGAAGAAACAGAGGAATAATAGCTGTCACACACGCGGGAGCTGTTGTCCTCTTTTCCCATCCACTCTGCCCCATCTGGGCCCAGCTGGAGCGTATTCTTCCCTAGATAGGCCCACCGGTTCAGATCAAGTTCAAAAATAACCAGTGAAAATGCATTAATGTACTCAGCACTGCCAGGCTACTTCCAGAACCCGTAGGAAAGCTGGAACCAGTTCTGGCTTTCCCAGCAATTACAGGGTAGTACCTGAGAGACTTCTTTCCACCTATGATCCTTTTCTTGCGATGGTGAAGTAGGCGCATCCCACACACGCCAGACTCTGGACCTGCAGAGCAGAGTCAGAGCAGTTGGGTAAGTACCTTCAGCTTAAGGATCAACAACTGCTGTCACCGAGCCAAATACCATTCGCCTTCCCTGAGGGCGTTAATCCTCAGGGTAGCTGACTGCACCGTGTTGTGCATATGGAATGCATAGGATCCATCGGTTTCCTCAGTTTTGGTGGAGGTGCTGACCTGCACTATCTGTAGTCTTATGCCAGGAATGGGATCTCTACAGCTATTGCCTCAGTACTCTAAACCCCGAAGTTTGCTCATGGTTACTGCTCTAGGGAAGGGTACGGTCGCTTGGCTGTGGGGAAGTTCTGAGACTCAAAGGTCTGACACGGGTAGAGCTCCTCAGTCTGGAGCACCCTGTGCTTCTAAGAAAAGACAATAAAAATGAGGGAAAAAATAGGAGGTGCAGGAGAGGACATGCTCATTTTGTAAGTAAAATTTCAGCCAAAGAGAACAACTGCAGAGAAAAAGCATAAAAGCATGCAGAGATCCTGCACCTGGAGCTCCAGATTTCTGCATGTAAGAAATGGGCATGTTACCTGTTCTCCTGAGATCTTGGACCTTCTCTTCCACATAGTCACAGATCACACCAGCATCCTCACTGTGCCAGCACCTGTGAATCCCAGCGTCAGGCCTGACACACTGCCCCAAGGTGTGCTCCGTGCCGCTGCATTCTACGTTGTCCAGATGGATGGGCCCATGGCCTTCACCAAAATAAGCCATTGCTCTGGCTTTTGCTGTACCACTGCAATTAGAGAGAGGGTGACTAATCTGCAGTAAGCAGGAGGCAGGTGAACTTGATGCACCAGCACATTTTAAGAGAAACAATATTTACGTGTTGCTCTGCACACAGACAGCAGCACAGTGAGAATAGGACCCCATGCCCTTAGGCATATATGGGTATGCCAAAATTAAGAAACAAAGCCCCAGAAACAAGTCTAGAAAGAAACCATCCCCTGGAGAGCTGTTTCCATCTGTAAGATGAACGTGCCAGAGCTCTTACCTGAATCCCAGTTGCCTGCAAACCACTGCAGCATCTCTGTCTGTCCAGCCATCATCACAGACGCTGCCCCACTGCCCATTCAGGAATACCTCAACCCGTCCCTCCTTGGTGCTTTCTCCATCCACCAGCCGCACAGGAGGCCCTGCGAGTGAAAACACCAGAGTGTGAGGTTCCCAGAACTTGGGTTCTATAGGAAAAGATGAATCTCAGATATCAGTGAGCTTAAAAAAATAAAAAGAAAAAGAAAACTGAAAACAATTAGTGTTTCTATATGAAGACATTTCACCTCTGTGCTGACTCAGAATACTACATACATATTAATTTATTAAATAGATACTGGAAATCATTAGTGGATCATATTCTGAGCGCTGAGTAAAGAGGAGAGCAAGAACAGAAGTTATTAACTCCTAAGCCAAGAGTGGACAAGCTTAAACATGTCCAGGAAAGAAATCCATTAAATTATAAAACTATTACATTATTCTAAGCAACAGCAGAGTTCTACATCCCGGAAAACCAAAAATGTTGGATGCCATCTCTTTCAATAAAAACCATCTGACAAACTGGAAAGTCTCTTGTTGTAGGGAAAGGGGCGAGTGTCAGGTCTCACAAATGAGGAAGTTACGCTAACCTGAAATACATTCACAATTTTAATTAGAAGTGTGCCATCCACACAAGAGAGTGCAGATTTCCACACGACAGCTCCATGCATCTGAAATCCTCTTGTCTTGGCAAGGCGTGACACTAACATCACTACACCAGTTTCCTAACGGGTCTAGTTAAAGGGGTCCCGTGTTCCCACAAACGTGGGGCTGAGATGCCTCATCAGTGAGCAATAGTGCACTAAGGCAGCTGCCATGCCTCGGCCCCTCGAGGTGGTCTTAGAGAATGCCAACACAGTCCTCTCCAGTTTAGTTTCTCTGCAGGTCTGGCTGTAGGACTGGTGGATGCTCTGCCCCAAGACAGCCAGGGCTTGTCCCTAGAACTCCTCCTCAAAAAGCAGCTCCCTCACTGAAACAGCACAGGGGAAACTCCCACATCTGCCAGAGGTTCCAAAAGAACAGACCATCAGGTGACGCTTCCCCACTGCCCAGGGCAAGAGGCAAGGTGAGTTACCCAGGCTGCCATCCATGACTGTGTTGCTCTCTGGGGAGCAGCGGACTCCCACATCCTCAGCATGTGAGCAGTCATGTTGTCCCCAGTTGCTGTGAGGACAGTCCAGGAGGGACAGCTCTGTCCCCACACAAGCCACATCATCCAGTAAGATGAAGCCTTGGCCAGCAGCATAGTCTCCCTCGGAGGCCAGGGTAGCAGGACCACTAGAGGAAAGAAACAGAACACGACATCAGATTCACTAAAATTCATTACTCCCACAGAGGGACCCAAGCTCAGATTTGCCCCCCAACCCAGAAGGGATGTGGATACCTATTACTTTTCCTGAATAAAGTTGTATAATGGCAATAACTCTTCTAACAAAGATAGCATTGAAAGATTAAGGTCCAGCCTATCTCAGTGAAGGGTGATGGAATAAAAATCCTTGAAATCAGGAAGCACAGACACTACAAACACTCTCAGTCCTACCTGAAGCCCAGCTGCCTGCAGACCACCTGGGCACTGAGGTCTGTCCAGCCATCATCGCATACTGTGCCCCAGTCTCCGTTGTAATAAACTTCCAGCCTGCCTTCGCTGGGGCTGTGGCCACCAGCCAGCCTGACAGTGCCCTCTGCAAGGGTGGGAGAAGGAAAGGTCAGCACTCGGCAGGGGAGAAAAGAAACAGCCTGTGCCCCATCGACAGTCTCCATACAGCCCAGGAGTGAAAGAAATCAAAGACACTGATATCTGTGGGTACTCAAAACCCAAACATTCAGCGCTCCCAAGCATGCCCATCTGTCAGGGCAGGATTCACCGCAGCCCTTCTGTGCCACCAAGCCATGGGAACACCACCAAACCCGGCTCTGATCCATTCCCACCTGCTGCTTGCTCTCTGTCTCCACATCTGGCAGCCCTTGAGGGAGCCCTACACAGAGGCCCCGCAGGAGCGGCAGCAGGGCTTTACCTGCTGCGCAAGCCATGTAATATGGGAGTTAGACTGGCTGCATCTGATGGGCAGAGCGCTGGAGATCTGTACCTGTGAAAGGGTCACAGGACACACCAGCATCTTCAATGTGGTCACAGTTTTGCTGTCCCCAGTCACTCTTCTTGCACTGGTCAAGTGAGAGTTCATTGCCTGAGCACTCCACTTCATCCAGCAGGATTGGGCCAGATCCCTGCCCATAGTGAGCCCATGACAAGGCTTTCGGGTTCCCACTGCAAACATTACAGACGCATATGTTCAGTAAGGAAGGTCAGAGTCTTGTGCCCTCAGATTCCGCCCTGCACAGGGGCTCTCCTATGCTGGGTCAGTGTCCTCCCAGAGACAATCTGTATTTCTGACACAGTGGTGTTAACCCAAACAGGTTATTGGAAAGTTCTGTAAGGAGACCTTCCAATAAAACGTTGTAACAAAAATGTGCCTGCAACATAAATAGTTCAGACACCTGGGGAGTTCTGAGGACAATGGTGTTTCAATCTTGGTAGAAGGCAGAACTCCCGAAGTTTGAGGGGTCTCAAATTTGAATTGTCTATCTTAAACAAGTCTCTACCAATGTGATTTCTCAAGAATGCTCAGTGTGCAACAGCTCCCATGTTAAGCCCTGAGCTTTCTCTTGCTTTTCTGAAGAGGATATGGGCAGTCAGTGAGACTGGAGGTGTTTAAACTTAACCAAGTAAGCAACTGTAGCTCACATATGGAAATCACCATGACAAGTTGTCACTGAGACCAAGAAGATTTGCATTAGGATGTGTGTGCAAAACAACGAACAGTGATAAACACAAATGAACCTTAGATAAGGACACACCAACTCTTTTTTTTTTCCCCACAGCATACACCCAGAAAACTGATAGGAATTAAGAACAAAATCCCTTTGTAGAATGATCAGTCTAGAATTATCTTTACCAGGTTTCTGTAGACCTCCTATAGAAAGGGCTGGTACTTCAAAGGGACATACTAGTGTTCTTCATTCTGCCTACTTCTGTTACCACTCTGTGACATACAGCAGAGAAATTACCTGAGTCCCAGCTGCCTACAGACTACTTCAGCATCCCGGTCATCCCACTGGTCGTCACAGATGGTACCCCACTTGCCATCATGGTAAACCTCCACTCGCCCTTCAAAGCTCTCCTTTCCCCCAACTAAACGTAGCGGGGCACCTACACCTGTGCTTCAAGAAAGGGAAAGAGAGCACAACAGAACAAGACAGAGACAAAGCACATCCAGCAGTTCAGGACGTAGAACTATTCAGCAGCCAGAGGAGCTCCTGGGATGCACTCATCCCACCCCACCACATCCTCCCCTCTAGATCCCTCAGAAGCATCCGTGATTGCAGTCCACAGTACGGGGTGCTGCTAGTCCAGGGATGGCTCTCTGGCTGCTATGGTGACTAGGACTTTGCTGCCTGCAGACAAAAGCCTGGCTTGATAAGAAGGGGATGTGATCATAATCAACAGCCATCTTCAAAGTGATCGTAGACGTGTGCCCACTCTGAGTATTTGGGATCAGGAAAGGATGGATAATTTTCCACTAGAAGGAAGATATCCACCTCTATAGCAGGTGAAAGAAGAATAGACTCCAATGATTTGCTCTCTACAGCTTCATGACCTTAGATTTTACATCTTATTAGCAACACTGATGCAAGAAACAGGGTGCAAATGTCCCCTGGAGATTTACCTTCTGGAGGAACACAGGTTACCATGGCACTCCCCTGGTTACAAGCTGCTGACGTAGCTTCCCGGTAGCCACACTGCAGCAGGGCTTTCTCATCCCCATGGCAGTTTGCTGACTGCAGGTGCAGGGGAGCAGGCCACAGTCCGGGATGACTCTTCTTCCCAGCGGTGCCGATCTCACTGGTACAGAGAATGCAACAGAGAGATGAAATGCCGTAGCGCTGCATGACTTACAAGTCCCCCTCAGTTCTTATGACTCTCTAGTCCAGTTGTGCCATTTCACATCCCAGTGAGCCCACTTGATTAGGAGTGCATAAAGGGGTGGCCATTTACTGTCTAATGGGAAAGCACAAGCAAGTGCAAAGCATTTCTCACAACCTAACCCATTTTGTGTTCCTGCTTACTGCAGAGGAGTCAGTCTGGCCAGAAACAGCACCCTCGCTGGAGAGTGATGAGCAAACCCATCAACAGATTGAAACAGACAAATACCTGAATCAGCTTCTTCCTTCTCTGTGGACCTCATCTCCTTGCTATTTGGAAGTTCAAAGGTCCAAACCCCAGATTCCCAAAGAGGGTTCACACTCTCAACGTTTCTATTAAATCACTACGGTAACTCCAGCTGTTAATACTAAAAAGGGGATGCGATCTCACAGCTCACTCATTGCAGTATGGAGCACCAAGCAGAAACTACTGTTTTAAAAATCCTTGCAAATGCGGATTGGGGTTGGGCATAGCTACAGACAGAAAACAGTACAAAAGGACCCAGCCAAGTGGGAAATGAGCCCACAAAACAAACTATTCTCCCCTGGCCAACACGCTACGCCAGAGCGACTGTAACCACAGAGGCTGTTCTTTCCAGGGCCACACGAGCATGACACTCACAACCACACTGAGGTTCCCACCTGAGACCTAGCTGCCTGCAGACAACGCTGGCATCCCAGTCAGTCCAGTGGTCAGCACAGACGGTGCCCCATAGTCCATTGAAGTACAGCTCCACACTACTATCTTCAGCCAACCGCACAGCACCTTCCAAAAGAGAAAAAACCCAAAGCTGCTATCTTCTGATAGAGGTTTCAGCCCAGCAAGTCTTGGACTTGCATGTAGCTGAGCTGAACTGCACTTGGCTTCTCTCATTCCTGTTTTGCTGGTGCTGTCACTGAAGTGGCTTGTATGCAGGAGTGCAGGACGTGGCACCTTCCCGGTTCCAGCAAGAGCTGCTCGGGCAGATAGCTGGTGTTATGTTCTTTTTAAAGTCATGGTAGTATCAGCAGGAAATTTGGCTTCTGCCGTGCGTCCTGGATTCTCCTTCTGCAAAATGGGGATGACTTTACATGCTGCCCTGAAAAGGTGTATAGAACTGGCAGGGTCTCTTAATTCCTTCTGACACTGCACTGATTCATTTTCTATCCACCACCTCAGCTACGAGGGGCTGCAGCTAGATGCTCAGTAACAGCAGGTGAAACTTCTAATTTCTCTAAGAACAGCAAGCACCAATGTAAATGCCCTTTCAATTCCCACTGCACCACAAATATCTACCAGTGCTAGAAAGCCCATCTCCTCGCTCAGTTATGTACTGGGAGAAGGGTACACCTGTCTGTAGCACCTCAGTGCAGGCACACAGCACAACCCCAGCTGTATCCTTCACTTTAACACAGCCATCTTTGAAAGCACTTCCACTGGCAAGGGAAAAGACTTTGCCATTTCATTTATTAAACTGGTACTTCTTTCGTTTTCCAAAACGTGCGAAAAGCAAGGAAGGTCAGAAAACAGAAGGACAAACAAAACACTTTCAAGAATGTTGTGCTGGAGTCAGCGCACTGAGAGAGCTCAACTCCCGTGCACGGCTCAAAGCAAGCAGCAGTCCTTGTGTCAGCACTGTGAGGAATTTTAAAGCAAGCCTATGACCTACCTTGCCACAGAAGATTTACACACAAAGGCACAGAAGATTTTTCCTTGTTATATTTGAACCACTTATGTGAGGAGAGCTCTGATATGGACACTTCAGGAGCAGGAGTGGGTTGTTTTCCACATAATATAAACTGGTTTCAAAGTGGCATAAGTTAGAAGTAAAAAAAAGTCTCCTTGTATGAGAATAAGAACATCTATGCAAGGCATTATGGCTACAGCAGCTTAAATCCACCCCCTACTATCTACAGACGTCCTTCTCCCACACAGGCTAGCCTCTAGTCCTAATTATTTTGACAACTGGGGACAGTTACTGTACTATGCTTCTTTCACAGTGTGTCCCACTTGCTGCTTGCAAGTCACACGTTTCTGGCCTGAGCCCCCCGAGACAGTGCAGCCAGGGCGCTGGGAGGGACACAGAGCAGCCCTTACCTTGGTTACAGTTGCAGTTAGCCCAGCCGATGGCCCCTGATGCCAGCTGGTAGAAGCACCAGGGCGTAGTTCCCCCGTCCGGGTTTCTGCAGTGGTTGTGGTCCCCCAAGCCACGGTCTGGGTACTGCTGAACATAATCAGGGAACTCGGCCCAGCTGAGGCACTCTGCCCCGGCCTCAGTGACCGCCAGCGAGCCGTTGTAATACCCGAGAGGTCCGACACCACACACGCTGGACACTGGGCACAGGAAGGGAGCTGTTAGTCACTTAAGGCATCACACACCGAGGCTCAGACAATGTGGGAGATACCAGCTGATCTCCTGAAACACCTCCTGTGCCTGCAGTCCTGATTGCTACGTGCCTGATTTCAATTCCACCACTCTACAAGGCAGCTGCTCAAAGAATGTTTATAATACGCACTATCTAAAAAACAAATTGGTCTGAAAGTCATGAACTGCCCAGACAGGCCTGTGAAACGTGTTAACTCTGGGCCTAAGCACAGACACTTTGAACCGGTTCCCACTACTGTTCACTGCAGTAGATGTATTCACTTACTCTGGAGCAGTAGTTGAGCTTGGCACACACTCCTCCACTTCCTTCCCCACCTGCTTTGGCACCTGAATAAGACACTCTTAAATTTGATTCTGGACTCTTCAGAAGATTAACTGCCTGTCTAAATTGATTGAAACTGCGAAGAGTTTAAAATTAGCTGTAATTTCTTTCTACAAGGAAGCAGGAAGGTGGCAAATGACATTGTATTTCATTGTATGTATGTTTCCTATACACATCAGCACATCACCTGGCTTATCCGAACCTGGCCAATGTATAGGCAAGGAAAGGGAACCTAGTTTGGGGGGAAGCGCAGGTGCCAACATTGCAGGCCAGTGCCAGCATGAAATACCTCATGCAAAGAAACCCCAGCAATTAATTTAATATGATCTTTAACAAAAGAAGAAAATGCTCCATTCGTGACCCTGAAATAAGAAAGAGGGAAACCAGAACCAGATTTTGTGCGAGGGTAAGCTTTTCAGAGTCCATAACGTGGGAAGAGCAGACTCAGAAAGGGAAAACACTTACAGCTCTGTCCACTGAACAAAGAAGAAGGAGGCACCACTTTCAGAAAACCCTTCTGCCATAAATACACGTAGGGCAAACAGCAAGGGTACAAAGGAACTTTCATAGAATCACAGAATGATTTGGGTTGGAAGGGACCTTAAAGCTCATCTAGTTCCAACCCCCCTGCCATGGGCAGGGACACCTTCCACTAGACCAGGCTGCTCCCAGCCTCATCCAGCCTGGCCTTGAACACTCCCAGGGATGGGGCATCCACAGCTTCTCTGGGCAACCTGTGCCAGTGCCTCACCACCCTCCCCATGAAGAATTTCTTCCTGGTAACTTTGCCTCATGCCACTTGCCTTCTAGCTGCTGCGAGGCCCAGAGGGGGTAAGTGGCAGCTGAGGTTAACTGCAAGGTACAAATATGAGAAGCAGCTACAGGTAGGCATCTGGAAAACACACTGTGTGCTTCTCGTCAGCTGGGACCCTCAGAGGGGGGCGTACGAGAATTCAGTAGTCATCAGAGCATAAAAAAGGTGAGCACAAAAAAAGGCTGAGGCAGAGAAAGAGATGAAAGGAAAAGAACATGTGGAAGGAGTATGGAACTGTGACAGTATTAGACATGAAGAAAAGAAAGTGGCCTGGCCATTTTGGGAAGGTTATAACCAGACATCAAGGCAAGAGAAAAGGTTGAAGAAGTGATGGAAAGAAAGGAGGAACGCCATTCTGCTTGATGACTGAATTAATAGCTTCTTGTTCTTACCTGCACTCTGCAAATGGTTTTGGTTGGGCTGGGATCCCAGGAAAGCCTGGGAAAAGAAACAGAGCAAAAGCAGAGAGATGATTATCCGATGAAATAAACACCGACATGCCCTAAAAGCTGCTCAGACTTTTGCTGCTTTAGACAAACACACCCTAGTAACCAGCCTCTTCCCCGCTCTCCCCATTGCTCCTCTTCAAATCCAATCACAGCTCTGCCCACTAACAGCAAAATTAATAATTACTGGCCTGCAGAGATTTACCCTCGATCTAAGCACTGCATTACAGGGCTCTGCTTGTTCTTTTCCAGCAGAACTGGAAGCCTGAGTGAGATGCCTATGGAAGGAAACACTAGAAGAAAATCATTGTTACCAGTAAGAAAAATAATGAATAACCACTCATTCTCTCTCCATTTACAGGGCAAGCCATCTGTGGCCATAGCAGCAAACGGAGATGTATCTACATGATGGGATGATGCCACCAGGGATCCCTGTTAAAATAGTAATAAACATCCATGTACAGAGTGGGAAACACCTAAAGAAGAAAATCCAACAAGGCTTTTTGAGGATTTTATTTTTAATACATGAGAATATGACATGGCCTATGGTATTATTATCCAAATGGAATTAAACAACTAAGAACAGAGAAAACCCAAAGCAAACAAATAAACACACAAACAAACAAAGCCCTCAGAATTCCAGCATCCTGTCACACCCCAAAACTGCATTTCCTCTTACAGGCAGTGTTTTTTGCGGTTATAACTTGACTGCTGACTGAGAGATAGGGATCTCCATTCAACACCATTACAGGGTGTGCAGGCAGGTGCAAGACCTTCACAGACCCAGAGCGAAAAGAAGAAACTGTACATGCTTCTGCTAGCTCTGTGTAGTTTCATTCATTTCTAAATACTTTTTAATGAACATTTCTAATACTTTTACATGTAGAAGGAATAGTAATTCACAGAGCAGAGGTGTGCATATAAAGAATACTAGTTACTGGAAATGGTTTTGTTTTTCTTCAAAATGCAGTAATTTTGCTTCCCTCAGCTTCACCTCCCCCTGGAAAAGGGGAAGACTAAAATTTGGAATTAAACCAAATCCACCCCTGGAATAAGCAGAGATAGTTCCCATAGATACCTGACAAGAACGACACCTACTCATGGCAGGTGTCATTTTCAAATCAAGTTTATGATTATGGTCCAGCAGGTGTTGACAACCATGGCCAAGCTCCAGCATCACCCCCCAGAAGTCACAATGTGACACTGAAGATGAGTTTCTCATGTGCTTCAGAAACAGCAGTTCAGATCTCAGATGCATATGCACAAGGGATGCACTGATAAAACAGCATTTAGGCAAAAAACCAGCTGAAAAATCCATCTACCGGCATTTATAGGCTCTTGCAAGCCTGCACAATGGAACTAACATTTCTGAAGGACTTATCTGAGGATCTCAAAGCTCTTTGCAAAGAGAGGAAAGGGAGCTATGCTGCACTTTGGTGACTGCACCACAATCCAGGTCCCCCGACTCCTAGCTTTCAGTGTGCACCTGCACACACACATAAACCTGCAGGCGATGGAGGGACGGGTCGGACTAATAACAGGCTATATATGAAAGCCTGAACCTGCTCTTCTTGGACACGCACCACCAACAAAAAAGCTGCAGTCCAAGTAATAAGCTTCCCTTCCAACGAAAGATTAGTGCGCTGCCAGGTCCCGTAGCAGTTTCCAAAATCCCTCAACGCTGACCATCACCGCCACTCAATTTGAGTGCGAACAGGCTGTGCTGCAGTCGCTGCCCCAGGTCCGTGAGGCTATAAATCATCTGTCCACAACAGCGATAGGGGTAATCAGTCAATCAGCAAAGAACAAAACAAAGGATCTCTCCTGCCAGGGTCACTGCAGCGCCTGAGAAACATAGGAAAGCTGAGCCAAAGCATCTGCAAGCCCTTGTGCATCCCACTTTCCTGCTCTGTTTCCTTTTCTGAATTTCGTATGCACAACGAAATAAATCCCTTCCCAAGCCCCCAGCCGCCTAGCTGCTTTGGAAAACATACCCAAGGAATAACAAGATCCACTTACAGCGAGGATATTAAAAGTGCCAAGCAGACAGAAGAAAAACCATGTCTTACCTCCACGCAGCTGAGACAGGATAACAGGCTCGCGAGCTCTACCAGGAGCCCGAGTACTCTGGGGACTTCCATCCCTCCTGTACCATGCGGGCAGAAGCTTCTGCAAGCATCTCCTCCTCGTCCCGCCGCCGGGCTCAGCTGCTGCCTCCTCCCCGGGCTCTGCAGCTGGGCTTCCCCGCGAGCAGGGCACTAGCCGCTCCGCGCCGCAGGCAGCGGGATGCCTCTTCCATTGCCACTCAGGGAAAGGGATGTCAGGGAAAGGGATGTCAGGGAAGGGATCGAAGTTGCCGGCAGCATCCTAGAATTTCACTTTCTCCTTCCTCTCCTCATCTCTTCTCCTTGAGTCTCCTCGGGAAGGGGAAAAAGAGGAGAGAGCAATACAGGAGAAGGCGCCCCCCGGTTCGCCTAGCACCCTCGAGGAGGCGGCAGGCGCGGGTGGGGCGCAGGCTCAGCCCGCACCCCGCCGCCCGCCTCCCCGCGCCCTAGGTAGGCGCTGCTGCCGCGCCAGCCTCCGCCCCTCGCTCCCCCGCGGCGGGGCCCGCCGCCCCCTCCCCGCCGGCAGCGCCGCCTCCCCCCGCACTCCCCGAGGCACGCGCGCCGGCAGCCGGGCTGGGTCCTCCTGCCGAACCCCCAGCAGCCGACCCGGGCAGGGGAACGGCTCCTGCGCGCACGCTTGCCAGAGATTAGACCTGTTGGGAGGAACCTGGACTTTACCCCCCCGCCGCTGCCTCCTCCGTGAGCCGCCGGGAGCTTCCCGAGGTCAAACTCTCCTCGGGTTTGAGTCCAGGTAGATGGGACCCGGAAAAAATCTACCCCGAGCAGCCGCCAGCTCTCCCCATGGAAAACCCACGGGTGCACAGCCCGCTCCAGGGCGCGTTCCCGGTTTTCAGCCCTGCATTTGCCCTCCCGGGTATTGCCCCCGCAGTTCTCCCCATCAAGTAACTTCACCGCCCAAGGTCGAGGAGGTGTTTTCACCCCACTGGCTGGGATGCTGTCCAGAGGGTGGATCTAGGAACAATCCTGCGGGGGTTTTAGTGTTTTCAGCTTACTGCTCCTTCATCTCAACTGGGCTTAGAGGCTGCAACTGGTTTTAAACACTACATCTAAGAAGGGAACGGGTCCATTGGATGCTGTTCAATGTCTGATTTTTTTTACACGTTCCCTGTGCTGCTCCTCCGCTCAGAGTAACGGCATTTCCTATCTTTATGTCCTGATGTTGGAGGGATTAACTCCTGGTGCTCTGCAGCACGAAACATGAAGGTCACCTTAAGAAATGAGCTCACTTCTGGACAAGTCTGCTGAGCAGAAGCATTTCCAAAGACACCTTCAGCATAAAAACAAGGAATGGGCTGATAAAAATCCACTGGCTTGACAAAAAGCCTCTTCCCCCCCCCCTCACTTATTGCCCATTACTCACTTCACGACAGTTTTGTGTTGCCTCATCCTCAGTCACTCATCAAACGCAAGGAAATTCCACTACATGCCGGACCTTTTACAGGAGTCGCTGAGTGGCAGGAGGAGCCCTTTCTGGAGTGGATTTGTACCATAGTGCATTCTGGTCACAGTGGATGTGGCCAAGAATTACTCAGTTAATGAGGAGCAAATCTCCTATATCCTCGTAGCGAAGGAGGCAGATGACCAGGGCAACAGAGGATGGAAATAGCTCAGATGCTACAGCACGCTGTTACTCAGGCAGCGCCGGCAAAAAGGAGCAAACCAAAGTGAAAAGCGTGCTGGCGTTGAGAACCACTTACTCCAGTGAAAACAGGAGGAAAGGATATACTGGAGGCAGGAACAGAGAAACAACTAGCATTCACAGAAAGCCGCTCCTTAGGCAGTAGAGAGGAGGTTGATGGCCCTTCACAACTCCCATGAAGATGCTCACCTATTTAGCCCTCAGACACATACTAATAGGGTTTAAAACCTCTAGCAAAAGCCTGTACTGATTTCTCTCACAGTCGCTTGTAAGTTGCTCCCCTCTCAGGGCAAGGCTTTCCCAGATAAAGTCATTTTAAAGGAAACACAGACCAGTGCACCAAAAGCAACAGAACTCCAAGCCTGGTACTCAGTTTCTGGAGGAGTGACAAACTGTGCAAAGACACGGCGGGGTTTGCAGTCGTCTCCCGTGTGCCAGGTCCTCTGGCGGAACTATTTCCTGCTTGCCAAGACTCCCCCTGGTTTCCTAGCACGTGGAATGACATTTTCGTGAGAGAGGTGGATCTCAGATTCTCAAAAGCTTCTCACAGCTACACGGCCCTTTCCAAGGTGGAGAGGAAGGCTGAGAAGGACATTATACCAGTACCACTGTGCCAGTGTAGACAGGTAACGTATCTAATAAAGATAAGGTAAAACAGATCTTCAACTTTCTGGTGTGGGCAAGTCTGAAACGCCTGTACATACCCAAGTCCACTATTAAACACACATCTCCTCCTCACCCTGACAGGTGAGACAGTTCTAGAACAGTATGTCTGTGATTCCCTACAGAGTCTTTCTGTCTTGATTTTTCCAAATTATTCTGCATTGACCCTTCTGAACAAGAACCATCCTCTAAAACGTCTTCGGCGCTCTGGAATTCAACCTATTTCTCCTGAAGTGGCAGGACTACTATTGATCAAAACCAGCTGAAATATCAACGCTTCCTCCATAAAAGACCTTCACCCAAAGCCTAAAAGGAAAGGTAATTAATAGCAATCATAGGAACAGGAGTAAGACCAAGGAATTCCAACAGATTTGCTTAAATCCTGTAAATCCGACTTAGGAGGGTAGAACAGCTAGTCAGCTTTTGTTTAATTCTTCCCCTACCACGCAATCGCATACAGGTCTCTGCAGCAATGTTCTTAACCAGTGGGCTCAGCACCAGAATCCAGGTTTCTTTCATTCCCCAGCAACAGCATGATGGTGTGGGACAAGCCCCGAACTCGGACGGCCGTTCACCACAGTTACGCACGTGAACTATTGCTGTGGCGACCCCCAGTACGAGCACGTTGCAGAACGCGTTTGTACACCCAATATGAGCTTAATGGTGAGATATGGGGAAACGGCAGGAGCTCCAATTGCCAAGGCCCGTCAGTAACTGGAGGGTTTTTGGTTAAAGCATGGGATCCTGAGCCAAAAGAGCTGCTGGATTACTTTTAAAAGAAGCACTATAAAACCTGGGTACGTTTGAAAAGCATTCGCTTTCCCTTCTTTCCCCTCCAAATAAATGCATTCCTTTAAGGACTGGAAAACCTTAGCATAGTAATTTTAAACTTAGACATGTAGAAGGTCCGAAAAACCCCAAACAACTGAACTTGTGAACCTCACTGCGAAGCAGTAAAATCAAAAAATAGATGGAAGCTGCATAAATTTTCAAAAGTAAAAACAAAACAAAAAGCATTAGTTTCTCTGTTACAGCCTCTTATACAACGAGGCAGTTCTTCACAGACACTAGGATTTGGTACAGTTAGCAGAGCTGCTACCTTAGGAGGTGCAAGACTATACTTGTATTGTCAGTTTTAAGACAAAAAAGAAAAAACATCATCAACAGAAATTAATTTAGAATTCATCGGTTCCTCACTCCCAACCTGTCTCCCTCAGAAACAAAGAATTAGCAAGTAACTGTCCCTCTGAGACAGCAACTTTTGGACTCAAAATGCAA
Organism: Rhynochetos jubatus; assembly: GCA_027574665.1. Classification (NCBI taxonomy): domain Eukaryota; kingdom Metazoa; phylum Chordata; class Aves; order Eurypygiformes; family Rhynochetidae; genus Rhynochetos; species Rhynochetos jubatus. The sequence goes on from CM050655.1 coordinate 17,883,388, forward strand.
AATGACACCAAAGCGTTCCCCAACACTGAGATGTGGACATCACATTCTTAACCCCAAATCCTCCGAAAGACCCATTTGTGCCATTATAGCAACAACAGAACGAGCTACCCTGTGGGATAACCCACGAATGAGCCACTGCAAGTAACGGTTAAATGAAAATTGCTTCAGTAACTTGAAAGCATCCGCTTGAGCAATATTTATGTGATGAGCACCTATTGGCCCAGGGCTCCAGAGAAGTCAGCTCCAACCCCATGCAAACTCTACAGTCGCACGTGAGTAAACACAGTCTGTGTGCACCTGACCCTCCTCCTGGCTTTTTCTTTATGCCCCAAAGAATTAGTGATGATATAAACGGTTCTATCATCAGTTCTCTGATGCACTGCATTTTTCTTATCAATTAGGTACTGGTGCTAAAACAGGGACCCGCCTGCGGTTTTGCGGTACTCTAATGAAAAATAACCAGTCAAAACTAATACTCACCAAATTTCAGTATTAGCCCATGTTTGAATTTTCTCTCCCCCTTTTAGTCTCCTTATGAAAACAATGGCATGTTTTGTGGTAGATTACGAGTCGCCCGAGCCAAACAACAGTCTTGCATTATTTTATTATAGCACAGAAAACATAATTGATCTGAACTGATCTGACATGGCACCATTCCTGTCCCCCCTGAAAATCAGAGAGCCTAAGTCACAAGCTTCTACATTAAAGGTACACTTGATCCTCACCAATGTGTTCTGTATTAACAAGGTATTTTCCCGGAGATTTCTTCCTCATTCTACAGCCTTCTTGCACAGAGCAGGAATTAGAGACATTTCAAGAGGAACCAAAGTGTGCATACATACATGTAGGAGTACGAGTCATGAGATTACTATCAGTTTTAAGTTGTCTCAATGTCTGGGCCTGAGCACTTTCTGAGAGCAGCTCTGAAGCTAGGCAAGAAGATTATACATGAGGAAAAGTCACCCCCTAACTCTTAGAAAAGGCATTTACATGCATTCTTAGACGATTTTCTTTCACAGTGAGGACCTGACTTCACACCATGTCTGGTTGAACAACACACTGCAGAAATCCTAAGATAGCAAGACCCAAGAACCTCATGAACAAAGTCAGCCGATGGTCAAGATGGGTGTTGTTCACTCTGGAAACAAAGGTGCGCTCAAGATCCATACCGCAGTGCTGACAGATACCACCTGACATGAAATGCTCACTGAAGTCTACTTGCCACTTTTTTGCCAGACTCCAACTTTAATTGCTTGCCCGCAGTCCCTTCAGTACAGCACATCATACATAACGTGTGATCTGAGGAAACCTCCTCAGGAGCTTGTTCACTTGGCTTGAAGGTAAGCTTCCCCTGGAGGACAGCACGTCCTCATTTTGATTCTTGCGCTCCTTCTGAAACAGAAAAAGAAACTCAAAACATTACCTCTGTTTATTTGCCGACCTGGCTCTCACCCCCAAAGGCTACTACTAACGGTACTGGGATGTTTCTTTCAGAAGAATGCTGCTTCTTTAAGGAACGCTCACAATACCACTTGGCTCAACAATCACAAAGCTTTCAATAGCTGATGACCTTTAAAGGGTGAAATTAATGAATGACTGACAACTTGTGACAATTATATTCTTCCATATTGTTAGTTGACAATATTATAAACTTATAGTAACAACACAGAAGATTTTTTTTCTTTTTACCTTCTATTATTCATTTGTTTCCTTTGTAATCTACCAAATACATGGTGGACAATTTTTCATTTATGCTGTCGAACAGCAAATAACTATCTATTAAATGATGGTACTATTACAAATTAAAAAAAAAAAAAGAAAGGAAACCTGAAGTCAGCCTAAGGACACATTTAGTAATGTGCTTAGCTTTGCTTTGCTTTTGAAACTGACTTGATTTCAAGTTTATCATATAGCTGGACACCTCTCATTTCCAAACAATATGAAATTCATTTTCAGGAAAAGTCAGAAACAGCCTAAAAGAACTCCTAATTCTCAGAGAATTGAGGATAGCTGTAACTACCTCATGTATACTGAAAATTCTGTTTATTATGAGGATTACTGAAACCACTGGTTATTTCTCTATCACCTGGCCTCCACCCTCATCCCTGCAAGCACAGAACTATTTACAGATTCATGACAGTCAGGAATTTGGGAAACCTAACTTACCACTTTCCCCCACTGTTTAGATAATGCAGGTATTGGATCGGTATTCAAGTCAGCTATTTCTTAATTTTATGAATGAGAGCGGTTGTGGAAACTTAACCTCCAGTGTACATCTCCCTAGTTACACTATAACCCACATCTCTCACCACACAACCGCACAACATAACAGCTCTTTCTCATTCAGAACTATCATGGAATACAGAGAAGAGCAGCGACCGGTTTTGCTTCATTAATGCTGAAACTTTAGAGATTAAAAACTGAAAGTAATCAAAAGAAACGGCCCAGGTAAGGGTCAATTGACAGCAACTGAGCTCTACCTCAACACTTTGACAACACAAAAAGGACTGGTTATTATTGTTTCATCCTTGATTATAACATACCGTTACACTCCTTTAATTCTAATTTAACTTCAGCACTCAAATGACTGCATGATTTACGTCATTCTGCATCTCTCCTACAGCTCAACACGGATCAAACTGTTCAGAGAACATTATTACTGTTAGCACACAAAAAATGTGTCCTCCTTCCCTACTGCTAGCCTTCGAGAACACAAAAGAGGCCTTAATTACTTCAGCCCTTGCCACGCAGTCATAGAACATCCGGATCTCCTCGGCACAAGCCGTGTCGTTGAAGTCGTTTTGCTTCCAGCAGGCCATCATTACTGACATCTCCGTAATGCATGTCGCCTCTAGAAGGGAAAGACACAACCGAAACGCTCATGTGTTTGGGATTTCATGCTAACAGCCTCCCCCGTCCATAAATCTCCAGACAAGTTTCAGATGGGGTAGAGGCAGGTGAGAAAAAACAGCACTGAAGTAAAGATCTCATCTTTGCTAGCCCAGAGATTTGCTGCAGCCCTCTGACTGCGTTCTTCAGGGAAACGCCGTATTGAGATGTAAGCAACTACTTGGCGTGCCTGACTTGCACACGGCGGATCACACGGCGCAAACGCGGGGCAGCTGTACGAGAAGGCAAACTTGTCGAAAGAACCCGCGTGCTAGTTCCGTGGCACCAGCCAGGCCCCCTTCCCCTCTGCTGCCCTGCAGAGCACAAGGCGCTTCCCAGCGTGAACCCGACCCGGCCCCGACACCACCCTGACCCTTCCCAGGGTAAAGCCGCGGTGGCACAGCTCCCACGGACAACGCCGGAGCGCCCGCCGGCGGCAGGCCTACCCCACAGGGGCTGGGGGGGCCAGCCCTCCGCCATCCCATCCCCCGGGGAGAGGGCGTTTGAAGGCCTCGCGCCGGCAACTCACCTCCCGGCACCTCCCGGCGGTTCGCTACCTTGTCGGCCAGCACCAGCGGCCGGGTCGGGCGGAGAACCGGGGGCCGCTTCTTCTGCCGCCACTGCCCGGAGACCCAGCGGGTGACCCAGGCCGGGTAGACGGGCGCCGCCATGCTCTTTGCGGCAGGCCGCGCGGCGAGGGGCCCCGCCCAGCCGGGGAGGCGCATGCGCGCTGCCCGCGCGGGGCCGCGCCGTGGCGGCCCGAGCCCGTTGGGGTGCGCCTGGCGATAGGAAACGGCGTCGTCCCACTGAAGGGCAAATCAATCCGTTTGTGGTGTGAGCTCCGTTTTTCCGCCCCCGTCCCGTTCTCCAGGCCAGGCCCGTGAAAATCAAGTGACTTGCCACAGTTTGAGTGTTCCAGGGAACCCCCCAGCAGCAGCTCCAATAGCTCGCACCCCAGAACGTGCTCTGCAGCAAGCCGAACCCATGGGGGATGCTTCCACCAGCGGAGGAGAAATCCTGATTGTTTCAAATCCTTCAGATGGATCTGAGGGATCTCTAATAATGCAAACGGATCTGAGGGAATTCTTTTGTGACTGTATGGCAACTTTTCTGGGCGCTTGAAAGTCGGTCCCTTCACACCCAGCCCTTCATCGCTCTCCCTTACACTCCAACAGCTGCATTTCCCCTGCGCGGGTCCTACCGTACCTTCCAAGAAGATGATGAAACTGCTTCTGAAGCCGTAGCGGTGTTCTCACAGCCTAGACTCAGTAGGCTTGTTCCCAGAAGTTTCTTTCCTGGTGTAGGATTTAAATCCCTGAATTCCCCAACTGGTATGTCTGGTTCTGGAGGCCTAACATCCCCAGCTGAAAACGGCAGACAATGCAGAAGGCACAGTAACGCTTCAAGGGCTGGGGTACAAACAGAGTTCTGCATAGCATGAGGGGCAGGGTAGGTGTAGAGAACTGAGGGGTTAAACACTGGGCACCCTAAAATACTCAGATGCTGTCATGCGGTGGTCACTGAATACAAGCCATCTTACCACTGTATCAGGGCTCCTTCCGGGGCCAACAATATCCACTGTGCACTGAAGGGCATATGAAGAATCCATTTTCTTCCACAGGAATGGCGTTACATGTTTGGAGTTCTCTTACCATATACAGAAGACCAAACCAAAGATGCTAGGAGCTTTTTTTTTTTTCCATGGGACACTACTTTGGATGAAAATATATCCAAACTGGTAACTATAGACATAAAAACCAAAGCACTTCCCTTGCCTCTGCCTGGTCAAGGGAGTTAACAAGACATTGGAAATTTTGTTACCTTGAGCTAAACATCACCAGACCTACACCAGAATATTCTCAGTATCATTAACAGAATTCACTGCATCTGCAGACAATATAATCCAGTATGTCTGAGCATCCTGCAACTCTAAACATTAGAGATCTTCACATTCAAGACAGGAGCATGAAGTAATTTCCAGTATTCCAGTTCATGTGAAGTTCAGCTACTCTCGGGTTTGCCTCTTCTATTTACTCCTACTGATACCCACTATTCCCTGCTATTTACTCCTACTGATACCCACTATTCTAAAATGCATTTGCCTGACATTTGTGCAACCAACTAGTGTTGCACGAGCACAATAACAAGGAAGGACACAAATACTAGGATGTAAGAGAAGCTGAACTGCACTGCCTGTAAATCAACCTCCCTTTTTCCAAATTGCATTAGCTAATGGCTGCAGCACCTTCGGATACATTCACCTTCAAAAGCTGATCTCTCTTTTAAGTAATTCCAAGAAAAATGGGGGGAGAGGAGGGGAGGCTGAGAGAGTGAAAGGCAAGCTACACAAGGAGAATTGTAATAGCTTCCTGTCAGTTACTGCTGTCTGCATTAGAATTTTTTTGGCATTCAGCCTGGGATTGGAGCATCAGCCTAAGAAATTCCCGAGCAGACAGAGTAAGTTAGGTGATGATGTCTGCACACACCATGCAGAGATGTCTGAAGCAGGACACAAACATTTGTTTTAGGGGAGAACGTGGAACTACAGAAGGGGTGTGTTACTCAGTAGTGAAGTCTCTCTATAGCCTCTATTTTGTGTAGCTGACAGCACAGGGACACTAATGGATGGGACAGAACTGCTGACTTTATAGGGACAGTCAGAAACCCAATTCCCTCACGCTGAGCTGTGAACTCCACAGATGTTTCGGTGCAAATCCTGAATATACAACTACAGAGAACATGTAAAATTCTAACTGCATTTACAACTTCTTTGCTCGGATCAACATAGTTAAAGCAGAATCCTAGCCTGTATTTCAGCTAGTCAAACCAAAACAAGTGTCCCTGCCCACGGCAGGGGGGTTGGAACTAGATGATCTTTAAGGTCCCTTCCAACCCAAACCATTCTGTGATTCTATGAACCACAGATATTAAACTATCGTTATTAGATTTGAAAAGAATCTATATCACAACTGGAATAAGGAGCAGTTATGATGCCATGGTAAATGCCATGCCACAATTAAATACAATGCTAACAATGCTGTAAAAGAATATACCCTTAAAATTAGATTGTTGTCTTAAATACCTCTTTAAGAGCTGAGAAATCACACTATGGATGCGCTACTTTTTGGAGTACCTAAGTAAAACATCCAGACACTGCCTAAAAACCAATCAGCTGATAAGGCTAGACAATCAGTTCTATTGGGAGACAGGAACAGACTTGATATCCATGTCTTTCTGTATTGCTTGGATCCAGCTTTCAGGTAAATTTCAGTATATTCACCCAAGTTTATCCTGAATGCCCAGTTCTTCTCACACTGCATCCCTCACCTACCACAATTTATTCTCAGCTATCTCACTCTGACCTCCTTAAACTCCAGTTTAATTGGAGATGCCTTAAAAGTTAAGGGACCCTCACTTAGAACTTGAGTAGTGAAACTAACTATTTTGTTGAGATTCCAGTCAGTTCAGACTTTCCTGTCTGCTGAGCTGTTGTGTTTGGACAGTATTAGCACCTAATGCACTTATTAGCACAATGACAGATGCAATTTCTTTTCTGATCTGTCACACCCCCCCTCCCCCCAACTCCAACGCTAGCCTAACCTTATCCTGAGCTCTCTCAATCAGATCAGCCGCCCTGCATTACTCTGTCCACCTGACTAGTTCTGAGCTGCCATCCCTAATCCCTAACTCCCCCATCTACTCAAATCCAGCCCATTTCTACTGCAAATTACCTGATGCCTCCTTACTTGCTCAGAGATGCCACACAGTATCATGATCTGCTCTTATCCATTCCAAGATCTCCAGAACCATCTCTAGCTGAGACACTTCGGCATTAGATGGGTCTTTTCTGCAGGGAAGAACGTATGTAACAGCATACAAATTAAGATGCCAGTCTTGTCAGAGATCTGGAACAAATCCTGCAGCTCCATTCTTCTCCACCCTTCCTAATCCCTCTGCAGGGCCATATATCTTTCACTGCCAGCTCCCAGACACTGACTCATAAGAGAAGTGCAGTTTGTTAAAGCCTGACACGGGCTTTGGCTCAGCTGGTCACACCACTAAAAGGATTTTGTCTCTGATTAATTTCAACCTGTCAGCAAAGGTCTCTGGGTAGAATGAAGGAACCTGCCCCCCTGTATGTTTCTGATTAATACAACTTCTCAGAAGGTGCCTGGAGATCCATCAACAATCTTAATTAAATACAACCAAATGGATGACATCAAGGGAGTGGCTCTCTTGGGACAATGGCTGAGGAGCGTGCACGGAAGGATGGTAAGGGAGGCAGATGCCTGCTTGTCTAACACAGCAAAGCCTGTTTAAACTGAGATGTCCCTGAGGGCTGTGTTTCAATTCAGTTTATCCTGATCCCAGTCCTTTAGCAGCTACTTGTTCTTCCACACCAGTTAAAACTACCCTCTCCCAAGATTCAAGAGGGGCATTTTTGCTGTGATTCTCCATCTGCTGCACTTTGCAGACCATTTGATGGTCTTAAAAGTCTTTTCCAACCTAAAAGATTCCAGGATTTCCAGGGAAAGAATCTCATTCTCCTTCCCCTCTGAACATACACATCCACTGTTGCTTGGCTCTCATTCTATTTACCATCACAGAAGACCCAGAGATCCTTCAGTCTGAAAATTGGTGGCAAAATAGGAAAAGGCAGTTCTTTGTCAGTTCTAGAAATTATCAAGTTTAGGTATGAAATCAATATTCTTCAGTAAGCTTATATGCTTCCTAGAAATTGCAGTCCTTGCTAAAGGACAGAAAACACAGATTACTAGTTCGGTATATAAAATACCCAGTTTCTTACTGAAAAATTAGGCAGTACCTGGGATCACAGTTTTGGCAAGAGGATGAGAACTTAAGCTAGTCCAATGCAATGAACTACATTGCTAGATTTTTAACCTTCTGTCAGACATTTCTTTCTCCTCTCTCACCTCTCAGAGCGCATAAACTTCTCCTAGCTTGTCAAGTCAGTTCTGAGACACAGAATCAATAGAATACACTAGTGTTTCATAGAAGCAGCAATGAGGGGATACCTATTTTTAGAACATTAATGCTAGTGAATAAAGCTACCCTGACAGCTTTGAAGTCCTCCCTCTAGTCACACAGTAAACAGGCAAAACGCATGACAAGCAGTGAAGTGACTCACCCTCGTTAACAGAAGCCTACCAAAGGCTTTACAGACGTAATCTCTTTATCATCCTCAATATTTGATACCTTTGCTAAAATTCCTGATTAATCTCAGTTGTGTGTTTTTATGAGTACAGACACCTGCACTGTAAGAACTTGATTAAGAAAGACCTTGTATACACTGTTTAGAGGATCACATAAGTCTTCTGCAGCCACAACATGAGTCATGTCCTGCAGCCACCACCTAGCTGGTTTGGATTTAAGGCAGTGAAACGAGAAATCCAGTTAGCAGTCAAGAAAAGGAATCACAAACCTTTTCCCAAAATATTAATAGTTGTAGGACTAACAACAAAACTTGTTGACTGGCGACTGCAATATACTGAGTACAGATAGTAAACAGTGGTGAAGGAATACCTGATTGTGAACTAGCAAATTAATTAGACTCCCAAGGAGGAAGTTTTTATCTGGTTTGCTAGCTACTCTTAAGGTTGTACCACCATATCTTAAATGCTGTTGTTAGCTGACAAACACGCTCATTGTGCTGAGTGGGAGGGCATATATATATATATATATATATATATATATATATATATATATATATATAAAGCTAATTAAGAGAACCATGGAGTCGAAGACTGAATGATTTTTCTATATAGAAACATAAAATGAAGAGAACCTGACATAACTGAAGGCATTAATTCAAACATTACATTTAAATATTCTTAAACTGTTCAGTAGAAGTCGATATTCAGAACTAAAGCAGCCTTAACTTGTTTCATCTTAATGTACTTCTCAAGCACATTGTAGCCATTTCAATCCTGAATACACGTACCTGTAATCTTAATCTGACTCGAGCAATTCACTTTAACAATTCAGATATATTCACTTAGATATTCACATCTCCTGAGTAGCTGAAAAAAATGAATGTAAACTGATGAAAACATTTTAGCTGAAAAACCATTTGCTACTGTTGTTAGAGACATAAAAAAGCAGTTTTCTCCTCAAAAAAACCTCCACACTCAGGTGACATCAGTGTAGTGTATGCGTTTTCTACATTCAGAAGAACCCAGTGATAATTATGGGTCTGAAGTCTCCTCTGTCAAGGTGCCCCAATTTTAACACTGCACTACTGTTGTATCACCTGAGAGGCAAACACTGAGACGTGCATCATTACCTATACTGACATCACATCTGTAATGTTATGAATGGGAATATGAGAAAAAAACAAACCAAAAAGAGATCAAACGATCCATCTACAGCTACACAACAGATAGTGAATTAACTAGAGACAGAATGGAGATTCTCTCCTGTTCCTAACTATTACTAACAGGCTTCAGACTTCCCATGGCAATGCATGAATTGCCTCACAAAATGAAATTACCCCACAGACTCTAGACTTTTCACTACCAACTTTCTGGTTTAGGCATGGATAAACTCTGGCTGTTTAGTCACTAGTCACTTCTGAAGAGGGAGGAGAAACAAAATACCATTAGAGACATCACTGCAGTGTGGCCATATTTGCCTGTCCTGTTAAACCCATGACACCAAGTGAATGAGTCTCCCTCCAGTGCAAGATCAGTTACTTCAGAAAGGTACCCAAGGTGGTGGGGAACAGCAGACTTTATATCTGCAAGAGATAGGGGCTACACAACAATGAAGCTGTGTCTGCATATCATCACTCACTTTCAGAACTCCAGTCACAGACCAGGATCGTACTGTGTTAAGATTTGGTCAAGATACAAAACCATCGCAGCACACCTGACTGTGATCAGGCACTTCAGCATGAAAGACTGCAAGGTTTGTATCCGAACCGCAGAGACCACCAGAAAGGCACCATGGTTAAAATGTCTTTGTCGCGGTGGAAAGCTGCAGACACTCAAAAAGGACAAAACAAAGGGCTCTGAATTGCTAGTATTAAGGAGAGAACAGAGAGTCAAGATTATAGCTGGGATTTCAGATTTGATGGAAACTTAATAGAACCAAAGCATACTCATTTTACTCTAGTTCTGAACTATACCAGGTAATACTTTCTGCTGTGAAATACTTCGTTGAAAGTTGTGAATTAAATAATTCAGCCTCTCATCCCGTTGTACTTATCACTTGGTAAGTCAGGAAAAAAGGAAAATCAGGCAGAGTAAGTGACCTGCCCACAGCAATTCAGTTACCCTGAAAAGTAGGAGCATTTGAGGCACGCTTACTTGAGGAGAAGAGACTTTATTGCTGCAATTTCATAAGGCACAATTGCTCTCCACGGGCATTTGACTTCTGTAATTCCCTCACTGGAAAAGCTATGTGTTACTAGCAGCTAAAAGTACACTTTAATGAGATTAAGTGACTGATAAAATACTTATAAAAAACAATTAATATATTGGAGATTAAAAAAATCCCTGAAATAATTTAGGGCATTTGAGCAAGAGTCTGCAGAGGTGTTCCTCTGAAGTCATGTAAGCCACAAGGAAACTATACCAAATGTGAAAGGAGAGTAAATTCCTCTTATGCCCCACATGTTGACACCAGCAAGTCAGGAGTGGCTTGATACCACAGAGCTGAAATTCAAATCAAAGCAGTTGCCAAGATCTCCACTGCTGAAATCCAACATAACATAATTTTCATAACAGAAATTTACTCACTTCATGCACCAGAAAAAATAGTCTCTGTGAGAGTTTTTCTTCTATTTCCAGGCAAACATCTGGAGCGAGGTAAGAATTCAGAGTCTCAACTTTCAATACAATTTTCAAATCGGGCTCTTACAAAGATGGCTCAGTGTTGCCTCGTCCTCTTGAGAAAAATTTCATGCATATAGTCCCAAAATCTTCCCTGATGAGACTCATTGCGATGAATCATAGCAGTGAGGGCCTCACCCTGATCAAGGCTTTGCCAATAATCCTGCAGCCACATCTCTTTCCAACTGAAACAAAAAAGAGACCGCACCATAAACCATTGAAAAACACCAAACGAGTCTGCAGCTGTAATAGCACCGAAACCACTGTTTTCTTTCATATGATAGGAAAACAGGCCCAGAGATGGTCATAACAAGTATGTTGTTACCACGCTATTGCTCTCCAAGGCATTTAAAGAAACTTGCTATGAAGATTCTTTACAGAGAATGTAAGTTCAGCATTAGTTTGACAAGATTCTAGAAATACCAGCACACGACTATAGTGTTAACCAAAGAGGCTGAATTATTAATTGCAGAGAATAAGAATTTCTATTAACGTAAAATCTAGCACAGTGTCCTTGTAGGATTTTGAGAGCAGCCTTCCATGGCGAGTATGCGTGTAACAGCCTAAGAATCTTTTTTTTCCAGATAAACCATTTAACAGTTAGAGAATGACAAGTTCTCATTACAACATAAGGTTACACATGGCAGAGACAAAAAAATGATTTTATCTCTCAACCCTGACTGTACTTTGTGTCTCCAGACTAGTTGGGTCAAGTCTAGGCTCTCTTTTCCAACGCATACATTCTCAAGCTTTTCATAGCACAGACTGCATTGCTGGAACTTTCTGCAATTCCCTTCCCATTCATGATCACGTGCACTACTTCTCTCATTTGTGTTCTCTGATGGTATGGCAATAATTGATTTATCTCTTCTCCACTGTATCTGATACCCAGCCACATAAGCCCATCACAGATTTTGGGAAGAAGGACCAAACATGATGCTCTTTTGAATCTGTCCATCTGAGTTACTCATTGCTTCCTAGCTTACATAAATTGTTTTTTTGCTTCTTATCCCCCTCAATCACAGAAATAAGCACAGTTCCTTCTGCATTTGCTCTATCCACCATACATTATATCAAGCAGGGGTGCACTGCCCAGAAGCAGATCTCACCCACTGCTCCAGGAAGACCAGAAGAAACGCACAATGTGTCACAGTCGCTTTCCCTGTGGAGCAGCATACAACGTGTACGACATGGGAATTAGTGTTCTGTCTCAACAGCATCGTTTATGGTGGGACATTTCTGCAGAATACACCAACAGAGACCTCAAAACAAAGCTTTTCACACAGATTACAATGTGAAGGATCATAGGCAGTGGTTAACTTCTACATTAAAAAAAAAAAAATCTGCCAAAAGGTTCCTTTCTAAAATGCAGCACTTGGATGTACTGTGAGATCATGTTGCTCAGCAGCTAAATTCATTAACATTTGTTCAAGAACTGCCAACACAAGTTATGTGTTTTTTACAGCACTGAATAAGGACACACGTCAGAAGAATGAATATACTTACACTAAGTACTAGACACAAGAGTAAGTGGCAGTAGGTAACAGTAAAAAGAAAATGCTTTCCAGCTGAACTCCACAGAAACAACACTGAATGGAATTCTAGGATCCTAGTGAAGAATTTTGTCCAAAACATTAAATAAAAACACTGGGGTATTTTTCTTTTTACATTGCTGTTATTGCCTTTTAAGAAAATAACTTCACACTGATTCTGTAACTTGGAAACACTGGTAGTCCAGGATGATCAGGACTGTACAAATATCCTGAAACTACCAACTACATACACCTGAAACATTTCTACCATGAGATACAGATCTACCTTTAACCCTGGCTGATGACTGGGTTCTATTGCAAGAGACTCCTTACAGTGTACACGTGGCAAATCTGATACACTTTTAAAATGGTTTTTCTCATCATAAATAACTGTGACATTGACATAAAATGGAACTAGCAAAACCATGATGGTTTCAAAATACCCCTTTATCAAAGGCACACTGGCTTCTCTTTTCTTCTGCTACCACAGATAAAAGCTTCAGGTAAGCGGAACAGTATTGTCACTTAGTCTTCTTATAGTTATCCTCTCAAACGCCCCACTTTTGGAAAATGAATTCTTATCAGTGAAACAAAGCAAACGTTTCTCTTCCCAAAGGTGGGAGTCCAAGAATAATTGGAGATTCCAGTTCCTACTAAACAGATATCCTACTCATCAATAGCACTGTAACTCACTATTTTTTGTACAAAGCAGCCAAGGATTCAATATATTCTAGTGACTGATCCATGACCTAACACATACAAATGGTTGTCTACAGCCTTTCTTCTTAAGGTCACTTGGGTAGAAAGCCCAGAAGTCCAAATACAAATGAGGCTGCAACCATAAGGATTTAGGAACCACGGCTCCACACTCAGAGCTAAAGGACAGCAAGGTGAAGGTATAATAATGTGCTCTGGCTACATATAGCTACATAGAGAGAGATTCTGATGCAACAGTTCCGTCAATTCAGCACATTTGTGAACCTTAAAAACAAATTACGTCTGGGAATAAGGGTTACAGAGCATCCAGATGCACAGAGTAACCTTAGTGTAATTGGGTACTTGCTCTAAAATACAGACAAACTCCAATTGCCTTTGTTGTTCCCCGAGTTCCATAAGCCTCCAGAGCTCAAAGCCACAGAGTATGTTTATGGTCAGACCTTGTATGCTGCATATAGTCCGTCATTCATAACCCCACTGGGCCTGCCTCATTTTTCCACAGTAATGTTTTCTAAAGTAACAAAATACACAGCTGACTGGCCGAGGAGACAACCATCTAAACTGATCATACTGCTGACATAACGTTGCTGTCAAACTCTGACAATGGATCAGCATGTTTAGCTAATGCTTGGTGGCAATTTTATGTCATTGTCACACCATTTACAATTCTAAGTAATCACGTTCTGCTTTGGAAGTAAAACCGGTGAAAGCTCAGATGCTTACAAGAGAGAAACGACTGTATTTCACTAGAGATCACGCCTCGGAAGTATACAGATCTATCTACAGCAGACCATGTAAAAGCTGCCCTGGTACAATCCTTCCAGGCACATCTCATGTCTACAAACGGGGGGAGAATAACATACTCTGGGTCAATGAGACATGGAAACCTCCACGGGATGCAGCTGTTGTCATGGTTTACCACTCAGCCGCTCCCTCACGACCACTGCACAGAACGATGGGAGCACCTGAGCTTGACAGTAAGTGACACAGACACCCGTGCTGTGCCTTCAAAGGCATTTCTCCACTGCCATCTGCTGCTCACGCAGAAGAAAGTCTCTGAAAAAGCAGAGAATACTCTCCCGGAGTAGGATGCTGCGCAGCAAACCAACACCTTTTTCTACCAAGACTGAGAAAAGGAATCACTATAAAAAAGCTCAAATAAATCAATCAACCAACAGAACACAAAGGATTATGGACCCCTTTTACTTACAAGCATAATTTTTCCAGCAGTCAATATGAGAATTCACTGTGCTGTGAAAAAAATGCTTTTTAATTACCAACATCACAAGTTCCGTGAAACAGGCATTTCCTAAACAACCTGAATGACCTCAGCCTTATTTTCTTTTTTTAACTTCAGTTGGCTATTTCTGAAAGCATCCAAATGTAGGATGAAGTAGTTCTCCACACTTACAAGATTCTTCATGCTTTTCTGTGGATGGATAAAGCAGTAAAAACTTTTTTAGAGCTTCATATCCACAAAGAACTTAGTTCTGGGTTAGCATACTTGAAATGATGGACTCTAAATTTTCAACACCCCGTTTCTTCCAACATTTCAACACTCCTAAGCATTCAATTCCTTAGTCTAGGAAACTATTAACAAAGCTGTCAACTGATATAAACTGGGATAGAGAATACTGACAACTTCCTTCCAGACAGTGCACGAGATCTTCCCAATATTCTTAGAAAAATCGTTAACAGTACAGCAGGACTGACACGAGAACATTGAAATCTCTGGTGATAGCTATGAACACAGGCCAGATCTGCTATGGTTGGGGGTTTATCTTCACGATGGCTGCCTGATGGCTCATAGCGAGTGAATTGCAGGCACCGGAGCAGCTGCCTAAAAAGCCAGGAATTGTTGCAGATAATGCAAAGAAAAATGAGGAAGGTGGGGGTTCCAAACGCGTTACACTAGTAACACACACTGCAAAAAGCACACACGTGGTTTATGAACTGCAAGAACCCTTCCTTTCAGCAACTGCAACTTCAAACACTGTCAATGGAAAAACTTGAGGTTGGGGAACCCAGGCACTGACTTGTTCTGTACCAACGCACGTACAAGTACTGAGCGGACCATACAACCAAAACTCTTCTGCCTGTGAAAAGTGGTTGCCGGAGGAGGTCTGGTGTGGTTAGCTCTCTGCTGCCAGACTCCAGAGCAGCTCACACTACAGACGGCCAACACTGGGCTGTAGGCCTGGGGGATACCAGCAATCCCTGTGCGCTCAACCTATTCTCTGTCCTGCCTGGTCCCTCTCCTAAATAAATGGGATGGCGTCCCTCAATACAAGCCAGAATTGGTACACACTGAACAACGAGAAGTCTTGCAAAGTATTCTGGGTGAGCCTGACCCCTGCTCTGAGTTAGCAGGAGTTAACCAGGTCTGCAGTGACCAGCAGCACCCCCATTCTTCACAGGGTACTTTGTCATCAGGTACAGAGCTGCTTTCACCAAGTGCCTTACTGCCCCCTAATGAAAAACATCCCTCCTCCAAACAGGCCAAGCCAGACAAAGGGTAACTACAACGCACAAGGTCACGGAGCATTTTAACAGAGTATTATGGGTATCTCACACTCCTCATTCAACCCCTAACCAATACCAATGTCCAGCCCTCTTTCAGCCTCAGTGTTACGCAGTATTAGCAGAACTATCATACCACGCACGAGACATAAAGTGTAACTGGAGATGTATTAAGAGACCCTTTAAGTACAAAGCATTTTTAGAAGTTAAGCTACTATTATTAGAAGCTTTTTTTTCCTTCAAAAAGCATAGTATTGGTACATTACCTGTCTCCTCCAGAGAGGTCCTCAACACTTCCGAAGCCAGGGGTTGGCACAGGACATCCCATGTGCTTGAACTGAGCTATGCGAGGTTGGGGAGCTGGAATTTTCCCATGAGACTTTTTGTGTTCCTGCTCCTCTTTGACGCGGGTGTTCTCCCTGTCACACACGAAACACTCGAAGCCATTCAGGTAATTGGGCAGAGTCATGTCATTCACACCCCACTCCCGCCTCTCCAAGCTCTCTAGCAAGAACTGGTTTTTGATTCCACCATGGGTTTTATACTCTAGATACTTCATATATTCCTCTCCATTCTTGTCCAGGAAATCCAGATACTCTGCCAGCTCTTGGGGACTGTCAAAGTCATCTATAAGAATGATGGAGAGGTTGTTTGGCATCCAGTCCCGCACAGCAGGGGAGCCTCGGTACACTGGGACAGCACCCAAGTGCATTGGACGCCACAGCTTCTCTGTCATGTAGTCGTCACATATGGCATTCTCCAAGGCCAGATGAAACTTGTACCTGGCGATAAAAGTCATAAATTCAGAATCTTCTGTAGTGGCTGTAGATGTGTCTCTCAGTCGCTCACTGGGAAGCTCACGGTTATGCAGGCATTTCCCATAGGAGTCAACCTAAAATAACAACCGGCATCTTTACAAAATGATTTGTTTGCCTGGAGCTTTTTTCACAGCTTGTAGTTCTTGTAACATTTCTAACTTTGACCAGTTCCTAGCTACCTTAGTTTAGCTTCACTTTCACCCCAAGTCCTTTCCCTTGTGACTATTCCTAGAGTCCCAGTTCCAACAGCTTTAGAGGAAACCAAGTGCTCAGTTTCAAAAGCAGCGTAAACTATGCTACAGATTGGGGAGGGAGTGTGCAGAAAGGAAGATGTCACCTAAGAAGTATTTATTACCAGATAAATCAGAAACTGAGAGGTAAGGAAGGGCATTCAACTCTGCCCATGTTAATTCAACAGTCATCTTTCTACTTAACAGAGGCCCAGTACTTTTCCGAAGAGTTATTACATGCAGTTCCTGCCAGTTTCAGCAGGCTGGGAAAGATTTTCCATTTGTTAGACAGAAAAAGTGATGCAGGGAGCTAAAAGAATACTGTCTAAACCTGAAAAACAATACACCGGATCCTGAACCTGCTTCCTATTTTGACGATACACAGGCATATTTTAAAAATCATTTTGTCTTCGCTTCACTACGAGTACACAATAAAACTACATAATAAATCAACTGCTACCAATAATAACAGCAGAAATTAATAGGAAAAAGATGTTTCAGATAAAGACTAAACACATATTTTTTCCTAATCTGCTATCCTTCAGAATTTTGAAGAAAAAAAAGCACTGAACGTTTTTTTCTGCTGGCAAGAAATGGCATTGTTTCAGTTTATGAAGCAGCCAGCCTCCACCAGCCGTGCCACAGCAGCGCAAACCACCACAGAAATCACACCATCCCACCAGCAGGTTCTCGCAACACGTCTTTCGGTCGCACATCCACGCCTTCGGATGGGAGCAAGGCTCGGAAGCGGGCAGCCTTCCTGTACACTCACTTCACAGAGTCACAGAGTGGTCGGGGTTGGAAGGGACCTCTAGAGATCATCTAGTCCAACCCCCCTGCCAGAGCAGGATGACCCAGAGCAGATCGACCCAGAGCAGATCACACAGGAACAAGTCCAGGTGGCTTTGGAAAGTCTCCAGGGAAGGAGACTCCCCCCCCTCTCTGGGCAGCCTGTCCCAGTGCTCTGTCACCTTCACAGGGAAGAAGGGTCTCCTCACGTTCTGAGTGAACCTTCTGTTTTCCAGTTTATGGCCATTGCCCCTAGTCCTGTCACTGGACACCACTGAGAAGAGCCTGGCCCCATCCTCCTGACACCCACCCTTCAGATATTGATAAGCATTGATAAGGTCCCCCTCAGCCTCCTCTTCTCCAAGCTGAACAGCCCCAGCTCTCTCAGCCTTTCCTCACACAGAAGGCGCTCCAGGCCCTTCATCATCTCACCGGCCCTGCCCTGGACCCTCTCCACTTTCGGCTGCGGAGATGTCAGCGACTTCTGGCACTTGGGCGACGAGCCCGAGCTTACTCGGGCTCAGCCTGATCCGAGCCTGGCCAACTCCACACCTAACGGCTTCCCTCAGGCCTACCTACCGGCGTGCGGTGTCCAGAGCACCCGTCTGGGAAGGAACACAACCGGGTTTTGTGCCCAGCTTGCAGTCGGCATGCCTCCTGTCAGGACCCTTGGCTAACACCAAGGACAAGCACCGCGCACGACGCAGAGAAGCTGGCGCGGGGCAGCCGGGCAGGCCCAGCTCCGCCGGCAGCACCCCGCCTACCTGGATGTACTTCATGAGCTCCCGCACGTAGCGGTCCCGGTCGGAGGGGACGTCGCAGTGGGACTGCATGTACAGCACCGGCGCGTAGCCCTTCCGCCGCCAGGCGTCCTTCTCGGCCAGCGGCAGGGCCGGGCCCCGCAGGTACCCCGCGCCGGGCAGCCACTGCAGCGTGAGCGGGTAGTCGGACTCCCGGCGGAAGGTGGCCGTGTAGTTGAAGAGCTGGATGCCGGGCGGGTGGGAGAGCACGTAGTTGTTCATGGGGGACTCCTCGTGGAAGAGCGCCCAGGTCTGGTGGGGCAGGCGGGGCAGCGGCGCCTCGTAGGCCCTGAAGTCGGTGCCGTAGAAGATGAGGGCCTTAGTGCGGCGGTGCCGGGCCGCCCGCCGGCTGCGGGTGACGAGGCAGGAGCCGCGCGGGCAGTCGATCCGCTCCGTGTCCCCAGGGAAGTGGGGGAAGAGGCTCCCGCTCCACCACAGCAGGATGGGCAGCGCCTTGTTACTCCGCGTGTCGTTGTTGCCGGGGCCGCGGTAGGACGCGGCGGCCGCGAAGGCCGCGCCCGGCGGGACGGCATCCTGCGCCCACCCCTCCGCCCCGCACGGCTCCGGGGCGCCCGCCGGCCCGGCCTCCCCTCCCGCCGCCGCCTCCGGCCCGCCCGCGGCCAGCGCCGTGCCCGCGCCCCAGGCCAGCGCCAGCGTCACCCAGAGGCCAGCGGGCCCCCGCCGCGGCCCGCGGCCCGGCCTGCCGCCCCCCATGCCCGCCGCCCGGGGCCCGCCCGCCCCGCCCCGCGAAGGGGCCGCGAGGGCCCCGCCCGCGCTCCCCCTCCCGTCACCTCTCGTCCTCGGCGGGGCCGAGCCGGGGAAGCAACGCGGGGCTGCGGAAAGCGGCAGCACGGCTCCGGCTCTGCGGGCCGACAGCAGCCCGAGGGACACCCCGCACCCGGCTGCGGGCCGGGAAGGAGCCCCAGCTACAGCAGCCAGGGCAAAGGCGGCCGCAGAGCTGCTGCCCGAGCCACCGGCGGTCCACGGTGCCGGAGAGCGGCGGGAGGCGAGGGGAGGGAAGAGAGAACATCTTCTGGCTGGGTTGTTGGGCTGGCGGTTGGCGTTTGGTTTGGGTTAGGATGTGGGGGTAGGGTTAAAGCGCCCTTGAAGCTGCCCTGCTGTACCAAGCTGGGATAACTCACTCGGTGCTAAAATATTCCGTCAATGGGAAACTGATAACCACAAAGCTGAGTTTGGGCTACACTGTAAAATTCTTACACAAAAACATGCTACAATTACCACCCTGTTATGGAATTGCTAAAAGCTTCAACTTCATTAAGAGGTAACTTAATCCCAATATGTATCACTGGTAATTCATAACACAGGACACTAGTATGGACACATACAGATTGAGACTACTTATCTGCTCAAGGAACAGGTTAAAAGATGGGAACCATTTCGATTTCCTTGGAAAAGTTAGGCCTCGACACTGCCTGGGGATGACCCACAAGCACAACACAGTACAGAAAGACCGCCAGGCCCCTGCCACCCCCGCCAGCTCCTCCACTTGCACCCTGACAGAGTGCTGACAGACACAGGCTCCGCAAGGCACCTGCCACACAATTACTGAACAAGGTGCACAAGGCCCACCCTTATCGCGCGTACGGCTTCAGTAGCGGATTCGGGGCGTAACGTACGTTCTGGAGGAGAGTAATCTCAAAAACACTCTACAGCAAACTAAGTACTGTTGGGTAGTTAGCAATGACTGCCCCGTGCTTTCACGCAGGTTGTTGTAATGTTACCAGCACATTGCAGGCTACAGTCAGGATACACGGCCACTTCACTCTGAAATCCAGTTTTGCAATTAGCACCCTCTCCTCCAAAAAAACCCCACAAACCCACCCAGCTTCCCTGCCACCTCATCTCTGAAACAGCTCTATTTCTTTGAAAAACGAAGGCTGCGTAAGTCTTACATTAACACTGTCACAAGGTAAGGGTAATCCTTTCCAAAGCAGACAAAAAACACCCCCCCAAAGTCAATCTGACCCCAGCTGTTTGAGAAAATGGAAATCTCCTTGCAAAATGCAAGTTCAGAAGGGGTAGAAAAAGTTAAAACATTCATCTGAGCAAAACAACACTGAGATTAAACAGCACCTTTTGTCTGTTGACTCGCTGACTTTCTTATCACCGTTCACTGTGAATAAGGAGAGAGAAAAAAAGACTGAATTTGGCCAGCAGAAGCCTGGATTGTAAAGGATCAATCAGCTTGACTTCAGCCCTTCCCATTTCCTCCCTCCCGCAAAATACAGGGTTTGGAAAAATAAGCAGTGTTTATTTACTAACAATGACATAAAATACATCTTAATATATTTTTATTTCTTTACAAATTAAAAGATGCATTGGAAAAACAAGTGGAGAAAATGAAAGGTTTGTTTATGATTTCATTTCCACCCCCCAACCCCCCCAATATTAATACTAGAAATTAGTATCTGTGGAAGTCTGTGGTTGCTGCGCTTTATATTCTTGGGAAGTTGTTTTTCCCCTCTGGTTAAAAATCCTCTAGATTTTTTGGATGGAGGCAGTATTGTGGAGTAAAAAGTCAGCCACGTTCATACAAAAATGCTGAAGGTTCTGTCAACTACATCTTGAAAGAGTTTCTCCATTACAATTTTCATATTCCCCTTTCTGTGTAGTGATGGGAGGGAAGACAAACTAGCAGCATTAGAAGAAAAAGGGATTTATGTACATGCTACAGGATATAGAACTAAAACCACAGCCAGATATTTTTCTGCTCTTAATAAGGATTTTCCTCTGAAATATCAAGCCCAGATAATACGGTCTCTAATCCACCCACCTTCTTCCTTCCACTTTAAGTGTAGCTTAAACCCCTGGGTATTGTAAGAACACTTGTTAAGCGTTCAATCTAAAATGTACAAGCCCCCTTTCAAAAGCGAGTAAAACAAAGCCCTTGGAATTCTGAATTTGATTTACACTCACTTCCTCTTTGCAGGAGTCTTCTCCTCCGCCCTTGCAGAATGGAGCAGCAGAGTGGCCAAAGTGGATGGATTAATCTGTCTGAGGTATTTTAGTTTAACAAATAGGCTTATAAAAAGGTTTTGTGCAAGCTGATCAGTAGGCAAAATGGGGGAAGAGTATAAACATCCAGTAATGAAACTCGTCACTACGGCCCAGATGTTTCTAATAACCGAAATCAAGTGTTTGCAATGCTTACTACAGTACAGTCTAAATATTTTGGTTTTGCACCCCCTTCCTTGTATTCCAGGGTACAAAGCAGTATCGAATTTGCATCAGTGTAATTCCAATTCCTGCTTGTTTGCTCTAATTCACAACATTACGGTTGAAAACGGCCACCTCCTTAGCATCCAGTTCCTACACAGCCCCACATCACCTTGTTAAAAGTATTTTCTGCTTAAGGTTAAGAGGCTTTTGTTCCCACCACCATCTGGATAGACAGGTAAGCTCTGCAGGAGAGGCCGTGGAACAGGATCGAGTAGGACATAACAGAGCTGTGCAATGAGAAGGAAAGGAGTCACCACACGTGCCAACGGGAACCACCGTCTCTGCTCCTACGCTGCTCAGAAGCTGTTGGTTGTTGCTCACTGAACTAATACTCCATTACAGATCTGCACTGCAACTCACAGAGCAGGAAGATCGCGGAAAGAAATTTGCCCTGCTGCCTCCTTGGCCTGCCACTCATTTAGTTTTTCAGGGATTTCTGGTTCAGACAGCCACATGATACATCTGTGCTCTGTAACATTTGTTTCCCTCTTAAGAGGAGGGGGTGCAAATGTCTGGCTGCTCCAGCTCCCATCACCTGATCGGCCTTTTGTCCTCCCCACCTGCGCATCCTCTTCACACTTGGAGCATGCACACGCGCCCATACAAACACACAGCAACTACCAGAAGTTTTGAAGAGTTATCGCTTTTTCACCCAATGTTGAATCATGTACAGTGAACTGAAAAAAACTACATTCATTACAACAGGATTAGCGAGCACAGGGTGGGGGTGAATTCCTGCCAAGCACAGGAAACAATTTAGATACAACTAAAAGACCTGGTATCAAAGGCCTTTTTTTTTTTTTTTCTCTTGAGCCCTCACCAGGAAAATTTTTCATCTCTCATACAGGACTGGGAGAGGTTGAAAGGATTTCTGCTTATGCAATGTGTATTAAAAATTATGGAATTGTACAGATTTCTACGTTGTCCTTTTTGAGGGCGCTGGGCCTTCCGATCAGGTCATTAGTGGAGACTAAAATGTCACTGCTGAGTTCCAGCACCACTCCCTCCTCTAGCTCAGCAGCTCCCGAATCTCCTTGTGCATGTGACACAGGAAGTCCACATATGACGCCCCCCCACTCAGGCTCTTGTCCTCCACTAGAAAGTGTTTGAACAGCATTTCCAGCTTATCTTCTTGCTTCACAACTATTAACTACAAAAGATAAAACAAGAACAAAACCAACAGTGAGTAGTTAGCAGAATTAACGTTCTTGGAGAAAAAGCAGCAAAAAGCTAAATAGCTCACAAATCCAAAGACAGATAACCAGAATCACAGTATGTATGGCTTGTGCGCTTTGACTTCTCTAACTAAACTGGGTTATGCCTCAGTCCTTTCTACACAGAAAGGAAACACCGTGTATGTGGTTTGTGCAGTAGCATATCATGATAGGTCTGGAAAAAATTGGAACTACGGTAAGCACTGAACTTCAAAACTAGTGACAAATTGTTTTCAGATCCTTGTAAACTTCGTTTGAATCACATCTGAGATCAGGAAGAATAAAGTCAGCATTGCAGCGTTACCAGGCATCACCTCTCCTGAAAAGGAAGGGGATTTAAAGCTATGAGTGAGGGAGAATATTTTTACCTTCATGTAGCGGGATCTCTGCACTTGAAGCATGTCAACAATAGATCGTACTTTCTTTGAAAAGGGGTTTTCCAAGACAGGCAGGGTACTCTGGAATGAAAGACAGCCCATTAGTCACGTGACACAGAGCAACATTAAACAAAACTCAGCAGTTTTGTAGTATTACCAAGGGCAGATACATGTAGCCCCACTAACACACCATCTCTTTGACCTCAACTAGTTAAAAGAGAATGTAACATGGTATCAGAATTAAAGGTCAACTACTGGTCCGGTTTACATATGAACCGTCTCCTCACCGTCAGTGGAAGTGCAGTTGTCAAATAAAGCTAGCCTAGCACATCCAACATGCCCAGACTGGGGACACTGCCCCCAGTTTCACACACCTGTGCTACTCTTGTTCCTAGTATGAAAAATTCAACACTATTTTCTCAACTTGCTTCTTATCGTTTTAACTTTTGAGTGACTATCACAGACACTAGCTCCCGCGCTGCCATCCAGCTCACCAAGGCATTGCTAATCTGACTGAAAGATGAGACTCCAAAGAGGTTCTGGATCAGGCCTTGCTGCACGTTGACTCCCACCCACACAAAGATGTTCAGCCCGTTCTCCAGCAGGTACATGTCACCCTTGGAGAGACGTTCCTCTGAGTTCCGGATTGCTGCTGGCAAGGAGTCACTGTCAACATCTGCTTTGGTCTGTGTTACAGTGAAATAAAAAATAAAATAACATCATGGTTATAAACCAAGCGCATCTTATGAAGTCCTGAAAATTTCTGCCACGAAGACCCCAATGGTCTTCTCGTTTCTAGGACTTGTAACACTGCAATAGCTGTAACTGCAGTATCATCTCATTTAGCTTCATCTTCTTAGGGAGCATGACACAAGCAGATCAGACTCTTGGTTAGCAAAAGAGAACAAAAGGCTGCTGTGAAGTTACTTTGTAGCTCCAGTGTTGCCTCCTGGAGTACTGATGTAATCAGTTGTTAGTGTTACTCCAGCAACTGTGGTACTGACAAGTCAGAATAGTAGGAGGAGTTGCCCTGCAGTGATGAAAATTACTACATCGTTACAAGAAGCTTTAGGACTTTAAGAGACTATCAAAGGGTCAAAAGCGTTGCCTTTGTCACTACTCACATGCCCACAGCTCAGAAAAAAAATCTCCCAGCAAATGCACAAGATGCAGTAATGCATCCATCACTGGAATTAAGTGAAGTACAGACAGCAGATCCCAAATCCTTCTCAAACCACTTTCCCTTGCTAAAATACAAATGCTAGTCCTTATGATGAGCCAAAACAATAGCAGGTCCCAAGTGGCAACAACATCCTGAATCACTCACCAGCGGCAAAAGCCTGGGGTAAAAGAAAACATTTGTTTCTGCCACATCCATGGATGTGACTAACTGACGAATGTAGGCACGGTCATCCGTTGTGACCTCCGGGCCAGGCTGAAGGACGTCACTCTTCAACACACAATTCAAGTACACAGGAAGCAGCTTCATGCATTCAGGGAGGATCAGCTACAAGTCACAAGCAGACAGAAGTTGGTCAGCTGTCTTGATGAATAAGCTTGTTTGACAAAACGAGGCTTGCATGAACCAACAAGGTGTGGTACGGCTGTGAGAAGTGAAAGCTCTCCTCATAATTATATCCCGGACTTGAAAAACAACATGAAACTTCTCCCTGGAGCAAGCAGTGCTTCCTGGGCTCCAGACAGCCATTCTCAACTGTAGTTTTACTTGCAGCCTCTCTAGTTCCATGGGTCTTCTCTTTGCAAATTTCTGCTGAGCAACACAATCTACTTTTTTTTTTTTTCGAGCAGGTTAAGTGGGAAGAAGCTCTCATTGGGTTTTAATACCTGAGCCAGTGACTGAAGTGAAAGCATCGTTGATTACCTGGCCAGCAGAAGAGGGACTAGCGCAGTTCTTTCGATAGCAAGCTAGGATCTGGGCACACTGGCTGATCAGTGCATCTCGTACAGTCTTCACCGGACTACTCAGAACTCCACGATATGCTGCACAGAAAGAGGAAGGAGATGGATGCCTATCAAATGACTGCTCATGAACAATAAAAAAACCAACATGACTTCCACAAACTACACCTAAACAACTTGTTTATGGGAGTCTTCCTTCCCTCTGCTTCAAACTTACAGGAAAGAGATGATACATTCCCACTGAAGATTTTAAGAAGCTCATTTACAGTTTTATTACATGTTCTTAAACTCGCTCTTTCCCATGCACTTTAAAATATACTTAGTCATACTTGAAGGCATGGGCTACAACAGAAACTCCTTTTATAGCCTGGCCATCTTTCTTTAATGGATTGAAAAGGCACTGTTTCTTACATTTCAATGGTGATAAACATACACAACAATCTCTGCTGGATGTGGAGGCTTTTACTCCAAACCAGAAAGGGTAAATAGCGTACAAGACATAAAAGTATGGTATTTAACCCAAATCTATGAGTAAAGGCCACCATTTCCTGTTCCTGAAGCAATATTCTGGAACAGTTAAAGAACAAACTAAACCAGTCCAAAAATAAATACAAGGATGAATTCAGACAGCTGTTAATTCAAACCTCTTAAAAATGTTTAGACAAGAATTTTTAGGAAGAATAAGCCTAAGCAACAATATTATCATCACATCTTTATGCTCTTTCCAACAGATAACTGAAATATCAGGATTGCCACCTGACATTTGATGCAAAGAGAATAAACAGGTATCATTGGATGACAACAGGCATTTTAGCAGCAGTTAAAGGTTGCAATTCATGTTACCATATTGACCCTTACCATATTTAGCCAAGTAATTGATGAGCGTGTCTGTCTCACAGTTTCGATAGAGGTCAGCAAGCTGCGTACAACAGTTTAAGGAGAGGTTGTGAATGCGGAGTCGTCGCTGTCCTGCGCAACTTGTATATAACAGAGCGCACTGTAGGAGACAAAAATGCCAGGATATAGAAAAATGAGGTCCTGCTGCAATAAGAAAGGCAGGGCTTGAATATACTTCATTAAAAGCTAGTACTCAGATGCGTAAACAAATAAGATAATTATGTAAAAGACTTGCACAATAAGGTAAAAGCATATGCTAAGATTCAGGGTCAATGAAAGGTAAAAAGCACCAAGTTAGCAGTTTGTGTTAAGGGAACTCATCCTGGAAAGCAGATTGCAGTTTGAAGCAGTCTAGGTCACCCTCAGAGCAAGTATGCTGAAAGGTGAAGAGTATAGTAAGGGGCAGAGGAAAGAACAAAGAGTTCCCTGAAGAAGTGTCTAATAATTCAGTTCAGAGCAGCCTCACCCTCTTCTGCAACTGACACTCTCCCCAGCTGAGATGTGGTTCTGCTTTGACACCGTTTTGTGGACAATTCTAAACTGCCAACTCACTTCTTTCTCCTAGAAAGCCTTCCCTCTCACCTGAAGGAGTGCACCGCTGTCTTCACTCAGTTTGTCATCATGCTTGAATTCCACTGTGATTGTTTTATCACAGTCCAAACCTGCCATCTCTACATCAGTTGTGTTGCTCATATAGAAAGCTCCAAAGAAGTCAGTTGCTCGAATACCTAAGAAAGAAGA